>JAFREQ010000072.1:315000-1782727 GCA_025331565.1 Holacanthus passer | reverse complement strand
TAACATATGCCCTTCTATCTTCCAGTGACCTGTTCATGAGGTTTGGGCACTTGTGGAGTGGATGTGAGTTTTGGCACACCATGCATGGAGATCTTATGTTTTCTTTGGTCGACATTTTTTTGTCACTTTGTACATCTGTTGTTGTATTAAAGACATTTGCCTTGTTTCTTTTAATGTCCTTTGGATTCCTTTTGTCACTGTGTATCTCAGATGAACGAAGAGCATAGATGGAGGTAACTGGGTTGCAGGCAACTTCTGCTTCCAATGACAGAAATGCAGCAAAGTCACTGAAACTGGGAAATTCTTTACTTTCAATCACTGCTTTGGTAACCTGACGATTCCATCTAGCAGCTGCCCAGTCAGGCAGTTTCTGTATTAGTCTTTGATTTTCTTCGCAATCGTTCAGTATTTCCAGGCCCTTTACATGAGGCATAGCTACTAGACAAGCATTTATGAAGTCAGCAAAGTTCCTTAGACCTTCTGCATCTTTAGACTGTATTTTTGGCCAGCTTGACAGCTTCTCTCTAAATGCTCTTTGAATCACAAATGCCTGGCCGTATCTCTGATCAAGTTTTTTCCATGCATCGTGATCAGCTCCTCATCATTTCTGAAGAAGGTGCCTTCTATACATGTACGAGCTGGACCACAAACATACTTCTTGAGATAATACAGTTTGTCTGTAGCAGATATGCCCTTTCGGTCTATCAGTGACATAAAGGATGCTTTCCACTCAATAAAATGGATCGGCTCACCTCTGAATACTGTCGGCTCTGGCATCGGGAGTCTGTTCATTGTTATGCTGTCTTGAACAGCTTGAGCTAATTGAGCAACATCAGGAGGTGCAGGCAACATGACTGTGTTGGATGGGTATGGTGCAGGGGGCTGAGATGCAGAGTTTGGGCTCACCTGCTCACTCTTGAGTGACTGGATATCACATTTCTGTGATATTTCTTTGTTGTAGGCTACCAGTCTCGCTCTTGCTGCTTCCACATCCTTCTCAGCTTTCAGATGCTCCAGTTTAGATATCTGGATTTCCAGTTCTTTCTTGTGCTGCTCTTCCAGAGCCTTTATCCTTTCCTTATGCTTCCTTTCCTCTTGCACAATCTTGTATTCAGCCTCTTTTGTTGCCAGCTCTGCCGCTGCATCAGCCCATTTTGATGCAATGTACGAAGATGAGGAAATATGGGAGATGTCTGATGGTGCAGCAGTAGAACCATAAATGGAGTGTGCATAGTCATGATCTAATAGCTCACGTAAGCGACATTTTTCTCGTTCAGCATCAAAATCTCCATCAATGCCTGTGATCCTTTCAAATATGATTTTTAGGATGTCACTAGTCACAGCTTCACATGCATCAATCTTTCTCCTTAAGTCAGCCATTGGTGTTACATGAGCTCTTATTTCACTGTACAAATTCATGAGGTCATCTTTCCTCTTCTCTAAAATGTCAGCAAGTGATGACAGTTGTGTTTCAGTTAGGTCTGACTTTAGTTTTTCTCTTGTCTCACGTGCTTCAATTTTCCACTGTTCATATAAGGTGATGAGCTTATTTTCCCTTTTACTCACTTCTTCCATTTGATAAGCAAGCATTTTTTCTGTTGGTGCTCTCAGACGTTCAGAGCGGCGAGGTTCATGCGCCATGCTTTGGACCTTATACTGTAGATCTGTCACATTTGATTGTTTCCTTTATTCAGTTTCCAGACCAATTTCTGCCACCTGCTGTCCGTTGGGGGTGTGTCCTCGATGTCTTCGAACCACGTTGTGCAGCATGGTGGGAGATGGTCAAGCTCTTGCTGTAGTGGCCCAGTCGAATGATGAAGCCTGGACTGATGGTCGAACAAACTTTATTTTTCGCCTCGTTACTCCAATGACCAACGTAAGAGCTTGTTGCCCTCGACTGGCGCTAAACAGTACGTTAATCTCTCCCGTTCACCCTTTTTACTCTTATTTACGTTCCGTGTAGTCCCTTTTTACCGTCACTTTACCGCTTGTTTTTCCATATTCGTCCGTAACTTCCTGTCTATTACATCTACAAAATAAAAGCACTTCCGTTTCACATACAGTAACAAATTAAAAGCATAAAGCATCAATACATAAGCATCAACCTTTAACACATTAATTAATGAACCTTGGGGTCATTTACATATATATTATATTATATTCTAATTTTACTTGAATCAGGTCAGATTTTGTATTATCAGTAAAAGAAATGGTACTTAAGTTAAATGCAAGGTTATTTTGACTTGGTTTGTAATAGGCAGGAATTATCTTGCACCTAGTGTATCTTTGGTTCTTACTTGGTGCCCCATTGGCCCATCCTGCAGTTGATTAGTATGAGCCAGTATGCTCTGTATTTTTGGCAGTGTAAAATATCGTAATTATCGTAATCGTATTAGACTCTGGCTTTCCTTATTCACGTGGTGTTAATTAGTACAGGACCTTGGATTACAATAAGAATGAGCCAGAAACCGTTACATCCTGCAACAGTGGTAAAAATTGGACTTAGCTAAGTTTGTCACTATAATAATATCCCAATATCCCAATCTGTGGATTGCCCTGAGAATCGCTTGCACTGCTGCCTGTGACTGTGGCCTCAGCAGAGAGCTTCTCAAAGCTGAAGCTCATCAAGACCTACCTTAGGTCATCCATGGGACAGGATCGCCTCACTGGTCTTGCAATAATCAGCATCAACCATGAGATGGGCAAGCAGCTGTCATATGAGGACATCATTGAGGTCTTTGCTGGTAAAAAAAAAAAAGCCAGGAAGCAGACATTTTGAGGACGATGCACTGTGACTGTTACTGTGATATTAAATATATTAAGTGTGATGTTGATAAGTGTGAGACTGTGATATTATATAAGTATTATTTTTAGTGTTGGTTTGTTGTCATTGCACTGGTTGGTTTGTTGGATTTTTTTTTTTTTAATTTAAAGCAAACATTTTTTTTAAAACACTCAATATCTCTTTTATTTATTGACCTATAGAGGATTGTTGTTTTCCTTGTATTATCATTTTTTATCAGTTTAACTTGCCTGAGTGGCTCAACTTAAGATGTTTAATTTTAATATGAGTGGCTATTATGACTGTAGCATGTTTTGCTTGTGAAGTGTAATAGATTGTGGCATCTTAGTGGACCATCTAAAGGGATAGGAATCTCTCCATCATAGTTTGACAAACTAGGGGCCCCCAAACAGCATCTTGCATAGGGCCCCCAAGAAGCTAGAAATGGCCCTATGAGAAGTGAAACATCTTCAAGCATCTACAACCAAGTCCAGCTGCATTGATTCAACCCTTATTTGAAGTGTGTGTGTTTCTCTCTTTGTCAGTGAACTGGTGTTGAGGTCATTAGTGGTCTGAGGGCTCCTCCTCTGGTGGCTTCATGTTACAAGTGTTCAGGCACTGAGGGGTTTTTGTTCAGGTCCACTTGATGCTTTGTGTTATTGTGGATCTCTGGCACAGTAACACACATCTTTGTCTTCAGGCTGCGCATTCTGTCCGTTCAGAGTCACTGTGTTATGGACAGAGTCTCATTGCCAGCAGGAAGCACAGATAGGATTACTAGGGAGCAAAGTCACAGTGTATCAGAGCCACAAGAGATGCCAAACAGCCAAGAAAACAGGCAGACAGAAACTAGGAACTCAGAAGCTGAACAGGAAATGAAGGCTGAGCCAAACAAGGCAGGTAGAAGAAAAGCAGGTAGTGTCAGCAACATAGAGTGAGATCAAAAGTTGAGCTGGAGAGTATGTCATGAACGACAAGAACAATCTGGCAAGGGCTGAATGAAGTGGTGAGGCTGAAATAGAGTCCTGATTGGTAACTGAATACAGCTGGGCGCACAGGTGAGATGATGAGCTGGGAGTGGCTGGCAGGTCAGGTGAGGCAAAGGTGCAGTCAGTGTAAAAGTACTTTGACATGGGTGTAGAATCATGGCAGATAAACTGATACATGGCAGAAGTGTGACAGTTAATCGTGAGGCAGTTCAGGGAGAAAAAACAGCTTTTGTGTTTTTTTCTGGTTCAGTCCAGGGTTTAAGTGTTAGCCAGTTAACATCAATGAGATAAACAGAGGTAAGAGTCTCCTTATTGTGAAAGAGAAACTTGACTCTGACTGCCACCTAGTGTCTTATAAGTGAACTGCAACATTATTTTTCCCTCCCACTTTATTGCTGGCTTTAGATGTCAAATATGAGAAGCATTAATGTGTGTCATTGGCTGTTTTGTGAGATCTTCATCATTACAATTTATTTATTTATTTATTTATTTATTTATTTATATGTTTAATGGTTATAATGTTGGTCACTGTTGTTGATGTTAATGTTTTTCATAAATAATGTTTTTTTTCTGGACACGTTTTCACAATTTTCAAACAACAACAGCAAAAGATATAAAAATACATATATTTATATATCCCTTTACATATTCCTCTCGTGGTCTATAAGCGCAGTAAAGATGAGCCCTGTAGGATTTTGTACAGCTGCTCAACCAACTCCAGTCACTGTGGCTCTCGAACACAATAATAAACAGCAGAATCTTCAGCCTTCAGACTGTTCATCTGCAGATACAGCTGCTGTCTGCTGTTGTCTCTGGACATGGTGAAGCAGCCCTGGACTGACTGAGAGCAGTGGATGTTGCTGCCATCATAAATAGCAGCAACCCACTCCAGTCCTTTCCCAGGAGCCTGTCTGATCCAGCTCATTCAGTAGCTGCTGAATGTGAATCCAGAGGCTGTACAGGTCAATCTGTGAGATTCTCCAGGCCTTTTAATCACTGTCACATTCTGTCAGAGTCTGACCATCAACACCTGTCAAGAGAAAAAAGATACATGTCATGCATTATGCTGGTGGCACAGATCAAAACATGTCAAAACCAGTGAAGATGTTCACCTGATAGTTAAAAGCAGCAGTCCTGTCCTATAGTCCATCATGTTTAACCGTGTGTCCACCAGTGATGTTTTCGTCAACGATGACGATGACAAGATTGAGATGGTGACAAGCTAAATATGGTTCTTTTATGACTAAAACATGACGAGTCCTGTGTGAGTTTTCGTTGACGAGACGAGACTGGATGAAAATGTTAGTGGGTGGTCTGTCAGACGTTTAAAATGCATGACATTTCTGCCTATTGTGCGTGTAATCTGCCAGTCAAAAGCTAAAAAGTATCAGCAATGCTGCTGCATCCTATCTTTGTTTGGTCACGCCCACCACCTGGCATGCAGCGCACATTCTACACACCGGTCACTAGTCACACACACAGCGCGGCAGCATTGCATCTCCATCAATGGGAAAGTCTAGGCTAGAACTATAAATCTGCTAAGGAATCTGGTTATTATGCAAAAGCGTTAAGGTTAACTGTTGTTTTATGAATTGCAACATTTGATACAACCTGTCAACCTCGATTTCAATTTCCAATGCTTATTGACATAAATTAATTTGTTAAAAGACTACTTTTTTTTTTTTAACTAAAACTAGACTAAAACCTTTTTGAGTTTTCGTCGACTAAAACTGGACTAAAACTATCACATATAGAAATGACTAAAATTAATAAGCATTTTCATCCAAAAGGCTAAGACTAAAACTAAGATGACTGCCAAAAACAACACTGGTGTCCACTGTTCACTGTCATCCTCTCTGCAGTCGGATAAGTAGAGGTGGAAGACATCAGAGTTTTGCATTGACTCCTCCTCACAGTGTGGAACTGGATTTGACTTGGATCTCACACACTGTTTGCTCAAACTAGAGAATGAATGTTTGAGAATGAGTCATTACTTCAGTCAGTTTAATTTGGGCAACAAGTTGACAAACACAATATTTAGGTTGATTGATCTTCATTATTAAGGACATGCTGTGTCATGTGAAGACTTTCACAATAGTTTGAGTTTTACAATATCTCTAAAGTCAGAATTATTAAATTACATAATAAAAAAAATATTAAGAAAATGCTGTTCATCATGTTGATATACTGTTGTTTTTTCCTCCAGGTGTTCATCAGTCGTACCATTTTCAGGTCATCAGAACAAAGAAAACCCCAGTAAAAATAAATAAGTGAAGAAAACTGTGACAAAATTATTATTTTTAATATACTAATGCAAAGCCAACTAAAATGTGGTTTCCATCCTTTATTCAGACCATGTTGGATAAAACTGTAGCATCAAACTCTGGAATATTAGTTTTCAAAAACTTTATTGTTGAGGGGTCAGTAAAGACTAAGATAATGTGTTGTTACTGTTCTTACAGATCAAATGCTGCTCAGCCTCATGACACAAGATGATCAACCTGATGATGTGTGAACTCACTTTTTCTCTCAGTTCGGGACAAGCTGTGATGGAAGCATAGTGTGGGCAGATGTATCACATATTCTGAATTAGGGCGCTATGAAAAAAAAAAAAAAACTTGTATAAAGTGGTTTTATGGCACTTTCTATCAGTGACTGCCACAGTGACATCTGTAGTGCTTTATGTACAGATCTGTGGCTTCCTGTGTCACTGTGGCTCTCGAGCACAATAATAAACAGCAGAGTCCTCAGTTGTCAGATTGTTCATCTGCAGATACACCTGGTTCACGTTGTTGTCCCTGGAAATGGTGAGGCCATTCTGGAGTGATTGGGAATAAGCTTTAGTTCTTCCACTTGGTGCAGAAATGTGGGCAACCCACTCCAGTCCTTTTCCTTCTGTCTGATCCAGCTCATATCAGCATTGTTACAGCCACTACGCTTTTCTATCTTTTGTTGTGTATGTGTGCGCTCCTAATGGCATCTCTCTGCAAAGCTGTCTGCAAAGTCCCAGGATCCAGTGCTCTACCTCCTGTGTCTTGATTGGTGCGGCCCCGGAGCAGTGGACCAATCACAGCCGACTAATCAAGTTCAACCCTACATAAGCTCTGCCGGCCTGCCAGTCCGCACGGCTGACTGTTAGTGGCAGCTCACCTCTGTGTTGACAATTTCTGTGAAACTTGTTAGAAAGCCGAATGATAGTTTTGTTGTACTTTGTGGTCCCTTTTGTTTCCCTGGTAAGGACGTATTTGATCAAAACCCTGAAGTGTGGCCAGGCTTCAGAGCTTAGTTAGTGACTGACACTGTTAACCTTCTTTTCTCACGCAGATTTTGGTCTCTGTATTAGATTCACTAGGTGCAGGGGTGCTGTCTCTGTTGTTGTTTGGTTTTTAGCTCTCAGGACCTTAGAATTTGTTTACTTTTATTTTGGTTAAGGAATGTATTAGCTCGTAAAGAGTCCTCTTTTGGTTATATTTTGTTTTTGATTTTAAACAGCACCCACCAGCCCTCTTCCTTGGTTTGTTTTGAATTGCTATCTGCTACTTTAAGTTACAATAAACTACTTTACCCTTTTACCACCTTGGGTTTTGTGTTGCTTTCCTATCCCCTAGTGAGCTGGGTTGTAACAGCATTGTCATCTGATTTTCCTGCATATTCACAGGTCAGTTTGTGGGAGTCTCCGTATTGCTTCATCACTGGTTCAGACTCAGAGTCTGACTCCAAACACCTGCATGAGGAGAAAAGCAGTTGGATGAGAACAGAGAAACAGAAAGCTTGACAGAAAAAAAAGACGAGTGCAGAAGCGTGTATTCACCAGAAATCAATGATAAAATCAGAAACGTTCTACATATAGTTAAGGTCATAGTGAAAATGTGTTGTATGTCTGGTTGGTTTGTCTTCAGTTTGCAGTGACATAAATAAAGATGGAAGAGGTCAATATTTGCATTGACTCCTCCTGACTGTGCTGAAAAAGTAAAGAGAGACGTAAATCGATATTTATCGACTGAAGGGATTTGATCTACTGACTCATTTTTGATGATTATATTAAGACATTATTTATAGGAGTGTTCTGTCTAAGTTTTGCCTACTATATGGGTTTTTTAAATTGAGCTTTCAGGGCTGGTTGGAAAAGACACACAAAATAAATGGAACCGAGTGGATCCAACATTTGGTGTATGATTTCCATTCATACAGTTTAACAAACAAACAGACAGTATATGCAACATGTGATTCATTTTATATCCACAAGTGAGGAACAAATTTAATAACAGAGTAGTATCAGGATTCATCTTCCAAACCACTGGTCTTTTTCATGGTCACAGCTTTTCTTAGTGCACATTGAACAAGGCAGGATGAGACACATGTTTACAGACGAACACATTCTCACATATGAGGTCTTGAAAAGGTTAGAAAACCCATTTCAGTTACATTGCACGTGTTGACAGGGTGAGAAAAGTCTGTATGGTTAGTGTTTTCCTCACTGCAATACTTTCATGTATGTTCCATGTGAGTCCATGACTGTGATCAGTATTAAAAACAGTCAGTCCTTGTCTGCCCTCTAGAGTTTGAAAGGAGGCACTGCAAATATTTTCTATTTCTACAACATGGAGACCCTCTGAAAGCCCTTTTCTTTCATTTCTCTGTTACAGCAGATTAGGTACTACTACTGCTAATGGTTGTAATATTAAAAGTTGAAGCAAGTTTATTTTAAAAAAAATCTAAATGTGAAATGTTGGAAAAAAATAAAATAATGTTATTTAATTATTTATGTACTCTGTGATGCATAAAGGATCTTGAATGAAAATGAGGAAAATGAATGCAGGCAGTATTAAGAGTAATGATATGAGTATTTACAACACGTTCAAGTGTGATTAGTGACATTTCATAACAAACTGTAAACAGTAAATATTAGTAGCTGGTGAGCATCCTGCTGGCCCCTCAGAAGCAGAGCTACTAAAATTACTTATAGCTGGACTAGTAGTACAACTTAAAGTAAAACCCCAATTCCAAAAAAGTCAGGAGGCTGTGTTAAATGTTGATAAAAACAGATTTTGATGGTTTGCAAATCATTTACACCCTATATTTACTTGGAAATAGTGCAAAGACAACATATCAAGTGTTGAAACTGAAAAATGTAGTTGTTCTATGAAAAATATATTTAACCAGGGTTGGGCAATATAGAGAAGTTCTTCTGTCTTGGTAAGTATAATTTAATATTATGAAACAAAAGTCCCAACAGCTAGAAGCTGTGTTTGCTCACAGCCCCACAGCTCAGCCGCCATGTGTTGGAGTTTACGCCGGTGAACAAGAGGGTCGCGTCCCTGCGCCTTGGGGTAGGGGACAGGTCTCTGACTGTTGTTTCGGCCTATGGGCCAAACAGCAGTGCGGAGTACCCGGCCTTCTTGGAGTCCCTGGGAGGGGTGCTGGATAGTGCTCCGACTGGGGACTCCATTGTTCTACTGGGGGACTTCAATGCCCACGTGGGCAACAACAGTGAGACCTGGAAGGGGGTGATTAGGATGAGCGGCCTCCCCGATCTGAACCTGAGCGGTGTTCTGTTACTGGACTTCTGTGCTAGTCACGGTTTGTCCATAACAAACACCATGTTCTCCACCTCCATTGTCGAAGCTGCTGCTCGGAGCTGTGGTCACAGGGTCTCTGGTGCCTGTCGTGGCAGCAACCCCCGAACCCGGTGGTGGTCACCGGAAGTAAGGGATGCCGTCAAGCTGAAGAAGGAGTCCTATCGGGCATTGTTAGCTTATGGGACTCCTGAGGCAGCTGACGGGTACCGGCAGGCCAAGCGTGCCGCAGCCTGGGCTGTTGTGGAGGCAAAAACCCGGGCCTGGGAGGGGACTGGCAGACCGGAGTGGTGGTCCCTCTTTTCAAGAAGGGGGACCAGAGGGTGTGTTCCAACTACAGGGGGATCACACTCCTCAGCCTCCCCGGGAAAGTCTATTCCAGGGTACTGGAGAGGAGGATCCAGCCGATAGTTGATCCTCGGATCCAGGAGGAACAATGCGGTTTTCGTCCCAGCCGTGAAACACTGGACCAGCTCTATACTCTCCATCGGGTGCTTGAGGGTTCTTGGGAGTACGCCCAACCAGTCCACATGTGCTTTGTGGATTTGGAGAAGGCGTTCAACCGTGTCCCTCGTGGCATCCTGTGGGGGGTGCTCCGGGAGCATGGGGTCTGGGGCCCTTTGCTAAGGGACGTCTGGTCCCTGTACGACCGGAGCAGGAGCTTGGTTCGCATTGCTGGCAGTAAGTCAGACCTGTTCCCAGTGCACATTGGACTCCAGCAGGGCTGCCCTTTGTCTGTTCATAACTTTTATGGACAGAATTTCTAGGTGCAGCCAGGGGCCGGAGGGGGTCCGGTTTGGGGACCACAGGATCGCGTCCCTGCTTTTTGCGGATGATGTGGTCCTGTTGGCTTCATCGAACCTGGAACTTCAGCGTGCGCTGGAGCGGTTTGCAGCCGAGTGTGAAACGGCTGGGATGAGGATGAGCACCTCCAAATCCAAGGCCCTAGTACTCGACCAGAAAAAGGTGGCTTGCCCTCTCCAGGTTGGTGGAGAGGCCCTGCCTCAAGTGGAGGAGTTTAAGTATCTTGGGGTCTTGTTCACGAGTGAGGGGAGGATGGATCGTGAGGTTGGCCGACGGATCCGTGCAGCGTCTGCAGTCATGTGGTCGCTGTATCGGTCCGTCATGGTGAAGAAGGAGCTAAGCCGAAGGGCGAGTCTCTCGATTTACCGGTCAATCTTCGTTCCAACCCTCACCTATGGTCATGAGCTTTGGGTCATGACCGAAAGAACGAGATCCCAGATACAAGCGGCCGAAATGAGTTTCCTCCGCAGGGTGGCTGGGCGCACCCTTAGAGATAGGGTGAGGAGCTCAGTCACCAGGGAGGAGCTTGGAGTAGAGCCGCTACTCCTCCACATTGAGAGGAGTCAGTTGAGGTGGCTTGGACATCTGTTCCGGATGCCTTCGGGACACCTCCCTGGGGTAGACCTAGGACACGCTGGAGGGACTATGTCTCTCGGCTGGCCTGGGAACGCCTCGGGGTCCCACCGGAAGAGCTGGAGGAGGTGTCTGGGGTGAGTGAAGTCTGGGCATCCTTGCTTAGACTGCTGCCTCCGCGACCCGGCCCCGGATAAGCGGAAGAAAATGGATGGATGGATGGATGGATTACGAAACAAAATATCCAGATGATAATGCTGACTTTTGGCTGACTTTAAATTAATTAACTGAAAAATATTTATTATTTTAATGCTTTAGACCGGTAAATTCAATATTAAAGAAATGTACTGTGGAAAAAAAATGATGTAACTTTTCATTTTAAGTTGGCACTGATGGTCACTTTCAGCAGTTCAAATGACACTCAGCTGGCAGTATTTGAAGTTAATTCTGTGAATAAACTGATGACAGTCCAAAATGATACTTGGATATAGAAATGGAAAGGTATCACGTTTTGAGTGAATCTTAGTTAATGTGTGGTTTGTTCAGGCTCCTGAGAAATAGAATGAATTTGACTAACCTTGTCTCCGAGCTGTACCACCACAGTGTGCAAAAAAGCAGCTAAATGGCGCACACGGAAACAGGAGGTAGAAGCAGTCCGAGGTCAACCAGTTTGTCGTTCTCCAACAAGCTGCTCTGTGTTACAGAGCTGTGTCTCCACTGAAGAAGCAGCAGCAGCAGCGCCCCTGCTGTCTGTGAAGAGTAGCATAAAAGCATACAGCACCTGGTATCATAGACTGTATAAAACATGGTCGTAGTGTCCGTGACATCACCCGTAGATTTCTGAAGAGCAAAAATGAAGCTAATCGTAGCGCGCAGCTATTTTGGCAGTGGGGACGTCGCCTAACTCCAGTTAATCCAAACATGGACAAAGAGGTGGAGCAAGGGCGGAGCTGAATGAAGCCTGTTTAGTAAAACATGCCCACCGAGCTAGCCGGCTAACCCGGTGGTACCGGGTCTCCAGCCGATCACGGTCAGCCAGTTTCTGGAGTATGATCAACTTAAAATTTCTGTTTTAGCAATAATATAAATATAAATAATTACATTTGAGTTCGTGGATCGTCAAATTTTATGTTACTGTGTTACAATGACTATGTCACGAAAAAACTTTGTTGCATTTACATACAGCTCAGTTTAAGATTTACATAACATAACATTAGTTAACAAACATGGAGGATTTTTATTTTCCAACCTCACACAGACACCTTTTATTCTAAAGTATTAACACAAATTATATAACTTGTTATTACGTTTTGACTTCAGCAGCTTTAATAACTGAGGCTACCAGATGCTCCCTTTAGCATCGTTAGCTTAGCTCAACCTCCACCGTCTCTCCCCCGGAGAAACTGGTCCTGGACACCCGAGAGAAACACAGTCAACACGGCAGCACAGTCAAACTCCAACCAACAAGCAGCTCCACAAACACCAGAACAAACGCACCGAGAAAACAGCGCAGACGTCCCGGACAAAGACACCACACAGCCAGCGGCAACTAGCTGTAGCCCGATGCTAAATCATTAACTGGCTACTTACTAGTAAACGAAAAAACGGGAGCGCCGACTTTTGGACAGCCTGTTAGTACAAATAACTGCTCAGCACGCAGAGTTATTTATCCAGTATTTACATGAAAAAATATCCGATAGGCAAAAACAGCACAAACACAGGCTAAGTTCAGTGACTGCATGAACTAGAGGTGGGCGGATCGATCCAAATATCGATACCAAGTCGGTATTGCTATCGGATCGATACTAGAATGGTGAGATCGATACTTTAGTGTCAGTTTCGCTCTTATATGCCCTGGTGCAGTTTCGTCAAAGAGGTGACAGCCAGCTCGCTGGACTTGCCACTTCTTCTGTCTCACTCTCAGCATGGAGTAGGCACACTTTGCTCCTCCTCCCCCTCTTGTGCTCTGATGTTGCACCGTCACGTGGCTCAGTGGCTCTGCCCCCAGCTCCTGCAACTACTACACCTGCAGCAAAAGGTGGGATTTGGGCAGAATTTGACTCTCAAGTCCTTTCATCTGAACACCCAACTGGCACTGATGCGCTAATTGAAATGCACAGGTACGCAGAAGAGAGGCCAATTCCTAGGGACCAGGATCCACTACTTTGGTGGAAAAACAATTCACCTACTTTCCCCTCTCTGATAAAACTTGCAAAAAAACATTTGGGAGTTGTTGAAACCTCAGTGCCGGCTGAGAGGATTTTTTTGAAGGCAGGACAGTTAGTGAGACACAGGCGATGTGCACTGGAAGGAAAAAATGTGAACATGATACTGTTCCTAAACAAAAATCTGTAAGCAAATCCTTTGTTCTGCACAGGGGGACAGGGTCCACAGGGGGGCTTCTGGGAATTGTTCTTTGAAATCTTTTATAACATTTGTTGTGGTGTGATAATTTTGTACACTTCTGGATTTTTTCTTAATTAAAAAAAAAGAAGTGCACTGAAGGGGGGAAATTTTATTTTTGTATTGTAGTTTCTCAATTCTCTACCTCAAAAAAGATTTTGTTTTAATTTGCTCTCATATGATAATTTTTTGCACTTTGCTTATTTAAGAAAAAAATGCACCCATAACAATGTTTGGGGAAATTTTGTTTTGTTACTGTTCTATTGCTTCTGTTTTTGATAATAAAGTATTTTGTAGTCACCTATAAACTTTGAACAAATTCTGTCCTAGGTTTTAACAAAATAATCCAAAGGAAAAATCACAAAAACACCAAAAGGTCAGCAGTGTGATGATACATCAACCTTAAATATTAAAAAGTATTGGTATCAGTATCGGCGATAATGGCTCTGTATTTACTTGGTATCCGATCGATGCCAAGCCTTGCAGTATCGCACACCTCTAGAATGAACTCCGTGTTTGGAGCCGACAGTCAGCAGGCAGCTGTCAAAGTGACGTCGCTCTTCATTATGCACAATTTCACATTTTAGATGAGTGTGTTATAAAAAAATTCACCCTCCGTACAGTTGTCATGAAGTAGAAAATCAGCTAAAGAGACTAGAGCCATTTTTTGTGCCAGGCTGTAAACACGTTTTCTTCTGCTGCAAAGTCGGACATTTTGACATGGGGGTCAAATGTAATTGACTCCCTTTTGGATCCTGCCCCTAGTGTTTATTCGAGGAACTGCAGCTTTTTGCACTTCCGTGTTGGCTTAATTTTTCAGCGCCGGAGGTTGCCACTTGCCTGGTATTCAATGGCATTCTCGCATGCAATTGCTAACCAGGCCCTACCCTACATGGCTTCCGAGATCACACGAGATCGGGCGTGCTCAGGGTGGTACAGCTGTAAGTAATAGCAACAAGGACAGTATTTAAAAATGTTCACCATCTATATATTTTGTTTCACAATATAAAATTATGTTTACCAAGACAAAAGATATTGTACTCTATATTGTCCAACCCTGGTCATTACAAATACTTTAAGCCCTACAACTAGTCCAGCTATGAAATGAAATGTCAAAAATAACACTTACACGTGCTGCTAATGCTCATATCATTACAATATTGCCTTCATCTTCAAGATCCTTTATTCATCGCATAGTGGACTATATAATAATTAAATAACATTTTATTTTGTTAAAACATTTCATATTTTTTGTTTCAGCTTTTAATATTACAACAACTACTACTGGCACTTCCGTGAGCAGTAGTAGTACAAGAACTGCTATAATGACTAAGTAACAGCAAAATTAACAAGAAAAGGGCTTTCAGAGGGTCTAACCCTCCCTAACCTGAATCCTTTGGCAAAGTTCCATACAAATATATGCTTCCTGTGAAAAGGAAACAGGTATGGACCAAAAAGTTGATCTGATTCAGTTCTTCGTAACTCATACTTATGAACCAGTGAATAAATTGCTGGGAGCAGAGCAGCAAAATCAAAGTCTGTTCTACAAGTTTCAACCACAAGAGGTCAGGAGTGCATAGTTTTTGAAGTGCTCATACAAGCTCCATTACAGGAACCCTGTGGAGGTTTGGATCACTGCTGGAACTGTAGCGCATGCATAATGTTTTGATGACTGGCATCCTGTTTTGCTTGTTTGTGTCTTGTGCTCCACTAGAATATGCACCAAGACACACGTGTATGTGCATGAGCATGATCCACTTTCAAAGTATTCCACTGATGAACACGCCAAGAAAAAGCATTTACTATTACTGACCTGTTACAGAAACATAAATGTTGTGTTATGTTATACATGTTTCAAAATATTATAAAAATCTTGTCTAAAAAAGGGGAGAAAATGCATACAACATATTTGTTAGGCTCTAAGGAGTGTATTATTGAGGTAGAAAAAATGTGTTTTGCTGAGAAATACCATATGTGAAAATTTTTTGTTTGACCTACAAGAAAATCACAATGTATTTGTAAGATTATTACACTGTCTTAACTACTGTCTATCAATTGTTCCTCAAATGCATCTTCATATCCAAATGAGCATTCCCACTGATGACCAGTAATAATAACTGGGCTCAATGCTTGGACCTTCTTGTTGAGCCTCTTATTCTGTTATATGGCTCAGTATCCAGATGACATTCACTATTACAAACGACTAGAAATGAAAGATGGCCTCAGAGTTTGACAAGCTGGCAGTATAGGCTGGGACATATATTCATTCAGATCATAACAACAATTTAGACCTGTCAACTCCTGACCTCTTGTGGATAAATTGAGTCTAACGTTGTATTGCACACAGATCAAATTTGGTGCAACATGGGAGAATTATGTGTCACATATGCACTGTAGGAAAACCAGGAATGGAATGGAATATCACCAGTAGACCCTCCGAAAGTCATTTTCTACTCTTAGAAAGTCAAAATTTGTATTTTTAATTTTGTACAACATTTAGTTTTGTAAGGAATGTATAGAAAGTATTCCTCTGGATACATTCGTGTTTTGGGGTTCTATTTGGAAGTTTTTTTAAAATAAATCTTTGTCTTTTATAACTTTTCCACAGATAGATACTCAAAGATACTCAGTTTACAATGATACAAAACAGAGAAAAATCTTTACCACTGATAAGCTGGAAACAGGGAACATTTGGAATTTTTGATTTAAAAATGACTTAATTGATGAGTCTTTCATAAAAACTGTTGCCAAATAATTTTCTGGCCGAAGAGTCATTGATTAATCAACAAAACCACCTTGCAGCTTTATTTATCTATGGCCTTAACCTATCGCTACAACAGACTAAACTTATCATTACTTCTATATCCTTAACTTATCCTTATCTTTCAACTATGAAGACTTAAAACTTAAAGTGAAAGAAAGAAAGATGTAGAACATGTGTGAGTGGTGGTGGAATTACCACAAATTATACTGCACCTGCTGATCCAACTCGGCCTGGCCCTCTTACATCTCTCGAGGAGGCATGCGCACAGAAGGTCTGGGGCTGCTGAACACAACTTCTATGTATTGATTAATCTACACTGAACTCTTAGTTATTTAGCCAACTTTGCTGACTTAAGCAAAGCTTGTGCTTCAAAGACACACACAGCATCTAATAAAAAGACTTGTAAATATGTTAAAAGGTTTTAAAGAATTTGGGGGAATTCTAATTATTCACACTGAAATCTGATAAGTTATTAACAGTAAAGTCTAAATTTCAATTTTTGACCATTAGCTATTTCAAGCAAATAACGCATACAAGAAAAAGGTTTAAAATGATTTTAAAGGATTCACATTCTTAACCTTTCAGTCCTCCTTCCACTGGTCATCTCTTGGTGGGTTATGGAGGCTCTAGCTAACAACTTGTCACTTTCCAACACTGAGCTGTCAGAGCGATATGTCTCTTTCCAAGCACAGCTATGAAATGGCACCGATGACAAGCTCAGCTGTGAAATGGCGAAAAATGTGGACAGTCATTTCAGATAAGATGCTGGATCTTCTGTCTCAAGATATGCTGTAGTGAACATATTCAATTGGTCAGTACTTATTTGACTGATTGTATTGATTAAATAGACAAATAATAATAATAATAATGTTTCACCTCAGGCAATTCCAGGAAGTACAAACTCAAAAGATACAAAAGTAATCTTTTATATACCCGGCTAAGCCAAAAATAATCAAAATATCAAAAAACTCAAAATAATTTGCATGGCTGTAAAGTGGGGCTTTTTTTGCTGGAATTTGCTGTCAAAAGTGATATGTACAAACATAAATATCAATAACAGTGTGATCCATTTATTCCACTAGGACATTGGCAATTTATAAATAGGTTGATAGAAACAGATGTTACCTACAAGGAGTGTTGCAACAAGAACTAAGAAGTGCTGATTGTTCTACCAAACCACTTCTACCAAAAACAGGAGTGATTAGTGAGGAGAATGTTCCCAAGACCATGTCACCTGATAGAGACGTTTGAGATTATCTGGTTGTATTTCTGCTGGTTGACCAGTTGTGACACGCTTTACATTAGCAACACTTCACTTTTTCTACTGAAATTGTATCATTATAACTATATCATGGCTAATCCACCTTGTCTGATTACTCAATTTCATGTGTCATTCAATGTGCTGCTGCTAAATTTGTAATAATTTATTTAAAGCATTTCATGACTCTCTTTCATTTTTCTTTGCATGTGACGATTTAAAGTAGCCTGGGGGTGTATTTTTCAAGCAGAATTAAATTTATTGCCACAAGAGGAAAATAAATCCTAAATAACTGGAAAGTTCCTATTGCAGGTTTACCTTTGTGTGGGCTGATGGTGTTTAGGATTTGTTTTGATAAATGTTAACATGGTTCACAAGAATTTGGTTTGTTTTCTCATTATGACCTGAATTGATCAGAAGGCTTTGTAAAAAGGGGAGATTTGTGCTGAGAATTATGACCATTTTTAAAATATGATTTAGTGTCAGAAGCAGAGCCAGGAGCCAGTAGTGATGAGGAGATTGCTCCTGTCAGTATGGAAAGAATAGGTTAGCTGTTGTAACAGAGTGTGAACAAGCAAGCATTAGTTCCAATATAACCACTTTCTGTGCCCAAACGATAGTAGTGACCCGTTATATTTTTTATCATTAAAAGTAAGATAGTAAATACACAAAGCCCACAATTGAAAGGGAATAGGATGAAAGTAATATGAAATAAGCCTGCATATTTTGCCATTGAAAATATCTTAGTTGTGATGGAACTGTTTCCTTGCAGAGGAAAAAGAGATGATAGTGTTATTAGAAAGTGCGACACTTTTGATTTTATTTTTTAAATTTAATATTTAATATTTTTATTTATTCTTTTATTTCATTTTTCATTTTATCTGTGAAAACTTATTTGAACAGAATAT
Organism: Holacanthus passer; assembly: GCA_025331565.1. Classification (NCBI taxonomy): domain Eukaryota; kingdom Metazoa; phylum Chordata; class Actinopteri; family Pomacanthidae; genus Holacanthus; species Holacanthus passer. The sequence continues at coordinate 1,764,670 of JAFREQ010000072.1, read as the reverse complement.
AGATTCTGATATTGTTGAAAAGGATGTGTTGTAAAGAATAATGTTGGAGCACTCATGTTGCACTCACATTGTGAAGCAACCCTTGCTTGCACTGAATTGGAAATATTTTAGAAAAATACACTGAATTACAAGGCTTTACAGAACAGTGCCCTATTGTAGACTTAACATGTAAGGTTATAATTACATGATTTTAATAATAATAATAGGTCGTGATCTAAAGTGGGCTGGTCTGAGGCATGAAACTCCAGGGCTGAAAATGAGTCCCACTCCGGCCCTGGAAGTACTGTTTGGGTTTACAGTGTGCTCTCCTTCTGCTTGTTGTTTCATTGTAGTTACTTTCTACATTTGACTTAAGTTATCACCCGACATTGACCCCTTTTAACTTAAACTCTGGACAAGACAGGTTTCTATACAAATGATCTGTAAAGTATTTCGTAGGTTTGTCTCTTCTGCAGAAATCCAGATTGAAAATATAGTTTACATGGGAATTATGTATTCAAATCTCTGCTTTATATATTTTGAACATAACTGCTTTCAGGACTTGAGACTTTCAAAGGCTCTGCTCTTAACAACAGCCTTTGCAAGTGCCTCTGCCTCCTCACCAGATAGTGCGAGGCAATATTCTCTAAATACATGAAAACATAATTATCATGATAATAATAATCATTTGTATCTACTAACATTGACAGCTCCTCCCTGATAAAAATGAAACATTCAGTTCATTAATTTGCTATTTCATTCTGCACTGATAAGGAAGTTACCGAAGGTGTTATGCCAACGACATGAAAGTGCAGTAAGTTATGCAGTGTTATATTTGTCCCAAACAGTGTTTAAAGAATGAAACACTGTCAGTTGGCTTGTTTAGTTCATTATTTTGCAAGGTTACCTTTGACTTTGTCAAATTTTAATGAATGAATCTACACTGAACTTATTTAGCTAACTTTGCTAACTCAAGCAAAGCTTAAGTTTCAAATACACACGGCATCTAATGTAAATATGTTAAAGGGGTTTTAAAGATTTTTTTTTAAATCAGTTACACTGAAATCTGATAAGTTATTAACAGTAAAGTCTAAATTTCAATTTTTGTCTATTAGCTAATGTTAACTAACAAGCTAACGTTAATTTCAAACAAAGAACACATATAATAAGAAGATTTGAAATGATTTGAAAAGATTCACATTCTTAACATTTAACATTACATTTTACATGGCAAGCTGTATAACAGACAGTTCTCCTTCCGCTGGTCGTCTCTTGGAGGGTTGTGTAGTCTCTATCTAACAACTTGTCACTTTCCAACACTGAGCTGTCACAGCCATGTCTCAGCTGTGAAATGGCAGCCATGAGGAGCTCATATATAAATATGTGGTCAGTCATATCAGATAAGATGCTGGATCTTCAGTCTCAAGACCCGCTGTAGTGAACGCATTCAATCGGTCAGCACTTATTTGACATCATTCATTAAATAGACAAATAAATAATTAAAGCTTTTAATAAATGAATAATACTAGCTCTCTTCCTGCAATAATCCACAAATACATTCAATCTGTATCTGTCAATCTAAACTGTGCCAAAATAAACAAACTTTGGTTTGTATGTTGCTTTTGTGAAATCAGCATCTAAAAAAAAAACGGGTTTGGCAAACAAGGAGACTGTAACTTTAATGTTTAGTGCAAATCATCTTGATAATAATTTCAGTATGAGAAGGTTGTTCATCAGAGCACCTGAATTAACTGTGGACATTAAGTAAAAATAATAGTCCAAACCTAGATTATTATTAGTTTTCCCTTTTCATTTGTTGTAGTGTCAGATAGTACATAATGATCTTGATCTTGCAAGGGAAAGGCATTAGGACGGATTTTAAGAAAATACAACCCACTGTGGGATTGCAGGTTATCAGATTTCTGGTGTACTTTGAAAATATCAGAGCCACTGAGCAAAGGGATTAAATCCTGCAAAAAGACAAGAGAACAAATGTCTTCAGCTGACAGGACAGGAAACTGTTTTATCCATTAACTCATGGACAACATATACAAAAAATAGTTATGGTCAATTTTACACAATTGTTTGTAAAATTGTCTTCTTTTGTACTAAGCCAAGTAAAAGCAGCTGGATTTCTACTCATTCACTCAGCATCAGCATTACTGCATGAAATGAATGTACAAAGTATTATAGTTTTCTCAAGCTGACTAGAAAAAAAGAGTTACCCCTTCAACCAGTGGCAAAATTCCTGGAGTTAAATAATGTGTTTCACCTCAGTCAATTCCAGGAAGTGCAGACTCCACCAAAGTAATCCTTTATACACCTAGCTAAACCCTTCAAATTTGCTGTTGAAAATTATATATACAAACATAAATATCAACAGTGTGATCCATATATTCCTCTAGGACATTGGCAATATGTAAATAAGTTGATAGTAACAGATGTTACCGACATCAAGTGTTGTGACAAGAGACATGTAAAGACCTAACAAGTGCTGACCGTTCTACCAAACCACTTCTGCCAAGCAGTAGTGATTTGAAAGGAGAACATTCCCAAGACTGTGTCATCTGATAGAGATGTTTGAGATTGTCTGGTTGTATTTCTGCTGGTAGACCAGTTGTGACATGTACATCAGCAACACTTTACTTTTTGTACTGAAATTATATCATTATATCTATATCATGGCTATATCAAAGTCAATGTGCTTTGTAATACTTTATTTAAAGCATTCCATGACTCTCATTTTTCTTTGCACCTTATGATTACACGTTATGTATGTTAAGTAGCCTATTTTTCAAGCAGAAATAAATTTATTGCCATAAGACAAAACAAAACAAATCATACATAACTGGAAAATTCCTATTACAGGTTTAACTTTGTGTGGGCCGATGATGTGTAGGATTTGTTTTGATAAATGTTAACTTGATTCACAAGAAGTTTGATTTGAGTGTCATATCAGTTTTAGGAATTTGTCTTTGCCTTCTCTCAGTGAAATGCACTGTTTTGCCACATTGTGGCAGTAAAACATAGTGTTGTCTGTCATCCAACTTTTGAGAAACTTTTGGAAACAAATTTCTTACTTGGAAACATGTAATAAATATGAAGGATAACATGGTTTGATCTGAGTGCCTTATCAGATTTGGGAATCTGACAAAAAAGTTGTTTTTGGCCTTCTGTTAGTGAAATGTGCTGTATTTGCATACTGTGATTGTGTTGTCTGTCCCCCACTTCAAAAAGCTCTGTGAAACAAGTTTCTTACTTGGAAACATGTACACACATCTGGGATAAATATGAAGGATAATGCAGTTTCATTTGAGTTTCTTGTCAGATTTAGGAATTTGACACAAAAGTTGTTATTGGTCTTCTCCCCCACTTCCAGAAGCTTTGGGGAACAATTTTACAATATGATGTAAAGCACTGTATCTCACTGAAATAAGATCATACTCAAAATTTGCTGTGTGTTACCGCAAACCTTGTGATCCTTTATATTCATTTAAAATTCGAATGTTTAGTTGCACATAACACTGTATATCACTGAAAGCAGGTCAGAATCTACTTTTAATGGGTGTTCCCTAAATTTTAACAGTAAGTAAAAAAAAAAAAACAACTGTTATCTGTCATATTTTTGAAAGTTTCTCAAACATTCTGAAGTGAATTACACCTTAACCTTACAATGTGTTTTGAAACACTGTATCTCACTAAAAGAAGGCCAAGATGAACATGTAATGTGTCCATCCCAATTTGAATGTTTGGAAGGTACAAACCTGCTTCTCAAATATTGTGGTGAGTGAATTATAGCTTAAACTTACTGCATGTCGTAAAACACTGTATCTCACCTAGGAAAGGTCAAAGTGAACATTTAGAGTGCATTGGCATTCATCAAAAAATAACTTAAATCAAACTTTGTTGTAATTAAAATTATCCAAATTTGCCAAAGGAAAAATTGACAACGTTCTGATAACTTTTGCAAATGTCTATGTCCCTCCTGAGAGTGATGCAAGATTTCTTAGATCTCTAATAGACACAATAATCTCAGAAAGTGAAGGAATCCTAGTATGTGCAGGTGATTGAAATACTGTATTAAACAATTCATTAGACACAACAAGCTTAAAAATATATAAACAACAAAGATCAAGAACTCTCAATATTTTAATAAAAGAATCGGGTCTAATAGATGTTTGGAGAGACACGCACAGACAGACACAGTACAGTCTGGAGAATGAATGTAAGTATACTGAATGAAAAAAAAACGGCTTAAAGAGTGTATAGAAGAATACAAACTGAAAACAAAGAATACAGACTGAACAAATGATACAGGTGAGGTTGAACCAACCATAATATGGGATACAATAAAAGCAATAATGAGGGGGAAACTCATCGCAAGAACAGCATACCTAAATAAGATAAAGAGACAAAAGTATGATGAATCTGTCAAAATACTAAGGAATGTAGAGAGACAACAATCAAAGCACGAGGACAAAAACCAGACAAGTCAGATACAAGAGGCAAAGAAACAGATTAATGAAATGTTACAAGAGGAAGTAGAGAAGAAATTGAGATTCACAAAACAAACATTTTATGAATCAGGACCTAAAGTGACCAAATTTCTAGCAAGGCGTATGAGAATCCAGCAAATTAAAAATTCTATTCACAAGATAAGAAACCCAACATGCAACAAATTATTATATGAACCAGAAGACATCTGTAAATGTTTTATAGACTATTATTCAAAACTATATTCCCAATCAGATGAGGCCGATGAAAGCTTGACAATAGAGTACTTAAAAGAGTTAAAGCCACCCTCACTGGACAGTGAGCAAAATGCTGCCTTAACCAATCCTATCACTGAGAAAGAACTGAAAAAGGCTATAAGCAGATTAAAACCAAACAAATCTCCAGGAACTGATGGTTTCCCTAGTGAATGGTACAAAACATTCAGGACATCTTTGATCCCTATATTGCTAAATTCTTTCAAATAATGCAGTAACACCACCATCTTGGAAAGATGCAATGATATCAGTCTTAGCAAAAGAGGGTAAAAACAAGGAATATTGTGATTCCTATCGACCAATCTCTGTTCTAAATGTGGACTACAAATTATTTACATCAATAATCAAACGTTTAGAACAATTTTTACCTAAATTAAGTCATGAGGATCAAACCAGATTCATAAAGGGTAGACAAACACAAGACAACATCAGACAAACCTTAAATTTAGTAGAACAATGCCATAATCAAAATCTAACGGCAGCTCTGATCAGTCTGGATGCTGAAAAAGCCTTTGACAGGGTCAGTTGGAACTTTCTGTTTAAAGTGCTTGACAGATTTGGCTTTAATAATAAATTCATAAAATGTATAAGGGCTGTATATGATGACCCAACAGCAAGAGTAAAGATTAACGGATACCTGACAGATAGATTCCAGCTATATTGAGGCACTTGACAGGGGTGCTGCCTTAGCCCATCTCTGTTTGCCATCTATATTGAACCCTTAGCCCAAAAAAATTAGACAAAGTCAGGGTTTAAAAGGTATAAATATAGCAGATGAGTTTCATTTAATAGGACTTTTTGCTGATGATATAATTATATTTCTACAAGACCCAGACCTAACATTATCTAATCTTATTTCTACTCTGGAAACATATGGCTATATGTCAGGTTATAAACTTAATATCAAATAAAACACAGGTTCTCCCAATAAATTATTCCCCCAATAACACGATTAAACAGAAATACAATATTAATTGGGAGTTCAAATCTATAAAGTACTTGGGAGTGCTGATCACCCACAACTTAAGTAAAACATATGAGTTAAACTACAACACAATAAACCATAAGATCCAGAGGGACATGGACAAATGGTCAAAACTGACTTTAGATTTCAGATCTAGGATGGAAGTGGTGAAAATAAATATACTACCTAGACTTCTATACATCTTTCTATCACTACCGGTGCAAATCCCAGAGTCTCAGTTCAACGCATGGGACAAACAGATCTCCAGTTTTATCTGGGCTGGAGCAAGACCACGGATCGACTTGAGAACCCTCCAACTAACTAAAGAGAATGGACTCCTAGCAGTACCTAATTTAAAGGAATATTTTTATGCGGCACAATTGAGATATGTAGTCTACTGGTGCTCCTCGGACTATCAGGCAAGTTGGAAACGAATTGAAGAAAAGATAGGCAAACACAAACCTTAGGTGAGACTAGTTATTAAAGAAAATGTGGACCAAAAGTGGAATAACCTCATTATAGAAGAAACTTTAAAAATATGGCGACAGATTGTACGGATATATAAGCTTGAAAAGGACATCAAACTTCTGATGTGGCCTTCTCAATGCCCTAGTTTTCAACCAGCACCTCTCGATAATACATTTACATGGTGGAATGAAAGGGGAATGACTGCTCTTTGTATGTTTACTGAAGGCCAAGCTTTTAAATCATTTGAAACAATTAAAAAAGAATTTAAATTAGAGATCAGGGATATGTTTCGATATCTACAACTGAGAGATTTGTTTAATAAAGAAATGAAAAATGAATTATCTGTGGAGATAAAGGAGGTTGTTGCAGTCCTGATATAAGCATACAAACAAACCCCCTCAAAGATTGTCACAAAGCTATATAAAGGTCTCCAGAAAAGTAATGGCCAGAATTCTTTTTATATAAAATCTAAATGGGAAATAGAAATGAGTATAAGGTTGCCAGAAGATGAGTGGCTCTCCATGTATAAAACAAAGCAAACCTCTACTAATTCTCAAAATTGGTGTCTTTTTGGATGGAAGAATTTATCTCGCTTCTTTCTAACACCACACATTACTGGTAAATATCTGGACACAAAACAATACTGTTGGAGGCAGTGTGGCCATGGAGATGCCACTCATACCCATATTTTCTGGTCATGCATAAAGATACAACCCTTCTGGGACGAAGTGAATGAGACTCTGGGAAAAATCCTGCACTATATTATTCAAAGAGATCCCAAAACCATGTATTTGGGAGTCATACCTGTGAAAGTAATAGAACAAGGAAATGTTTATTTATTCAAGGTCTTGATTATTGCATGCAAAAAGGTCATCACAAGGAATTGGATGAAAAATCGCCCGCTACTTGGACAGTGGATGGGCATTATGGCCGAAATTTATACCATGGAAAGTCTAACTTACCATTTGAGGCTGGAGATGTCTACCTTTCATCAAAAATGGAGGAAATGGACAGCATTTAAGGAGCTTGAAGCTGAATAAGCAGACTATGTGGACCTCTTTGTTAACCACTTGCAAAATAAGGAGTAAGAACTGCCCCTCGTGTTCTGCTGTTCCTTTTTTTTCTCTCTATCTTTATTTTTGAAAAAAAGGGGAAAATAGAAATAATTCTCTCGAACCATGCTGTACTGACAAATAAAGTTTAAAAAAAAATATATCCAAATTTGAATTTAGTAGGTAACATATTTGCTTTTCAAATATTCTAGAAGTCAATCACAGCCAACCCTTACAAAGTCAGTTAGATAATGCCCCTGGGCCTTACAGCATACCAGTAAGGGTGCTAAAGACCTGTGCTTTGGAACTCTCACCAAGCCTACACTCACTCTTCTAAGAATCCTTCAAGACTGCCAAAACTAAGTGGGGCAGAGAGGATTTTGCGGCCTGCTTGTTGCACCTGTAGCAGCACATATATATCATGCTTCTTAGTGCTATGCTGCCTCATTTGATGCTGTGCAGCTGGTCAATCAGTGAGTGGGGCTGGGTATTTAAGCTGTGGCCCTTCCCCCGTCTCTCTCTCTCTGCACTGCTGTCTGCATCACATCTGGGTGCAGGAAACTAGGGATGGACCTAATTTTTCAAAGTAACTATCCCAGACAGTAACTGTATCTTAGCAGGGAATTTAGGATGAGGCTGTTTTTTCAAAATAAACTCCCCAAAGGAGGACATGAAAAAAACAGCTTTACTGTTGGATGATGTTGGATCCCAAGGTCAAATTCAATTGACCAAAAAAATATTTGTCATATGACTATTTTTTAGATTCATTTTGTTCATGGGTCAGTGTTGTTTTTGTTATGGTGCCTGTTGAAAAGGTGGTTGACAGAAAATGAACCTGCTACTAGAGCACAGTGTCAGAAGAAGGATGTTGGCGTCACAGGACATTCAACGTTTCCAGGGAAAGAAAAGGGTGAAAACATATCACAATCCTGTCTATTGTGTGATATCCTCAAATAGTTAATAGCCACTAGTAGTGAAATTTGATTATTGTACACATCAAAGCAACTGTAGCAGATGCAGCAATCATACACATCTTCATTAGGAAGTCTGTTCTATTCTAGTTATTCCCCTTCTTATTGTGGCCCAAAAGTATCTTTGTCTCAGAAACACTCCCCAAACTCAGCAGATAGGTTGGAAGTCTCACCCACGACTAGCCAGGTGGTGGCACTAAAAAACTTTCCAATTTGGCCTATAACTTTTGAACAGTACGTTTCAAAGCAAATTTTAGTTTTTCCTGGTTTCCGTAGAAGCCATGCCCATTTGAGCATGGAAAGATTTTTGATTTTGAAACATCACAAATCTGTTTTTTCACTACTCCTCCTACAAAATTTGAGCAATCAGCATCAAATAGTTTATATAGCATATCTGGAACAATCCAGAAAAAACTTTTGGGTTTCTAATATTCCATACAGCTTTGAACTAATACATTTTTAAATCTGTCTCTAAATGCAATTTCGCATAAAAGCCAGTTTAAGCTATTGAACAAATGGGAAAAGTCTATCTAGTAATTAGGTGTGTGGATTTGAATGAAAAACTTTCCACATGTTCTACAATCATGTTCAATTCATTTGTATAAGTTCAGTCATGCTTGTGGGAGTGTTTTCGAACCGTAAATTCAAGTTTTAATATATATTGTGCTCAACACTTCCAAAAACAATTTAAATTTCACTTCACATCCATTAATGTGTGGCAAAAGTTTGCAACCGATGGCAAATTGTGCAATATTCCGTTACATTCAAGTGCAATATTTCATATTTGATATATAAGATCTGTTCATTTCATTAATTTCAAGTGCAATATTTCATATTTGATATTTAATATCAGTTCATTCTATTTAATTCAAGTGCAATATTCATATTTGGTATGTAATATCAGTTTCATTCCAGTAAACTAAGTGCAATAATTCATGTTTGATATTTAATATCTGTCTATTCTGTTAACTCAAGCGCAACATTTCAATTGGTACTTAATATTTCATTTCATATTTTATTCTGCTAGACTACTGGCCATATATATCATATTCTTCCCATATTCTCAGGTATATCCATAAACAATCCCATGTAAATTTGGTAATTTTGTTTAATTTGTTAAAATTGTAAATACTTTTTTCAACTTGTGTATACTTTTTTTTTTCACTATTTAACTGTCTATCTCTTTGCTGCTGTACAGTGTAAATTTCCCCACTGTGGGACGAATAAAGGTTTATCTTATCTTATCTTAAATTCAGAAGTCTATGACGCTATATTTTTTGTAATATGCCAAACCAGTTAACATATATATTTCCACAAGTCTTCATTCAAATGCTACCAAAATTGAGACAGACATTTTCTGGTTTCTAGATATGACATGTTTTGAACAGATTGTGAAATGATGAGTCTGCTGTGACATTCAATATCTTACTGTAATTACTACTGGATGCAACCCATGTGACCCATCTGATTGGTGTTGGTAATTCAACTTTGAATTGTCAGAAATAATACATACTGCATTGCACGATCATAACATTCGTGGCTGTGCTCAGGTAGGGTTGCATAAATGCAGGCAACTTGAGCTGACTGAGAACTAGTTCTGGCGGCTGTCCTGTCATGTACATACGTGACATATCTCACTCTCCACAGCATCTATCAAATGCATCCTACTAATTCCCATTTCTCTCTTTGCTCTGCTGATTGTGCTGCTGCTCACTGCACCACAGTATTGATGCCTGCTTATGCAGCCTCACCACCACCCCAGCATCCACCTGCAGGTGTATTCTGTGGGGAGTGATGAGGTTGGAGCTGTGCTGTATTTGTATGTAAATATGTTTTGTATTTTCAGCTTGTTATGCTGCCCCAAGTGGCCAAAAAAATCAGTGCATTAATGAATTAATATTTCACTGTAAAAACTTAAATCTTGCTACACTGAATAGAATTTTAACATCTATGTAGGTTGGTGGACAAGGAAAGTGACAGACACCAGGCAGTGTCATGTTTTCATATGTGTATAAAGCTCTTTCAACCATCTAATTTCCCCCCTTGGAGAAAAGCTACACATGAGAGAGGGCATGAGAGAGAGGGTGGAACAATGGAAAAGTAAAGGGTGACACATGTCCCAGCAGTAGGTGAAGGAACCATCTCTCACTCTTCAGACTAATGAGAGAGAATGAAGGCAAGGCACCAGTTAAACAGCTACCGTGCCACATTCTGAAACTGTCATCTGCCACCTCCACTGGAACCAAACAGACAGCTGGAGGGCCATCACTCACATAAATGTTCAACACAGCAATAATCCACTTACCATCATCTAAAGGGTTTATTTCCTTGGTAGCATGAACCTGTCTAATTAAGACATACGCGTATTAAAGGGGACATTTTGTCCTAACGATGGTACTAAAAAAATCTCATGGGGTGTCCAAAATGGAAAGGGTTCATGCTCCAGGGAACTGAATAATTTCACGTCAGACTGTAAAATATAGCTTGACATTAATTTTGTACACATGGAGAACATCCATTCTAAGCTGACTAAATCTGAAAATGCATCTTGTTCTCTCTGTGGCACGGTTTCTATCCACAGCAAGCTAGCATTTTTCTTAATTATAATACAAACTTTTTGAAAATGGTCTCCAGAGTGAATAGATCTTGTGAATGGAGGCAAGAGGGGGCTGAATGAGCTGAGTAACAAGGCCTTGTCTATCCTCAAACCCTGGCTTAGATGTTATTTGTTATTTGCTGACCAAAAAAGGAGGAAGGGGAAGAGATATAGCTTTTTTTCTGTTGTTTTTGCATTTCAGTTTGGACAGAGATCTTAACACAAACAACTTGAAAATGCTGGTGTGGACACGCATACACACAAACAGCGTATTCAAATTTAGTTGCATTGTGTGAACTTAATTTTTTAAATGTTTACATGGACAGAGTAAAAATCTTTACCATTTGCTGTCATTTGATGAATACGTTTATCTATCTTGGTCAGTTTTTAAAAACATGTCAGACTTGTTTTTCTTGTCATATGTATTTTTATTGTAGCTCTTCAAATAAGCCAATACAACAAACCATGGTGAACACACAAGAATACACAGTTAAAGTTAAATAAAGACTGTACAAAACAAACAGAAAATCAAAAGTACAACTACATAACTTGAATGAATTCAGAATAGAGAAAGAAAAAACGTGACCTTGCAAAACTCACTGTTATTATTATTGATAGGAATGATGACCAAAACTATTAAAGAAACAAAATTATCCTTTAAGAAAACATCTTTGGGGAACCATGGATATCCCAATGGATTGTCAGGACTGCTTTAGAGCTAAGTGTTGGACTGACTGAGAGACCAATCAACATTGTTGTTTTGCTGTGCAAGGATCAAAAACAGTGTTAATTTTTAACCTCCAGTCATGTGGCTCTACTGTTCTTTTGTCAAGCAAGCTCTCTGTGATTCCTTAGTTAATATGTTAACTATTCTGATGTCACACAGTAATGGGGTAATGCATCAGTTGTTCATGACTAAGCTTGGTGTTAATTATTGGTTAATTAGAAATCCAGTGGAGATGCCAAACATTTCCAAAGACACCAAATGCCAGACTGAAATTTAGGAAAATTTGCATGTAATGATGCAGCACAATGTTATATTTCTCTCTAAAGTATTACTGTATTTTATGTAACGGGTAACTTCAGAAAACAAATGAAAAAAAGATGGGGACAAAACATGCAGGCACAGACAAATACATACATGTATTCACACATTTACACACAGATGTGAATCTTTATCAGCAAGCACAATTTCTCCCAGCAGCAACTGTGGGACACCAACCAGCAACAAGCAGCTCTTTGAATGAACTGTGACAAGGTGTTGTTCTTTCCCCCCTCCCTCTGTCTTCTGTCTTCCGGGAACACTAATAGGCTCCATGCAGAGTAATGTGACCAATTGAATCATCCTTGCCCCGGAGCTGGAAGCTGCAGATCAGAAGAGCAGAGAGCGCCGCGCTCAGTCCGACTCCCACACTGAGAAAACAGAAAACGTTTCTAGGGTGATACCATTAGTTTCTGCTTGGGATTCCTCTGGGATTTTACACCCCTTTCTCCTAGGAACTAGAAGCACTCTTTCCAACTGCCTCGGCCCCTTTGCCCACTTGCCCCACGCAGACCTCAGACCAGCACTTAGGTGAAAAGGTCAGAGGGCCCTTGTTTAGCCGTTACTGCAGCTCCAGGTGAGTAGAAACTCCAGCGTGTGATGCTGGACAGGGCTAAGGCCCTGATACCCAATGAGTGAGTGATTAACTGGGATCTGATCAGTATTGGTGATCTGTTGAGGAGCCTTACCTGTTATTCAACTTGTTGAATTCATAGTACTAAATGGGGTTTGTTGCAGCAACTGCTTTTTAGCAGCTAAAACCATGTCTACAACACAGCATGGTAAACTGACTGTGGGTAAGCCAGGTTGTAGATAACAAGCATCAAGGGCATCTGAAAGTCAAGACATGTCTGTTTTTATTACTACAATGATATTGACGATCAAACAGATTAGTTTTTCTACTTCAGACATTTATGCTGTGTGATAAAGTGGTGTTAATAGGGAACAGAAGTGTACAGCTGCAGAGTGAATGTTACATAAACCCTTCTGCACCCCTCAGAGTTGGCGATAAAGAGATATTTCCACAAACTTGCTCTCTTCACTTGTACATTAGCAGAGATAGCTTAGCAATTGGAAAATGGCTGACTAGGCATTGTCAAACGTAGCCGTCATAGCTAGGAGATGACTACAGTAAGTCTAAATATTCCAAGAGCCTGAGGGACCTCATGCTCCTCAGAGCAGTTACACAAAGTGCTGTTTGTTTGTATCGTCATACATCTGAACAACTCACAGGGAGGAAAAAAACGTTACTGTCATTGCATTACAAGTTCATTATCTTTTTGGAAAAATATATTCAGTTGAAGTTTAGTTAAATAAAACTGAGGATGTGTTCAAAGCTACACATAGTATCAAAGTATCGAAAATAAGTATATGTCAGCATAAACAAGACACAGTAAGCATCTGATAATTAACACTTATACTTAAGCATGGTACTTGAGAAAACATACTTTTCCCTGTAATCATTTAGTTTATAATATGAGCTGAAAAACAGCTCGCTAAACTCAGTGAAACAGACATTATTTAAGCAGTATAATTCACATCCTGTATGAACTCTGCAGAGACATTAACTTTATCTTGTGTATATATAACTACAGGACATACCACAACTGAAAAGTGTGTGATAGCTTTATGATTAAATAACAAGCATGCACACTGCAGATTGATCTGTGTCCTTGTCTCTACCCTGTCTTCTAAAAATTTAGTTCATATACTACTTATTTGCATTAGCAAAGTGGATTTGTTTTGAAGGGAGCACATTTCCCCCCAAATTACACTAAATGAGGAAGCAAACTTTTTTAAGCACATATCTGCAAGTTGCCTTAATCTAAAAGTTCTTTTTTTTTAGGTCGTTTAAAGTTAAGTTTTATATATAATCAGAAATACATTGTTTTTCTTTTGTTGAAATGCAAAACATTCCCTGACAATGCATATATAATTGTCCCTACAAGATTTTCTCATTGGTTAAGGCTATGAAAAGATGGTATTCTTGGTTTAATAATAAAAAAGTCAGCAATGACTTGAGGCAAAAGTTATGTTTACTCACTAAAATGACCATCTTTCCCTAACCAGACTGTTTTTGTAGCCTAAACCTAACCACAGATGGGACATGGAATAAAACCCCCATCTCTAGTGTCAAGGTCCAGTGCTTTGTACGTGCTTTGTACCTACGACTTCTGTGCCAAACATGAATAAAACATTTCCTGAACTGGAAAAAACGCTGCCATAACAAAGGCAGCAATGATGTTTCATCCAAAATGTATTCAGCAAATCCATTCAGTAATGTATAAACATAGTATTAATGAGACATTCACTTTCAACCTGCAGTGTCATCAGTTGGCATTAAAGCAACCGACAGCTAAAATGTTCTTATGTAATTAAAATGTACACATATCTGTGTTCATTCAGCGGTTTGTATTATATTAGAGCATTTAATGAACATCTTTACAATTTCAAGCAATAAAAATCTAAAGAACCATATATGCTGCGAAATGTGCACTTACAGTATAGGCTTTGTATATAGACACAGGTATAGTATTTTATTATTGCCTACTTTCATATGTGTGTCATACAACTCTACACTCACTGGTATATGATACCAGTTTTATACTATGCAAAATGATTTATGCTATACAAAGTGTTTCATGTGTACATACAACACTAATATATATGTTTTGCCATTCAAATACATATATGATAAATACATAAACAGTCATAGTGTCTTGCAATGTATTAATTCATCTTATTGTTTATACAAAGCAAATTGGGCATTGTACAAGATGTGACATTTTACATGTTATTTTTCATGTCTGCCTTTGTCCATAATGTTATCCCATACTTTGAAATAGACCAATGTGTTATTGTACTGTATATCTTAAGTTGCTTACACTGCATTGCAAGAATTTATTGGACTGTCAAATCATTGAACATTAATGAATGTCCCCCAAATTTAATTTTTTTTTCTACTGTTGAACTGTATTCCCAAAACTAACAAAGGACCCTGATAAAAACCAAAGAAGAAATAATGGGAATAAAGGAATAGTACAACATTCTTGGAAAAATGTATATTAACTTGTTTTCAGAAAGTGACATGAGAAGATGGATATAGAGGTGTTGGTAGGTGATTTTTTGATTAAAGGTGATTATTTTTTTAACTTTGGACAGAACCAGGCTAGCAGTTTCCTGTGGTGACTGACTGATCCAATGACAGCTCTGACAGACTGAGATCCAGAACAATGAAGCCTCAGCCAGCACATGGCGCTCATGTGACAACCTTGCTGACTGTTATCAGGCTGCTGTTTCCCCCAGCCTCAGCACAAAGAAAAACTTCTTACCAAAATCAACTACACACTCACCCAATATTCCCCTTATTACCCTGCTGTGATTTCAGCTCATGTCTCACATAAGTCCTCAGATGGTGTTTGCTTCGTAGATGAACACAGAAAGTGGACTGGTGTTGATTATACTGTCCTTATTTAATGACCAATACTTTTTATTCTTTAGTCATTGAAGACCCAGCTCAAGTAACATATGCAATATGCTTTCATTTAAAAATGAACAAAATTTTACTTCACTCCTCATGCCCTTACACTGGATTTATAGCTTTGGTCAAACTTTAAATCTCTCACTCACCCTGCTTTTTGTATTTGAAAGCTATGCAAAGTTCACAGCAAATGCATCAAAAGACATTGCAAGTGCATAATAAATGCATGCATAAAATGATGGTAAATGTATATTGTAATTGGTGAACAAGCTGAGTGGCGAGCCATGCAGTGCAGTAAGTTTAAAGCTCCCTGCAGATGAAAGACGCATTCCTACTCTGCATGCTGCTGTGTTTCTCAGACAGATTCCCAGCTGGGACCTGCTCTAATCTCCTGGCAACAATATTGACATAGAAATAGAAACTCTTTGAGGACAGGACTCTAGCTGTCTGCCTGTCAGGACTGCCTTTACATACATCTGGTGCTCAGAGTTCTTCTACACACCTATGTGCTTTTTAAATAAGATACATGGTGATCCTGTAGATATATCTTAAGCTTGGCATTGAAAGGAACAGTTTTACATTTTGTGCAATATGATTGTTTACCATTTTACCCAGACTTAAATGAAAAGATGGATTATCACTTTCATCTCTGTGTGTCCAGGATTTGTTTACCATAGCTTAGTTCAAAGTAGACACGAACCTAGATCCATCAAAAATGAAATGTGTCCGAAAGTCTTGAAGTGAGGCTGAAAGTACAAAGTTGGTCATTCTGGTGCGTGAAAAGGTGTGTTTGTAAGTGCAGACCAGGAAACAACAGACACCTCCAGTTATCACATACAGATGTAGAAACTCTGCTGAACAAAAACTCTGCTGAACAAAAACAGCTGGCAACATGCAAAAAAAAAATCAGGTCAAAAGTGACAAAAATGAAGAATTGTAATTGTGTCAATATTATACAATCATTTTGCTTTATTTAAAAGTAATAAATACACAATTTAAACAACATCTAATATTTCTGTGGTTTTATTGTACTTCTGTTGGTAATACTTAAAATGGCATTAAATTATTTCGGACTTTAAGTTAAAGACTTGGATTTTAACATGGGACTTGTTGATCTTGACTTCATCGCCATGACTTGAGCTTTACTAGGACTTTTTCCAACTCTATGAGAATCTGCTCAACACATGTCATGGCAGTCTTCCTAATACATAGAGTATTCATTGTGTGCAAACATTTTTTTCTGAGAATGGTGTCAAAAAAATGCTGGTGGAATGTCAAAAATGGAAAATTGTTCATCCTTTGGGTAGCACGTATATTCATTCATGCAATATACTCATTTTTAAATGTTGATTGTTCTACAGTAGGTGTATGTATTCAAATTGCTAAAAGTACAATTTTGTACTTAAGTGACAGATACAAGTAACAAGACTAAGCCATCTACACCCATGCTAGCAGATCTGCAAGGCTTAAGTACAACAGTATTTTGAGGCTAAATGCTGGTGTCAGCATGCTGAGGATGATAAGGATGATATGCTGATGTTTAGCAGACAATACTTATAACATATACCAGCTTGAAGTTTACCATGCTAGCATGTTGTTGTGGTCAGAAAACAATGTACTGGACAAATTAAAATTTTGTTCTGATTATGGAGCTATCAAAAGTTAAGAGATTGCCATTGGAACTATTTCTTGACCAACAACTACTGACTACAGTCATTACTCAAATCATCTTGCTAACAGGATGCAGTACAACATGTTAATTAGACAACTTTGGCATTGTTTGATGTTTCACATTGACATCGCGAGGCAAGTCATTTCTCTCCCGCTTTCGGCCTTTGTGCTAGGCTAGGCAACCACATCTCAGTTCGCCCTCTATACTGGATACACAGAGATGAAACTGATAATGACAATGACTGATTATGTGTGTCTCAAACCTTCCCACAATTCTATGAAATATCCCTGGGTGTTATCATTTCGTTTCAGGAGTATCTTCATATTGACTTACCCTGCTTGAGATCCACCTGCAACCATGTCAACTAAGTCCAACAGTAGTGTTCTGGGTGGCAAGGCTTCTTCCTCTCCTCTCTTATCCTCTCCACCCAGACAGCGCCTGGTCACCAAAGATGGACATTGTGCGCTTCGTCCACCTATGTGCCCTTCAGGTTCATGGCGTGGGGCCTCAGGCAGAGCCTGGCTGCTGGCCCTACGGGACCTGTGGGGACTGTTACTTGGTCTGCGCTGGAGATGGGTCCTCCTGGCCTTCTGCGCCTCCTTTCTGGCCCACTGGCTGCTGTTTGCCTGCCTGTGGTACTTGCTGGCCCACCTCAATGGGGACCTGGCTGTGCAGGATCACGATGCCCCCCCACAGGGGCATGTGGTTTGTGTGAAGCACATTACCAGCTTCACTGCAGCCTTTTCCTTCTCCCTGGAGACACAGCTGACCATCGGTTATGGCACCATGTTCCCCAGTGGGGACTGTCCCAGTGCCATAGCACTGCTGGCTGTGCAGATGCTGCTGGGGCTTATGCTGGAAGCATTCATCACAGGTACAACTCTCTTATTCCTAAAGCCTTCTCTCCATAAACGTCATTATCTCTGAGATTACAATCCGAGTTGTATGTTTGATGGACATGTTGGGAGCAATACTGGACCCCACATTGAAGCTAATTACTAATTGGATAATTGGCCAAATATTAAGAAGCTATTTTTTTCCCCAGACATTATATTTGAAAAGGTGGTGGTTATTTTATGTTGGAGAACTAGATATTTTCATATTCACAGCAGCAGTGTTGTGTCTGTTTCCCCACCGATTTGTTTCCCCTTCTATGGGTCTTAGTCCAAATCATGTGATGCAAAAACCTTCCCTTACCTTACCTTGGGGCGGCTGTAGCTCAGGAGGTAGAGCGGCCATCCACCAATCGGAAAGAAGGGAAGGGAATGGAAGGGAAGGGAAGGAAGGAAGGTTAGTGGTTCAATCCCTGACCTCTGCAGTCTATGTGTCGAAGTGTCCTTGGGCAAGATACTGAAACCCAAATTGCTCCCGATGGCTGTTCCATCGGCGTGTAAATGTATGTGCATGGTTAGTGGTGGTGGCCAGAATCCAATCATCAGTATGAATGTATGTGAATGGGTGAATGCTGGCTTGCTTTGTGAAGTGCTTTGAGTGTTCTAAGAAGACTAGAAAAGCGCTATATAAATGCAGTCCATTTACCATTTAACACCAGTGCCAGTAACAATTATCTTTGAAACACCTAACCATATTCTGACCAAATACCACTAGACCTAACCCCAACCTCAGAGGGCTGAAAACACATAGGGATCGTATTTGAAGACGAGACAGTAAGACCTTTCCTTGTGTTACAGATTGAGTCTGTTGCATTAAGATAAGATAGCTTTTATTGATCCCCTCGGGTGAAATTCACTTGTTACAGCAGCTCGCAGAACAGGGAAATTGAAATACAGTACTCAAAATAAATAAAAATAAAGTGGCATTAAAAATAAGGTACCAATAAAAAAATAAAGTGGCATTAGAAAAAGCAGAAAAAGTAGAAAAAGTATTTATACTATGAAGCAAACTTTAGAGAATAGAGGATTACATTATGAGTTGTTTGTGGCCTTAATGTTAAGCCCTAAAAGTGTTTAATTGGGGAGGGAGAAATGAAGATTTATGAAACTCTGAACCACTATGAAGGAATTGTGCACAAAATATTTCATTGGTTCTTTTGGTGAAGACAAAATGTGACATCTGCTGGGCAACCCTTGGTATTGCATTTAAACAGAAGTATAAAAGACTATGATGACACAGTAAATTATTGTTTAAAAAAAGTACTGCACTACATTTATCTTACAGCTACAAGTTACTTTACAGAATAAGATTTTATATTTAAAAACCTTTTAATAAGCTAATTAAAACATAAAGATGGACGAGTGGTTCCCACCCTTTTGGCTTGTGACGTCTTAGAAAAAAGCAGTGTCTAGCTGGGCCACATTCCATATGTCTATGTTGTTGCTAGCAGTTCCACCAAAGAGACATTTTCCAACTAAATGCCTTACATGGTTTCATTTGAATAAGAAGAAGATGAAAAGGGGGTCAGCTTATCCAATATTTCACTATAAAACAAAGATGTGTATGAGAACCTTTTTTCTTTTCTCTCCCATTTATCATCTCACAACCTCGCTGATTTATCTGGTGACCCATAAATTGGAAACAACTGGACAAATCTGCCTGACTGTATCTGAAGAAGATAGATTTCATCTAATACATGCACAGTCGTAGACAAAGCACAGAATCCCCGTGGGCTGTGAAGGCAGACTATAAGTGGGGCTAATGTAAGAATTCATTAAAAGAATTCACCATACAGGCTCCTTTTAATGTGTGCTAAAGATGATAGTGATAGTGTCATTTAGAAAAAAAAACTTTACTTATTAATCTATGGTAAAGCAGGGTTTGAGGTTCATTTATTTATCCTACTACAATGCAGGGTGGTGCAAGGAAATGCAAACTGTGGTCCTTTAATGCTACAAACAAAACACTGCAGAGGATGAATTGAGGAGTCTCATAGCCTGAGGAAAGTAGCTGCTCTGTAGTCTGGTGGTACGGCAGCAGATATTTATTCACTATTTGCCAGATGGCAGCAGGGTGAACAGGCTGTGACTAGGGTGGGTATTGTCTTTTCATATCCTTTGGGCTCTGTGCAGGGAAACCTCACCACTATTACTGATACTTGGTAGATGGGTACCAATGGTCTGTGCAGTTTTAATCATCCACTGAAGAGCCATCCTGTCATAGGCTGTACACATCCCAAGCCAGTTTGTAATGTTTCCAGCCAGGATGCTTTCTATTGCTACTCTTCTTTAAAAGTTAATTTGTTAAGAACTTGGCACAGGAATTTTGCCTTCTTAATTTCCTTAAGACATATAGGCGTTTCTGAGCTTCCTTTACTGGAGACATATGATGTCCATGACAGGCTCTCTGTGATGCTGATTCACAGGAACCTAAAAGCTCAGCCGGCTGATGTAGAGAGGGATATGTCTTTTGCCTCCTTTAGTCTAAAATCTCCTTGGTTTAGTAGGCAGTATGTATCTCTGTGCACCACCTTACAAGATTACTGATTTCCTCCCAATATGAATTGTCGTCGTTGTTTGAAATTCAGCTGATGATGGTGGTGCCATCCATAAACTTTACAACAGATTTCTGTCCATTGCAGCAAGCTACAACAAGCTAAAAACTAGGTGATTGGCACATGTACTTAGTACATGGCCATGGATGATATGTGGTCCAGCAGCTTTATTCATACTTACCCTCAGCAGGATTCTTTTCACATCCACTGTGGATACTGACAGTAACTTCTACAGGAAGAGTAGTGGTATAAAATGTGTTCATTCAAGTGTTCGTCCAGCTCATTTGGCAACATGGCTCACACATAATGGGGGTACTCTTGCTTTGTAGCCTGTGAAGGTCTTACCTGCCACTTTGGTGTTGTTGATGTTGAGATCTTTGTCCAGTCTCTGCTGATGTCTCTGCTTTGCCTCCTTAATACCAGCTTTCAGCCTCACTCTGGCAGTCTTCTGTGTTTCCATGCCACCTGCTTGAAAGACAGTTTGTATGATGTCACTATTGATATATATTCTGCATGATCGATGTGGTTCTGCTGTGGCTTCATCTGCACACAACTTGGCTGTTATTATTCTGATGGTGTCACCCTTTTTATTAGCTGGGAATAAGTAGTCACGAGAAAGCAGGGAAACATTGGTCTGCTTGACCAAAATGTGGGTGGGGTAGGGCTTTGTAGCCATCAGGAATGTTTGTGTAAACATGGTATTGCTTCCCTTGGTGGAGCTGTTTAATACTAAATACCAATACCAATAATTAATAAATAACTAATAAGTATAATAAGCACGTACCTCTACACAGCATGTTAATATTTATGTTAACAGATAAGAAGCATGCACAGTCTTCATGGCCTAAATACACACAAGTTTGGATGATGCATCATCAACCACTTTGTAAAAGTCAAATTGTACATTTTTAGAGTAGCCACTTAGTTGTAGATCAATAAACAGGCTAAAGTAAATAACATTTATCACTTACAGGTAGAACATACAGTATGCAGCCCTATGGCACTGTAGCAGGTTGGCCAGTAATCATAGTATTGGTAGTTTGATCTCTTGCTCCTCCTGACCACATGTCACTGAAGCCCAAATTGCTAAAGAGTAGAAGTCATTTTGGGCAAAAGCATCTGCTAAATTACTGGTCTGGAATGTAAAGTCACTCATATCTGCCTCAGCTGTTTAGAACAAATTTAGCCTACAGTATCCCTATGGAAGGACTCCACTTGTATCCTGCCTTGGCCCCATTCAAGAATCCAATTTTACCCTAATGGCATCCAAATGCTGGCCCAGCACTAACCCATGTGGCCTTACAGGAGCATGTTGGGTGGGAGCACAAGGCGGACAACCAAAGCCAAACTAATAAACAAAAACAGAACCATATTATCAGTTTGACTTCTGAGCTAACATGTCATGTTTTAATGTTACTTAATTGAATTTGGTACCTACTCATTTTGTGCCTCCAGTGAGTTGTTGTGGTTTTACCTGCTCTGCTGCTATTGTCAGAATCTGACTTCTTTTACTGCAATTTGCTTCAAAGCAGCATGAGACAAACATTTTACAGTAACAAAGACCAAACAATCTCCTCATCACATTACATTGAAGTCTCATTGTCTTAATCTTCAGGTGCATTTGTAGCCAAGATTGCGCGTCCCCAGAAGCGAGCAGGAGCCATTCAATTCAGCCCCCAGGCAGTGGTGGGTCAACACCAGGGCCAGACGTGCCTCATGCTACGAGCCACCAACCTGCTGCAGCAACCTCTGGTAGATGTAAAGGTGAGTGCTGTGCTCTACGAGGAGCATGAAGGTCAGGCCCTGCACCAGACGTCTCTGGACTTCCACTTGGATCATCTAGGCCAGCAGCCCTGTCCCTTCTTCATCTTCCCACTCACCTTTTACCACCCCCTAGACCGCCGGAGCCCCCTCTACCCTGCCCTTTGTGAGGGCATGTCCAACCATTTTGAGTTGGTGGTCTTCCTGTCAGCTTTGCAGGAGGGAACTGGTGACTCCTGCCAGAAGAGGACCTCCTACCTGCGGCAAGAAATCCAGTTTGATCGTCACTTTGTCCCCGCCTTGGGGATGGATGCTCGGGGGAGATACATGGTGAGCACCCAGCATTTTGACACAGCCCACTCAAAGGAGCCTTTAAACAAGGACTGTGTGGTGCAAATCAATGGTGATGGCAGTGACAGGATGGAGTAAGACTGCTCAAGGGGAAGTGTCATGGGGACTGTGGGAATAACCGGAGAGGGTAACAATGGGGAAGATATTCTTGTCAGGATGTACTTGTATAAACATGAATTCAGATTTACCAAATTAAATCATCAAATTAAATTATATATCAGACATGGATGCTGCTGTGGACTCCCTCAGCTGGGTGCTGCCGTGGACTTCCTTAGCTTTTCCCTCCAATCGCTTAGAGTCCCTCTTGCAGCAACCAGGGTATGATCCGCCACTTGCTTCCCACTCATCAATATATCCAGTTGTGTTGGTTTGATGAGTATGATCAAGTTATATTTGATAATGTTTTGTTAATTTGTGGTAGCACAATCGATTTCAGATTCAGTTCAGTTCAGTTCCAGTAATCAATATTTTCTTATTAGCATCTAAACAACTATGTGTAATGTGAAAGTGGGTATTCATAGTGATGGACCCACAGAGAATCACTACCATCAGTCACCAGAATCATCATCAACAACAAAACTCCATTTGTATGATAATTTTGCTCTGATTTCTTTATAAGATAATAATATGTGGCAGATATATGCCCCAAAGTGGCCAAAAATTGATAAAAGTGGCTTTAAGAAAAATGTAAATTAAAAGTCCCAAAAGTTAAATTTAAAATTAATTTAAAGTCCCATATTTATTTGAACATTTCTGACTTTGAGAATAATTTAAAAGATACCATGATCACATAAAATTTTACAGATAAGGGGGTTTTAGAAAACAGAGTTTTGTCTGTGATCAAATGAAGACAATGTGCATGCTCTCCTCAGTCCATGGGTGTAGAGTAGAAAGCTATATCTGACTTTGAAGAATGAATTTGAAATACATTCTGCCATCACAGTTTGAACTTGAACTTGTACCCCTCACTATATTGAAATTTAGTTTGATAAGCTCAGTTTCAAATACAATAATTTTTTTTCAAACTTCACATACAAACAAAAACATGCATTAAATTACAAATTAAACCACAATTTTTGTACAATATTGTGTACAATATTTGTGATCTAATAAATACCTGCCCATAGTTTAACAGGTAGTGCAGAAGACTACTAAAGGGTGAAATCAGTTATGACAGGAGTAAAGATGCATGGAAATTACAGGGTTGGCACTGGCAGATGGAGTAAGAGTTTGTGATAAACTTCTATAAGTAGCACATTATGTCATACTTGAATGCTCTGTAAGGAGGTACAGTGGTTTGCAGTATGATTTTGGGTTTGAACCTGGCCTGTCCTGTGTGGAGTTTGCATGTTTGCATGTTCTCTTCATGCCTGTATGGATTTCTTCTGGGTGTTCTGGTTTGCCTCCACAGTCCATGAAGGTTAGGTTAATTGCCGACTACATATTGCCTGTAGATGTGAATGTTTCGTGAATGGTTGTCTATGTTTTCTTTGTCAGCCCTGTGATTGACTGGCAACCTATATGGGGTGTACCCCGCCTATAATCCAGTGTCAGCTACGAACAGCTCCAGATCACAGCAGCTACATTAGAGGCCCCCTCTGCATAGTAATGTTTTGGGTTAAATGCATGCTATGATGCACACATGAACATTGGATCCAAATGTCTGCTGATAGGGCTTACTGGCTGAGCCCTCCTGGACTTCTGTCATATATTCTACATTCTATGATTGTATCCGGTCTGCATGGGCCCTGGGTCATGAAGTGATAAATTGCACTAAAATGGGATTTGTGGTGTAATAGAGAGAGCGAGAGAGAGAGAGACAGAGACAGAGAAACAGAGAGAGAGAGAGAGAGAGAGAGAGAGAGAGGTGAAAGGATGAAAAAATAGGCTAAAGGTTGACATGCACAGTAATCTTTCCATTTACTTTATTTGAAAATCTCAAGT
This sequence comes from Holacanthus passer, assembly GCA_025331565.1. Lineage (NCBI taxonomy): Eukaryota > Metazoa > Chordata > Actinopteri > Pomacanthidae > Holacanthus > Holacanthus passer. Next base: position 1,740,172 of record JAFREQ010000072.1, on the reverse strand, counting down.
CCAGACATTTGGATTCAGCCAATGCTAGCATGCAGATTATGTTAAAATGGTCACCTTCTTAGTTTAACACTTTATCATGCTAACATTTGCCACTTAACATGAAACCCAAAGCACAGTTGAGGATGATGGGAATGTAATTACTTTTGCAGGTATTTAGTCATAAATCAAAGTATTGGACAAGGTGAAGTTCTGTCCTTATGATGAACCACCAAAGTCTGGTGGAGGAGGAGCAGGAGAACACGAGTGCCTGTACAAATGTTAATGCAAATCCATCCAGTAGTTGTTGAGGCATTTCAGTCTGGACAAAAGTGATGGACCAAGTGACCAACAAACTGACATTCACAAACTGAAACCTTATTATGTGCATTGGAAAATACAGAGCAGAAATGTAAAGTGTATGTTATTTGTAGAGTGTGTTAAAACACTGTTTTGGTCCTTAAACCTGCTGTGGATTTCTTGGCATTTGATTATTAAATTAGTGTAGTTCTACAACCACTTTATAAGAGGGTTATTTTTGGCACAGAAGGTAATTTTAAATTGACTTGCCTTAGCACCAGCACTGTAAACCTAAATATGGAATTTGTAGGCATGGTAGACATAAGAGCATTGAAAGAGTATATACCAATAAGGAGGGGACAGAATGCAATGACTTATTTATCATCCTTATAAAGGGGCATTTGTGTTGGTGATTAATGATTTCCTCTACTGATGTTTGTGGACTGCAACCAAACTGACGGATTACACTGTAGATTATCAATATGAGCTGACAGTCACATTAACCTATCAGATGGCAATAATTCCATTGTCAATATTAAGCTGCTAAGGTTATTCATTGAAAGTCTTCTGGAACAAAGACATCAATGTCTTAAAGTGAGCTATCTAACATTAGACTGGCCTGCATAAAATGACATATGGCTCAGTAGTGACTGATAGAACGATACTGACTGCTGATTGATTTGTAGATTAATGCCTTTACTTTGAAAAATCATTTCCTAAATCATTATGCAAAGCAGAAATTAATGTATGTATTATGTTCAATTTGTAAAATAATAAATGTAGAAAGAGATTAGGACATTAGGTTAAATTAGGGGATTAGGAAGAAGTCTAAATGTTGTAGAAAATATGTGTTTGCATTTGGAGTATTTTCCCTTTAAAGGCTGTTGACATGAAGAGCATCACTGTGTTATCTATATGGTTTAAAATAAATCATGTTGCAACTTCAGACATAAAAGGAAATGTTTCAAAAATGTGATTGTGAAGGATGAGATCTCACTGTATCTCACATGCTTTAGTGCATTTGTACAGTGTACATTACATGAAATAAATATTTTCTAAACAAGCTTGGAAATGACAGGATCATTATTTCACATTATCATCGCATCATTATTTCTACTAGACTCTGACTGGTTACTATGATTTACCATTATACCAAGATACTGCATGGAGGATGTGTGCTTCTCCCTGCTGGCATAAGGCTGTACTACACATCTGTGCTTTGAAATCATCTCTAGATGTATTGGTAACATCCATTTGATTATTATCCTTGAGTTGTCCATGAATAGGCCTAAAAGATTTTACAATTGACGATAAGTTGGAGAACATACAACAACTTTGACTAGCTTTTCTCTCCATCTCACATTTGTTGGATGCTTTTCAATTTACAATTTTTTCATACAGATTAACAAATATTGACATGTGGTTGCTGACTTGGCACTTGCCTAGCAGCTCAAATGGGAGCGCACACATTGTCATGGACATCATCAGTTTTCCTGGGTGAAACTAAAGGCCGTCATGTTTGACCATCAATAATTTTAATTATTAAAAAAAAATTAAATATGGGATTGGATCTGGCTCCGTCAAACACACGCTGAAGACACAAAGACAAACAACGTGTTAATTCTTTATTATACTGTCTGTAATGTTGTCTCTCATATTTTAGGATTTGTGAACACAGCAGGCCAAATATGCCAAAATACGAGGTGCCTCATTGAGTCTTGGACCCTATAATTAATACTAATGATCACCAAAGTTAAGGTGCTTATTATGCTGTAAATTATATTTGCGTGTTGCAATCATGAAAGGTGAGTACAAGCACAAAGGCTATGTATGACCATGAGAAAACAGTTTTTATTTAGTGTTTATTTTGCTGAAGCTGCAACTGAATGGATGTAACACCAGCACTACCAGCTATACTGTAGTTATGCAAACTATAAATGATGATAAATGAAAACATGCTAATTCACATGCTTAAAGTCCAACAAACACTTATTTATCCAAAGGATATAAGCCCAGGTTATTCAGTCTTTATATCACCAAACAAATAAAAACAAATAGACAAATAGGATGAAAGTGCACTTGGACTAGGGGTGGTTAATCTGTCCGATTTCCCGATTCGATTCGACTACGATTATGGAAGTCCTGATTCGATTACCAACGGATTTTCGATTATTAAGGATTCTCTATCACCGATTATTGATTTTCATTTTTTCGTTTACTAGTAAGTAGCCAGTTAATGAATTAGCATTGGGCTCCAGCTAGCTGCCGCTGTCCGTGTGGTGTCTTTGTCCGGGACGTCTGCGCTGTTTTCTCGGTGCGTTTGTTCTGGTGTTTGTGGGGCTGCTTGGTGGCTGGAGTTTGACTGTGCTGCCGCGTTGACTGTGTTTCTCTCGTGTGTTCAGAACGAGTTTCTCCGAGGGGAGACGGTGGAGGTTGAGCTAAGCTAACGATGCTAACGGGAGCGTCTGGTAGCTTCAGTTATTAAAGCTGCTTAAGTCAAAACGTAATAACAAGTTATATAATTTGTGTTAATACTTAAGAATAAAAGGCATCTGTTTGAGGTTGGAAAATAAAAACCCTCCATGTTTGTTAACTAATGTTATGTAATCTTAAACTGAATGGTGTCTCCAATGTTTCCAGAAATAACGTTAACCCAGATGTTGTTATTGGTTAAGATGGAGTTGGTTATTGAAGCTAAACAGTAACATTAAATTTGACGATCCATGAACTCAAATGTAATTATTTATATTTATAGTATTGCTAAAACAGAAATTTTAAGTTTATTATACTGCAGAAACTGACTGATTGTGATCAGCTGGTGGCTGACATGTTGACATATAGCGTTACACCGGCTTATTAAAGTACCATAACCAGTGCCGAAGCTGGTCGGTACCACCGGGTTAGCTGGCTAGCTCCGTGAGCATGATCCATTGAACAGACTCTGGCCGCTGCACGTACTTGAGGAACTGGGCGCGCGCGCGTGACGTTCAACTTCCGTTGACCGCGGGATATCATTTTTACAAAATAAAATAATGCCAAAAATAATCGATTTTTGAAAATTTAATAATCGAGTCATACTCGTCCATAACATCATTAGCGATTAATTAATAATCGAATTTTTTCACCACCCCTAACTTGGTCTTCAGTCACTTTTAGTCTGGATTAATTTTTGTTTTAAAATACTTTCAGTAGTTGTCTTATTTTTTCATGGCAATGAAAATGGATGCATTTTGTCTTGCTGTACAGCTGCTTGGACTGAGTGTCTGATGTACAGTAGGTCCACTCTGTCTGTCATGGAACCATCCGCTGTCAGAAGGTATTAGGCCTACGGTCTCCATTTATGGAGCACTTCTTCTTTAATCACTGTAATACGATTCATATAACACTTACACGCACTTTTCAGGCAAGACTGATTTGCATGTTTGTGTCTTGTACATTATATACAGTTAATTGCATTACGTTGGAGGTTTGATAGTTTGTAGTTGTTCTATCCTCAATATACGTGCCATATATATTGAGACAGACAACTAAACTCGCCAGGACGCCAAGACTCTGAAGACCTTGTCTCCTTGTCCACAGGTTTATTGATGCGTAAGAAAGAATGAAACTAAAAGATACAAAAACATAATCAGCTCTATGCTGCCATGATATGTAAATACGTACAAAATGTAAATATTCACAGTTGTAACATGAATTAAATCTGTTTTTAGCTGTAAATGAAATGTGATATCTATTTAAACGAAGTTATTTCTATTTGCTTGTTAGCTTATGAACTATGTGCTAACAACAAAGCGATCACAGCCTCAAACTGAATGAAACAAAACATAAACTTAAAAATAACCATCTGCAAATAAAGGTCAAATAAAGGTTTAAACAATACATACCCACGATGCAATCAAAAGACATAAATGCTTATGCACATGCAACTGGATTGGATCTGGGATGCAACAACATGCTGCTACAATGCTCTTACTTCCTGAACTGGTCACATGGCATCACTACCTGTGACTCACGTCCTATGGCTCATAATACAAAAACACCTTGAATTTACATTTAAAACTACAAACACACTAACATTAACTGTAACAGTACAGTAGTAATACTCTAAGTTATTATAAATGTAGGGCAGTTATATGAGGTGCTCCCCAAGGCCACAAGAATTTAGAAATTTCAGGAATCTCAGTAAAATTTAAAGCCAAGAATCTTGCCAGGTTTTTTTCTGTTGGCTTAACATATCAGTACTGCCCCTTTCACACTGGACACTAACATCCATCAGTCGTTCATCTTCAGTCAGAAAGGGTACAATTAGCATTCATTCACAGATCAAATTACTCAGCAGTAGTCATGATTTTCAACAAACACTACATCCCTGTGTTCTTCAAACCAAGCAACACACTAAGACAGAAACTGGTCTACCCTAAAGACTGCACAACAAAACATAGGAAAAGCAACCTGAGGGTTGTACTACAAAGCGAGGTAACTGGCTTATCGGGGTAAGTTCAGGAGTAACTTCGTGACGTCGGGGGTAACTTCTGATTAACCCGTACTACGAAGGTGGATAGATTTTACTCGAGGTGTGTTGTCATGGTAATTTACACTGCATCTCTAAACTGCTCGGAGCAGTTTATGTTCGTGGTTAACTCGAGGTTACTCTGTGTAAGCCCCAGCCCTCCACTACAATTGGTCGAGAAAAATGATTTGACATTTGGAAGAGCCAGTCGATTTCGGCGCACGGGTTATGAGCGTCTCAGTCCGCAGGTCAACGGTGTTTAGAGACCGGAGTTCACCCCGATGATGTTCTCTATGAAAGATATGGATATCAGCGTCTCTGCCGGCTTCTGGGTCCAGACGTCTCTGCAGCCAGTGGCCGGAGTAAACCCTCACTGTTGGAAACACAGTGTATAAGTGTAGGCTACACAACACATCTGTCCTCAGTGTTAATGATCAGTTGCAGCTGAAACGAAGAATAGAATGAATGAAGTTATTGTTAACAGCAGCAGCTTTACATTCATACAGGTCAGTCTACAGCCAAGGAGCTTTAGGAGCAGATCTTCATTCATCAACACAGAGGAACAGCTCAGTTTCACAGATGGAGCCATGTGGAGGCTGGAACTGAATTATCCTCATTGGTTTCACATATTTACATTATTTAGATTTAGACTATTTTATGTGTCCTTACATCTCAATCATATTACAAATAAAATAAGAGTCCGTAAGACAAATAGACACAAGAACACTGAACTAATGAATTTACTGTGTCTGCAGTCAACAAGTCTCTCTGACTCTGTTTCTTTACGTTTCTTTAAAATCTTCATATCCTGACATTATCAAAGTGCTTTCTTCCAGTGAAGAACATGGAGCACAAATCATCAAACAGAAACTGTGTCTGCGCTGCTGAACACGCCCCTTTTACACGGACGCGCACAGACTCAGATTAAGTTAACGCGGCCTCAACAAACCAACATCTTAATCACCGTGATAGTACTGATTAACTCCAGCTGAGACGACCAGAGTTTGTCAACCCCGACTTGCCTTGGTAACCCTGAGTTAAATCGGAGTAGGTTAAACTCACTTCGTAGTACAGCCCACTGGTGTATGTGGCCCAATGCAGTGAGGACTGCACAGTTTTATACATTGGCGAAACAAAACAACCACTTAACAAACGCATGGCTCAACACAGGAGGGCCAACTCCTCAGGTCAAGATTCAGCAGTCTACCTTAACGTCAACGAACAGGGACACTCTTTTGATGACAACAATGTAAATATTTTGGATAGGGAGGATAGGTGGTTTGAAAGACGAGTGAAAGAGGCGATCTATGTCAAAGTAGAGAAGCCATCACTCGACAGTGGAGGGGGCCTCAGATATCACTATCTCCCACCTACAATGCCGTCCTTTCATCTCTTTCCAGGAGACTGAACAATAACTCTCACTTGACCTCAACTCTCACGGTTATTCATGAGGTGACTCCAATGACTCTCAACGACGTTAAACGCCCAAGAGAACCAACATGCTAAGTGGTATCTTGGAGAAGTGAAACATCTTCAAGAACCTACAACCTGGATGACTGAGAACCTTCACAGATTAATTACGATAAAACTTCTGTAAAATTCTCCGGTCTTCATAAACACACCCATGCTGTACTTTGGCATTGTAAACATAATTTATCCCATCACAAATGCTACATTTGTAATATCCTTTATGAATATCTTTAATTTTTATGTGAATTGGTGACTCTAAAAAAACCCGTAGAAGTGTCACTCTGTATCTTTTAGCCCTGTGATGAATTTGTAACCCATCTCATACTCTGACACTTGCCTAATGCATGCCTGGATAGTCTCCAGGCACAAATGACCCTGAACAAAATGAGCTGTTTCGAAAATGAATATTAGCTTAGATATTAGATTGTGCTAAGATTATAGCAACATCTATGAATAGTGTGATTTCCCAATAATGCTACTAAGCCTCCATCATAAGTAATAAGATAGACCTAGTCATATTTGATATTAGTGTTATTTATCCTTTATTGCAATCCAGTCTAACATTTCCATTTGGACAGGAAGTATAACAACACAATATCTTTACAAGTGGCCAAAAATATATTTCACTGAACTTTTATTCATTTGGCAACTTAAAGGTTTCTGCTAAAACAAATAACAATATATACTATTTTATTTATGAAAAAATACATTGTCAATTTTCACAACAAATTCCAAAGAGGGTATGTGATACATACAATAGTTTTGTTAACGCAAACATGCTATAACTTAAATACATTACCTCAGAGCAATTAAAGGGGCAGATACATGAGCCTCACTTAATGATAAGCACTGCTTAGATCAGGGTTTCTCTGCTTTTTGGGCTCATGACTCTATTTTTAGGTTCCAAAATGGAAACCAAAGTTGCAAGACAGTGGTGTGATGGGTTAGGGATGGAGCTACAAATCAATTCTATATATGAATGATGTCAGATGATTAGTTTTAATTTTTTTAATAAATTGTAACATGTTTTATTATGCTGTATATTACCATTTATATTAATTTTCTTATTTTGGGACTCTTTTGGGAGTTTGGGACCCCTAACCCTAACCCAGGCTGACAAACTCTGACATACACCGCGATTAGATGTACAATAGAGCAGGTTATAGACATGGATATGAAATCTCTTTTAAGGTATAGCATATTGCTCATGGGGTGTATATTTGTCACACTGTCTTTCTAACATTTAGTAACATTGCACACTAATATCAGGAAAAAAAAGTCCAGCGGCACTCAGAGTAACATATAGGTTTTTTCAAGATCTCATGAAGGAGAGCGGCCTACGCATATTCTCAGTAAAGAATCTGGTCCTTATCCTCTGCTTTACATTAAACAGAGCTACTGCTGTGGTCCATTGTTATTTTAAAGGATGTTTTAAAAGTCATTTTAAAGAAATAGTTCAACATTTTGGCAAAGAACACTTTCTTTCTTGCAAATTTCCCCACTGTGGGACAAATAAAGGTTTATCTTATCTTATAAAGGTTTATCTTTCTGAGAGTGAGATGAGGTTGTGGTTAGCATAGCTTAGCATAAAGACCAGAAGCAGGGGGAAACAGCTAGCCTGGCTCTTTCTGAAGATATATCTTTATATCTATTATAGCTTGTTTGTTTAATCTGTATATAAACAGAAATGTAGATCAAAAATTTGTAGTTTTATGGGCGAGTATTTTTTGACACTCACTGTGACACTAAGACTGACTGTACCCCACAGTTTCTTCACATAGCTCCCCCTAAAACCACAAAATGTGTTTAATCTGCATACAAACAGCAAAGCAAATAAAAAAAATGTTTGTAAGCTTTAGATCTGTTGGTAGGTGTATTTCAATTCGTGCATCATTTATGCTAAGTGACTACATCCTGACTCGAGCTCTGTACTGAACACACAGACATAAAATTGATATTTATATTATCATCTCATAGAAACAAAGCTAGTAAGCATATTTCCCCCCCAAAAAATTGACCTTTTCCTTTAAATATCACAATCCTTTTCCCCCCAATGCTAAACACATAGCTGCATTGCAAATCTAAGATAAGATAGAACTTTATCAATCCAGAAGGAAAAGCTATTAATATAACACACTCTAAACTCTTGCTGTGTCTACAAGTGCAAGTTGAATGACCTGGATGACTGAGAACCTTCACAGACATCTTGCTGTCTGTTACGAAACACACATAGTTTTCTTTACAGAAAATGTCGACTGAGCTCTGTGGCTCAGTGACAGGGTGGTAGAATGTTGAGTCTGTAACACAACCACCACCCTGTGCTTTTCATTATTGTACAAAGCTGTAGAACAGTTACTAGAAATTGCTGGAGTCACATGAAGAAATATGCATGTCTCTGATTTTTCTGACTTGGAGATGTACTGAGTAGGCAGCTGGACTGACACTGATGTGAGAAACTAACTGCATTTTGCATTTTGACCAGGACCAGTCCACTGAGTGAGTGAGTGAGCGCTGCACTAGGGCTTTGTTCTCTCATTAAAATATGAACTGCTCCTTTTGGGAATTGCTACATATTTTAGTTTGTGGCATACTGTGACTGTGCGTTGCCATAGAAAACCACAGCTGAATACCTTTTAAGGGGAACATTCAAGGACAAAGCCTATACAGATGATCAGTACATCATAACAGACTCTGAGATCATCAGAGTGCTCCAAATTAAGTTAAAATGCCTCATTTGTCAGCTGGATGTGGAGGAGCCTGAAGACTAGGACAGTCTGCATCTGTGACTCACAAGTTTTGTGGGGCACTCCACTGATTTAACAAAGCAACATCAGTTTAGTATTATTCTATTCAGCATGTGGAAGCAGGGCATGGTTAACATAGCTTGTAGATTTGAAATTCATAAAAGAAGATCTGTCTATTTAGCAAGGAGGGAGGGTCTATTCAAAGATATCAAGCAATGGTTGGTTGTAGGCTATGCAGGATCCAGTGTTTTTGAAGTTTTAATAATTCACAGGAGTACCCCTTTCAAACCTACACTACATACACTTTGAGAAGCCACCTATTAGACTCTAGAACCAAACACATGTGTCACAGTATGCAACCCATCAATGTGATTCAAACAATGCTGACTATTGATTTAGTGTTGTGGATCCACACAGACTACAGCCTTATGGAGCAACCTTTCCACAAAGACATCCAACAATATGTCACTTAAAAACGGTGGCACCTGCAGTTGAATCAGATGAAGGATCATTACCACACCTACAAGAATGCAGGCCTACCTTAACTACTATTTCCCAACGTTGACTCCAAACTTTGAGGTTGGGACTCTGCTTCAGTCACTTGTTATGCATACGGGGTTGCAGGAGACTTCTATTATTGGTCTATTTTAGATGGAAAATGAGTTAAATTAATGTAAAATCTATTAGAATCTCTAGCCTACATAATACACTTGCACTGCATGCATTGCATGCTCTCATGCTCATTAAACTACACAATACTCAAATTGACATGACATCTTAACAACTGTCTGATTGTTGCATGAGAATTAAGATTCTAAAAACAGAATCACAAGCCAAGTTTGAGAAACTTTGGCATGCTTAAATGGAAGTAGTCTGCTCTTGGAAAATGATTAACATTTAGGAAAACAGGTTTATTAGCTTTCTTTTTGAGAGTGAGATGAGAAGATGGTGTCTGTGTGTAAAATACAGATCTGGAACCACAATGGCCTAGCTTAGCAAAAATGTCACCATGTGATGTTAATACTTTCTATTAATATACTATTATGATACAATTATTCATACTATTATCTATTACTATACTATTTCTATTACTTTGCAGGTCCCAGAACAGATGTTTTTTTAATTACACCCATTGTAACAGTATTAACAAGGTGAGGATGAAACAAGACCATATGACCAAACTGTAACATGAAATTAAAAAAACCTTCACAAACAACATATGCAGAACACTTAAGACAGCTTAGCCTAAATGAGTTCCCTTGAAGTGAAAACTTCTGTTTCTTGTACAGAGAAGTTGTGTTTTTTCCATATTTTTTTCTGTGGAACGTAAAAGTCTGGTAACAATAAAGCTCACCTGTGACATGTTATCAGGTATTTTCAGATATTTTAGTGAATATTTACTTCAGTGAACTTTCTACTCTGTTATAAAATGCCAAATTCTGAGTGATGGCATTGGTTAAAGTATAAGTGGAGTGTGACACTGACTGTGCAATACAGGATTCTTTTCTGTCTCCTGTGGCAGGTCATGAGCAGAAGGTGGACTGCAGTTGCTTGAATGCGGCTTGTCTTTGTTTTTTCTCCACTTCCTGTCTCTTGCGTTCTTCTTTTTCCTCTCGAATCTCAGCCTCAAACTTGCTGCCCAGAGACACAGCCTGCATCTGGTGACACACAAAATGACAGTGTTCCTTTCCATCAACACAAATCATCTCATGTCGTCCTGCATGGCTGCTTTCATCTGCCTTACTTTTAATCTAGAACTGGGCCTCACTTTGCCTGCTGAACAGATTCAAAATTCTAAGTAAATGGTTTTAATTTCATATGGCCTCTTTTGACACTGCACATATTCAGAACAACTTAAACATCCAGTTTGTAGGATTTAGGGGGATCTACAGTATTGGCAGAAAGGGAATACAACATGCATAATTATGATTTCATCAGCGTATAATCACATGAATATAAGAATTGTTATGTTTTTGTGACTTTAGAAAGTGCCCTTTATATCCACAGAGGGAGCAGGTTCTCTTCCACAGTCATGTTGCACTGCCATGTTTCTACAGTAGACCAAAGTGGACAAACCAAACACTGGCTCTAGACAGGGCCTTCACATTTTTAGCGGCCACCGTAGGTTCTACACACTGGAGAATTAGAGGGTGAAGGGAGGTGTATTCAGTTGGTTGCAATCTGCAACCACAACACTAGACAACACTAAATCTTTCACATTGGCCCTTTAAGAAGTAAATGCTGGTATTTTGTTAGAGAGCAGCTCTTCATTTGGAAATCAACTGCAGAACCAGTTGAAAGGGAACAATGGAAGCCCCTGTTATCCTGTAGACCTTTACCATTAATCTGCCTTACCAGATCTATGCCTCAGTTCAACATTATTTTGGAGGTCTATGGAGAGTTCCTTGGACTTGATGATGTTGCTTTTGGGTTTTGACTGGTGAATGTTACATAGACTGGTGTGTCCCAGGTTGTCTAAGATGCATATAGATCCATTATAAAAGGACATCCCCAGTTTAAGCCTGGGGACCCTTGTTCCTGGCCAGGTGGTCAGAGTTTAATTTCATAAATCTAAAATGCTTGCTTTTTAGCCCTCAACCTTCCTCTTTTAAAAAAGTCCTGTGCACTGCAATGAAAGTTGTATAAACATATGTCTACCACAGTTGGTTTGTCCCTTTGAGTCTAGAAATAATCTGGTGAGTAAAATGATATTCTAAATGACTGAAATGCTGACCAACACTATAAAGTAAGTAAAAATGTAAATCATGTTTTAGATGCCTCTAAAGTACAAGCAAAGGCAAAATTAAATAATGTCATTTTGAAGATGTAAATGTCAGACAAGACAACATACAGTACAAACATAGAGTACCTTGGCTTCAAAGAAGTCTTTGGCCCCCATCACTCCCTCAGTGGAGACATTGATCTCAGACAGTCTGGCCAGAGCCATCAGACCACTCTCCTCCTGCAGCTCTCCAGCCGCTGCTCTCCGGAATATCAGCAGGAACTGCAGGAAAGTAAAGTTCACATTCAGTAAAGAAGGCTACGCCTCCCAAGTCTTCATTGAGTTTCTTCCTTGCTGTGTTCATGGACAAACTGTGCTCTTAGTTTGCCCCTCTCAAACATCATCCTTTATTCCCTGTTAGTCCATGGACACAGTACAATTTCTCACCTCTATTTGAGTCTGCACACGCCTGCAGGCGAACACCTTATTTGTGGCATGATTCACGTCCAAGAGAAGGTTTTTTTTGGTTCTGACACAATAACATTCAAACAGTATAAGTCCATAAAACACCTGTCTACACATCCTTAACACTTTTGAAAATGAAAAGACACAAGTTGAGAGACAGAGTGAGAAAGGTAACACACACACAATGCAGATAATATAGATGCCTTTCATTTCTTTTTTATTCTAGAACTAGTACTCATCACACCCTCCTCATACTGCACACATTAACATTTGAACTTTACTTGTTACATAAAAGTCTAAAATGAGCTACAATTGTCATAAAGGTCAGTGTTTCCCACACGCAGGATTTAGTGGCTATATACTGACTTATGTGATATGTGACTGTCTTTCTATGACTAAATATTTCATGCTGTCTGTGAAGGTTCTCAGTCATCCAGGTCATGGTATTCAAGTACGAGTTGAGTCAAAGACAACTGGACTTGAACTGAAGAAGCTTCTCGGATGAGAAGTAAAATGTCTTTAAGAACCTACAACCAAGTCCAGTTGCCTTTGATTCAATTCGTACTTGAATATTTCACGCTGATGATGACAATGATAATGAAAATTGATATTTAGCTACCTTGACATGTATGAAATCACTTCACTTCATCACAGCATCACTAAAGGTCACATAGTACGGCAACAGGACACACCAATGCCCACTGAAGTCACGCTCTCACCTCTCTGAAGCTCAGTTTGCCATCAAAGTCTTCGTCTACCTCTTTGATCATGTTCTTGAGGCCCAGGTGGGTCTGTGGAGCTCCCAGCTTCTCCATCATCAGCTTCAGTTCCATCAGGTCGATGAAGCCATCTTTACCAGTGTCATACCTATAACCCACAAAACCCACACAAGCGTTAGATACAATTAGGCAGGGAGCATGATGTCAGCCCACACAGCACAGCAATAACTCACACAGTGATTTTGTTTTCATGTTTTGTTACTGTAACAAAACTCCATTTGTACTGTTTATACTCTTATAACTAAGGCTAGGCATTGTTTGAAAATTTTTGAGAGTGGTCTCAGTATACCTAAATATTTTTTAACATCTTCTTCAATAGAGTGATGGGACTCACAAGACATACCCAAGATTCACTGTGGCAGCACCGAATGACTGAAAGAAACTGCAGATTAACAACTTTTGGACATTTTTTGGACACTACTTCCAACGCATCTCAGTCTGTATATGGTAACCCAAATGCAACTTTCACATACTGGCGGGATTTGCAGAGTGAATGTAAAACGACATATGACACATACAGTATATACATAAAAGGTCCTAGTATGCACAGTATACAATTATTGCATTGTTATTGCACATTGAAAAGTCTGATGGCTGGCTGGACTTCCTGCTGCGTTAATTTTATTTCTTTTATTAGTCCCACAAAGGGGAAATTTCCATTCAGGCTGCCACTACAAGGCACCAACACACTCACGCAGATGCATGAGCATACCCTGGCCGAGAGTTGAACCCGGGTCTCGGCGGTGAGGGCGCCGAATCCTAACCACTGGACCACAACACACGTCCTGCACTTTCGTGTGATAAGTCTGTGGCTGAAGGTGCTCTGCTGGAACACATTCAGGTCAGTCCAGCGTCCTGACCATTCTCACCCCAGCCACCTGCTGGACTTTGTCATGCTCAACCCAAATGATGGAGCTCACCTTCTTGATCAGTTTATTAATCCTGTTCCTATCAGAGGTCCGAGCAGGATTAGTAAACTTATAAAGAAGGCGAGCTACATCATTGGGGTTGAGCTGGACACAGTCCTCCTCCTCACATATTAACCTCCTCAATCACTCTCTGGCGACATGCACATAACAGACCCTATTCTATTTTCACTAAATGATGATACCTGAATTTTGGTGAAAATCAAATTGAAAACCTACCTGAACCTGAAAAAGATTGTGTCAGAGCTGAACACACACACATACACTGCTTACATTGCTGACTAGCTTACAGCTAACATTGTGGTGAATAAACACATTTTTCTTGAGAGGTGACAATTTCCTCTGTGCTTTGTCTGAACAAAGATCAAGAATCTGTCCAAACATCTAATAATAACATCAATTCTCACTATATTCTCAATTACTGAAGTTTAATACAAACAAGATTTTGTGATTTGATGAATTTATTTTTGTTGCTCCCACTTTTCGTCACTCGACTATATCACTCACTTAGGTTAGTACTCTGACTGCTACAAAACCTAAACTCCAGCTTATGGCTGCATTCTGAGCTAATGAGACTGCTGCTGGAGTAGAACCTGGTATTTCTTTCTTTCTCGCCATGGATGTCACCCTCTATCACCATTCGACATCAGTACAAAACAGCGGCTCTAGAATGCAAGATTTTCCCTTTTTAAACTCACCTCAGTAACAAATGCAGGTGACTGTGAGTGATTCAAGCAGTCAGTCAGACAGCTGTTATCACCAACTGGATGAGCCAATGGCAAAACCTATAGGCTTAGGCTTATGTCTGTTAGGTCAAGTATTTATAAAAGTATTCAGCAGTTATGTAGCAAATGTGTGTGTGTGTACATGTCTTCCTATCCTTTTGTGGACTAACCCTTGACAAACGACCTTTCTTGTGAGGACATTTTGTCTTGTGAGGACATTTCGGCTGGTCAACACAAGGATGACTAGGTTTTAGGGTTAGGGTTACAATTACAAAAAAGTTAGGTGTGGAATGCCATTATGTCAATGGAGTGTCCACACAAGAATAGAAAGACATGTCTCTCTCTGTGTGTGTGTGTGTGTGTGTGTGTGTGTGTGTGCTCATGAATACATACTGAGGTGTCAGGCCTGTTGACCCTTAAGTGAGTATGATCTGTTCAGGTCAGAAACCAAGTCATCATTTCATTCAGGCTCTTGAAACCTGACTGATTGGGCTCTTGAAACCTGACTGATCTGTCCAGGCCAGAAACCAAGTTGTCATTTCATTTAGGCTCTATGTTCTCTGTTTGAAAACGGCCTCATGTTAACAATCAGCCCATGACATAATTAGTAGAGAAATATTGCCAAAAATATCTAATGCATAGCACAACCCCTATAAAACAAATCATCATGTAGAGCATTTTGGCTATTTTTTAGACCTATGAAATCTTTCCTCAATAAAAAAAAACTTTCTTGACCAGGTTGGGATTCACATAAAAAACACATCTAAAAATGCAGATAGCAGGAACTGAGGACATGGGATCCATCAATCCAACTCACTAACAACACGAAGCTTGAAAACGTTTTTAATGCATGTTTAACAAAGCTTTTTAAAGCAAAGTGACTCTAAAAACAAGGATTGATGCATTTTATTAATGACAATCTTTACGCAACTGAAGTTAAAAGAACTGCTTCACAGTTTTTCAAGTCAGTCTAAAGACAAACACACCCATACATTATGTACTTAACATTGAAAGTAACTGGTGATTGTAATCATTCCACTTTACCTGAAGGAACAGATCACCACACAGCTAGTATGGAGAGGAGGAATGATTACATTGGCCCATATCCCTTTTCATGAATACATGAGCTCGTGAGTCTTGTATGAAGATAGATTTTAAAAACACTGTGTCAAGTAACATTAGCTAACTAATGTTAGCTGGCTGATAGCACGCCCTCTCATTTCCAAAGTGTCAGATTCAGAAACATTTAAAAACACAAAGTTGTGACATATAAAATGAAAAAGATAGATTTGAGATTATCCACTATTTCTAGGTTAGCAATCAAATCTAAGCAAATTTGTGGCATTGAGCAACTTAAGTCCTTTGTACAAAAGGTCAGATTTTCTTGAGTTGTATTCAGAACATTCAGATGACACTAGATTTGATCTATTCATCACAGGCTCGTTCAAATAACCCAACTTGCAGTCAATGTTCAACTGTTATAAATATGGCTGTGCCTCAAATTTCCAGCAATTCATAGCTTCACTACATTCAAAACCAATGCAAAATAGAAGTATCTTAACTGGTGCTCTCAGACTTTTGGACCCAACTGCACACGTTTTGACATCAATATAGAGTTTACTGCTTCATATAATAGTATTTTGGGCAGCTGTGGTGGTGTAGTTAGTCTTTCACCTTTCTGATCTGCTTAATAATAAGGACCCCCTTTGTTTTCATTCAGGAATGCAGGACTTTTACCTGATTGGGTAATTAAAGCCCATTTGTGCTGAAGGCTGAGTAAATATATTAATCTAAATGTATGGCTACTTTATTGAACTTTGATTAGATTTCAGTCACAAAGTCACATGACCAAGAGATGAGGATATAACCGGCACTTTTTTGTGGCTACCTGAAACTTGTAAGAATTGGGGCTTAGGGATGATAATGCAGCCTGCATTTTCTGTGGTTGTCATTCAGGCTGACCAGAGGGCTGTACCACAAAGTGAGTTTAACCTCATCAAGGCAAGTCGGGCCAGACAACCAGACAAACTCTGGTTGTCTCAGCTGGAGTTAATCAGTACTATGACAGTGATTAAGATGTTGGTTTGTTGAGTTTGTGTTACCTTGCAGTGTAAAAACACTACACGTTAGTGCTCTGCATGTAATGGGATTTGGTGATGAGACTCTCAAGAAATGCATATAGTAGCTACAATTAAACATGTGTACATGATAACAGGCCTAATACTGTGTGTGTGTAATCAAAGATGTGTTCTAATAGTGGACATGCACTGCTTGAAGTAGTGGAAAGGTACTGGTCAAGAGAGACAATGATGGAAAAATACTGAACAGAACGAATCAAAACAATCCCAAGTGAAAAGTGTGACCTTTGACTTATCAGTGGTGCAGATAGGTGTATTATCAGTGGTGAAGAATGTGGCCTTTTGTGATATCTGGCAACAGGCTCATCACTGGAAATCGCTTGAGCTACTAGACCAAGAAAGACCATGTCCTCACTTAGAACATTACGAAGATGCTTATATAAGCTGTGTTTTTCCTTTACCTGGCCATACATTCGTGTCTAACTCTTAGAAAACTTGTGCCTCTCTGTTAAAGGATAAATAATATCTTCTTTTTTTTTAAAAATAAGAAGTGCGTTTTTCCAGAAATAATGGTGGCTGAAAGTACCCTGAAGATAGAAAAAATAATAAGAACCTCCGGGTAAATACCGAGAGGTCTCCAACATTGGTGTCACGAGGCCAAACATGAGACACGTTTGGACCAACCCCCAGGGGGTAGAGCTAAGAATTAACAAATTTCTATTGGTGAAAGGTATATAATCTATATTCTTGTAGGTTGGACAATAGGCGTGGAAATCTACCACATATAAACGAATGCAAGTTTCATTTTTCATTTCATTTTTCATTGCCCTGTGTACACTCTGTTTGTTCTCTCCTTTGTTGTCGACAATAAAGTATTGCCACTACATCTTGAACTCCTGTTTGAAGATTTTTGAGACCTGTTTGAAAGTGTTTTGGAGCAGTTTTCCAGCAAGATTTTTAACCAAATTATTGAAGATTTTGAAGAAACTTTTGATCAATTGAACACCTTTAAAACTTGATTTTGGTCCATTGGCCTGAAACTTGGGTCCAGAAAATTACTCTATAACCTCAATCGGAGTCTTTGCATGTTCGTGTAAAAGGGGCACGTTCAGCAGCACAGACACAGTTTCTGTATGATGATTCGTGTTCTGTGTTTTTCACCGGAAGAATGCACTTTGATAATGACAGGATATGAAGAGTTTAACTTTGACTTTTGAGTCTTAGCCATTAATTTTGGTATCGGGCCAATAAAGGATCAACAATGTGGAATGTTGAAATCAGACGAAATGATGAGCAATGTTATTTTTCTATCCATTGGACTATTAGACCTACCATATTAGACAATTTTAGCTTCACTTCATTGGATTTCTATCCATAGATTTTATGGTATTTCTCATTTTCGACTCTTCATACCTTGTCTAATCTCATTGTACGTTATATCCCTATGTTACGTCCCTTTTCTCTAAAATAACATCACTGTTGATATTCAGCCTGACTCTGGCCTTTCCTTATTTGAATCCAGGCTATAGAGGATGTTGTACTTGACTTGACTTACCAGGTTACATAATTCTATGAAACAATATAATAAAGAAATGCGTAAATGTAAAGTAAATATTATCACACTGTCTGATCCAATTTTAGTTAATGGTAGGGAAACATTGTGGTCATGGGAAGTACAGTATGGTAAAGATTACTTTATATACTTACACAACTGAAGGACTTGGTTATGGTTATGAGAAGATTGTGGTCTTGGTTAAATATTGAATAAGTCAATGATGAGGTGAAACACACAGTGAGACGTGAGCCCCCTAGTCTTCTGCCTTAAGATCACATATGTTTTTACTTTTCACTGTGTGAAACACAGTACTTCCTGTGTACACAGCAGAAACACACAGCAACATTACACTCCTTAGGCTTATGAAGGGACTGTTTTAGCGACCATCTTCACACATGGACATGCAAGTAGCAATATTAATCTAATTAGTGTATTTGACAACTGCTGTTTGTAAGAGCAATGTCACAACTGTAACAACATCTGATCATCTGCCTTCTACAAAGCCATGATTCCTGAACACAAGCTGTTAATGTAAATGTAGAATATAGTAGATGCATTTAGTTGTTTGTTGTTGTTATGTGTAACTAACTGCAGTTTTAATCACTGTAACCAATTGAGCATGGTTGGCAGTGCTCACATTAGCCCTTTGGCTAAGGGAGTGATGATAGAGAGAGGACTTTCTCTCCTGGCACAGCATGCCAGTCCTGGGAACACAAAGGCCTAGTAGAGTGGATTGGCTCTTCTTTGTGGGAGCACAGGAATTCCAGAGGCAAGCTAAAGCAGGGTTTTTTTTTCCAGCTGCCAGGTATTACTGTCATGGACACACAAGAATGCTCATTACTTCACACAGTTCCAGGACTACCATCATCTATAATGCCCTGACTATTTATATTTTATACATTTATGAACTCTTGTTCTTTTCTTGTTTTTTCTTCATGGTTTTGTTGTTACATAAGAATCAGGTCCTTTAAGAAAGACACACTACTGTTGGTGTAATGGGATGTAGTTGATCCATACAGAAATACAGTATTACTGCCACTGTCACTTTGTTACTTTATTCAGCCTAATAATTCCCTAAATCTCAATGCAGAGTTGCAGTGAAAAGATAGACAAGACAAATACGTGTTTTACTCTGAAGCGGTTCAGTATCTTGCCCAAGGACACTTGGGGTCAAACCACCAACCTTCCGATTGGTGGACATCTGCTCTACCTCCCAAGCCCCTGGCTAGGCTATGACTTTGGGCATTTTCAATTGCATAACTGGGCATGCTTGTCCTCATGGAGATAAGGATAAGATAAAAGGATTGTGATGTTTATTGCCTTCCCTTTGACACCCAGCTCCACTTGCTAAAAAAACAGCTCGTATCTGGTCTGGTCCAGTGGTACAGTAGCCTTCAGTGTTGACACGCTATTAAGATGTGTAATCGGGGTGGGTGGGATATTGGGCAAAACTAAAGAGTGGTGACCACAGACAGAGTGTATATATTTCTCACTTATTTGCATTTATATATGTTTTAACTGCAACTATATATATATATTCACTTACTTTGGCATTGTAAAAATGTCTGTTTCCCATGCCAATAAAACCCATTTGAATTGAACTGAACTGAACAGAATTGAAATTGTATTGAGAGGCAGCTACATAAGAGCCTTCCTAGCCCCCTTTTGCTGATCCATAAAATGAGCTGATCCATGACTCAAAACCCTGATACAATCCGAAACGTGAGTTTTGTGATTTGTTGCACCCTTACACACTACTCTCTGTGGTTAAGTTTGTTTTTGCCATTGTGTCTTCGCCTTTTTTTGTTTGCTACGAAGTGGTTTCGTTACATTTGTTTAAATTAATATAAAATATTTCAATTTAATTAATAATGATTAGTTTAACTTGAGTTCATTTTTAAGTATGGATCCTCCATCGTGTTGTCCGTAAGCATTTCTTTTCTAGAAGTTATTTGTGCCTATGTTTTGCACAACAAAACTTGCGTGATCTTATATGGTGTTGAACTAAATTAATAAAATGTTCAGTCTCCTTGCTGGTTGTTCGGACACATTCAGAGTCATTACTGCTTTTGCTAACAGGTTGTGCAGACAGCCTTGTAAAATGTATATTTTATATTTTAAAGGCTCATTGTTACAGTTGTATTTTTCTGTAATGTAGCACAGTTTAACAGTGTTACTTAAAACAGTCTTTCTCAGCCCTGGAACTCAAACCATTTTCTGATGTCCCAAAATATACATATAAATAATACAATATAAAAAATGTGTTCAGAAACGTGCAACAACTAGTTGACTAATGGTTTGAGCTACTGACTACTGGTTGAGTAGGAAAATCTGTAGGCAGGGGCAACTCTATTCATCTCAAAGAAAACACAGGGATTATCAGAAAGAACAACATCAGACTCTGGAAGATGACTAAATCTAGAGTGTGCCCCTTATGGTGTGTGGGCTCTGTCAAAGGCAGAGTCAGTCCACAGTTATCTAGATTTAGTGCTGCTGTCCTCGCAGTTGTCAACATTAATGCTAAAATTCCATAATAACTACACAGTCAAAGCCAATGCAGACGATACACAGCAGGTCAGCAACGGTTGCCTACACCAGTCTGAACTGAGCCTCATTGTTTTGCAGCTTCTTTGTTAATGAGACTGTAGATGCCTGAGTTTTTGGCACAAGGGAACTCACTTTCTCTGCTAGTATTCTTCTCCCCAATTATGATGCATTCAGTTCAGCTCAGCTCGAAGAGCTCTCTGATGCATTACAAATAAGATACAAAATCAAAGCAGCACATTGTAGATTCAATATGGTGTAAAAGATGCTCTGGTTTATCCGAACTATCAACATAAACCTATCAAAAAGTTAAATTTCACTTTGTTACATCAGTCAGGAAATATGAGCCAGAAATTCTCAAAACTTGCTCTTAATAATTCAAAATTCTTAATCTATTACAGCTTAGTAAAATGTTGAAGATTGAAATATGCCTTTCAGAGATTTGCGACCTTTCAGAGAAGGAGGAAAACTGGGTCACCAGGCGGTAGACTCCCCATGGGAATGTGGACTGTGTGAATAAGATAAGATAATTCTTTATTGACCCCCCATAGGGGAAATTCGGGCATTGCAGCAGTACAAGACAGTGGCACACAAAGGAATACAATAGATAAAAGTCTAAAAGTCTAAAAGTATATATATATATATATATATATAGAAAAAGTATGTACAACTAAAGTTCAAGTGGCAAATCTAAAGTGACTTAGTGATGTGACAAAGTGACGTTCCAATTACAGCAGCAATTGTTGTTATTGTAAATAGTACAGTATGAATAGTACAGCATAATGATGAAACCAACATAATTATTAGAGGAGAGTCCTGAGTGCAACAGACAGTGTGTGTGTGTGTGTGTGTGCGTGTGTGTGCGCATGTGTGTCTTAAGAGATTTGAGACAGGGGAAACTGAACCTCCTACATGACAAACAAGTTTGGAGGTTAGAAACCAAGCTGTATTGAAATGCAGAAGGTGGACTAGGAAACAACACAGCCCACTGCTTAATCATGGTAGCCTGCTACAATCCCAGCCTATCTATATTCTCCATCTGTGGAAAATTCTGTAAAAATCCAAACAATAAGGAAGTCTGAGGAAATGGCAGTCACCATCATCTGACTAACCATCTACCCAAACCAAATGGGGCAAAAGCCAAAGGACAAGAAACCTGAGGGTCGAAAATATGTCAAGTATACAGTCTGCTGAATGAGCTCTATCTGGGGAATTCACAGACCATCCAACCAGTAAACAGAAACTTTACATGCCACATTATGATGGATGAAACAT
Organism: Holacanthus passer; assembly: GCA_025331565.1. Lineage (NCBI taxonomy): Eukaryota > Metazoa > Chordata > Actinopteri > Pomacanthidae > Holacanthus > Holacanthus passer. The sequence continues at coordinate 1,718,103 of JAFREQ010000072.1, read as the reverse complement.
ATGAAACATTAGTTGGTAAGTGTTTTTGAAACTTTGGCTTTGAGTTGATTAGGACTTGTTGTCAGGTAGTTGTCAGACTTTGTTCGTCATTCTCTCTATTACCTGTCTGAAAGGGGCGAGTTCAGCAGTAATACTTCCTGGTATTTAAACACACATGCTAGGCTGTAGCATCAGCGGAAGCGACAGCCTCTTGTGTCAGCCCTCATTGTGTTAAGACCGAATTGGGTAAAGACCTACGAGTCTACCTGTGCGAGTCCGCCGAGCAAGGACACAGACTGACTAGTCTTTTCCTACTATCTATATACGTATAGATACGTACATCCCACACACAAAGCAGGAAACATGCTTGACTTGATTTTCTGTCGCAACTGCTCCACAACAAATCTGACTGTCACTCCGCTTCATCTGTCAGACCACTACTTTATTCAATTCACAGTCCCTACCAGAAGACTCTCCTGTTCTTCCGCAAATGGTCTCCTTTCACTGCAATCTTCTGTCCTTCACACCGACCCAGATCTCTAACGAGGTCTTGGCTTCCATGCCTCCTCATAACAAATTCTCCTCACTCCCGGTTAATGCACTCACTTGCCTCCTCTCTGAACAATCTCTGCCCTCTAACATCCAAACCTGCTCGTGTCTCCCCCACTCCATGGCTCACTGAGGTCACCAGAGAGCAAAGGGTGGGGCTCAGAGCAGCAGAGAGAAAATGACATAAATCCAGAGAGCATGCTGACCTCAGTGACTATCAAAGTCTTCTAACATTATTCTCCTCCGGTTTAAAAACTGCCAAGACCGAGTACTATCAGAACAAGATCTGTGGCACATCAGATGCTTGGAAAATATTCTCTGCTTTTAACTCACTCCTCCATCCGCCGCCTCCTCCACCCTCCACTCTGTTCACTGCAGACATGTTCGCCACATTTTTCACGGACAAAGTCTCAATCAGTAACCAGTTCTCTGAGCCCGACTAACTCACTGTGCACCTACCATCTAATAGGGTCATACTCTCCTCATTTCCCCTCTGACTGAGTAGGAAGTCTCCAAACTGTTGCTGGACTCTCACCCCACTACCTGTCCACTGGACCCGATACCATCCAACCTCTTACAAACCATTTCCCCATCACTTAACCCTGCAGTAACGCACATCATCAACTCCTCACTTGCTACGGGTGTGTTCCCCACTGCAAGCAAGCTCGAGTCACTCCACTACTCTACTCACTTCAGACCAGTTTCGCTCCTGTCCTTCCTGTCTAAGCTACTTGAGCACACTGTCTTCAACCAAGTCTCTGCTTTCCTCTCTGACAACAAACTGTATTACCCGAATCAGTCTGGTTTTAAACAGGGTCACTCTACCGAGACTGCGCTTCTATCTGTAACAGAATCACTGCGTTCTGCTGGAGCTGCTGGACAGTCTTCAGCTCTTTTGCTGTTAGATCTGTCAGCTGCCTTTGACACGGTTAACTGCCAAATCCTCCTCTCCACACTCACTGAGCTTGGCATCTCAAGATCTGCCCTCCGCTGGTTCGTGTCTTACCTTTCAGGGAGATATTTCAGAGTCTCTTGGAGGGGAGAAGTGTCCGAACCGTCCAGCCTATCCACAGGGGTTCCTCAAGGGTCACTGCTTGGTCCCCTCCTCTTCTCAATATACACAACCTCACTTGGTGCAGTAATCCACTCCCATGGGTTCTCACACCATTGCTATGCTGATGATACCCAGCTCTTCCTGTCATTCCCCCCGACGGACCACACGGTCTCTGTCCAGATCTCATCATGCCTTGCAGATATCTCGGCATGGATGAAAAAACGCCACCTTCAACTCAACCTCTCTAAGACTGAGCTCCTTGTCATCCCAGCCAGTCCCTCTATACAACAAGAAATCAACATCCAGCTTGAATCAACCCAACTCAAACCCACATAGTCCGCCAGAAACTTGGGTGTCATGATTGATGACCAACTAACCTTCAAGGCTCATGTGGCTTCTGTTGCTCGATCATGTCGATTCACTCTTCCTGTCTGAACATGCAACACAACTCCTGGTACAGGCTCTCATAATATCATGCATTGACTATTGCAACTCCTTACTGGCAGGCCTCCCCACATGCACGGCCAAACCTCTGCTGATGATCCAGAATGCAGCAGCACGTCTGGTTTTCAACCAGCCAAAAACAGCATGTCAGACTGCTTTTCAGATCGCTCCACTGGCTTCCAGTTGCTGCCTGCATCAAATTCAAAACTCTTACACTTGCCTACAAAACTACAACAAGAATGGCTCCCTCCTATCTGAACACCCTCATTCAGGTCTACACTTCCTCCTGCTCACTATGCTCGGCCAACAAAAGGCGCCTGATACAACCACCTCAAAAGGGCCCGAGGTCTATAGCCAGACTCTGTTCCTCTGTGGTTCTCTGGTGGTGGAACGAGTTACCTAACTCTGGTCGATCTGCAGAGTCACTCTCTGTCTTTAGGAAAAGACTAAAAACTCAGCTCTTCACTGAACACCTTGGCACTTGACAAACTCCAAAAAAAAAAAAAAAGACAAAATAAAAATTACATTGTTATGCATAATGTATTCCATCCTCACTGCCCGTAAGCATAGGCCCTATCTAACTCGAACTTTGTTTTATGGCACTTATCCAGGTTGTTTTCTCCTGACTAGATCCTTGCTTGTGTTGTATTTACTCTCAGATGTACATCGTTTTGGATAAAAGCGTCTGCAAAATGAAATTGTAGAATTGTAGAACAAGATGTTCTGACAGGACTAAGATAACTGCCATTTGTGACAGTTATCTTTGTGTAAGATAAGATATACCTTTATCCGTCCCACAGTGGGCAAATTCACATAAACAATAATCAAACTGATAAATCAATAAAGATTATAAAAACACAAGGCATTTTATTTTCTTCAAAAGTTCAATTGTGGTCTGAATACTTCTCCTTATACATTATATATGTCGTTCCAAATAAAAATGGAAAACATATTCACTATAACTGCCTTTGCGGTAAATTTAAATAGCCTATGGTTATGCTAGGCTAAGCTAAGCTATCAATAATGAGACAACTAGCGAAACATATGGTGAAGAAAAGTCAGAGCTTTAGCCTATATTGACTGAAGAGATACACATGGAGTGTCGGAACCTTCGGAACATGGACGTAGTCTCTGTGACGTCACGCATAGATTTCTGAAGAGCAATTTTGAAGCTAATCATAGCACGCAGCCATCTTGGGAGTGGTGACGTTGCCTAACTCCAGTTGATCCAAATATGGACAAAGAGGTGGAACGAGGGTGGAGCTGAATAAGCCTGTTTCATGAAACATGCTCACCCAGCTATTTGGCTAACCCGGTGGTACCGGCCAGCTTCGGCACCGGTTATGATACTTTAATAAGCCGGCGTAACATTATATGTCAACATTTCGGCCTCCAGCCAATCACAGTCAGTCAGTTTCTGGAGTGTAATAAACTTAAAATTTCTGTTTTAGCAATAATATAAATATAAATAATAACGTTTGAGTTCATGGACCCTCAAATTGTATGTTACTATTTAGCTTTAATAACCAACTCCATCTGGGTTAATTTTCTGGAAACATTCAGAAATGAGATGTTAATATTTTGAGGTTACAAAAACTTTATTGTATTTGCACGCAGTTCAGTTTAAGATTACATAACATTAGTTAACAAACGTGGAGGGTTTTTATTTTCCAACCTCACACAGACACCTTTTATTCTAAAGTATTAACACCATAAATTCTAACACTTGTTATTACGTTTTGACTTCAGCAGCTTTAATAACTGAGGCTACCAGACGCTCCTGTTAGCATCGTTAGCGTAGATCAACCTCCACCATCTCCCCCCGGAGCAACTCGTCCTGGACACCAGAGAGAAACACAGTCAGCACGGCAGCACAGTCAAACTCCAGCCACCAAGCAGCTCCACAAACACTAGAACAAACACACTGAGAAAACAGCGCAGACATCCCGGACAGAGACGCCACACAGCCGGCGGCAGCTAGCTGGAGCCCGATGCTAATTCATTAACTGGCTACTTACTAGTAAATGAAAAAACGGGAGCGCCGACTTTTGGACAGTCTGTTAGTAAAATTAACCGTTCAGCAAGCCGTGTCATTTATCCAGTATTTACATGAAAAAATATCCGAAAGGCAAAAACACCACAAACACAGACGAAGTTCAGTGACTGAATGAACTCCATGTTTGGAGCCGACAGCCAGCAGGCAGCTGTCAATCAAAGTGACGTTGCTCTTCATTATGCACAATTTCACATTTTAAACGAGTGTGTTATAACAAAAAGTCATCCCCCGTACAGCTGTCATGAAGTAGAAAATCAGCTAAGAGACTAAGCCATTTTTTGTACCAGGCTGTAAACATGTTTTCTTCTGCCATAAAATTGGACGTTTTAACATGGGAGTCAAAAGTAATTGACTCCCTTTTGGAGCCTGCCCCTAGCGTTTATTAGAGGAACTGCAGCTTTTTGCACTTTGCACTTTTTGCACTTGTTGGCTTCATTTTTCAGTGCCAGAGGTTGCCGCTTGGTCAGAACCTGTTTTATACAGTCTATGATTGGAAGCACACAGGAAGACCGAGAAAAACACTTCCATTATTTGGAACTGGTTCGGTTTAAAAACATCCGACACAGAGCAAACGTCAACAATGTGCAAGGTCTGCCGCCGTGTTGTGACAGCAAGAAGAGGAATCACAAACAACTTGTTTCACCATTCAAAAACATGCACGCCTGTGAATATGATGAAGCGACCCGGGACAAAACAAGCGACCCGGGAGAAAACAAGCACAGGTGGTGGGAGCAGCGGGAGCGGAGCACGTCCCAAAACTACACAGCTGTCACTGTAGGCAAGGGCGCATATCTTACTTCACTTTTGGACATATATGCTATGTGAGTCAAGTGAAATATGCACAATATTTTACAAACTTAAATTATAAATTGTAACTATCCCATTTCCTTAAAGTGAAATATGTACGCATGCTACCATTGAACAGTCAGTCAGTCAGGGTTGCAGCATTGGTTCCCCGCTGTTTCATTTTTTGTTTATTGGACATGTGCTGCATGTGACATGCGCAGGTAGGTAGGAGATTCACATACAGTAGATAGTGCTTTTGATTTTGATGATTAAAATTGAAAGCTCATTTCAATCGATTTTCAATTCAGAAGAGGAACCCAAAATAACAGACAATGTCCAGTAGAGTTGTTATCAACACTCGTGTCAAATTTATTTGTTTGTGAGCTCTTTATGTCCACGAGAAATAAATGAAGCCTTCTGGCTAGGGGTGCAACGGATCGAATCGTATCAATGTTTTGAGTCACAGATCAGATTATTTTCCAGATCAGCAAAACACAGGGTTAGGGTTAAAATAATTTCAAAATGTGCTACTTTGGCTCTGATGTAGCCGGCTCTCTCTGTCTGTAGTCGCCGCTATGTTGTCTTGCTTAATGTCCTGCCCATAGCATCTGATTGGTAACACATCACAGTAACAGCCTAACAACACTGACTATGGATCATGGATCAACTACATTTTGTTACACTGCTACTTCAGGACAAGAAGCTCTACTGACACAGAAAAGGTCTCCAAAACTGTCCAATGTGAGCAACATGAAAATATTCCACTTATTGGATAAACAGCAAACAATGGGTGGATGGAACATGATGATATACCTTGACATCTTCGACCATGGTAGCTTTATTAAAGGAAATATACATATAAACAGTTTCTCAATATCATTTCTAAATATTTACTACATTATATACATTATACAACAATACTACACAATACTATTTTGTAGGGCAAAATATTACTATTTTCATTATTGGCAAATATAGATATCTCAATTTCCTAGAACATCCAGTGATGTCCTCTGACATCATCATCTGACAAAATCAGGTCGACTTTAGGTCTCTTTCTGGTCAAGATAATTTTAAATAAGAATGCAATTTTTCTGGTTTGATGGTAAGAATTATTTGCTCCAATGACAGCTCCAAGCATATAATAACTTCAGTGATCTATTTGAACTCATGATCAACTGTCACAGTCCAATCAAGCCTAGTCAATTATTGTTGTAGGAAAAGAGCCTTGATCTGAGATTCCAGCAGTATGCACACAAAGATACTATTGTCACACTGAGCAGGGTCTGCTCCTGACCAAACTGCCAAAGGCAATTGTTGCCCTTATCCTCTGGTTGAAAAGCACTCCAACATGTGATAACTGTAAACTATGAAGCCCCAGAATCAGCTAATGCTACCAACATCTGATAAGTCAACAAACTGTAAACACATATCAATAATAAGAGTTAAATCATTTGAATACTGACATTTCCCTTCAACTCAAAGCATTTTCTCAATCAAAATTTTGGAACCCAAGCTGATGCGTTCAACTGGAGTTGTGTTTCTTGTCACCCCGCAGGTCTAAGTCCAATAGTCACTTCTAACTGATTGGGTTGTGTCTGTCTGTCTACAAGTTCGATTTTTCATGTTTTACAATATGGCATCATCAAGGTCCTATGGTTTTTCTGACCAAATTTGAGGTGGATCTGGCTAACCTGCTCGGAAGAGTACATCAAAGGAGAAAGTCTGTCATTTCCTGTTGCCAGTAGGTGGTGCTGTGACTATGACTGAATGTTGGCATTTAGATGTCTTAATGCCCAGAGTCATGTCATATGTATATATACATATGAGTTACAACAACATCCATTTTCATAGTAAAACATCAAAATTCGGTCTTTTCTTTATGCTGACTAAGTTTGAGTTGCACCAAAATAACCCCCTAGGAGGAGTTTGTTAAAAGTTTGACCCATGTAAGTAGCAAAAGTACACTAAAATTTCAAAATGAATTCAAAATGGATGACTTCCTGTTAGATTTAGGCCATGGCAACAAGAGACCTTTTTTTTTTTTTTTTTTTAATTGTGGGATGTTATATGTGCCTGCCAAATTTCATTAGATTGCACTGACCCAATTTGAAGTTGATCTGATTCACTAGGAGGAATTGTGCAAAAATGTCACAGTAAATTCAAAGTGTCTGACTTTCCATTGAGTTTAGGATATGGATCCAGAAGGCTTTGAGTAAAGTCTTGTGGTGTTACACTTATTACATACATCCATGTGAAACACAGTGCAACTACTTTGTTTGAATTTTGTAGGGGAACTATCATGCCATGTTGCCACACCTAAGTGCAAGACCCATAGAATAGTGAGTTTTCAAGCACCTTTAGACGTGCTGCAATTAATTTCTGTTAAGAAAAATAATAAAACTCCAATTCCAAAAAAGTTGGGATGCTGTGTGAAACATAAATAAAAGCAAAGTGCAGTCATTCCCTAACAAATTGTGTTTACTGACAACAGTTTTACAAAGTGTTCCCAAGCCCATCTAGTAATATCCTTTACGCAATCATGTCTTTCACAAAATAGCAAACCTCGACCCATCCTTGCTTGTAACGACTGAGCCTTTTGAGGATGTCCCTTTCATACCCTATCACCTGTTACCAAGTAACCTGTTTACCTACGGAAACAGGTGTTTTTTTAAGCATACCTTTTCCAGTCTTCTGTTGCCCCTGTCTTAGCTCGTTTGAAATGCATTTCTGGCATCAAATTCAGAATAAGCACATATTTACAAAAATCTCTGAAGCTGATGAGGTATAACATTAAATACAACCTTTGTACTGCTTTCAATTGAGTATTTGTAAAAAAAAAAAAGGATTACCTAATTATCACGTTCCATTTTATATTTGTTTTACACAGCTTTCCAACTTTTTTGGAATCTGGGTTGTAACAATGATTCCTTGTACCAGTCAGGCCCTAAGTATGTGGCTCTTTAACTGTTATTAAATTGCTCCACTATGTTCACAAGCTAGTCTCTAACTGTGTCTCTTCATTGTTGCAACTCAGTACATTGTGTACAGTGGTTTTATTAGTGTTTTTCTCTGAAAACAACTGCTTGCTGGTGCTACAATGTTGATGAGAACAGAGAAAGTGAACCAGAACCGTAAACTGGGGGCTGCAAAGCCCTTTGTTAGCTAGCTTATAGTAGAGGTCTTCACAGGTCCAAAAATTTGTGCATGAACCCAAAAAGACCTGGAAATGTACTATCCTGAAATTAATGGGACCCATCTATCATTTTATAGCAGGAACCCAGGCCCATGCAGAACTGAGAAACATTGCACGCAAAGCCAGCCAAGAGACAACAGACCCAATCCACACTGATTTCACAGCTGGCTTTTTTTTTTTGGATCCACTCGGATATTCAGGTGGACCCATGAAGACCTCTAGCATATAGCAAACATCTGTACAGTTAGTACATTAGCTGTTTGTGGCACATAAAACCAAGGAATCTGGAGTTCAAATTTATGCAAATGATGCTAGGCAAAATTTGCTGTGCTCTGTCTGAACACTGCTTATGGTTAAGGTGCCTACAAAATTTCTAGAATATAATCTTTTAAAAAACTGCAGAATCCTCTGTGGACTCGACACTACCAGAGATTGTGGTTATGGTAAATAAAAAAGTCAGTGTTAACTACAGGTCTGTGACAAGAGACAAATTTCAGTCTTCAATGGCAAATGCTGCAAATTTGTGCCTTTGTACAATTTTGAAAAAAAAAACTGCACATATCATGGGGGTTTGCAGCATGTCCAAGTGGAGGGCCAGAGCTGCCTCTTGCCAACAGGCATCTTCTGAGAGCCGGGGACAGAGCCAGAGCTTTCGAAGGAATAAAAACCCAGAGTCACACTGATTCCACTCTGATCTGAAGCCATTTATTGGTGGGAGGAGGTCTCAGAGTTAATCTTTTTTTAAACTTTTGGGATCAAAAAGTAGATTTATCCTCACCTTCTCAACCTGTCTGCAGCAGAGAGCCGCGGAGGTGCCGACTTCCAGTGTTAGGTGTTTGTAATTAGAAGTAGGCAAATCTACTTTACTTCATGAATGTACAGAGAGGAAAGGAGAAAAAGAGAGAGTGAGAGAAACAGAAAGAAGCATCTCTCTCTTCTGAGATCAGTATGAGGCTGAAGCGAACACAAACACACACATAACGTGCCTGTTGTAGCTTGCTAGCTTATGGCTAATGTACAGGTATTGTGGCTGTTTAAGGATCACAAATGATCCCACAGTTTAACTCAAGTAACTCAATTAAAATCAATTCAATTTTATTTGCATAGCGCCAAATCACAACACAAGTCATCTCAAGGCACTTTACATACAGAGCAGGTCTAGACCATACTCTTTATAATATTATTTATAGAGACCCAACAGTTCCCATCATGAGTAAGCACTTAGCGACAGCAGTGACTCAGTGAAAATTAGCTTCATGTTTGGTGTGAACACACTATTACTCTGAAGCTCAGTAATTTCGTTAGGTAAGAGCAACTGATTTAAAAGCCATTGCTTTCGCCTCCAATGAGTGAAATCCTGTAGGCTGTGACTTGACTAACAGGGAAATTGGGCGTGCTTGTCATCATCATCCGAGCCTTTATACCCCTATTTTTGAATAATGCTGACTGGCTATTTATATTAAAAAAAAATATTAATGTGCAAGTAAAAGTACAAATTCTCATGCATCTTTCTTATTGGATGATTTTTTTTCCCTGCTCATGTGCATGACATGGATGTATCATGAGTGGTAAAAACACACCAACTAACCAATATGAAAAGACACCTGAACTCATACCATCCTGCAGTGTCTGCCAAGGTAAATATCAATTACTTAATGTTAATTGATTTGGTCATTTGTGTACATGCTAATTCCCTTTTAGGACTTAATTCAATGTTAGCATAGCTCAAACTTGTCTGTCGATTCAGGGCACATTAGCGATTAGTTTGGATTCCTTACCATGCCTACCATTAACAAGTTAAATTTAACAGAGCCTAGCTGATAGACGGACATCTAATCCTTCAAAATGATAAATCTATGACATTAACTCATTCGGCAAAAATTCAACATAATTTGGTATTCAAGTAAATTAAAGAAACTTGATTCTTCTCAAATTGTGCTTGTCTGGCTTAATGACGCAGTTTACACATTTTTATAAGTGATGATTTATTAAATCAGAGTGTACAGAGTGAAACATGATGCCAGATGTTGATGCCAAAGACCTCTGTAATATAAAAAAAAATATGTTTGGTCAGTTAATAGACATTATAAAAAGGCACCTTATCTATTATTCATAACACAGTGTGGTGACAAAGGGGCCCTTTACAGGTCAATAATCCGAATCAGTTTTATTGGCCAAGTATGCGTACACATACAAGGAATTTGACTCCAGTTATATAATATAATATGCAGAAATATTGCAGAGTATTCGGAATATGTGCAGATAAATATAGTATAATATACAGTATATACAAGACAAGAGGGAGGTGGATATGGAAGTACACACAATATACATGGTATGCATGGTTTGTGTTGGCAGATGATATTTACATTGTAACCATGGTGTGTATATAAATAATGGGGTATGTAATAACATGAAAATACATTATTACAGGTGAATGATTGCTACTGGGTTATTTCACTGGATACATGCTCATCAAAGTGACGGCCTGAGGGAAGAAACATGTGTCTGGTTGTTTTGGTGTGCGGTGCTCTGTAGCGCCTACTGGAGGGGAGAAGTTGGAATATATTGTGTCCAGGGTGTGTTGGATCTGCATTAATGTGTTCTGCCCGATTCCTGACTCTTGACCTGTGTAGGTCCTGAATGGAGGGCAGTTCTGAACCGATGATTCTTTCTGCAGTCCTGGCTGTCCGTTGTAGTCTGTCTCTGTCCTGTTTGGTGGCTGATCCAAACCACACCTTGATGGATGTGCAGAGAACAGACCAAATAGTGGTGGTGTAAAATTATGTCTGTGAAGGTTCTCAGTCATCCAGGTCATGGTATATAAAGTGCAAGTTGAATTGAAGGCAACTGGACTTGATGTAGACTCTTGAAGACGTTTCACTTCTCATCCAAGAAGCTTCTTCAGTTCTGACTGACTGGTACGGAGACCCAGGTACTTATACCTCTGTGGAGTCGTTAACTGCGTCATTGATACCACTTAGTATGCGGGTGCTCCTGTGTGTTAAACGACGGTTGTTGAGAGTCGTTTGTGAGTCACCTGATACCAAGTGTGAATGACCATTAACACCGTCACATGAGGTCAAGTGGTTGTTTACTCTCCTGGGAAGAGATGAAATTGTAAATGGGAGACAGGTGATGTCTGAGGCCTCCTCCTCTGTTGAGTGATGGCTTCTCAACTCTGACATAGATAGTCTCTTTCACTCCTCTTTCGAACCACCTATCTTTCCTGTTCAAAATGTGTACATTGTTGTCGTCGAAAGAGTGTCCCTTTTCCTTGAGGTGGAGGAAAACTGTTGAATCTTGACCTGTGGTGTTGGCCCTCCTGTGTTGAGCCATCCGTTTGTTAAGTGGTTGTTGGTTCAAGAATCTACACCAAGCACAGATGCCTTCGATTCAACTTGCACTTTGTATGCGGTGTAAAATAGTCGAACTTCCTAAGCTGGTGCAGGAAGTACATCCTCTGCTGGGCCTTTTTCCTGATGGTGTCTATGTTGGATTCCCACTTAAGTCCTGGGAGATTGTGGATCCCAGAAACCTGAAGGTTTCCACAGTAGACACTGTGCTGTTCAGAATGAAGAGGGGGTGTATTTACTCTCAGATGTACGTTGCTTTAGATAAAAGCAATCCATCATCATGATTAATCTGATTTAAAAATTTACGGAATTAACCTATCTGCAGCACAGAATGACTCAAAATCCCTGAAACGTCTCTGGCAACGCATTTCGGGCAGTTTGTCCAAGTAGAGAGACTATCACACATGCCGCTGCGCATGCGCAAATGGGCAGTTGATCCAGTACTGACAATGTCAACAAGTTAGTTTGTCTTAGTAGCTGGCTGAAAAAGGAGTAACAGGGCCACATTAATGTGGATAAATGTTTTGAAAAAGAGACAAGGTTTTTGTTAACATGAACTGTTAAAGGTGTTTAATAAACACTGTAAGTGCATATATATTCCCTTCTTTCTTGAGTCTGTTTGCTCATGCAAAATGAAACGCAATTAATATAGATTACAAATGAATGATATTTAATCGTGATTAATCTAAATTAATCCACAGCAACCCTGTGATTAATCTGATTAAAATGTTAATCATTTGACTGCACTGGTTATAACATATTGTTGTATGTGCAGAAGGTTTTGGTTGGCACACATGTCCCCACAAAAGCTGATGTAGGATGTCACAGTGTCAGTGAGGTCATCCAGGTCTGTAGCTGCAGCTTCAAAAACACTCTAGTCAGTGCAGTCAAAGCAGGCCTGTAGCTCCAGCTTTGCTTCTCACAGACTTGACCACAGGCCTAGCAGATTTTAGTTTCTGCCTGTAGGTCAGGATGAGATGAACCAGACAGTGATCGGAGAATCCCAAAGCTGACAAATTTAATTACTATAACATCTGTAACATCAATATTGTCAGATGAGACTGTTTTACACAACCAAACTTGGAGAGGCCAGAAAGGATTGTTGTGTTGAAAATATGCGCAGAAAATAAATATGACCTGTGAAGGAAATATGATTGTATTTCACTTTTTCTAATGAACTTAAGATCCATTTTTATATGATATGAAAGAAGTATGGTAGTCAGTAACACATTCTCAGACTAGATGACTAAACACAGGGCTTGATGACTAGTTCAAGGTATGCATACTTCCTGAGGTATGCATACTTCCTGATAATAATTATAGTAAACATTATATTATAATAATAATAAACACTGACTAAAATTAGACTAAAAGTAAAAGGGTTACAGTGACTAAATTTCGACTACAACAAAACAAAACAAAATATGGTGAAAATATGTAAATAAATAAATCTGATCAGTTCTAAAACAGAAATTTAAATTGCAATTATTCTCCATAAATTTAAGCAAATTTGTGGCACTGACCAGCTTAAGTCCTTTGTACAAAAGGTCAGATTTGTATCCCTTCCACTGAAATATGCATTCAGATGACTGGTGGATTTGATGTTCTTATCAGAGGCTTGTTCAAGTAACTCAGCTTGCTTTGCTTTCTCAGTGCCCCCATAAATGGTAAATGGGGTTGAGGTCAGGTGACTGGGGAGGAAAGTCCATAAAAGTCAGGATTCCTTGGTCCTTCTTTGGTCTTCAGGTAGTTATTGCAGTGCCTCGAGATGTGTTTGGGGCCATTATCCTGCTGCAGTCTGAATTGTTCTCCACAAAGATGCAAACCAGAGGGTATAACATGACTCTGAAGAATGAAGTGCAGGTGTCCAACTCCAGAGTAGGCAAAATACCCCCAGACTTGAATATTCCCACAACCATGTTTCACTTTTGGGCAGTATCACCCTCTCTCCTGTTTGTCTCCTTATATGAACCCTTCTCTTACTGCAATTAGTCTCAAAAGTGGATTAAACAGTAAATAAAACTTTTACCTTTCATCCACTGTAAAATGCTGGCATTTCTTAGCACACTTGAAGTATTTGACCTTGTTTCTCCACCCTAGAAGAGGTTTAAAAACTGCAACTTGAGACATCCTCTGAGTCCACTACAAGACAGTGTCTTTTGACAGTGCTTTGCGGATTGTAGTCTTGCATTCTTTATTTAGCAAATTTTGTATCTGTGATGAGATACATGAGTTTCAACAAAAAGCATTTTTGAGTTCCATGCAGTACCTCCTTGGACCTTTAGTCTAGCCATGATTTGATGCTGACAAAAGCTCCTCTTTGCTTAGAATAGTAATTTGACTTCTGACACTTGACTTAGTTCTGATACCATGTTTCAGACTATGTATATATCTGCTGGAAACATGAGGCACAGCCATATTTATTACAGGTGAACACTGGCTACAAGTTGAGTTACTTGAACGAACCTCTGATGAGTAGATCAAATCCACCCGAGAGCCATCTGAACACATGCTTCAATGGTAGGGATAAAAATCAACGAAATCTGTACACCTTTTGCAGGAGTTAAGTTGGTCAATGACACAAATTTGGCTTAAATCGGATACCTGATCTAAAAAAAGTGGAGAATCTTAAATATTTCTTCCTCATTTTACATAACATGACTTTTTGTGTTACAGTGTTTCTGATTCCTAGCACTTCATGATTATTTCCAGGTTTACGTGAAAATATTAGAGACTTGAATGGAGTCACAGACTTTAGGATCTGACTGTATATTATAACTAGTGCTTAGTCTGTTACCTTGATGCTAACACCTAATGGGAACTATCGTTAACACACTAACAGAAATCAAGTTTTGAAGGCACAGTTTCCAGTTTCATATAGGATTATATTGATGCTTTGTGCAATTTTCAGAGGCTCTATTCTTCTTGGCCTAACATTTTATTTTATTTATTGTCTTACTGAGCAAGCTTGATAAGGAACATCTAAATCATCAGGAACATCTAAATGTAGCAGTTTATTTCAAAAAGTACTTGTGTATTATTCAGCTTTGAGAGTCCTGAACAGATGTACAGTAAGAGTTACATAAGAGGTCACATGGCAATATATGAGAGTTAGTCCTTACAGGAACCATCAGTCAACATTGTTGTAAAAATGCCTCAAAGTTCTGACAAATGTCAGCTCTCTTAAGAACACTGGGGGTCTAAAACCTTTTGCATCTTCAGCCTGTGACAATATCCATTCCTTCTAGTGGTTAAATTCTTTTCCACACCAATCTTTTTAATAAGCAACAAGGGAAACAAGAAATGCTCTGAGTAAAAAAATCTCTGAAATAAACAATTTAGAGCTGAAATAATAAGTCAATTAATAGACAGAAAATCAAGCTGCAACTATTTTGTTAACTGATTACTCCTTAACTCATTTTGAATGGAAAAATGCCCACTTGTTCCAGCATCTCAAATGTTATTTGCTTTATTAAAACAATCATCAGATGCCACCCTAAATTGACTAAATATTACAACTACGAAAACAAGAAAAGTGAGGCAGTGAAAAATAAGGAGATGGTAGATCATAAACAATAGAATTCACCATTATTTATGTATTCAACTGATATTTCAGTTGAACCAGAACAGTTTAAAGGTCTCTTCACTGATTCAAAAGTTAAGATTCAAGTTGTTTATTGTGACTCCAGTTGTACAAGTACATTTACGTGAAATTCTTTGGTCGGGAGGCTCCATCAGAGAAAACGGTTGATAAATATACTGAAAGCACATAAAAGCAATAAATGGTGTTAAGCAATAAAATGTATAAAAAGCAATTGATTCTGTCTTGAACATAGACATACTCTTCTCTCATGTCTGTGTATTTATGCCAGATTTCATTGCTGTGCAATATTCCGTTACATTCAAGTGCAATATTTCATATTTGATATATAAGATCTGTTCATTCCATTAATTTCAAGTGCAATATTTCATATTTGATATTTAATATCTGTTCATTCTATTTAATTCCAGTGCAATATTCATATTTGATATGTAAGTATCAGTTTCATTCCAGTAAACTAAGTGCAATAATTCATGTTTGATATTTAATATCTGTCTATTCTGTTAACTCAAGCGCAACATTTCATTTGGTATTTAATATTTCATTTCATATTTTATTCTGCTAGACTACTGGCCATATATATCATATTCATCCCATATTCTCAGGTATATCCATAAACAATCCTGTGTAAATTTGGTAAATTTGTTTAATTTGTTAAAATTGTAAATACTTTTTTCAACTTGTGTATACTTTTTTACTATTCAACTGTCTATCTCTTTGCTGCTGTACAATGTAAATTTCCCCACTGTGGGACGAATAAAGGTTTATCTTATCTTATCTTATCTTATCTTATCTTATGGTCTTGAAGCATTTCTTACTGTACGTTCAGACTGAACCAAATGGATAGTGAAACATAACGGACGTTAAGTATGTGTATCCCTGTGCCATGTTTGCCTTCCTTGAGGCTGAACCCATTGGATGTTTAAAGGCTCTAAACTAAGCTACTTTTTGAGTTTTGGTGAGGATGGTTGAGCCTGATCAACAGCAGATGTTTACATTGCGACTGGCAGCCGCTGGCTTAAACATGGCCTATGGACAATAGCCACATTGTATGCAAGTTGTGTCAGGTAAAATAAAATATTTCTGGGAACACAACAAACAGAAACACAAAACGAGAAACCATATTCCGTGTTTCCAGATGATATTGGAGGAAAAATATTAATGGATATAGATATAGGTAGATATAGATATATCGATATATAATAGATATAGAGAACAAGTGACATTAAAGTTCCCACCAATCTCGGAATGGGCGAAGCAAATCACAAACTCACAATCGCAATTTTTTACAACTGTAGTATTAGATAGATAGATAGATAAGATAAGATAAGATAAGATAAACCTTTATTCGTCCCACAGATAATAGAAGTAAATCAATCTCTTTATTTTAATCATGGAACAAATACACTATGTTTTAAACGTAGCAAATAGTCACACAGTGAGAAAAAATAAGTTATGTATATCCATCAAAAATTTGCATCAATAACTGTATTATAATCGCATGATCGTAGTCGGAATCGGACTCAAATCGTGAGGTGCCAAGAGATTCCCACCCCTAATCCCAATACAAAAGATGGACAAAATGTAGAAGCAAGAAGGGCAAAATGCTAGCTAATAGTTAAGAGGGCTTGTAGTGAGCAATGAGCAAATCCATTTTAATCAGTCAGCTAGTGCTTCCACCTGAAGGCTTCACGTCAGCAGCAGCATTTTAATCTCATCATGAGCTTCCAGTCCTACGTGCTCATTCAGTCCCAATCCCCACGGCTACAAGTAAACATGTCGGACTTCTGTCTATGTGTAAATGGACAAACAATAAATCTTGGCTCAGCCTTACCGTTTGAACATCGTCTCCATGTCCTTTATCTGCTTGCGGGAGAACTCCTTGAACTCCGTGTAAGGGTTGAAGACACGAGTCGGTCTAGGAAAAACGTTGCCCTCGTTGATGTCCAGCCTGCGGGTCAGTTTAGCGGATAGCTCGGACGACGAGTCGCCGCAGGCTGCCTCGGGCTCCTGCGGTATGGGTCGGACCGGGCTCTGTTCGGGCTCCGGCCTTAGCTCAGCCTCCTGCGTTGCGGCCAGTCGCGACTGCAGCTTCCTAGCTAGTTCTTCAGATGCCATAATGAGGATGCGACGCTGCTCAGGTTGTCCGGGAGAATGGAACCCGATAGTCGCTTCCAGTACCACTGTCAAACTGCCTGTGTCCCGCCGACAGTAGAGCGAATGGTGTTTCCGGTCGCATTTTTTCAGAATAAAAGTTATATCTACAAATTTACAGAACTCCCTTTTCGATTTACAAAGACATAATAAAAGCAAAATGTTGGCTTCACATTCACCTCATCCAGAAGATGGCGGTAATGCTTTACATACAAATGAGTGCGAACTGCTGCTAAAGAAAAGGTGCTGTTTATAAACAATAATTAGGATAAATAGATAGATAGATAGATAGATAGATAGAGGACAAAGAAGAAGATTAACAATACCTCACAAAAAGCTTGTAACAAATACATGAAACTTATTTATTAGTACTTTAAGCTGAAAAATACATGAAAACTGTGGCCATAATTGTGTTTTTCTTACATTCTTCCAGTATTTCGCTCATTGCCTTTACTGTTTGAGTATTTCTTTGGATTGTGTAATCTATTGTTTTCTTTTTTCTCAGTTACATTTGTATTCACTTGTAAATCACTTTCTTATTTTTTATCACAATTTATGGATTTGGCTCATATAACTCATTGTCATTTAAAGGTATTTGTTGCATGTTTTCACTGTAGACATGCAGTGCTACTTCACAAAACACTGCCACTCTGTGCTTAGTGAATCAGTCGAAACATCTGCTTATGAGTCAGCATCATGTTGACGTCTTTGTAAACAGACTGACTGGCATGTTATCAAGACCTGGTGGAGCTTCAGTCGGCGAAACCGAAAGGTTTTGAATCACCCAATCCTTCTGACTGAATTCTGGTTCCTGATTCTAAAACT
This sequence comes from Holacanthus passer, assembly GCA_025331565.1. NCBI lineage: Eukaryota > Metazoa > Chordata > Actinopteri > Pomacanthidae > Holacanthus > Holacanthus passer. The sequence continues at coordinate 1,700,103 of JAFREQ010000072.1, read as the reverse complement.
TGTTTTAGTTCTAAACGTGTGCCTGACTGTTGAAAGTACTGTAGAATTATAGATGTGACGCTTTTATTCTGAAATATTAGAAGTTGCGTCATGAAATTACGTTAACCAATTATGGAAAGCTGATTGGTTCATAAATGGTCTCTCACTCGCTAGTTCACTGCAGAATCAAAATCAGTTTTATTGACTGCGGTTATTGAGTTGCTCTCGATCAGATTACACACAGAATGATTTATAATAATATAGAAATATACATACAACCAAAAACAAGGACAACAAAACTGGACAAAAATAGGTCAAAATAGACACAGAATTATAATATATATGACAACAATATATATATCTTTTTAAAAAGCAACAATGACCACAATGTACAATGTCATTTCAAGTGTTCTGTGGGTTGTAAATAAATAAAAATAGTGCAAAGAAATAAATATTGAATGGGTAAAGTACTGGATTATTTTATATACATGAAGTAGGTGGTCATGTACAGTATACACATCAGTATATACATGTCTATATACAGTATATACAGCATGCAGGATTTATGGATGGATGATATGTACATGATGGAGTACAGTGTGTATTGTACGTATACATTTATAATATGTAGAGAACTGAATGTTTTAGTATTACAGGGTTATTGACATTGTATGACTGATTTAATTTTCAGGGAGAGTGTGAATGTAGTCCCCCACTACCAGAAATTATGCAGCCAAATTTTCACCATTTGGGGAGTCACCTAACTGGAGTGCAATGGATAAGCCTTTACCTGGTTGAACCACCTTCTTGATAATTTTATCTGCTCCGCTAGGTAAGTGTCACACTGTTCAGACTGGATGTTACTAACCTGATGTAAGCCAGCTGCCATATTTGAAAAGCTCCTATATTTGTTATTTATTTTCCTCCGATTAATAAAATTGATTTAAAAATCCAAAACAAAATCAACTTTATTTCCTCACATTTCACTGGGGCCTGGCTGCTGTTTGCAACAGGGTTCATAACGCCAGCCGGTAATTTGAAAGTGAGAAAAGAAGAAGAAAAATATGAACTCATTGACTTTCCATACACCTGCCATGATACTTTTTTAAATTTTCCGCTTTGGGCATACAGCCTTCAAAATAAAAGCTTAAAATTCATTATACTCAGTTTAAAAATGAATGTTATTATGAGGTCATATAACAGCAATTGAAACATATATGCTGTATTTTTGCAAAGTGTAGGATCTGTATATGTTATGTTAAACAACATTCTTATTTGGTAAAATAGGCAACATACAGATCTTTTTTTCCAGCTCTACAGACTGTACTGTGTCAAAAACAGGCACAGGCATGTACGCCTACTCAGCCTCCAGCTAAGTGCTCTAGATGTGTGGAGACAACTTTTTTACTCTGAAACACTTCTTCCGGACATTCAAAACTGTAGCTTTTCGCCTCTCAAGCGGAACACAGCGTGGAACATGGAACAGAATATAGCTATGCCTTTGTGCTTTAGTGAACAAATAGATTGCAATTAGGGAAACCACAGAATGTATAAATATAAATAAGTTAACCTCAATGTCCGGGCACCACGACTGACGGGACGGAGACAAGGCCGGAGGACGACCGACTTCGGTATGCCACTAGGGTTTTATTGTCTGTGAAATGGCATTTCATTTTCAGTTGGCATGAATATGACCTATTACTTAGTTCAAACTTTGACACAACCCCGACATGTGTGACGCTAGCTGGCAGGCTAACATTACTTTGGCTGACTGCAGTAAAAATATTCAGCTACATTTAGCAACATGGCTTCATTTGGCAGGATGACTAGCGTTCATATACAGTCTATAATCGGTTGGACATTTGTATCGCCAAAAGTGTGTTTCTTAAAGAATTTGCTCGGTCTTAAAAAGATTAATTCAACAAATCGTTTGTGAAAACGGAAGATCAGTACTATGTTGCGTCAAATAATGATTTGCCTCACCAGTTTAACACTGCAGTTAAACGCGTTTTGGTTGAAAATGTTCCCAATTTAAAGATTACTTATGCTGTACAATTCAATACACCACACAATATGAGAAACAACTAATATAATGATGATTTTGCTGTTAAAAGAGCCACATTAATTGAGGGACAAAAATGTAAACTTTGTCTTGAGGTAGCTACATGAAAGTTAAGGGGGGGCATCAAATAATTTCATTATGGATGTATTAACGAAAACGGAATGCCGAATGCATTTTAAGATGGTGCCCCATTCATTAAGTTGCTCACTGGGCATACACTAAAATTTCAGTATTGCAGCTTCCATGCGCACTTGAATCCACCTCTGGCGGAGCTGGCTGACTTCGTGTTGGCTAACCAAACAAATATATGACACAAAGTAATTTACTGATATGACTCTTCTTGCCTTATTATTATTATTGCACCGAATGGATCAAATTCTGATAATACAAAGTCATCCATTCCAGATATTTGTGGTGCGCAGGAAAACATGATGTTTTATAGCTGTTTATGGGTGGAGAGAGGCCATTATACTAAAATTCCCCACAGTGGGGGTACAATAATTATCCACATCAACTTCTCTAGGATCTGTCTAGCAGTTGTTGATATTTCTTTATCTTGACCAAAGAGTTGGAGCATCAGACTGACCAACTGATAATGACCATCCAAAAATTGACCCCTGTTCTCCATGAGTTGCTAGTATATAATTAAAACTGTAAATTGGCAACAGTAGCAGTAAAGTAACAGTAATTAAAATAATTTCTAATAATGACATAGTTTAGATAAGAGAAGATAGAGGGATGTTCCTTGAGACATTGCTTTTGAGAGATTATGCAATTGATGCCAGGTATTCTCAACATTTTAACTTAAATGATCAAATTCACCCTAGAAAGTTTTCTTGTAATCAAAGTTCTGTAAATTGTTCTCAAAACACATGGTGTGTATTCTTGAAGTCTAACATTAGCTTGCAGTCTTCATCTGCCCTGCCCTTGCTGTTGCATTGCTACATTTTTGGTGTGTTACTGCCACCAACTTTTGATCAGTTGTGTGAGACCTTTAGCAGGTATGTGCATCATCTCACTGCATGCTCCTGCATATACATGTGCATCCTCATGTGCCTGCATGAGATGCAGCAAAATGGCAACCCACTCATGACAACATTGGAAATATAGCGCACTACTAGTGTTCAGAAACTCCACAGTGTACAGTTAAGTTTCTTTTTGCACAAGTTGTCTCACTATGTATGCTTACTGTTTTTCTCAGAACACTCCCTGACATAAAGAGACAGCAGAACAGAAGGATGAACTTGCTGCACAGGTCGGTACAAACTGTTGATGTTGATGCAGAAGCTTGACTTGAGTTGACGATGTTAATCAATTCTCTTTTTATCTTTTTTCACAGTCAGACTGATATATGGTATATAGCTATACTTGAACAGAATAGACACTTGTGTTTTCAGGAGGAGATAACACTCCATGCATTGCAGCTGTAACGAATCTCATGTAACCCTCTTCCATCTCCTGTAGTTCTTTCCAACTTCTTTGCCTGAGACAGTGCTACTTTCTAAGTTATCTGTGACTGCAGACTAACTCTGGCTTGGTCATTGTTCCTGTGACGGTGTTTGTTTGTAAATGCAGTGACATGTCTGTGATAACAGAACTATTTTTAACTAATATTTCAGTAACAGCTTTACTCAGGTCACAGAGCTGTTTTTGTCCTAACAGGTTGGAGTTTATTAAATATGAGTGATGTACACTTGCCATTGCATCATAGTGGCATGTGACATTGTTTTTAGTTGTAGTCACTGGTGCAGCAGACCCCAGTGCTGAACACATTTTGCCCTGATGTTGTGTGTCCAAATAGTCCAGCAGTTTAAGAGCAACGTTTCACACTGCAGAATTGCAAGGAATTTTGGTTTTAACCATGTACAATCCTTAATATCATCAAAAGAATCAGAGAATCCAGAGGAATCTCTGCATGTAATGTGCAAGGCTGAGAACCAACATCTCCCGTGACCTTTGATCCTCAGGCAGCACTAAATTATGAACTAACATGATAGATAGATACATAGATAGATAGATAGATAGATGTACTTTATTTGTCCCAAACTGGGAAATTCTTTTGTTGTAGCAGCAACAGTTGAAACAACACAACACAGCACAAGACATGTCACATTAAACAACAAGGTTACAAGGTTACATGACATAAGACGACATACAGTGCAAAAAACAACATAGAGTGCAACAGAACAACATACAGTGCAAAAACAAACATTACCAAAACCAACATACAGTGCAACAAAACAACATACAGTGCAGTACTCAAAAATCACTAATCCTGTGAGTAATAATGTAGAGGTAGATGTGATGTGCAAGATATGCAAAATGTTGTGCAAAGAACATTGAGTGACCAGATATAGTGCAAAAAGATCAGAAACTATCAGTAAACTACAGCATTAGCACCAGTATTTTCTCTGCCAGACTGAGCTGCAGAGTTAAACAGTCTTATTGCTTGTGGCAGGAAAGATTTCCTGTGTCTGTCTTTGTGACAGCAGCGCTGAATCAGTCTGTTGGAGAACGAATTCCACTGTCTGTCCAGCAGCTGGTGGAGAGGGTGGTCAGGGTTATCCAGAATGGATAACAGTTTGTCTAGTGTCCTCCTCTCCAACACAGCCTCAAAAGTGTCAGGTTTGCAACTGATAACTGAACCAGCCTTTTTAATCAGTTTATTGAGTCTGTTTGTGTTTCCCGATGCTGCGTCCCCAGCAGACGACAGCAAAATACAAGGCACTGGCCACGACTGACTGGTAGAATATTTCCAACATTCTGCTGCACACATTGAAGGATCTCAGCTTCCTCATGAAAAAGAGTCTGCTCATCCCCTTCTTGTATACAGCTTCGGTGTTGGTCTTCCAGTCCGGCTTGTTGTCAATGTGGATGCCAAGGGAGTCATCCACCATGTCCACCTCCTCTCCCAGGATACACAGGGGCTGTGTCGGCGTCCTCTTCCTCCTGAAGTCAATCACCATCTCCTTGGTCTTGGCCACATTCAGATGCAGGTGATTTCTCCCAGACCACTCCACAAAATAATCCACCAGTGATCTGTACTCCACCTCCTGCCCATCCTTAATACACCCAACCACTGCAGAATCATCCGAGAACTTCTGCAAGTGGCAGGACCCAGTGTGGTACTGGAAGTCAGAGGTGTACAGGGTGAACAGAAATGGAGACAGAACAGTCCCCTGTGGAGCTCCTGTGCTACTCACCAGCATATCAGACAAGCTGCCCAAACAGACAAACTGTGGTCTGTCTGTCAGGTAGTCAGTAATCCAGGAGATGGTGGACGTTTCCACACTCATCACATTCAGCTTCACACTGAGAAGCTGTGGCTGGATGCGGTTGAATGCACTAGAAAAGTCAAAGAATGTAATCCTCACAGTGCACCCGCTTCCATCCAGATGAGAGTGTGCTCTCTGCAGCAGGTAGATGACAGCATCATCTACTCCCCCACATGAGGTTGGTAAGCAAACTGCAGAGGGTCCAGTGATAATTTCACCTGTGGTCTGAGGTGTGCCAGGACCAGCCTCTCCAGCACATGGGATGTCAAGGCAACTGGTCGGTAGTTTTTCAGTCCAGATGGAGTTGATCTCTTGGGGACAGGAACCAAGCAGGACATCTTCCACAGCTCCAGAACCTTTTCCTGACTCAGACTCATGTTGAACAGGTGACACAGGATAGAAGACAGCTGATCTGCGCAGAACCCTGGGGCTGATACCATCAGGGCCCACAGCCTTGCCTTGGTGGAGTCTCTGTAGCTGCCTCTTAACCTGGCCAGTCGTCACAGTCAGTCAGGAGAGGGTGCTCATTGAAGGTGGGGGGTCGAGTCCACGGTGCTCACCAGAGGAGGTAGGGGGGGAGGGTGAAAGCGTTGGGGGTCGTTGGGGTGTGAAACAGGCTGCCTTTGGACAAGAGGCACATACTCTGGAGTCAGCAGGACCAGGTTGTGGTCAGATCTGCCCAGAGGGGGAAGAGCAGTCACCCTGTATGCATCCTTGGTGCTTGCATACAGGAGGTCCAGTGTCTTATTGTCTCTGGTGGGGCAGTCAACAAACTGATAGAAGGTTGGTAGGTTTTTATCCACAGAAATGTGGTTAAAATCCCCAGTAATCACTACAAAGGCATGAGGCTGCTGAGTTTGTAGCCTTAAAAAATAAAAACACTTATACTTATAAGTTGAAATAGAAAATAAAGTGACAAAGTGACGAAAGTAAACAAAATACTGCAACAGGCCAGACACAAAGACTTGTATAAATGATTATATAAAGGATATTAAGACATGGGGAACACTTTTGGACCGTTGTCAGTAAACACAGTTCGCTGCATCTACAATTGCAACTTAAGACTCTTAACATGCAAAGTGAAAACTGTATATCAACGACATCCGGAAATATTGCCAACTTCTGCGCTTGAGCTTATCTGTGATGGACTGACGCAAAGTGGAAAATGTGCAGTGGTCTGACGAGTCCACATTTCAAATTCTTCATGGATGGCGCGTCCTCTGGGCTAAAGAAGAAAATGTCCTTACAGTGTGTTAGTGCCCATGGCATGGGTAACTTGCACATCTGTGAAGGCACCAATAATGCTGAAAGATACATACAGGTTTTTTGGAGCAACATATGCTGACATCCAGATATCTTCTTTTTCAAGGATGTCCTTGCTTATTTCAGCACAATAACGCCAAGCCACATTTTGCATGTGTTACAACAGCTTTTGCTTTGTAATAAAAGAGTGTGTTTACTAGACGGGACCTGCCTGCAATCCAGACCTGTTTCCTATTAAAAATCTGTGCCACTTTATGAAAGGGAAATATGACAAGAGAGACCCCACACTGTTGAACAACAGAAGTTGTATAGTGGGGTCCATAAATCTGAGACCACTTGTCAAGCATTTTCTGTTTAGCATTTAACATTTTGCGCTTAGATTTTGAATGCTATTTTTATGTCAGTTTAACAGTTTGAAAAGCTGAATCTTTGAAAAATGTACATGAATTTCAGAATGTTTTAGTATTTGGTATGCCCCCATTTTGCCTTAATTTAAGCATGCACCTGGGTTGATATGAACTCCACTCTGTGTAAAACCTGATGATCCATGTTATCCTAGCACTATTTGACCATTCAAATAGGGGTTGAATCGACGGCAACTGGACTTGATTGTAGATGCTTGAAGAAGTTTCACTTCTCATCCAAGAAGCTCCTTCAGTTCTGACTTACAGGCAGGGAATCCCAGGTACTTGTCCTCCGTGCAGTTGTTATCCAGGTAATTGATACCACTTAGTATGTGAGTGCTCCTGGGTGTTCAAAAAATCACTGTCTCCTTTTATTCGGTTCTGTCTGCGTCTATCTGAGTTATTCTCTAACTCTTCAGTATTGAACATGCTCTGCAACCAGTGTCACACTGGCAGCACTGGCAGGTTACACACACTGCAGAGAGCTGATACATGTGATACAAGTTCTCATTTACTTATTTTTGTACGTTTTGGTAGTTCTGCAGTGCGTAATAACTGTCCCTGTCTGCTATCTCAACACAAGTTCTCTGTGTATGATTTTGTGTGTGCATGTGCTTACCGTGCATGTCTGTGCCGCATGTGATCATTTCCTGTCTAACAGCTGAAGTGGTATTACCTTTCTTGTTGACCAAAGGCTCTCTTTCCATCATCTTGGCTTGAGCTGAACTAAACATGCCTTAGCCTGGCTGAGTGTGTTTGGGCTTTTATGGAGTGGCAAAAGCACACCACTTTGAAGGAACGAGGGCATCATTGCAAAATGGGTTGAGGCAGAATAATTGTTTCATCTGGATTATCTTGTTTTCATAATTATTGACAGCCTGAATTGGAATTAAACATAATATTCAATTAATTGCCCGACCCTTGACAGTGTTGTGTTTTCAGCTTGTTGCCCTGCAAACAACTTGCAAAAATGAATAATGAATAAATGAAGCTTTAAAACTTAAATTCTTTCAGGTGTGGAAACTCATTACAGCCCGTGTTTATCCTGTCATCACTTATGTAAAGTGCAAAATCTGGTCCAGTCTAAATGTCAGCTGTCATAGAGTCACACAGTTTGATACATGATGTGTGATAAGTCTGTAAGGGCTGTCTTTCTGTAGAGCTGACAAGTGCTTGAAGGGTGTCTCCTTTGCAGTACAGTCTGAACTTGGACAAATGTTTCCAACCTTGGCTGGCCTGCAAGCCTGGAAATAAAATGGAAGGAAACTGGCTAGAAGTTTATGTGTAATCATGGTGTGGTGCCTCCACACCACTCCTCCTTCTCCAAAGGTGTTTTATATCACAAAACAACTGTTATTGTCACTGTTGTAGTCGTAGATAATAAAGAAAAGCCATTCACTGAACAAGTTACAATAGGAAATAGGAGCTTCACTTTTTTTCTAAAGAAATGTCTGATGCCTTCGGAAAAAGAGCCCTTCATATTGCTTCATATTCCCACTACATTCTTTACATTGCCACAGAGATTTTCAGTAACCTTGAACCCTCAAATTTTACAAAGTAGCATTAGACAAGTCTTAGTTGAGTTACTGGCCTTAATTGTGTGAACTTGCATAAATGTCAGTGCCTTTGAGGAATGTCAGTATACCTGCTACAACCTGCTTAACTTAATAGCAGCTGCTCTCTGCCATTAAATGGTCATGTGAGACAGATCTAGGATTAGTTTCAATAAACAACATTATGAGGAAAGTGAGTTGTTGACTGTGGGATTGAAGTAACCTTTGTAGCTTGTATCTGTGGATTTGCACTCTACAAAGATTGTAAACAATCCCTACTAAACTGTGATGTATTGTTTTTTCCAGACAGCTGAGTCAGCTGCTTGGAGTATGGAGGTGGAAGAGGATGGTGAAGCCTACTCTCTACCCAGCCACTGGCTTTCACTGCAGCACCTTTTCCCTGACCACTTCAGAAACAGGTGCACAATACAGTTTGAAGCTCAGCTCAGCTTTGAACAAGCCATAGCCCTAACAAGCTAATTTAGGTCTTTAGACTTTGGTAAACATCATCTGAGAACTCCAATCAAAAACCAAAACTTTTGTGTGGTTTTCATTTCATATTTTTTCACTCAAAAATTGTACAAAACCAAAATAATACTAATCTTGCTTAAATTGTTGAAAATAATGTTTTATCTTTAATTTTATGCCTTTGGAGGTCAATTCATCCTTTACTCTCTTGACTTTTCACAGTAACAGAAATTTTCATGCCACTGTACATGCACCACACAGACACCTCACGCAACACACCACACCACACTAACCTCTAATGCGATGGCTGGAACTGCTTCTTTTTGGTAAGGATTTTTATGTCAGATGGTAGTAATGGTAATGCTGCTCCCAGCTGGTTTTCCAGGTTTGGGGTCAGTCAATCTTTTTTTTTTTTTTTTGGACTTGCATTTTTTTAATTATTTTCCATTAACAAAATACAATTATATATACATGTCCGTTAACTGTATGATCAATTACACCAATAACATTTACCAACTCCTAATTCTCCCCCCCACAACAGAACAAACAGGGAGATCATTGACCTGTGCCTTGTTAGTCATCCTGTAAGACATTTTTTCATATGCAGCAACCTTCCCGAGTTCAGCACTCCATTCATCAAATGGGGGGGTTTCTTATGATTTCCAGTGTCTAAGCAAAATCTGTTTTCCAATCATTATCACAGTCTGTGTCCAGTCCTTCAGTGCGTCAGGCCAGTTCAACAATACCTTAGAGTTTTCAAGGACAAGACGGGGTCAGTCAATCTTGAGCAGAACTGAGTTTTTGCAAGACTCAGTCTTGAAAACAACTGCTCAGAGCAGTAGGCTGTCTCAAACAAAGATGCAGACTTTCTCTAACTCAAGTTCTACGCAGAATGGGAAACTCCTCAGGACCTCCTTATTGTTTACATAACTCTAGCACAAGGAGGTTGTTGTATTGTCATTGTTGCTTTGCAGCTCATTGGTTTGGTGTTGTAGGTTGGCACAACAGATTCTACATTAAACAGCAGGGCAAATTTGTTTACTTTCCATGTCCTGTAACCTGTCCCCAAATGTCTGACGAAGTTTTGCACAAATATTCACCTTTGGAAGTGACATGCATTTGCAAAGATAGCAATTCCTCCCACTTATCAAACTTTGTAGTAATCGCACACACAATAATGACTATTTGGGTGGCATTTGTTATGTCTCTTGTTTCATCGCAGGCATGAGAGAAAAACTGGAAATTTTTTGCCGTGTCGTTGAGTGTTTTTTCTAGATCTTGTCCCATATCAGTAATCTGATCTGTGATGGTTCTTCAAGACAAACTGAAACTATGAAATAATTTTGCTTTGTCTGGTGCTCGCAGCAGCAAAAAGGCTCTCCTTCACAAAACTTGCTTGCATAACATTGTCAGAATGTGGTTTTGTGAAGCTGCTGTGGAGCACCCAAACTCCACTGAAGAGCATTATCCAATTGTCCCATTTGTCCTTGCAACTCATCCAGTTAAGCATGTTTTGGGCTGTAATGATGCTTGAAACTATACAATTTCATTTAACAGATGCTTTTATCCAAAGCAACGCACATTCATATACCGATGGAACAGCCATCGGGAGTATCAGGGGTTCAGTATCTTGCCCAAGGACACTTCGACACATAGACTGCAGGACTGCAGGGGCCAGGGATTGAACCACCAACCTTCCGATTGGTGGACAACTGCTCTACCTCCCTCCTGAGCTATAACCTCCCCCTAAACAAAATTTTTAACTGAAATCCTATATTACAATCTGGGGATGTTGGGTGTTTTCCAGGCAGGGTTTAATTATGCGAAATATAGGATCCAGTGTTTTTGAACCTGACCAATTAGGTCAAGGTTAGGGTTAGGTAATAAAAGCCAGGATGTCTCGGCATCTACTGCTTTGATTTGAACCATTCTATTTTAATCTCTTTCTCAAGTGCTCCATATTTAGATTTGTGGTGCCACATTGATAGATATGTATTTCATCTCTTTAATTATGCCAGATAATATGCAAATAGGTAAGAAGGAAGACTGGATTCATGCACTCAAACTGTAAAGCACTTCTTTTTTCCTCTCTCTTATAGTAGAAACCATAGAGATCCACAAGAGGAAGCTCTTCCTGTGGTTCAGCCACCTTCCTCAGGAGGAGAAACAGTTTGGTGGTTATTTCAGCCCAGAGACCATGCATGTGGATCCACTGATACTGGAAAGAAAGGCTGAGGAGAGTGCAGGACTGTTCAGCTCCCCTCTCCAAACCAAGACCCCCTCCAGCCCCTCTATGACTGTGGAACAGCTGTTTGAGCCCACTGATGCCTGCAATGTGGGTCGGGGACTCAATGTGCTGTTGTACGGGGCTGTGGGAACAGGGAAAAGTACAGTGGTACGAAAGCTGGTGCTGGATTGGTGCGCTGGGACCACCCTGACCCACTTCAAGCTGCTGCTTCCTTTCTCTTGTGAGGACCTTGGGCAACTGTCAAAGTAAGATATGTTTCTCTTACTCAGTGGCATTTTTCACATTTTTCAGTTGTCTTATGTCATATACGGTGGTATGTGATATGTTGAATTTAAAATCATGTTATATTAGCAATTTCCCCCAGCATCAGAGTGAACAACACATTCTACTTTATAATTATCAGCAAAGACTTTATGAAGTTCAGTGTATTTCAAATCTGATTACGATTGCAACTAATGAATATTTTCGCTCTGTTATATTTCAATTATCTGATCATTTGTTCTATAAAATGTCAAACAACAGTGAAAATGAGATTTTGAATTTATAGAACTATAGAAAACTGATAAAAAGACAATATTTTCAGAGTTACTACAGCTATTTAGAAGGTGCTGGATGCAAAAAATATGGTTGGCCCAGATATCCATTATCCAGATATCAACTGGCGACACCAGATGCCCCAAAACATTGGCTGTTGCCAATTATTAGATGTAATTTGTAGCAAGAATGCCTTAAAGGATACCAAAATATGTAACGATAATTCATAAGACTCAAAGGGACACCAAAATGATATAGTGGTAAAAAAAAAATTAATCAGTATAAATGATGAAGTAGAGTGACTGCACCCAAAGAAATAATAAAATCAAATCATTTACACAAAATAACAGAATTTCACTGGCATTAAATTAACTTCTGGGCACCACCCATAAAAAGGGAAAATGATTAATTAATTCATTTTCAGTTCTGGAGATTGCTGCTTAGTTCATGACTCATTACTAGTGATTGTAATACTCAGGGGTGGAAGTAACGAATTACAAGTACTCACATTACTGTAATTAAGTTGATTTTTTGGGTACTTGTACTTTTATGAGTATTTTTTTCAACTGTCTAATTTTACTCATACTTAAGTACAATTTACACCATGTAATCAACTTTGCTACTTTTAAAGTCACAAGTCGCTACTGAGTACGCCCACAATTTGAATTAATATTCAAACCTTCCATCTGCATCTTTGTAGCCAATAAGGCTGTCTGATTGCGATCGCGCCAATTAACCTATGACGTAAGGAAAGGAAAACTCCGCCACCACAAGCACAGGTGTCTGGAGGTAACATACCTATGTAGCGGAGTTGAGACTAATTGATGGACTGACGATTTGGAGAAGCCAAAATGGAGACGGATGACAACACTGTCAACAGTGAAAATGACAAAGAAACGACGGAGGACGAGTGCCAGTGGCCGTACCTGGAGGAATTTTTCATGTACAGAGGGAGAAAAGGAGACAGCATCCAGATGCAATGCAAACTTTGTTTGACCTCTACGGTGATATCAGCTTACAAGAATTCAGCATCTAATCTCAAAAAATACATTGCGGTAAGGGGTTTTACAACTATACTTATATGATATTGATATATTGATAGTTAAGGTCATTAGTTTGGCTAAGATAAGTCTGCAAATATGTTGTCATTGTCATCGGTTAGCCTAGTATTAAAATAAGATGGAGCTAGCTAACGTGTGCGTGTGCATGCATGCATAATCGATACTCTTTTTACAGATATACAGATTACAGAATTTAGAATGTATATAGAAATAGATTTTTTGCAATGATCTAAAATTGGTTTACACTTGTGAATTAATACAGCAATATATCTGCAAAGTTTAACCAAATGTACCACTCTTTCATACTATGCTAAACAATCAAAAATTGGCTCAAATTGTTACTCTGGTTGAATGATTTTTAAAAAATATGTTTTCCTTCTGTGTTAATCGCAATGATGTGATGAAGTAATGTTTGAACGTGATGTGTGATGATAAATATTTTTCTCTACAGGGGAAACATCCATCAAAGATTGAGCAGTACCATGACATTACTGTGGCAGCAACATCTCGTCAACGAAAGACCACAGCCACACCAAACAAGCTCTCAGCAAATAAGCAAGCCAAGTTAGCAGATGTGATGTTGAGAGCTGCAAACAAACGTGTTCCACAAGCAACTGTTGACAAGCTTGTCATCAATTTCTTATGTGAGGGTCTACAGCCATTTGCAGTGGGTAGAACAGCCAGCTTTCAAAGAATTGGTTACCACATTACAACCTCAAGCCAAAGTCATCTCCAGACCCACTGTCCGTGCCAGAATATGTGAAGCTGCTGATCACATGAAGAAGACTTTGGTTGCAGCATTAGATAAAGTCAAATTTGTTGCTACCACTACTGATTGTTGGTCAGCTCATCAGAAAAGCTTCCTTGGGGTCACATGCCATTGGATAGAGGAAGAGTCCCTAGAAAGAACATCTGCAGCACTAGCGTGCAAAAGATTGAGAGGATCTCACACATTTGACATGCTTGCTGGTGCTCTTGATGAGGTCCATTGCCAATACAAGATTAGAGGCAAAGTTGTAACCACAACTGATAGTGGATCCAACTTTGTCAAGGCCTTTCCACATGGGCACAAAATAATGCTGAAGAAGATGAAGCAGACTCAGATGCTCTTAACCTGACTAACCATATTGAATACCACGATGCAAGTGTGATCCTTGATGAAGATTCTGGTTTGAAATATCAACTCCCCCCTCATCAGCGATGTACATGTCACTTGCTAAACTTTGTGTCAACAACCGATGCTGCCCTGGCAGAGAGCAAGAAAGACACCTACAAGAGGCTCTCCTGTGCAACCTTTGCAAAATGCCAGGCCATTTGGAACAAAACTGGCTGGTCTCATTTGGCAAATGAAGTGGTAGAGGACAAGTGTGAGCTACAGATCATTCGTCCCAATGCAACACGGTGGAATTCAACCTACCTTGCCATTGAAAGGATAATACACATCATTGATGAGAAGGGGGAAGATGCCATCAGGTGCATTTGTTAGGAGTTCAAGGTGAAAATGTGAGTAAAATTGGAAATGCAAATTTTGTGCATTTTCCTTAACAGACAGTTGAAAACGTGAACAGTCTCTTAAAAATTAAGAATTAAGAACACAAAACATATTATTCTCAGTTTCATTTTTTATAAACAATTTTAGCAGCACACTAGTAATGTGAAACATTAATTCATGAGCACAAACAATTTAAACAAACAATAATAAAACAATAAGGCTCTCACTTGAAACAGCTGATTTCGGAGAAATGGTACACAAGACATACATTGTTGGTTCATGAATTTTTAACCGGCTAAATTCTTAATGACAATTAATTAATAATAATAATAATAATGATAATTAATCACATATATATAACATTCCTATCACCCATGTTTGCAGTCTATCCCTGTTATAGTCATGGTGGGCTTTGTTGTTGTATCTTACAGGTTGAGTCCTGCAGAAGTTGCATTCCTAAGGGAGTACTGTACCACCATGAAGCCACTGGCGAAAGCTTCAAACATCCTTCATTCTGAGTCCACTTCCTTCATGGGATGGCTGCTGCCAGTAATCCAGCAGCTACTATCCAAACTTAGCAGGCTGGAGACATCAAGCAAGACATGCGTGCCACTCATCAGAGCCCTGCAAAATGGCCTTAATGATGGAGGATCCAGAGTTGGCTGCAGCTGCAGTCCTTTAATCCACGTTCAAGACTTCCTGGACTGACAGAGCAGATGTAATAGAGGCTGGTAAGGCCAGATTTTTTCAAAGATTCATATGATCCCATTTCTGTTATGAACACATGTATAAGTGAGTATACTTAATAACATCTCAGTCGTGGCTCACCTAATAGGTTGTCAGTTATTGATGGTCTGACCTTAATACCAAAGAATCCTTTTTGTGAATGAGCTGATTTAAGCTTGTGTGTTCAGGAATATTCACTGAAATTTAAATAACAAAATTGCATTATCTACTTGCAATTACAGCCTTGACATACATTAAACATCTTGAAACGACGGAGCATGATAGTGAGGATCAGCAAAGAGAGTCATCTGATGAAGATGATTTCTTCTCCAGACCAATCTCCAGAAGGCTGCAAAGTCCAGTTGAACTTGATGGTTATCTTGCTTGTGCCACAGACACCATGGAGCTGCTGCACTCCTTCTCAGCCATTGAGAAGCTCTCTCTCAAGCTGAACATGGCTCTGCCTGCCTCTGCTGCTTGTGAATGACTTTCTAGCTGTGCCGGTCTACTCTTCACAGCCAAAGGAAGCCGGATAGACACTGTTAACTTAGAAAAACAGCTCCTGCTGAAACTGAACAAAAGGTTCAGAAAGTGAAGTGACAGAAATGCTAGTATGTCTAAGAGTTTAAGACACTTACCTGCCTGCTGTTCGCAGTGTATTGGGAAAAGTTTAAACTATGCAAGTTCAAAAACATTTTTGTCATTGTTTTAACAATCAAAATTTCTGCTTTATATCTACATTTGTTTACAAAACAAATTGCCTTAGGATATTTTTTCTATACCTTATTGTTCGTCTGAGAAATGTGCTTTGAACGTAGATATTTTATACAGGTAAATCGATTTGAATGCCTGCTATTGACGACGCAATAAAACATCCCTCGTTTAAAAAGTAATTAATACTCTGAGTAGTTTTTGAGAAGAGTACTTTGTACTTTTACATAAGTATTTTTAACAACAGTACTTTTACTTGTAATTGAGTACAATTTAAGCAATGTAACAGTACTTGTACTTGAATACAAATTTTTCGTACTCTTTCCACCTCTGGTAATACTTCACACAAACCTCATAGCCAAGTTCTTTATAAAACATTTGTTAAACTACTAAATACACACACAACTAATAACTTCTACTGTAACTACACTGTAGATCAAACTGACCTGCGAGCTGGCCTGCACAAACAGGAGGAGATGAGACACAGATCACACACTGTTTAGTTATATAAAGTAAGAAAAGTAAACATGGAATTATATAAGCAGTAACTACAGAACTTCATTCATATACTTTTGATCAAGTTTGAGTTTCACAGATGCAACATTGTATTTTTCAAATACAGCTCCCTGGAGCTCTCTGGTGCATTCTTGATCCCATGTGGCAACTAGGCTTGAGTTGGCTGTTTCTCTCAGCAGGGTAATAAAATCTTCATACACTCCCACATGGGTGTGCTGGAATCACAGTGGCAGGGTTTGCCAGAGTTTGTTTTCTAACTTTTGTCATGTTAGAAATATGGGCGTTGAGCAGACAGACTTGAGTAGATTTCTTGTAAAAGGTTTTTTTCTTTCAGAGTTGGTTGGATGATGGCCTTCGGTATGTTCATTGCAGCTTGGGAGCTCAGCTGATTTCGTGGGGGGGCCCAGTTGAGTTCACATAGGCAACAGGAGTCTCAGACAAGGGTCAAGTACAAATGGTGGGGCAACAAGGCAAAAGTTTTCCCACATGCCTAATTTTTCCGTGTGTATGTATATACTCCATTAAGAACATTAATTGGATTTGTCATGATCAACTCACTGAGAGTACAACTGCAATTCCATTAACTAAATGTGGGTATTGTCAATTAAACAATGACTGCTGCGTCATGCTACTGCTAGTAATAAGATGCACCTAGTGACAAATCCCCTCCCACATAGGGTGGCTTCCTTAAGGGACCTTGTGAGCCGGAAATACCTCCACCTGAGAAAACACCCACTGCTAAGTGGGGAGGGAAACCATGCCAAGGATGTGCTCTTCCTCTTCAATGGGATGGAGAAGATGAAACTAGACTTCCGGATTGGAGCCACAGAGCTTTGCAGTGATCCTAATGAGGCACTACATCCTGGTGTAGTGGTCGTGAACTTGCTGAGGAAGTACCTCCTGCCTGAGGTAAGGGACAGCATACCAACACTGCACTGTTCTTTATCTTTTCTGTTCTGTTTGTTGGAAATCTGTTTGTCATCTATTACTAATTATTTAATATTCTTGCTGCTGTGAGAGTTGCTGGCAATGTGAAGGGTTACTTAAAGGGCAGAAAGACAATTACTTCATTCTTGTTGAAGGCCACATAAAGTTACTATTAGCTTGGTAATCAGAAGGGGAAAAAATGAAAATTTAAACTTTGGACAGCTAAAGGCTTTCAAGTACTTTATAGCTTTATAGGACCTTTTTTTAAACTCAGAATGTTAGTAATGTTACTTGTCCTGGAAACTTTAACTAGGAATATCCAGTGGAGTGCTGTGCCCTGTCCTAAATACCATGAATTCTATAACATCTGCTGTAACCTAGGTACATTTTCCACAACTCCAGGATTTTAAACAGACAAGATTGAGAATCTGAGGTACTTGATGCCAACGGCATTCAACAGTTTTTGATACTCTGTGAACACTGTAAACTGTTTCAGCAGCTTGCTGGAAATTATTCTACCCTTCTAGGATTTTAATGTGAAACATTTGCAGGAAGTGCTGAGTTTCACTGGCACTGGTTTAAATGTGAACTTTAAGTGAAACCAGAATTTTTGTTTAAAACAGTCTATGATTTTGCAAAAGTATCAAGGAATCAAAATGAGTTCAGAAATTTCTAAAGTGTGTTCATTTCAATATTTATGATTGGTGGTAATGGAAATTGGCTGTTCTGTGTTTCCCAGGCCAGCATCTTGGTTACCACCAGACTGTCTGCCCTTGACCGTATCCCTCAGAAGTATGTGAGTCGCTATGCACAGATTTGTGGTTTCAATGACCCAGACCGCCAGAGGGCATACTTCACCAGCCGCCTTCTACAGCAGAGTGGGGAGACTGCACATAACCATGAGGCCCAGGCTCTTATAGAGCTGCTCTACCTCAACCTCCAGAGAGAAAGCCAACTGGCTGCAGCCTGCTTTCTCCCCTCATACTGCTGGCTCACATGTGCAACCTTACACTTCCTCCACTTCACAGATGCCAAGGCACCCATTCGCACACTGACTGGCATATACACCAGTTTCCTTAGGCTCAACTTTGGGGGTGAGGT
Source organism: Holacanthus passer (assembly GCA_025331565.1). NCBI lineage: Eukaryota > Metazoa > Chordata > Actinopteri > Pomacanthidae > Holacanthus > Holacanthus passer. The sequence continues at coordinate 1,681,783 of JAFREQ010000072.1, read as the reverse complement.
GCTGGGCACAGGGACAGGGACAAATGTGCCCATTCAGGAGCACCACAGTTCTCTGATGTTGTATGTAGTACGCACAGTTGGCAAACTTGCATTTGACGGTGTGACGTACAAACGCACATCATTCTCAGAAAAGGAACTGGAGCAGTGGATAGGAGGGAAGACTAAGACAGATGAGGAGCTACGTCAGCTCGCCATGTTCCGGACTGATGTGCTAGACTTCTTCTTGGCTCCCTGTGTAGAAAGTGGTAAGCATTTACCAGAAGAAACCAATGAGAATGGCGAGAGGCGTTACGTATTTGCTGTACCAGCCATGCAGGAGTACCTGGCGGCTCTCTATGTGGTTCTAGGAGAGAACAAATCCGCTCTGGAGAAGCTCACCAGGCAGGTGTCTGTGGCCATTGGTCAGGCAAGTGACGATGTTAATGTTGTCGTCAACATCCTTTCTAAGTTCATCCCCCTCCGAATCTTTGCCGTATTTAACCTACTCAAGCTTTTTCCAAAGCTCTATGAGAAAATCAGCAGTCACAGCAAAGGCAGCATTGCCAGAACCATGGCAGCTGAGATGTTCCGCACTGAGGATAGCTACAACGAGGATGTCCTGGATCAGGTGGAGCAAAGCCTCCTGGGAGTCCATGGCCCACAGCCACAGCAGTACAGTGAAGGCCAGCCCTTTGAGCTTTACCCAATCTTCATGGGTGGACTGTTGCATTATGGTAACCGCGTCCTTCTACAGCAACTTGGCTGCAATATTCAGAGTACTACTGTGGCCCAGATAACTCGTGCCCTGAGGAAGTATCTTGTCAGAGGTATCATATATGTGCTTTTAATTCTTGCTTATACACTATGTGTAATTTTCACATTCGAAGAAGATTAACTTACTTTCATTTAAAATATGACACGTGTACTGACATTGATCATGTTTGATCTCACTTTGACATCTTGAAATGCCTTTAAAAATTGAAACATCAGACTTCAGTCCATCCAAGCATGTCTTCAAACAGTTAAATTGAATTCTGGAGTGTTGACACCTCTTTTGTTAACATTAACTGTACCAGTACTGGACATAGTCAGATATAACTTTATGTGTTCTTATGAGTAGGAGGCTAAAATGGTAGTACAATGGTACGTTCACCAAAAGAACGAAATTATTTAGCTGTTACTATATGATTGTACCAGAAATCCCACTCACTACACGTAACTGGAAAGTTGGGTCACACCAAATCAAAAAAGAAAGCGTGTCTGGAATTGTGTCCCAAGATTGTACCTAGGAGTGATAGCATCTTTGTTTGAGCCCTGCCTGAGCTGTGAGTGGAGGAATTTGCTGCATTTATTTTAATTGTCAAAATTTGATAGAAAGCTGTATGTATAATGAGAATCTTTTATCTTATTTAATGCTAGAGCTCAGCAAGCCACAGCCACCAGAGGAGCTGATGGATATGCTGGTCCTTCTGTATGAGTTTCAGAACCCCAGACTAACTGCAGAGGTTCTGGCCTCAATCAGAACCATCCGCCTCACCAGTATTCGCATGACATCACTCAAATGCTTCATACTGAGTTCTGTGCTTTCATGCCTCCCTCCAAGGTATGTATGCATTTTGCTATTACTGGCATTTTTCAGTATGTAGGGTTTTACTTTTTTTGTATGATATTGTTATTTAGAAAAATTGCATTTTATTTACAACGTGGATGCAAAATAATATTCTTTTTAATTGGACTTGCATCTTCAACTATTGCCCATTAATATGGAAATTGAAGTATTGGCCATTGAAAATCTCATTTATGCACAATTTAAAACTAACTTACTGATAATAGCCTTTAGCTCAAAGCATAGCTGTGCATAAGTACATCCTTACCAGTTTGTGGATGGATTGTCATGAATTCCTCTGCTGTGTGGTTGTAGATTCTATGTATGGTACAATCTGTGCTTGAAGACTGCATCAATGTGCTGTTTTTACGGTATTGTTGAAATAACTGCAGATGTTATGGTATTTACAGGAAGAGAAAAGCTCTGGTTTCTATTGTATTTTTGGGCTGTGGGTAGGTTAAACAAGTATTGACATGCTTACAGAATTTCTAGGTGTTGAAGTCTGGAAAATATTGCCTGAAAGTGGCGATGTACAGTCATTAGCATGGGATTGTGTAGTGCTATTTTAACTTATTTGTTCGGAAGCCATTTTGCCAAGATTAGAGGAGTTTAATATCTATGTGTATGTATGTATCTTCCTGTAGTTATCACCTTGAAGAGCTGGACCTGTCCTCCTGTCTCCTGACTGCTGACATGCTTAAGATTCTGTGGCCTGCCTTCAGACACACACATAACCTTAAGTGAGACAAACTCAATAACTAACTTTGCAGTGAAGATGCCAGATTAACAAAGGAGGAAAGGTGTGTTCTGTTTCATTCCTTCCTGACTGCCAGTGACCATAAATAAAGTGGATATGCCTCCTTTCGCAGGCTGAGACTTTGTATAAGCAAAGTCACCTGTGTGACATGTAGGCTTCCTATGCATCCCAGCTATAAATACCACTTGGTAGCCTCTTTAATCATCAGAACATCACAGAGACATCCCTCAGACCAGACATTGTGCTGTTTTCTGAAACAACCAAGCAGGTGGTCTTGCTGGAGCTCACAGGGCCGCGGGAGGAACGGATGGAGGAGGCCAAGGAACGGAAGAAGGCTAAATATGAGGAACTGGTGGAGAAATGCCACAGAGGGGGGTGGTGTGCCCGGTGCATGCCCATTGAAGTAGGAGGCAGGTGCTTTGCAGTAAAGTCGCTGTGCAAAGCCTACAGTCTCCTGGGCAACACCAGCGCATTCAAGACACAAGCCATGAGCAGAGCCTCAGAGGCGGCAGAAAAGGCTTCAAGGTGGCTGTGGATCACAAGCCGTGGACTACTGCTGCTTGGACACAGGCTGGGAACTGAGTACTCCCGGTCGGGTCACCTGGGTGAGGGGGTCTGAAGTTGAAAGACCTGAAACCCTCTATGACCCCAGGTACTATCACTGATGATGTGTCCCAGTGCATCATAAGATGTATGTAAAAACCTTGATCTTCTTGCTATAGAGCAATTAAGCTGTGGAAACAGGTACATGGGTCCATGTTTCCAAGAGAGGAGAACACATTCAGTGTATTTGTGTATTCTGTTTGTTGTTGTTTATTTCGTCATCCTGCCTGTGACTTTATAGTCAAGAGTGCATTTTTTTCCCTTAGGCAGCAGTTGAGAAGTTATCCTACCTATCTTTCTTTCCTGCTGAGAGGTTTTTGAGCACCTTGCTGGCTCTCTCACCAGATCCACTGACTGTCTTAAATAGTTGGTTGTGCTATTTAATTTTTATTTTCTTCAGTTGCTAAATGTTTTCAGTCATATCCATTGGTTAGTTCACAGCTCTTGTCTGGATTTCCTAGCTTAGTTTGCTAAGTTACCTTAAAGACAAGCACATAGCTTGTAGCTTACAGCTGGTCTTCAGCTAGCTGCTGAGATATTACTTGAGGTTCCACCTGCATTCTGTGGACAGCCACAGTTCTCGCTTGGATTACCTGGCTACACTTTCAATTCAGGTGAAGCTAAGGGTGGCTAAGAGACTTCCCTCAGGAGTTCTGTGAGCCCTTAGCTAGGGGAGAGGTCTTGCCCACTGCAGGTGTCACTGCAGCTGGCTGCTTACCTTGTGGCCAACCTAGTTTTTGGAGAGGCTATTGCAGACCCACCCGCCCCTGTTTTTTGAAGGGGGGGTAAGGGTGAGATGAGGGTCCAGGCCGGCTGGAATGGGTTTTTTGATGTGCTAGAGAACCAGCTTCTCAAAGCACTTCATCAGAATGCAGGTGAGTGCCACAAGGCAGTAGTCATTTAGACTAGACACTGCAGACTTATTAAACGCTTGGATAATGGTGACTGTCTTGAAGCAGATGGGAGCACTCTCCTGATAGTGGCAGTCATAAATTAAAAATGTCAATGATGGCATCAGTTAGCTGGTTTGCACATATTATTGGTACATGGCCAGGGATGGGAAGGACATTCACTTTCACAAGGATTTTTCTTAGATTGCACATCTGGCAACGTGGCCTCACACATGATAGGGGTGCTCTTGCAGCCTGTGATCTCTGCTTTGCCTCCCTGATATCAGCTTTCAGTCAAGACTTTGTCTTTCAAGGTCAAGCATATTAGTTGGCCATCAATCCATTTGGCCTGTCCCTGGCTCCTTGCAAATTAAGATTCTCCCATACCTTGATGACTAGCTTGTATGCACGCCCTCATTCTGTAAGACAGAGCAAAAAAACGGGGTCCTTGCTCATATCAAGGCACTGGGTATGTCTGTCAATTGACAGACACAGTGTTATGCAGACAAATTCTATGGTGACAAGCTAATTTGCTCTCAAAGTGTATCAGATTGATGCGTTTATCTTTAAAATGTAAACGTAAAACCACAGCACCTTGCACTTTTTCAAGGTTTTATCTCCTTAATGGTCCTTATGGTCTACACCGGCATCAGCTATTCTTCTATCAGCTTCTGCAGTTGACAAGAAGATGGGGTGTTTGTTCCTCATGGCACTACTTGAATCATCCACTTTGTTTACTGCCCCTTGCAGTCAGAAATGAATGAAACAGAGTGGATGTAACTATGGTTCTGTGAATTCATGGATGTCACACAAAGGCCTCTAGGGCGAGAAGAGAGGCTGGATGTAGGCTACCAGGTGGTATTCATAGTTGGGACACACTGGTACCGTGAGGAGACATCGAACAATTAAGTGCGGTCACTTAATTTTTTAATTTCAAAATACTGAGAAATTGTCACACACCAGTTTGCCTGTTTTATCCCTCCTTCCCAGTAAAGTAAAACTGACCTCCTGGAAGGATTTATCTTGGTGTGACGTTCTAATGGTGTAAACTGAAACTAAAAGGCTTCACAACACCAAAAACAGGATCTGATCACTGCAAAGATGAAAATATCCTTCAGTGTCAGTTCATTAGGCTAAACCTCAGTCAATCTAACCCAACAGTATTCATTCAAATTTGTAATTTTGAGAATGGAGTCTATTCTGCATTATACAAAGTGCAAGTTGAATCGAAGGCAGAGAACTGAAGAAGCTTCTTGGATGAGAAGTGAAACGTCTTCAAGAATCTACACCAAGTCCAGTTGCCTTCGATTCAACTTGCGCTTTGTATACCATGACCTGGATGACTGAGAACCTTCACAGACATTCTGCATTATACATTTCACAGATCACAGTTTTAAACATAGCCCTCATTACTGCTGCATTGCATGCATTTGTACTGACTTTGAATGCCTCCATTGCTCCTCTAGCATGTGAATGCTGTATGTTGTGATTGTTGTGTCTGCCTGTCTCTGTTGTCTTCAGTCTGCAGTTTAACAGCCTGAGTCCTGAGTCCTGCATCCTCCTGAGAGATCTACTACTAGACTCCAAGTGTTCTATTAGATCTTTACAGTAAGACTATACTTTTATTCATGTGTTTATGTATTTTAGTGTGTCCAGTGTAGTCCTCTCTTTACTGTGCTGCTTTTGCAATTTGGAATATTCAAATTTCAATTAATTATACACAGTGTGTTCCCAGCTGCTCTGCTCTCTAATCGGATTTAAAAGTGTTTAAAGAGAAAAATTAAAGACAGGCACTTGGGGTACAGTTTTATATTGCAGAGCAGGCCATGGTTAACTCACTTAGCGGCCCCCCTGTACCCTGGTGTTTTGCACACTGTGCGATTGAGTATGTACCCTTTGCAAATAGCTTTATTTTTTTGCGGAGTCCAAAGACCAACGCATACTCCCTCAGTATGCTGGAATACTGCCTGGCCCTAGGTCTGTCCTTTGACAGTTAGTGAGGTAATCAAGATAAAATAAGACATTCCTTTATTTGTCCCACAGTGGGGCAATTCAGAGTGTACAGTAGTGTAAACAATTGTACCATATCACATTAGTTTAAAAAGATAATCACCTGGCATTTTCTGGAGATGGTTGCACAAAGACTGATCCTTAGAAACGTAGCTGCCATACATGAACAGTGGACTGTGGTTCCACGGTAAACATCATGGTGGTACCACTGTTGGCCCAACAATGGATAAATTTGTTTCTCCTCATTTCTGTTGTGCCTAAACTTCCTGAGCTCCACCTCCTCTTCTGTTCTCAGAATATGTATTTCTTTGCACCTTAGACCATGTCTTTATATTTTTTATAAAATCTGATTATTACTACTGTAGACTAAGTGATTAATACTTTTCTACTATTATTGTTACTGACATCAACTGGGTTGTTCTGCTGTTGCTACACAGATCACAGAATTTTCTTTTTTCAAAATTCCATTGGAACAGCTAAGTGCTTAATGCTAAACAAGGAGCAAGGAGCATTTCTGCTGGAGTGACAGAAGTCACATAAAACATCTAAATCCCAATAGGAGCCCTATTGCCCTGCCGAGCTGTACCGAAACTGAGCCACACAATGATCACATGCATTTGGACAAAAATAAACACAAAATCATTATTGCTGAGTAATATTTACTTAAACTATTGATTAGTCCTAGCGAAAATAGGAATATCAGACTAAAATATGCTAATTTCACATCTCCTGCAACATTCAAACTTTTAATAGTAGATCTGAATTGAAGTCTTTTATGTTTTCTGTTATTTCATTCCATCACTGAGATGTTTTAGCGGTTGGAGAGACATTGTTTTCCCAAAAGCATGTGTAACTGTCAGCAGTGTCCGACCAACTTCAGCCTCCCGACTGTGTTTGGGGAACACAGAGGAGAATCCTCTCCAGCTCCAGAGCTACATTGAATCTAACTTCAGGGATAACTCTCATCTCTGTTTTCAGCTGATGGTAAACTAAACTCAGAACTCTGCTGGTTCTCTAGAAGCTGTGTTTACTGCTAACCTGACTTTACTCCAACAGTCAGCACACCTGCCTGTCCGGAGTTGCAGACACACCACCTCTCTCTTTCAGACACAAACGCACACTCACAAACATTTTATGCTACTATGCTATTTCTGACAGTATTTTTATTCAGCTTGGTTTTGTCATGCTTCACATTGATTGATGCCAAAATGAGCTCACACAACATGACATCTTTTTTGTGTAGCAGGTCGTTCTCATCTGCCCCAGCCTTTAGCTGCATTTCTAATGTTTCAGTCACTTTGTCACTTTCACACTTTGAGTGAATTGGCAAGGTTATGGTGGAACAAAGCCAACTCCACTTATGAAGTGATCCCACAGTAAACTCTGACTGGTTGCATACTTAGACCTTAAGGGTTAGATTCTTTGTTGTATTAATGTGGTATGTGGCTGAATTAATTTGTCAAACATATTTATATCATGAAAATTAGGCTGGTTAGAGAGCAATAATTTTGTCAGTTGCATCTGTCTGTGTTCAGCTGTCAGTAATTTCTAACTTGAGTGACTGAATCTCTGTTGGAGTTTAGTTTCACTCCTACGTTCCTGTTCCTGCATTTATATAACAGATCAGCCTCATTGTTTACCAATCCCTTTCCTAGAGCAATGCCAGCACATTGGTAAGTTGCTACTGATACTAACCAAATATTTCATGCTGCAGCTTCACCATAACAGCTTCTAAAGTTGGGGGTTAATACCCTGACTTTTAGTCCATAGTACTCTAGTACCCATTTACTGTATAAGAGAATTATATGTAAGTTGAGTTTATCAACATCAATCAAGGGAGCCGTGCCTAAGGGGTATGGGTCATGCCCATAAATCCTGCATAGTTCCAAGCAAATGCCTACATCCACATCCGCAATTTGTGTACAGGTTTTTTGTTATAAATGTTATATTATTATTATGATGTTCTCAGACTGTCTTCTAAGACAATATCCAAATGTTTTCACAGGTTGGTGTAGTGGTACTAACCATAATGAGTAAACTGAACTTCATGAGGTTTCATGCAGGCTTTTATCCTGTAGTAGCTATAGGACATGCAGTCTGTTTCTAAGTAGAGCTTTGATAATGGTGCTATTCAGTAAAAACTGCTCTGCACAATAATGTGACACATTCAGCAGTGCATATCAGTTTTGAATGCTACAAGGAAAGAAACAGCCACATCTAGCTGTTAGATGAAGAGCTGCAGGCAACAGACTTTTACGGCAGTTTTTTGTGAACCGACATACATGCATCATGTCATCAAGGTAAACAGGTTTTTCACCATGGCATTGAAGTGGTAAGAGGAACCTGTTTGTGCTTTGCTAGCACAACTTGATCTCAACTAAATCCCATGATTTAAAAGTCATGGTAGGTTGACAATCAGGACTTCCATAGAGAAAAGCAGGACTTCCATAGATACCTGCAAGTCAGAAACTATTATATTAAAAAATTACAAATCAAAGAGGAAAACAAATACAACATGATTTCTATATTTCATGATGCATACAAAAAAAAGACAATAAAAAGTTGGTCTCAAGAATATATGGAAGTATACAAGCCTCCAGAAATCACTCTATGATACCCATCAAACAAAAATGGGAGAGGGAGTCAGAAACACAAATTTCAGAGGAGACCTGGATGGAAATATGTGAGACTCAAGCAACCACTGCAAACTCAAGATCGTTGAGAGAGTTCGGCTGGAAGAATGTAGTGAGATTCTTTATCACTCCTAAAATAAGTGCACTGCAAACAGGCACACAGAGCCAGGGCTTCTGTTGGAGAAAATGTGGAACCTCTATGGCTAATCATTTCCATGTCTTTTGGGCCTGTCCAAAAATCCAGTCATACAGGGGGGAGGTGGCTAATGAGATAAACAAAATAATGGGAGTGGAGTTAGATTACTCTTTTGTTACCTTATATCTTGGTAAAATACCTGAAACACTCCTACACAAGGATAATTACTTATTGAAGATACTTTTGGCAAGTAGTAGGAAAGCTATAACCTGAAAATGGTTGCAAGTTGATCCTCCAACATTGGCCCAGTGTCATGGGATAGCGAAGGAAATCTACTGCATGGAGAGACTTACTTTTGTTTTAAGACTTGAGTTGAAGAAATGTACTGACCGCTGGGAAAAATGGATTTTGTATGCACACTGTTTAGAATAGTATGACATGATGTATGGAGGAATATGTATTGAGATTTTAAATGTAACACCCATAATAACCTCATGTTCTTTTTTTATATTTCAAATAAATGAATTTAAAAAAAAGTTGCTCTAGGCTCAGCTCACTGTGAGTACCCCCACTATGAAAAAAACACCATTGGTTTTTCCAGAATACAAAATACTTTTGTCTTGTGTTTTCTGACCATTTGTTAGATGTCAACCACACTTACAGTCTTTCTGTGTGCCATCAGGCCCCTAGTTAGTGTCGCCATTTGCATGTACAGTGTGTTCTGAGTAGAAGACCAGAAATGTCTCATTTTTCTAATGTGTTCTCCAGACTGTGTGACAACCCTCTGCTGGAGTCTGGAGCCTGCACCCTGCTGGAGGCACTGCCAGAGAACCAGTCCCTGACACACCTGTCCCTGATGCACACTGGACTGGGGGACCAGGGGGCCCTGGACCTGGCTCAGAGGCTCCAGCAGCACAGGCTCCAGGAGCTAAATGTGGCCTATAACAACATTGGAGACAATGCTGCTCTGGCTCTGGTGGATGCCTGCAGGGAGCATCCCAGCATTCACACCGTGCAGTAAGCGGCTCTTCTCTACACTCTCAGCTGTACATATTTTCCAGAAGGTACAGACAGACACAAAAACGGCACATTCTCCCTCCCTGTACACATTATTAATTCCAACAAATACAATAAAAATCCATCGTTAAGATAACAAGATATGAAACTGTAACTACTGCATTCATCTGTCTGTTCAAGTGATGCTTTTTCTCATTGAGACAGAGGAGATGTTTATGTTAATGTTCCTCTCAGTTTCATTTCAGACATGACAGCACGTTTACAGAGCTTACAGAGATTTTCAGCCTGTATGTAAAAGAATGATTAGTTTTAGACCTGTTTAGAGGTTTATTCCTGATATGCACGCAAAAACTAAATGCTTCATGCCTCATCATCTTTGTGCTTATCCTTGAAACAGTAAACAAACCAGTCCCAGATGACCAAAAGTCTAACAGATACAGATCAGAAATCATACGCACATATGTTATAAGCAAGTAATAATAATATTAATAGATTGTGACGTTGATGTGGTTTCTGAATTGGACCCAGGAGCAAGACACAGACTAGGGAAAAGGTTAAAGGGATTTATTAATAAAATCTCCAGAAATTCACAAAACTTGTAGTTGTTTGACGCTTGAGTTGCGGGTGGTGCTGCAGCAGGGTTTGATGTGATGATTGGAGTAATGTGCTCCGCACTCCAGCCACTAAGCATAAATTCCTCATATTATCTCTCTGCTTTATAATGTCATTATCTCAGAATATATTGAGGAAAAACATTATACTAAATATAAATAAACAGTATTGCATGTTTCTGTTTACTGTCTATAATGAAGAGAATTATATACAAGTTGAATTTGTCAATGATTGTAGTGTTAACATCAATCAAGGGAGCTGTGCTGTGCAATTATGCTGTCAAAAGGAATTAAATGTAACTTGGAGCAGCGCATCTATAAGCTTGGAAGGTTACCCATAACATTTTAAAATCACTTCTAACTGTTAACAATAGCAAACCAACACAGGGCTAGTGAATATGTAAACTGATGTAAAGCTCTGGCTTGGATCTAGCTTGTGTAAAACACGAATGGACAGGCTGTAAAGACACTGAAACCCTGCCTTAAAGTACACTAGCTGTTACACATGTAATCCACTAAGAGTGTCATTAAGTTCTTAGTAAGTTGCCATGTTAATGTACTGTCTTGTGTGTCTGTGTAGCTTGTATCTGAACCCTCTCAGTGATGTGGGGAAGCAGTCCCTGTATGTCCGAGGTGTTCCCAAGAGCTGCAGTGGCCGGCGGGTCAGGGTCCTGGCTTCAGTCACTGAAGGCTCAGACATCTCAGAGGACTGGCACCCCATCCTCAGTGTGATACGAGAGAATGCGTCCTCCTGGGACCGCGAACGTGTCAAGCAGCAGCTTCAGGTATACACTCACAGTAACAAATTTATGAAAACAAATAAAGCACACATAAAAAAACAGAACCCACCAAGCCCCTTATTTTCTAAGTAGAACTCGACCAGTGTAGGTTTTTAAAAGCTCACTCTTTTGTTTGTGGATTAAATATGCTAAAATATTCTATAAATGATTTAAACCATTCTAATGTGATGATAATGATGATGATTTTTAGACCTTCATGTTTGCAGCAAAATGCATGTGTTACTAATATAGTATGTGTAATTGTATTATGACACAGTAAATGAATGCATAAAAAAACATGCATAAAATGTATTGCATTTCACTTCAAGTTCACAAACTCAAAGTAATCTACTCCAATGATTTAGTATTGGACTTGAATAAAGTTGGGATACTCACAAGAGACAGATCTACAAAGAATATTTAAGATTAAAGCCAATATTAATATTAAAGGCCAATATATTGTTACTTTTGGGCCCTTGCATCTCCAAGTCAGCTAATCTTGATGACATTTTTGATAAGAATGAAGTCCAGACCAGTCATACGAGTCATGAAAACCTAAGTTGACTTAAGAATTATAATGTCTTAATATGAATGAATATGGAACAGAGATTAATTGAAATTTAAAAAATGTATGTAGACAACAAACTAAATGTAAAATTAGTGTTCCTCTCCTGGCATTGATTAAACCCCTAAAAACTCATTTCTGGTGTCAAAACTCCATATTTAGATTTTTTGGTGAAAAAAAATCCCTTTGTGCCTTACATTAGCTTAGATGTATCTCTACACCTTCTCCTTCACGTTCAGTATGCGCAGATCTATGAATATGCAAATAGTCCTCATCTCTATATCCTCCTGCACCTCTGCCACTCAGATGCCAATTTGACTGTGCTCATCATACACACAAAGCTCATTTAATTCAGCAGCTCCTCTATCAGACAAACTTTTTGAGTAACTTCTGTCATAACTTTGTTTTCAACACCCTTGAGCTATATACAATGTCCTCTCAGCATTTGACATGAATCATCCAGTAACTTGGCAGGCTAATGTTGGCGAGCATTATCTAGCACTCTAAGTTCCTTCAGACACAGTAAACATAAAACATACAGCATAATTTAAGGTCCACACCAATATTTATCTATTGCACTGTGGCCAATGACATCTTTCATTTCATTGTGTTTAGTCCTGAGTCCTGATATAGACTGGAACAAATAACTATCAGTGGTGTAGTCTAGTTTATTGTATAGTCACCACCGTGAGCATTTAGCATTAAGTCAGACCCAGCATGGACCTGTTGGTCATGCCATCTTGGGTGAGTTTGAGTTGGGTCACTTGGCATGCTTGCTGGGGATGCATTAAATCAGCTTATGATTAAGGTAAATGCCACCTTTTTTAACTATGCCAAGGTACAATAATGCAAATCTTGACCCATAATGACATCATCCTTTATATTATAATAAATAATATATCCTTAATATCCTTAACATTTTTGTACTGTTCTGAAACTGTGAGGCCCAGCCCGATGTTGGGTCAGTTTTACTGTCACATTTCTCGACCTGGTATCTGCAATAACAAGAAGACATTTTTTAACCATCCTATTTGTTACACACTGTTCTCTCTTTATGTCTGTCACAGTCACAGCTTTGCTCTAATTGCCACAGTGAGTCCTCCTATTACCACAGCAGCTGATGCTGCTAAATGTTTTGTCTTTTTCAATTTTAGAGGTTTTAATTGTGAAAATGATGAAATATTACATTATTATATTATATTATTATATATGTGTACCTCCTCATGAACAGGTGACAGTCATTAGGCAATGAGTGAAGAATGTCAAGTTTGTGCAGTTAAACGAGTTCGGTGAATCTGACATGGAACACTATTATGACAAATCTGACTACTAAAATACTCCTACATGAGGTCCATTTTTAGGTGTGGGTGAGTCACCTAGTTCCCCTCTGTGCAGGTTTTCCTCAGGGATCTTGAGTGGGGTCGTCAGCAACAGCAGAGCCTCTGGAAGCGGCTACATTTCCGCAAAGTTGAGAACGGAGTCCGGCAGACTTTGCAGATGCTGGAAAAGAATACTCCATCCACAGGATACAGCAAGTAACCATGAAAAACCAAGACAGTAACGACAGTGAATGTCTTCAACATATCAGGCTTGAATCTCTGTATGTCCAGACAGGAGAAAAATCTGCAGCTAGTCTAAGCTGGAAGTCAAGGAGATATACAGCAGCCTCAGTACTGTAAAGGAGATGACTCCATTCAATTATATTTACAAAGCAATTTAAAGATAAGATAAGTCAACTCAGAGACTTTATGATACACAACATTTAATGAACATGAACACATAATAGAAAATAAAATTCATATATAACTAAGTGCTAATGTAGGAGTAGGCTGGGGAGGTGGAGTGAGTTAAAGGCAGCAGTGTACCAGCAAGGCTGCAGGAGCTCACCATTGTTGTATGCAGACTGATAAACAAATGTATATACTAATAAATTAAAACAGCTTTGAATGTGCCCAAATCTGTTTTGTTAGTCCCTTGTTAAAAGATAAAGTTAATAACTACATTTTAAAATAGAATGGCAAAATACATAAAATAAATCCAATCCACCGAATCGATGATACTGAAAAAAAAACTGGATGTCATCACTTTGGCCATGTCTTTGTAAAATTCTTCTTTTTTCGATTAGCTGCAGTCATTTAGTCACAGCAGGCCACTGACTCAAGTTTTACAACCCAATGCATAATGATTAAAATAATTATTTGCTACTCTCCACATGCAGACAATCTGTCACTCTAATAGCATTCTAACAACAGAAACCTTGAAGTTTTCTCATGCTCATTACTGCTGATACCAACTCACCACTTCTTGCATGTGCTCCACAGTAAATGCATTTTAATGTGAATGCAGTAGTAGGCCTTTGTGAAACGTTAGTGTTGACAATGCATTAACAAGTGAGCTAGCATTAGACATTTTTAAAACTATTGGGACTGCTGTGGCATCAGTAGTCAGTATCAGCAGTTTATCTGAGTTTATCTGAATTGGTAGAGAAAAAGTCTGATCAGTACATCCCAAATATCTTCCAGATTTTTGGTTGCCATGTTATTTGGAGTCACATCTGTGCAAAGCCATATTGATAACATTTGACAACAACATGAACTGTATTTTGTATATTATTGTTTTTCCATGGACTCATTCTTCTCGTCTGCCAACAGATTTGTCTTTCTCTGATAGTTTTCAGCTGCCTCATTTTAACACAAATGGTGGTGCTCTAGTTTGTTTGACCTTGGTAATGTGTGTTGGTTGTGTTCAACCTCAATACTTTTTTGGTACAGACTGCAATGTGTCGCTAGCATGATGTATAAAAAAAAGTCAAACACCAAAACTGGCATCAAATGTCAGTTCGATCCGGAGCCTTGTTTACATACCTAGAGTTCTCCATAGAAATTTTTAAAAATTGCAATTTTTAGACTATTTTATTGGCAAAGTTCTTGCACAATTTGCTTATGTTCAGACAACATTTGAGAGCTTTGGCTTCTTTGTTAAATGAACAAGGGTTTTGTACAAAAACATGTTCAAAGTGAGGTGTCAAAAACAGTATCAGTACTAAGACTTGGATACCGAAACAATTGTCGTAGTTGGTTGTTTGCGAACATGTCTAAATAGACAGTTGTATGATGATTTGCACAAGTGAGAATACAATCCCTGTTCCAAAAATGCTGTAAAACAAAAAAGAGATTGTTATAATTTGCTAACCCTTTTCTACATATACTCAATTAAAAACAGTACAAAGACAATATATTAGATGTATTACTTCATCAAATTCATTGTTTTTTTGTAAATATATGTTTATTCTGAATTTGAAGCCAGCAAAACATTTCACACAATTTGGGACTGATAAACGATAGATAAACAAACAAAAGTTGTGGAATGCTCAGGAAACACTTGTTTGGAACATTCCACAGATAAATTGGTAACAACAGATCAGTATTATAATTGGGTATGAAAGGGGCATCCTGGAAAGGCTCAGTCATTCATAATCAAGGATGGGGTGCACCACTTTGTGAAACACATCATTGTATAAAGGACATTACTACATTAGCTCGGGGACATTTCGTAAAACCTCTTTCGTTTTTGTTTGTTTTTTGCAAATGTTGTCCCAACTTTTTTGGAATCGGGGCAAAATGATGTAATGCATGTTCTGTGCTGAATATGAAAAGATCGGCTTTTATAACTGACCAGTGCTGTAATATTGCTGATGGAGTGTAATTCAATCTTGTTGCATTAAATCTTATGCTGCAAACAGTGTTCTATTAGTTATTATTTTTAAAAACATATTTATAAGATGAATTGTAAGATGAGTTAACTGTCTTTAAATGTCATTAGTTACAGGTGACCAAATAGTCACAGTTTTGGACAAGTTAAATGTTGTTCTGATGGTGCTGCTAGATAACGAGTCAAGGGATTTAAGTCTTATGATACAGTCCACAGTACATTTAACAAACTTTCTTACAGTACACACAATGACTGCTACAGTAAGTACATTGTAGAGATGAAATACACATTAGCAGATCAGTAATGTTCAACACACACATAACACATTATTGCATTGCATTCAAAATACTAAACTAAGTATTTTAGTAAGTAAATTTTAAAGTATCAAGGTAACAGTACTTGTTCTGGGAAAAAAAAGTCCTCTATGACAGTGACAAACAGTGCTGCTGTGTAAACGTATATAAATAATTTGCACTTTAATCTTTGAACATTAGATAATTTTTTATCCTTGGGCCCAAAACTATTATTTAAATGATCATTTGAGAAGTTAAGACGGTAAATGTCTCTCATAGACATCTGAAATATTTGGGCCTCTACACACTGCTATATTGTAAGGGGTTATGAGCCAGAAAAGCTGGGAACCACTGGTCTAATCTTGTGTTGTATGTTTAAAGCTTATATACTGTATGTTGTTTTAGGTTGAATTTCCATTCATACCAACCTGTCACCTGCAAAAGTTCTCTCGTGACTCTGCCATCGTCGGCCTCGTCACAGATGGGGACGACAGGGAATACAGAGAACTGAGACAGGACTTGGACTACGTCAGTTCTCTATATGGACTGGTGCCAGCGGAACCACCTCCAGATCAACGCGGGGGAAACCAAAAAACTGGTGGTGGATTTCCACAGGCACAGTCACTCCCCTCCAACACCAGTGAACATCCAGGGAATGGACATTGAGATGGTGACATCTTATAAGTACCTGGGTGTTCCCCTCAACAGCAAACTGGATGGACTCATAAGACCACTGCACTTTACAGGAAGATAAGATAAACCTTTATTCATCCCTCAGTGGGGAAATTTGCAGAAAGGTCAGCGCAGACTCTATCTGCTCAGGAGGCTGAGGTCTTTTGGAGTGGAAGGGGCGCTCCTGAAGACCTTCTTCTTCTGTTGTGGCATCAGCCATTTTCTATGGAGTAGCTTGCTGGGGCAGCAGCATATCGGCTGCAGACAGGAAGAGACTGGACAAACTGATCAAGAAGGCCAGCTCTGCACTGGGTTGACCCCTGGACCCAGTGGAGGTGGTGGGAGAGAGGAGGAGGATGGCTAAGCTGTCATCCATGTTGGAGAATGAGTCCCACCCCCTGCAGGACACTTTACCAGCACTGGAGAGCTCCTTCAGTGAAAGACTGCCTCACCCGAACAATATCGTAGGTCTTTATGTCAGTGTACTATTATTTATTCTATATTCCATTCACTGTACAATATATTTTTCACTGTGCAGTATTTCATTACCTCAGTGTGCAATACTTCATATCTGTTCATATTTAATTTCATATTTATTTCCGTCCAGCCTCATAGTGTATATACTGATCACATATTTCATATTCTCATGCACATCTGTAAATAAGCCTCGTGTAAATTTGTAAATTGTAATTTTGAAAATACTTTTCTTAGCCTGTGGTTGCTGGATGTTAATACTTTTTAAATACTTTTTAAACCTTCTGTTTATACCGTTCGTTACTTTTCAACTACTGTTTATCCCCTTGCTGCTGGTCTATGTAAATTTCCCCACTGTGAGACGAATAAAGGTATATCTTATCTACAAAGTAACTAGTAATTATGGCTGTCAGATAAGTGCCATATTTTTCTCTGAAAAGTAGTAGAAAATAAAGTAAAAGAAAATAGAAATGTTCACCTCAGTATAAGTACCTCAAAATTGTGAGAGTACAGAACTTGAGTAAATGAGTAAATTCACCGGGGGGAGGAGAGCTCAGGGTTTATTTTCTAAACATTTGAGATTAAAAAGTGGATTTATTTACACTTTCGCTTCCTGTCTGCAGCAGGAAACCTCTGAGGTGCCGACTTACACTGCTGTCTGTTACAATGTACTGTAATTAGTCTCTTTTCGTCCATGTTGATTGCCGAGTGGAAGGAAAATGTCATTTACCTACTGAACGTACAGAGAGGGGGAATATACTGGTACCGGAATCTGGTGAGTGCTAAGCTCAGTCAGAGGCTTAACCGAACACTAACAGACACACACCTTCGGTACCTGCCATTGCTCGCCACAGACTGTATAAAACTGGAGCGTGGTCTCCGTGACGTCACCCATAGGTTTCTGAGGAGCGATTGTGGGCGGGTCCACCGTTGCCATCTTGACTGTATGAGGTCGCCTAGCTAACAGCTAATCCAAATATGAACAAAGGGGTGGAGGGTGGGTGGAGCTGAGGCGGACTGAATAAAGCCTGTTTGCTGAAACACGTGAACACAGGAATACCTGGGTCGAAACTACCAAGCCAGCTAAGGGTAACAAGCTGGGCTGCATGCTACTCGGCATTGCTAGGCGGCCTATGGTACCAGCCCACTTCTAAACTGGTTATGCTAATTTGCACTCTTTGCAATCCTCCTGAAATGCAGGCACAATGTTAAGTCAATGTTTTAGCCTCCAATCAATCACAATCAATCAGTTTCTGAAGTGTAACAAGTTTAAAATGCCTGTTTTAGTAATAATATTGAGAAAAACAATAATGTTTGAGTTCATGGGTTGTCTGGGGTTTTCTTTGTGTATTTTTTGGTGTGTTCTGTTTTTCTCTTCTTTCTTTTCAGTGTGTGGTTGGAGGCGTGGCTGGTTTTTTCCAAGCTGCAACCTCCTGCACCGAAAAATGCAGTTCCTCGAATAAACACTAGGAGCAGGCTCCAAAAGGGAGTCAATTACATTTGACCCCCATGTTAAAATGTCCGACTTTTATACTTTTATACAGTCTATGGTTTTTTTTCACACGCTCTCCTCCCCTGAGATCTGGTTGATGAGGCACACCTGTTTTCAATCAGCATCAACCCACTTCCTACATAAGTCTGGCTCTGACTCCACTCCTGTGCCAGATTATTCCATCTAATCGGTATTCTCGAGCCCCAAGTGTACTAACCTGTGATTTCTCCAGCGTGTCCTCTACGGATTTAGTTCTGCATTGTATGATCATTTTACTCAACCTGTCTCTCTTCTCAGACTATTCCCCAGTGTGTGCCTCATTGCCTACATGATCTCCAGTGTCTCCGTGTCTCCTGTGTTGTTCCCTGTGTCCATTCTCCAGTGCCCCCGTGTCACCCATATCGTCTCCTGTGTCCATCGTCCCCGTGTCTACAGAGCTGCTTTCCCGCATTCAACTGTCACCATCACCAGTCCAAACCACCTCAACCCTTGACCCAGCCTGCCTCCAGCCATCACCACCTGTACTACACGTTGCCTAAGTTTTCATTAAAGACTGTTTAAATTTCCACACTTGTGTCCACCTCTGCCTCAGTGGGTCCAACGCACAAAACCACCCTCAACACTTAGAGCTTCACCAAGAACTGGAGTATCAAGTGCATTGAGAAAATCAGCAATATCCACACGAGTGGCTTTAGACTTCAGAGGCATATAACTGACTGTATAAGCTAAAAAAAAATCTATTAATATTGTTATTATTTATGTATTGCCCTGTCAGCTTGCACACCTTTTAACTGCCAATTTATCAGCTTTATTTAAGAGTTGTGTCTTGAGTTTATGAGTTTAGAAACTTTGACTAGCTCAACTCCCTGTTTAGTGATGACAGCTTATATAGCCTCAATGCTAACAGCAATCAAGCTCACATGGGATGCCGTTTTATGGCTTTGGCTTTCATCTTTCTCAGGCTTCATGGTGTAAAACCAAAACCTACAAGTTACAGTACTACCCAGACAGCAGACTTGAAAAAAAATTAATGATCAGGTGCAGCAGTTTAATAATAAACTAGAGAAGACAACATGCAGCTCCAGGAATTCACAATCCATGTATCAAAATACAACAGTTAATGCCTAGCAAAGTCACAGTCTGATTTATGAATGAGCAGACAAATAATTGTTTTTTTTCAGCACTGCTGTTTGTTGTTGTGCACTTGTAAATAATGGCAACCTTTAACCCTTTATAGGGCACTCATTAAAATACTTTGAAATTCAAGAATTCAACCTTACAGTGTTATTGGAGGACATAACAAAACTTTATTTCTGTATTTTTTTTTTTTTTTTTTTTACAATTTTTCAGTATGTAAAATGTGTGGAAATTACCAAATATAGTCACTTGCCCTATAAAGGGTTAAAGTACCCTCTGATTTGCATCTTTGTAGACAAGGATTCATACTGCAACAGGATAATGACCCCAAACACATCTTGAAGACTAAAGAAGACCAGGGATCACACACACACACACATACGTATATATAAGATATATATATCTTGGGGTGCCCAGATTTGTGCATGGTGCTCCTTTCCTTTTTTACTCTAAAATTATACAATACAAAAATAATACACTAATCTTGATTAAAATGTTGAAAAGAATGCTTCATCGTTCAACTTTTACCGTTTGAGGATCAGGTAATCTTCTCCTCGCTTAGCTATTCACAGTAACAGAAATTTTGACCAAACTTTGTCCAAAGTTTTGCATGCCAATGCAGCATCACCTACTGTTATTTTTGTTAGTTCATTCACTTTGAAAGGTTGTTTGACACATTTTGGTCTGATAAGATAAGATATACCTTTATTCGTCCCACAGTGGGGAAATTTACAATTTAGATTTGTTGAAGAAGAAGAAGTGTGATGGCAGATTCTAGAAGGTACATTGAAACAGTGTTGTGTCTTCAATCACAATGTGTCACACATACCTCACAGCTTCTCTCTAACAGTGAGTCAATATTTAACCCACAGGCTGTGAAGAAAGGAGTCACAATGTAACCTGCTGAAGGAGTCTTTTATTGTTAGTGCGTGATGTGAACCTTGTCCACCCACAAGACACATTGTCAGGACATGCGGTCCTCCACAGGTAGGCTCTTTCTCTTTCTGCTTCATAAACTAATGATTCTCCATAATTCGACTATTCAAATGCCAACACCCATGTTGCTTAGTGTTGGCATAACTTTTATGTCGCAAAGTCTTGATGGCTGTGATGGTAAGTCACTGTTACCTGTGCGGTGTATTTGGAGGTAATATCTTTGTGCATGCCTGTTCTTGGTTTTAGGAAATGATCTGTTGTGTTATATAGATACTATGTTACATGGTGGCTTTGGATTCAACAGCCACAAAAACTCCAGTTTTTTCTCGATGGTTAAACATTGCTCATCCACAGTTCTTGTCTCAATACTTATTGTGTACAACACTGAGGCTTTTAAGATAAGATATTCCTTTATTAGTCCCACAAAGGGGACATTTACAAAAATGTAGCAGGCTCACAATTCCTAATAGAGACCTCTGGAAAGATGTTCCACAGTCAGCAGAAAGCTGTTGTTAGTAACTTGCTGCGTAAACAGTTCTGTCCTACCACTCACACGCACAGAGACCAAACAGCCTTGAGCTCAGCTGTCACAATTTTCATCTTTTAGGTTCCTTAATCACAGTGTTAATGTTGAAGGTTCTTGTGCAAATGTTCACACAAGAGCTATTGGCTCTGGAAGTTCATTTCCACCAAAAAAAGTAATCCATAGATAAAGAATTAGAAATAATTGAAGGCTAAGGTGCAGTGGATATCACAGCAATAACGCCCTGGATATGAAACATCAACTCCAAACAGAAAATGGTACAACTGAAATGAAAGTTGTTTTTAAAGGTTACATTATAATCTTACATAAGAATCTCATCGTGTCACTGTCACTCCCACAGGCCAAGATATGATGGAATTTCCACGGTAAGTTCAGCTATAGACACACTGGCTTTTAAAAGAACCATTCCTGTGTTTTAGACCATTCCCAAATCTTAAATATCTTAATTAATTAATGCCAGTTTCTTAAATATTTAAAAGTATATTTCAAAGTAGTAGTGGTAGGTTCTGTTCAAACAAATAAGAAAAACAAGTTTCTCACTTCCATCTGGTGGTACCTATCCATGCAGATAGTTTTGTTTTGATTTGTCTAGGTTTTGAGATATCTGTCCCTAAGATATCTGCCTCCACTGCAACATACCTAACCTAACCAAACCAAAGTGACAAAAATTTTGCTGTGGAAACATGACGTTAACAAAAGGAACAATGTCTCTGTTATTTCGCACATTGTTAACAGTTTCTGTTAGGACTTTTCTCTGACCAAAATGTAGTCCCTATGACAACATTGTGTTGTGTTCATTGCCATGCAGTGATGAACTTTGATAACACTGACGCAGATAAAAACTGAACTGTGAGCTCAGATGTGCAGGACTCCTTGTCTGTCAATATGTGTTAATCTTAATAAATTAAAAGGTGCTATATAAATAAACATTATTATTGATATTATTATTATTATTAGTAGTAGTAGTAGTCTCAGTATTATTATTATTGTTGTTATTATTATATTTTCCAACTCTATCAGCAGAGTTGTGTCTATCTATCTATCTATCTATTTATCTATCTATCTATCTATCTGTCTATCTATCTATCTATCTATCTATCTATCGTTCATGAAATCAGTACAAAAAGTAGCAGAGCATACTTTGAAAGCAGTGGCGAGGATCACTGTATTAGAATGAAATACAGCCTCAAAAATACTGGTATGGTCCTTTAAAAAGTTATAAAGAGATATTTCGTATACAAGTTTTATATGTAAAAATGAGTTCTATGTTTTTTTCCCTGCTGTGTCACATTCTCATACTTACTGTCATTTCTCCTTACATCAGTTTTACCTTCAATCCAAAAGAAGGGATTGATAATCCAGCTCTGGTTATCACTGATGATCCCGGTGAGGTTTGATACCCATGCCTTTATATACTACCCATTCCTTGTTTCTTTGATTTCTTAGTGTCTTTGTTTTTTGTTTTTTGTTTTTTACTGTGCCTTGTATGTTTGCACCGGTGTCTGAGAGAAACGGCATTTCAATCCTGTCTATGTCCTGTACATATGGCAGAATTGACAATAAAGTTGACTTTGATACACAGCTTTTCAAAACTCCTCTACTAAAATCATTTCCCAGTGTCCCCACTGTGTTTATGATTTTTACTTAACTGTGTGTGCAGAGCCTGATCAGAGCCCAGTGCCCAGACTGTGCCAACTGAAGCGTCTGGAGGGACAGAGCTTTGGCTTCTACCTGCGGATGGACCGGAGTGGCCAGGGTTTTGAGATCGGAGATGTGGAGCCATGGAGTCCTGCAGAGCACAGCGGCCTAAGAGACGGAGACCGAGTGCTGGAGGTCAATGAGGAATATGTGGATAATATGGACTTCTACAGGGTTAGTGTCAGGACTTTAGAAGATAACCAGTCCCTGAATCTGCTGTTCAGAGTAAGATATTGCAACATCTCCAGGACCCATTTTTATGAAATTTGCTGTGCATGTCTTACTTGGCAGGGCAACTGGTTACTAAAACTAATGAGTGTTGGAGTAATTACTGTTCAGTTACTTACTTTTCTAAATAATAACACTGAATAATTTCAGTGCTTACCTACCTTCCCTTCCTTATCATGCTGCTAACATGTGCACTATAAAAGTAGGTTGCACACTGGACACACACATTGTAAAGTTGGTCATATGAACATGGGGGTCAATGCAATGGACTCCCTTGGAGCCTGCCTCAAGTGATCATTTGAGGAACTGCAGTTCTTGGCACTTTCATGTTGGTTTCATGTTTTAGTCCCTAGAGGTTGCTGCTTGGTCTCTGATGATGATGTGTGCCTTCCGCAGACATAACTTGTGCTGGATTGCATCAGTGGCTGTCCAGCACAAGTGATGGAATGGATTGTAGTTTGATGATGTGTTGGATAGCACCAGTGGCTATCCAGCACAAGTGATGAAGTGGAATGGAGTTCAATGATAGTTGGGTAGTTTCAACCATCCTCTGCAATGCTTTCTGGTCTGAGACAGAGCAGTTGTCATATTATACTCTGATGCAGTTGGTAAGGATTCTGCAGATATTGCAGTGGTAGAACCAGAATCTCTGGGGATATATGGACTTTCTTGAGTCTCCTCAGGAGGAAAAGACACTGATGTGCCTTTTTGACTAGGCTCGATATGTTGAGATTCCAAGAGAGGTCCTCAGAGATGTGGACACCCAGAAACTTGTAAAATGCTGGTCACACGCTCAGCCTCAATCCCATTGATACAGATGGGAATATGTGTTGCCTTTGGTCTTTTTAAAATCCACAATAGGTCTTTGGTCTTCTTGCTGTTAAGGGCCAGGTTGTTGTTGGTGCACCATGCTGCCAAGTGCTGGACTCCCTGTAGCCCAATATGTCATGTATTGTTAGCTTATCATCATGTGTATCATATGTTAGCTATACCAACCACAATTTGTCATCTACTTGCTTATAAGTGAGGATACTTACTTATAAGATAATGGTATTGGAAACATGGAGTGGAGTCTTCTGGGACAACGGTGTTCAGGGCGAGGGTTGAGGAGGTGAGGTGGTTTAACTGGGGTTTGTTGGATAGGAAGTCCAGTATTCAGTTGCTGTGGGAGCCAAGGTTACAGAGTTTGGAGTTAGTCCGTTTAGAGGGGTTAATGCTGTTGAATGCTGAACTGAAGTCAAACAGTCTTCTCATGTAGTTGTTGCTGTTGTTCATGTGGGAAAGGGCAGAGTGTAGTGTCATGGAAATGGCATCTTCCATACACCTGTTCTAGTGGTAGGCATATTGGAGGGGGTCCAGTGTGGGTGGTAGGCAGGTTTTGAGATGAAATAGGACCAGCATGTCCTCAGCATCCTGTGTAACTCCCCAGCTAACACTGTGGAGCCCTTACACTTCCTGAGCACCATTAGCCATCACCTAGGACCTCAGGACCTCAAGAAGGACAGCAGAAAATATATTTCTATATATTATATTTTTGAGTTAGTGATGCTGGTGTCATGTGCCCTCAGCAGCAGGCAGACCTATCTGTTCATCCATGGCCTCTGATTTGGGAATGTTGTAATGCAATGGTAGTGACACTATTGATGTTAGCCAAGGATATCTATCACTATCTATCACTTCTAAATCAGTGTTCATTAAAAGAACGAAAGCACCAAGGATTCAACATAACAGTTTAATAGAGTTAAAATAGAGAGTGGCAGACAATTTTGCTGCAGAAACGTGGTTAAGGATGCAAGAGCTAATGATATACCAGCAGGGTAAGAAAGGTAGATTAAAAGATCAATCCAATAAAATCCTGTTGTGATAAGTAATAAAGAGTTCTTGAAAAATAAAGAACCAATATTCAAACCAAGAGTAAAAAACAAGGTCCACAGTATGCCCTCTTTTTGTGTGTAGGGTCTGGCACATGTTGAATGACATTAACAGACTTTGATATGAATAAACAAAAAACAAAACACATGACAGGTAAACACATGTTTTGTGTGGTTAGCTGAATGATGACAGTGACAGAAACAGTGTGACATTTCAGCTTCTTGAAACACCACTAGCCATTGCTTCATTACTGGTTTCCCTTACAGTTTAATTAAATGTAAACAGACTGGACAGACTGAAGGTTTTGGTTTGAATATGCCCCTCTCTCATTATCTTAACCTGAGCTTAATCATTATGACTTGTGAGAGATGAATGAAAAGGATTGCTGTCTGTTCAGAGGTCCAGAAAATGGGTTCTTCCAAAAAGGCTGAGTTCTTGTAATTTGGGATGGACAACTATGGAATATAAAGTAAATTTCCCCACTGTGGGACGAATAAAGGTTTATCTTATCTTATCTTAAAGGAACAAGGCCACAGGGGCATTAATTGAAGAAATTCTGTTTATTCATCATAAATCATTTGCCTCTCTGTAATTACCTGACAGGTGGTGAGGAAGATCCAGTCTTGCGGCTTACACCTGTTTGTCCTGGTGTTGAGGAGAGAAGAGTATGAGCAGGTACTGTATTAGGATTAACATGATATTACAGTCTTTCCCATCCCTACCTTACATGGTGAGGATAAGCAGACATGATGTCTTGTCAATACAGGACAGGCACAGGTCAAACCAATAACCTCACTTTTTCAGGGCACTGACTGGAATACCTCAATGGAATGCAGCAATGATGAATGGTTTGACAACAAAAGCAACACTGAACTGTGCCACTCTTGTTGTAGTAGCATATGCTGATTCTGACACTTTGTCTCCACA
Source organism: Holacanthus passer (assembly GCA_025331565.1). Taxonomy (NCBI): domain Eukaryota; kingdom Metazoa; phylum Chordata; class Actinopteri; family Pomacanthidae; genus Holacanthus; species Holacanthus passer. The sequence goes on along the minus strand of JAFREQ010000072.1, from coordinate 1,656,213 downwards.
GGAACACATAAGCAGAGCAGAGCTCCAACAGAGCACTCCCAACACACAATCACTGTAGTTATACGGGTAAAGCATAAGAAAATAGATTTGAAGCGCTAAGATTTGATCTTAGTGGCTTTACTAGTTGTTGTTTTTTTAACTCTTTCGTTAGCTCCATTGGTTTTACATGGCTTCCCTGCCTGCCTTCCCATCAGATTACACTTTGCTCTCTGTCCCAGCTACTGCTTGGCTGGCGTTTTTAGCTTGGTAGCTAAGCTAATAAACACATCTATGGCAACCTTGCCCTGTGAAGACTATCTGCTAGTAAAAAATACAAACAAAAAGATAGAAAGACTGCATCTCAAAGAACATATGGGTATCCTTAATGACATGGTGATCTCTCAACAAAGCTGTGAGTTCTTATTTCTCTAATATCTTCCAGCAAAAGAAATCCTAAAGTCCTGTTTGATACTCTAAACTATATTCTCTTCCAGCACTCCTAACTTACCAGTGATCTCTAACAGTATCTATCTATCTATCTATCTATCTATCTATCTATCTATCTATCTATCAGAGTGTGTCCCCAGTTATTTTAAGCAGGCTGTCTTTGTTGGAGAAAAATAAACCTCGACCCCTCCCTTTTGGCTGACAAATTACATTCACTATGCTAAATGTACAGGGCTAAGATGTAACCACAGCTAACCCCAATAGCACAGAACTTTAGGGGTCATCACATCAGTGACAGTTGCCTACAAATGCGATTATATTTAATTACAACCTTGTATCATAAGCTACTGGTTTTACATGGTACCTGCTGGTAAAAAGTGTCAATGGCAAGTGTAAGAGAAGCAACATATTTTTTTGTGACACACAGCAGAGGCATATGTCAGTAAGAATCATCACACGTAATGTTTTCATCTGACATCTGGCAGTGTCCACATATGACACTATTACAAAAGTGGCACACTTTCACTCTTCAATGTCAACATTTCTCTGTTGTTAATTGCACCTGTATTTCACAAAGATTTAAAAAAGGTCTATTATTTATGGCTTCATTTCATTGGAACATAACGAGTTTGTTGACCTTGGCAAAGTCAGCAAAGTCTCCTTCCACATTCAGCCTATGAAGACAGCGGAGATTCAGTCAAATGAATAATGTTTCACAGTTTGGTGTATTGTACACTTTATTAAATTGATCGGCAAGTTAACCACAATACTCAAAAATGACTAATGTGATTTATTCTGTAAGACTTCGTTCCTGTGATTAATTCTTCTATGAGTTGAATCTGGCTGATGTCTCTCTTCTCCAGGCAGTGTCTGTTGGTGTAGACATGCAGATACTGGCCAAGGCCTCCAAAGGGGACCACTGGGCCAGACCCAGATTGTGTCACATCAGCAGACACCCAGAGCATGGCCTAGGAATGGCCATTATCTCAGTGCAAGGTACCAACACACTGCTGCTTACAGCTTCTCTGAAGAAAATACACACACAGATGCTGTGGGCTTAAACTATTTCACAAGAAAGCCAACTAGTACAAATGACAGCAGATGTGATGATCCACTGATCATTAATGATTCTTGTCTACCAAATAACAGTTCCAGCATGTAACTCCCTCTTTACGTTTTTTTAAAATAGAGATTGCACAATTTTGGACAGAGTCCAGTTTTTATACTAAGTTAGGCTAACCATGCTCTCAAGCTCTGCACTTAACACACAGATATGAGATTGATATTCATCTTCTCATCTCATTCTCAGAAAAAAACAACAGAAGTTGCCAAAATGTTGAACTATTCCTAAAGGAACTTATAGTAGAATCATTGGATGCGTTTTTCCACCTATGAACAATTACATTAATAGGTAGCCTAATCATTTAATTACAGCTGAGACTGACTCTTGTTACAAAGTACAGCAGTTATATAGTGTACCACACTGCACTGATGATTGAGATTATGATAATTGTGTCAATGTTTCACCAGGTCAGAAGGGCCACTACATTGTGAGCACAGTGACTGACAGTCCAGCAGAGAAAGCTGGTGTCCGGACCGGAGACAGATTGATCTGGATCAACGGAGTCATGGTGTCAACGCTCACACACTCCATTCTCAGCAGAACCGTATGAATCCAGTTTCCTCAGTCAGGCCTAAATTGTGTGGTTTGTTAGACTGAACATGTGTGTGATTCCTTCAGTGTGTTTGATTTCCAGGTAAAAAAGAGTGGAGACTTCGTGACAGTGCTTGTCATTGACAGTGAGAGTGAGTGTTGCTATGTCAGGAGGAAGATGCCCATCCTGCCTGTGGTGGCAGAATGTCGCAGCCTCCCACACAATGCCAAGACCATGCATCTGGTTAAAGGACAGAATGGATATGGCTTTCTGCTGAGACAAGAGAAGCTGGCAGGTACTCAACGAATTGGTGAGTGATACACTGATGGACACATAACAATCTCATCCATTCAGACACACACAGACACTCACCTTGTACAGCCAGCTCACCATTTTATAAAGATTATTGTTACAACCTAACACTATTAACTCTTAATACTTCTTGCTGAATTAAAAAAGTGAAATCTTAATATAGTACCAGGTTTAATTGATGTCAAAGCAACCAGCACATAGCATCTTATAATAGTCCAAATAGTGTTTCAAAGGCTTAGCCACTATATGATCTGCGTTGGTCCAAGCCCCATGTACCTGTACATGAAATTTTCCTCAAAACCATTTTGGAACCTTTCTCTCACTAATAATCAGGTAATTCAAAGTCTCTCTGAACTCCTATTCTTTCCTATCCAAACCTGCTGTGATCCAGTTCACGTGCTGAGGGAGGTGGATGTGGGGAGTCCAGCTGAGGGGGCAGAGATGGAGGATGGAGACCTGCTGTTAGCCGTCAATGGGGAACCCGTTGAGTTCATGGAGCATGAGGACATTGTCAAAAAGATTAGACAGAGTGGTGATAAAGTCATCCTCACCTCTATATCTATACCAGGAAGAGAATTTTACAGAGAGGTATGTGCAGTCATATCAGTATGTTCACACAGCTACAGTTGGACACGTCACACAGATGCTGCATCAGGGGTTTAACTGCTTAATGTTGTTTTCCTGCAGTTAGGCTTTTCTCCCCTGTTCTTCCATGACAAATATACACTCCAAGATGACATACCGCAGACTGTCTCCCCCTGCACTAAGAACCAAAGTGAAAGTCCTCTGAGAAATGGATGTCTGACATATCCCACAATGTATGTTCAGGACAGAGAAGAGACCGGCTCTGGCTTCCACTCATACAGTGTCCCAGACCAGTCAAGAAGTTTAACCACACAGGTATGATCCTACTATTCATTACATTCTCTCTGCTGTGACCATGGTAGGAATACTGTGTCTGATTCCAATCAGTAGATTCACAACTAAAACTGTGAATTCACAGAGACAGTATCTTCAGAAACAGTCTTTCAGTCAGATTTATAAAGTTGTTTATAGACTTGGTTCTGTTGTATGAGCATATTAATGGACATACACATGCTCCTTAATTTGCTGTTCACATATCTATACTGCTGCCTGCTATACCACTTGTTTGTCAATGAGAGAAATGTCAAATCAAACAAATGCAGTTTTACTGACCTTGTTGTGCCAACAAGTCCTATTGTCAGAAATCAGCAGACACATTCCACAGAGTCAGTGTAGTAGTATAAGAGGACCAAAAACAATTGATGGAACTGAAACAAAACATTAAAAATACAGCTGCCAACGATATGTCGTCATAGCAGAGCAGTATTGTGACAGACAAAAAGATGAAATAATTTAACATGAGGTGACAAAAATGTCTTTCTAAAGCAAAGTGGCACATGGTTAATATGAAGGGTGACAGTCAGGGTTAGGGTTAGGGATCAGAATATTACAGCCTACAGCCGGTGATGTTACACCGTCAGGTGTTATAACAGATCCTAGACAAAGGCCTGCTGAAACACTTGCTGTGCTGATATATGTCAATACAATTATAAAATCTAAAGACCTCTGAGTAAACCCCAAACTGAACCCCCCGATGGCTGTTTCATTGGCATGTGAATGTATGTTGCTTTGCATAAAAGCGTCTGCTAAATGAAATTGTAGAATTGTAAATGGATGTAGAATGAGAATGTTAAGAATATGTGCAATGCATGTGAGAGTAGAACAATGTATGTAAAAGTAATAACCAATCTATGTGAAAGGACAACAACTGTTGTGTCATAAATGCTTATTATGACTGAATTACCAATTTCACCTTGTTTTGCATTTTTCAGCTGTCAGAGAGAACAATTGATGCTTTCTTGTGATGGATGAATGAACAGAACAGAAATGACCAAAGCCATCAGCAGATAGGGGAAGACGAGGAGTTCAGGTTTAAAGAAACAAATAATTTTACAGCAGCTTGGAGATTAAATTGTGATATTCTTTGCTCATTGCTTTTTTCTTTTCTTTTATTTAAGAATCACTAAAATCTGTATAACAGTCTTGATCTTCTTGATCTTCGTGGACACGTTTTGACACTGGACAGTACTCAAAATTTATAATGAAATCACAAGGCCTGCCTTTTAAACCTTGTGATCTGCAACTGTACAGTCTGATCCACTTTTTTTTTCTTCTGTCAATTATAAACAATGGTCATTAATTTGATGTGAAAACCCTTATATACTGTATCATGTAAGCTCTGAAATATCTTCATCATAGCTCCATATATAGAAGCCTAACATTTAGAAACATGTATTTTTAAATATTTGTTTGTTATGGTCTATATAATATGATACACTGTAATGTGTAGATACTATATTCATTACTGATTCATATAAAAAAATTCAGCATATGCATTTTTGTTCTATGTCTGGCAACAATTTGTAAAGTCTGTGTCTTTTACTTTTATTTTTGGTATTATGTATGTTTTTCATATTACATAAGGGTAGGGGGAATAATGTATATAGTAGTATGTATATAATGTAAATGTATATGTGTTTGTGCGTATATATGTCTATTCACAAAATGTTGATTGAACAGATTGAAAATCTCTAATATTTTTGCATAAACCTGGAAATAATCATTCTGAGGATTGACATTTTGAAAAGGTTATGATATATAAAATGAAGAATGAAAATGAAAAATGAAGCAATCAAATTTAAGCAAATTTGTGGTATTTGCCAACTTAACTCCTTTGTACAAAAGTTCTTGAGCTGTATTCCTTCCGTACAAGTATTGCATGCATTCAAATGACACTGGTGGATTTGATCTACTCATCAGAGTACTACTGTTCCCATAGTTCATATATTTCTCTTGTAAATTTGGTAATAATTTTTAGCCTGTTTAATAAAATTTAAATTCTTTTATTAGTCCCACAATGGGGAAATTTCCATACAGGCTGCCACTCATGAAGCGCCAACACATTCATGCCGGGAATCGAACCTGGGTTGCAGCGGTGAGAGCACTGAATCCTAACCACTGGACCACCACCGGGGCAAAAGTACTAAATTGTTAATACTTTGATATTTCTTTTAGTAATATTGTTAATCCTTTTTAGGCTAGCTAAATTGTTAATATTTTTAGCCCTCTCATGTTTATATTGCTTATTTCCTATTTATCTACTCCATGCTGTGCAATGGAAATTTCCCCATTGTGGGACGAATTAAGGAATATCTTATCAGAGGTGTGTTCTCAAGTAATTCAACTTGCTTTGCTTTCTCAGTGCCCCCATAAATGTTCAATGGGGTTGGGTCAATCGTGTCCCTCTCCAAAAATACAAACCAGAGGGTATAGCATGTTTTTAAAGAATACAATGGTACTACTCAATTTTTTACACCCCTAGACTTGAATATTCCCACCACATTTCACTGGTCGGTTTGATACTGTGGTACTCCTATTCGTCTCCTTACATAACCCTTCTGTTACTGCCATAAATCCCAAACTTGTAAATTGGGCTTTTTTTCAGTCACTCACTGTGAAATGAGCTTAGCCCAGTGTCTTGCATTCTTTATTTAGGCAATTCTTTATTTCTGATGAGATGCTTTTCTATCTCCTGATGTATTGATCTTCTGGTGGTGTGGTCACTTTTGGTCTGCCTGGTCATGCTTTGGATAATGCTGATCCAGTTTCTGCAAAGCATTTTAGAGCTCCATGCACTGCCCCCTTAGAAGCATTGATTTGGCACTGAGAAAGACTCTCTTTGCTTAACAATTTAACTGACACTTTCACTTAGTTCTGATGCCAAGTCTCCCACTGTCACAATGTTACTTAGTAAGCAAGGATCTGCTAGAAACTTAAGCACAGTCATATTTATAACAGGTGAACACTGGTTGAAAGTTGATTTACTTGACCGAACCTCTGATGAGTAGATCAAATCCATCTGTGTGTAATCTGAACACAGGCTTCAATGGAAGGGATACAACTCAATGAAATCTGTACACCTTTTCCAGGAGTTAAGTTCTTAAATATCTTAAATATTTTTTCTTCATTTTACATTTCCTAACTAATTGTCCACCCTAAAACCTTATTTTCAGGTTTACATGAAAATATTAGGGATTTTCAATGTGGTCTCTGCTGGGTGAGCTCGTCTTCAGTTTTTGAATTCTGAGAGAGAACTATTGACAACAAGGTTTGGCATTTTTACATGTCACATTTAATGTTTTTAACATTATTTTTGAGATGGAACCATTTGGGCAGACCTCACGCTTTCCAAAATGACAACTGTCAATAACTGTTAAGGATAATACCTAGTCCTTAACTTTGATTTACAGTGCTTGAACACAGAGTTTAATAGATAAATCTATGTACTGTATATAATGCAAGTTTTATTCAAATTACAATGCATCTGATTAAAACATCAAATATACAAATTGTTTGGGACAGCAAATTATATGAATTCAAATAGTTCAGTAGTTACTGAGTTGTGGTTAGTCTCTCACACAAATTTGTCAGTTATTACTTTTCTCCAAATGAGCATCATTTGATTCAAGTACTTCATTCCAACACAAAATAAAACATAGGAAACTACTATATCTACATAAACAGTTCATACAGGCGATAGGGAGGGAGAGTGATGGCTTGTACCACTGCTTGCTGTTCATTCCTGAGAAAAATCCCCATTCAGTTTCCAATAAAAACCCACAACATGTCTCTTTTCTGTTATCTCTTTTTTTTTTCAGAATAGTCCTTGTTGAATGGATAAGTGATAATCTGATAAATAGCACACAGTGCCTCTGTGCAGTTATTTTTCATGGGTTGGAGTGGATTATTTAATGCGAAACTATTGCCACATGATAGATATCAAATTATGAGCCTCAAGAGGGAAACTCTGTTAATGGGCTACCCATGTACTCATAGAACTGGAGTTACTTCCAAGTAATTTCATAGTTTTGGGCAATATTACAGTGGCTGAGAGAGCTCAAAGCACTGAAACCTAAGAAAACACAAGTATATATGAAATCATCTTTAACACTTCAACAACATTGAAAAGCAGAAAAAACCCCACATTCACCAATTTTCCCATCCATAGGTGGCATAAAGAAACACAACACAAATGGAGAAACATGAAAGATCATACACAACAACATAACATCATAGATGTTTCCAGGGGACATAGTAATAATTAGTAATGTTCTACTTTGCTCTGTGCAGAACTGAATCTGAAAGCTGAAAGAAAAGGGAAATATTGGCATTGAAACACTAGTATTGGAAAAAGTTATTGATATAAATATACTCTGTAAAAACTAATGAGAAACATTGCTTCTCTGGACCCGAGGTCAATTCCTAAACCTCTGACATAACAGAGGAATGTGGTTACATATGTGGTTACAGCAATGCTTTCCACAAGTTCATCTGAAACTCCAAAACCATACATACTGTATTAAGTCTGTTTCTCTCTGCCATTGTTTTTTCCACATAAAACTGGGCTGGGTATCAATATATAAATAATATACTTTAATAGCATATAAAATAATAGTGAAATAATATAATATAAAATTCAAGTTTTTCAAATATAAATGTTTCAATGCCAATGTTTCTTTTTCTTTTTCGGTTAAGGTTGTTTTCACTTGCAAATTATATTTTTTTAAAGTAAATTCCATAGAACAGTCCCTGTAATATCTCTACCATCTTTAATCACAGCACCAGTCTTTAGACATTAGCTGCATTCACAAAGGCTCAACTACTATGAACTTGGCCCAGCGTGTCAGCTCAGGACGTGGCAACACACCACATACAAAATAATACACAATTTCTCCAAAAATATCAGAATCAGGCCATTTTGACTCATTGTCAAACATTACTGAATAGTTGACATAGTTATTTGTTGGTTTTTAGTGTCACATGGAAATTTTTGTTGTGTTAGACTTGTTAGAATATATGTTTTCTGTATTTGGAGTATGTTTCTTTGTGCTGCCTATATGTTTTCAAATTAAAAACGTGTTTGCTCCAAAACTCAGCTACATATTGTAAAAATGGTGAAGGTTGTGTTGTGTCTATCTTTTGTTTGGTTATCTAATGTTCAAGTGTATTGATCTCTCTGAGCCACACAATATGCTCTTTTAATTATTAGAACTTTGTGTTGGAAAGATCTTTGTCAACATTGGTACAAACGTTGCTGCAACAAGCAGAAGAAGCCGCAACAAGCAGAAGAAGCAGCATACATTTATCTGAAAATAACCACCCTACGACTACAATTAACTACTGGGCTGGGTTCTGACAGCCAGTTCCATATCGAATCTAGCAAACCATTTCACATATCAATATTTTAGCAAAAACATGATTACAGATCAGATCAGAACTGAATCTGTGTTGTAAGTGGTTTCAATACTGGATTGAGGATCGATTAAATGCTACTGAATAACAACCACATATAGTAAAGCCTGCAAAAACTGAATAAACCACTGATCCAAATCTCAGTAACCCAAAAAGAAGTCAAAAAAGAAGATATTGTGTTATATGAAACTTCAAAAATCTACTTTATATCAAATCAAGTCCTTGACACTGGGCTTTGAACATAGCCACTGTGGTGTAAGTAATGACTCTCCTTCCCCATAACATCCTATAAAAGAGTGAAAACTGACTAACAGTCAAGGAACCCTTGGCTATTCATTGTATTTTATAATACAAACATTTAATGATTCAAAATTTCAGGTGAATGCTTTGCACTTGGATTGTGCAAGGAAAGGTCTGTAGGGGGTGGAGGGACGGGCAGTATATTTCATCATTTGAGTATAAAAGCTTGATCAGACATTCAAGTGTTTTCAATTCATCCCCACGTGAAATCAGAAACACATGGGGGTAAACAAAGCAAGTTGAGCTCAAGAGGTAGAGACTAACATGGTGAATCCTTTATATACATATTCACACAGTGTTGCTGTGATGAAATAATTAACAGTAACAAAGAAAGGCTTCTCCTTAGATATATCTAATTGTATTTTAGATATATCTGCTGATACAGTTGATTTGACTGTGAATCATTATAGGATTTGTTGCCCTCTACAGATTCTAGTTGCAGGGTAAAAATCAAGAATATATATACATTTGTATGCAAGTTTTAAAAATAAAATTAACTTCACAGCCTTAGAAATGTGCAGGCTAATACAATTTCTGTACAGTGGTATTGTTTTTTAGGTTGGTGTATAGATTTGCTTCACTATTTCACATATATACATAATCATACTTTGAGGTGTGAGAAGAATGCATACCATAGGACACAAGGAATAGAAAACAATTCTAAAAATATATTAAATAATTTACTTCAAAGCTCTTTTCTGGAGACAGTGTACATGTATGAGTAGGAGCGGGGGCACACTTTAGCACTGGATTACCAATTTTAAAAAAGTCATATTGATGAGACCATGCCATCATTAACACATCACTCATATGATACATGTTTCTGTTCTATGGTAAGCTGCTTGAATCCAATCCATGAAGAAAAAGTTGGTTAATAGTATGTGGTGATATATTCAAGTATACCGAACAAAGAATTAACACCCTTAAATAATGATATTGCTGGTTTACCTGCTTCTTTACCATGGTACGTTTTCTTTTCATTTTGATATTTTGTTCATAACATGATTTGAATTTGCCATTGTCCTTATGGTCCAAAGAACAAGCAGAACAGACCTTATGTTTTAACAAAGACAGGCTCCAAGGGAAGACTGGATCTTGCTTCTCATAATGCTGGCCATTATCCCCATCACTTATGAGAAGAGCTTCACAACCAACAGAACAAACAAAATGAATACTCAGACACAAAAGAACATATTTCACACTTGACCTGATATAAAATAACAGAGAATTGACTCCATCTCTGTTTGTCTAAACATACAAGTTAAAATCTGTACACTGACTTCATTGGTAGAAAGTTGCAGATTGTGCAGATTCAAACAGACCTTGATACCGCATTCGACTGTTGCTGACATTCCCCAGCTCCTCTGACAAGCATGCATTAGATATGTTCAAAATGATAAAACTTTGGGAAATGGAGACTTTCTTTAAAATGTGTGTATAATCAATAGAGCCATGGCCATTAATTGCAATGTTTGGAGCAGTCTGGTCATTGTGTCAAAATGAACATGTCCAATTCAATGGACATAATGGTGTTCCATTAAGGGATCAATTTTGAAAATCAATGCTACAGTGACAACCATTTTTCGAAAATATGGAAGGAGATAAAATGAACCCATAATACAAAATGATAAGCCAGATAACCAGACTTTTATAACCATGGCAGTTACCTGATAAATAAATCTGATGACCACTGACTAACATAACACCCCACAATCAAATTGTTTAGTAAAATGTTCTCATAAATAACAGGAAGGATGGCCAACACTACAAAAATAAGAGCTAAATTGTGAAAAACAAATTTTCTTTAACAATACACTTGTGGTTCAGTGCAGTTGCAACTGTCTTCTTGTGTTCAAATACATTTTTTCATGAATCTTTCTCTTCTTACTCTTTGGGGTAATATTTGCTCAGACTCAGGGTGAGTGTATGAATAGTTACCTTACTGTCCAAGCAGTGAAATTAGGAGGCACACAAGTAGACAGCACACATTTCTTCATAAAAAAACAACTATTCAGTTAGGTTGACAGGATTGTTTAGCCATACACTAGTAGTGAACTAAATATTCTAATAAGTTATGTCATCTTGTTTGTTTTGGAGAAGGGCGAAGCATAAGGATAGCTTTTGATCCCTTTTTGGAACCTCCAATTCACAGAAAGATTAAATTGTTCTTCATGTAACATGCAAGTGAGTATTGAAACCTTCACCTCCAAGACCGAATGATCTTGACAACAAAACACAATTCGTCTAAAAACCCAAACAGATTCCGTTAAAATTCAGCGCAATAGTACACTAATCTACAGAACACTGTGAGCACTCAGTTTCATTATTCTAAATAGAAATAAAGCTGTTATTTGCTTTTTCAGGGCACACCAGGGGATACCTTTCCACAATGACAGACCGAGAAAGGTTTACATATTGGGACAGGTTCAACTTAATTACAAATATTGTGGAGCCTCATGTATAAACATTTGCATACAGTCATCACTAAAATCATGTGCAAAATAGCAAATGCATACAGGACATACATTTATACTTGTTGTAATTGTGTACAGTATGTGTACTGTAATTGTATAGTATATGTATGTGTGAACTTTACATATATCCAAACAATAATTACATTCCTGTATGCATGTCCTCTTTTTAAGCTGCTAAACATTTGTGGAATAGTGTATACTCTCATCTTTGTTGACAATCACCATAAATAGTTGAAATCTCAAAGGCTGGAATTTAGTAATTCAATTAATTGATTCATTCAATTCACCTCCATTATATTTTGCCCTGGAAGTGGCATATAAGTAAATGACTAAAGTTTTGCCAAATGTTAACGGATTAGGTGTGCAATTAAATGTGCTATTAAATAGTGAAAAGAAATGACAGGTAAGGTATTTCTCTCTGCTGTCAACACATTGTAAAGACTAGTTTCATTTCAAATACACTTACACTTAAAAACAATTTCATTTAAAAAAACTGATGCCTGACATGTCTGTCCATCCACACGCATGGCTAAGCATAATGTATAACATGTGTAGACATATATAATTTTATAAATTCCAAACCTTACAAATTTGCACACAATGTTAATGTTTATGCATCATTTATACATGAGGCACCTGATCTTTGGCAAATGAATTGTTACATAAGTTAAAAAAATGGTCAAATGTGCAGGGGACCAAAAGAGAATATAGGGGGACACAGAGGAGCATGTCTGTAGTAACTTACTTTTTAAAGTTAAAATATCAATGTGCTTCAGTTGGAAAAAGATTGAGCCTACTTACAATCGATTGTCTGAATAAGATGCAAAGTTGGATTTAATTTACCAGTGCAGTGAGAGTGGCCTGAATGTATGGCAAATTAAACCGTTTGGGATTACAGAAATTTTAAAATAGACATCATTTTTAAAATTTGTATGAATAAATTGTATATAGCAAAACAAAATGTACTTCATTATGATGCAATAACTATTAAATCTTATCTACGTGGGAGTGAACAGATCAGGTTTGTTTAAAACATTCTGATTTGGGGTACAAAGCATTTGTCTAATTCATTTGCATACCAAAACCCTCTAATACACTTCTGAGTGAATAATGCAATTCTGAGTTGATTTCTCTTCATTCGTTTCATATTTTAGCATAAACACAGCAGACCTGTGAGTCCTGCTCTCCAGTGAAATGCTACACAGATGATAGAAGACGTTGAGACACATTCTTGTTCCCAGTTTAGCAGCTTGTCAGTTGGGAAAGATGATGATACATAACAGCAGCTATTCCCACACCAGCGGAGATGGAGGCATTTCAGAGGGCTGAGCCACTGTGGAACTGTTCAAAAGGAGGCCAACAAGTGGGTGAAGTTAATATTAGCTTCACCCATTATAGGTGTCTTATAATCTAAAGACATTTGTTACTTGGTTAAAGGTGTAGTGGTTGGTTATGTTGTGTTCCACAAATGTTAAAAATAAGTTTGAGGTTATGCTGGCACATTGGATGTATCCCACCTGCTGCATGCTGTATATAGACATGTATACATCTATACATGCATAGACTGTACATAATCACCCACTCCATATGTACATATCAAAGGGTCAGATTTCCTTGAGTTGTATCCCTTCCATTGAAGTATGTGCTTAGATGACACACTGGTGGATTTGATCATCTACTCATCAGAGGCATGTTCAAGTAACTCAACTTGCTTTGCTGTCTCAGTGCCCCCATAAATTTTGAGGTCAGGTGACTGTTGAGGACAGTCCATGGCAGGCAGCAGCATTTGGTCAAGGTGTAGTCAATTTGGTGCAGATATAGGCAAAACACCCCAACACTTGAATATTCTCAAACTTGGATTCATCAATAAATAGGACTTGTGAAAATGCTCGTATTTCTTAGCCTACCCCAAAAGTTGGGCCTTGTTTCCTCTCCTGAGACGTGGTTTAGGAGCTGCTAACTGTCCTCTGAGACCACTACAAGAAAGCCTTCTTTTGACAGTACTTTTACTGATTAGAGTCTTACGTTCTTTATTTAGAAAATTCTGTATCTGTGATGAAGTTGATTTTCCTTCTCTCAGGGAGCTAAGTTTGATGTATTGATCTTGTGATGGTGTGGTCACATTTGGTCTGACTGACCGTACTGCGGATACAAGTGATCCAGTTCCTGCAAAGCATTTTAGAGTTCCATGCACTGCCCCTTTAGAGACCTTTGAGTCTAGTCACGATTTGATCCTGAGAAAGCCCCACTTTTGTTTAGTTTTGATGCCAAAATTCCAACTATGACAACGCTACTTAGTAAGCAATGGTTTGCTGGAAACTTGAGGCATAGTCATACTAAAAACAGGTGAACACCGGCTGCAAGTGTTGTTGATTGAGCCTCTGATAAATAGATCAAATCCATCTCCATCCATCTGAGCACATGCATCAATAGAAGGGATACAACTCAAGGAAATCTGACCTTTGGTACAAATAGTTAAGTTGGTGGTGCCCACAAATTAGTTTAAATTTGATTGCTGACCTAGAAATATTGCAGAAACCTAAATATTTTTTCATTTTACATGTCACAACTTCTTGTGCTTTTAAATGTTTCTGAACCCTCCTGATTATTTCCAGGTTTATGTGAAAAAATAAGACATTTTCAATGTGTCTCACTTCTGGGCCCCACTGTATATATACACCTATTTTTTCCAATCTATAGTAGTATAATAGTTCTATGCTTTGTCAAATTCCTTATATGTGAACAAATACTTGGGTTTCTCCTAATAAACTTGACAAAACAACTACCAGAATTGAATAACTTTAAAATTTTAAAACCAATAGGTATGGCAGTTAGAAGATTATTACATTTTTACATGTTGGTAATTTTAAACTTACTTTGACTGGAACTAGCATTAGTGATGACATACTATAACTAGAAAGCATTAAAAAACTAGTAGCAGCAGCAGGAGGAAGATATTATCAAAGGAGCTCTTTACAATTTTGGGAAACACTCATTTGTCATCTTGTTATCTACCCAACAGGTATGTAGCTTGCTTAGCCTAGTTTAGCTCAAAGACTCTGAAGCATGGAAACTGCTAGCCTAGTTCCATCAAAAGGAAAAGAAATACATCTTCCTGCAACTACCAAGGTGGCTGATTAACATGTTGTATCTTTTGTTATTAATACATACAGAATCTTAAGTTTAAAGACTTACATACTGCTGTGTATTAAAGAGCCTCCTACCTGATAAAGCTTTTGAAAGCAGCTGATTGAGGGTTAATGCAGAGTGGCACCCGACTCCCCTTTTGCTGTTCCAAAATGAACTGATGGATGATCTCTGTCAGGGTAAAACACAGACCAGCAGAGAAAGATTAGTAAACAAAGTCTTACTTTGATGTCTTACTTGACAACAAAAGTCAAAGACACAGGCAGAAAGCTAGAGTCAGAAAGAGAAAGAGTGCAGCAGGTGGAGGTGGAGATGGTGTTGTTATAGATGGTAATGCTGAGGTAAAAGCAGGCAAATGTTCACTTAAATGTCTTAACAAAAAAAGAAAAGTTCAGTTGTAGCCTGTAGTCTTTTTACAGTTGCTTGATTGTTACTGTAAGTTTAAATTCAAGCTTGATGAACATGAACACACTATTTGTGTTACAGTAATCAAATATTGTGTTCATTAACAATAGACGAATTGCTTAATTTTTCTTTCTATCAGTTTTTAGTTATATACAAGCCTATACTTGATGCACGTTTTTTAATCCATGTCACGCAGATGCAATGAGTAGAGAGCCAGCACTTGCACAAACAGCATGCAGACTGGGACTCTAGCCTGCTACGTCTGTTAAATAGATACACTGTATGTGTTCGGGCCAGAATGACTGAAAAGCTAACACAAAAGCCACAGTAAATCTGGCTCTGAACGTCAACATAACTTTTGTTTTTTAACAAGAAAACTCCACAGGTCATCCTTAAGGGCATGTAGGAGTCACAAGTTGGAGGTCTCAGTAGGGCTCCTGCCAGACTGTACCAGGTTGACTCAATAGATAAAAACATGTGCTATGAATTAAAATCAGTCACCTCTGTATGTCAGACACTTTAGATGTGAAATTATAACATTTTTTATTTTCATCTCAATTACTTCTATTTGGCATGTTTGCCAGAATTTTTGATTTGAACATTCTTCTATCCAGACACGGCCAAAGAAATATTCTGTCTGTGCTAGTACTCTTTTCTTTTCTGTTTTCTCTTCATTTCAATTAACACTCATAAAGAGTGATATTGCATTTGGTAGTCTATTCTAGTATTGCTCTTTTTAAATCCCTTTGTCATTGTTAAAATGTCCTTTAATACAGCAACAACATAAAGGCAAGCAGTAGCTCAGATCAGCAGATGAACTAACCTTTGACGTGTCTCACAGAGCTCAGATTCTTCTCAAAGCCATCGTCAAACTTGGGATTAGTGACAGGCTCAAAGTCACTGGTGTAAACACGACCAGAGGATGTGGTGTAGCAGCATTTGCACATGCATGTATGGTAGCGCAGTCGACCCTCGTCCAGGTAAGGGTGAGCCAGGGCATCCTTTGCTGAAATCCTCTTTGACTGGAGACCAAACACACAAGTTATATATGATTAGCAAAATTATTAACATTTTACATCTATCTTAGTCTCCGAATATTCTTAAAGAGAAATATTTTAGATACATTTTTTCCAACTACTAATGGTAAGTTTAAAATAATTGAGGTGGGGAGAGGGACGAAACCTATTTTATATTTTATAGTGCCTTGAAAGGCACTGTTCTGTTTTCCTCTGACATTTCACCTATACCGATATTACATTTTTTTTGTTTTCGTTGAATCTAGGCTACACCCAATTGGTATTTGAATGACCCCGAAACCTGGATGAACAGATGGACAGACAAATAGATATATGTAAGATTTATTTAGTTCCTGCTGTGTTTTCTGATGCTTTGGCGCCAAAGCTCAGTTGTACTGAGTGCCTGTTTTCATTTTGCTGTACTTGACAAATTGTTATTTGTTGTACCTATAGTGTAGACACAATGATTCAAAAGTTCGATATATATAATATAATATATATATTATATAAGATATATATATATAATATATAGGAGTAATTAAATAAGATATTCCTTTATTAGTCCCTTAACAGGGAAAGTCACAGCATTTACAAATAGGAATAATTAGCTTTTTAGTGTATCTGACTATTGAGAAAAAGTAAATGACAGGAAAAACACATTTTATGAAATATACATTTTTTATTATTTAATTATACATTTTCCCACTATGGGAGGAATAAAGGTATATCTTATCTTATTAGCACGTTCCACCATAATATTGATATTGCTTGATTGCTGAGATCTTGTTCTACAAACATATTAGGATTTCTTTACATTTAATTTTTTTTCTTGTCAAAATTAAAATCTGTTTTATCCAAATTCTCACAGAATCACTCACGGGATCAAACACCAGCATCCTGCAGAGGAGGTGGACAGCTTCATGGGTTGCTTGGCTAGACAGTGTGTACAGAACAGGAAGGGATGGCTGCAGGGGGAAAAAAAACCCATTACAACATTAACCATCCTCTCCCATTTCCTTCAGCTTCTGGTATACTTTATATATATGCATATCAAATAACATCTTTCAATTAATTGAATTTCTTAAAAATGTGCGCCTTGAAACATAGCCATAGCCAGCAGAATGTGAAGAAGACAGCAAACTGATTTAAACATGGATGCAAGTTTTGCAATTGTTAAATGAGAAATTGGTTATACTCAATACATTTGTTAAGCGACATGGATACTTTCAATATTTTGATGAGGCCCACTGAATGTAAACTTGAAGTGTTTAATTACAAGAAAACATTACAGGGTATCTTAAAGGCAAATACATAAATCACAATTCAAACAAATTTCTTTTCACATATCTAACAGTGGGCTGCACTGCGCAGTGGTTAGCACTGGAGCCTCACAGCTAGAAGATCCCTGGTTCGCGTCCCGGTTAGGACGCTTGGGATCTTTCTGTGTGGAGTTTGCATGTTCTCCCTGTGCAGCGTGGGTTTTCACCGGGTACTCCGGCTTCCTCCCACAGTCCAAAAACATGCTGAGGTTAATTGAATATTCTAAATTGTCCGTAGGTGTGAATGTGAGTGTGTGTGTTTGTTTGTCCTGTGTGTGGCTCTGCAATGGACTGGCGACCTGTCCAGGGTGTCCCCTGCCTTCGCCCTAAGTCGGCTGGGATAGGCTCCAGCCCCCCCGCGACCCTGCAGAGGATTAAGCGGCGTACAGATGTACAGATAATAGATGGATATCTAACAGTATTTTAATAATCATACTTTTTAGAGGCATTTTTATACTGTCATTGATCACAGTAAGGATCAAATGGCCAAAAATCACTGACAGTGTTTCCCACACTGAAAAAAGAGGCTTTGCTCAATGGGGCCCACAGCTGTACACAGGACAGGTAGGGGTGGAAGTTGGAATCTCATCTTTCAGGTTTAGGTAGACTGCTGAATCTTGGCCTGAGGAGTTAGCCCTCCTATGTTTAACCATGCGTTTGTTTAATGTTTGGTTTCTGTGATGTACAAATCTGTGCAGTCCTAATTGCATTGGACTACATGCAACAGGGTGCTTTTCATTTGCTGTGTTTAGGGTCTGTTAGTAGGTTTGAAAAACACAGGGATGTGATGTATGTTAAAGGTCCTCCTGAGTTTCTCCAACACTCCAGACACGTATGGAATAACAATGTTGTTGCATCTGTCCTTCTTTTCATTACCACCTGTAGTGCTGGTGCTCTTTCTGGATTTTGTGGCTGTTTTCACAAAGGTCCAGTTAGGGTATCTACAAGCTTTAAATGCATTCTTCAGGTGTTTACGCTCCTTCTCCTGGGGTTGTGCACTTGTAGGAATATTCTCTGCTTTGTTGCGCAGGACAGACAACTCTACAATTTGTTCCAGCGGGTGGTGAGAGTAAAAGAGAAAGTATGGGTCTGTGTGTGTGGGTTTCCTTTATACATCAATGTGGAGGCTCCTGTCTTCAATGTGTATGTTACAGTCCAAAAGGCCAAACGGTTGTTCCCGGTGTCTTCTCGTGTGAACTTGATGTTGCTGTCCATTGAATTAATGTGCTCTGTGAAAGCTTGTACTTCCTGAGTTTTAAAAAAGCCTGCACTAATAACTCACAGTAATGTATTAGCATATTGTTAGCACATTACCCAACATCACATTTAAGACTAGGCTTAAAACTTTCCTCTTGATAAAGCTTATAGTTAGGGCTGGCTCTGGTGAGCCTTGAGCCATCGTTATGCAGCTATAGGCCGAGACTGTCGGGGAATTTCCCATGATGAACTGAGCTTTTCTCTCCTCCTCTCCCTCTCTATCTGTGTACACTCTTATCCCATCAATGCATGTTACTCACTCAACATCTTCCCTTTCTTGTGTCTTGTGTAGACACTTTCTGCAGGTATTTCTGTCTCCAGAGTTGTAGTGTCTGGATCTGAGATCCTACGCTCAACACCTGTTGCTACTATGATTATTATTATCCCTTTCATTAATATTATAAATATCATTATTATTATTACCACTACTTTACATCTCAATGTGGATTTGAATTGTACTACTGCATGTCCTCTCTTCTCCTGCATAAGGCAGGTCAAAATAGAAACCCTCTGTCAAAATTTAATAATTCTCAATATTTTCTCAGTTATGGTTCATCCAACTACTTCCCCCTCAAGATTGCACTTCCTTGGATCATCAGTAATACACCTGCCAGGTGTGAAGTCGATAGGATGTTTCTACCACACAATGATCTATGAGGTCATCCTCTGCAATGTGGTCTTCATTGGGGCCAAAACTAGCCGTGGCTTGAGAACCAAGCAGACATCGGTCTGCACTGTAGTACCATCTACTGGCTGTAGATAGTAAGTCAGTGGAAACAAACTGATTTCAGGCAAGAATCCAATACTAATAATGATGAGAATTATTATCATTAGTGTTCTAATGAAATTACCCTTATCAAAAATATTCTACCTATCAATACATCTTTCTAAAAAGCATAAAACTGAGTAAAAAAAAAATATAGATTTGATTTATAAACATTTGAGTCAGACTACTTACTATTTCTTACCAATTTATTCATCATCACTTGAAAATCTTGCCAAGTCAAGTTTGACCTTTAACTGGATATGTGTTCTGGGCTGTCATTAACACAATTACACCCAAATAATCCCATATAAGGGCAACAGTGCTGTGTCCAAATCATTGGAGGGCTTGAGAGGGCTCAAGTTCCAAGTTCAAATGTATAGATTTTTTTAGTGGTCTTTCTGAAACATAAAAGTGCTTAATTCTTGTTCTGACTTACACAAAAATAGTTGCTCACCTGTTTGTGAGGTCCTCTTAGAATGTGTGCACGAGCACCTTCACATGCTGTCCTCATGGCCTCCATAGAAGGAGTCCCCAACAGGTCAGTAATTAAATCCAGCTACAAACCAACAAGGAAAAAAGACACACCCACACACATCACAGACAACAGACTAAGATAGTGAGGTTTGTTTCTGTACGTCAGGACTCACAAGATGTTTGTCTTTAAGAATAGAGGCATTTATTGTATCTATGGCAGCGAGTAGCAACAAAGAGCCAACCAATAATACAGTTTGTCATTAAAAAAATACAAAGCACAACAAACTTTAGTGAGGCTCTATTTACATGTAACCAACATGACTTTATCCTACCTAGAATGTTTTATTATATCCTTGAATTACTCTTCAGTGACACTGATACGGGGCAGTTGTTATCATGAATACTTATACCTCAAACTCATTTCACTGTCTCTATTCTCTCTCTATTTCAGTTTTTCATTTGCAGCATGATTCCCATTGATAGTTTATTCATTCAGTGTTTTCTCATGTGTATATTCCTATGCTTGTAATTTTTAACATCTTTGACATCGTAATACATTTGCACCTTTCCATGCAGTATATCTATTTATTGTTTTCAATTGTAAGATTGAAAACAGCACCATTTACTTTGACCAATGTGTTTCGTCCTCATTTTAAAATTTTTATTTTTATTTTTTTCTACTCACAAATAGAAACAGTTATTCTTTATTTTATTCTACTGTAAAGTCACAAATAGAAACAGTTATTCTTTATTTTATTCTACTGTAAAGTCACAAATAGAAACAGTTATTCAAACAATGGCACAGAAGAGCCAGAGAAATGGCCAGCACAAATAAATACAAGTCAGCTGATAATAAAGGCCGGTTAAAAACAGAGTAGGGTGAATTATCTGTACTCAAATGGCTCACGTGTGGAAGTAAGTAAACTCTAATTCCATCAGTATAACAACAGAGTTGCGTTATACTCACCACTCTACTGAGAACACTTTTTCTTTTTAACCCAAATACTGTTTTCATTGACCATTTAATTCTAATCACGTCTATTGTACTTTTTCAGTTAAATTATCATCAATTAAACTCACACTTTCTGCAGATTTTTTTTTTTCTGGTAGACAGTGATGGAAAAACAATGCAAAATGGAACTGTCTGCCAACAATTTGTGAGTAATTGGTGTTGTGGAAATACACATTGTACTGAATTGATCAAGACAACAGGAGTAAACATAGAGAAAGTGCTGAGGTTGCATCAACTGTGAAAAAAACAGGACCAGTTCAGAAAATTAGTTATTAATAAATGGAAAGATATAAAACTGGAAATTAAAAATAAACATCTGGTTCTCTCGGGCCCTGACTGATATTAGAACATTTTGACATTTTATTTTAGTATGCACGTATAATTATTATTATGAATGTATTATTTATTAATGTATCGATGGTACATTTATACTCTGTATAAATAATCAATTCCCTACAACTAAATTTCTCTCTTGACTCATCTCATCTTATCGTAAGTGAGTAGACGTTACCTGCTGAATGGGACTTTGGGCTTGGAAGAGGATGCGTCGCCCCAGCAGCTCAGCAAAGATGCAGCCTACAGACCAGATATCGATGGAGTTGGAATAATGGCGGCTCCCCATGAGGATCTCAGGAGCTCGGTAGTATTGTGTCACTACTTCCTGAGTCATGTGCCGTGCCTCATCTGACTCCTCCACTCGGGCCAGGCCAAAATCACAAATCTGGGAGATAATTATTCAGATGTCAGTACAACTGTTGTAATGTTCTGTTAATGTGATGTTATATCTTTTCTACCCTGGCAGCTATATTCTGAGAAATAATAGTAACTAGTCCATAACACACTCCTGCTCAAATGGAAACAACCAGTAGGTGTCACTCACAGGGCACAACAAGTGTTGCATCATGTAGCACAGTTTGACAGTGTTTCCCACACATAGACTACACTTGGGCACTGCCTACATTATATTTATGTTCATGAAGGTAGTCTTACTTCATCCATTTTGTTTGTGAGTTTGCTCCAAACCCTCGGACTAACACACTAAAAGTCACAAATGTAACCCATCAGCACACTTTGAAAGATGGTAAAACTATACATGTAGGGGCTTTGACCACTTCCCATCACCCGAATGTATTTTGGCAGCCTACATTAATCCTTGCCTAAAAAATTCAAAGCAAACCATCTCAAAGTTATGTTACATCCACAGCCCTTGATAATGTCACATTTATGTTAGCTTCCTTTTTCAATTCAACTTTTATTTATATAGTGCCAAATCACAACAGAAATCATCTCAAGGCACTTTTCATACAGAGCAGGTCTAGACCATATTCTTTCTAATATTATTTATAGAGACCCAACAATTCCCATCATGAGAAATCAATTGGGAACAGCAGCAAGGAAAAACTTCCATTTGTCCCCTTGTTGCTGGTACCTGTCTAATTTTCAGTGGAACTGTGAATGAATTTAATTAAATACCATGTATCTTCTTTCCTTGCAAGAAGCAGTAACGTTACCTAACATTACTGGCAGATGCATAACTTTACTGAAATGGAAATGACCAGTTATTTACAATAAATAAATTTCTGAAGAGCAATTTTGGGCTGTGGAGGATATTGTTTGACCAGTCAGGAAATCCAATGCTTGATTCCATAGATACATGCAGATCGGTGAATATGACTGCATTGTAATGGTATTTAGTTCATTTAGCCATTCATCAGCCTTTCACTTTATTTAGTCCTTGTAAATCGATGAAAAAGCATGTTGAATATTTTTTCAACAGTTTTTATTAATGAATAAGAAAAAAAAACTGATTAAACGATTGTAGTTTGCAGTGTTCTTGCATTGTGTCCATGGTGCAGTAATTAACAAAGAACTTTACAATAAAATGCAATACAGTGAAAAATACCCACAACTGCATCCTAAATGACTGTGGAGCTGAATCAAATTCTTTATAGGATGGTCTAAACAAAAACGGAAAGCCTTAAAAGACAAGATTTCTCTTATCCAATGGCCTCATTACCCCTTGTGCTGTCGCTGCTCAGTCAGTTCAGTAAACTCTCAGGCTATAAATAACATCTCAACAAAAGTGAACTTTTCCCTACCAATATTGAAGCACGTGCCATAGACCTTTCCAATTTTCCCTTTAAGTTTGTGAACAACAAATTTTCCTATTTAGGCATATCCGTGACAAGGAAGCACAAAGATCTATTCCAAGAGAATCTTATTACATTGTTAAATCAAACTAAACAAATCCTAACACAGTGGTCGCCCCTGTCACTATCTCTTGCGGGTCGCATCAATTTAGTCAAAATGACCATTCTACCTAAATTTCTGTACCTTTTCCAGGCCTTACCACTCTTTATTCCTGGGTCTTTTTTTCAATTTCTTGACTCAGTTATTTCTTCATACTTATGGTGGGCTAAACAGCCACGTATGAACAAGACTCACTTTCAAAAGACCAAGGCTGCAGGAGGCCTAGCCCTCCCAAACTTTCGCTTTTATTATTGGGCTGCTAATTTGTGCTGCCTTGCATTCTGGTCCTTCTGCTGTGGCCAAGCTGACTGTCCTGACTGGGTGGTGATGGAGTTAGAGTCAAACGATAATTTGTCAATTCTTGCATTTCTTGGTTCTTCACTTCCACTTCCTTCACTTAAATCAATCAAAAACCCAGTGGCTAAACATTCTCTTAGAATTTGGGCCCAATTTAGGAAGTTTTTTGATTTTCACAGCTTCTCTCTCCTAAGCCCCATTGCATCAAACCTCCTTTTCAAACCATCCTGTCAGGATCCCACCTTTCAAGAATGGCACAGGAAAGGTATTGTACATTTTAAAGATCTGTTCATAGATAACACTTTGGCATCATTTGAGCAGTTGAGTAGAAAATTTAGCCTCCCAATGTCAAATTTTTTCAGATATCTTCAGGCAAGGCATTTTCTTTCTCAGACATTCAGCTCTAGAGCATCAATAGGCTTGACCATAGTTAGACATAGACCACACTGTTCTCTTTACAGACCCACTTAACCGGATATTAGCCCATACTGTGTCAAATGTGAACTTGCAGTAGCTTCTCTCATTCATATGTAC
This sequence comes from Holacanthus passer, assembly GCA_025331565.1. Classification (NCBI taxonomy): domain Eukaryota; kingdom Metazoa; phylum Chordata; class Actinopteri; family Pomacanthidae; genus Holacanthus; species Holacanthus passer. The sequence goes on along the minus strand of JAFREQ010000072.1, from coordinate 1,632,233 downwards.
TGGTCCCGCTGGTGCTTAAACAAATATTGGAGGGAAGTCTTTCATACACTCTCTCTGGTGTTAAATATCAAATTAGAACCAAACCCACTGACTGCTCTGTTTGGGATCATGGAGGGGGAGAAAAAGTTACCCACTGCAAAGAAACACACTTTATCCTTTGCCTCCCTTCTAGCTTGGCAAGCAATTTTGTTCAGGTGAAAGGATACTCTCCCTCCCACTCATGCACAATGGCTGGAAGACATTATGTCCTGCTTAAAACTGGAGAAAATTAGATACTCACTTCAGCAATCAAATAATAAGCTCCAGAAAGTGTGGGGACCCTTCCTAAAAGCAATCCAGACCCTGTGAAGGTTTGACCCTTGGATGCAGGTTAACTATGCTGCACATTTCTTATTCACTCCTAGTGCAAGCTCTTGGTGTAACAGTGATCTTATGATGTGACTAGTACTCTGGCAGCGACAGGGGAGGGATTATTTTGTCCACTGTTTGATTTTTTTTGTCTTTCTTTCTTTCTTTTGCATTCTTGTACACTTTGTACATTGGTGTATGCTGTGATTGACATACCCATGCTCATATTTCTGTAATGACCATTCAGCATTGCATTTTTGTTATACTATAATAAAAAAGATCTTGGATTAAAAAAAAAGATTTATTGACTATGACACAGATAGGCAGAATTTACAGAGGCTTCTGTTATTGTTGTACTCAGGTGGAATATAAATTTTGACTCTCTGATATGTTCAGTTGACATGAAAAAAGGTAGGCACATAGCCTGTTCCACGCACCTTGAGCACACAGTTGCTGTTGACCAGGAGGTTGCCAGGCTTTATGTCTCGGTGTAGAATGCCAGCAGAATGAAGGTATTTGAGTCCTGGAGGTGGTGGTTGTTGAGGAGAAAGAGTCAACAGAATACAATATTAGAACAGATATAAGATGTTACAATGCCATTTTCAAGTCTCAACTTTGAAACCACAACTAATATAGTGCTTACCAGCACTCATACAACAAAAAGGTTGAGTGAATGAGTCCAAACTGTTATCTGCTCAAATATTGGTAATACACAGTGTAACTGTTAATGAATGTGTGTCAGAGATTGTTAATGTACAAAGCATCATGCATTTTTAACAAATTTATCCCCACTACCATCATGTAATTCTCCCACAGGTGTAAGCCTGATGTCTATCAACACTGTCCAATTTATAGATCGGAAAAAGAGCCAGCTCTGACAGACATATTTGGATTGGGAAAGATATTCCGTTCCCAGATGGCACATGAAGAGTGTGGAAAATGTTTATCTGTTATTAGTTATTTTATATGCTGAAGCCGTCTCAGGCACATGATGCATAATTTCCTCAAAACAAAACACAACACACACACAAAAAAAATAAGGAAAATGACATCTCAGTCTCTTTTAATTATTTACAGACATGCCCACTTTGCCTTTGTCTGAGTGCTGTTAAGCTATCACTGAATCTCTACAATTCTTGTGCAGAAGTTTCACATCAAAAGTGAGCAGTGGTTCAAAGGATATAATCCCTTGCATTCCCAGTAGGCTTTTCATTTGAAAGACATAAACATTATTTGAATTCTGGTTGTACGGGAGTTCAGAGGACAGCAGCCAGATCATCTCTTAATTTAAAAACTAAATAGTCAAATGTAGTTTACTGCGTACTGCAAGTGTACACACAACTTGAACCTATTCGTCTTTACATTTTGCTCCATCAGTTGTGTTTTAGTGAGAGTTTTAGGTTGCTGTAGCATCCCTCTGGAAGCACTGAAATACTCAGTGCTGAAAAATACTACATTAATTTAACTTGGCTTCCACCCTTCACTTCCTACACATAAGTGCACATTTCATGCCTTTTGTTGTTTAAGTGAGAACATCTTATAGACATACAATAACAAAGAGAACCTACCTCTTAAAATCTGATAAAGAAAGACTTTGGCGTGGTCTGAGCTCAGCGGCTGTGGTGATACAATGATCTTATGGAGGTCACTTTGCATCAGTTCAGTCACCACATAGCTGACCAAAGAGAAATTAAGGGGAAAACCACATCAACCTTCAAAATAATAAAAAAGAAACTGGCTGCAATACAAGCCCAAGGCATGATTAACCCACCACCATGCTACAGTTGTAACAGTTGGAGAGAAGTTCTTTTTCTTCTGCACTTCTTCTGCATTTTTTTTTGTCTCCAAACATACCTTTGTTCATTGTGGCCAAAAAGTTCTATTTTAATTTCATCAGTCCACAAGATTTGTTTCCAAAATGCTTCAGGCTTGTTTTGATGGTCCTTTGAAAAATTCTGATGTTGAATTTTGTTGTGAAGAGGCCTGATAGGTTTTCTTCTGATGACTCTTCCATGAAGGTAGTATTTGTGTAGGTATCACTGCACAGTAGAACAGTGCAACAACACTCCAGAGTCTGTTAAATCTTCCTGAAGGTCTTTTGCAGTCTAACAAGGGTTTTGAATTCCCTTTCTAGTAATCCTACAAGCAGTTCCCTCTTCCTTATCTTACAGACTACAACTTGACCTCTACCATTCCTCTTAACTACCATTTTTTAAATTACATTATGAATTGAGGAAACAACTACATGAAAATGCTTCTTACTGCTTTCTCCTGCTTTGTGGGCATCACTTTTTTTAAGTTTCAGAGTGCTAGGCAGCTCCTTAGAGGAGCCCATGGCTGATTGTTGGGAGGTTTGAGGAGTCAGGGTATTTATAAAGCTTTGCAGTTTGCATTACTTGGCCTTTCCTAACGATGACTGAACCTAAACTTTAAAACGGTGCTTATTTCCCTTTTTTCACTCTAAAATTGTAAAAAACAAAAATCTTGAATTGTTGAAAAAAAAAAAGCTTCATCTTCATAGTGTTTCTTCTGGAGATCAGTTCATCTTTTGCTCACTTGAATATTCACAGAGGGCGGCTGTGACACACACACACACACACGCATGCATAATAAAGGTCCAACTAAAATAATTATTTAAGAATGTTTATGAGGCACTACAAAGCCATTGCATTACCTGAAAAAAATCCATGCTTTCTGACCACACTTGAACAAGAATTATTGTTTAACATGTTAATACAAGAATACCTGGATCCACTTTTGAATTAATCAATGGCAAAGGATACATTTCTTCAAAGTAGTCGATGTGCGGAGGTTGTAGTATGTCCAGAGCAGAGAGCACCTGAGGAGAGAGTTAAGGCCAATGTATTTTATTTTATTTCCTGATTAATAAAAGGTATCTGTATCTGGATATGTTTTCTCGATAATTATATCAGAACCTTTGCATTTACACTTGATATTTATAAGCGTTCTTGAAATCCTTAGTCTGCCCATATTGTGAACCAATAATCATGCAAATTAGGTAGGCGGAGCTGGAACCATGGAGCATCTCAAGTCAATGGAAGGGACTTGTTGTACCTCAATGGATCAACATGATGTGCAACGGAAGGAGCATGTGACAGATGAAGACAGCCAAAGATATCTTACTAACGAGGCTAATTTTACTAACACTGTAAGAATGCAATCAGTGTCAGTGGAAAAGCTTGGAACACTTGTCGCTCAGGTGATCCTTGTCTTGCTTGTTAGAGCTGTCCCTCAAACTCTCCTAAAGTGACACCACTGTATAAATGTACTTATTTTTCACCTGGCCAGGTGGACAGAGGGTTAATGACAATTCATTTACCATTACTGTGTACTTACATTTTCATGTTTGAAGAAACATAGCATCTTCAGTTCCCGAAATACCCTCTTGCAAGAAACAAGGTTTTGGAAGACATTGGGCATCTTTTTGAGGGCGACTCGTTTTCCATCTCTGGGGTCTGTAACCGACCTGGGTGAAAAGGACAAACACAATATTACTAGGATTCAGTGGCTTTTATGAGGTGTTAGTACTTGGGTATTGTTAGTTAGACTGATTTTTTTTGACATTATATAATCAAAGTTATTGTGACAGTTATTGAATAATTCAGACACCTATGAACCAACATTTTGGTTGACAATAAGATAGCAGAGCAACTACTGGCCAGATTGCCATTAAATTTTATATACGTACTCACAGTCCCAAGAGGCTGATTCTTGATCATGTTCCATCCTCCCAACCTTTCCTTTAGCAACACTATGAGGCCAATTCCAATTTACAAACACTACAAACAAGGATTCTTGAAAACTTGTGGCTGGCATTTCATGAAATTATCCTGTGGATATTCACCCCAGAGGATTATTTATGTTTTTGGTGACCCTCCTGCTTTTATAATGGTGATCTTCCACATAGATGATAAGATATCTTGTGTGCAAGCTTGATAGTTTAGTCAGAAATTAGAAAGAGTGTGACAAGGTGATTGATAGAGGGGCCAGAATAAAAAGAACACAATTACTCTCTACCATGTTTGTTGGTTAGATAGACATACTTTATTTGTCCCTAACTGGGAAATTCTTGAAACTGGGAAAATCTTGGTTAAGCAACTTTCTCTGTAATCAGAATCTTTAAATACAGGAATGCAGAGATCAAAGCCCTCATGAGGAACAGCAGGTGTAAGTAAGAGCATTCCAACACCACACACTACAGTGCTTTCCAGCGTAACCTCAAGTGAACCTTTTCTAATAGGATCAGTAAAAGCAAACAGATGGCAAAGGACTAAGATCCAAGGCTTCAAGTCAAGACTGCTCCAAAACTCTACCAATAAGCTCACGTTCTCAACCCAGAGGAACTTTCAATGAGTACACAAAAGTAACAATGGCATGGAACGATAATGTGTACAGAGGGGTTCATGGGGCTTGAAATGACCATAAATTCTAGCTTTCATTCAACAGACTTACATTAGGGATAGGGCTTTCTTTCTAATTTACCCTCTTTCATAGGCTTTATCATATTTCTGCTCCTGTGTCTATTTGCTGTTAATGCAAATTCAACACTTCTTCTGTGTTTACTTGATAAATTCAGTGTATAACAACAGAGTCATGCCATATTCAATTATCCTCTGTAACAGAAATCATTTTCACAAGCATTTCCACTTTGACAGTAGATTAACAGAAATCAAGTTAACATCAATATGTTAATGTAAATATCAACACTGTTTGACAGATGTTTCACGATAAAAGCATTCAAGTGGCTCCAAAAATTCAATTCCTCCTTATTAGTCCATTATTCTTATCTAATATATATACATATATATAACTTATGCTGTGAGATTCCTCTGTTCCCCATGTTTGTGAAGCAGAAGAAGCCATCTTTAGAGTTATACAGCACATCCTGATTTTACAATTTCACTCTACTCCTCCATGCTTTCTTGTCACTCTCTTCTTCTGTGGCAGTTGGCAAACCAGCTTAGAGGTACATTACCACCACCAACTGTCGCTCTCACATTAAGTGGTAAGCGCTTCTGCTACCCAAATCATATTACCTTGCAAGGCAGCTGGATTCACAAGAACATAAAATCACACAAGAATCCAGTCCTGATTTGCTACATAGCTCGCTCCAAATATATGGCAGAGACACTAAATCAAAGTCAAGTCAAATTCAACTTTACTGGCAATTCTGCCATATGTACAGGACATAGACGGGACTGAAATGCCATTTCTCTCAGACCCCAGTGCAAACATGCAAGGCACAGTAGAAAAAAACAAAACAAAAAGACAAAGACGCTAAGAAACAAGACACCAGAACAAGCAATGCAACGTAATGGATAGTGCAAAAAAGTGTAGTAACACTGCCTGGCTGGTGTGCAAGTAGATAGATAAGGGATAGCTCTCGCAGTGGAAATGTATTGCCAAATCTCTACTGGTGGATACATTTCTACCATCGCATAGTATACTCATCATATCGTTCAACCCTACAATAATAATTACTATGGTTGCATTTCTCTACCTTTTAGCTGTTCAAAGTCATACAAGGAACTGCAACCTATTGTATTAATCTCATGAAAGGTGGGTAGAAATGGCACTATATCTATTGCCACAGCAGGGATATGTTTTGCATGACAGCTAAGAAACCTATTTTATTCTAAAACTCATAAAAAACTGTGTCTGCCACAGTGTTTCTAGATATGTTGACAGGAACTGCTGCTGCCAGCTGAACTATGCTTTGGCCGTTCAGTGTTTCAAATCAAATTCAGTAGAACTTCTTACCTGCACAAACTTGTAGTAAACGGCTTGGTTCAACTTGATGAATACCATCTCTAGGAGGCTGTTTGTCAGATTTGATCATTAGCATATCATCACCCCCAAGGGCTACACAAGGCTATCTATTCCCCTCCATTTGTTGCGGAGATTAATTTGCAAAATGAGAAAAAACACATTCCATTTACAGAAATAATGGTAGATGCTCCCCTGTAGAAAGAGCCGCAAGCACACAATTTTCTTACAACCTCTGATCGACACAAGTTGTGATGTAAAAATGCTCATACCTGTAAAATATTTACAAATTCAGGCAGACATTCAGATTAGGGCATTACAATTCTTAAATCAAACAAACAAAAACAACTGTGGAGAACAGCAGACTATCTGAACATGACTTGTACGACACGTCTGGGCCAATCATGAATTTTGTCCATAACAAAGAGAAAATTCTAAATATAAGAAAGCTGGTGAATGTGAGTTTACTACTGCCTAGCCACAGGGCAGCAGTGCTCAGTGTAAAAAAATCAACAACATCTCAATACTTTCTGACTTCCCTCCTCTGTCTGTGGCACTCAGCTCCAAGCCCATTGGTTCCTACTGAAGACAAAAAACTTGAAAAACACAAATATATGGTTTCATTTATAAGGCTCAGTAATTTCCTGACAGCTGGCTGCCATTGTTTATAATGAAATGTTTGTCAAACTGAAGTACATAGTGCATTTGTTTGGGAACAATTTTCAGTGGCAGATTAATCCAAGTTTGGTGCTCTAGTGAGTATTTGGGGCAGCACGACAGTGTATGTGAGATTCAATCAAATTAAACCACAGTCAGTGTGTGTGTCCATGGTAATGAAGGACATGTCACCAAGTGTGGCATATTGATGTGTTTGTAATAGTTGTTGGGCACTGGAGCTTTGTGACACATAGGAAGAAGACATATCAGGCTTTGGACGGACGGACAGACGCACGAACGGACGCACACACGATACTTGTTACTAGATAAACTCAGCGTTGATTTTGCTCTGCACATGGCATTTGAGCCATAAGAAAGCATAAGAAAAAAATTAAGACATCATTGGACTTATCCTTTAAGGATAGGAACTTCAAACAAAAATAGAAATATTTTTCCACAGTACCACTATTCCATTCTTAATACCTCTTAATTTTAATATTCTTTGCCATTTAATCAACCTGTATAGAACAGAGTGTCTGACTAGTCTATGAAAAGAGTCTACGGGTTTAATTCACTGGTTTAACTGCAATGTGTATGGAACTCAGACCACTTTTAGCAATAACCAGAGATTAACCTGTGACTGCAGAAGGATATCAGTGGAATGCATGTTTGCATGTTTATTAACCTGCTTCAGACACTAGGTCAATGTGGGACAGACATATCATTCTGCCTAGAGCTGCTGTGAGGGGAAGTGGGGTGGGGCTGAAAGACTCTCACAAGTGGAAAATGAAAATGGACATTTCTATGACCTTTCCTTATTGAGCTGAGATGTGAGATTCTCTTTGTAAGCACTAGGGATCTCGATGGTTAACTGTTACTTGGTTAGCCACTGAGGATATTTTTGACTAGTAATGTATGCCAACCTAATTAATAATAATAATTTGCATAAAGTCACACACACACACACACACACACACACACACACACCTTAGCAGTCTGAGGTAAAAATGAAGAACACTAAAACGAAGCTTGATGCGGGAACATTTCCTCCAGAAAGGCAAAGAAGTCAAATGTAAATTGTGTGACGCTACTGTTCAGTTTAGTGGTAGTACTAACACTATGCCGTATCATATTAAGAACAACCACCCAGCTGCCATCTCTGAGGATGGCTCGCAGCCAAAGATCACATCACTGCTACCCAGGCGGAGAAAGTGGGGTACACCAATCCAAGGCTGTCACCCAGTTGGTGTGCTGAATGATTGAGATATTGAATATACTGCCAATCAGTGTGATAGAGATTCAAAGAGCTAGTTCGTACCTCAAGCCCAAGTACATTATGTCATTGAGATCTACTGCAGATAAAAATGTGTAACCTAAAAGTCAAGCTAGTCAGAGCAGACAAGCTAACTCTGACCACTGACTGTGGGACAGCTCTCACAAACAAAAGCAACATCACAACTACCTTTCACTTTGTCAGTGTTGACTGGGAGATGCAGTCGGGTGTGCTCTTCACTCAGAGCCTCTCTGTTTAGCACACATCAGACAACCTCATAGAGAAGCTCACTAGAGCCATAGGGCCTCAATGAGTCTTGGGCTATCAAAAGCAAAATTCATTGAAACGTCCCTAATAAGCACTGACATTATCCAGCTTGGAGCATTTTTCTTAATTACTGTAATACAAATGTAAAAAAAAGTAAAGGGGCAGTGGTGGCCTAGTGGTCTGTGAAGCAAACTTGCAACCGGTGGGTCGTAGGTCGTAGGTTTGAGTCCCTGGACTGGCAAGAGGTTGAGGTGGGAAAGTGAGAGCCACTGCTTGTCCCAGTCACCACCACTGTGGGCCCCCCTTACCACCACCCTCCTAACCCCTGACTGCTCCCTGGGCGCTGCACCGCAGCAGTCCTCTGCTCCTAGTATGCATGGTTAAAAGGTTAACTATGAATAGGATGGGTGAAATGCAGAGAAGGAATCTACCCAAGGGGATCAATAAAGTATAGATTTATTTTATTTATTTATTTAATACAACTCTTGGGACATTGGGTAAAATATAAATGTGATAAGTGAATGTGATAATTTGCTAATATACTCGATGTACAAAGACAAAATATTAAATGTTTTACCACATCAACTTCATTGATTATTGTAAATATATGCTTATTCTAATTTCGCTGCCAGCAACATGCTGGGACAGGGGCAACAAAACACTGGGAACGCCAGAGAATGGTCAAAATATATTTACATATTACACAGTGTCCCAACTTTTTTGAAATTGGGGTTGTAATTCTGATAATCATGGCAGAATTTGAGTGTTAAAAATGGAAAAAGTATGTTGATCATCATCATCCACATGCACCTGCAATACACATTCCTGCCAATGGTTTAACACTGTTCCATTAATCTAAAGGTGGCTCTAATGCACAAAAAAACAGTAGATATGTTTTTATGGTGTTATGTTTGTAAGTTATACACACGCATGATGACCCACATATACCGGAACAAGCCTGCAGATGGCATGTTACATATTCCCGCCAATGGTTTCACTCTTTTCCGCTAAACAACATCATTGGTGTTGGTATCATGCACAGAAATGGCAAAGCATCAACAAAAGGCAGAAGGATTTTGAGAATGGGACACCAGACACTAAGATCACTAATCTATAATAAAAGCTGCATACCTGGCTCATACGAGTTGCTCTGGCCTCCACTGCAGTCACCCGGCCCATTCAAAAACATGACATACAGTCACACTCACAAAAATAGCTTATATAGTCTCCTGGCGCATTGTTTAATAATGCCTTGTACAAACAGCAATAATTTAATTGGCATTTCAAAGACGTGTCTTTTTGTAATTGTGGTATATGAGGAAAACGCTTTTAGGGTCATATTGGATTCCTTTTTATTGCAGTACAGTGGCCGGCCACTGGGGCACTGGCTATTACAGTTTTTCTCCCTTGGTTTGGCTCATTTCTTGAAACAGAAATTATATTCTCAAAATAACATGGACAAACATCCAAACCACTCGGCAATTGTTCACAACACAATTGAATTTCTCATTCATTTCATCAAATTGCAAATGTCTTAGTACATGTCTCAATGTCTCAGTACATCTTTGCAAATGATTGAGTACAGGTAGCCTACAGTTAGCACAATTTCCAAGTGAATACATCTTGTTGATCTAAACTGATTGTTGATTCTCAGTCTAATGGTCATTCTCTCCAAAACATGTCAGCATCATTTCATTGTATAAGTCATCACATGCACAATAGTCAGTTCAATTATCAAAATTAGTCAAGAACATAATACCATGAATAGGGAGAGTGAGGACAGCCACCAGTGAAGAAGTGTTAGTCGTGAAACTCCAGCTTTATTTACAGCACTGGAGGCTACATATCATTTTCCTTGTTTTTGGTTTATGTGTTTATATTACAGTATATTATGCTGTATACATTTTTTTTACTCTGATGTATGGAAGTTACTTTATGCGTATGAATAATAATGGTTCCACTTTCCTTGGCAGTATGAGTGCAGTGAGTGATGTCAAACCTTGGAGGCTAATATGACCGTAACATTCTTTTTTTTCAGTTTTATACACAATTGTATTCTGTTAGCTAGACAAAAAAAACTAGTACAGTAACCATTGTCAATGAAGGACTGGGCTAAGACTGAGAGCTGGACATGAGGGATATTTCAATGGTCCTCTGCCATAGTGACAAAACATCTAAACATTTTGACTTGCAGTGCTACACAATGCCAAAGGGACGATGCATTTTGGGGGCACTGACTATTTATATGGGAAAGGAATTTAGTTTTGACACATGAGTGAACTGTTTTGGGGGAGATATGAGCTTTTGCAGGTGAACCGTGGTGTTGTGCTGAACCATCCAGGTTATTTTGGCAAGAGCGCCAAGAGTGTTGAGAACGTCCGGTCTGTTTCAAGAAATGAGCCAAAGCAATTGAGAAGGATCTTTGCATTTTGGGGGCACTGACTATTTATATGGGAAAGGAATTTAGTTTTGAAGCATGAGTGAACAGTTTTGGGAAAGATATGAGCTTTTGCAAGTGAGCTATGGTGTTGTGCTGAACTGTAAGACTGTTTTGCCAAATGATCTTAGAGTTTTGAGAATGTAATTTCTGTTTCAAGAAATGAGCCAAACCAATGGAGAAAAACTGTAATGCATCCATAAAGAAAACAATAAGCGATAAGATATACCTTTATTTGTCCTACAGTGGGGAAATTTACATGTATATTAAAAAATGACTTTAGGTCATTTAATGTGTTTAAGTTAGAAACATTGAATGTAAACAGAACTGTTTTTGGTTTCCAGAAAACTGTGCTGTCTCTTCAGTTTAGTTGCCCTATAGTTGTCTCCTTTGTCTCCATCTTTGTTTCTTTACTTTATTCCTCCTTCCTTTCGTTCTCTCCTTTTCACTTTTATATTCTTTAGCTAATTTTTCTGCCTTGCTGTTCTTGGCAACATTACTGCTCCTTGCAGCTACATTCACTCACATGATACGTCAACAAAAATCCTTTTAACTTATAAGATAAGACAAACCAAATTTGCAATTTATGACGTCTTCTTCTGCATTATTGGCTATTGTTTCCATGTTGGCTTAGTTTTACAGTTTTGTTACAGTGTGACTGACACAAATTTGCCCCAATAACACATTTAAATACGAGACTGAAGTTAATGCAACTTGAGACTGAAGTCAATGCAACTTGAGACTGAAGTTAATGCAACTTAATGCAAAAGTAACTTCATAATCCAATCAATTTTTAAGACCTGAAACATTTTAAGGCCTAAAATTCATATATATATATATATATATTTCTTTCAGTTCAAAGTATGGGTCAAGCTCCCAAAACACTGGATCCTACATGTCCCACAATGCAACTTGGTAGTATCTGTTATCAGACCCTTCCTGCCTGGTGCAGGAACGCTCAAATCTTCTGAACTCCCAGTGTGCAGTTTTTAACTTTCTGTTCAATTTTGCAGTCTTCAGCCAAACTGATATTACTTGTGATGTCACTTGTCACCATAAGACTAACTGGTATTTACCTGTTTTACTGGGTAATACAGGCAGTCACTGTACTTGAATACTTACTACATTGTCAACAAAGGCTGTAGTATATTGGTGTTGGAACAGATGTAGTTTGTTGAATATATTTTGTCCATCTTTCAGATCATCATTAGTTTCCATGCATTTCCCTACAGTATAAAGGTGGAGACTTTGAGAGATTTGAAAGTTGCTTAAGTTATCTAATTCATCACAGTAAACATCAACAACGGATCTTGCAGTTCCAAGTGCAGATATTTTAAATCTTTGCACTGGATTACCACAAAAATAATGTAACTGAAAAAAGTAACACCAGTATGAAGAATTAACTCAAATTTCAAGACTCTGCATTTTTCACATTATACTTCAATTAATGGTTAAAACGCACTGAGCTAAAACCCTATCCAACCAAAGTATACATGACTTGTAGTAAAATGGGCGAAAACATGCATAAATACTGGTATGGTCTGTTAAAAAAATTAGTGCAGTGCACTTACCAGACAACCCCAAAAGCTCCATAGCCGATGGGCCTGTCAGGCTCTATATCCAGCTGCTGTTGTAGGTGGTGCGTGTGTTGCTGTTGATGCTGCTGCTGCTGCTGGTGGTGGTGGTGATGGTGGTGAGCTTTGACAGCAGCGGCGGCTTGTACCTGGGCAGGAGCCGCGGCCGCCGCTGGCCCGGGGGCTTGTCCGGGGGCAGGAGAGGGAAAGTAGGGCTGCTGCTGGCCGGGATTGAGCATCACCGCCGCAGCAGCAGCCGTGGAGGTGTGTTGCTGAACCGTGTGCACGGCGGCGGCGGAGCCCGGGTGCTGCAAGTGATGCTGGCCCGCGTGGTGGTGGTGGTGCATGTGGGGAGGCGGAAGGTGCTGGAGCTGGTGGTGATGCGGATGATGGGCAGCCACTGCTGAAGAGCCACCATTGTAAGCAGCCATCATTTTCGTAACATCTGTAGCCGTTGTGCCGCAAAGAGCCATTCAGTGAAATGCCTCCTTTCAGAACCTGCTTCTTGAAAATGATGATAATGGCTACCAGGCTGCAACACTACGACTTATGAAACTTAGAGAAAACATATAGAGAATAGATTTGGGGTTTAAATGATCCAATAACAGCTACTTCAAATCTGTTGGGAAAGAAAATACTCTGCTGTGCCTCCTTATCATAATGCCAACAAGGAGCTGACCCACTTCCTTTAAATTAATTTTCTTGCTTGCACACCATTAGGCTACTGTAGCCTGGGGCTAATAACGGAAATCATATCAGGAGCATGTAAATGTAGCAATAACCACACAAGTCTTACAATCTGTGCAGCCCTAATAGTGTCACTAACAATGGTAAATCAAAAATATTTCATATAAAAAACCCACACCCCCCTCAATAAATAAAAAAGTCGATGGCCCTAGATGTCCCTCATGATAGAGGTGGCGCCCCCCTCCCTCCTGATGAAATTCAGCTTCCCGGTCTTAATAGAACAGTGTGATCTAAAGCATGTCACGTGGGAAGAAGCGCATTCATCTTTTAAAAGTGTCTAAGTTTGCCACACGCTCAGGTCCACCGCCGTTGCTCTTCCCACCAGCGGGGTTCCACAAAACTTGGGAATCGCATCTATTATTACAATCTGATTTCTCCTTCAGATGTGTGCGCAGACCAGACAGCTACTTTGTAAATAGGAGTAATCGTCGAGCCGTAATTAACGCTGCTGATCCGGTGCAGAGGAGGTGTATCCCAGCCCAGGCCACAATGCAACAGCGCACGCAGGCAGGCAGGCCCTGGCCTCGGCCATCCACTCTACTCACATATTATTACACCAATCCAACGAGCCGCACGTCTGGAAAGAAATTCCCATCATTCTGACAGAGTGACGAAGCTTCGACCATGACTCAAACCATGAAAAGACAGATCCTTGCAGACGGCTGGCAGGCAACTTATTTTCCCCATCGACAACCTTGTGTTTAGTATGTCTTACACTGTCCTTTCGCGCCTCATAAGAACACACCCAGGGAGACAAAATAACAACGCAGGACAAAAGTTAAATCCTTGGAATGCGGGATAAATTGTCCTGCTGACGGGACTTAGAAAGAAGGCAGTAATATTCAACCTGACGGGTTGGAGCGAGCTAATCGGTATCCGTGTCGCCAAATCAAAACAGTAGTCCTCTCGTTCGTGTCGGTGTCTGTGGGCCTGTTGTCTGCTTGGGAAGAGGAAGCCACCCGGTCGAACCTCTACACTTTGGGCCCACGACGCTCTGTTGTCACTCTCATAATAAACTATTGGTCACAAGGCAAATAAATGACTAGTTTGTCTAATATGGTGAACAAAACCTTATCTACTCGGCGGTGAGATTATGCAGGACGACCGTCCAATCGACTACCGCACCGTAATGACGTAATTGTAAACTCCTGATTGTCACTGCGCGCAGCCAATGGCACGTGTGGGCAGGGCTAATAGCGGGGTTGACTGCTGTTCCAAAGGTCCAATTATATCAACACTGAAACAGTGAATAACAAATGGTTCGAATCTATAAACTATCTGTAGTCAAGTTCAAGAGACAGTACAGACCAATAAGCAAAGTACGGTGATCGGGGAATCGTAGTCTACCTAATATATGTCGGTGGAATTGGATTTATGTACAAGTGCGCGTGTATGCAGGTGTGAAAGGGCCAGACTGGGACAATAATTAAGGCCGAGAATTTAACTTTAATTACTTAACAGTCTCCACACATTAACAACAGACCACATAAAGTGCCATTTATTTTGCCTTTGCCATTTACTGTTTATCTTTCACTTTAATTACTACAAACAAAACGGCTTCAAAAACAGTTAAAGGGGACCAACTATGCTCATTTCCAGCTTTAAAAATAGATTTGCATGATTCATGTTTCAAACAATTCCTTCCTTCCTATCCTAAATTGGCCCTTTACACAGTCCCTCAGTTCATCTTATGTCTGAAACAAACCATTTTAGCTTCTGTCTCTTTAAGGTCCCCCTTCCTGAAAGCCAACATTATTCTGTTTGGACAGCTACCATTTATGGCACATAGGTACCTAGTGGCAACAGTAGAGCAGTGCTTGGGATCATCTCTTCATCCTTTCAGCTAACTTTTTGCAACTAGTAAAGCTATATATCATATTTTCACCTTTATCTACACTTTTCTCTATTGGTACAGTCCACTATCAGATAATTTCAAAGAACTTAATACATAAACACTACACAAGCCAGGTCAAAAACCTCAGAAAAAAAATAATCAGCTCGTCATTTGTAGATAAATACAGCCCTGATTAACGTCCTACCAAATACTATGACAATAGGGGAATAGAGACAAACATTTTATTTTCAGTGATTCATCCCAATAAGTCACATCTGCAGAAACATTAAATTCTTTGGACCAATCAGACGACTCATGGCCTACCCCAGTAAAAATCTCAGGCATGAAAACTGGGGAGCAGTCTGACCTACAGCTGATTTCATATTATCTGAGGGATTCGAAGTGTGCCCAACACTATTATTGCAATTATTATGCACCTGAGCTAATGGATTAGCCTCTTCCGCTGATATTTCAAAAGGCTAAGTGTATTCTAACAGTTATTTTTACTTTTTTTTTTAAATTTACATTTGTTAAGGTATAAAAAGATCAACATTGCCACCCGTTTAGTAAACTTAAATTTAGATGTAGATATAGCCTATGCAAAGAATAAACTGCTGCATCAATAAAATCAATATTGGTAACAATTGGCATAGACTACATACACAGAACGACAACAAATGACAGATCACAAAAGAGTCTTCAAAAACACTTAGCTTACCCTGGGGTCAAGACTCCCCCAGGGTCTGAGCTTTGGAGTCTGTGGTGGGGGAAATGCCAATCCATTGCAGTGAGGTGCCCCCACGTGCAGCAGGAGAGCCCTTTCCTCATGCTGGGAAGTCAGTGAAAACACTCCTAATTGCTCACTCTTGCTAGGCAATCCTAGCCCCACTCAGGAGCCTCACCCTGCAGCCTGCTAGCTATCTTGAACAAAAGCAATCCTAACAAACCCCCAGAAACAAGACTACACCTAATGTGGTTGCCAGCACTTTTTGAGCCACTATGTGACTGGGTTTTCCATATACTTTATACTAAAGGACAGCAAATCAGCAATGACAACAGCAATGTGCATACATCAGAAATACAAGCTGTATTTTTTCCAGTTTTTCCTTCTTCCCTTCCTTCTTCCATCATTTTCTTTTTAAACTCTCTTTAAAGAAGAATAATTATGCAATAAATCAATAAAATTGGTTGTTTAATCTATCAAATGTAAAATAAAAGCCAGCAGAAAAGGGTGTGTTTTAAGCTAATGTTTAAAAGAAAACACAACAGTAGCAGTGCTAATCTAGTGTTTAGCATCAACTCTGATTTGGGACGCCCCCAGACCTTGAGAAGAGTGTTGGCCAACCATGGGAGACTGTCACATCTCACTGATTCCAACTCTGCCCACTCCCTGCTTCCTTACCGTAATTCCTTTCCTTCCAGTTCAGTTCATCTGACCTCCCCCATCCATGTGCTCACCTGTTTCCACTTTCTCTCATCAGCCATCCATCAGTCTCTGTCTCTGTTCAGTCTTTCTGTCTATGTTCAGTCTGTCAGTTTGTCACTGTTGACCTGCCGTAATTTTCACCCAAGTACTTTTCCACTCACCCTGCCTCTGCCTCACCTCACCTGCTGGCCACTCCCACCTCATCTAGTCACCTGTGTTCCCAGCTACAACCAATCATCATCAGGACTCTATATAAGCCACTCCACTTCACAGCCTTTGGCAGACTGTTCTTGATGTTTCCCAAAACTCTCCATCACTTTCTTCTTGCTTTGATTTTCTGTTGCTGTCCCCGTCTGTTTTTGATTACCTGGTATTCACCACAGCCCTCTGTTCCTGTCCTTCTCCTGCATACCTAGTTTTGTCTGCATGTTCTATGTGGCTGTTGGCCTTTCCCTTGGACAATCCCACCGTAAGAAACAACTACTACTATGTCTATTTTCCTGTGTTCCCTGAGGCTCAGAGACTCTCTTGTGTTGCCTGCTATGTTGTTGTGCATGCTAAGAATAAAAGTCACTACCGACTATCACAACTCTACTGTGTGTGGCTATTGGGTCCTACCACACCCCCCTGTTACAATCCCGGATAGCGCACTCCATCTAACAGGCTTCCAACTCGTCCATGGAGACTGCATGGAGCTATCAGGGAAAACAAGGGGCGGCGGACTCTGTTTCTACATAAATGAAGTTGTTGCACAGATTTCACAGCGTTGAAGAAATCATGCAGTCCTCACTTAGAGACTCTCTTTATGAACTGTAAACCTTTTTATTCACAGTGGGAGTTTTCTTCATTTATTCTGGACAGTGTTTAAATCCCGCCTCAGGCCTGTGTCAGCGAGGCTCTACAACACCTGGCTGACCAGATAACAAACATGGAGCAAAAACATCCAGACACCATGCTCATTGTTTTGGGAGATTTTAACATAGCAAACCTCAGCCATGAAATCCCTAAATACAGACAGCATATTAAGTGTCCCACCAGGGATGCAAACATCCTGGACCACTGCTACACAGCTTTAAAGGATGGCTATTGCTCTGCTTCCTGGGCAGCTTTGGGACTCTCTGATGACTGTCTGGTTCATCTTGTCCTGACCTACAGGCAGAAACTAAAATGTGCCAAGCCTGTGGTCCAGTCTGTGAGGAAATGGACCAACGAAGCAAAGCTGGAGCTACAGGCCTGCTTTGACTGCACTGATTGGAGTGTTTTTGCAGCTGCTGCTACAGACCCGGATGACCTCACTGACACTGTGACATCTTACGTCAGTTTTTGTGAGGACATGTGTGTGCCAACCAAAACCTTCTGCACATACAACAATATGTTATAACAATATGGTTCATTGCAAAACTCAGGTAGCTTCGTTGGGCCAAGGAGGAGGCCTACAGAAGTGGGGACAGGATCCTGTACAACCAGGCCAGGAACACACTAAAGAAAGGAGATCAGAGCAGCAAAGAGGAGCTACACCGAAAAGCTGCAAAAGAGCTTTTCAACTGACCCAGCGTCAGTGTGGAGGGGCCTGAAAGACATTACCAACTACAGGAGACAATCCTCCCAACTGGCTGATGACCTGAATGTGTTCTATTGCAGATTTGACAACTCCACATTCACACCCCTCACCCACTCTGACTCCGACATTAAACAACCATCTACACCCCGAGCCACCCCCTCACCCCTCCCCACAGACCCCTCCCCTGCACTAAGGATTTGCAAAGAGAATGTGCGTCAGCTCTTTCAGAGACAGGAAGGCACCAGGACCAGACAGCGTGTCTCCCTCCTGCCTGAAAGTCTGCGCTGACCAGCTGGCGTACATCTTCACACGGATCTTCAACAGATCTCTGGACCTATGTGAAGTCCACTTTTGCTTCAAACACTCCACCATCATCCCAATCCCCAAGAAACCCTCCACCACAGGATTAAATGACTACAGGCCCATTGCCCTGATGTCTGTGGTCATGAAAACCTTTGAGAGACTGGTATTAGCCCATCTCAAGGACATCACAGGCCCCTTGCTGGACACCCTGCCCCGGCCCTCTGGTGCAGTCACAACAACCTGGAGCTGAACACGCTCAAAACGGTGGAGATGACAGTGGACTTCAGGAGGAGCCCCCCAGCTCTGCACCCCCTCTCCATTCTGAACAGCACAGTGTCTACTGTGGAAACCTTTGGGTTTCTGGGATCCACAATCTCCCAGGACATAATGTGGGAGTACAACATAGACACCATCAGGAAAAAGGCCCAGCAGAGGATGTACTTCCTGTGCCAGCTCAGGAAGTTCAACCTGCCTGAAGAGCCTCCAACCTACAATTTTACACTGCCATTATCCAGTCTGTTGTCTGCACATCTATCACTGTGTGGTTTGGATCAGCCACCAAACAGGACAGGGACAGACTACAATGGACAGTCAGGACTACAGAAAGAGTCATGTTTGCAGAACTGCCCTCCATTCAGGACCTATACAGGTCCAGAGTCAGGAAATGGGCAGTAAACATCACTGCAGATCCAACACACCCTGGACATAACCTCTTTAAACTTCTCCCCTCTGGCAGGTGCTACAGAGCTCTGCATGCAAAAACAGCCAGACATATGAACAGTTTCTTTCCTCAGGCTATTGCTTTGATGAACAGTTAGCCCATGCAATAACCCAGCAGCAAACATTCACCTGTAAATAATACACTATTATATTATTACATACTCTCATTGTTTAAATGCACACGGTTGTTATAATTTTGTACCGTTGTTATCATTTTGTACCGTTGTATAATGTTGAATATCATCTACCAACACAAACCACGCGTATACTGTGTATACTGTCATATCCATCTACCTCAATGTATATAGAGCAACCTGCTACACTAACTATATTTATTCTGCATCCTTTGCACTCTGCCATATTTTTGCACTATTGCCTCACTGTCTTAGTAGTTTAATGCTTATGTTTACCTTGTTGTCTACTTCTATGTAAGTACTGAGAGCAAAGAGAAGAGTCAAATTCCTTGTATGTGTACATATACCTGGCCAATAAAACTGATTCTGAAATAACTGAACGCAGGGACTCATCAAGGGTTAGTTGATATAAAAGTAACATTAGCCAGTTGAAAATCAACTAGTGGGCAGTCTAGTGACATCACTGCTGTGAAACTCAATGGCATTCAGTGTCAGCTTCTGTAAAGTAATACAGTTAAGTGTCCCAAATTATATCAGATTAGCCTGCATGTCAGTCAGAAAGCTGTACCTGAATTGACAAGATGTGTCAACACAGGAGAGCCAAGCCAAGGCTTATGGAGCTTTAGTTGTCTGGATGGTGTACAGATTGCATAATACTTGAATGACAGCGGAAGAATTATTTTAATTGCTAATTACCATATATTCTTGAACATGACTGACACTGGATTAAATGTCCACCGATTTCCACCAGTCATTGATGACACTGATATGCAGACATTAGAGAAGTATGTAATCACCATGTATGACACGTGGTGCTGTAGGACTTAAAGAAACACAACTGGATGGAAAAAAGAACGGACATAACTCTATTCCACCATTTCAAGATTCCCTCCGTCAACATGCAAAATGTGCTGCCTTCCAGACAGGATGCATACGGTGTCAGGCAACTGTATGTAGGCCACAGTACCTGAATCCTAGTGACTGGGGGTGAACAAAGCAAGGCTAGGGATGAAAAGTTTGCTGGACAGTTTCCAACCTATTGCAAAGGACTACCAACAGCTCACAAAACGTGGATGTAAGACCAAATGCCATGGAAGATTCAAATGTTATTAGTTTGGCCTGAGGCGCACTGCATTTTGTAGCTGTGTATGCCAGTTTGAAGATTAAATGAATACACAGTGATGCCTACTTACCATAAAAAACTGAATAATCAAGTAAAATATTAGGCAACCGAGGCATAAAATGTCTAAAACTTTCCAAACATTATGAATAAATCCACCCTACAAACCTAAAAAAATGGCAAAAAATAGAATCTCCATGTTTCAAAACATAACTGTAATAAATTACTGCTGAAATAATAATTTTGGACTGTTTGTTTTGATTATATGAAGATAATTGCAGTAGTTATAATTTGGTGTCCAACTTGAAAAATGATGTCCATATTGGATTTTCATTTGGCTAACATTAATTATATATGCAGCCTTATGGTGAACCAAATGCAAAATGTCATGCATGTCTCACCATCTGTGGCAGGTGCAGCCATCACAAAGCCTTTGTCATTGTTTGGATGTCTTAGTTTACTTGTGTTTGTTCTCCAGCATTTTTGGTTTGAGGTTTTTTCTACAGTGTTAGTGGTTTTGTGTTTTTTCTGTTTCTTCTGGCACTTTTGTTCAGGCTTTGCTTCAGTGGCTGGGGCCCTCAGTATCTCACAGCTGCATCTCATCTTACCTCGTCACTGGCAGCTTTAAAGGACTTTTCATTTCACCTGCATGCTGCCAGATCGTCCCTGTCTTTTCCCCTGTTTTGTAGTGCTTTGTGGTTCCTGTGCTTCCCTGTCTTTCCCCTGTTTTGTAGTGCTTTGTGGTTCCTGTGCTTCCCTGTCTTTTCCCCTGCTTTCAAGTGCTTTGTGGTTCCTGTGCTTCCCTGTATTTTCCTCTGTTTTCTAGTGCTTTGTGGTTCCTGTTCTTCCCTGTCTTTTCCCCTGCTTTCTAGTGCTTTGTGGTTCCTGTGCTTCCCTGTATTTTCTTCTGTTTTCTAGTGCTTTGTGGTTCCTGTGCTTCCCTGTCTTTGCCCCTGTTCTCCAGTGTTTCTTTGTCTTGTAGTATTTGGTATTTCCAGTGTTTCCAGCGTTTTCCTTTTCCAGTGTTTCCATGCCCGAGTGTTCTAGCGTGTTCCTGTGTCTCCTGCGTTCATCTGTACCTATTCCACCTGCATGCTTCCTGCCATCCTGCCTCAGCACCTACCAGCCTCCATCCACTGAAGCGACTCCGCTCCACCTGGACTTCCTGTGTTTAGTCACCTTTATCTTGGTCTTGTATCCTGGAGTTTCTTTGTTTAATAAATCTCTTTTACCCCTTTAACCCCTGTGTCTGGCTCCTGGGTCCAATTAAGAATTAACTGAAATCGTCACAGCCTTGGTAGTTCTCAAGGGTACAGCAGTGTCCAGTGGCAACATCCATGTTAATCAACAGATATGCATTACTATTCTTGGCTTGGGGCAAGAGCCCCATGCAGTCAATCAGGATGCAAGAATTGTGATTGGGTTTACCCACCAACTGATAGGCACAACAACTTCCGGAGTATAAAACCACATCCTGATGCAGTTTTGGAGAAGAAACGGCACACTATCTTTTTCTGGATTTTTCATTCCCAAGGAGATGACCAATAACAGTTTCATGAGCCAAGCACTACAATTCCTCCACAAACCTTCGGGGGGTAACATAATCTGAACCACCATGGTCCAATGCTCATTTGCAGAATATCTCAGAGGAGGCTTCCACTCCCTCCTGAAAAAGAACCCTTCTACCACTTCCTGTACATCCTCGAAGCTTCCAGCTTTCTCCCTTACAGGAGCCAAAGTAGCATCCTGCATCTTCACAAATAAAGGCCTCTCATAAAAACTGATTCGCTGTCTCCAAACCAGCAAGACAGTAAATAAGGTGTCAACTGCATCAATGTGCTTACTAGACTTTGTGTCAATACATATACTATGAAAACCTCTGGATGCTCCTGTTCCAATGCATATATCTCAGACACTTCACAGGGCTCATTAGTCACTATTGGGGTTATACAATGGCTACTACTACTGGTTCATTTACAATGGTGGATTTCAAAGCAAAGGATCTCCAAGAAATCCACCTCCCACACCATTCACAAGTGGCAGGCAGTGGCCAGTCCATGACTGCCTGAACCAGCAAGGACTGGCACCCATGTCCCTCAATATGTATATAGTGGCCATTTTCCTCTCCAAGGTTAATGGATTTAATGTGATCTGGCTTTTTATGGCAATGGCAGAGTACTTCACTTCTAAGAATGGAGACCTGTTAGGCTTTTCCCAGAATTTTGAGATGAGAATACTGCTGTATTGGACTTTGCCATAATTTGTCACGTCTCTACCCTCACTGGCCAGCTTCTTGTCTTGTCACATTAACACACTTCTCCAAGGCATATCCTTGTGGGTTAATTCATAGGAATCAACCACCTTGCAGCCATTCAGCAGTCTTTACCTCAAGGCCATTTAGTTTTCAGTCTTCCAGGTTTGTTTACTCCATTGCAATCACTGCCCATTTGACCTGAAGCTCCTGCTCCCTTACTTAACTTGGCATGCTCTCTCCCTTACCTGCTGTTCCAGTGTAGAATGGTAACTGTTTTCTTAGCTGTGGATCAGTGTCCACTTCAAAGATGGTTTAAGATAAGATAAAATATTCCTTTATTAGTCCCACAATGGGGAAATTTATAGTGTTACAGCAGCAGGATAAATAGTAGGCAAACAATATAAACAAGAAAAGTATAAAAATGTATCAACAATCTAACTAGAATAAAACCAATCAACAATTTAACTAGTTTGCACAAGTTAGGACACCCAACATCAGTTTGACAAATTTCAACTTCAATTTCAATTTCACTTAAAAAGTAGGCATTTCAACAAGCTAATTGCTACCACAAAAGCCAACACAAGTTAACACATTGCTGTGCAAACTCATATATGCTCGTCAAAATCATCCATAAGTCACAAGCAACACCAAAAGAGGCCAAATCCAATACTTGTGCTGATGAAACTATTTCTAACCCGTTCTCTAGCAAATAAAATGCCACAACGGGTACTAATTGGCCAAACACAACCCCACAATATGCACTAAATGACAAATGATAACCTTAGCTAGCATTTACTCACATAACACAAAATGTTACAACTAGCATGCACCACTACATGACAACAGCAATTAACTCTTATAACTTATCTAAATACAACTCCAATTCCCAAAAAGTTGGGTTGCTGTGTAAAATGTTAAAAAAATATATATTTTGATGGTTTGCATATCAGGAGGGTACTGTGAGTTCTTTAAGATATGACCAATAAGTTTAAGGGATTTGTAAGTGAGGAAAAGGAGTTTAAATTAAATTCTAGATTTGACAGGTAGCCAGTACAGAGAAGCCAATATGGGAGAAATATATAGAAATATCTTTCCTAGTTCTTGTCAATACATGGAAAGCAGCATAAGATGCTTATTAGTGACGTCATATAATAAGTAATTGCAAAATTTCTGCCTACAAGTAACAAATGCATGGGCTAGTTTTCTGCATAATTTTAAGAAAGGATATGCCTGATTTTTGCAATGTTAGATAGGTGAAAAAAGGCAGTCCTTGAAGTTTGTTTCGTGTGCAAGTTAAAGAACATATCCTGATCAAAGGTAACTCCACAAGATTCCACAAAGTGATCCTGGAGGCCAGGGAAATGCCATCTAGAGTAATTATATCTTTAGATAATGTTCTTTGGAGGTGCTTGGAACTGGTATAATAACTTCAGCTTTGTGAGTTTAACAGCAGAAAATTGCAGGTCGCCCAGGTTTTTATGTCCTTAAAGTGTGCCTAAAGTTTAGCTAACAGGTTGGTTTCATCTGACTTAATCAACAGATATAATAAGATTCGATAAACCTTTATTCATCCCACAGTGGGGAAATTTACACCAAAAACAACAACAATTTGGTATCATCTGCATAACAATGAAAATTTATGGAGTGTTTCAGAATGATATTTCCTAAAGGAAGCATATATAAGGTGAATAAGATTGGTCCAAGCACAGAATCTTGTGGAACACTGTGGTTAACTTTGGAATGCTGCCTCCTCCCTCAACCAATGGTAAAGCGTCTTTCCAACACGTGAGCCTGCTCCTGCCTGCTGCCAGCTGCAGTTTAGAGTTGTGCGATACTGTAAGATTTGGTATCGATCCGATACCAAGTAAATACAGGGCCAGTGTGACCGGTCTTGTCTGACTCTGCGTTGTGTTTGATGAAGAGGCTCAGGCGTGCGTATCTTTGGAGGCAGTCTCTGTTTAATTTGTACAGCTCCTCTCCCGTGGAGATCAGGAACAAAAGGGCTAACACATTAAATCGTTAAAACAGAGCATGGCATACCTGATGAAAGCAGCATAAATACAACAAAATCCTCCGGTCAGTGAGTTCCCATAAAACATGCCCCTACACAAATTAGACGACACGGACATATATTTCAGTAAATCACAAGCACTTCATAACAAGTTTAAACTGGCCAGCAAACTTAAAAATGCAATTAGCATAGGCTAAAACACAAATTTCCCACGACTGCAAGGCCGCTTACCTCTCCCATGGAGATCAGGAACAAAAGGGAAGAGGTAAAGGCACGAAAACACTAGTTATAGAGAGCAGTGTCACACTTAAACATGAACATAGGGGTACAGACTCAAATTAAGGTTCCACATACTGACTCAGAGGCCAAATCTGTCAGGTATTAACTGAAATAATTATAAATAAAATAAACTTAAGGTTACACAGGTTTTGTGTAATTATAACAGTAACTGATGTATAACATATTTTACATAGCATAACATAGCATAGCATAATTGACCCTGTTACACCAGTATCGCCAATACTGATACAGATACCGATACTTTTTAATATTTAAGGTTGATGTATCATCACACTGCTGACCTTTAGGTGTTTTTGTGGTTTTTCCTTTGGATTATTTTGTTAAAACCTAGGACAGAATTTGGGCAAAGTTTATAGATGACTACAAAATACTTTATTATCAAAAACAGAAGCAATGGAACAGTAACAAAACAAATTTTCCCCTAACATTGTTATGTGTGCATTTTTTTCTTAAATAAACAAACTGCAAAAAATTATCATACGAGAGCAAATTAAAACAAAATCTTTTTGCGGGTAGAGAGTTGAGAAACTACAATACAAAAATAAAATAAAAATTCCCCCCTTCAGTGCAAAAAGTTTACAAAATGATCACACCACAACAAATTGCTTGTTTGCCCGCCGCCGCTGAGCCATGTGATGGTGCAACGTCAGAGCACAAGAGGGGGAGGAGGAGCAGAGTGTGCCTGCTCCGCGCTGAGAGTGAGACAGAAGAAGCGGCAAGTCTGGCAACCTGGCTGTCGCCTCTTTGACGAAACTGCACCAGTGCATACAAGAGCGAAACTGACACTAAAGTATCGATCTCACCACGCTAGTATCGTTCCGATAGTGATACCGACTTGGTATCGATGCTATTGATATTTGGATCGATCCGCCCACCTCTACTGCAGTTGAGTGAGGAAAGATTGAGTGAGAATTATGGCGGAGGAACACCTGTGGTAAGGAGAGTGAAATGGATGAAAACCCCAGTGGTAGTGGTGAGAATCACCCACCCAAACTCATGCCCAAAAAAGGTTCGCATGCGGCGGTGTGGAGGCATTTCGGATTCGAGCCAGACGATGACAAACAGTCTGAGGTGCATTGTAAACTATGTTTCACTGTCGTTGTGGCACCGCAAGGCAACACTACAAATCTCTCCAATCACCTTAAGCACCACCACAAAGTACAGTGCAATAAACATTTTGTGAAAAAAAATCGTGCAAGAGAATCATGATCTCAATTCTAAGCAAAAAAATCGTGATTCACATTTTTGCCAGAATCATGCAGCCCTATTGAGCATGTCTCTTAGCACTTCATTCATTCATTCTCACTTCATTCCTAAGGACACAATGAGAAACTGAGGATTTTCAGTGAGGGAGGAGGAGTAGTAATCAAAGTTTTTGTGGAAAAACTAAATCAGAGACAATTATTCAAATCTGGCATTTTATACAGAGGCAATGTTTTTTATTTCTCACTGCTTGATTGCTGCAACAGCCTCTGCACTTGTCTTAGCCAATGATCTATTGATTAGTCAGAAGAAGAATTACTTTATTAATACTCAAGGGGGAAATTCACATTTTTCACTCCATTATTGTTTATGCACACACACACACACAGGACCCATAGACTTGCAATTAAAGTGATAGATCCTAGAATGATCAGGCTGCCACATGCAGCCCGAGCAGTTAGGGGTTCGGTGCCTTGTTTGGACCAGAATGGGTCTTCTGGGGTGCTCCTGTTCCCTACAAGATGGTGATATTACTGCAAAATCTTCTAAAAAATCTCTTAAACTTCTCTTAAATTGTGTCTTATATCAGATAGTGTTAAAAGCAAAAGGAGTAGGAAGAGTTTTTAGAGTTCTCTGCCTCAAACCATCAGAGACCCCTCCGCTAATGAATTGGCCTTAGCTTAGCCCTCAAGCAAGATGGCCAGTTGTGCAGTATCTTGGTGTGGGGAGTCTGTGCAGTGTTCGTCTGTATGATCTGGTGCTGGTGGATCTGGGTGTGGAACTGCATGTTGGCTGGAGTTTGATTGTGGTGCTGCATCAACTATGTTAAGATATCTTAACGTTAAATATGGACAAAGAGGTGGAGCGAGGGTGGAGCTGAATGAAGCCTGTTTGACGAAACATGCCCACCGAGCTAGCTGGCTAACCCGGTGGTACCCGTCAGCTTTGGCACCAGTTATGGTACTTTAGCCGGCGGAACATTATCTCTCACCTGGAGAAACCTGGGAGTGCTTTGAGAATCATGTTTTTTGATTTCTCCACCATCTAGCCAGCACCCCTGGGGGACAAGCTGAAGAACACAGGGGTGGACATGCACCTCACATCCTGGATTCTGGACTACCTCACCAACCGTTCACAGTATGTGAGGACACGGGACTGTGTGTCCGACACGGTTGTCTGCAGTATGGGGGCCCCACAAGGAACGGTCCTGGCAATCCTGATTTCCGCAGGCGCATTCACTCCCCTCCAACACCAGTGAACATCCAGGGAATGGACATTGAGATGATGACATCTTATAAGTACCTGGGCATTCACCTCAACAACAGACTGGACTGGATTCATAACACTGCTGCACTTTACAGGAAAGGTCAGAGCAGACTCTATCGACTCAAGAGGCTGAGGTCTTTTGGAGTGCAAGGGGCACTCCTGAAGACCTTCTATGACTCTGTTGTGGCATTAGCCCTTTTTTATGGAGTAGCTTGCTGGGGCAGCAGCATTTCAGCTGCGGACAGGAATAAACTGGACAAATTGATCAAGAAGGCCAGCTCTGCACTGGTTTGCCCCCTGGACCCAGTGGAGGTGGTGTGAGAAAGGAGGATGATGGCTAAGCTGTCATCCATGTTGGAGAATGACTCCCACCCCCTGCAGGACACTTTAACAGCTCTGGAGAGCTCCTTCAGCGACAGACTGCTTCACCCAAAGTGTGTAAAGGAGCGATATCGCAGGTCTTTTCTTCCTGCAGCTGTCAGGCTACTACTGTTTCTGTTGAAGCTAAACAGTAACATAAAATTTGACGGTCCACGAACTCAAACGTTATTATTTATAGTTAAATTTATATCATTGCTAAAACAGAAATTTTAAGTTTATTATATCCCAGAAATTGACTGATTGTGATCGGCTGGAGGCTGAAATGTTGACATAAAATGTTACACTGGCTTATTAAAATACCGTAACCGTGACGTCACAGAGACTACATCCATGTTTTATACAGTCTATGGTTTGGAGCAGCAGGCAGCTGTCAATCCAAGTGACATGCTCTTCATCATCATTGACTCCCTTTTGGAGCCTGCCCCTAGTGTTCATTCGAGGAACTGCAGCTTTTGGCACTTCCTTGTTGGCTTCATTTTTCAGCACCGGAGGTTGCCACTTGGCTATAACCCGCAGCTGTAACCTGCAGCTCACTCTGTGGTTATCATGCCCACCCGCTGACCACTAAGGCAACTCTGCTCCACCAGCCTCTCATTGCCTTTTTCTTTCTTGTCACTTGTCTTAAGCCAGCATTACTTATGCTATTAGTTTGTTATCAAAGGCTATGATAGGTAGGTAGGTAGATAGAAGTGAGGGCAGTGGAGGAGGGTGTATAATACAATATAGAATACAATATAGAATTTTTTGGAAAGGAACAGAGTTTGATATGTCGTGGAGATTTTATACCCATAGCATATTATTGGGTAATTGTAATGATGACAATGGAATGTTGACTGAAGAGTTCATAGAGAAATTCATAGAAAAATCTAGCAAGCCTAAATGACGGAAGTGGTACAAGAATTAACATCAGAACAGGCACAGATCTGGACATAGATCTTACATTAATGTCAGATTCATTGGCAGGTGTTTGCATATGGTAAGCAATTAGAGGAATGAGAAAGTGACCATTATCCTATAGTAATTGAAGTGGGCTTGAAGAATAGAAGAAGAATGGATACAGGAGGAATATGATAGAAGAGGATTACAGAAATGGTCGTTCAGTTGTGCTGATTGAGAGACATTTAGTGACTGAAAAATACAAAAAATTGATATTAATGAAGATGTTGATAGTTTAAATGTTTACATTTGTAAAACTATTCTCGAGGCCGCAAAGCAGTCTATGCAGAAGAAGAGAGGTAAGCACAAAAAGAAGTGTAACATGGTGGACATACAGTACATATGTCTCGAAGTCAAGCTTATAAAATGTTAAAAAGTAATCAGAGTTTTCAGATTCTTCGTGAATATTAAAGGTTGCAAAGCAAAGTACAAAAAAAAAAGTTTTGTAAGAAATTTTGTAACTCGGTGGGAAGGGAGACAGAAATTGATACAATTTGGAGAATGAGAAAAAGAATATCAAAAGAAAGCATGGGTATCCAGTCATATGATGGTGAAGCAATAGCAGTGAGAAATGATGCCAGCGGAGATGCTGGCAACAACTTTTGTTAAAATTCACAGTTCAGAAAATATCAGTGAAGAGAGGAAACAAGGAAAGGAAATTAGGATAGCAGGGAATGAGGAGCTATTATAGTACGAGGAATACACAAATGGCCCACTAAACAAGCAATTTACAAGGACAGAACTGAACCACTCTCTCAAGAAAACCAAAATGCCAGCACCAGGCAAGGATCAGTTATACAATGATAGGCAGTTTCAGTGAATCATCCAAGAATATTTTACTGGAACTATATAATAAAGTTTGGGAGGATGTGAAATTGCCACAATGCTGGAACGAGGTTGTTGTTCCAATATGTAAACCAGAAAAAGATTGCACAAACCCAGGGAACCATAGACCAACTGCTTTCACATCCAATGTCTGCAAAATAATGGAGAGAATGAAAAGTTAGCATACAGTATAATATAGAAATTAAATGATATATATATATCAAAGAACTAGAGAAGCTTTAGGAGAGGAAGTGTAACGGGTGTATGGGAGGACTCAATTGCAACACACAATGACACAGGTTAGTTTTGAGTCCATCTTTAATGAAGCCTTCACAGGTAGACAGGCACGAATAATCAGAGTCTTGATATATATCAGGCAAAAGTCCATGAAACAATCCAAAAGGGAGCAGACAACAGAAGAAACCAGAGCCAGGTGAGAGGTTGGGAAGCCGGTAAGTGGATAAGGGTAAGGACTTACTCTGTAGAAGGACACTGACAGTCATGAGAGCAGGCAAACACACACAGGAACGGAGAGTCGACAACAGAGAGTCAAACAGAGAAAAGTGTGAAAGTATTAAATGTAATGAGGTGTTTAGTTAGAAGTGAAGTAGTTAGTAGTAGTAGTAGTACTATTGATATCAAAGGAAATTAAATGGCAGATAAGGTTGCAAAGTAGGCCACAAAAAATGATTGCATTGATTTAGCAGTTAGGTTCAGCAAGACAGAATCAAGGACATTACTAAATCGAGATTCACTAAAAGTTGGCAAAGGCAATGGGAGGAAGAGAGGAAAGGACAATGGCTTTATAGAGTTTAAAGGAAAGAGGACAACAGAAAAGAATAGTAGGGATGTGACAATAATATCAAGACTTAGATTTGGACACACTGAACTAAACAGCACACTATTCAAAATAGGCTGTATACACAGGTGTGATGTACAGTAGCATGTTATGCTACACTGTCAGAAATATGCAGAAGACATCTGATTGAAAAACTCAGAGAAACAAAAGTACACTTTGATCTAATAGATATTCTACAAAATAACTTAAGAACTTAGTGTAGGTAGGTAGCGAGGTGTTTGATGTTGGCGACACAACATCCTCAGGCCCTCCTTCTCCTCTCTGGAGACTTCAATCATGCCTCTCCATCCTCCACTCTGCCCACCTTCACCCAATACGTCACTTGCTGCACCAGAGACAATAAAATACTGGACTTGTGTTATGCCAACACCAAGGAGGCATACACCTCATCACCCCTTCCTCCCCTGGGAAGATCAGACCACAACCTGGTTCATCTCCAGCCTGTGTACAAACCTCTGGTACACAGGCAGCCAGCTGTGTCCCGCACTGTGAAGAGGTGGTTCGACGAGGCTGATGAGGCCCTGAAGGACTGTTTCAACACGACATTGTGGGAGGAACTCTGCGATTCTCATGGGAACGACATCAACAGTCTCACTGACTGCATCACGGACTATATCAACTTTTGTGTGGATAACACTGTACCCACCAGGACTGTGTTTTTTCAACAACAAACCATGGATTACTCTGGACATAAAGACTCTCCTTAAGGAGAAGAAGAGGGTCTTTAAGTCAGGAGACAAGGAGGAGCTGAAGACTGTGTAGAGGGAGCTGAGAAGGAAGATCGGGGAGGGGAAGAACAGCTACAGGAGGAAGATGGAGGAACAGCTGCAGCAGAACAACGTCAGCGGAGTCTGGAGAGGCCTGAAAACCATCTCTGGCCACAAGGAGCCGGACTCCCAGGCTGCGGGGGACCAAAAGTGGGCAAATGAGCTGAACTTATTCTTCAATAGATTTGATCAGCCATCTGCCCTTCCCCTGGCCCAGCCCTCTCTGCTGCAACCCTCCTCATCGACACCTCAAGTGGACTGCTCCACCCCCACCTCCCTTCCTGCAACTCTCAGCTCACAGCCACCCCCCATTGCTCAGCTCATCAGCTCAACCCACCCTCCTACACCCACCAGCACACTGTCCCCCTGCTCCAACCTGAGCCTCACAACAGCCCAGGTGAGAAACCAGCTCCGGAAGACCAAGGTGAGGAAGGCGGTGGGTCCAGACGGCATCAGCTCCAGGCTCCTGAAGTCCTGTGCAGACCAGCTGTGCGGGGTTGTGGAGCATATCTTCAACATGAGCCTGAAGCTGGGGAAGGTGCCACAGCTGTGGAAGACATCCTGCGTGGTACCTGTCCCCAAGACGCCGCACCCCAAGGACCTCAGCAGCTACAGGCCGGTGGCATTAACATCCAACCTGATGAAGACCCTGGAGCGGCCGGTCCTTGCACATCTCCGCCCCCTGGTGGGTCCATCGATGGACCCGCTTCAGTTTGCCTATCAACCTGGCATCGGGGTGGACGACGCTGTCATATTCCTCCAACACAGAGCCCTCTCTCACCTGGAGAAACCTGGGAGCACTGTGAGAATCATGTTCTTTGATTTCTCCAGTGTGTTCAACACCATCCAACCAGCACTTCTGAGGGACAAGCTGGAGATCACAGGGGTGGACCTGCACCTCACATCCTGGGTTCTGGACTACCTCACCAACCGTCCACAGTATGTGAGGACACGGGACTGTGTGTCTGACACAGTTGTCTGCAGTATGGGGGCCCCGCAGGGAACAGTCCTGGCTCTGTTCCTTTTCACCCTCTACACTGCAGACTTTTCACACAACTCACCAACCTGTCACCTGCAGAAGTTTTCTGATGACTCTGCCATCGTCGGCCTCATCACAGATGGGCGATGACAGGGAATACAGAGAACTGACACAGGACTTTGTGGACTGGTGCCAGCGGAGCCGCCTCCAGATTAACGTGGGGAAAACCAAAGAGCTGGTGGTGGATTTCTGCAGGTGCATTCACTCCCCTCCAACACCAGTGAACATCCAGGGAAAAGGACATTGAGATAGTGACATCTTATAAGTACCTGGGTGTTCACCTCAACAACAAACTGGACTGGACTCATAACAATGCTACACTTTACAGGAAGGGTCAGAGCAGGCTCTATCTGCTCAGGAGACTGAGGTCTTTTGGAGTGCAAGGGGCGCTCCTGAAGACCTTCTATGACACTGTTGTAGCATCAGCCATTTTTTATGGAGTAACTTGCTGGGGCAGCAGCATTTCAGCTGCGGACAGGAATAAACTGGGCAAATTGATCAAGAAGGCCAGCTCTGCACTGGGTTGCCCCCTGGACCCAGTGGAGGTGGTGGGATAGAGGAGGATGATGGCTAAGCTGTCATCCATGTTGGAGAATGACTCCCACCCCCTGCAGGACACTTTAACAGCTCTGGAGAGCTCCTTTAGCGATAGACTGCTTCACCCAAAGTGTGTGAAGGAGCGATGTCGCAGGTCTTTCCTTCCTGCAGCTGTCAGGCTGTACAACCAGCACTGCTCCCAATAGATAATACACCATCACGTCTGGACGTCTGTGCCATACTCCTTCTCATGCCTGTACATTTATGCCAGATTTCATTTGCTGTGCAATACTTATTCCATTAAATTCAAGTGCAGTACTTCATATTTGATATGTAATATCTGTTCATTCCATTAATTCAAGTGCAATATTTCATATTTGATATTCAATATTTCAGATTTAATTCTGCTATAGACTACTGGTCATATATATCATATTCATCTCATCTTTTTTACTTTTTTACTATTTAACTTGTCTATCCCCTTACTGCTGTGCAAT
Organism: Holacanthus passer; assembly: GCA_025331565.1. Lineage (NCBI taxonomy): Eukaryota > Metazoa > Chordata > Actinopteri > Pomacanthidae > Holacanthus > Holacanthus passer. The sequence goes on along the minus strand of JAFREQ010000072.1, from coordinate 1,599,170 downwards.
GTAAAATTCCCCACTGTGGGACGAATAAAGGTTTATCTTATCTTATCTTAAATACTAGACATTCTGATACACACTCCATACCAGTCGGTGGCGATAATGCACCAATTCGTTGCTTGCCAGCTGCCAAAGAAACTCAAAGAAGAAGAAGAACAACTAGAACCAGAAGAAGAAGTTTCCTCGTTTTTACGCTAGCAAACTTGACAGCAGGCGTATTTCCACTGACTGCCACGTCGAGCTCCTGGAGGACCAGCAGGCTTTGAACTTACTGTACTTTTTGCTGTAAAAACCTGACGTCCAGGACTGAGAGAAGAACTGGAAGAGCTTGCTAAAACAAATTTATCAGCGTGGAACTGTTCACAACTCTATCTGTAAGACAACTCTCAATCCCACTCTTATTGAATTGACAGCAGTATTTTGTCAATGTTGTACGTCACATTTCCTAAAGTTAGCATATGTTAGGGGCCACCGGGTACAGGACCGTAATGTTGACCAACTTCATCAACGGCGTGTTGTAAAGCATGAGAGAGAAAATGGGAAGCCGTGTGGTTAGCTCACCAACCTATGCGTCCAGTACGTCATCGTATTTAGTTAGCTAACTCTTGTACCTAACGCAGTCAGCTGGTAAAGTCACTACCTTCTTGTGTTGGCACTAATGTTCCGGCGTGTTACTTCAGCTGTCGGACATGACTGCGACTGGGCCGCTGCAGAGACAGTTTGCCCAGCAACTGAGTTTGGAAATTAAAGTTATGCTGTTTGTGCTATTTTCTACGGTTTACTAGACTAAATGAAAGGTTATTTTAATTGTAAATAGTATACATGTTGGATACTGTTTACTACAAATATACGTATCGTTAACCTGAAAGAGCATGGTGGCGGGGTGGGGGGAAACAAAGAAACTGTACTACAGCTGTTGTGTCTGTTCCCCCCGCGAATAATGTTCTCTCCTGTAAGAATTATGTTTCCTGACGTGCTGCCTCCGCAGTTATGGTTAGTACTTAAGCTATGATTAGAATTGCACTTTTTTTTTCTTATACTTAGAATCAAAAGAAAGTTCCATCCATCAGTGTTCCTAAATTTTAAGATTTTCTCAACTCCCAGACAGTCTGTTAGGGTCAGCAGCTTCCCACTCATATGATTAGAAGTTGATCAAAGGTACAAGGTCTGTCCCATAACCCATTCTTCCTAAAGAACATAAATATGTCTGTCAATTGATGGATTCAACTTGATTACAATCAAACATTCATCTTAATGCTTTTTTCCCCCTAAAGTTAAAGATAAATAAAGTTCTTTGAATTGAATAATAGTACCTACTGATATAGTCAGGATAACTGAAAGAGAAATATCTTTGATAAGCTACTTCTTCTACTTGCATGTTACAAAATATTGAAGCATATGCAATGTTGGACAAAATGAATAATGGGTTAATCATGACAAGATTTATGATGACTGATAATGCAGCCATGACACATCATCTTTGGAGGCCTGCTTCTGGTTGATTGAGTACTTGAGGGGATGCATTATGGACATAGTTGTAGTCTGTCCAAAAGTGTGTAGTCACTGCAGTCAGCCCTGAGGAATCTCATTAAGACTGTCCTCAAACTTAGATATTAATTGATTTAAATAATTCAGTTTATTAAAGCAAAGTTCTTGTATAGTTGCTTGTGATTAGACATTTAACATTTTATTTAATTATCGGCAATGTGTAAGGTATTGTAAAAAAAAAAAAAAAAAAAAAAGTCTAATTTTGGCAATGGTACTGAAACTGAGGTATTTTATTGGCAGTGGTATTGAAAATGTTTAAACAAGGCCCAGTATTAGATGATATGCAAAGACCTGTAAGTTAAGTTCTGCTTAATAATTCATTATTATTAAAATTATTTGATTAATAATTTAGACCTTGCTAACTGATGGTGTTTGCAGCACCCAGAGGCCACCTACAGGACTGTGTCGCTGTTGCCTTTGAGTTTAATCCATATAATTCATTAACAGCAACATCCTTTTTAAAAAGGAAGCCTATTAAATGTCTCCATCCATTTCAGCCACAGCGGTTTAGGTGAAGAATACAAAAATGTTCTTGCATGAGGGCAAATGTCTATTTCCAGGAAAGTTTATGATTATCTGTCTACAACATGACTTGAAAGACGACTCATTATAGTATGATTATGTTATCTGTCAGGTTCCTGTGAGCACAGCGAAGACATAGAGTGAGTGGTTGTGGAGACATCATGAGGCAGCTCAAAGGCAAGCCCAAGAAAGAAACATCCAAGGACAAGAAGGAGCGTAAACAAGCCATGCAGGAAGCCCGACAGCAGGTGGCCACTGTAGTACTGCCTACACTGGCTGTAGTGGTGCTGCTCATTGTTGTCTTTGTCTATGTGGCCACCCGGCCTGGTGCTATCGAGTAGGCATTAAAGTCCTACTACAAAGACATGAACTCCCAAACTGACTGTGGTTTTACAAATTGACAATGCTATAACCAAAGGATCCCTCTGTAGGCCAGTGACTGACCTACCATTAGTCTTAATGAAAGCCTCCTCCAAAGCAGGATTCAAGCTGCAGAAAGAAGAAATCAAACTAAGCAGAGAAACAGTTGCTCCTTGGTGCCTTCACATGAATGAAAATGACATCCATTTAATCCCATTCATTTTAGAGCTGCAGATGGATTCATGTTGATGTCTTACAAATGATGCAATATCATGCATACCAAAGGAATTGTGCATATCTTGCCAAGTTTGTGCAGAGGTGAAAAACATGGGAAATTCTCAAAAACCTTTTTCCTGTTGGCACTCTGTGCTTTGAAGTCAATGCAACATGAGTGTGGTCTCAGACATGTATCAGTCTTTGGACAGCACTCACACCTATTTGTATGGATGATATGTATGACAGGTGTTATAGGGAAAAAGAAGGTTTCAGTTTGCTCCTGCCTTGTGTGAACAGCTGAATGCAACTCTAAAATTTGTTATTGAATGTAACTGTAGAATGTGTTATCTTAAGTCGAGTACGCTCAGTACATCTGAATTTCTTCATCTTTAATGTGAATTAATGTTATCCTGTTTGTTTCCAAGTAACTGACAACCTTTTTCACAAATTACATCTGTGTCGATGTAATAGGGTGCCTTAAATAATTTGCAATTGTATTATTTCTGTTCAATAAAAGATTTATTTTTAAATTTTGAGTTTGGTTAATGTGTAGACTTCCTAATTTATGTACATGTATCTTTGTTCCTTCTTTGTAGTAGAACCAGACAAAAGTGTATCTCAATGCATATGTGCTGAGTCATAAAAAACTTGACAACCTAGGCAGTATCTGAATTCGCTGAGCTTTAGTCTTGTTCTGATGGGGGTGGAGGTGGAGATTAGCTGGCATCAGAAGTGTTGTAATCTTTCACCAAGACACTGTAATAATAACTATTAATATGGTATAAATATAGAAATATAGTGTAACCCCAATTACAAGAAAAATTGGATGCTGACATATGTATTTAATGTTTTATCAACTTCATTGATTTTTGTAAATATATCATCTCAGACAAACTGAGGCAAAAATTCCAGTCCAGTTGCCTTCGACTCAACTCGCATTTGTGTACCATGACCTGGATGACTGAGAACCTTCACAGACATATCTTAGGATAATCCCCACACCCGCCTGGTGCCTCTCACAATGGGCAACTCTGGAAAAGGAGAGAGTCCAGCCCCTCTCCAGGAGCTAGGTTCTAGACGTAGTGCTATGTAGAAGTGAGCCCATGTATATCTGTGTGTCCATATAGTACAGAAGGGTGATCAGGTTACAGACTGTTACAGACAGTTAATAATTATTTTTCATTCTGTAATTATAGTGGTATAGTGCTGTTGCTCTCGTTTTTTATTGTCAGGGAATGATCCTCCTCCCCTCCTGGAGCAGATAGTGGACCTTTAGTCAACAATTAATAGACTGAACAGGTATACCTGTAACCTACAATCTTCATCACTTCAATATTGAAAAGAAACTGCTGAGAGCTGTAGCATACCATTGAGGACACAGAAAATCTCCTCAGTGTTTCTAGGAATATTGAAGTTATAATAATCTCAAGAGGAATTAACATGTTACAATTACACACAAAATAATTTGGTGTTTTTTTCAGCTCATTCTCATATTTTTTAGATTACATATATTTAAATGTGGCTTTAGAAACACCATGTTAAGTACTTGGTGACACTAGCATATAACATATTTTTCCACATAACCTTTTAAATTCTTGTACGTTTAATACATAGTGTATAAGACATAGTGGGTAATTGTAATTGGTAGTGTAAGGTTTTCATTGTGAAAAAAAACAAAAAGATAAAAGAAAGAAAAAGACCACAATAACAAAACCTAAAAGTGGAAGAAGAAAAAAAGAACGTGACAGCACGACATCATCAGACAAAGACATTGAACATATTACATGCATTGATAGTTTTGACAGCTTTTCAGTTTTGAGGATGAGATTGACGTTGTCGTCCTTATCGTTATAATCACAGCAGCCAAGTATAATGTTTCTACAGTAAAGAGGAAAGTCTGAGAGAATGTTGTTAACTATAAAATTATTGACATCTTTTGACAACTCATATGTGAATTCACATGACCAAAAGAGAGATGAGAGCAAGTTTCACGATGCAAGTTACAAAAAGAACAATTTACATCTATGTCACTCTTGATTTTCGTAAGAGGTGCTTCACAGGGTAAAATCTGTGAATCAACTTAAATGAGACTTCTTTTACTTTATTTGTAAGAAGGATTTTTTGCAGCAGGGACCACACTTTTTTCCAGTCAATATGAGTAACATGATTATGCCAATAAAATGTTGCTGTAAATGTGCAATGTTATCCTGAAACAACACTTCATACCTCCATTAAAAGAAAAGTAGATTTTACTTAAAGTGCATTGGATCAGGAGGTGACACAAACAATGGTACAAAGCCTATGCTAGAAGTACCTGTTGATGAAAATTGGAGAGTTAAAGTGGTATTTTGTGAAGACTATATTTGTAAAGCAAAATAAAATCTATACCTCCTAGATGTGAAAACACATGATAAGTGAAAATTCAAATAGAGGTAGGATTTTTAAAATACTGTTTAATTCAGTGTATTTTAAATTTATTGTTAAGAGAGCCAAAATCTGTGAAATTTTGTCCACCATTGTTGTAAGAATTTAGGACTACAGATTTTGAAAAATAGTGGGTTTTGTTTTTCCATAAGAAATTGAATAGCACCTAATCAATAGATTTCCATATAAAACTGCCAACACAGCAGCACAGGTTACACGAGCGATACCTTCTGCCTTGGTGAGCAAAGCTCTGCCTTTCAGCAACAGATCTGTTTGTAGCCAGTGGTTGAGATTCTTTCAGGCCTTATCAATAATTATTGACCCCAAAGTTTTATGAGGTATGTGACAGAGTTTCTCACAAAAATATTAAAGACCGATGTCACTGTGCAATTATTTACTTGTAATAATTCACTAAGGTTGTGAGATAGTCAGCAGACAGCAGGCTGTCGAAGATGGTGCCCCAGGTATTTGTACTCCTCAACTAGCTCAACAGGCTTCCAATGGATCATGGTGGTGACTGCTGCAGCCAGTTCCCTCTGCTTGTTGGAAAAAGTCACCACCATCTCTTTGGTCTTGCTGACGTTCAGTTCCAGGCATGAACTGTCACACCACTCAACAAACTCCTGAAGAACATCTCCATGGTGCTGTGAGGGGCTGACTAATAATTATTTAATTGTTGGCAGTGGTGATGCCTTTTAGGGCTTGAATGTGTGAATTAAGAAGTTGTGTAGCTAAAAGGAAGAGGTAAACAGAAATAGGACACCCTTGTCTGAACCCACGTTTTAAGGGAAATCTTGGGCATGTGCCACCATTTAATTTGATAGCGCTGTTACCATTTGAATATAACGTTTTGACTGATCCACAAAAAAAGTTGTCAAAACCAAATTTGTTTAAAGCAATCATGATAAAAAAAAAATCATAAAACTGTCATCTTTAAAAAGTCTGAGTAATTTGATATATCTAAAATGAGTCATACATTGTTAGATATATGCCTATTTTGCATGAAAAAACAGATTGACATTCATCAATTATGGTACCTAGCACAGACTTCATTCTATTAGCCAATACAAGGGCAAAAACTTTGTAATCATTATCTAATTGATTGAGATTGGAAGCCAATTATCTAATAAGAGGGGATCTTTGTTAAGTTTAGGGATCAGGGTGATTAGTCCCTGACATAGTGTAGGGGGAGAGAACCTCTGTCAGTACTTTTTGCACAGGCCTCTTTCTTTAAAAATTGACTTAATAATTGCTCATTAAATTCAGCAGTTAAGCCATCTATGCCAGGCGATTTGTTGATTTTTAAGTGGTTTATAGCATTGGTTATTTCTTTCAAAAAATTGGTCTGTTGCAAAAATCACTGTCCTCCTGGGTCAATTGATTAATATTACAAATGTAATAAAAACAAACAAACTGAGAGGCAGACTGAAGACAATACTTAGAAGTATAAGGATTACTAAAAAACTCAGCACAATATTTTGCCAGCTTCTTTGGATCATCAGTAATTAACCCATCAGTTCTTAATTGCTGTATAGTGTTACTTTTGGATTGTTGTCTTTCTAGTCTAAAAAATATGCTGAATTCTGCTCTCCTTCTTTGAGCCTTATATACCTTATATATCTCATCCAACCTATGGTGCTGATCAATAAGTTCAGTCTTTTCTGACTCAGTGAGGACATCTACTGGTTTGGAGGTCAGAGAAGCAATCTTGAGATAGTATCATTTTCTTCTGCTCTTCTCTTTTTTGCCAAATCACTACTATATTTCCTTAGGTATTTAGTATCTCATATTTTAATAATTTTCAATTATCACCATACACATTTCAATTTTGAGCTTTGTTCCATTAATGCCTGATCATTCTTTTAATTTCAACAGTGACTTCATTATGTTTAAGAACAGTGCTATTAAGTTTCCAGTAAGAGGATTTAGGGAAGGTGGAGAAAGATGATAAAGAAATGCAAATATGAATAGTCTCATGGTCAGATAAAGGTGAAGGTAGAATGTCTGTTATAACATTTTTCAAATCTTTGGCGATAAGCCAATAATTCATACGTGACTGGCTTAATAGTGACTTTCTGTTGTGTGTGGGTATCCCTCCATGTATCAGTTAAATTATATCAATATATGAACATGTTCAATTTAGAGTCTGAACTCTTTCAAGGCCACCTGTCAATATACAATACAGCACAGTATTGAAGTCAGCCCTGAAGATTATGGAAGTATTTGGGATTTTGGACAACCAATGAAGCAGCCAATTTTCTAATCTGTAAATATAATCATTATTTTCTGTTTGTGAGTTAAAGCCATAATCGTTAACCACAATATAGTTTACATTTGCAATTTCAAGTACAAGGAAAATATAATGGCCACATTTGTCACAGTCATAAATTATATCTTTCCCATTAAAACGGTTTTTCAAAATACAAACACCAGCAGAACGTTCAGATCCATGAGACTCAAAAGTCACTTCCCCACTGTGATCTCCAGAAATTGGCATCTTGTTCATTGTCACTGTCAGATCCGAACCGGAAACCCTATTTGTTTTACGCATAGACTGTATACTGTATACTGGTTTTACGCAAGTGCGTAGTACAGGTCAGGTCCTAACGCCTGACCGATGGATCCGTTCCCCAACCACTTACGTTTGACGACCGCATTTTCGCACATGCGTAGAACAAATCGGGTTTCCGGTATGCATCAGGCAGCTACAGGCCTGATCGTATTTGGCGCATGCGCTCCAAACGAGCTGCCAATTGCCGTAGTTTTTGACATTAGTAGCGGAAGTATTAAAATCTTCCTTCAAAATAAAACAAATAAAACCCAATATCTGGGTGCTAGTTGGTCAAGCAGAACGTCTAAACGTGTATTATGTGGGGTTATCCACGTCACAGTTTTAGCAGCCTCGACAGCAGATAAAATATTTATAAAACTACACAAGGGGCTAGAATTACACAGCACAATTTTTAAACAGAAATATAGGAATGTCTAGTTTCTTTTTTAAAAGGTGCAAATTGACCTTCCTAGTGTTCTTTATTCCAACTGTGCATTTGTATTTATTCATTCGAAAAACATTTCGTCAAGAAATATCAGTTAGAAGATTGTGCCTGTGGATGTGGTCTTTTTCATTCCAGATAACTTGACCCTGGTCTCCAACACCTCCCATCAATTTCTCTGAAGAAGACTTCCGGTGGTGTGTCATGGCGGTGGCATGGTGAATTTTACAGAAAGGGAAAAATACTCGCCCCTTTCGTCCTTTCTCATCGATTCAGGACAGATTTTCATGCATAAATAAGCCTGTCAGCTCCGACCTCATATCTTGGATTTACTCACACAGCGTTGCGGTGTCCCTCCGCCCGGCCATGGCGGCTCACAAACCAGTGGAATGGGTCCAGGCCGTGATTACTAGATTTGATGAGCAGGTAAGATGGGTTGATTCAGTGGATGGGTGTAGCAAGCTTTGGCAGTCTTAAGGCCCCACCACTCCGGCTAACGTTACATTCACACAGACGATGATTTTTTTTAACAGGAAAACGAAGTAAATAGGCGTTTTCCCGTCCGGAACAGTTTCTCGACTGAAATGTGTTTTTATTGCTTGTCCCGGCTTCTAAACGTTGAAGAAGAGATTTTAGCTACTGTCGTCTTCACGATCAATTAGCACATTTATCCTACATTTGTCTTGGAAATTGGACGGATCTAACGTTAGCCGTTCAACCGCGACATAGTACGCAATAAAGCCGTATGTCAGGGACATTTAAACGTGCACATATGCGTCTCTGTATCAATTACAGTTCCTCAGCTAACGTTTTCTTTCGTGCCAGCTAGGTAGCTAACATTAGCAGGCCTAGCTATCTAATGTAAACAAATAAGAGGTGACAGGGTTAGTACGCTGCATTCATATGAGCTAATGAAGTTATCGGCATGTGAAGAATCGCCTGCAGTAAAAGTAAACGCTGCTCTTTGCTAGTTAATTACTTAACTACTGTCAAGTTGTCTGCTTGATATGGCAGGTGAAACATAAAGAGTGACGCTTTATTTTGCTTTTAAATTTTCATTTTCTCTAACTGTAAAAGTGCTCAGTTACTAGTTGACACGTTTTATTTTTTTATTTTTAATAAGCAATGTTTGTAGAACTTGAAAACTGAAGAACCCTCTGTAAAAGTCAAGCTATGTACATATTTAATAAGAAACCTATCAATGACCTGTCAGTCATCCCAATCAGTTTGCATTACATTAATTGCCTGTGTTGTTTAAGGTGAAATCTGACAGCCAGTTTGTTTTTAAAAAAGTATTTAAAAGTAATTTGATTCTTTTTTATCTCTACACATCTTTGGCTCTGGTGTTAATTCTCACAGATCATACATTGTAGCCAGGGTTCAGCGGCTCAGCCTGGATTACTACGGTTGGCTCAATCCAATTCTTGGTTATTAACTAAAGCCTTCCAGTCAGTTTTATTCAGATTTTCCCTAATTTAATGTTATATTTGTTTCCCCTTGTTAACTACATCATATAGTAACAACAGTATCATTAATATTTGGAATGGGCTGGTTATAACCTACTGGCCATGGTGTATTTTTCTATAATATAATATAATAAACAGTGACTAAGCCAATCCTGTTTAGAACTTCCAGCTGATGAGTTCTCCATTCAGAAAATATAGCCTGCAATATAGCTGTCTAGTTATGAGTGATAAGTATAGTGTTTTAAAATGTTTATGTGGGCAATATGTAAAAAAACAAAAAACAAATTGCGAAACATATTGCTATATAAGTCAGAATTATAGTGCAAATGATCACATTTGCATATGATTGTAGGCCAGGGCATGTCTGTAGCACCACAATGCTTCATTTATAATGGTATGTTGTCACTAGCTCCAGCAATTAGTTGATTAATCAATTAGTCAATTGGTCATTTGAAAGACATTTAATTGCCAATTATTTTGATATTCGTTGAATCATTTCAATCATTTTTCAAGCAAAAACGTTAAACATTTGCTCGTTCCAACTTTTACGTGTAAGGATTTGCTTTTCTTTCTCAATTTTGATAGTAAATGAGTCTTTGGGTTTTGGGCCGTTGGTTGGACAGAATAAGACTTCACTTCGAGCTCTGGAGAATTTTGCTGAGCATTTTTTTTTTTTGACATTTTATAGACTGCACAATTAATTGATTAATCATGAAAATAGTAATCAGTTTAGTCGACAATGAAAATAATGGTTAGTTGCAGCCCTCATGACACATTTACTGTTACTTCTATAAGAAAAACAAATTGCAGCTCCTATGATTGGGATGTTGCACTGCCATACTGCGATTTCAATAATGTTTCGATTATTTGTTCAGTCCTAGTATATAATCTGTAGAGTAGACCCTGGGATGAATGCAATACCAAAGTTCATGTGCAGCTTCTAACCAAGTGCAGCACTTTAAAGAGGCCGTCCACTTGAGAAATGTCACTGAAATAGAAATTTCGGGACTGGATGCTGTTCATTTTTATTTGGTTTGCTGATATTCACTTCAGTTAGGTTTAAAAATGGGTAAGTTATCCTTCTTCTATTCTAACTTTTGAAAAGATGCCTATTCATCTGTCACTATTCTTTTATTATTGTCGTTCTGGAAATGCCATAGAATGGACTACAGACAGTTTTTCTTGGGTTCTATGGGTGTACTCAGTCATCCCAGGCATTTCTTTCATCCATCTAAAAAGCACACACACACATGTGCACTGTTCCCTTAGAAACCTTTAGTCATGATTTGACACTGAGAACTGGTGAATACTGGATGCAAGCTGAGTTACTTGAACGAGCCTCAGATGAGTAGATCATCAATGGAAAGGATACAACTCAGAAAAAAATAGATATATGTTTTATAGAAAGCGGTTAAGTTGGTCAATACCACAAATTTGCTTGAATTTGCATATTTCTGTGTGTGTGTGTGTGTGTGTGTATACATGTATTTCTTAGTGAATGGAGTTGCTTGGTTGTCATGGGGATGGTTAGTTTTTATCATGTGGCCTTATTATGAAATTCTATCTGACCTACCTAGCTTGTTCTCAAATGTATCCACTGATTTAGACCTTGGGATGGGGCTGAAAGCTGTGGAAATATCAAGCAAGTGGAGTTTGTGATGAGACTTTTCCTTGTTAGACTACTATTTCCAAGGTAGAGAATGCACCTTCACGCTGAATATACATTGTTTTTTTTTTATTGTTTTGTATACTATCGCGCTCCACACTGACACTCCTCTCTCCACAGATATTATAGAAAACAAAACTGGCACAGCAGGAAGGTTTGGACAGGAAGGTTCACTTGCAGCTTTTAGAAGTCCTTTTTAATATTCTTTTTGTTTTTTCCCTTTCAATTACTGTCATACATTTTATAAGTAAATGTATCAGAATTATAAGCAGAAAATGTGAGGGCACAGCAGAAGTTTATAGAAGTATAGCACTTACTGGTACGATGAGGTCTTAGGTAGAACTTCTGATCCTAATTGGAGATTTCGATAATAATGTCAGAGATTGCAGAGATGTGGTCCTCATTCCTCTTTATGTCCTCGCTACCTACTTTGTCACAGCCAAGTGATTTGCAATAAAATATGTGAGTGATCCTGACAGAACTTGAGGAATGTGATCTGTTCGCTCAGTGCTTAAACAAACAAGCTTGATTCATATCTGATTTGATATTTACACCAACAGGGTTTGTGTGGTCATGATGAAAAATGTCATGGAATTTTAAAATGGTGCTTGCTATGCCTGGAAAAGCGTTGGAAAAATGTGAAATCGCGAATGTCATGGAAAATATTGATGAAAATCAGCTTCAAACATTCCTTAAATCGCAAATACTGACAGTCAATCAGGTATGATGATCACAGGTATGGCCATCATACCTGAGTCAAACCTGTGACATGATCTGGAGTGGCATCCATTCTACGTGGTGGGCTACGTATGGAAAATACATGCGATAGCTCTGAATAGATCGCACAAAATGTGGATTGTGTCGAAACATTCAGCATTTAGAACATGAGAGGGGCAGAGCTGTGAGAAGATTCATTGTGGATTTATTACATTAACTCTGTAGGTCCACTGTCTGCCGAAAGGGCGTATGCTTCAGCAGACAGATAACGAGCAAATTTTTTACTATGTCTTGGTTTCATACTAAAGTTATGGGTTATGAAATGTGTCTGTCTCTCTCTTTCTGATGCACATGCTTTCTTTTTTCTCTTGCTCAACTCATAAAGTAGACCCCCCAGTGAGAACTGTATTGGCGTAACAAAGAACATATTTAGTTTTATTAAAGTCTTGACTCTGTCTCTGTCTGTTTTGTGAACTGCCTTTAGAGAGGAAAGATTTATTGCAAGACTGTTGTATTAGCCTGCATTAGTTTTAGCTGGGTATACCTAATAAACTGGACACTGAGTGTATGTGTGACCTTTAGAGGAATGGCTTGGCCAAGCTTTGTGAAGTTAAGAGCTCACTGACCACACTGTGCTGCACGGGACTGCAAACAGAAACGTTTTACGTTGTGTATTATGTGCTTGAGATGGTGTGACAGTCTGACTTCATGATGGAACCATGAGGCTGTATTGAATCCAAAACTTTGCAGTAGAAGTCCAATTTTTGGCCTGTTGTTGGACAAAGCTTGGGTGGCATATGAGAGAATGTGAAACAGTGATAAAAAAGCAAATTACTTTAGAATTTCATGAAGCTTTACTGTTTTGTTATCACAAAATAACTGATTAATTTTATTTTTTACATCAGCCACACTTTTACCATCATTTGACCACAGTGGAAAACCAAATGGTCCAAAATTTGAGATACACATTTCTCAGTATTTTTAGACAATTTCAAGACCAAATGATTGATTGAGAAAGTAATGTTTTGAAAGTACCGAAGTACTATTTTCATTGTTGCTGAAAGTCTTGAAGTACTTAGTAGTAGTCATTGATAATGAAAATAGTTATATTGCATGCATATATTGTTTACTGTGCTGGATGATGCTTGGGAGACCATAATGTATGAACATATCTTTCTTTCCTTAATTGTGATCAGTTTTATGCGGGTTGCTGATTAGATGAAAAAGTTATTTGTAGCTTGAAATTGCAGTTTGTGTAGCACTGTTAACATTAATGCGATCAATGCATGGGCGGGGGGTGTAATTAATTGGGTTAGCAATTACCTGAACAAACTAAAGAAGTAGTATTTTACAAGTCTTCCCATATTTTATTTTATTTCCCAGTGATCCACTCAGAACTTTTTTTTTTTTTTTTTTTTTTTTACAAACTCCTGTAGGATACAGACTTTTCAAAGCCATCTTCCTCCTCTCCTCCTCCTCCCTAATCAATAGCGGATCCTAATGCATCTTGCCCTGTTAAACGTTCTCATTCTACCACCTACCACCACACCAAATTCTGTTCTCCAGTTTAACACCTAAAAGCTGCTTTGCATACATGCCATTGTAGACTTGCCGAAGACTATTTATCACTTACTTTTGAAATCCACACGAACCACTCTTCATGTCACAATAAATTAGATTCACCGCACTTATTTAAGCACTTATTTAAAAATAGAAATATGTCTCTTTTAAAGTTGGTTCGCCTGCTACTCCCATTATTCCCTGCTTCCAAAATAGAAGAAGATTGCAGAGGATTTATAGTATGAAAGAAGAACACAAGGAGCAAATGCCAGGAGATAAATGTTCATTCAAACTAAATTATGACTAGTGTAATAGCTGTGTGCCAAAATCAGCATACGAGGCCACATTGCCTCCTAAGTTACCATATGGCTGGTTGCTGACAAGCAATTTAAAAGCCTAGTTTTAAACAGAGTCCGGCACTGGGCTTCCCCCACATAAGATGCACCTACTTTACCTCACTTCCAGCAAATTTCACAGAGAACGAGAGAACAAAGATGGCAACACAGCACCGCTGATCTCACACTAAGCTGAAATGAGACAAGTGCAAACAAGTTAGGTAAATAACATGAATAAAATTTTGTGTCTTTCAGTAGGAATGGGGGTCCAATGATAAGGGAAACACGTTAACTTATAGCACAGCAAGTAGGCCAAGGGTAATAAAAGGTGGCATTCTGAAATTAAATTACTTCATGTTGTTCAGTCAGTCTAAAGTAAGGCCAGTCATAATGTAAAATTTACAATGGAATTTTTGAACATGGTGGCACTGACGGTAACTGGATATAGCTCATCTTTGGGTTAACATTTTTTCTAAAACACTTCAGACGATACAGTATTTCAAAAGGGCTTCAAGATGTATTTCTGTTTACTGTAAATGCTCAAATAATGGACAGTTTGGCTATGATGTGACCAATATAAAGAGATAGTAGTTGTAGTAGTAGAAGTAATAATAATTCACATGATAAAGTTTGTCCACAGCACTAATTGCATCAGTTGGCCATGTCATACTCAACACCCTGCTACGAACACTTTCTCATTTGAACATAATACTTTTTTCATTCACTAATTATTTCCAAGTAGCATCTAGTTTTTAAACTACAGTCGATTAAACTGAACAAAAAATACTTTGTGCAGGCATTTGACGTTAAAAGAGTTTCACCAAAGGAAGTAATTGTGCCCTGTAAGCTGTTGCAAGGGTTTTAATGTGAATCAGTCCAGGAATTGTTGAATTTCATTCGAGGTGAATGACAAGCTAAGACATGAAGTAGAAGCGATTTGAAATAATAGAAAACCAGTATTCATCATTTATCATATCAGTATTTATCATTATCAGTATATATCAAATAAGAGAAAGTGACAGCAGGAGAGTGGCAACTGTGACTGTTGATGTATTGATGAAATTAGAGCTGTGCAAATTTACATTACACTAAATCTATCCAGATATAAAGTAAATATGAAAGAAGAGTTGAGTTTGCAATAACAGCAAACATACACATAAACAGATCAGAAAACAGGGAGCTCTTGCTGAAAAATGATCAACTATACTTATAAGACAGTGGAAAATAGGGGAAAGACCTGTCTCTGCAGTTGAGGCAAATAAAGGCCCCCAGTCATGAGAATTTATGGTAATTTATTTTCCATTCAGTTTCTTTTCCTTCTTTCAGTCATCACTCCTTATGTTTTTTTCCACAATCAATGCAGCAAGTATTGGTTCTTTTCATTACCACTTGACCAATGTTTTGGCCATTATGGACTGATCAAAACAAACAATTTGTACTGAATAATTTAGGGGTTTGGACCCCCAATGTATTCACAGGTAATTGTGTCTAGCAGACTCTCCTTCACGAAGGCTAAGGCTAAATGTGATTTCAATTTGGACGCTTCAGTGTTTGATGATTGCAGCATAATAGAAATAACAAATCTGCCAATGTTGACAAACACAATGTAATATTCCATAAGGGTGATTTAACTTCACTGTAATGTAATACCATGAGCTGAACAGTGTGTTGACTGCGTTGTCATCCTCTCTTTTTGTTTCCTTCAGCTTCCCATTAAAGTTGGACACCAGAACACCCACACCAAAGTCAGCACAGAGCACAACAAGGAATGCCTGATCAACATCTCCAAGTACAAGTTTTCCCTCGTCATCAGTGGCCTCACCACCATCCTCAAAAATGTCAACAACATGGTGAGTGGGGCTCGTCCCATTCTGTATGAGGAAAGGGCAGTGGACCGATTCTATGGATTTGTCACTGTTGAAACAGTTACTAGTTTGCTGTAATCATTCCTCCTCTTCATACTGTTATTGAAGCAATACCTTCCTAGTTCTAGTAGTTGCTTATTGACTGCTGGCACACATTCTCATTATCTTCTTGAAGATATTCATGATGTTGCACTCTGTTGTTTCAAACACAAAGTTACAGGAGTAGTTCCTGTGAAAGTTGAAAGTTGAAAAAAGAAAGATAAGTTCAAATCCTGCCCACTTTCACACGTCTGCATACCTGGCCAATTGCCACATGAAGTGAGTGTGATTGTTGAATTGACTGTTTCAGAAAGATGCGAAAATTGCTGTATGCATTCCACCTGATTCTTCTGTAAGAAAGAACAGTAAGGCTGCTAGAAAACCTCACTTAATGAACAGTATGGAAAAAGAGAAGTGATAATAGTGACCAAAAACTGTTTTGCTGTTCATGTGATATGGGAGTATTGTATTGTTTTGAATGTATAGAATTAGAACATGGACTCAGTGACCACTTTATTTGATATTCGGTACAATTGGTACAATGTAATGCAGTGCACAGCTTTACCATAACATCTGTCTTCAAAGAGCCCATAATAGTTGTTTTTGATGACATTGTCAGAAATGTGTTAATTCAATTAGTTTGAATGAGGCCAGTACAACACCACTAACTATGACCTTACTGAAAAAACATAGAATTGAATGAACACCTCTATGGCGGTGTCAACTAAAACAGAATATTAGAGGCATTATTCTAGTTAAATTGTTGATACTTTTTTACCTGAGTTGAATTGTTAATACTTTTTTTTATACTTCTCGTTTACCTGCTATTTATCTTGCTGCTGTTACACTGCATATGTCCCCGTTGTGGGACAAATAAAGGAATATCTTATGTTATCTTATAAAAGTATTATTTTTTTATGATAAAACAGTTGTATTGGACTGCATTGGATTGTTGAGGTGTGCCTAATAAAATGGTGGCCTTTGAGCAGACAGTAAAAAAGTGAATTGTATGAAAGAAGAATGGGAGAAAATGAAGTGGGTAAAGAGATTATACATGATGTTATGGAGAAGGTTTCTGGAATACATCAATTCTTGTTTGATAATTGTCAAACCTTGTTACATACAATTCAAAGTTTTAAATAGACCGTACCACTCAGGACGAAGGTTACACAAAGTCTGTCCAGAGGGGTCGCCTTTGCATGGAGATGTTGAATTTGATGAAGTTGATTTATGCCATATGTCTTCCAGAACAAAAGTACTGAGAGGAATATTTGCACTTTTTTTAAAGAAAAAAAATGCCTGTTAAAGATGAGACCAGATCCAATTTAGATAATTTTAGGAATTACGCAAGAGTTGTTCTCTGGACTATGTGGTACCCATATCAAGACATTAGCTGATTTGACACTGGCAACGATTAATTTTTCACCTGGTTGCATCACCTTAGCCGACTATATAGGCAGCTATTCTTGAACATGATGGTGACTAGTTTGAGAGTGTTAAAAGTTTTGTTCAGTACAGCAATGGAAAACAGAACTTTAAAGCCAATCCCTCCATTCCATTCCTGCTTGACCAACAAGCGCAAATTTATTTTTTTTCTTTATAGATTTGTTAAGCTATGGCTATTGATTTGTTATACTCTCAAGTGAGAAAACAGGAGTTGATATCTAGAAACAACTGACTTGCAGGGCTTTCCACAAGGATATGGAGTAATTTAAAGAGTTTACCTGCCCGATTGTAAACATGTAGTGAATTATTGTAAAGTAAAATTAGGCTTCTTGTGCATTTTAGCCCACACAGTTTGTAAATAGTTGTTAATATTTAAAACCATGCCTTGCCTGATCAGAATTTTTTTAATTAGGAATCAATAGAGATTATCTATTATTTTATTATGTGTTTATTGACACCTCTGCCTTTGACAACATTGCCTGTTTTAGTGTGTGTTTGCAGTGTGTTTTAGAGATGGCTCTGCTGTTCAAAGCACAATGTAAAAAAAAAAAGATAATTCACATGTTCATTCATTAAGCCCATAAATGTCTATGTGGCATATATGGAAAATGCAGCGCTTTCAGCTGACTTTCTAATACATTCGTCAAGTTGCTGCCACTGGTGTTTTGTAAAGTAGCCCATCTAATGAGGATGTCCCCTGTCCAGTGTCTGAACTTAACTTTAACTCACTGGCCAAGGGGGATGAACAATTCCGCCAGCCAAGCATATTTTTCACTGGCTAAAATAATACATTGCTTTTTTGTGTGACTTAAACATTCATTCAGTACATTTCATTGAGATAGTTATGTTGTTTGTTAAATATACATACATAGAGAATAGTAACTTGCTAAACAAAACCCTTGAGAATCAAAAATTACTCAAATAAAGTAGTTGATTGGACTTAAATGAGTCGTTTGGCCAGCAGCTGGCATTATGGAAAGTTCTGGACTTGGCTCATGAAGTGATCCTAATCACTAATGTAAAACTGATTAAGTAGGTATGACAACATCATAACCTGAAGGTTCCTAATGCTGTGTCCTCATGTCTAAATGCTGAGTGTCTTTACAGCGGATATTTGGAGAAGCTTCTGAGAAGAACCTCTACCTCTCCCAGCTCATCATCCTGGACACCCTGGAGAAGTGCCTGGCTGGAGTGAGTCTTCCTCTCTGAACACTCTGCTGTCTTTATCTGTAGAAAACAAACAAACATTTTTTACAAAATCTTTAGAAAAAATAGATTTTGGAAATGATCTGATCTTTTTCTCTTTGAAGACCAGTTATCCAAGCCTTCATGACAAGCCTTTGTGTTGGAGCTGTAGTAGTTTGTCATTGCCCATCTGTTTGCATTCTTATGAAATTCAGAATTGATTCAGTATCTCTGCTGCTGTGTTTGTGCTCACTGAGACACAAACCACTTTTAATGTACTATTCCATAATCACACTCTCCTCATCTCTTGGACGTTCCTCTGTAAACCAGCAGGAGTACATTACATTTTAGACAGCATTTTATGGGAGCCTAGGATTCGATTGGAACTGCTTTCAGCTTCCTGTATAGGTTTTTGTGTTCAGTCAGATGGAAGCCGGGTACCTTTCTGTATTTGTGGTTGGTGGTGTGCTTGTGAGTTGGAATAGCTTTCTAAATTTATAAGAAAGGGGGTTTGTGAAGAAAGCTGCTTCACAATACAGCTGATATCTTAGGACTTTTCCCTTTATTTGCATGTCCAAGCATTCATTGCGTGGATATTATTAAATGGCCTGTGATTGTGAACATTAGGCCTAAATGATATTGTTGAAACCATTATCATTATCAAGGTATTTTTAAATATCAGTGTGTCACAATGAGGAAAATGTATGCAATGTGTCACATATAAGATAATCAAACTGATATTCAAAGCAATGAACTGTATTCCACTGTCATGCATTATATGATACTCAACGTTTGGTGTATGTTAAAGAAAGACATTAATATCTCATTTTGTTAGTTGTTCATTACAGCTTTCCTCAAAAACTTGAATGACAGAAATTTCAGAAACGAAAACATGATAAGGTCAAGGTGTTTTTCTATTTAACCCATGGAAGCTTTACTGTCACCAGAGTCAACTGGTAAGTGAAAGTAAGTCTTGTTTCTGTGGTTACTAGGGCTGTACCTGAACCAGGATTTTCTGAGTCCCCAGTCTTTAGTGGTCAATCAACTATTTTTGTGGTTCCAGCTTTTTTAAGCTGTAGATACTAATATCATTGGGCCTCCAGAGCAGTTATACAATTCTCTCTCCTGCTTGGCGTTGCACCCGCTGTTACCATAACCCATTTCTATTTCAATTACAGTTAATAATGAGCCATTCTCTAACAAATCTGCAATCATGTTTTGACCTGTTCCTTTGGGTGCTGAAACATAGCCTCTTTGCAGTTTCAACATAGAGGATGAAATCAGTGAAGCACACTAAGGCCTTTTTCCTGACTGTCTTCCTCCTCCCTGTCATCCCTCCTCAGCAATCCAAGGACTGCTTGCGCTTGGATGAGACAATGCTGGTCAAACAGTTGCTGCCGGAGATCTGCCATTTCATTCATACGTACCGCGAGGGCCACCAGCACGCTGCTGAGCTCCGGGCCTCAGCCTCAGCTGTTCTCTTCTCTCTGAGCTGCAACAACTTCAACGCTGTCTTCAGCCGCATCTCTACCAGGTATTTTTGAGCGGGTCTCCAACCCCCTAGCTGTCTCTTTGGGGCTGTGTCTGTAATCACCAATAGCACACTGAATATTTTTTTGGTAATTGTCCAGTAGAGCTGAAATGACTAATCAGTTATTTGATCAGGTGACAGAAATTCAATTGACAACGATTTGTTTTAAGCCAAAATGCCAAACTGGTTTCAGATTCTAAAATATTAGATTTTTGTTTTACATATATGAATAGTTGTGTCACATACAATGCATAAGCCGAACACATTTCACATCATTTTCATATTGTACGTGTGCATTTTCATTGGCATGTCAGAAATATAATTTTTATATCATGCTAATGTTTTCAACCATATGGTTTAACTGTACTGGAAGTACATGTTCATGTTGAGCATGGTGAAGGTGGAAATGGAGTTGTGAATTTTTAATTCAGGCTAAATAATAATTTCATATTTCATTCCTTCATGTCTTTGAATGCATTTATAGCAACATAATTCTTGTGTGCTTTTGTGTGTCTCCTCAGGCTACAGGAGCTGACGGTGTGCTCAGAGGACAATGTGGATGTTCATGACATAGAACTGATGCAGTACATCAATGTGGACTGCTCCAAACTGAAGAGGCTGCTACAAGGTGAGCTTCTCTTGTTCTTATAATTTTGCATTATCAGGCACAGAACTTCTTAAATAAAATACGCTCCATGGTGGTTACATATTCTCAGTGTCATACATTTCAGATGTCTTATTTTCTGAGAGCTGGTCTTGGATATTTTTACTCAGGCATTGTCACACTGTTACAATAGTTAGGGCTGGATAAAGAACTGGGTCATTGCTGCTTCAAGAGTTCTTGATATAAAGAATTCCTGATTTGTTACATGTGAAAGACAGAAATGATGAAGAAATTCAGAGAGAGTTTTGTGATCTATCTGTTAATTCTGTTTGTGTTTACTGAAATGCTGTTTGTTTTCTTCCAGAAACTGTGCTGAAGTTTAGAGCTCTAAAGAAGCCTGCCCAGCTAGCAGTCATCAACAGTTTAGAGAAGGTACTTCTTTTACTGCCCTGTTTCTGTCCCAAACTATAATACTTTTGAATGTTCAACATTGAGGACTAAACTGTATTTAATAATGTTTGCTCACACCTGATGTATTTGAATGTCTCAATAAAACTCTGACTCTACTCTCTAAAACTTCTACCTCTGCAGGCATTTTGGAACTGGGTGGAGAATTATCCTGATGAGTTCACCATGCTCTACCAGCGACCACAGGCAGATATGGCAGGTATAAATGGGTACAAACCATTTAGTCTAACTTTAATTGGTTTCTTTGACCAAAGATTCTATTCCTTGTCAAATCTCACATCCTGCCCATAATTAGATTTGACTTGATTAAATTATTATTATTTCCAAACATTTGAAGAGCATTGGACCAAGCAACCAAACCAAGCACTAGTTGAATAAATATTTATCAGCGAGTGTAGTAGTAAATTTTCTAGAAATTCAATTAAAATAGTGTTTATGAATAAACAGCTGTAGCTCAGGAGGTAGAGCGGTTGTCCACCAATCAGAAGATTGGTGGATCAATCCCTGGCCCCTGCAGCCTATGTGTCAAAATGTCCTTGGGCAAGATACTGAACCCCAAAATTGCCTCCGATGTTCCATCAGTATGTGAATGTACATCGCTTTGGATAAAAGCGTCTACTAAATGAAATTGTAGAATTGTAAGTCTCTATGATAAGATCTTTTTAACTAATCCAGGCCTGGCCGAATGTAACCACAGACATTGAACGGTATGAGCAAATCTCTGATGGTTAACACTTTTCTATTGTCTTGTGGTGTACAGCCTTCATCCGACACATCTTTGACTCAAATCGATTCTAACATTTGAAGTTGATTGACTTGGTTGCTGACTACTTCACAAATTTGAACACACACACACACACACACACACAAACACAAACACACACACACACACACACACACACACACAGCGCGCACACACTCTTGAATCGACTACTGCTACTGAGACTCCACCCTCCTCATGGCTCTGTCATATCAGACTGGCCACTAAGGGTGTTTTTAGACCTATAGTTTGTTAGCTTTGCTCCAATTCAGTTTTTACATTTGCATTTGTCTTCACACAACAACATTTATGACTGATTTGTAAGTTGTAAAGAAATTCCATGAATGAGCAAACTGTTTTGTCATTGGTCAGAAATATTAACTGCGTGTATGTGTGTGTGTGTTGCTGCTTTGTCAGAAGCTGCAGAAAAGTTGTTTGACCTGGTAGACAGCTTTGCAGAGAGTGCCAAAAGAAAAGCAGCTGTGTGGCCACTGCAAATCATCCTCCTCATCCTCTGTCCGGAGATTACACACACCATCTCTAAAGACACTGTGGAGGACAGCAAGGCCAACAAGGTGGGAGGAAAGAACACACACACACACAGAGAGAGAGAGCAGAGACTCCAGCACTCACACACCCTTTCCTGTCCATTTGTGTCTGCAGAAACTGTTTTTGGACAGTTTGCGGAAGGCTTTAGCTGGCCAGGGTGGCAGTAAGCAACTGATGGAGAGCGCTGCCATTGCCTGTGTCAAACTGTGTAAAGCATCCACCTACATCAACTGGGAGGATCACTCAACCATTTTCCTCCTGGTCCAGTCTATCGTCATGGATCTCAAGGTCTGAGTTGTTACTGAAAATTGATGTTTCCCTCTTTATGTTGTGTTTTCTTTTCAGTTTTCCTTCTTTGTATCCCTTTTGTTCACAGCTGCTGCAAAATTAAATTATTTGAAACTGAAAGGCAAAAGGTGGTAGAAAGTACTTAAATGGAAATAGGGATTCATACACGTGGAGGGTGATGGTGTTTTCTACATACTATACACAGTTTTTCATTGAAATACATGATAGGATCAAAAGGTTTGAGACCACATTCAAAATTTCTAATGTTTTCACGTAACCTGAAAATAATATGGTAAAAAACTACTATATATCGGCCAACATTAATTTCTTTACTTGAGTGTACAACATACAGAAATGCTTTTGATACTGATTCTTTAAATTATTTTAAGTATTGTGACCAACATATATACCTAGTGTAAAAATGCTCTCTGATGGAGAAACTAAGTGATGGAGACACTGTTAGTAAATGACCTCAAACATACAATATCTCTGACATATTTCTACAATTTCATGTTACTTAACCAACATATCAGCTGGTGCTTATCAGAATCAGTAGTATATCTGCTGATAAACTACTTTTAAACATCATTAATATGGTCCGTTTTTTCATGCATGCATGTTTTCAGTGTTTTTTTTTAAAAATTTTTTAATCACCACTTAACAGTGCTGTCTCCAATAAATTACCAATTATTTATGACAGTTGTAAGTGGCCCTATTAATTCATCCAAATGTATAACTGGTCACCAGTTATTCCTCTGTATGAGCATATTCTGAAGAGTCCGGAGTGTATCTCACCAGAAATGTACTTTTGAATGACCCTCCCTGTCACACCAGGCTTTGCTGTTCAACCCATCCAAACCCTTCTGGAGGGGGACGGGCAGCCAAAATTCTGATGTGGAGCTCATGATGGACTGCTTCGTCTCCTGTTTCCGCATCAATCCTCACAACAACCAGCACTTTAAGGTGGACTGAAAAGAAGTAATATTCATTTGTTGTTTGTAATGTTTCCCCTATATAACATGAAGCAGGTGCAGAATACCAGTAGCTTTAGCGAATTCTCATGAGTATTTCCTCTTTGTCCTGAAGGTCTGTTTGGCCTCTTCCTCCCCCCCCACCTTTCACTTTGTCCTGGTCAACTCGTTGCACAGAATAATAACCAATGTAAGTCTGCAGAGCTCCTTCACACATAGTGATGATAGAATAGTTTTATGCAATACTTAACATATCTCGTGCTGTGTTGTCTACTTTCAGTCCCATCTTGACTGGTGGCCTAAGATCGATGCAGTGTACGGTAACTCTGGAGAGCTTCGCTTTATGTTCTCAGACACCCTCAACCGGGTTATCCAAGGCGTTGGCACACATGCTCCAGTACGCATGACACCGGTGAGAGGACAGCAACACGTTATGTTTCTTTACTGCATTAAACTTGCAAAAACCTAGTCAGTCTAAGTTTGAGACTGAGGTGTAAATCCTTAACCTGAAAATTCATAGTATGGATCAAAAAAGTATTCTAGATTTCACTTTATCAGAATATTCTTCTGAAATGTGTCTTGTGTTCCAAGAGGCACACTGCTTTCCATTAATAACAAAACATGACATTTAACCAAAACATATATTACATTTGGGACATATGAGATTTTTCACATTTCAGGAATTATGTGAATGTGTTAAATAAGTTGCCACCAGGTGCAAGCTCAGCTACAAATGTTTTCAGAATAAATGCACTGAGGTTGTCTGATCCTTCTTTTTCTACATGCTTAAATTCTCTTTTGTCCCTTTTTTTTAAAGACACTCTTCCTCAAATACATTGTGTACTTAGATCCTGAGTTATTTACATCTTGTTATTTGGATAGATTTTTATGTCTTAGCTGGTATCACTAACTGCACACAAACTGTATCTGTTATTAATTTTGGTATTTCATTCAAGGAGCCATGATGAAACTGCTCCCTCCCAGTACAAACAAAACAAGTTTTTCTATCCTGTCAGGTGGTCAAACTCATATATGCTCATACACACATATGCACCCTCCACATTAACAAATTCCAACATCCAAAATCCAACCTATTATTTTTTGTTCTTGTTATTCCTTGTTTGTCCCTTCACTTATTGACTAAATCCCAGCATTGTTGTGTCGAATTTGCAATAGTTTATGTTTCCAGCAACAATTGCTGGGGTCTCTGGTCTGAACACAGTCTGCAACAGTAGCTGCTGCTTGCGTAGCTTTGCAACTGGGAGGTGCATAAACAGCAAACAGCAGCACGCATCCAAATTCCCTGGGCATTTAGAATAGTCTAGAATAGCAGGTACAAGATCTCAACGTCTTTGTCCCAAATCCTGCCATTCACTGTGTACTGACAACACCACTAATCATTTATGTAGGCGCAGATCCCACCACCTTTGCTTTTTGCGAGAGGTGAAATCTCTGTATGGTCTCACCAGACTAAAAACCATCAATTTCACATTTGGAGTCCGGTACTGAAGAGTGTAGCCATACATTTCTGTCAAGCGTGACCATGATGCTTCCCGAAAATCTCAGCAGTACCTTGCAAACCTTTTCATCTTGTCCACTTTGTTGTTTAATTACCTCAAGTTTGTGAGGATCATAGATGGGAGCTGTACCTTTCTCTCAGGCATCTCTGGTCACCTCCTCTCCCTCTCTGTTTCTTACGCCAACCTGAGCCACAATCCCCTGCAGTCCCCTGAGTTGCCAAATATCTTACTTCAAGAAAGATCTCTCTGCTGTATACGAGAGCAGGGAGAACATCCCCCACATGCTGGTCTATATTGACCTCACGGCATGTCTGTTGCCCTTGCAACCACAGTCCACATAACATGTGTACATCCATGTGTACATAAGTTTGACTGTGGGGAAAACAAACATATTTCCCTGTGCTCACATAAGACAAAAAAATGGCAAACATTAAACAAAGAAAGAAACAATGCCTGAACGCAGTTTGCAGCCATGCCGCGCACTTCACAACTCAGGTCTTATTTTTGTAGTTTCGGCCATCATATCTATCAGTAATAATGTTGTATTTTCCACAGTAACTATTAACTAGCATCGATGAACACAGTGACCTACAATGACTATGATATCAAGTCCTCTTGCGTCAGTAGCTCAGTATCAAGGCAAATACCACTTTCAGTGGATCTGCTGAATGCATTCTTGTTTCCAAATTGCTGCAATTACTTTAATGACTACGATATTAATATTACTGAGAGGAATGTTGACTAAACTAACAACTAAACTAAAATAAGACTCATGTTGTAATAGGATAGGATACATTCAGTGTTGAAAAATATAGAATATATATCTGTGTGACATTTTCTTCATTCATCAGGCAGTTCCTAAATCAAATGTGAACAAATTTTAAACAATTTTAAACGATAATCTACTCAGAAGTTCATTTGACTGCATTCATTAACACCTTGAATTTGTTCACTCTTTGTCAACATATTTTTTGGATGCTCGATTGTAGTTTGAACGCAATGTGCCTGAATCTAAGCAGAGTCCTCCATGTTGTCTGTTTCCCTTCCACAGAGTCTGACATTTAAAGGGAAGATGACTACCAGCCTTAAATTCAAAGAGAAAGCCACAGAACTTGACACTCGAAGTTACAAGTGCCTCCTTCTCGCTCTGGTCAAACTCATCCATGCTGACCCCAAACTCATGTTGCATGTGAGTCTGCCACAACATTCACGTCTGAATGACTCAGCTAAAAACAACTTTAATTCATTTCTTATACGTTTCTACATTGACAACGTTTCTTGCATGCTGGTTTTGATGCATCTATAAACTGTAGATGATTTTGGTTCTACTTATTTCATGTCAATGTTATTTAATTTTAACTGTTTTTTTATGACTGGAACCAAAAAGATTTTTTTTAAATTTGAACTTGCTCCTAATTGTTTTTGTGTGTTTGTTGCTGTGTGCTAGAACCCAGTGAAGCAAGCTCCAGAGATGCAGAGCAGCACAGCAGAGCTCATCACTGGCTTGGTGCAGCTAGTGCCTCTAACAAACACCACCCAGCTCTCACAAGAAGCCATGGAGGTCAGAGACCAAACAGTCTTTCAGTAAATGCATGCCTAATGTTTCTTATTTTTATGGCAGAGGACTTGGGTGCAATTTGTAGAATCCTGACTTGAAGAAGAATTGTTTGCTTATCCATTTTTTCCAAACCTTTTCTTCTAACAAGTCAGATTTTCAATAAAAATGGCATTAATAACATATTTGTTCATTCAGACATCAAAGTGGAACTCTAGAAATGTAGTATTGGGCTCCCATTGAGTCAGTGGACTCACAAGAAACAGATAGATAAAGAAAATAAAGAAATAGACGGATAAAGATATTCTGACTTTTCATTCAACACGTCCTGCAGATCTTTTAATTGAAAAGCCTGTTAGGAATGGAAGGAATTATGCCCTTTAAACTGCTGGAATGCTCTTCATGTGAAACATCTATGCTATACATTTTGAGTTGCATTCAGTGTTTAGTTTCATTGAGCTCAACAACACCTGAAAAATCAAAAAATGGAGGCGAGAGCAGTATTTGTGTTACATTGTAAGTGTTCTCAATAGATGGTGGTTATGACATGACTGTTGCACTGATGCAATTTAAGCTGTGGAAATGCACATTATGATAAATCTATCAGGACTACTTGTAAACATGGAGATATTTGTAATCACAGCAACTGCAAATTTAAACAGGAGCACATTTAAATACATTGAGCCTTCTTACCAAAATATGCTGATAAATACTTATAAAGCTACAAATTCGAAATAAAGGTGTGTCTCTAATATAAATAGAGATTAAGTTCTCGGCAATTGAGGTAAATAACTGCATACTTTATGTATTTGAGACATTACAAAGTCTAAGATTAAGTCTGAAAAGCAATTTAAAGCATTTAATTTTTGTATTTTTGTTTTTCTTCTTTTGTCTGTACTTTTTTATTTTAATTTACTTTTCACTGTAAAACTTTCACTAAGCACAAACCATTGTTTCTGTCTCCTCATCCTGGTTTCTTCTCTACATCTTCTCTCGTCTCCTGTCATCTGCCCTGTATCTTTCCAGGCTCTCTTAGTTCTGCACCAGCCAGAGACCATAGAGCTGTGGAATCCTGATGCTCCCATAGAGACATTCTGGGACATCAGGTACTCAAATATCTTCTTGTCTTTACATGAAGAAATGCTCTAATCCACAGTCCTACCCATGGTGCCACAGTTGATGTGCTGGTTTGGGTGACATGGAAGCTTTAAGGAGTCTTCAGATACCTTTTTTCAGATCCATTTTTTAATATTTTATTTTGATTACATGAGTTATGAGAGAGACAATCTGTGGGAAAAGAAAGGTTTCTGGGATTGAAGTCAGAAACCTAATTAGACTTGATCAATTGCTCTGCACTGTGCTGTGTGGTCTGCTGTGTGTACAGCAAAGATGGTGGAGTAAGTCACTGCAACTGATGTGAAATTGTTGCTGGTAGTGGTGCATGATATTGGAGGGCTTTAACTTGATTTTGATATGTGAAAATATAAACTCTGTGTGAGATGTTTCACTTAAGGTGAGCTAACTCTGTGGTGGATAGACCTCGCTGGTATTGTCAATCAGAGCAGGTGTGATTTGAGTGGCATTATGATCATGATTTGTGTTTGTTATGATACATCACCTTACATATTAACATGATTTATTTGTTACATGGATCGTTCTCTATGCATTGGAAAGAATGAAAACAAATTATCAGCATTTTCTGAGTGATTTGTGATGTTGTAATAAGTATTCCTTTTTCAGTGATACAACCTGTTTCTCACAATAAATGCCATGATTGTTTGACAGACAAATCTTCATGATCCTTCATATTAAACTTAGTGTTCAAGTTGATAGGATAATGGCTTCTCTTTTTTCTCACCTTTTCTTTCTTTCTTTCTTTAGTTCACAGGTCCTCTTCCTAATCTGCCGCAAACTCATTGGCCAGCAAATGGTTAATGGGACAGAAGTTCTTAAATGGCTGAGAGAGATCCTTATTTGCAGGAACAAGTTTCTGCTCAAGAACAAGGTACAGTCCCATTTCTTAACTATAGCAACAGGCTGCTTTGTTAGTTACGAAAACAGTCAGCAGTAGTAGAAGAAATGACAGACAAGCCAACAAATGAGTCTTCTTTTGGGCCAATTGTTGCAAATCAGTGACAATTACATTGGTATAGGCCTCTTGCACACTCCGCCTAGAGTTTTCAGTGGCCAAGAAGCAGTTTTTTTGGTGGTGTGAATATCCAAAAAGGTTTAAGATTTAGTGTCACATCCTGTCTGTGAGAAAAACAGTTTGTAAACCGTATATTTAATGCACAATCGTTCCAGGAGTGTGCCACTGTGGGTGGTGGTATTCCCATCTGCCGACAGGCACAGACAAAGCTGGAGGTGTGTCTCTACATGTTCCTGTGGAGTCCGGACACTGAGGCGGTCCTGGTTGCCATGTCGTGTTTCCGCCACCTCTGTGAGGAGGCTGATATCCGCAGTGCCACTGACGAGGTGTCTGTCCAGACCATTCTGCCCAACTATGCCACCTTCAGTGAACTGGCCTCCGTCAGCAACATGATGGGAACAGGTCAGTACTGTTAGTCCTACCTTCTTCAACCTGAGTTGATAAAGTTTCTCACCTTGAATGCTACAACTTAGCTCAGTGTTCAGCACTGCACCTCGCCTTCTGACAAATGGTATGTTATTCTATTATTGACTGATTTTATTGCATTTTCATAGTATCAATCAACAATCAAACCATTGTCACAGATTGTTTGATCATACATATAAACATTAACAAATGCCTAGGTTCACATCTATTAAGAAATAGCATATGGTAAAATGGAAGGGAAGGAACAATGTAGTAATTGATGGGGGACAATATAATTATGTCAGTAGAGATATTTTCCAGTTTTGAAAAATATGTTGCCATATCTTATAGACTTGATCGTTGAACTGGTTTTCTGTTGTTTCCTCTCTTGCTGATTGAAACAGCATTACTAACAAGTCACTTGTCATTTCCGCTTAAAAAGTGACAGATTACAAGCACGGCTCATTTAAAATCAGCTTTGCAGTTTTGTTGCATCTAGCATTATGAAGATCACCTCGACTGTTTGTCCTTTTGAATTATATGAGTGATTGCCATGGCTGCTAACGTTAACATTGACTGTGCTCTCTGAGACAAGTCTCACCCCTGCTCTTTGACCCTACATACACACAGCACTTCCATCATGTTAAGATCTGTCTGATCACAGACAGGTCTTCTTTGATCCTCTTGGGTATTACACATCATGTTAAACAGACCTGGAAACCGATAATAGAATGAGACTCGATTGACCGTATATAGTGCTGGATCTGAAGCCATAAGGGTCCCAGGGTCAGTTTTGCGTCCTAGGGTTTGTGTGGACCTGTGAAGACCTCTACTCTGAAGTACTAACCTAATTGTTCACAACCATAACATTCCTGATATTTGTCACCTTAGTTCCTCTTCCCACTGCAGCTTGATGTGATCTAAGGAAGGAAGTTGTCTGACATGGCGACTACAACCTTTTGCAGTGGGTCAGTGTTCATGCTATTCTTCAGGGATACCAAAGATGGCGAAATCTTTTTTTGCAGATACCAAGAGGAGTTAGACCAGAGAATGCCAAACTCTGTCTGCAATTGCTGAAAGGACATAAAACTACTATGACTAAAAAGGGCTCATTTTTTCCTTTGACAGATAACAGAGGCAGAGAACCAAAATAGGATCCCTAGGAAGGAGTTGTCTGCAGTTAAAATGAGAGCCCCACTGTCACCTGGATGCTTTTACAAAAGATGCATTCTCAGTGATAGAGAAGCACAGATCAGAGAGCTCTGTTGTACCAAATTGCAAAAATGCCATTCCAAATGCCCAAATAGGAATATCATCATCCAAATCCTGGCTACAAAACCCCAGAATATGGAGATTAGCTAATACAGTGGATATTAAAAGTGTTGTGCATTGTTAAATCTGTGTCTAAATGGCTCCTGATACCCAGTTTTACCATGAACCAATAATGTACTTCCTCTGTCTGGAAATTCTACGGGGGGGTGTCCACTTGTGTACTTGCCTTTAACGATTACTTTCCATGAACTGTTTGGTTCAAATTTCTGCAGGCCGGTCCACCTTGCAGAAGAGGGTAATGGCCTTGCTAAGGAGGATAGAACACCCCACACCAGGAAACATTGAGGTAACATTTAGTTCAAATTCTGGTGGATTTTACTGTTACCTTAAATGACTTGCTTTCATTGATACTGTCGGACGAGATCACATGGTATCAAAATATACCTTTTTAATGGATAAAACTAAATATATAAATAAATGTATATATAAGATGTATGAATATTTCTTATAAAAATGAGTTAGCAAAATGGAAATACGAAAGTGTTCTAAGAAATAGAAAACATTTTTATGAAAAATCTCCACTTCAAAACTCAAGTGTTTATTCTGTTAAAAGACATATCTGCAGACACGTTTTTGTTTACCAACCCATACATAGCGTGTAAACCAAGCAGTATAATTCAAACCCACATACTACAATTTATGCGATGTCTGCTTAGCGTTTTTCACTACTGTTTTCTATCACCTCTGCTAATTATTGTTTCATTATTGTAAAAAATATTTATGTACAGTTTATTGTCTGTTGGTTCCACCTTCAGGCGTGGGAGGACACATATGCTAAATGGGACCAGGCCACCAAACAGATTCTCATCTCCCCCAAAAACAAGGCAGATGATGGGCAGGTAAGCATGTTACAGAACCTCTGTGCACATTTTTTGAGTGATGAAGTTGTGATTAAATGTGATATCTCAGATGGCACTGGTGTGATTTAGATGAAACTTAGAGGATTGTTTGATGTTTACTCTGTGTTATGTAGTTAATGTAATATTACTCATGAGGAATGAAATAGAGATTGAGAGACATAGTAAGGTGCAAAGTCATACAAAATACACACATAGAGAGACGACACAGAGCAGGAGGTCCTGCAGTTCTGAGGTCAGCTGGTGAACCTGAGATGGTTTTCGTATTTCTGATATCACAGCAGTGAGGTAAACGTAGTATAAAAAATATCATATGGGCTCAGTTGCAGCCTCTAGTGATATTATAACTATCTGAATGTCAAGTTAGAATTCAAGGTAATTACAACAAAAACCACAGCTCCCTCCCCCCGTTTGATTTTACTATCAGACAGGAGTTTTTTCTCTGATTCTTTATTCTCTTTATTTATTTTTTATTAGTTTATTTATAAATTAAGTACATTGCTCTATAGATAATTGTGTGATGTTCTCATTTTACTTGTGATGTTATTGCTATTCCTGTAGATTAACAGATACAGTCTCTCTGGTGTTCAGTGTCTATATGTTTCCCCACAGCAGGAGTGGATCAACATGACAGGCTTCCTGTGTGCTCTGGGCGGTGTATGTCTCCAGCAACGCAGCACCCCCGGCCCAGCCACCTACAGCCCACCTATGGGCCCAATGAGTGAACGCAAACCTTCCATGATCTCCATGGGCCCCTGCGATGTGTCCAACCCTGTGGCCTCAGCCCCCTCCTGTTCCTCATCAGCTTCCAGCGAGACACCCGTCAGCCGCTTCCTGGACCGGTTGCTGGCTCTACTGGTGTGTGGCCATGACAGGGTTGGCCTCCACATTCGCACCAATGTGAAAGACCTGCTGGGTCTAGAGCTCAGCCCCGCCCTCTACCCCATGCTCTTCAATAAGCTGAGGAACAGCATTGGCAAGTTCTTTGACACACAGGGACCGGTAAGTAGCGCCCTGGAAGTTCTTGCAATAATGTAGCAATTCTTCAAACACACAGCTTGGCTTCTAAGTGTGTGTGTGTAAGTAGACTGCAAGCAACTTAAAAATAAGGTCAAATTCCTTGTACAGCCCCAATAATAAAAAGTTTTGGACACTGTGCAAAATACATCTGATCTGATCTGATTTTCACCAGCAACATGTTTCAAACAAGAGACTGGTGCAACAAAAGCCTGGGAAACTTGTGGTTTGCTCAAAAAACACCTGTT
Source organism: Holacanthus passer (assembly GCA_025331565.1). Taxonomy (NCBI): domain Eukaryota; kingdom Metazoa; phylum Chordata; class Actinopteri; family Pomacanthidae; genus Holacanthus; species Holacanthus passer. The sequence goes on along the minus strand of JAFREQ010000072.1, from coordinate 1,566,580 downwards.
TGGAATATTCTACAGGTAAACAGGTTTATTGGTAAAAAGGGGCATCCTTGAAAGGGTCAGCTGTTCACAAGCAAGGATGAGGAGAGGTTTACCAGTTTGTGAAACACAAGATTACATGGGATTGTAGGATATTACTACATGTGCTCCACATGTGCTCTGGAACACTTCGTAAAACCGTTGTAAAATTTCTATATAAATTTGATTTTCCAAAACTGATATGAATCTCTAGGTTTTTTTTGGACCTTATCTGCCCTTTGCCCTTCTCTGTCATCTTGCAATGACTTGGCTATTCAGCTTTCCAATTCTTGCACATTCTTACTTACATTCATTTCTTATTCTTTCCTTGGTGAGTTTTTGTATTAGTTGAAGTAATCTTTGAACCAGTTGTTTACTCTGATTTGTAACAGCACATCTTTGAAAATTGAAAGAGGGTTAGTGAGCCTGCTGTATGTTTGTAATGTTTAGTATTTTTGGTGGGTGGTGTGTTAAGATGTGTGTTGGACATTGACACAGTTTTCAATATTTTGGCTCTGTACACCACCACAATGGATTTGAAGTGAAACAATCAAGATGTGCTTTATGTGCAGACTTTCAGTTTTAATTTGAGGGTATTTACATCCAAATAAGGTGAACAGTGTAGGAATTACAACACATTTTATATGTACCCTCCACCTTTTTAAGGGACCAAAAGTAGTTGGGCAATTGGCTGCTCAGCTGTTCCACGGCCAAGTGTGTGTTATTCCCTCGTTATTTCATTTACAAGGAGCAGATAAAAGGTCTAGAGTTCATTTCAAGCATGGTATTTGCGTTTGGAATCTGGTGAGGTCAACTCTCAATATGAAGTCTAAAGAGCTGTCACCATCAGTGAAGCAAACCATCATTAGGCTGAAAAACCAAAACAAACCCATCAGAGAGATAGCAGAAACATTAAGTGTGGCCAAATCAACTGTTTGATATGTTCTTAAAAACAAAGAACACACTGGTGAGCTCAGCAATGCCAAAAGACCACAGAAAACAAGTGTGGTGGATGACAGAAGAATCCTTTCCTTGGTCAAGAAAAACCCCTTCACAATAGTTGGCCAGATCAAGAACACTCTCCAGGAGGTAGGTGTATCTGTGTCAAAGTCAACAGTTAAGACAAGAGTTCACCAGAGTGACTACAGAGGGTTCACCACAAGGTGTAAACCATTGGTGAGTCTCAATGAAGGCCAGATTAGAGTTTGCCAAAAACGTCTAAAAGAGCCTGTGCAGTACTGGAACAACATCCTATGGACAGATGAGACAAAGATCAACTTGTACCAGAATGATGGGAAGAGAAGAGTATGGAGAAGGGAGGGAACTCCTCAAGATCCAAAGCATCCACCTCATCAGTGAAGCATGGTGGTGGTAGTGTAATGGCATGGGCATGTATGGCTGCCAATGGAACTGGTTCTCTTATATTTATTGATGATGTGACTGCTGACAAAAACAGCAGGATGAATTCTGAAGTGTTTCTCGGGCAATGTTATCCGCTCATATTCAGTCAAATGCTTCAGAACTCATTGAATGGCGTTTCATGGTGCAGATGGACAGTGACCTGAAGCATACTGTGAAAGCCACCAAAGAGTTTTTTAAGGCAAGGAAGTGGAATGTTCTGCAATGGCCAAGTCAATCACCTGACCTGAATCCAATTGTGCATGCATTTCACTTGAAGACAATACTGAAGGGAAAATGTCCCAAGAACAGGCAGGATCTGAAGACAGCTGCAGTAGAGGCCTGGCAGAGTATCACCAGGGATGAAACCCAGCGTCTGCTGATGTCTATAGGTTTGAGACCTCAGGCTGTCATTGACTGCAAAGGATCTGCGACCAAATATTAAAAGTGACAATTTGATTTATGATTATGTTAGTTTGTCCAATTACTTTTGGTCCCTTAAAAAGGTGGAGGGCACATATAAAATGTATTGTAAAATATAATAAAATGTATACACCTTTCACCTTATTTGGATGTAAATACCCTCAAATTAAAGCTGAAAGTCTGCACTTAAAGCACATCTTGATTGTTTCATTTCAAATCCATTGTGGTGGTGACATGCTGAAAATTGTGTCAATGTCCAAATATTTATGGACCTGACTGTATAGCACTTCAGTTATATTTCTATCTGAAATGTACACTCACTTTCCTGTTTCCAGGTTCCCATAAATGACACTAACACCCAGTTTGTAGAGCAGACCATAGCTATCATGAAGAACCTGTTGGATAACCACACGGAGGGCAGCTCTGAACACCTGGGACAGGCCAGCATTGAGACCATGATGCTAAATCTGGTTAGGTCAGTACTCTCTGCTTGTCCTTTGGCCCAGTAACTGAGTCAGAATAGAGTTTGCAGCACTGAATGCCACTTATACTGCTACAAGTTGCGTGCACTGATATTAAATAGTCCTACCATCTCTCAGTTCCTGCAAAAATTATGTAAAAATCCAAAATGTAAATATTTAGAATGATAGAACAGGAAAAAAGAAAAAAAGAAAAATAACCAGGCAAAGAATGCAATAACATTTGTGTGTTCTGAGGTGTTTTGATCTGTGTTTCATCCCTCAGATATGTGCGCATCCTGGGCAATGTAGTCCATGCGATCCAGATCAAAACCAAGCTATGCCAGCTGGTGGAGGTGATGATGGAGAGACGAGATGACCTGTCCTTTTGCCAGGAGATGAAGTTCAGGTGGGTGACAACAGCTGATTGTTAGACATACACACAACCCCTCTGGATGTTTGCATGTCAATGTAAAAGCTGCCTCTACAATTCCACACCAGCTACTGTACTTGTGCCACTTTTTTTACATATCAGTGTATTTATTATACCTTGAAAACTCTTATTAGGATATAAACATATTAATTAAACAAATTCAAAGGATGAGATAGTAATGACAAACCCAAAATCTGGTTTAAGGTTTTTTATGTTTTCCTCTTCTTGTCCTTCAGATGCTAATTTATTTCCCCCTTGCCCACCTACTGCAAGGTTTCATTTAAACTGTTTTCTTCTTCTGTTGTTTGTAGAAACAAGATGGTGGAGTACCTGACTGACTGGGTGATGGGAACCTCGAACCAAGCTGCTGATGATGACATCAAGTGTCTGACTAGGTCCCGCTCTTTTACATGTTTACATACACTCAACTGATATACTATATGGAAGCGAGAGAGCTCACTATTGTCTCCTTTTGTGTGTGTGTTTGTGTGTGGTTGTGTGTTGTGTGTGTGTGGTTGTGTGTGATGTGCATGATGTGCAGGGACCTGGACCAGGCCAGTATGGAGGCAGTAGTGTCTCTACTAGCTGGTCTTCCCCTGCAGCCAGAAGAGGGAGATGGAGTGGAACTGATGGAGGCTAAATCTCAGCTCTTCCTCAAGTGAGAACACACTTGCACTCAACCTTAAGAAATGTTCACAATAATTTGATGAAGCACACACTCATTTTTTATCAGGATACTTCCTTCCCACAATTAAAAAATGCTGTGCCGGAGTGGATGTCAATGTATAATGATTAGTGACAGCTCTCAGGGTACTTAAGTCATGGAGAGGCTTCCACTGCCTACACAGCACTGAGACTGCTCTGGTCAAGGTCACCAATAACCTGCTGCTTGCAGCCGACACTGGGCTTTATTCCATTTAAATATTCCTCATGCCTCATTATCTTATTCTAATTCTGATGTCTCCTGTCATCCTTTGCTCAGCTCTTACTACTGCTTGTCTGCAGTGTTGTCATGCACATGTGTGTTTCTAAAAAGTTGATCAGAAACCCAGTTGAAGGTATACATGGCAGAGAAATTGGCATTCTCCAGGAGAACTCTACTTGGGGAAACAAGGTTTTGGTAATACCCTACCCTGATCATGGTAATCAGCTTTCTCATCTAAATTTCAGTTAAGAAATAAGCTTACTGGAGAAAGGCTGCTGTACCCAGATTACTTTGCACACACTGACTCTGGCTGGCAGGTAGAAATGCTGCCTGTGGTTACACTACATCATTATGCAAGTTTGCATTGTGGTGTGACATGGAATAGTTGGGCTGAGCTGAGCTGAACACATTTGAGTACAAGCTGTGTTTACATACAGTATTGACAGCAACAACATACTGTTTGATGACTGAAATGTGTCAAGAATATGTCAAACATTATGAAAGTGTAAATTGGAAGGTTTTGAATATATTGAGAAAAAGGACAAATTTGCCCTCTTTACTCATTGTGAATTACCTGCATGGAGAAGTCTTTTCTGATAAATGAGCTGTTGTTTGTGGTGGTGTGTAGGTACTTCACCCTGTTCATGAACCTACTGAATGACTGCAGTGAGGTTGAGGATGAAGGCCAAGCAGTGGGGGGACGAAAGAGAGGAATGTCCCGCCGCCTGGCCTCTCTCCGCCACTGCACCGTCCTTGCCATGTCCAACCTACTCAATGCTAATGTTGACAGTGGACTCATGCATTCTATTGGTAAGTCAGCCACAGCATTACTGGTTGCAACATTTGAAAAATGTTGCTTTCTACATAGAAGTTACCAACAGAGATTTCCTATGATGACCAGTCCTCATTCTTTCCTTCCCAGGTCTGGGTTACCACAAGGACCTGCAGACTCGAGCCACCTTCATGGAAGTGCTGACCAAGATCCTGCAGCAGGGAACAGAGTTCGACACCCTGGCTGAGACAGTTCTGGCAGACCGCTTTGAGAGGCTTGTGGAGCTGGTCACCATGATGGGAGACCAGGGAGAGCTGCCCATCGCCATGGCCCTGGCAAATGTGGTTCCTGGGTCCCAGTGGGTGTGTACCTCTTCTTGATTCACGACTGTGGGCAGTATGTGCTCAGACTTGTAGAAAGTCTTGAAAGTTTCTCATGAGTTCTCAGCACATATTAGAATATAAAGGGCATGCAATATGGGTGGAATAAAAATTTGTTTTCAGCAGTGATATATGTTTGTTGTGTTTCCAGGATGAGCTAGCCCGAGTCCTGGTGACACTATTTGACTCCCGCCACCTCCTTTACCAGCTGCTGTGGAACATGTTCTCTAAAGAGGTGGAACTGGCTGACTCCATGCAGACTCTCTTCAGAGGAAACAGCCTGGCAAGCAAAATAATGACCTTCTGTTTCAAGGTGGAAAACACGCCACAACTCCTGTCCTGAAATAATAAGACATACCAACGTCTGACATAAAATATCTACTTAAAAGGACATGTTGTATGTACATTATTGACTGTATTTTGTGTTGCTTTATGTCAGGTATATGGAGCAGCATACCTGCAGAAGCTACTGGAGCCTTTATTAAGAGGGGTTATCACCACGCCTGAACACATCAGCTTTGAGGTGGATCCTACCAGGTGAGTACCTGCATCTCAGGTCTGACAACAACTAGTACTAATGTTGTCAGAGATAGTGTCACAAATAAATAATCTAGACAATAACTTTTTCCAAGCTTTTGATACTCATTTACACCTGAGTATTAGAGGATATCTCACAGTAAGATACATGCCCACATATATGGTACAATTCTCAATATGTACAGTAATTATTAACAATTAATAACACATTTGACTGCAATGTCTTAGAGACTGAGACATTTCTACCTGCAGTTTCACTGATAAATACAATTCATCCAAAACTTTTTAGAGGACCCATGTATCAAACATACCAGCCTAGTATTGAGTTGTTGATGGGTTTGTGCCAGTTACATGCATCATGTAGAAGCAGCGGGTCAGCCATGTATAAATCTGCACAGAGTAAAACTGTGGAGTCAGAAGTTCTAGGAATGGTAATTATGCACTTATTCTCAGAAATCAGAATAAATGGCATATATAAGTATTCCTAAGTGTTTAGAGTTGTTTTTATGAAAAATAGAACGAAAAATACGACAAGGGAGACCCTGAACTACAGCTGAAATCCTATATCAGGCAAGAATGGGACAACATTTCACTTTCAGTACTCCAGAAACTGTTCTCCTCAGTTCCCCAAAACAGTTACAGAGTGTTGTTAAAGGAAGAAATGATGCAACACAATGGTAAACATGCCCCTGTCACGACCTTTTTGAAACGTGTTGCTGGCATCAAATTTAAAATGAGCATATATTTTTCATAGAACAATAAAATTTTTCAGTTTCATTATTTGATATGTTGTCTTTGCACTATTTTCAATTAAATATGGGGTTTAAATGATTTGTGAACCATTAAATTCTATTTTTATCAACATTTTATACAGCGTCCCAACTTTTTTTGAATTTGGGTTGGGGTAGTTGAAAGCTTCAAAAAAGCCAATAAGTCACCCTTTGATTTGAAATGAATTTGTAACACAATCAAAAGACGTTAATTAATAGGAAGATACAAGATTCGACTCTTTACCATGAAAAAGATATCATCCACCTTATGACATGGTGGATGCAGCATGAATACAATCACATGCACACATGTTAGTGTGATTCTTCTTACTGTCCTATATCATTTATAAAAGGAGCTATAATTAATACAAGCTTGAAAGAACAACAATGAACAATGACAAATTGTTTTTTTCTGCATGAATACCTTTGCCAGTATATCTTACTTTGTAAGGAGTTGCTTCTTAATTTATTACATTTTTATATCAACCCTTGTGTTTTGTTTCAGAAAACCAAGAACTTTTAAACATGGAAAATTTACAATACAAACATTTTAAAAGATCTCCACCTATGATTCTCACTTTATATGCTTACTTTGCATGTCTTTAACCTATTAGATTTACAGCACATGAATAACATCCTATAATATACCTGATTACAGAAATATCCTCTAAGCTTTAGTACATTACGGCACATGTAATGCTGGCTACAATGCATATAGTGGGTAGTCTGAATCATGACATGGTTTGCCATGACTGATGTGATGCAGCCAGACACATCAGCTTTGGAGTCCTGCTATTAGCTGATTCAGTGCTTGAGGGAGGGCGTTGTGGGTAGACAAAGTTGTAGTCACTGCAATACAGCACTGATGAATCTTACGGAGACTGTGAGCACAATTATCTGTAGCCTCTTTATACCTATTAACTCAAACTTGTTACTAAAATTATTTGACTCATAAGTTAATACATTTTTAAGACCATTTCCTAAGTTTTTATCATTGCCCAGATGTTTTTTGAAGGTAAGAGTTGAAAGCCTCACTTACAGGAGCTCCTTTTCTATCTCACCAGGTTGGAACAAGGTGAGAACCTGGAGGAGAACCAGAGGAACCTACTGCAGATCACTGAACGGTTCTTTCAGGCCATCATTGGTTCATCCAGCGAGTTCCCCCCACAGCTGCGCAGTGTCTGCCACTGTCTTTACCAGGTAGACCACCCCCCGACAATTCACCATGGCCCCCAGCTGCACACCCAGCCTCTCTGCCCTTACCTGTGTCTGAAATGTCAATTGCACATTTTGAGCTCCTGCTGCTTCTGAGGTCTTCTGATGCTGCTCAACTCACTGCTCTCTACATCACATGCATCAGTGCACAGCTGTACATACCTTTCAACTATATACATTCTGCTGGACCAATACATCAAGGCCTTTCTGTTTGATCATTTTCATGTCCTGGAACTTCTGCATACTCAGTGTTTATTCCCCAAGATTTCATATATGGTTTGTCAGAAAATGAGACACGAAACGACATAGCTGTAAGATTCTAAAACAGAGCCTTGTTTTCCTAGCTTTTGCCATCATGAGTCAATTGTTTACTGTCTGCTTTCGAGTTGCATCAAAAACCCATACAATATAAACAACAGCAGCTTGGATGCTATGCATATAGGGCTGCAGCTAAGAATGATTTTCATTATCCAATAAGCTGACAAGTATCCTTGCAAGTAATTGATCATTTGGTCTTTCAGTAATTTCAAACACCATTTTCACCCCTACAGCTGTATACTAATACATATGGTAGATACATAAATACAATGTAAAATTGGCAGTTAAAAAATATAATACTGTCTTATCCACTGTACATGTGAACATAATGCTACTAGGTTGTTGACTGTACACTACTGTCCAAATAACAGAAGACGTCATCATTTACATAAACTCAGATGTTGGACTGACAAAAAAAATCCAGACAAATTAAACTAATTAAAAAAATGAAAGTAGCATTCACAGGTTAGTGTTAATGTTTTTAATATAGGGCTCACTTTTCAAAACCAGGAATAAAACGAAACACTAAAAATCACCAAAAGGAAAAGCTTGCTGCTGCTGCTGCTGAGGTACGTCGCATTCAGTAAATGCTAACAAAAGGCATTACAATATTCTTGACACAGGCTTGTCCAAATACTGGTACTGCTCACCTTTGTCCAATAAATGTTTTGGGTAAGGTGACAGAGTTTCTGAATGGCTTAGATGCTGTGGTTGTGGTGGAGGGATCTTGTCATGGAAATTGGGGATCCTTAATTAAAAAAAATGCTATTTGACTAAAAATTATGCATTTTTAAATGATTTTGCACAATTACCGTTACAATATAAAAAAAACCCCACAGGTTGTGGTTTTTCACATTACACTGAGACATTAGTAACAAAAAATTGAAACAAATATGCTCACTGATGCAGTAAGGGTGTTGCCCTAAAGTAATCCTTCACATGTTTGGTGGATGAATAGAGTAATACTCATAGAATAGCATTGGTTAAACAAGGCTTGAAGTAAATGGATTTGAACAGCGAATTTCTCGTTATCTGAATGTCAGGGTAAAGCCACTAACCAACTGTAGGTGTGGGTATTGGTAGGATTTTATCTTCATCTTATCCATCTTCTTATCTGGTCTTATCCAGCCTGGTATTTTGTCAGTAATTTTACCATTTTTTTCATGACTAAAGAAATTGGGTTTTTTTAAATTAGCAATTTAAAAAAATCATAACAGGATTAAAATTTATTTAAATGTAATTTTTTGGGGGGAAATAATTAATTTTAAATATAACTAAGTATTGTTTCTAGTGCAGCAACACTAAAGTTTACAGCATCAAAGTCACTATATACAATAAATAATATCTCACTGGAAAAAAATCTTAAATGAGAGTAAAATATGTAATGTTTGTGACTTAAAAATACTGAGTGGAGTTTAGAAAGAATGAAGAACACAGACGTCAGTCAGTATCAGTCCTTCCTCCTGTCCTCCTCCCTCTGCTGCTGGTGTGATTCACTGCCTGCAAGAAAAGTTGAGAGAGAGTTGTGGGGCTGGTTTGGAGAGGGGCTGCTGTTTCAGCCAGTAGTTTACAAGAATCTGCCTCATTTTAAGATGTGTGGCAAACTAATGTAAACAGTTAGGTTACGTACAGAAATCTGTTGTTATTGGCTTGTTTTTAACAATTCCCTTAGCTTAACAAGAGAGCTGTGTTTGTATAATACAAAACACCTGTGGACAAAGGTGGTGGAAATATATCTGCTCTGCTGCCCAGTGTGTGTGTGTGTGCGTGCGGTAGGGTTGTGGGATGGTGAGGTGAGCTAAGCATGCAGAGGAGAGGACAGAGAAGCTAAGATGAGCATAATGAGAGCAAAACGTGGTAGAAAACTCTTGGCATGTTTTTTTTTTTCCTTTTCATTCTGTGAAGGCAATGTGAAAAATGCTGAGACACCTTCAGCACTCTGCCTAAGTGTTTTTATGGTAGGGAAAACCCCGAGGTGTATTATTTAGTCAATTATGTAGTGAGAGTGTAGTGGGCCTCATTTATACAATTAGGTGTAAATGCACAGGCCCGTGATCAGATGCTGTTATCTAGATAACATATCCAGATACAGATCACTTGTTGGAGGTGAGGCCTTACTGATGATGGCAAAAGTTAGCAAAGGGGCTCTGGTTAAAGAAAAATTCAGATAGTCTAAGACAGGCTTCTTTGCTTCTTTATAGCTTATTAGGTAACATTCTTCCAGACCACACTGTCAGACATGTGATAGTGAAAAAATATCAAAGCTGCCATCACACCTAATCCTTTGCATTGTCATGGTGACTCGGCTGATCATTATTATCTCAGATGCCTGCAGAAAGATGGCATTTTGTACCATTATTTTTTGATTGCCGACATTAGAGAGATGACAGGGAATGAGCTGAGAGAAACAACTTGCACAAAGGTGTCTGGCTGGTACTGTGGTACCTTAAACCTAAGGCCAGAGAGTGCTCCCTGGGGAAAGATTACCAACGTATATCGTCATTATATCTGCTAGTCTTTACACAAAAATTACACACACATTTACAGTGAACTGCAGAGACTACGCAAATGAATTGTGCTTTGTTCAGTTTGTGACCAGTGATACAAACTGAAGTGTGTAGGTTTTTTTTGCTTTTTGACTTTGGGTCTTTTACAAAAGGAAGTAATGTCTTCCATCTGCAGTGTTCTTGGGCATTTTCACCTACAATGATAAAGTTTCTTGATGTTATGAACACAAGTGAGTTAACACTTCATCACTGAAATGTGACTGATGAGGCTTTATGTTCAGTCTGTGATTAAGCTTTTCAACTATCGGTATCATCTGCTTCCAATCTGCTACTGTACATTCATCTAACAAACACCATATTACAGCCAGAGGGTTGCCAGATCAGGTCAGGTATCCCTCATATCTCGCTCTTTCGCTGTCCATCAAAGTCACTTTCTTTTTGCAGGAAACTGCCAAGCCTGGCAGCTCTGTATACACCTTTCCAGTTAACCCCATGTGGACTTAAAACAATATCGTCTCAGTTAGAAAGGTCCCGACTATCCATGCCAAATTTTAATGATGGATTGGGTGTGATCACAGCATAGGAAGATAACAACTGATTGGCCACCAAATATATCTGTCTAAATAATATTAGAGTCTAACCTCAATGTACAGATACTTTTTCTACTGAACACTGAGTTTAACTCTTATCCTCCTGAATGAAGAGCAGCTTCACACTATTGCTGCTGCTGCTGCTGCTGCTGCTACTACTTCACCTCCTACAGTGGAAAAGAATCTCCACCGCTTCGTCTACTCACACTCAACAAGTGAATGAATACACTTTGTTGTTATTTTTATAGCTTTTACTAATTTACAATGCTTTATACCTACACTCATAAAAAATGGTCTGGGTTTTTGATCACAGATTTTGTATTTTCCATGTGTTTACATGTGATTTCTCATTCTCCAACTTGGATTTCCTTTTGCAACTGTGTGCACACACACACTCACACTAATATAGTCTGCTGAAGTCAAACCACGCCAGCGCATGCACTGACACGCTTTAAGTCCCCTGAGCAGTGATATACACTTTTGTAATGGCAGTTTTGATTTTTCTGTGTTTTACTAGATTGAATATGTATATCCCTCGAGGGGTTAGGGTTGAGTGTACGTGTATGTGTGTGTGTGTACGTGTACGTGTATGTGTGTGTGTGTACGTGTATGTGTGTGTGTGTGCGTGTGTGTGTGTGCGTGCGTGTGTGTATAGCTGGTGTTGTGTGTGTAGCAGGTGCTGTGACCATGATTGTGCTCATCTCTGTTCTGTAGGCTACTTGCCACTCTCTACTGAATAAAGCAACAGTAAAAGAAAAAAAGGAAAACAAAAAAGCAGTAAGTTTGGAGAATCTACTTTCCCTCAGACACTTTCCCCCTAAAGCAAAAAAGCCTTTTTTTGCATTTTATTCATTTAATTTTTTTATTTCTTCATTTTTTAAAATTTGGTTTTAATTTGGTGTTTTTCTGGAAATGTATTATTATTTTCTCCATATTCAATTTTGTGTACAACCCTCTCTTAAAATCATTCTACTAATATTGGCGCCATGTGATGTATTTTCGATTAACAGTTCCCAGGAAACTGTGGCATTCTGTCCTCTTTTCTTTCTGAACTCTTTTTGCACTTTTGGAGACATTTTCTCAGAACATTTCATCTGCACTCAAATCATGTTTCGCATTTTATATGACTCACTTTAATAAATCAGCCCACACACACCTGCATGCCTTACCTGCTTTAGCAGATATGTCTTTATAATATGCATAAGTGATCTTTAGATGAAATATTCTGATAAACTGGCCTCCGTCTATCATGGGTTGGATTCCTAAGCTGTATGGTCTCATTTTTCCCACTATATATGAAGAGCAATGTCTTTAAATTTGAGAGTGTGATTTTCCTTATTCCCATTTTTTCCCCAGTGCCCTCCCATAGAACCATGTCACTTGCACTCAAATATAGCTGATCATGGGTTGATATGCCCTGATCTTGCTCAAACTCTTTTGCTTGATTGTTAGCGCCCACCACCTTGTGGACTTTTTTGGCTTACTTGCAGAAATTGCATTAATTAGCCACCGGTGATGTAATCTGCTGCTGACATGTTCATCAATTTTTATTTCAACCAATGAAAGTGATGGTCAGCACCAGCTAAAAATGAGAAGCCTGATAATGTTACCTAAATGACTTGTACATGATTTTTGCACATGAAAAAAGAACAAGGACAGATTAAAAGATTCTAATAAGAGATTCATAGCACAATTAGAATAAGAACTTTTGGAATATGCCAAATTGGAACCGGATCCATAATGGAACTGGCTATTGGAACCCAACCCTTTATGCAAGCTGCATTGTTCACGCACTTGCATGCTTTATGTATACCTTTTAAATGGATTGGAGAGTATATCCACTGGGGGGCAGATCAGGCCTGAATACTTCCTGGCCAACATCAGTATGTCATTTCTGAGAACTTAAGATTCAAGTAAACATACATGGAGACGCTCTCAGATACTGTTGATGTTCAGATCATGGAAGTAAAAGCAGTGTTGACATGCTTTATTAGTTGTCTTCAAATGTTTCTGCCTTTATGCTTTAACCCACTGTCAGAGCACACACAGCCAAGCTATAAAGGAATCCTGGTTAGCCATCACGTGTGCACAAATGAGGTGTAAGCAAGTTTATCAGAGGCACTCAGGCATCTTTTATGAGCGGGTGCTCTTCCTTGAGCGGAGTTCACCTGCCATCCAGGATGTCCTTACCTACTTTGCGTGCTTCATGTATTTTTATGTAGGTATAGCAGTTGAAGCATGCATCAGTTCACCTTGATATCAGGCTTGCTCCAGCCAATGCCTCTCTTACTTCATGCACAAAAGCAAAAAATGAGGACATTTTTGTCCCTCACTCAGGACAGTGAGAAAGTGTTTTTGCTTCATTTGCATTATTTTGCTACATTAAAACAAAGTGGATGCCAGTGTTACACATACTTATCATTGCTTCTGTGACACCTATGCAAATCTGCTTCTGTTGTTTCTTTGTTGTCTTTCCATTGACTGAATGTTAGCACTCAAGCTACTTCTTAATATGCAACTGAATGGCAGCATGCACTACATGTGCTTTTGTCGCCATATAAATTGTTCAGAGGATGTCAGACCATTCTTATTTTGAAGTTGTTGTTCTCCGGTGTAGTTTTTTAGTATTTCATTAACAAAAATCAGATATGGAGTGGTTGAACACAACTGAAGGGAGAGTAGCTGCCTGTGAGCGACTCACTAAGTTGAAAAAGCAAGCATGGTTCACTGTCCTGAAGAGAAAAAAAAGACATGGCTCATGTTCCTAGCAATTAGCAGGATTGTCGACAATCTGTAGTTTAAACCCCAAACATGCACATTTTTTATAATAGCAGGATATATTCGAGTGCAATGGTATGGTCTATGGAGACAAATCAGTCTCAATATTAATTAATGCACACAGAAACCAGAAATGTATTTAGGGATTTGTATATAATGGACTCTCTCCACATAAATATTTTTCAGTACACACAAAAATAGTTGTTTGTACAGTGGCATGCAAAAGTTTGGGCACCCCTGGTCATAATTTCTGTTGGTGTGGTTAGTTAAGTGAGTAGAAGATGAACCTGAAATTTGTAAATTTGATAATACTTTTTTTTTTAGCTTGTTTAAGTGTTAATAGTTATTAGTACAATTGTTAATACTTTAATGGTTGCTAAATTGTTAATACTTTTTACACCTCTCTGTTTATATTGTTTATTACTATTTAACTGCTAACTATCCTCTTTGCTGCTGTGCAATTTCCCCACTGTGGGATGAATGAAAGTATATCTTATCTGATCTCCAAAAGGCATAAAGTTAAAGATGAAACATTTTTTTAAAATTTTAAGCAAGATCATTATATCATTTTTGTTTCATACAATTTTAGAGTGAAAAATTGTAAATGAGCAGCATGCAGAAGTTTGGGATTTGACTTTTCAAATAACTTTACCAAGGTCAGAAGTGGCTTGTTAACAAATCATTGTTAGGAAATCCCAAGTGATGCAAATTTCATGTTTTATAAATACTTTGACTTGAACCTTGCCCCAACTATGAATAGCCATGGATTCCTCTAAGCACCTGCCCAGCACTCTGAAAATTCAAATAATTGATGACAAAGCAGGAGAAGGGTGCACTATTCCACTGTGTAGTGACACCTGGACAAATATGAAGAGTCATCAGAAGAAAATGTTTTTTCCTGTGGACTGATTAAGTGAAGTTATATAGAAGTTAAGGTATGTTTGGCAAAACAAGGGTGCAGAATTAAAACAAGGAAGGATGAAAGGAGGATGGCTTCTATAACAGGACAATGATTCTGAATGCACCTCAAAATTAACAATGCATAACTTATGAGGCACAAGCTGAATGAGTTGCCCTGGCCCTCACAGTCCACCGGACCTAAACAGCATCGAAAATCTGTCAATAGACCTTGAAAGAGCAGTGCATGCAAGAAGGCCCAAGAAACTCAGAACTAGAAGCCTTCTGCAAGGAAGAATGGGTGAAAAATCCCCCAAACAAGAATTGAAAGTGCTTACAAGTTGTGATACTTGCCAAAGGGAGTGTTACTTGGTACTGACCATGCAGGGTGCCCAGACCTTTCCTTTGGGCCATTTTTTGTTTTGTTATTTGAAACCGTAAAAGATAGAAATAAAACATAATATTGTAATACGTAAAACGTGAAATAATAATACTTTAGATATGAGGTCATCTTTTTCTTGCTTAGCTATTCACAGTAACACAAATTTTGACTGGGGGGCTCAAACTTTTACATGCCACTGTAAATGTAACTTGACTGTATTTTTGTGTGGTTTTTTGAGACTTTCCTGTCGTTTGATTCACAAATGTATTTTTTTAAACAAGAAATTATCTGTAGGCAAACAGATGTCTCCTCCTTCAGCCAATCGCATGAGCAGAAAATTGATGGCATGATTTAATGTTATCATGTATCATTATCTTCCCACAGGTCCACTTCAACATGGTGTCTGGTAGCTGCTCTCCACAGGCAATTAATAACTCTCTTCTCATGCATGATTAAATATGTTTAGATTATGAATGCATGAGCTAACAAGCTAAAGGATGATTGTTGGTTGTCTGTCAGCATTATATAGCTAACTTATTAGCTAACGCTAGTGTTACATGTCACAGTACTAACATAACAAACATATAGCTCACACATATTTAATCTTGCATGACAGGAGAGTTATCGCTTACCTGTGGGGAGCAGCTTCCAGACTCTATGTTGAGGTTGACCTGTAAGCAGCTGTTTGACCCAAACCGAGGCAGGGGATTCTCAAACAGCCTGACACAAATACATTGAAGTTCACACATGATAGCAGTTTCTAAATGCAGGTTCAACAGTTTGTATATAAATGTAATAACATCCAAATATGTTTTTGATTCAAATTGTGAATACTTCTAGATACATATATTTTTTATATTTCAATTACATTTATTTTAAACAAATATTTGTGTGTGCATTAGAAATACATTTTTAACCTTATGTTTTTATTTTGATTCATTTATATACAACAATAACTATTTTGTGTGCACTGAGAAATTTTCATGTGGCGTCATTTCTTTACAAATCTGGAAATACGTTTGGGAATTGTGTGCGCATTCATTGGTATTGAGATTGATCTGACTCCATAAGTTCCAATCCTGTTCAATCAATTTTTGATATATTCAAGATTTTCTTAGCCAACACATGAACTCTTGGAAGTAATCATAATGTGACATCCAACTAAGAAAAACTGTATTTTCAGCAGTTAAAGGAGTAGTCTGATATTTTGGTATATCTTCTTGCCATCCTACCAGCAAGATGAGAAGATTGACATCAGTTTTTGTCTGTGTAAACATGTCTCTCACTCTCTCTCTCTCTCTCTCTATTTGTGTGTCTGTGTATATATACAGTACTGTGCAAAAGTTTTAGGCAGGTGTGAAAAAATGCTGTTAACTAAGAATGCTTTCAAAAATAGAAGTTTATTAGTTTATTTTCATCAATTAACAAAATGCAGTGAATGAGCAGAAGAGAAATCTAAATCTAATCAATATTTGGTGTGACCACCCTTTGCCTTCAAAAGAGCATCAATTCTTCTAGGTACACTTGCACGCAGTTTTTGAAGGAACTCGGCTGGTAGATTGTTCCAAACATCTTGGAGAACTAACCACAGATCTCCTGTGGATGTAGGCTTCTTCAAATCATTCCGTCTCTTCATGTAATCCCAGACAGACTCGATGATGTTGAGATCAGGGCTCTGTGGGGGCCATACCATCACTTCCAGGATTTCTTGTTCTTCTTTATGCTGAAGATAGTTCTGAATGACATTGGCTGTATATTTGGGGTTGTTGTCCTGCTGCAGAATACATTTGGGGCCAATCATACGGCTCCCTGATGGTATTGCATGATGGATAAGTATCTGCCTGTATTTCTCAGCATTGAGGACAACATTAATCCTGACCAAATCTCCAACTCCATTTGCAGAAATGCAGCCCCAAACTTGCAAGGAACCCCTACCATGCTTCACTGTTGCCTGCAGACACTCATTATTGTACCACTCTCCAGCCCTTCAGCAAACAAACTGCCTTCTGCTACAGCCAAATATTTCAAATTTTGACTCATCGGTCCAGAGCACCTGCTGCCATTTTTTAGATCAGCAGTTTCTAAAATACTCAGACCAGACCGTCTGGCATCAGCAACCATGCCATGCTCAAAGTCATTCAAATCACCTTTCTTACCCATTCTGATGCTCAGTTTGAACTTCAGCAGGTCGTCTTGACCATGTCTACATGCCGAAAAGCATTGAGTCGCTGCCATGTCATTGGCTGGTTAGATATTTGCATTAATGAGCAGTTGAACAGGCATACCTAATAAAGTGGCCGGTGAGTGTATATGTATGAATGTACATATATATATATATGAATATATACTGTATGTGTATATATATATATATATAAGAAAGGTTTGTAATTGTTCATGGAGGACGCAGCTCTACCCTGGATGCTGATGCTAATATTTACAATGGATGTCACAGATGTTCACATCTAACAGCAATCCAAACCCAAAGATATTTACTGTAAGACTAGGAAAAACAGCAGATTTTCCTGTCTGAGAAGTAGAAACCTATCAAACGTTTGTCATTTTACTTGAAAATCACTTAAACAAGTAGTTGATTAGTTGATCAAAATAGTTGTTGATTAATTTTCTCTTGCTCAGCCAATTGTAACTAGTAATTGCAGCTCTAACTATAGTTGTGTTTTGCAGCTCTATTATCGTATATCTAAGCCAACATGTAATTAGAAGTATTTGCAGTACAGGACTTCCAAAGATATGTTTGAGCTGAGTACATTGTCTCCCAGAATGCACTGTCTGTCAGTAAAATATCTGTCAATTACAATTCTTAAACTAATCCATCCATCCATCCATCCATTATCTGTACATCGCTTAATCCTCTGCAGGGTAGTGGGGGGGCTGGAGCCTATCCCAGCTGACTTAGGGCGAAGGCAGGGGACACCCTGGACAGGTCGCCAGTCCATCGCAGGGCCACACACAGGACAAACAAACAGACACACTCACATTCACACCTACGGACAATTTAGAATATTCAGTTAACCTCAGCATGAGGAAGCCGGAGTACCTGGTGAAAACCCACGCTGCACAGGGAGAACATGCAAACTCCACACAGAAAGATCCCAAACGTCCTAACCGGGACGCTAACCAGGGATCTTCTAGCTGTGAGGGGCCAGTGCTAACCACTGCGCCACCGTGCAGCCCCTCTTAAACTACATGTAAATTATGCTCATCAAAAAAAATCATTTCTTTAAAAAAAAAAAGGAATTTTGTGAATTTTAAAGTATCAAATTTTGATCACCATTATCCCCAAAAATCCAGTACCAGTTGGGGTCATTGTATCCAGTGATGAAAATAATTTCATTGTTCTGTTTCTTTTCTTTCTAGGCTAAGCAGTGTCACTGCTTGACATTGATATGTCTCATTACTCTGATTACTTTGTGGATTAAATCTCTGTAAAGTAATTACATGTGTCAGATTTTGCGCCATTACAGTAATTAGCTTCTTTGTTAAACTTGTCACAGTGGGCAGCATCACCACTCAGTCAGGCAGTGTATGAGCCCTACCCGGTGAAATGTTTCCACTGCATACCTGTCATCACTGAAGTATTTCCTTTCTGCTATGAATGACTCAATGAAAACACAAGTGATATAACTGCAAATGACATGTTGCGAAAGGAGAACATATCAACAGGTTTACACTCTCAGCCAAAGATAATAGAGCTTATTTTTTATTACCAAAACAGAACTGGCCTAGGAGATAGTATTGTTTGACACTGATAAAAAGAAAGTGTTTTGGGAATGTAGTATATATAACCCAGAGGCTCAGGAAAAACATAAACATCATTAAAACATTTGATTTATGGTTGACAAGGCTGTAGGTTGAAGCTGCTGTGTTAGTGATGATATAAATTATTGAGTGATGTGACAAATTTTTGAGGTTAGAGGAGGCAGGACCCTCAGGAGATGAGCTTAAGATAATGGAATTCATGGATAAGGAAGTCAGTTATGAAGTCAGTAAGTTGATTTCTTTCTACGAGGCCTCGTTTTTGTATGAAGCTATTCTGTTTACAGTCATTTACTTAAAAATGGCAAAGGTGTTAATATTTCCTTTTGGATTTTGAAGAAATCCTTCATTTCCTAATCAGTTTATGACATCATTCTAAATCTGTCAGAAAACACCTAGTTCATGCCACTCATACCATGCAATTTTTTAATGTTTGCTTTGGCAATAACATTGTTATTTTTAAGCCATTGAAGGGTTCTCAACTTCCTGGAAAATCTGGAAAATTGAGAAGAAATGCAGAAATCCTGCACTGACTAGCAGCTGAAAGTTAGGTCCATATAGGTTCAAATTATGATGACGTGGTGACAAAGTTAAGCTACTGAATGAACCAAGGTCTCATAAAAGCTACTTCTGTGCATCACACCTCTACCTGACTGACAGGTACAGGTGCAAACATACTTGTACTGACCGAGATCTCCGCACCAGCATCTGTATGGAATCTAATTAGGTTATTGACGAATTCTGTGTCCTGCATTCTACTTTATCAGTACAGAAAGCAAAGCCATCCCAATCTAGTTTATGTAACTGAAAATGAATTGGAAAATCATCTCCTGAAAAAAAGAGGAAAGTCTACATAGGTAGAACTCTGGTTTGCTGTACAGTAAATGTATGTGTGTGCTCATGCATGCAGGTACAGTATGTCTTGTGTGGGTTAACGTCAGTACTCCCTTTGTTGGACCCCTTCTGATTGTGATTCTTAGTCTCCATTTTTTACCAACATGCCCTTCATTTGCGGGTCAGTAACTGATACTCCACCCCAAATGGCCATATTTTGGCTTTATACTGAGTATACAGGTTGACATAGAACAAGCAAAGGAGATGTTTAAGAAGCTTCTGTGGACATAATTTTAGCCATTTCAATTCATTGTAACCAGTGTAATTCAAACTCACCACAGCTGCTGTCAAACTTACAGTGGTTGAGTATTTGATATCAATAAACAGTGTGGTGTATCACTTTAAGACAGAAGGATTAGATATTAGCACATGTTATGGTGTTTTGTGCTGTTACTTCAGTTTCTAGCTGTCTAAATCTTGCATTAAAGAATAATTACCGTTTATTACAATGTGGCTCTTC
Organism: Holacanthus passer; assembly: GCA_025331565.1. NCBI lineage: Eukaryota > Metazoa > Chordata > Actinopteri > Pomacanthidae > Holacanthus > Holacanthus passer. The sequence continues at coordinate 1,546,654 of JAFREQ010000072.1, read as the reverse complement.
TCCTAGTTTTGGCCAACATCTCTATGAGGTATAATAACATTATATTCCTGAGATCTAGGTATTTGTTGACATTGCTATAATGAAGTCTGACAGGTTGGTAACACGAAGCATTCAAATGATCAGACAGATTGGACACAAACCTCAGGTTAGATGGGCCTGCTGCAAGCTTCTTCAAACATTGCTCTCTTTGGCTGCATGTAAAATCTTGTTGACTAATTGGTCTGTGGTGCACCCCAGTGAATCACCTCTGTTTCCGCCTCTTTCAAAATCCCACCAGCAACCTGCCAGTGTATTTTGACAGACGAAGAAGAAAACAACAGCACACATGTTGCACAATGGTGACATGCAGCTTCTCTTGCTTTTTGTCACTTTCAAGAGTGGCCCTCCTGTGTGCTGCTGTAGATTTGTCTGCATTGCCCACTGCAGTGTCAGAGAGAGACCATGCTGAGCCCTAGAAACACTTTTGGAGGTCAAACCAAAAACAAGTGTTGTAGTTGTTGTTGTAACAATCCCTCTTTGTGTAGGAAAAATGTGTGCACACATTTACTTTAGGTACACTAGGTTTAAGCTGGAGCAGGAGCTTGGTCTGTAAAATGTCTTGGATGTTTACAAGATGCAGTTTGGGCAGTAATTTTACAGTTTACTGTCATCATCTTATTCAAATCAAGTTCAAGTTTGACTAACCTGAAGGTGTGTTTCCGACCTGTCTGATCATGATTGCCATCTGACTGCTTGGACTTTGTCCCCCCAATTTTATGTTATTTAAAATCTTAGAAATTAACATAGCAAGAGTAGTTTATTATGTATATTATTTTTACTGATATGAATGATGACTAAAACCACAAAATAGGCCCAAATTTACCCTTCTCAACAGGTTACAACCATGTAATGGTCTGTCTATTGCTGCAGATCTGATAATCCATATTAGACATTTGCTTAGCAATCATGCTTTAATTTTATCAATTGATTGCAAGACAGACTGAACTCTCAGCAGCACTGACTGTGTCCGATTCTGGAATTTGTGACGTTACATTGTAACCCCTTTAGAATGTGTCACGCACAGCCCTGCTTTGCTTTAAAGCAAGCTGTGATGTGCAGGTTGTCATATTTTTGGATGATCATCCGCTGCTTCACACCACAACTCATGGCTCATCTGTCATCATGGCCCGCCATCCTTTCTGTGATGGCTTCTAATGCTTATTCTTCAACAGAGAGGACTTGGTCCGGTTTCTTGTCTTGTCCTTCCTCTCTTTTCTTTTCCTTGGGCTGTAACTGGAGCAAGAACCTTTCTTGCTCTCGTTATGGCCCAAAATGAACTGAGATTGTGTGTAAGTCTCTCTTTATATATTTTCCTCCACTGTTCCTCCTGCTGAATCTGACATCTTTCACTGTTTTTGCAATGGCTCACCTTACTCTGCTCTGTTACATGTATTGTTACATGTATATTTTGTTATTCCCATCATTCCCTTCTTTGCTCTTTAATGTACTGAATCTATTTTCAATATTTTCTCCTTCCCTTTACTCAAACCTGGCCCCCTTTTCAAACCTTTCTCTTCTGTTCCATTTGTTCCACATTTCCCCCATGTCTTCTCCTGCTCCCTCCATCCTCTTTCACACAGGTGGTGAGTCAGCGCTTCCCACAGAACAGCATTGGTGCAGTGGGCAGTGCCATGTTTCTGCGCTTTGTCAACCCAGCTATTGTGTCTCCTTATGAGGCTGGCATCCTGGACAAGAAGCCCCTACCCAGAATAGAACGGGGCCTTAAACTCATGTCCAAGGTAAGGCTGTTGAATATGATGGTTTTGATGCCTTGACTGGTTGGGTTGAAAGAAGGGTGGGGAGTAGTGCAAAGCAAGTTCCACAAATCTAATAATAACAATGACAGTAGTAATAATAACAACAACAACAATAATAGCAATAGCAGCAGCAGGTGTTGAGCAGGAACATTAGGTAGGCAGTAGGTGGCTTGCAATCACAGATCCAGACTCTACTGCTCCGGTGAAAGATATACTTACAGAAAGCGACAGGAGGGGAGAGATGAGAGAGCTCAAGTGAGGGAAGATGTTGAGCTTATGGGATACAGCTCAGTGCATCATGGGAAATCCCCTATCAGTCTAGATCTATAGAAGCATAACTAAGAGATGGTTTGGGATTCACCTGGGCCAACCCCAACTATAGGCTTTATCAAAGAGGAAGGTTTTAAGCCTAGTCTTAAATGTGGTAAGTGTGTCTGCCTCCCAAACCCAAATTGGAATCTGCCTCCACAGGGGAGGAGCTTGACAACTGAAGGCTCTGGCTCCAATTCTACTTTTGGAGACTCTAGGAACCAAAAGAAACCCAACATTCTGGGAGCGCAGTGCTCCATTAGGGTAATACGGTCCAATGAGCTCCTAAGGATATGTATATTTCTGTCTTTTCCTTCAGATTCTGCAGAGCATTGCAAACCATGTCTTGTTTACAAAGGAAGAGCATATGAGGCCTTTTAATGACTTTGTGAAGAGCAACTTTGATTCAGCCAGGAGGTAAGACACTTGGAGCATGATGATAAATGCCCTCATTTGGTCTCTGAAAACAGAAATCCCCTTCAGTCTTTTTTTTAATAGCTGATAAACTGTGGACATGTGTCACTTTTACCCATTCACCGTTCGTATTGTATCACAGTTTTTAGTCATGGATCGGGTAAATTTCAGATCCACAAAAAAAGGGTTAGGGTTAAATTAGTTCAAAAATGCGTCTTTAGCATGGATGTACCATGATATGGATGTATTATGATCTTATGAAACATCCATGGTCTGTAGTTAGCACTCTTTAGTCCTGCTCAAAGTCCCGCCCACATGATTGGTTATCAACACCAAAGGCTAGTGTGTGGCAGATATTCCCAGATATTTGTTGGCTTTTAAAATCAGTGTCTTGTCTGACTTTTCACTGCAACTCTGCAGATTTAGGAAATGTATTATTTTAAAAAGTAACAGCGGCAGTAAGACTGTATTTCACACTGTGATGGTTTACTTATTCAGGTCATGGATCAACTATGTTGATCTGCAGCGTCTGCAGCACCACTGTATCTAACTAGTGTCTAACTAAAGCAGTGAAGTGCTTGGTGTGAGTGTATTCTGTCTGTAGGTTGAATTTTTACTCTCTTAACTCCACCACAGGTTTTTCTTGGACATAGCATCTGACTCTCCACCCAGCGACTCGGTCAACCACAGTCTGTCCTTTATCAGTGATGGCAATGTGCTGGCCCTCCACCGCCTGCTCTGGAACAACCAGGAGAGGATTGGCCAGTACCTCTCCAGTAACAGGTCAGAAAAGATTATTTGATGAAGCACAACACTATTCAGAGTGTTCTGCTATAAAACCTCAGTACTGAAACAATTTTAACGCTACTTTATTATGATCTTATTTCCAGGGATCACAAGGCCGTAGGCAGGCGACCTTTTGACAAGATGGCGACCCTGCTTGCCTACCTTGGACCTCCAGAACACAAACCTGTAGCAGACACTCACTGGTCCAGTCTCAACCTGACCAGCTCCAAGTTTGAGGAGTTCATGACCAGGTAGGATTCCTACAAACCTTTAACTTAACATAATGTCCTGTCATGAACTTGTTTCTCAAGGCCCTCCATCACATCTCCCAATACAAGTAAGTCACTCCACTAGAGTCTAAGCGTCTACTGATCCTCATGTTTTTGTTATTCTTTAGCTTTAATATTTAATTTTACATAGAAAGATAGACTTTATTGTTTAAGTGTGAAATGTGTTTCCACAGTTGTCATGCCATAATTAGAATTTATCATGGATTGAGTGATTCAAATATCACTGATTATCAGTTGTAACGCTCAGCTACTTAGCTATGATGACTCCTTTTGATTGCAGTGTAGTTGTGTGGGCTTTATGCACCTTGAGTGGAAAATGTGTTTCAAATATAGTCTGTATAGAACATGGACGTAGCCTCCGTGACGTCACCCTTAGATTTCTGAAGAGCGATTTTGAAACCCATTGAAGCGTGCTGCCATCTTGACAGTGGTGACGTTGCCTAACTCAGGTTAATCCAAATATGGACAAAGAGGTGGAGCGAGGGTGGAGCTGAATGAAGCCTGTTTAATGAAACATGTTGACCGAGCTAGCCGGCTAACCCGGTGGTACCGGCCGGCTTCGGCAGCAGTTTCAGTACTTTAATAAGCCGACGTAACATTATATGTCAACATTTCAGCCTCCAGCCAATCACAATCAGTCAGTTTCTGTGAGTATAATAAACTTAAAATTTCTGTTTTAGCAATAATATGAATATAAATAATAACAGTTGAATTTGTAGACCATCAAATTTTATCTCACTGTTTAACTTCATTAACCAGCTCCAGCTTAACCAATAACATCTGAGTTAGCGTTATTTCTGGAAACATTCAGAAATGTGGCTGTTAATATTTTGAAGTTACAAAAATTTTATTGTATTTACACACAGTTCAGTTTAAGACTACATAAAGTAAGTTAACTAACATGGAGACTCTTCATTTTCAAACACCTTTTATTCAAAACTATTAACACCATAAATTATAACACTTGTTATCACGTTTTTGACTTCAACAGGTTTAATAACTGAAGCTACCAGACGCTCCCGTTAGCACCATTGGCTTAGCTCTCATCAGTTGCTTAAAGGAATGTGCATCTGATTCATAATCTAAATAAGATTTCAGAAATCTTTTATTTCCTCCATTGTAATTTGCCACATTCATTGTTTCCTCTGTTGCAATGGACACAACATTCCATTACATTCTGACTCAAAAATTTGGCTTTATTATGTCTACACGATTAAATTCTGAATTCTAAATTCTGACAGTAATACAAAATCAATTTTAGGTGTTTTTTTTCCTTTGGACAGATTTCCCCAGTGGTATTAAAAATATAATCTAATGGTAAAACAATATAATTAAAATTTTTTTAAAAATCATACACCAATACAACCTGATCTGTATAACAACAGCACTAAGTCATGAACCCTGGCCAATAACTAAATGTGTGACTGATCCTCAGTTCTCTGTTTCGTTCTGTAGACACCAGGTCCATGAGAAGGAGGAGTTCAAAGCCTTAAAGACCCTTAACATCTTCTACCAGGCAGGAACCTCCAAGACCGGCAACCCAGTTTTCTACTACGTGGCCCGCAGGTAGGATCTGGGAGTCCATATTCCTTTTAAAACATGCAAAGCTAATACAACTGTTAAATTGCTAATTAGAGGTAGAAGAGGGCTATTGATAGACTAGTGATTACTATAAACTCTACAAGGCTTTTCTTCCTCAGGAAGGACAGTTTAGAATTTGCTTGTGTCTCTGCATTCTAAATGCTGCACTGAGATAGATGGTAGTGGCAGTGTCTGAGATGTTTTTAATATTTTTGACACATCGTTTTTCATGAGCTCCTTGATCTAAATAAAGAATGTCCTGGTTCATACAACGTTTGTACTGTAAGCTTAAAATTATTGACCTGATATGGTTTAACTGGTTTAATAAGTTTAACTGGAGAATGTGGCTCCTGAAACTGACGTGATGTGATCAGCTAGAGTGAGGACGTCTCATTTGGAGTTGTTGGAACCTTCACAGAATTAACATTAATTAGAGCAACCTGATATAAACTGGTATTTTAACCACTGAAATTGATGGTCAGTGCCAGCTAAAAATGAGAAGCTATTACCTGAAAGTTTTGTATGTCGAGTTTTGCTAATAAGACAGAGAAATGAGAGATAAGACTTGCTGGCATGGCCATTTAGCAGATTTGGGCATTTTGCCAGCTACTGTGTCTGAACTCACCGTCACTCACTGCTGTACCCAAATACATTTTTACATTCACACACTCAAATTTTCACTGGGATTTGCAGCGAATTTTTTGCAATGTAGGCCAACTCACACGAAAGAGAGCACCAAAAGTGTTTTTTATTTTTCCACATGTTCCCATTCAGTTCTCAATTCTGCCTTCAAAAACATTTGCTCTCTAAGTTGTAGTGCTTACTTTGAACGTGCTTTATTGGAGAGAGCAAAGGGTAAGGGAATGGAGATGACAGTTTGACAGACTGAGATGGACAAAACACAGAATACAGTAAAGAAAGGTTTGACATTTTATTGGCTTTGTTTTAGTAGATACCAATTCATTAAAATGTGCGCGGACAGATACCGATCCATTGCTACTGTCACAGTTTTTGTCAGCTATGGAGTTTGCTTAGTTGTTGAGGAGATGTATCTGTTGATGTCAATAGATGTCAACATGTCAACAGCATGTCAACTGAGCCATGTTGAACTGGAAAAGCTGCCAATTGGACCTTGAGTTGGGATTAATATTGTTTAAGTAAATTTGTAATTTCAACAAAAATTATTGGATTACAGTGTTTCAGTCTTTCAGTGTATGATCACACTTGTTACATATTAGTTGGGTTGTCTTAAAATAGTCTTCAGCACATCTTGCCAACTTTGTTTTGTCTGACAGTTTGTTAATGTGGTTGTGCTTTTTGATTATTCAAGAGCTACCGTATCTATTTAATGAATTTTTACTAGCCATACCAGTTTGATTAACTTTTTCTATCATATCCTGTGGTGCGATATGTGAAATTTTCAGGATGTTGACACACATATCAACAATGGTTGCAATAACCACAAACAAATACAACTTTCATTTTGATGTGTGAATTCCTGCTGTCCTACATCCAATAACTTCAGTTTCAACTCTGCTTCTTAAATCTACCCTGTACCAAAGCATAAGCAGTGAAACCTCACTGCAATGGCTGGAATTCCCAATGAACTTTCTGTATAAAGTAGAGAAATGTATTAATATTGTGTTAATTGTCCCTAATCCCTCTCTGCCATTGTTTTCTAATTGAGTACACACTAAACAGATTTTTTTGGCGCATTGGTATTCAGCAACTGAGATGTAGACCTGTGTGCCAAGGAAAGTTATGATAAGCCTCAAAGAACTGTTAGAAAAGCCATGCTGTTTACTACTTTACTATGAATTCTGATCCTATGTTTTTTTTTACCAATTTGGATCTTGGAAAGCCTTTGTGAAATCTTTCCATAAATTGTAGGTTAGAAAAACACATTAGTAGCTGTGTCATTGTTATTATTTAGTTTTGTGAAAGGCCAATCAGTCAGTCTGTAAATGGTCAAGTGTCACTTTATGTTTTTATTCATATGTTTTGTATTTGCGGTAAAGCTTAACTAATCTCTGCAAAGTCAACAGTCCATCTGGAATTGTATGGGATGTTTTCAAAGATAATTTAGTAATGGTTGCAAATGTTGCAAGTTGGGTTTTTTTGAGATTTAAAGAAAATAGATGCTTGAACCCACAGTGCTTGACCTGTGATTTTTTTTCCCTTAATCATTACACAATGAATAAAATGAAGTCATTGCACTTTGGACCTAAAAAGAATAATACTGTGTGGCCATTCAAGGTTCTAATTTAAAGCTCTTCACCATGATTTTCACCATGCTGATAGTTTAAACATGTGAAACTTGCTACAGATACTCTAATACTTGTACCTCAGGATCCGTAATGTCTGCCACAGACTTTGCTGTTTTTCTTTTTCTTTGTTTGAAGGAAAAAAATTATGTTCATGTTTGTCCCAAGGTTGCTGCCTACTGTATGAGCCAATTTTAACCATCAGGAAGCCCCCCAGGATTACAGTTACAAACATAGTCCAACATATTTTTTAATATAAATATAATGAAAATATGTAGGAAGGATGAATGCTGGCAAGGTCGCCATACAACTCCTGATCCCAACCAGACCACTTCCTTTAATGCTTTAAGTCTAGTGTAATTGCCACTGCAACTGAAAACTCTGCCAGGAGCCATGTAGGAGGGGTGCTCTTTCTGAGGATTTGTCAGTTAGGGAATGCTGAATATGTTGTCATCCCACCTTTGAACTGACTGTTTAATTTTTAAGTAAGTAAATATTAAGTAAGTAATTTTTAAGTGAATTTCCCCACTGAGGAAGTGAATTTCCCCACTAAAGGACGAATAAAGGAATATCTTATCTTATCTTAATAACTTACAGTAAAAAAACAGCACCAACATTGTGATTAAGACACACAGTCACAGCTTACTAAATATGACACAGAATGAAAGAATTTGATCTCATAACTTTTTCTGGGGCATATTTGACAGGAATACAAAACAGTTCTTTTCATTGCAAAAATTTTGATGGGCCGTCTTACTCTGTCTTTTCAACATGATTATTTGTTTCTTTTGTTTTTTCTTGAACTTTATTTTGTTGCATACTGTATTACATCACAGAGGATTCATTGCATTGTACTGTTGTAATTCATAGAATTTCTGGGAGGGGTTTAGGAACGCCTATAACTATTCTACTCTATTTTTCCTTTTTAATTCTTTCATTTGTCGAGCCTTTTATTGGCAACCTTTTTCTATTTTGCTGTGTAGACATTTTTGGCTGCTCACTACTCACTGTCAGACTGGGTCAGGTGTGCAAATTGCAACTATGGAATGTTTATTGTCAATCCTGTTTTGAAATGCTCAGTAGAACCAAGTGCAGCACAAGCGTCACTATTATGAAGCATAAAGCAAAGCAGTCTGTCAGTGCAAGCATTATACTGAGAGTTGAGCTTTGACATTAACACTCCAGTTGAACCACATATTCAGATACTTTGAGTAGTTTTCTGTCTTTCTCTATGTTTATACAGTTCATCTTTGTGTACATGATATTGAGAGACATTGTAAGGTTGTACAAGTTGACCTAGTTGAAAAGATGATGATAAACTTGATGATGGGAGAAGGCAGTAACCGTGGCAACAGTTTTTACAAGGGAAATGAAAATGGAGGTGCCATGTGGAGTTTCTTCATCATACATTCACTGTCCAAAATGATTCGGTAAGTACCGTATTTTGTATCCATCGGGGTGGTTCAGAAGGTGTTGAATGCTGTTGTCAAAATTAAAATAGTCCAAGTTACAGTTTTATGAGTGTTGTTGAGGAGTTGCTGAACGTTATTTCGTAAATTTGTTACTTTGGGCTTTATCGTTGAAGACTGTGGGCTTGCTGTTGTGCTTGTGTGTGTGGAGGCACTGTCAAAACCTGTGGAAGATGTCCAGACATACACCATTTGGTCCCCAGATTCATTCACCCCTCTTTTGTCCTGATATATGTCTGTTTCGATAAGTGCAGATTTCGCTTGATAACTAGACGTGACCTCTGCAGTTCTTTCAGGTGATTCACCATCATGTGCTTCACCTCTGCTACTAACCCAGAGTGGTGGCTCTGGAAGTGCAGAGTGCCACTCCATTCCTGATGTTGCCAGATGGCTTTGCCCACAGATGGGTCTTGTATAACAGGGGCAGCCTAAGACGGTTGCACGGGTCTGCTCAGCCCATTTCAGAAGCCTTGTCATGTTTTCTTCTTCTTCACAAGCCCAGGGGTTATCCCCAAGAGTCATCACCTCTAGCACCTTAAGCTTATCAAAGATCCCCTCAGACAACCAGGAGAAGCGATTAGCATGCAAATAGAACTGGGCCAGCCTTTGTAGCCGATCCAGCGATCCAGGTAGGATCTGCGCCAGATAGTTATGTGACAAATCAATGCTCTCTAAGTTGTGCGGCATATTTGTGGGCACGGTCCAAAACCTATTGTGACTGAGGTTGAGAGCTTTGAGACTCGGCAGCGTGTTATTGATGAAGACTACTCTCTCCAGCTGATTGTCCGACAGGTCTAGTACTTTAAGGTTCCAGTGGTAAGCCGTGTCATTTTTGTCCAGTGAGCGTAGATGGTTTCCTGCAGCTCGGATGTCCCACAGAGAGCGAGGCAACAAGGGGGGCAGGCTCTCCAGGCGGTTGTAGGACAGATCCAGGGATCGCAGGTGGGCATAGTGGCTGAGCTGGTTGTCCAGACCCTGCAAGCTGTCAGACCAGTGTGGTATTAAAAAAAAAACGTATTTGAATATCTGTTCAGTCAACAAGTTTGCTTTTATTCTGATACTAGTCATGTTTTGTTTTGAGAGCTCCTACAAAATTACTCAAAAAAACAAATTTTATTACCAGATTAATCATGGAAGGTAAGGTAAACTGTAACTTTTCCTGAACAGCGGCCACTATGGCCATAAATCAGAATTAGAGGATAATGGTAAATGCTAAAATGTTTTATTATAACTGTAAAGAGTTACAAAGTCAGCAAATTGACTCAGCAATACACAGCATTGTCTATTTAGCCACCGTAAGCTAATGCTTATACTAGTTATTATTACTTATGAGTTCAACTTTTTATTTGCAAAAGGGAGAATGATTCACGTTTGAGCCTCAGACAGATTGTATTTTTAACAGTGGGGAGCTGCATGCTGTGACCTTGAGACCACAGTATTTGATAATATTAATTGATGAGGTAGTGTTGATAAAAGAACAAATGGAGAAAAAGACTATTGTATGCAATTGTCCTTAAAGAGTTTGTTGGTAAGGAGGCAAGGAAAACTGTCAATATATGTGTCTGTTGGTGGCCTGTAATCTTAAAAAGTTTAGCTTTTTTACCTGATGAGCTGTTTTCACTGCTGCCATTTACACACTGGCCAATTATCTCTTCTTCCTAAGCCTAACCTTCTCCTCTATAAGAAAGAATAGATTTGTGGACCTACTTTATGATTATAGAACTAACTTTGTACCTTCTGTTACCTCTTACATATACAGAAATGCAGTAATTGTTGAAGACCATGCCTGGAACCAAATAACATTGCAGAGCTGCAGCTACTCACCTATTAAAAGAGAGGTTGAGGACGCGGATGTTGTGCTGAAGACCAGGTGGTAGCTTGGTTAGGCCCCGTGAGGAGCAATCCACCACGCGGTGTCCCCGGCTACAGGAGCACACAGAGGGGCAGATAGACAGCACCCAACCTCCTAGCAGCAGCAGGAGGAGGCAGAGCAGAGAGGCAGAGCAGGCAAACATGGTCAGGGCTCTAGAGGATAAGAGAGAAATGTTACATATGATATTAGGCATCTTGAGTTGATTGCAGGAAACATGATGGAAAATCATTTCACACACACTTTCACTTCACATTACATGTGTAATGGATTTGATTTGCCATATGTATTATGGTAAGTCCCAATACTATAGTTTGTTTCATTCACATTCTACCCTGTTCTTAGTGTAAAGAGTCTTCTGTGAAGAGAAAATACCTTTGCTCATTGTGGCCAAAAAGTTCACAGGGCCACAGTCCACAGTACCTGCTTCCAAAATGCATCAGGCTTATGTAGATGTTCCTTTGCATACTTGCAAACTCCTTTGCACTCTTTTGGTGAGGTTTAGGTTTTCTTCTGATGACTCTTCCATTAAGGTCATATTTGTGCAGGTGTTGCCACTCCAGAGTCTGCTAAATCTTCATCAAGGTTTTGATTTGCTTTTCCAGCAATCCTATGAGCAGTTCTCTCTGAGGGTTTTCTTGGTCTTCTAGAACTCAGTTTGATCTACACCGTTCTTGTCACGTCACAACTGCCATTTCTTAATTACATTATGGACTGAGAAAACAGCTTCTTGTTATCAGCACCCTTCTCCTACTTTGTGGGCATCAGTTATTTTAATTTTCAGAGTGCTGGGCAGCTGCTTATAGGAGCCCATGGCTGCTGATTGCTGGGAGTATTTTGGAAAACATTTAATCTTCTACTCCCTTAACAATTCACAGTAACAGAAATTTTGACCATGGGTTCTTAAACTTTTTTATGCCACTAGTATTCATGTTTAAAATGTATGCTTACATTGCTTCAAACATACTGTAGTTCTATTCATAGCACGCTGTCCGTGCCAGTGTAAATTCATGTTCATGTCAATTCAGAAAATTCAGAGACACAAAGTACAAATTAGGGTTGAATGCCAGAATATCTCCATACATCATTGTGGGAGAATGCACTGCATTTTTGCAATGCTTTCTAAAGTCAGACAATAAAGAAAAATGGAGCTTAAATAATATTTTTGTTTTTGTACAGGGCTCTATATTTGCTTTGTCCACCACTTTGGTCCAGACTGAAATATCTCTACTATCAGATCAATTGTCATAAAATTTTGTTCAGACATTCACAGTCCCCATATTAATAACTTTTCATCTAGTACCATCATTGGGTCAGTTTTCAGTTATTCAGTAAAATATCTCAGCATGAACTTGCTGGATTGGCACAAATTTGATAGTAGTCACATTCATTTTTCCTAAATAAGGAATCCTAATGATTGGCCTAATACATAATGTTTATGTTTATGTTTAAATACCTGCAAAACTTATATTCCCTGCCAGCTTCAGTTGTACTGCTAAACTGCATCATGTTAAGATTGTCATTGTGAGAATATCAGAATGCTAATATTAGGAATTAGCTCAAAGAAGCACTGTGCCTAAGTCAAGTAAGGCCAGCCCAAGGTTTTTCTTGTTTTTGCATTTTGTCTTCTGCAGTGTTTGTGTTTAAAATTACGTTAGATTCATGGTATCTACTAATTTTCATGGTCTTGTCTTTGGGAATCTCGAATGACAACAAACTTTTGTCAGCATTATTTGGGCATTACACATGCTCAAGTTTATTGTGCCCTCCCACTGAAAGAACCAGAGTTGTCAACTTCAACTCACCCTTCCCTTTGCTTCCAATCTCAGTAATTTGTTTGAGGCTGCCATTCCGAACAAACTAATGCTGCCATCCTGGAGTAGCTGAGCTTCACGAATAATGTGATCAGCATGTAATACCATTGTGTTATTGAATTAACAGTTTTTGAACAATTAGCCTGTGATGCATGTGATCTGCACCAGAAATGGTCAACACATTGCTTCAAACCCAGGCTATCCCTCTGACTTTACAGTCAGGACCAATCATGTTCTGAAGTTGTACAGATGGCTTAGCTTTCTGCTTCTCATATGTTTTATAAGGGTGCTAGTCATCCTGAGTGCCAACCGGTTTGAAGCTCTGCCAGTGGGAATGGAGCTCAGAGTGCTGCATTGAGACTCCGTTCATTCAGGATGATATACTAACTGTGTCTGCAGCTGAGGATGTTCTGAGCTAAAGACTCAAGGTGTGATTGTCTTTTCAAAGACAGTACACCCTTGAAATTTATTCCAGAAATTTCCCCACGCAGTTGCATTATTTGGTTGATGGCATTTGATGCTCTGCTTTGATTGTGCACTAAACAATCACTAAATCACTAAATTCCTTTGCGTGTTTATTTAAATGCTGTAATGTTGCTTTTGTCAGTGTCTCCATGGAATACTAAAAGAAGAAATCTGCATAGTAACAGAGCAGTGAGTAGTTTCCTCATGAGCCAGCACAACATTACACTGTAGTTTACTGCATTAACGGGATTCAGAATGAAATGGCTCACTGCACTTCCCATCAGGTATATATGGGTCATACACTTTTCCTTATCTTTCAGTTTCAAGTGACTCACCTCATCCTTTCTAATGTTGGTTTGTCATCTCTCCTTTTCTTCCTTTTTTCCTGTTGTCTCCTGTTGTCTCCTCCCCCAGTTCCAGATGTTTTTTTCCCCCTTTGTGCTTTATTGGTTTTCTGCTGTTGGAAGGTATTAGTCTCAATCTCCGTTTTCTGGCTGTTGTGGCCTGGCAGTAAACATGTTGCCTGCTAGCACCAGCCTCGTTCTGCTCACCACTCTGCAGGCTCCAGATGCAGCTGGAGGTGTGGGTTAAGAGAACAAGATGCATAGAGGGGAGGAGGAGAGATAGAGACGAAAGAGAATTGCAGCAGCGAGCCAGCCCACTCTGCTGCTGATGAGGCAAGAAGCAGGAGCAGGAATGGTGTGTGTGTGTGTGTGTGTGTGTGTGTGTGTGTGTGTGTGTGTGTGTGTGTGTGTGTGTGTGTGTGTGTGTGTGTGTGTGTGTGTGTGCTGACAACAGCATGCTTCAGCAGCTCTATCTCTCTCTCTCTCGTGCATATGCCTTTGTATGCACACTTTAGATTTTATCCATCTAACATTAGATAAAAGGACTGTGTCATTTGACAGCTGTCGCTCATATCACAGAGCTGACAGAATATTATCACCAACTATGCAGTTCCTCTTACTTCTGCAGAGCCTTTTAGCTTTAATTACAGCATTATATACTATATTGGTTCAGTGTCTCTGCTTTCAACAGACTTGTTTCCAGTGATGAACCTGTACAGAGTTTTTGTGGTGAATTTCGGCTCATTGTTTAGTTTTCTGGCCCACAACATTAATGTTTTGGTTCACTCTCACCACTCTTATAGTGTTGTTTAATGCTGCAGCAGGCAGCTGTTTTTCAGAGAAAAAGCTCAAAAGCCCACTGTACACTGCCTGCTCAGCAACAGCAGTAGCTAACTGTTTGCCATTTCAACTTAGTAAGTTTATACTATGTCAGTACCAAAAGATTGATGCATGCAGCTTTAAATGACGGTGCAGTTGTGTATTTCCACGCGCTAATGTGGCAGTTTTCAAAAATATACATCATCATCAGGGAGACCATCATAAAACTAAACATCGAAAGCCAGTCGAGGCGACTAATGTGTTCTAATGTGTCTATCTAATGTGTTCTATAATCTAATGTGTTCTATATAGTAATGAAAAGGCACTATACAGGTTTTCCATTTTTTAATGAAAATTTAAATTGAAAGTTATTATTTGAAATATATTGTTATTGTATGTGACAAACAAATTTGACTAGACTTTTTTTTCTTTGAGTAACAATTATCTTTAGATACAACAAAATAAACACAAAACAAATTTAAAAATATACAAATATACATTTAGAGACTTTGTGATCAGGATTATTATTAATGACCAATCAACTAGATTGGTCCCCAAAGTACTCTTCTCATGAATCATAGCCTAGAAATGGAACATTATGAAAACCACATGACCACATTGAACAGATAGTATAACATCAAATTATTAACCTATAACAGTAGTAGCCACTGTTTTATGATGGTAGTAGCCACACTTCCACTGACACACAAGAATAGCAAAACTCTCTTCTAAGCAGACAGTATGTAATGCCATTTTTTTATTAGACTTCTTACACAACCCTGACAGAACAATGCCACTTATGACGTAACTAATCTCAGTCTTTTGTTAAGAAACGTTTGAAACATGATTGAAACATCAAAATTCAAAGACTCCATTGTCTTCCATGTCAACTGTGCATGCCACATGTAGGGAATCTACTTGTGGGTAGTTTGGCTATCGATAATAATTATTAATTATCAGAAATAGTTATTAAATATATTAAATAATAGAATCTGATATACATCAGATCACCTCGGGGCATCACCTTTTAAGGGTGCATCACCTTTTAAGGGTGATGCCCCAAGGTGATAGCCGATTAATTGATTCAGTCTCATAAAATTTACTAAACAATCAATTTAGAACTCTAATTAATAATTAACTTAATAACTATAACCAAAGCTACAAATTAACCGACTTTTATACCACATTAAAGACACAGCATGTATATTCCCAAGCATTTATTAAAGGGTAATAAAAGCAAAACACATAACTAACCTAACAACATGTACTTTATACAAGTGTGTGTGTGTGTGTGTGTGTGTGTGTGAGAGAGAGAGAGAGAGAGAGAGGGCTACACACAAGATGGCGGACCCAAAGTTGGCTGCTGGGGGAGGGAGAGTTCTTTGTTTGCCAATATGTCTAAGTGTGACGTGTGTAGGATAGAGGGTGCCAGGTTTGTAAAGATGCCTGAGTGAAGCACAGCTAACATCAATTTAGCAGTTTGGCAAACTAATCCTAGGTCATCACAACAAAGAAGCTCAATTACAAGTTGTTGAATCAACACATATTCATAAAGTTCCAACAGTCCTTTGCTTAGTTGTGTTTAGCTTAGCTTATCTAACTATCTATGCCCAGTATAGTTACCAGTCCTTTGAGATCCTGCGATTGTGGGAGATCCAAGCAGCGAGGGTTGTAGTCGTTGGTTGTCCAGGTCAGAAGAAGCTAATGGCTCCTTGGTTAACAGTTAGCAGCTCTGTGCTGACTGGCTGTGTTGTTCCTTTTGTGAAATCCACAAGCAGGCTTGTGTTGCAGCTGCTGGTGGGAGAACCTTGTTTGTGGGTCCTTATTTTGGTTCTTACAAAGTTAGGTGTGCCTGCCATGAGCAGGTCACATTCAGAGAGTGAGTTTCTGCTCCCTTGTTGGAGCTGAGAGAAGAGGAGCTTCTGCCTTCTAGCGGAGCTGAAGAGAAAGAGAGTTTGAGGAGAGGGCTTGGAGATGGGTCCAGGCTGGAGTTAACACCTAGGTGTTGAGTTGGGCTGTATGCCCCTTTGTTCCCAGCAGGAGACATGAGACAATCCCTAAACTGAAATGCAGTTTTAAGTCACACAATGAGCAAATCTTCTTCAGTTGAGACTAAAATGAATATCTCTTCTCTCTTATTATCATCTTATATTAGTTAGTCAGTTTTCTGTGTTGTCACAGTTGTTGCTGCCTAGAAACCAGTTAAAATGAATACACTGGCGAGTGTGGGGTTTAAGTTTACTCAAGTTGCCCCAGACCATCATTCAGATGTCCCAGAGCATTTTCCACAACAATGGGAGGGGAATTTGCTGGTTGGCCTTTACTGAAGTTTGTAATCTCTGAATTGGTATTTGTGGACGGCAGGTCATTTGTTTGGGAAGAGGACACTGAGACAGAATTTTCAGTAGTTTCTGGAGCATTTCCTGTGTTTTTCATTCCTGGAACAACTACAGTAGTCCCATAGCTTTCTTGTACATCATTTCCATCCACTTCTTGACCAAATATACTTTCTTGATGTTTATCTCCAAATGTAGTACCTGGTATCACATCTTCTAACTCCTCATCTGTTTCTGGGTGCAAGGACAATCTTTTGGACAGCCTCTGAGGCAGGAAGCTGGAGAGAGAAATTCGGTTTGATGACCTCAGTGTTACCTGGCCATTGTCAGCTCCACTCTCTAGAAATGGTGAAGGACCGGCCCAGTTTCTAGTTGTTATCTGCTGCCTTTGAAGCTTTAATTTCTTTACATAGATGACCAGGAATCCTGCCATCATCAATACCAGGGCTCCACCTATCAGCCCTGCCACTGCTTTACTGTGGTTTGTTCCATTTGTGGACTTTGGGATTTTTTCTGGAGGATCTTGTCTTTCCTTTGCTTTAGTGATTTGGATGAATGCGCTCTTTGTTGTGGCCAGTGAAGTTTTGTTGAAACCTGTGGACTGCATAGCATTACCACCTGTGACTGGGCTTATAATTGTAGACTTGTTTTCAACAGACTTGGTAGCTGTAGGGATGAGTTTTGTAGGCCATGTTGGACGTGCAGATGGATGGGGAATTTTACCACT
The DNA here is from genome assembly GCA_025331565.1 of Holacanthus passer. Lineage (NCBI taxonomy): Eukaryota > Metazoa > Chordata > Actinopteri > Pomacanthidae > Holacanthus > Holacanthus passer. Next base: position 1,529,370 of record JAFREQ010000072.1, on the reverse strand, counting down.
GGTGAATTGGGAGGTCAATGTCTTTTCTGTGTCTTGGCTTTGGGTGGAGCTCCTTAATATTGAAGGTACCCTTCTGGTTGGGTTGCTGGCTTGACGGGTTACCACCATTGTTGCTGATGTTGTGACTTTAAATTGTACTTCTGTTATGAACTTCATGCCTACTGTTGAGCTGTATATCTGAGGCAATATGGAATTGGTTGGAGTTGGTGCTGTTTGAATATTTGTTAAGAATGTTTTAGAAGGCATTGTTCCAGTTGTTTGCAGTGAAGGTTTCATGCCAGGTTTAGTAGTTCTTTCCTCTATTGGATTTGCATCACCCATGATAGAATTGATAGATGTGATATTATGGCCTGAGACCTCTGAGAGTGGATTTAAGACGAGCGCCTCCTGTGTTGTCGTCTGGTTGGGAATTAATTTATTTCCTCCCTCACCTGAAATCACATGAGTGAAGTTGTGATTCTGGCCAGATGTCAGCGTATTGCTTGCTGTCAGGGGCAGCAACCATATGAAAATTAGATTTATGAAATCGAAGGCCATTGTTTTCTTCAGGCTCCTGGCAGGTTGCTTTGTCTTTATAGCTAGAACAGAGGACATTATTTTGTCAGAGATGCATGGCATACAGCCTGAAGCAATGCCCTCTGATGAGGAAATGGTTACAGGGAATTTGAGCAAAAAACCGATAGTGTTGTGAAATGTAACCTTTCAACCTGTTGCTTCTATTCCTCATAATGCAACTCTAAATAGACATTCGTTTCAAGGATATATACAGAGTATAAAGCACTACAGTTTCATCTGACTTACATTCATCTCTCCCCTATTGTTGATTACATTTTACAATTTACAGCAATATCTTAAACTAAAGGAAGTTTTCAGTTTAATCAAAACAGTAGAAGTTTGCTATGATAACTTCTTTTTTTGTGTTTTTTTTTACCAACTTTGTAATTACTTTGTAATTTCTCAATCACAAATCTTTCAAAGGCTACGAAGGCTCTTTAGTTGTGATTGATTAAGTTGTGGTACTGGGACTGTTTCAATCAATCAATCAATATTACAAGTTGTCTGTGGACAGATTTGTCATCCATGTAAATTTAAATACACTTTTTTTGTGGATACACCCACTTGTGGACCTAAGGCTACATTAATAATTCAAATGATTAAAATGTACTTACCAATTACTTTGCACAGGTAACCTCTGTAACCCATTCACTCGGTCGATCCAGAATGTGTTAAAGTTAAATAGTTATGCTCTTGTTGGTTTGGCAGGGTGTCACTTGAGTGGGAACTAGGGATATGGATGGCTCTTCTCTGCTGAAATGTTGAAACTGACTCTTGCCTCACTTACAGGAAGTGTGATATGTGAAACTGATGACAGCATTCTCATTTTGCTGTGCTAAACATAGTAGTTCATGTTTCACACCAAAGCCTTCCTAAAATGTCTAATAAAACACTGAATTGACCTGAACTAAAATCAGTAAAAGTCCAGTATGTCCAGTAACTTAATAACTTAATACTTAATAATTTAAGTTTGTAATGTACATGTAGGCCTGATAGCTTGCACATACTATTAAAGTCCCCCCCCTCCCCCCAAAAAAACACAACAAAACAAAAAAACACAAGTCTTCTTCTCCTTTTCATTGATAACCAAGTCATCAAGTTGGCAGCAACTCAGCAGGTCCACTAATGGAGACAGAGGAACCAATAAGGCCACTGTGCCCCATGAGGCCCACCTACAAGCTTTAGTTTATACAGTTGAAGATTAACCTCAATCTGATGAGGCCACATCCACAGTCTTAAGGCCAGAGGAGACTATGTTTATCTTTCTGAAATGTATGTCTTTACAGTTGCAACCCCTCAAAACTATACCCCTATATGATTGCCATATTTAGTCATGCACCGTGAATAATAGTTCACTATAATAATTGTCATAAAAAGAATATTTGCATTTTTTTTCTGCTTACCACACCTTTAGTACTTCACTATATACCATCTGACTAATAGTTTCTTACACTTATGCTTCAGTGTTTTTATTACTATACACACCCTAAAGAAGATGATATAAATATAGATATAGTGATTTGAATTATGAACATTAATTTAAAACACAAGACATTGACACAATGCAAAATCCATTTATTTAAAACCTGACATGTTAACTGGCTCTTTTTCATGTACGTAAGAACAATGAAAAAACAGTAGTATTAGAAAGTCTGCAATACAGGTAAGAGATCATAGATAGCTTAACTGACAGAAGCAGTTAAGTTTAACAGAGATTTATTAATACAACTAGGACTGTTGGCAGGCATTGTACACAATTTTCTGACCATCATTTTAATGACTTTGGCAGCACATGAGGTCCCTGGTGTGAGATCTCTTTGATACTTCAAAAGTGTGTTGACCTACTTTTTGTTGGATTGCCATTTGTCTGTTTCTCAAATTCCTGTCCACTCAATTATGTTGTAAACAAGTCAAATCAAGTCAAATCAAGCAGAACTTAGAAGTAAATGCTGAATTTGTCACTCAAATGTGTACAAAATATTTAGAAAATCATGTTATATGTTTAGAAGTTATGCTTAATTACTTGTATGTACTGTTTTCAAAACCATATAGATATTTTGAATAAATTCCACTGGTAGCATCATACATCAAAATATGTACATATTACTAGGACTGCGTAGTGAACCATAATACTCAATTGGTACTGTTCAAAATGTCTGTAGCACCGAGTCCCAAAAATGTCATTGAATGCACTGTCACATTTTTAAACTTGTTTACTTATTCTTTGATCAAATAGCTGAATAAAAACAGGATTTAGACGGATTTAGACTATTTAGACTATATACTACAAGATATTGATCCTTTGAGAACTGGTTTTATTGAAAAATGTATTTGTATTTCTTAAAGTAAGGTATTGAAAACTTCAGAAATTGGGTATTATATCAGCACTAATGTTCCATTCCATTTCAAGTGATGCCTTGGCAGCCCTAATATTAGTAAGGTTTTAATTAACTTATGTGAGGTAAAATAAACTGGAAAGACCATGAATGAAATATGTTGTAAGCTAAACCACAACACAGTTGAACTGAGGTTGCTGTTTGTCTTGAGTGAAGTGTCTGGGGCTGGAGTTTAATGAGGTCGGGTTATCTCCTCACACAACAAGGGGCATGTCCTCTAGATTCCTGGGAACCTCCAGACAGGAGTCCCTGGAGCTGGAGCTTGGCATATAACAGGCCTCTTCAGGATCAAAAGCAATTGGCACGGCCCCTTCCTCAAGTCCTGCCCCAGCCTCCTCCCTTGCCCCTTGTAGTTCAGCCTGTCTGTCTTCCTCCATCTTACTGTCTGCTCTCACCTCCTCTAGCATGACACTGGCATCACATGGGCCAACAAGTCCCCCAACCTCTGGCCGGTCAATGCCCCAGTAGCCTGCACTGCTAACCAAGTCCATGTTGGACCGGGAGGTTCGAGGGGCATAAACCCGGCGCTGAATGTTGTGGACCTGGCATGCCAATACCACGGTGGCAATTAACAGGCAGACAATCAGCCCTCCTGCTGAACCTATAGCAATCAAACCCATCTCAGTGTTAATCAAGCAGTCGCCACGAGTGCCATTGGTGTCTGCATCAAGAGAGTCTATCCGGTCAATGGTAGTGAGACTGGGCTCCTCAGCAGGGGTTGAGCTGCCACCATGATCTTCTACTTTGTATAGATTAGGCTGCGTGGTCGAAAGGTCTTGGTCTGCATCAGCAGGACAGAACGGCAGCTGGCTGAGCAGGAGAAACAGCCAGAGAGATGTTCTGGTGCCTTCCATTGTGCTCTGAAATTCTGAAAAAAGTGTTTAGAAAGAGTAAATCAAATTCATAAAAGTAGTACTTCTGCATTACTGACAGCCTGCGACTAAAGTGTTGAAGGTGAATTTAAAAAATGCTCTTAGCCCTGAGGAAGCTACTGCTTAAGTACTTACAAATGTCATTGCAAAAAATTCAGACCAGAAAGTTGATTTTACAATTGAGTTTACAACTTAATATTTTTTGTTTTCTCTACTAAAATGTTTCGCTTTTAATGTAATCGGAATGATGATCTTGTGTTGATAATACTTACTTGAAGTAGTCTTACTTGGAGGTCTTGGTGGAGGGATGCAATGAGACGCCTGCTGCAGTCTGACTCTTGAGATGCTCTGAACTCACTTCCTGACCTCCTTTCTGGGTCTTTTTCTAGTCTGTTTATTTCAGGTCCTCTGGTTTGATACCACAGATGTTTAAGAACTTACAAGAAATGAGAGACAAAAAAAAGAATGTACCTTATCAGAAACCAAAATGGCTTTCATTAGTGTCACATATTATGCTGTGAACAATTTTAGGCACACTGTGTACAAAAGTAACCTCAAACACAATAATGCACGATTTACTACAGAAGGCCTGCATTTGAATCTGACCATATCTGTTTTTTTTTAATTTCCTTTCTTTAGGTTCAAGACAGGCCAGATCAACGGTGACCTGCTTATCTACCATGTCCTTCTCACTCTCAAACCCTACTATGCTAAGCCCTATGAGATTGTAGTTGACTTAACACATGTAGGACCCAGCAATCGGTTTAAGACGGACTTCCTGTCCAAGTGGTTTGTGGTCTTTCCTGGCTTTGCATATGAGAACGTAGCAGCTGTCTATGTCTACAACTGCAACACATGGGTGAGGGAGTACACCAAGTACCATGAGCGACTGCTGACGGGACTGAAGGGCAGTAAACGGCTTCAGTTCATCGACTCTCCTGCTAAGCTGGCTGAGCACATCGAACCCGACCAACAGAAGCTGCCTGCAGCCACGCTGACCCTGGAGGAAGACCTTAAAGTGTTCCACAATGCCCTTAAACTGGCCCACAAAGACACCAAGGTTTCAATAAAGGTGAGGATGCAGCCCCAGCCATTTGTACTAAAAGGTGTTCTGAATACTTACAACCCCAAGTCCAGAAAAGTTGAGACACTGTGGAAAATGTAATTAAATGGGTTTCCTAAAACAATGCATGTTTTCTTGCTGATCAGGTGGGCTCGACAGCAGTTCAGGTGACCTCAGCCGAGCGGACCCGTGTCCTTGGTCAGCCCGTGTTCCTGAATGACGTCTACTATGCTTCAGAGATTGAAGAGATCTGCCTGGTCGATGAGAGCCAGTTCACCCTCACCATGGCCAACCAGGGCACACCACTGACATTCATGCACCAGGAATGTGATGCCATTGTCCAGTCCATAATCCATATCCGGACACGCTGGGAACTGTCGCAGCCTGATTCGATCCCACAGCACACCAAGATCCGACCAAAAGATGTTCCCGGCACTCTGCTCAACATCGCTCTGTTAAATCTGGGCAGTTCTGACCCCAGCCTCAGGTCAGTCCTGTGGGGCATTTAGAATTATTCTAGCAAGATTCTTTAATAAAAAAGGTGTGACTACAAAAGAAAAATGGGTCTGATCAAAGTAATTGAGAGAGCAAAATTTTTTATTTTTAACAAACAAGTTGTAATTGTAAGCCAGGGAGGATTTGGTAGATACCAGAATTTCAAATATCTTCTGTTTGAGGCTACAAATGTAAAATTAACTTTTATGGTTTTAACATCGTAGACATACAGATTGAGGTAAATTATGCTACACGGAAAAGCTATCAGGCCCAAAACTGTTGGGGGACAGGGGAAAAATACAACTGATGCAGTACTCTTGCCAGGGCTAACACCTCTGATTTGTTGTCCATACCACATTCAGGTCTGCAGCTTACAATCTATTGTGTGCTTTGACCTGCACCTTCAACTTAAAAATAGAGGGCCAGCTGCTGGAGACGTCTGGCCTCTGCATCCCAGCCAACAACACCCTTTTCATCGTCTCCATCAGCAAGACTCTGGCTGCCAACGAGCCCCATCTGACACTTGAGTTTCTGGAGGAGTGTATTTCAGGCTTCAGCAAGTCCAGTAAGTCCACTTAACAGAGCTGCTAGAAGACATACACATGCTCTCACATACAAATGTACAAACAGCCATATCAATTTATAACTTGCACCCTGTTACTCTTTCTGAACCTAATAGACACGTGGTGCAAATGGCTCATATGGGTCTCTTAATTTCTGCTACTCACCACAAATCATTAGGTTGTGTTTGCACATAACTGCCTTTTTCAGGGTTCATACAAGATATGCTGTTTGGCAAGGCCACCCATTCATTAAGATGATTGTTCAGTCAGGTGGAGTGGAAACTAGACTAGTCCCCCCATGAGTTAGTGCCTTTTACATTATGTGAGATAAGAGGAGAAGAGAATTTTCTCTTCCACCCCAGCTTTTTAATGTGTTGCTAGTGTGTCTGGTATTGCCTGTGTGGTTGTCCAGTTCGATTCCCGGCCAATTAAAATTAAAATTAAAATCTTTAAATGCTATGTCATACCACACACTCCGAAAACATGTGTAAAAATGATCAAATAAACTAGAACAAGCATAAAAACCTTAAAGTCAAAATTAGTAATATGTGGTATGTTGATTATAACTTTTAAGCACTGTGTTTGTTAAATGGGATCATACCTTTCCCATAATGCAACTAATAGCATAATTTTGTTAGACCCTCCCTGCCAGGTAAATACAGGGTAAATATACACTTTTCAAACTCTCCACCTCTAGTTTGTATTGCTAAATTCCTGTCATAAAATTGTATTCTTCTAAGTCTGATGACATAACCCTGATGAGGTCAGGGTTATTTCACCAGACTTAACATAACATTATACAACTGTTTTTACAGGCTGAGTGAGTGAGTATTCTCAGGAAACTGATCTTCATGTCAACAGCATTGAGAGCCCCTTTAAGATGAACGTATGTCAAGATGGTGCTTTATTTACAAAAAAAACGTTTAGTAGTATGAACTACTGTAAGTCACAGATGATAATAAAATCTCATTAATTTCTCTCTGTTTTCAACATTGACCCAACAATGAACTTGGCTGTACCTTTAATTAAACTGGTAAACCAAATGGATGTGTTAAGAAGTGTTGCTTTTCTATTGCAGGTATTGAGCTGAAGCATCTCTGCCTGGAGTACATGACACCCTGGCTGCTCAACCTGGTTCGCTTCTGTAAGCACAACGATGACGCCAAGCGCCAGCGTGTTACTGCCATTTTGGACAAACTCATCACCATGACGATCAATGAAAAACAGATGTATCCCTCTATCCAGGCAAAGATCTGGGGTAGCCTGGGTCAGGTGAGTCTACCACACAGCAGCTTTATAAGTAAAAATATGTTGTGGATTTGACCTCTAGCTTTCTCAATGTCTTCAGATAACAGACCTGTTGGATGTGGTGTTAGACAGCTTCATTAAGACTAGTGCCACAGGAGGCCTGGGCTCCATCAAAGCAGAGGTCATGGCTGATACGGCAGTGGCTCTGGCTTCAGGGAATGTCAAACTGGTCTCCAGCAAGGTAAGACTCTCTACTCTGAGCTGTTACATGCTGGAATAATGTATGCAGAGTTACCTGTACTCAGGATGTACAGTTGTGCTCATAAGTTTACATACCCTGACAGAATTTGTGATTTTTTGGCCATTTTTCAGAGAATATGAATGATAACACAAAAACTTTTTTTTCACTCATGGTTAGTGGTTGGGTGAAGCCATTCATTGTCAAACAACTGTGTTTAATCTTTTTAAATCCTAATGACAACAGAAACTACCCAAATGACCCCGATCAAAAGTTTACATACCCCAGTTCTTAATACCATGTATTGCCCCCTTTAACATCAATGACAGCTTGAAAGTCTTTTGTGGTAGTTGTGGATGAGGCTCTTTATTTTCTCAGATGGTAAAGCTACCCATTCTTCTTGGCAAAAAGCCTCCAGTTCCTGTAAATTCTTTGGCTGTCTTGCATGAACTGCATGTTTGAGATCTCCCCAGAGTGGCTCAATGATATTGAGGTCAAGAGACTGAGATGGCCACTCCGGAACCTTCACTTTATTCTGCTGTAGCCAGTGACAGGTTGACTTGGCCTTGTGTTTTGGATCATTGTCATGTTGGAACGTCCAAGTACGTCCCATGTGCAGCTTCCAGGCTGATGAGTGCAAATTTTCCTCCAGTACTTTCTGATAACATGCTGCATTCATCTTACCATCAATTTTGACCAAGTTTCCTGTGCCTTTGTAGCTCACACATCCCCAAAACATCAGCGATCCACTTCCGTGTTTCACAGTAGGAATGGTGTACCTTTCATCATAGACATTGTTGACTCCTCTCCAAATGTAACATTTATGGTTGTGGCCAAAAAGTTCAATTTTGGTCTCATCACTCCAAATGACCTTGTTCCAGAAGTTTTGAGGCTTGTCTCTGTGCTGTTTGGCGTATTCCAAGCAGGATGCTTTGTGGCATTTGCGTAGAAATGGCTTTCTTCTGGTGACTCGACCATGCAGCCCATTTTTCTTCAAGTGCCTCCTTATTGTGCATCTTTAAACAGCCACACCACTTTTTTCCAGAGAGTCCTGTTTTTCAGCTGAAGGTATTTGTGGGTTTTTCTTTGCATCCCAAACAATTTTCCTGGCAGTTGTGGCTGAAATTTTTGTTGGTCTACCTGACCGTGGCTTGGTTTCAACAGAATCCCTCATTTTCCACTTCTTAATTAGAATTTGAACACTGCTGATTGGCATTCTCAATTCCTAGGATATCTTTTCATATCCCTTTACTGCTTTATACAGTTCAATTACCTTTTCCCATGGATCCTTTTACAATTCTTTTGCTTTCCCCATGACTCAGAATCCAGAAATGTCAGTGCAGCACTAGATGAAAGATGCAAGGGTCTGTCAGGAGCCCAGAAACTCACGGATCTTTTATACACACACACTGATTACAAGCAAACAGATCACAGATGAGGATGGTTACCTTTAGTAGCCATTCAAACCCGTTTGTGTCAACTTGTGTGCATGTTGTCAGGCCAAAAATCTCCAGGGTATGTAAAATTTTGATCGGGGTCATTTGGGTAGTTTCTGTTGTCATTAGGATTTAAAAATAGTAAACACAGTTGTTTGACAATAAATGGCTTCACCCAACCACTGACCATGAGTGAAAAAAAAAAGTTTTTGTGTTATCATTCATATTCTCTGAAAAATGGCCAAAAAAATCACAAATTCTGTCAGGGTATGTAAACTTACGAGCACAACTGTATGTTATCCTGGACAGACTTAGTTTATTGAGGTCTGAAGATGTTGAAGTCATGTTGCAATAATGCCTCACAGAGCATGGTATTAGTGCCCTCTGTCAGAGGAGAAATCATGTTTCTGTGTAGTTTTTTTACCCAGCGTGCACAGCAGTGCATTTATGAACAAATAGTCAACCCGTCCTACAATCATTTAATTCATCCATTTTTGAAACCCTCTCTACAGTGTTACCACTGTAAAAGTTTGGTCATCTCCCTCCACATTCAACCTTAGAAAATCACACACACATCTGAACTTGATGTAGGATACTGCTGGACTGTATGTTTAGGTACTTTGCAAGTAGGGCTGGGCGATATGTACAAAAATTAATATCACGGTATTTTTCACCCGTTGGGCAGTGACGGTATTATTTTTTTTGTATGTTTTGTAAGGAGTTATGTAAATAAAGTTAATATTTGAATAATATAATAAATGGTTTGTATACCTATCATCACTTATGTCTTTTGCTACATATAGCGTGATTGCCAGAGTAATAGCTTTCCATCTCTTACTGCTCTTGTTGTAAGGTGGCGCTGTAGTAAACGATGCCTGGAGTCATACGGGGAAATTACAGGGGGGGGTCCAATCCTGGCAAATCATAAAATGGTCCTCCTGCATTTATATTATTGTAAACTAATTATTTTTTATTAGGATAATATAATATGCATTGAATACATATGTGCCAATTGTAGATGCAAAATAATGCTGTTCAGTGTTTTTAAAGATCCAAACCCCCCTTCATATGCCTCACAGTGGTTTAGTCCACTGCTGACCAACCCGCTAGTTACAATTTAGAATTTAAGTTCATAAAATATTGTGCATATTTCACTTGACTTACATAGCATGTATGTGTATGCAAAAATGAAGAAAAAAATGTGACATAAGATAATTGCCTGCAGTGACAGCGGCGTAGTTTTGGGACATGCTCCGCTGCTGCCACCACCTGTGCTGTTTTGTCCTGGGTCGCTTCATTGCATTCACGGGCGTGAATGTTTTTTAAATGATGAAATAAGTAGCTTGTGATTCCTCCTCTTGCTGTCACAACAGACCTTGCACATTGTTGAAGTTTGCGCCATGTCGAATGTTTTTAAACCGAACCAGCTCCAAATAATGAAGGTGCCGCCTCTGTTTTTCTCGGTCTCCCTATCTGCTTCCAACCACAGACTGTATAAAACAGGTTCTGACCGTAGACTGTATAAAACAGGTTCTGACCGTAGACTGTATAAAACAGGTTCTGACCACAGACTGTATAAAACTGGTTCTGACCACAGACTATATAAAACTGGTTCTGACCACAGACTGTATAAAACAGGTTCTGACCGTAGACTGTATAAAACAGGTTCTGACCATAGACTGTATAAAACTGGTTCTGACCACAGACTGTATAAAACTGGTTCTGACCACAGACTGTATAAAACAGGTTCTGACCACAGACTGTATAAAACTGGTTCTGACCACAGACTGTATAAAACAGGTTCTGACCATATGAAAAACAGATGTGACTGAGGTCAGCCCATTTTGTTTTCGTTCCTTCTACTTTAATTGCTGCTGTTTAACCAGGCTACAGCAACATTATCTTGTTCAAATCAACTGAATTTTGAAGTGAGCTAACTTAAGCTAACTCAGTGAATTTTCCCTCACTAATTCTGTTTCGATCATAAATGATTTGCTTCTCAAGGCATTGTAGCTGGCAAGACATCATATCAAGACATGTGTCAAAACAATTGCTCCTTTTATTTAAAAGACTCAACACTCTTGCTCTCTCTCAAAGGTTGCATTTTTATCACATTTGTGATAAGCCGAGGCAAGTTTAGTTGTATAGCACCTTTCAACAAAAAGGAAATTCAAAGTCCGCTAATGTGCCTTGACTACTTCTGCATGTGTAGAGTGTCTGGTGTGTGCTGTGGGTGTCATTGACACACTGTGTATGTTGTCCTAAAAGGATGGAGTTTCACTGCCAGCCATTTTCAATGGCAGCAGAGAAAAGTGGTTGAGGAAGAAAAATACATGCAACAACCACATACTAAAAAACAGAAATGCACTTGGACATAAAGCAGCGGAACTGCTTACTTACTTTATTCTAGTCAGTCTCTGCTGTGCCACTTATCTTCTTTTGAATTTTGCAAGGTACCCACAGCAGCTAGAGCTGAAACAGTTTATCTGTTACCTATGTTTTCACCTTCACACAAGCGCACCAGTAAACTCATCCCACTTGAGTTTACAGGCCTGCATACAAATACTACCATTCTCAGCTACCTTGGCCTGTTCAGCACTGTATTTTAGGCAACACTACTTGTGACCCTTACTTGTATCTTATCTTATCTAATGTTTCTACCAACTTGATACTTTGTTTAGTTTGAATAATACGTTTCCATGTTGTAAAAGTAAGTGTCACACTCGATAATTACAGCATTGGCATTGTTTTATTAATTATAGCTAAGTAACTAGCTAAATTAATGAATCGAACTTTTGTTATAAGTTTAGTTTCTCTACCAATTTGACACTGATCAACATTAAATGTAGTAATTACTTACTAATGGAAGAAATAAATCCAAAGCTGTAAATCACTTCTTAGAGTATCCAAAGAGACAACTTCATCCACTCACTATCCATCATCTGTGTGCTCTGGATCCAAATTCAGCCTGCTACTCAGATAAACAAACACAACATACACAGGCAGACACAATAGAAAAGCCAGGCCCTGGCTCCTATTATGGCAGACAACAGCACTGCACTGAATAGTGGCATTGTGAAGACTGACTTCTTTGAGCCAGTTTAAGTTGAAGTGCTGCTTCCCTCAGTGATTTTCTGTAGTTTTACCAAAAGTGCTGTTCTGAATTTCGGAATATCAAATTAACAAGTACACGGCTATGGAAACACGTATGAGCATTTGTGCTGGTGTTAATCACAGGGTTGCTGTCTGATGTCATGGCAGGAGAGCCTACTGAGCACAATGGAGCCTTGTCTGATACCCTTGAACTCTTTGTCACCCAATGGTTGAATAATGCTATTTTGTAACTCATTATAACCATAGCCATATTGTCATGTCCTTAACCAAAAAGCCATGCACAGTGTTTATTGCCGGTGCATTACTGTGGATTGCTTCATTTAAGTCATATTTTTCAGTAAGTCAATGACATGTCATACAATGTTTGGAGAGTGAAAAGTTACTTCTAGCTTGTGTGAAGCTAAAGTAAGTCCCCAACATTAAGCTGAGGATAAACTAAAGCTTTCTTCACTCACAGTCTGAAGGCTTTTTTGAAGGTTGACTTTCAGTCACGAGCATGGAAGTTGAGTACTGCTCTACTCACTATTTTTAAATTAACAATGAATCAAATAATTATGTGTAATGTGAAAAGGGTGCCTGGTTGCAGTTTCCCTGAGATCTACTGAGTGTTTTGATTTCTTTTGGCTAATTGTTTTGCTTTTACGGCTCACAAACTCAGCTTCCATCATCAGTCAGTCAATCCAGTAGCAGCACACAGCTGTTTTCAGTAAAAAAACAAAAACAAACCACAGTATACTGTATAACTGCTTAACACAAATAGCAGACAGACACAGTTAAAGACTAGCTGATGAACATAGTGGAGTATTAAACAGCTAAAGAGAGAGATTTAGTCAAGATAAAAAAAAAAACGAGCTAAAAGGGAGAGAATATTGGATTTACATTTCATCAGGTACACACAAACACAACTCCAAATTAATGCAATTTTTTTTAAAATTCCTTTATTAGTCCCACAATGGGGAAATTTCCATACAGGCTGCCCCTCGTGAGGCGCCAAAGTGTACCCAGGCCGGGAATCGAACCGCTCCTTTGTGTCAGCTGGATGTGTAAATAAGCAAGTGTTTGCTATGTTCATTATAACAGCTTTATCGGTGAAACCTGACCTGAAAATGTTAATTATGTAAACTATTTAGATTAAATTAAATTTGCACAAATTTAACGCCATATCCACCATTATAATGGAAGCAGGGCAGCTACAAGACATATATTGTTTTGATTTAGCTGAAATATTGCTAGCTATCTTAGGGTGCCCATATTTTGAACCCCCTGAACCGGGACCCTAAAGTGTGTATGTGTAAATGTATGTGCATAGGTGTTTCCATCAGGATGGGGGACAGTTATTTCAGCATGTAGCACACCTACTGAGTGTACTTTTCAACACCATGGACATGATGAAGGCAGCATTTTCATTACTTGGTACTTTACAAAGGAAGGAGTAACCTTCTGGAGCAAGGAAACTGTAAAAGAAGGAAGGTTCATTACATCCCTGTGTAGCGCATGACCGCACCTTGGTGCCACACTTGAAAGCTCTCGGCCCAGTTGGCATAGTGGTGAATGGGCAGCCAACGCTTCAGACCACACCTTAGACCACACTTCATTTCTCCCCTGTCATGCTGCATTCCAGACAAACTTAAAAATTTAGAATCTCCCACTAGAAAAAGTAACTTATTTGCATCCAAGTTACATTAATGTTATGCAAGATTTATAACGGACTGCATATGTGATTGTGGAGGTTCATAACAGTCTAACAGTCTATCAGCCAGTTAGCTAAACTGCGATAATTATTAAACTGTGAGATTGACTTGAATGGAGTAATTCATTTCTACTGCTTATGTCCAATAATAACTGAATTAACACTGAGACTGTTAATTAGCCTGGTGACCAGGCATTTGGTAGATTAGCCACAGCAGGGCACCAGACAAATGACCCAGGTTTTAATTTTATAATGGTTGAGATTACTTCATTTATAATTACAATGCATTATTATTTAATGATCAATTTGTTCTTAAAGGTTTTTCTAATTGTTTCTGATAGCCATAAAATGTTTGCCATTGTTGTTTTATATATAAAGGTTAGTTTATAGCCTATCACTCCATAATTAAAAATCAGAGAAGATTTGTAAACATTTCATTTGTGTGTGTTATTCCCATAACATTATTAGCCCTGTCATACAGTCAAACGATGTAGATATGTTGTGTTTTAGTGTGATTCTCCATGCATCTCCCATAGGCTTCAAGAGAATTGCCACCAAAGTCTTGAAATAAGCAGAGCATTAAAATATTAATATTGTGATGTAATGACCCTTACTGTCGTTTCCTTGTCCCGAGGCTCTCTTTCTCTTTCTGGCTCTGGCTTTCTCTTGGGCACAACAACTAACCATTAGCATACTGACATATTCTGTCAGAAAAAGTTAGGGCTAGCAGCAGCCTTCACAATGACACCCTAACCCTAACCCTATTTAAGCATGGAAAACAAGTATAATATAACTATTATTTTAATTGTGATTAAAACATATAATTTGGTAGTGAATGTTGAAAACTGACTCGAGTAGTCAGCTTGAAACCGGGACAATCCCTGACAAACCATCTGGTCACCGAAAGCTAGCTGCTAACACTGGAACAAACACATTCACACTCGTGTTGCCTAGCTTTCCATATTTTTATGCTCGTAAACCAACATAAAGGCAGCAAGTTGACATAAATTTCCTCAGGCTGTTGTTGATGGAATAGATGTGACTCCTGAACAATGTTGCTTAGTGAGAGCAGATCTGTTTGACGTGAGATTTATAATGACTTTGGTGCATCAGTATGGCCATATTTGGTGCCACCTACTGTATCCTAATGATCCTGTATGGGATTTGTCATGATAGCTGCCTGTATAGAGTTTGACTTATAGTCATTGATATCAAAGAAGGCTATTGACTGAGTAATGTTTTATAATATTTGAAAAGTTCTTGCTTTTGTCTGTTGTGTTTCAATGTTGGTCTTATTCTTAATGCCAGGTTATTGGTCGGATGTGTAAGATCATAGACAAGACGTGCCTGTCGCCAACGCCCACACTGGAGCAGCACTTGATGTGGGACGACATTGCCATCTTGGCACGCTACATGCTCATGCTGTCCTTCAACAACTCCCTGGATGTTGCAGCCCACTTGCCCTACCTGTTCCACGTGGTGACCCTGCTGGTAGCCACCGGACCACTTTCTCTCCGGGCCTCCACCCACGGTTTGGTTATCAACATCATCCACTCCCTTTGCACCTGCTCACAGCTCAACTTCAGTGGTGAGCACTTACTTCAGCTGTTTGATTAGATTTGATTGGTGTTGTAGTATGGATACCTGTTTTGTTAAGTTTAGCAATGTGCATGGGAATGGTTTAGATTATTAATATGAGAGCAATCTGACAGCTAATGCCGGGGTCACATTACAGGATTGTGGCCCTGATTTTCCACTCACTGACAGTCCAAATCAGTGCAGATCAGCACACAAACAACTTGGGCCACTCATTTCTTGCAGACATTCATTTTGGACGAAACAAATTCATGGTTTCACGCCATTTCCTGTACCACTTCTTCATGACAAAACGTATTTTGGATTCAAAATGTGTGCAAACCACAATGACTTCAAGATTTCCAATAACAAGACAGAAAGTTGTGTAGTGTGAAATGTACCATGATCTAAATACTTTGAAAGTCATGGAGTGTGACCAAGGCATGAGAGTGCTCAAACTAGAGTTTGCGCTCACAGAAAAATAAAGTCAACTTGAGTCCTAAATAAAATAAATGTTTGATGTTGTGTTCAATGATTTCAGAGGAGACGAAGCAGGTTCTGAGGCTGAGCCTAACTGAGTTCTCCCTGCCCAAGTTCTACTTGCTGTTTGGTATCAGTAAAGTCAAGTCGGCTGCAGTCATTGCCTTCCGCTCCAGCTACAGAGACCGCTCCTTCTCACCGGGCTCCTATGAGAGGGAGACGTTTGCCCTGTCCTCCCTGGAGACTGTCACAGAGGCCTTACTGGAGATCATGGAGGTTAGGAGAGAAAATCAAGCTAACTAGTTTTTCCACTCCTTCTCTGTCACTCCAACATATTTATGTCATATAGGAAAACCCAGCAAGAGATGACCGAAAATGTTATCATAATAAAATTGTCTGTATCTTAGCAATAACAATATTTGTTACAATATATTCAGCTTGTTCAATGCTTAATTAGATTAAAATTTGAACTGTAAAAGAAGTAGAACAATGTTGAAATGCATCAAGCAAATGTTAATCTTAATTATCCATATAACTGTTGCTAAAATGTGGTGTTCTCTGTTCTGGTGGTTCCCACATATTGACAGCAGATTTATGATAGATGTGCCAAATCTATCACAATGAAAATGCAATTGACATGGAAGTTTGCACTGGGCTGCACCTTGCTGTATGTGCATTCTCAAACTAAGAGATTTGCCATGATCTTTCAGTGTCTTTCAGTCTGTTTGCATTCTGCTGTCTTTCCTTCAGGCTTGTATGAGGGACATCCCAGCTTGCAAGTGGTTAGACCAGTGGACAGAGCTTGCACAGAAGTATGAACCTCTACCATCTTATTTTAATGCGTCTATGTTTCTAAGAGCATGAATGTGCACTGTGGAACATATTTATTTGTGTGTCTTTGGATTCCAGGTTTGCTTTCCAGTACAATCCATCTCTCCAGCCCAGAGCACTGGTGGTGTTTGGCTGCATCAGTAAGAGGGTGAGCCACGGCCAGATCAAGCAGATCATCCGAATCCTCAGCAAGGCCAGCCCTCTGCTGAGCATAGACAGGGTGAGAGCGGGCATTCACTCATACAACCCTCTCTGTCAAACTTATCCTGTGACATGACATATTTCAGTTCATTAAATATCAAGAGAAACCAACCTGTGCTGTAAATTAGGCTATGACCTCTTAATTTCTTTCCTTGCCTCAGTAGCAACTTCTTTGTCATCAGGAGATGATAACATTTCCTTTGCCTTGGCATATGTATCATCAAATTCTAGGGACCTTTAGCCTCAAGATTTGATTTGATTACAATTCACCTTGTCAACAATTCGAATGCACAATGGTTTTCGATGCATTTCAATGTATTGCATCCTTAATTTGCTTTATTACTACCCATGGCCACTTTTTCAGCAATCAATATAAACAGTCAGATGAATCTAAACTCAATCTGAACTGAAAAAACAAACTCCTGCTAAAAAATCCTGCTAAATTTGCTTCTCAAATTTGTTTTATTACCAAAGTATTTAATTTTCGTGAGACAGATTTTATACACAACATGCAACTTTATTGTCCAACTGTGGATGGAAAATCAACAGCCAACATTGGCAGACTAAAGTTTTTTTGTCGGCTGCAAACTCCTGATTTTGTTCTGTCATTGTATCAGTGGAGAATCTTCCACGTGGGGTGGCTGTGAGCAGAGAGTCGCAGGAGGGGAGGTGAGGGTGGAGCAGTCCACTTGAAATGCAGATGGAGGGGGTTGCAGCAGGGGGGGCTGGGCCAGGGGAATCCAGCTGATCCCTACTGTAAACAATAGGGCCTCAGCTGCGCCCGGGGCCCCCAGACACGGACATAAACATAGTAACAGTTGTATGAAAAATGCCAGCTCAAACACTGTCACTTTGGTGGACATGTTGAACTGGGAATTCAGAAGCATAATCCTGTGCAAAAGAATAAAAAGACAAAACTAGAAAGAAAAAAGCTAGGTGAGCGAGAGCTACTGTAACAGGCTGCCACTAGAGCAGCGCCATCTTATTGGATCACCATCTTATCAGTGTGGACTTTTATTATGCAGTGTGAGATAGGATTGATTCAAGCTGATACTCACACATTAGTTTCTGTTTTTGATGAGTATCAATAGTTCTGCCAGTACTAGGTGATTACTAGTACTAGTCAGTACTAGTTTTGTTATAGCCTGATATGTGATCTGGACACAGTATTAGTTATTGTTGGACAGTCACTTGCCAATACACCTCACAGTTCTCCACTGGTTCTCTTCACACCGCAACACGAGGTCTTTCCTCTGGCCATTATTTCTTGTAATCCACTCAGACCAATATGTTTCCATGGCAATGGATCAGGAGCAAAACGCAAAGCAATTTTTCTCCAAATTGGCAAGATTATTATTTATACTAGAGAGAACACTGTCCGTTTTCAAATTATCCAGCTCCCACTAGTCATTAATATTGTTGAGAGAAAATAGTTGTTACAGTACATGAAAAGGAGTTCTGTGAATCTGCACTCGGTTGCTCTTCCTCAACGACTGGATGTGTGTGTCTCACCAAACTGAAACTGAATTGTGAGAACTGAGAGAGATGAATATTCACTGAGGACCAAATAGTTTCAGAGCAAATTAATTCAGGTTCATTGTTTCACAATTTTCATGGTATAATATATTTTCAATTCTTTGTGATTTTAATGAATGTTCATATATGGATTGTTGTATTTGTAACAGCTAATAAGTACAGTAAATGCACAGTTGACATCTCTGCTATGTCCTCTGATGAAATTCTGTGTAATGTATGACTGTCCTTCCTTGTCCTCCCTACCTCTTATTCCTGTTCCTTTTCTTACTTCCCCCTCATCACAGGGTCTGGAGAGCTGTCTGAAAGGGCCAGACAATTACAACAGCCAAGTATTAATAGAGGCCACAGTCATTGCTTTGACCAAGCTGCAGCCTCTACTCAGCAAGGTACACAGCCACTGTTGATCCAGCAAAATGCCACCACTGTGTATAATTACTACTAAATATTAATACTAAAGACACAAGCTATTGGTCTTCAGATTTTTATTTTTATTTTTACCTTACCTGCAGATGTTAGTTTAAGGTAGAGGTACCCCTCTATCAGCCTACGTTATTCATGTTTCTCAGTTTTATCAAATGAATGAATATAACCTTTTTCAATTTTAAATTAGTTGAATAGTCAGCTGTTCATCATTGCCCAAGCCCCACCCTGTGTGTGTTTGCAGGAATCTCCGATGCACAAAGCTCTGTTCTGGGTGGCAGTAGCTGTACTACAGCTGGATGAAATCAACCTTTACTCTGCTGGAACCGCTCTGCTGGAGCAGAACCTCCACACTCTGGACACAATGCGCGTCTTCAATGACAAGGTAAAACACACACTATACAACCCACAAGGTCTTCTCAGCTCACTTATCCCCACAGTTTAATATTGTGTGAACTAAAAGCCATTATAGTTTTCATAATACAGACTCATTGGGTCTGGACAGCTCACTTGGGCTGAGAGGTTTTCAAGGACACATGTGATAGTATATTTAAAAAGTAACTTGACACTAAATCCATGTACAGTCTCATTCTTATACTATCATTTGATTCTTTTTTCTTTTTCTAGAGAAAGTAAAGTAATGCTGTGCAATAAACCCAACAAATTGTTACATTATTGGAATGCATTCTTTGAATATGTGTAGAGGGCTGTTTAGTTGCTCTTTCATGTAGTATGTATGTAGTATGTGTGTGTATATCGTTGTCGATACAACTCTGATGTCATTAAGAGTCCACTTCACTGGAGTATAAGTGCATATGGTACTATAAATCTGTCAAACACAGTTAAAGTGCTTTTGTTAAACAACTCTGACAAGAGCTGAAGAACTGATCCGAAGAAGCATTTTGGATAAGAGGTGAAAGAAAGAGACCTTTGACTTAGCACTTAGTACTAGAGCTACCATGACCTGGATGAATGAGAATTTTCACAGACATACAAGTTTGACAAGCTTTTTAAGTGTGGTTTTGCAGTGAGGTACCAAACCTGAACTGTGCTCTCTAGCTGTATGAATGATTGCAGATGACTGTTTTTAGTAAAAGAAAACAGAAAATGAATTGTCCCTTTTTAACACACTTAACACACAAGTAATTTAATTTAAAACATACTTCAGAAGCACTTACCCATCATTGACTAACATGCGTGCAAGTGAATGTTTTTAAAATGACAACCTGACCCAATCCTGCTCTTCTCCTCCTAATGTGCTCCTTCAGAGTCCAGAAGAAGTGTTTATGGAGATCAGACGTCCTTTAGAATGGCACTGTAAGCAGATGGATCACTTTGTGGGCCTAAACTTTAGTGCCAACTTCAACTTTGCACTGGTGGGCCACTTACTCAAAGGTAAAGCAGCCGCTGATAGAGATAGGCACTCGCAGGCAGGCAGTCCATTAGTCTTCAATACAGTGTGGTCTTTGTTGGAACAATGGGTGTATATGTTCATATCAGTTACACGTATAGAGAAAACACAATGACTAACAGTAAAAACACAGTACTTTCAACAGTCACTGTGATTAAGCAATACAAAGCTAAGTATGCCCATAGTTCAGTTCAACTGCAGTGTTTCAGGAAGGAAGTCGGAGTGCAGTTCAGGCAGAGTGATGCTAAGCACCACTATATGTAGTATTATTGTTCTGTCTGGTTGTAGTTTGTTTCTACTTTAATGCAGGAGTACAGTATGTGCCAAAGACAATTGGATCAGTGTCTTGTCCTGACTGTCTGTGTCTCTAGGCTATAGACACCCATCACCCACAGCAGTAGCAAGGACAGTGAGAATCCTGCACACACTGTTGGCTCTCATCAGTAAGCATCTGAAATGTGACAAGTTTGAGGTCAACACCCATAGTGTGGCCTATCTGGCTGGTATGTAATGCACTCAGTGACACTTTATACACCCTCATTTATGCATTTCAGCAATACACTTGCCCATTGCACCTTGTGAAATTTCTACCATGTACTAAAAGCTTATCCATATTTAATATCATTATCATATTATGTTACTGAAAAAAATGATAAAGGAAAGAAAAGTTGAACATGATTAAGACTTCTTTATTGGTATCCAAATATTTTACTGTCTTAGGACAGATTTTCTATTTTGTAGATTTAATTAAAAAAAATGAAATGTTGCATGTGAAAGTCGAGGCACTAAGTGAGTTGAGAATTATACTTGTTGAAGGCAGTATCCAATCATTTCTTATATATTGGGGCCTTTACTTAACAAATATAGAGCAAGTCCATGAGCCATGTTTGCCTTGCTATTGTTGATGACCATAATCCCTTCTTGTTGTTTTGTGCAGCACTGCTCACTGTATCTGAGGAGGTCCGAAGTCGCTGCAGCCTCAAACACAGGAAGTCACTACTGATTTCTGACCTCTCCATGGACCCAGTACCCATGGACACCTATTCCAGTCACATCACTGATCCCAGCTGCAGGTGAGGCAATGAACAGAGGGGAAACCCCAGGATGAAGTTGTCTGATCCATCCGTAACAAAATAAGCAGACTTGTTCAAATTCAGCCTGATGAGCTTGCACATGACCTTCCTCCCTGAAAGAAGCAGATTTGTGGTTTAGGGTGCAGAATTTTGTTTCTAATATTTAGAATCTTGTCAATAACGAAGTTCATGAGGCTTAACTTGAAGATAGTAGCAACTCCGCCTTCTCGGCCAGAGCCTTGAGTAATGTGAGTTTTCATATGACTGGGTTGAGTGACTTCATTTAGGCATAAAACATACTCTTCATGACACAGCCAGGTTTCAGGATGACAAAACAATATGATAATCTGATATTAAATCATTTACTAATACAACTTTAGATGACAGAGATCTGATGTTTAAGAGTCCACATTTAATTATCCTTTTTTGTTGTACTGTTTCTGCAGAACTGTTAATTTCTATTAGATTTTTATGCACAACTCCTCTTTACTTTTGATTGAATGAATTGAAGTTGAAGTTTCTATAGGGTTTTGGATGAGTGGCTTCTCTA
The DNA here is from genome assembly GCA_025331565.1 of Holacanthus passer. Classification (NCBI taxonomy): domain Eukaryota; kingdom Metazoa; phylum Chordata; class Actinopteri; family Pomacanthidae; genus Holacanthus; species Holacanthus passer. Next base: position 1,507,623 of record JAFREQ010000072.1, on the reverse strand, counting down.
ATGGAAGCGCAGAGAAGTGTGTAGGACTGCAACTCTGCCTCCTGGTCTCAACTCTAAGTTGTCACGGTTTTGGTCCACAAATAAACTCTGTCAGATTTCTAGATATGAGAGTCGCTCCATCCAAAGTGGGACAGTTATCATTGGTTGTATCGTCTATTGTCCAGGTTTCAGGTTTTAAATTAGTCATCAAGTTTTCTTCTTTTTTGTTGTCCATTCACGTTCCTCTCAGAACTCTGCGAGAGACTCAGCCGTGGACATCACCTCAGGTTTCAGAGCGCTACCTTTCTGCCCATCACTACCCCACGGTTGGCCAGATTAGCCCACGAACACGCAAGTCCATGAGCCTGGACATGGGTCAGCCCTCACAGACCAACACCAAGAAGCTCCTGGGTATGATTTCTCCTTTTGTTATGTATGGTACATGTTGATCTTTGCTTTGGAAGAGCATCCAAAAATATAGTTCATCTATTAAACTTCCAGATTGTAAATGTGTTTGTGTGTTTGCCAGGAACCAGGAAGAGCTTTGATCATCTCATATCAGACTCTAAAGCACCAAAGAGACCAGAAATGGAGTCGGGTATGACCACCCCTCCCAAGATGAGGCGTGTAGCAGAGAATGATTACGAGATAGGTGAGAATGTAATCCTTGCATTTCCTTCTATGTCTGATATGATGCAGTTTGAAGAGATATTTAATGCCTCCATGTTATAATTACAGAGACACAAAGAATTGGAAACTCTCACCTTCGCAAGGTGTCTGTATCAGAGTCAAATGTTCTTCTGGATGAAGAGGTGCTGACGGACCCAAAGATCCAGGCTCTGCTGCTCACTGTGCTGGTGAGGAACCCACCACACGGTCAAAGTTTACAAACTAGTGGAACATGGAACACAGATAGTAATCAAATGCTGCTATTTTTTGTCTTCTAGCAACTGACTCTGCTTGTTAACAGACTGCTGCTCTGATTTTCCAGGCCACCCAGGTCAAATACACCACTGATGACTTTGACCAGCGAATTCTGTATGAGTACTTGGCTGAAGCTAGCGTTGTCTTCCCAAAGGTTTTCCCAGTTGTGTAAGTAATCAATTCAATTCAATTTTGTTTGTATAGGGCCAAATCACAACACATTGGGGGGGGGGGAAGACATGCAAAACAGAGACATGTGGGCAGTGATAGGCTTGTAAACACAGGTCCAGATTCTGTTGCTCCAGTGACACATGTACCTACAGAAAGTGAGAAGAGAGAGGAGAGAAATGAGAGAGCACAAAACTATGAGAGAGGGAAGAAGTTGCATTAGTAAGATGCATTTATGGGTTGTAAATGAATACAGGTGGAGGAAAGAGGGAAGGAGAGAGAAGTTCAGTGCATCATGGGAAGTCCCCCGACAGTCTAGGCCTATAGCAGCATAACTAAGGGATGGCACAGGGCTCACCTGGACCAACCCTAACCATAAGCTTTGTCAAAGAGGAAGGATTTAAGCCTACTCTTAAATGTGGAAAGGGTGTCTGCCTCTTGAACCAAGACTGGGATCAGATTCCACAGGAGAGGAGCTTGATAACTGAAGGCTCTGGCTCCAAATCTACTTTTGGAGATTCTGGGAACCAAAAGAAACCCTGCATTCTGGTAGCGTAGTGCTCTATTAGGATAATAGGGTACTATGAGCTCTTGAAGGTATGATGGTGCTCGACCATTAAGAGCTTTATAGGTTAGCAGAAGGATCCATCCTGTCGCTCCTTTCTTGGTTACAACCCTGATTCCAAAGAAGTTGGGTAAAGAGTAAAACGTAATTAAGAAACAGTGCAATGATTTACAAATCCTTTTTGACCTATATTCAATTGAATACTGTACAAAACCAAGATAGTTAATGTTTTAACAGTATTTTCAAACTTTGTTGTTGCTTGAAAATACATGCTCATTCTAAATTTGGTGCCTGCAACATATTCCAAAAAAGTTTGGAAAAGGACATATTTACTACTGTGTACATCACTTTTCTTTTAACAACACTCAGTAACTGTTTGGGAACTGAGGAGACTAATTGTTGAAGTTCTGAAAGTGAAATTCTTCCCTGATACAGGACTTCAGTTGCTCAACAGTCAGGGGTCTCCATTGTCATATTTTTGATATATATACAGTATATCCCTGAAAAACACATGCCTGGATGGCAGCATATGTTGCTCCAGTAACCTGTATGTACCTGCCATTATTAATGGTGCCTTCACAGATGTACAGGACATCTTTAAATTCTTTTCAATTGTGCATTGAGAAATGTTGCTCTTAAATTGTTGGACTAGTTATCCACGCAGTTTTTCAGAACGTGGTGATCCTCAACCCATCCTTGCTTGTGAACAACTGAGCCTTTCAAGGATGCCCCTTTCATACCTAATCTTGATTAGGTATGAAAGGGGCATCTATACAAAGCCACATGCTTTGTGATGATAAAACAAATTGTACTTACTCATTTAAACAGAAGTAAAATAGCTGAAGTGACATCTTTGTGAAGCTTGAAACCCACTCTTTGCTACTCACAACTTTAGTTTTGACCGAGTGAGCTGCTTCTTCTATGACCGCAAATGTTTTGAACTTGTGAATTGCCACTTGTGGCAATATAAGTCAACATAAAAGCTATATAAGTCAACATTTCATCACAATCAGTTGATTTCTGGAGTGTAATAAATGTAAAATGCCTGTTTTAGTAATAGTATTGATTAAAATATGATGTGTAAATATACTGTAAATGTTTGAGTTTGTGGGCCGTCGGAGTTTATGTTACTGTATCATTTCAATAACCAACTCCAGCTCAAGCAATAACAGCATCTAGGTTAACATTATTTCTGGAACATGCTGAGATGCTATTTTAATGTTTTGAAGTTACACACACATTGTATTTGCACACAGTTTGTCACTTTTTGACTTATCTTTTTGACAAGTCAAGCATTAACGTTATGTTAATGTTATATTGCCCATAATGACAACTCTAAGATTACATAACATTAGCTAACTAATGAGGTAGACATTCATTTTCCAACTTCACACAGACACCTTTGTTCAAAAGTATTATCACCGTAAATTATAACAATTTAATTTTATATGTACAGCGCCACATCACAACAAAAGTCATCTCAAGGCACATTACATACAGAGCAGGTCTAAAGAGCATGGTACTCTTTCTCATATTATTTATAGTGACCCAACAGTTCCCATCATGAGCAAGCACTAGGCGACAGTGGCGAGGAAAAACTTCCTTTTAACAGGCAGAAACCTCGGGACAGAATCAGGCTCAAGATGGACAGCCATCTGCTGCGACCTGTTGGGCTGAGTGGGTTGAGAGAGAAAGAGACACATGGAGAGAGAGAGAGAGAGAGAGAGAAGGGGCAGGGGGAGGGAGGGAGAGAACATGCAATAGTACAATCCACAAATGTGATGATAATAATAATAATAGTAGTGTTAAACAGAGACATATCTGCAGTGGGAGGCTTGTAAACATGGGTCCAGACTTTGCTGCTCCAGTGACACATGTACCTGCAGAAAGCGACAGGAGAGAAGAGGGAGGAGAGAAACGAGAGAGCACAAAACTAAGAGAGAAGGAAGAAGTTGCATTAGTAAGATGTATTGATGGGTTGTAAATGAATACAGGTGGAGGAGAGAGAGAAGAAGAGATAAGCTCAGTGCATCATGGGAAGTCCCCTAGCAGTCGAGGCCTATTAAATTTGACTTCAGTGCAGCCAGTTTATTAACTGTGGCTACCATACCCTCCTGTTAGCATTGAACGTTTAGGAGTTTTAAAACACTTTGCAACATATTCCAGTCTGAGTTTGCGGAATACTTAAAACCTTTTTCCCAATCTATGTACGAACATTTAGTCCAGACATCATATACAAGTCCTTCACTGTCCATCACTCTTCCATTAAATATAAATACATAGATAGGATGAGAGCAGCTCAAGTGTTGCCTTATAGATAAGATATACCTTTATTCGTCCCACAGTGGGGAAATTTACAATGTATTATGTATTAAAGTATACCAGTGTGTGTGCCTGTGTGTTGCCAGAGCAGGCCATCCTACCCAAGCGTAAAGCTTCAAGTGGTGAGTCAAGGCTTTACGATTTGTGATGAATCTAAGGATACCCTGGTGAGCTCTATCAGTCATATGCAATGCCTGAGCAGGGGCATGATTATATAAGCAATCACCATAGTCGATAAAAATAACTCTTATACATTAAATGAAAAACGCAACTTCTTATAAAAGAGATGTGTTATCTTATGTGTTGGAAGAGTAAATGGTAATTGACAAAGGAACTGCTGTTCAAAAGTTGAGACAAAAAGACATTCTGTCAAACTTTTGAGTGTTAGTGTGATAGACTTCCTGTGAAGTCTGCAAATTTGTAGAACCAACTATACACCTACTTTATGTACCTCGCTTTGGTATTATAAGATCACTGTGGCTTCTGAGGCTGCCGCATCAACTTTAGATGTAAGATGAACCATAAGTTGAACTACCAGTAGACCATAATTTCAAAATATAAAAATACTCCTGCTGTTACAATAGGTGGAAGTCCTATTTAGTCACAGCAACAGTAACTACTGTAAACCTGTGTTCATGCGTCATTTATACAGACTTAACAATAGGTGTTTGTGTGTACATCTCCTCCTCAGCCACAACCTGCTGGACTCCAAGATCAACACTGTGCTGTCCATGTGCCAGGACACCAACCTCTTGAATCCTGTCCATGGCATTGTCCAGAGTGTGGTATACCACGAGGAGTCGCCCCCCCAGTACCAACCCTCCTATTTACAAAGTAATACACGTAACATTTTGTATAGGCAAAACATGTTAACCCCACTGGTCGTACACTTGGGACACAACTTGTTGCCTAAAATAGGAAATTTCCTAAAGCTGTGACAGTTAATTTAAATGGATAACAGCTCTGTGCTTTTGTTAGTAAGCATTTTCACACTGTCCCCCTGTCTTCCATGCCACCTTTCCCTCTCCCTCTTCATCTCACCCCTCCCTCCCTTTCATTTCACAGGCTTTGGCTTTAATGGACTTTGGAGGTTTGCCGGACCTTTCTCTAAGGTACAAATCATTCTTTCCTCCTGTTTTTTTTTTTTTTTTTCATTTTCTCTGAGGCATCTTTGACTGCCACACGGGGAATATTCAACTTACTTAGTAATTACATGAGAGTTCTGCAACCAGCCTGCCAATTGGTGTGGGGATATATTTAAAGCATCTGCCATGTGCAGACACGCACACACACACAGCAGTAGCAGGGAGGATGAAATCAAGTTTAGATTTGATACTGAATCTAGTAGCTGCTCAAGAATTTGGAATACACAAATAAGAGTTGAGTGACATTGTCTCCAGCTCCTCCTTCCACCAATTTCATGTAGTTTAACATAATTCAGCACCATGTTTCAATTCAATTGTCCAATGTTTGGTCTTTTCCTTACTTTATCTAAGTCAGTATGGAAAAAAATCTGGATCAATCTTGTTGCCTTGTCACGCATTTCATTGCAAAAGTTGAAGCCAAACTTTTCATCCCACCTGCTCCCCCATTCATGAAATCAATATTTATCATCCAGAAAAGAAGAACATTGTTGTCACAGGTAATTGAGGTGCTGTAAATGAAAAATGAAGAGTAAAAATTAGTAAAAATTGTTGCCATCATTTGTATTATTTATTACAGTATTATACACTTTTACATGTCAAAAAGACTTAAACACAAAGAGAACCAGAAAATAGGTGCTTGACATTTTTTTGAGGAAGAGTTTGCTCTTTATGTATTAATTTAAGTTTAGTTGAGCAGGAGGTCTCCTGTGATACATAGCTTTTACAAGAGAGTAGTCAACACATAGCCCCATAAGAACACACCCAGTTAGTTTACAGGATTCATAGTGAGCACAGTAAGGGTAGTACCTGAGAGGCAGGGAGGAGAAGATGTACTCGTTCAAACACTTAAATTCTTCACAAAACATGTTTTAAATCTGTTTTTCCTGCAAATTAAGTTTATCTTTATCTAAATTATTCTAATCCCAGAGTGCAAGGAAAGTTTAGAACAGAGAGTTTAGAACAGACTGGGAATACTGGTAATGATCCAGTTTAATGATCTGCTCTGATGACTGAAACAGGAGAAACCATTTTACAGAGGTAGACAGAAAGTTTACCAAGAATGGATTTAAGGAAGTGGTTCATATGGATTTTCCTTTGTATTCTCAGTGAGGTCCATCCAGTTAAAAGTAAATATACAATGATCAGTTTGTGATCGAACATTCAAAGCTCAAAGATCCATAATGATGTCACCATTATCTAAACAGCAAAACATGTGAACTGAACAAGAATTTTTCTTACTGCAAGTGGAAAGCAATTCTTCAAACCAAAATTAAACCTAATTTGGGCATAGTTTCTTTACAATGTTATAAATGTGTTTATTTAAAGTGAATAATTCATCCCGCCAAATCAGTGAGACTGTAGAGAATTTTTTAATTTTTTCTGGTAGTTGTGCAGCACACAGGCTTTTTTCTAATGTCAGCATGCTAACTCAGGCCTGGTTCCATGGGGGCATTCACTTGGTTTAAGAAGTCCCTTAGTAGTAGCACTTTGCTTCGCTTTTTGATCCTACTGCCACAGGCAGACATTTACAAATTCAGTGCATAGTGGCTTTAAGGTTTTAAAAGTTAATGTGTTTCACAGTGACCCCAACTCCCCAATATGTTGATAATTACTTTAAAAAGTAAATTGAGTGATTAACAATGAATAAAGAGTAAAGGGGTAAATTTGGATAAGGTGTTTATGTGTTAAGGTTATGGTGTTGTGTTACAGTGATTTTTGTGGTTTTTGACTGAACACATTTTTGATAATCACCAGTGTTGGCACAGTCAACATTGTTGTTGGGCTTTATCACCACCCATCAGTCTAACATGTTTCCTCTTCTGCCACCTATCCCCATCCCCACATATGCAACTAACCTTGCAGCAAACACAGATACCAGATTATGCTGAGCTGATCGTCAAGTTTCTGGAGGCGTTAATTGACAGCTACCTGCCAGCGGCTGATGAGGAGCGAGGGGAGGAGCAATTGAGGACGCCCACCTCCCCCTACCCCCCCACCGGCCAGAGCCAGCTCAGCATCACTGCCAACCTCAACCTGTCCAACTCCATGACCTCACTGGCCACCTCGCAGCATTCACCAGGTCTCTCACACACCCACACACACACACACACACACACCCACACACACACACACACACACACCACACCCACACACACACACACACACACACACACACACACACACACACACACACACACACTCTCTGACTTAGGTGACTTTTGGGGACATATCATAGACTTACATTAATTTCCTGGGGACTTACCCTAACCCAAACCACAACTTGCCTTACCCTATCCCTTAACCTAATGTTGGCCTGCTTTTTGCCTAATTGGGAACACAGCCTTTGTCCTCAGTTGGACAAGTTGTCCCAAACCTGTTTATTCCTGGGTTTTGGTTTGTGACAAAGAGTGATCAGATTTTTACTATTAAAGCCCCCACATTACTCTCTACTGGGCTCAGACACACTAAGTCTCTATCTTCTTTTAAATATCTTGTGAAAACCTTTGGAAATGTTACAGTACCGTGCAAAAGTTTTAGGCAGGTGTGAAAAAATGCTATAAACTAAGAATGCTTTCAAACATATAAATAATAATTGTTTATTTTTATCAATTTACAAAATGATAAGTGAGTGAACAAAAGAAAAATCTAAATCAAATCAATATTTGCTGTTACTACTTTGCTTTCACACCAGCATCAATTCTTATGGGTACACTTGCACAAAGTCAGGGATTTTGTAGGATTGTAGTCAGGTGTATGATCAACCAATTATACCTAACAGGTGCTAATGATCATCAATTTCACATGTAGGTTGAAACACAGTCATTAACTGAAACAGAAGCAGCTGTGTAGGAGGCTTAAACCTGAGTGAGGAACAGCCAAACTCTGCTACCAAGGTGAGGCTGTGGAAGACACATGTCACAGGTCATACACCATGGCAAGACTGAGCACAGCAACAAGACACAAGGTAGTGATACTGCATCAGCAAGGTCTCTCCCAGACAAAGATTTCAAAGCAGACTGGGGTTTCAAGATGTGCTGCTCAAGCTCTTTTGAAGAAGCACAAAGAAACAGGCAACGTTGAGGATCGTAGAAGCAGTGGTCGGCCAAGGAAACTTGGAAGATGAAAAACACATCAAGCTTATTTCCCTTCGAAATCAGAAGATATCCAACAGTGCCATCAGCTCAGAACTGGCAGAAACCAGTGGGACCCAGATACACCCATCTACTGTCCTGAGAAGTCTGGCCAGAAGTGGTCTTCATGGAAGAGCTGCAGCCAAAAAGCCATACCTCCTACATGGAAACAAGGCCAAGCAACAAAACTATGCATGAAAACATAGGAACTGGGGTCCAGAAAATGGCAGCAGGTGCTCTGGACCGATGAATCAAAATTTGAAATATTTGGCTGTAGCAGAAGGCAGTTTGTTTGCTGAAGGGCTGGAGAGTGGTACAATAATGAGTGTCTGCAGGCAACAGTGAAGCATGGTGGGGGGGTTCCTTGTAAGTTTGGGGCTGCATTTCTGCAAGTGGAGTTGGAGATTTGGTCAGGATTAATGGTGTCCTCAAAGCTGAGAAATACAGGCAGATACTTATCCATCATGCAATACCATCAGGGAGCCGTATGATTGGCCCCAAATGTATTCTGCAGCAGGACAATGACCCCAAACATACAGCCAATGTCATTCAGAACTATCTTCAGCGTAAAGAAGAACAAGAAACCCTGGAAGTGATGGTATGGCCCCCACAGAGCCCTGATCTCAACATCATCGAGTCTGTCTGGGATTACATGAAGAGACGGAATGATTTGAAGAAGCCTACATCCACAGGAGATCTGTGGTTAGTTCTCCAAGATGTTTGGAACAACCTACCAGCTGAGTTCCTTCAAAAACTGTGTGCAAGTGTACCTAGAAGAATTGATGCTCTTTTGAAGGCAAAGGGTGGTCACACCAAATATTGATTAGATTTAGATTTCTCTTCTGCTCATTCACTGCATTTTGTTAATTGATGAAAATAAACTATTAACACTTCGATTTTTGAAAGCATTCTTAGTTTACAGCATTTTTTCACACCTGCCTAAAACTTTTGCACAGTACTGTATGTTTTTGTTTATACTGTTTTTGTTTGTATTTATTTGATCTTTCTTTGTCTTTACTTCTTCTGTGTTCATGTTTTTTGGCCTTGTTCTCATTTTGTCTGCCTTGACTGGTTTTATTTTTCTTTTGTAAAGCACTACCCAAAAGTACAAACACACACGCACAGACCCTCTCTCTGACTCTCTAAACTAAATGGAAACTGTTGACTCTCCAGAATGTTGCTAGAGAATCAACACTGCACCACAGCTCCTTCTCTCTGGCTCTCATGTTCTCTGTCCCTGTTAACCCTTTTGACATCTAAACTTAGTAAAGGTTAAATTAAAATCTGCAGCAGATTCAGATCACACACACAGTGGGAAATATATTTTCCAGACTGCTAATGTTCAAACTATTACTAGTTTAATACTGTGGTATTATTTGAACCTCAGCAGAGATTGACTCCAAACATATGAAAGATAATGTTACTGTGCTTGGGTTGCAACAATGCAGGAAGGAAGCAAGTCACCTGCTTATGCTACAGCGCCCTCCTTTTTTTTGTTGATAAATTGCACATCAGATGCAAGACAAAAATTCAGTACTTGAAATTGACGATAAAGAAACAATTTAAAAGATATAAACACCAGTAGACAATCACTTTATTCAGGGCAGACTTAAATTTAAATAGAGTTAAATAAGAGTTGCTAGTAAGTAATGGAAGGAAAATCACTTCAATATGGCATTCCTCTTTGGAGGCTTGACAGCAAGAAGCTGAGAACTGATTTGTAAAAAGTAATACCTATTAACGACAATGAGTTTATAGTACTACTATAAACTACAGTTTATAGCAGTATAATTTACTGTACACAGCAATATGTTGATGTTTAAAAACACAAATGGAAGACTTTCACATACAATGAGTGTTTCTCACAGATTACTATAGAACTTGTGGAGGCTGACACTGTGGGTTGTGCGTTCATGATGTGCCACCCTGATTCCAAAAAACTTGGGACACTGTATAAAACACAACAAAAACATATATAATACAGTCATTGGCAAACATTGGCAGACAACAGTTTAACAAAGCCAATGTAGTAATATACTTTGTACAGTATGTAAGTGGTGAACCTCGCCCCATCCTTGCTTGTGCTTGTAAATGACTGAACCCTTCAAGGATGCCTCCTTCATATCCAGTCATGATACTATCACTTGTTGCCATTGCATGTGTTTACAGAAACAGGTGTTTTTTGAGCACAACTTTCCCAGTCTTTTGTTGCTCCTGTCCCAACTTGTTTGAAAGGTGTTGCTGGCATCAATTTTACAATATGCATATGCTTACAAAAATCAATTAAACTGATAGAGTAAAACATCAAATATATTGTCTCTTTACTGTTTGTGAGTATATGTCAAAAGGATTAACAAGTTTTCACATTCTGATTTATTAACATTTTGCACAGCATCAGACCTTTTTTTTAATCCAGGTTGTAGATGATAAACTTTCTCATGGAAGGTTTGCTAGAATAACAATTATAATCTTTTAAAAGCAACACTGACATTTTAACTTTTTTTTAATAAATGAAAGACATATTAGTCTGTGTTGATTTTTTACATAGGAAATAGTCTAATGTACACATGTAATACATGATCGTGTTTCAGAAATTTTCCACAAACCCCCTACAATAGACACAGAACAGTCCAATTCTCTTTAATGCCTACACAGTTGTTTTGTTTTTTCTATTTAGTAAGTGAAACCAAGTTTAAAAATATTTATACTTCGCCATGTTGTGGAGTTGCTTACTTCTTCTCCATCTCTGTGATGAGCTGCTTGAATGAACTGCAACAGTCAGTGGACATGCAGTCTGACAGGTCTAGCATCAATACGCTACTTGTACCATAAATGTGCATATCATACTCACTCTGCATCGGGGAAGAGCTGCAGCAGATGAAGGACCACTGATTTAGGGGAAAGTCAGAGGAAATGTTTGAGTAAGAATTTTGACTCCCCAAATTATTAAACAGGTAGAGAGATAATAATGTCATTCTTGTTTGAGAAAATGCTACACATGCAGCACTACTGTAAGTTGTTGTACTGTAAACTAGATGCTTTTTGAACATATTAAAGCAGTGTGTTATCTGTCCTCCCTGTGGTCTTCCAGGTGTGGATAAGGAGAATGTCCAGCTGTCCCCTAGCTCTGCTCTATCCAGCGGGGTTCGCACTCGCCATGGTTCAGCCAGTCAGGTCCAGAAGCAGCGCAGTGCTGGCAGTTTCAAGAGACCTAGCATCAAGAAGATTGTCTGATCAACCAGAAAACAACCACCCCACCCTCCTCCTCCTCCTCCTCCTCCTCCTCCTCCTCTCCACTCCTACCCCACCCTGCCAGGTCTCATGCTGCACTCTACTTTTTACTTTTTTTTTTTTCTTCCTTCTTCATGGTTGTTGCTCTGGCAGGAGAACAAGTGATTTTGTGTTTTGCATTGAGGAGGAATATTAGCAAGGGCAAACTTGAATTTTGTGCTGCTTGAGTTTATTTTTAAATCTTTAATTTAAAAAGAAGCATTCTATGGTGCAGGAGGAGCTTCTTTTGTATTCTTTCTGTTCTCTTAAGTCAATGTTTAAACTCTTCTTTACAGATGATCAGCAGCAGACATGTGAAACTTTTGAAAAAATAATCCTTCTGAGGCTGGAAGGAACATAGTCTGGACAACAATATTCAGTTTGGACATGGACTGTGACATTTTTCAGACAGTTTATACATGGAGAAACCAGAAACTGAAATTCTCTCTTTATGCTGAAATTTGATCTGTAATACGTCCCCTTCCTTATCACTTAACACTCCTGTGTCAGCCAGATGGACCAAATGACAGCAGTGTGGGGAGTACAGCCTAAATTCTGGACCTGCTTGGACATCTCAGCTCACCTCTCCCAGTCCTGTACATACTTTACATAGACAGATTATGTATAACTAGTCCTTAGTGCTAATTTAGATGTTGACGTTTTCTCCATGGTGTGCCTTTGTCAGGGTTTTTCAATGTGTACAATTTGTAAAGTAAAAGTCAAACCTTGCTAGGGACAAAGAACAGGTACTAATTATGGAGGCGAGTCGTCCATATCACCACGAGTTCACCCGAGCTGCCTCAAGACCGGCCTCCAATGATCGTCAAATATACAATCATCCATATACCCTGTTGCCTGAAAGTATTTATCCTGTACAGCTAGATAGTACAACACAGATTTTCTTCTTTTCAAATACTTTCCAAAAATCTTATTATTTTCAAACACTTTCAGTGTATCAACATGAAAATTAAAAAAACACTACCATGTCATGCCAAACTCAACCATGTATATAACTCCAAGATTCTTTCGTTTGTTTTTTTGTGAATTTTGCTTTTATTTAGCTGTTTTTCATGAGTTATATTTAGTATGAAGTGTATTTTCAGCAGCCTAGCATTTTAATTTGTTTACACAGTGACAAGGAAAATTGTGTAATAGGCAATAATCCTCAACTCTCAAACTCCTTTGTCAACCACTGATTTTATTTGTACATCAAACGGGGAGAACACATCACTATGTCAGCTTGGTGCAATATGATGCCAACTCCTGAGTTGCCTGTTAACATAGAGATTTAGCTCTTGATTACCTCCAATGACCTTTTGAATAGATAAAAGGCAGTGGGCAATGTGATGTTTGATTCCATCACACACAACTCAATTTGTTTCACCTCAACAGTATAAGCTGGATCCTGGGGGCTCTTTAAGGGAAAAATCCACCCTAAATGAAACTTTGGTAGTGTTTGTTAGGGCTATGTATCATTTCACAATTGTATGGACAATACCATACCATTCTGTTCATATCAAGATGAAAATATGCTGTTTTCTGCATCTTTTTATGCAGAGTAAAATTATTTCACAACAAAGACAATTTGACCTCTTCCTAGTCAGTACTGTAAGCAGTTTCAGATTGGGTCACAGCATAGAGACTGTGAAATGTGTTTAAAAGCTCTGGAAACAGCTAGTAAGTGAATATTGTTTTTTCAAACTACTCTTTCCAAAGTCCTGAATATACCGTCACACTAAAGCCAAACTTCTCAAAAACATCACCCTTGGATGTTGTCTAATCACAGTCTGCCTTAAATACACTTAACTCGCGTAAGAAATTCCGTGATTAAGAAGTTAAGAAGACTGAACTAAATATATGGTGCCAACCTTTTACTGCTGGTAGCTACAGGGGCAGTTCAGTCGGTATTTCGAAAGAATTGAAGACCAGCTCAGTTGTTTGGTGTATTCTCTAATTCCAACACAACACAGTGTCTGGTTGAGGGTTTTCCGGCAGTGAAGAAATCTTTAATGTGCTGAAATAATGGGACATATTTAACAGAATTAAACATAAACAGTAAACATCTGGTTTTGGTCTCAGCCCCTTAGACTCAAATACAGATTCCAGAGTCCCCTCTATACCATTATACAGGATGCAGGTTATCACACCACTTATCCAGTTGACATAAATTGAAGTGTTTTCTCAGTGAAAGAGTGGAAGATGGTGGCTTTTTCCTTTAAGAGCTATAGTAATAATAATTCAGGTTAATACTGATGCAGAGACCAGCTGTGTTGTTATAAACCAACTCTGTACCACATCTGGGAACATCAGATTCTCTGCACCAAACACCTGCTCTGCACTGCACAAAGTGTCTGTTTTCAAAAACACGTTTTGGGCACATTTGGAGAATGCTCTTCAAAGATTTAGTTTCAACTCATTTACTATAAATCACCTCACCCATACATTACTGCTGACTTTTCCAGAGCATGCTGTAGTGTTTTAGATAGTTGAGTGTGTTTCTAAGCTACCAGTTGGTTTCCATTTATTTCACAATGTTTCACAATACCAACAGAGCTGATATTTGCGTAAGGTACTTAATCCATCGCAGTGAACATCATGTCTTTTGAAAGTGTTTACTTATCGTTGCTTGTGGTAATACAGTGCACCCTGACAAAACAATCTGCACAAGAAACCAACAGATACATCTACATGACTGACACCATTAGCCAATCTTAGCTCATTATAGATATGTCAGTATCTGTTTATGTTAGCAAAAAAGTTCTAATAAGAAATGCCAGTAATGTCAGATATGTTTGAGATCAGTGTCTTTCTGACCAGTTTGTTTTTTATACTTGATACTAAAATGTTCCATTCACTTCATATGTTGAATCGGTTCAAACATTACAATCTCTATTGGTCCCACAAATCCAGTATATTGGTTAAGGTTGAATCTGCATTACCGTGCCACAAAAATGTCCTTTTGACAATAAAAGCCATGATGGTCATTGTGAGACTAGTGCCTGCAGGTTGATTTGGATGCTGTACTGAAATGCATGGGAACCAATGACTCCCTGAATGGCTAGAAAGACACACATCTGAAACACGACTTGCTGTGGAGGGTCACATGGTCTGTAGTAAATGGGTTTAAATATACAGATGCTGTGGCCTGGGTCGATACACCAGCTGTGACAGCAGCCATGTATGCATGTTGCCATTGATTGGATTATTTGGTTGAGCAGGTGTAGAATGAAACTTTGCTGATCAGTGCTCTACTAGCAGTATCTGTTCTGTATCTGTGCAGCTCAGCAGGGTTGGATTGTCAAAACGCTTCTATCCTGCCTTAACATCTATGCATGAGAAGAGTTGAGTATTGTTGTACAACTCTGACTTTATTTTTGTCTTAGCAGCGTCTCCACGTGGAGTCTGACAGTTTCTTATGATTTTATGTGCTCATGTTACCTTATGGATACATTTTTGAATTAGTTCACTACTGTTATGGTTTGTTTTCTTTCTTGGTGTGTAGTCAAGGTATGTTATTTTCTTCTGTCCATGGAGCTCATACAGTAAACACATAATCATTAAATAGATTCCATGGAAAGGCATGTTTTCATTAAAGACAGTCTTAGAAATATTGCTTTGTAATTCAGCCTCAAAGAACGACATAAAGGGAAGACTGAGTTTACTAAAGAGAACGATTAAGAACTGAATTCCCTAGTCCAGTTTCAGCTGTGGAGCTTAGCAGATGAATGGGTCCATCAGAAATTACTTCTCTAATTGCTCTCCATCGCTGACATGTTTTCATTAATAGATTTGCTCACATGAAGGGAACCGGGACCAAACCAAAAAATGACGGATTGTCTGTTTCAGAAAGATAGGAAAAAATTTCAATCTGAGATCTACTGATTTCACCATTGTAAAGGTGGTTTCAGAGGCTGTTAGAAGGTCCAACAAGCACTTGGTTTGAAGCATACTGAGGCCTTCAGCCACTGATGTTATTGAACAAATAAATGAATATATGTCATAATCCCATTTAATGTCAGGTTTACAAAACTATCATTTCATTTTGATTGTCCAGCTGATGTGATTTAATGAAAACATCAGCTCTCCTTCCCATGTAAATAGGCCTAACGAGTTCAAAATCAAGCATGGTATTTCATCACCTTTAAGTTGTTAGTCACATTTTCTAAAACACAAGATGTTTGGAGCGGTGATGGGTTGGTATGGAATGGCTATGAAGGTGCAGGTTACAAGGATTTTAGGATCACGGCCACTTAAGGTGGAAAGATACATGTTTATTCAGATTTCAGTGTCAGAGTCCACAGAAATATCTCATTGTATAACTCAATCCATCTTCTGTACTCGAAACCTTTCATTGTCTAACTGTTTGTAAAGCTACACCTGCTGATTTTCTTCTAAAAAGCGTCCATAAAACCTGAATTACAGAATCAGTGAGTGTATCTTTAACAAAATACAACCAGGAAAAATCTGAAGGCAAGATTTATTTGAGCACCATGTTCACAGTTTGCCATTGTTTCCAGGTTTTAGTTTGACTTGTGTGTGTGAATGGAAATATTAAAGATTATGTATTCATAACCTCTTAAAGAAGTGGTTGACTTGCACTAATTTAAAAACAGTCATGGGTTTGTAAAGATGAAAAACCTCAAAATGTGGCATGTTTTATTTGATGTTATGCAAAATCTAATGTCTGTAGAGTAATAGTCTGAGTTTTGTTTTTAATGCAGTCTGTGTGACAATTGTAAATACTTTGTGTACAATTTGAGATGGTATATTTACTACAGTGTACATACATGTGATATTGTATCATTTTGTTTTTGTAAAGCAGTTAGTTTCTGTACAATAATATACAAACTGAAATATTCCAGTGTTAGTAATAAAATGTTTTGCTCTCCACAATGTTTGAACCTACCTGATAACACAATTTTACAGCTCTTCATGTTTAAGAAGAAGAATTTCTTTAGTAATTCCCCTTAGGGAAATACAATTTTGCACTCCATTGTCATTATTAAACACTCACATGCCTGAAATACACACACATACAGGACCATTGACTATATAAAGATGAAAGACATGATAGCTCCATGAAAAGTGAAGTGAAAACATCTCGATCCCCCTGGTGGCAGGCTTCAGTATAGGTCATAAACCCCACCCCCTCCACATTAGCAGATGGGACATGGGCCAAACTAAGAAATCAAATACATATTTCCCAAATATGGTTTCAGGCATTTTAGGTAGTTCTTACCACGCTGATGTATGTTCAAGTGTTCATTTTTCTGACAAGTTTGGTTTTAATTGGTTAAATTGGTTTCATGATTGATGACATCATGCAATGCCCAGGAGGTGAACTGGCACTCCTCCAGACACAAGTCCACACTCAATCCCCAACCTAATAGACTAAGATTAAATAGGAAGTCGATGGAGTGGAGGGTTGTTGTTGTTTTTTTCTTCAATGGTGTAAACACTGTTCTACAATTTAACATACAGCTACTGTACATTTGGACTTTTAGTAAATAAAACTATATTAGTAAAGCTGGAGTACTCAAGTAGTATTATCAGTGTGTAAGCTGACCTACCAGAGGTGAAGACCTTAATCACTGTTAGTCCACTGCTGAAGGAGCTTACAGGGCCACACTACAAATTTCCCCACTGTGGGACGAATAAAGGTGTATCTTACTACATCCACTATTTAGAAAGTGTGAAATATTTCTCAAACTTTCTGTGCTCTTCCATACACAAGCAGAAGCTGAAGAGTGCCAACCCCATGTTGAAGATGGTACAGAGCAGAATGAAGAACTCAAACTCCAGGGTTGTTTCAATCAACAGTCTTTAAAGTGGATTCAAATCTTGAGGAGTACGCTGAATCAGTAATACAGTCAGGTCCATAAATATTTGGACATTGACACAATTTTCAGCATGTCTGCTCTGTACACCACCACAATGGATTTGAAATGAAACAATCAAGATGTGCTTTATGTGCGGACTTTCAGCTTTAATTTGAGGGTATTTACATCCAAATAAGGTGAATTTAGATTCATCACTATGATGGACAGTCAACATCAGTCATATATTGTCAGCAATCTCTGTAACACCAAACATCCACTGTACATACAAATTATGAATAATATTTTATAATTTAAAGTTTTTAACATGTTTATATCATTGCCAAATTATTTCTTATAAATTATATATATATATATATAATTTATAAGGACTTTTTTGAGGATTACAATATATTGCAGATTAAAGTCGAGATGCATAGATTGTGTTGATTTTGTGTGGCTGTGTGGTATATTGAGCTTTTTTGGTGGGTGATTGGCATTATTCTGGTATACTCTGTAAGTCTGATGAAATCACTACATGGCCACTATGTGCATGGCAAATGCCATTGCCATGCCAATTTGCCACTGGCGAGATAAAGGGTATTTCCTGTTATTTGGCTGAATCGGCCCTGAAACCCTTTTGATTTATTCTGCACATGGGTTGTCATGATTCTCTCTCTCTCTCTCTCTGTCTCTCTCTCAACCCAACCGGTCGTAGCAGATGGCTGTCCATCACTGAGCTTGGTTCTGTCCCGAGGTTTCTGCCTGTTAAAAGGAAGTTATTCCTTGCTTCTGTCTCCAAGTGCTTGCTCATGATGGGAACTGTTGGGCCTCTATAAGTAATATTATAATATTATATGATTCAATTTTATTTGCATAGCACTGAATCATAACAGAAGTCATCTCAAGGCACTGCTCATACAGAGCAGGTCTAGACCATACTCTTTATAATATTATTTACAGACACCCAACAGTTCCCATCATGAGCACTTGGAGACAGAAGCAAGGAATAACTTCCTTTTAACAGGCAGAAACCTCATAACAGAATCAGGCTCTAGATGAGTGGCCATCTGCCTTGGCTGGTTGGGCTGAGAGAGATGGAGAGATAGAGAGAGGGATAGGGCAGGGGTGGGATGAAGAGAATATGCAGTAGTATAATCCACAAATCTAATAATAATAATAATAATGATAACAGTGATAAACAGAGGCATGTGGGCAGTGGGTGGCTTGTAAACATGGGTCCAGATTCTCCAGCTCCTGAGACAGATGTACCCACAGAAAGCGACAAGAAGAGAGAAGAGAGAAACGAAACTACGAGAGAAGGAAGAAGTTGCATTAGTAAGATGCATTTATGGGTTGTGAATGAATACAGGTGGAGGAGAGAGAGAAGGAGAGTTAAGCTCAGTGCATCATGGGAAGTCCCCTAGCAGTCTAGGCCTATAGCAGCATAACTAAGGGATGGCACAGGGCTCACCTGGACCAACCCTAACTATAAGCTTTGTCAAAGAGGAAGGTTTTAGGCCTACTCTTAAATGTGGAAAGGGTGTCTGCCTCTTGAACCAAGACTGGGATCAGATTCCACAGGAGAGGAGCTTGATTACGGAAGGCTCTGACTTGGCTGGATGGATATGATGGTGCGTGACCATTAAGAGCTTTGTAGGTTAGGAGAAGAATTTTTAATTCTATTCTGGATTTGGCAGGGAGCCACTGCAAAGAAGCCAAAATACGTGAGATATGATCTCTTTTCCTTGTTCTTGTCAATACACGTGCAGCAGCATTCTGAATCAACTGGAGGGTCTTAAAAGACTTATTGCGGCAGCCTGATAATAGAGAATTGCAGTAGTCCAGCCTAGAAGTAACAATTGCATGGACTAGTGTTTCGGCATCTTTTTGGGACAGGACTGATTTTTGCTATGTTCCGGAGGTGAAAAACGGTAGTCTGTGAAATTTGTTTTATATGCGCATTAAAGGGCATATCCAGGACATTCATTGTTAACGTGTACAAACAGATTGGTCTGATAAATAGGACCTGAACTAGCTTAGCACGGTTCCTGTAATGCCAATCAAATTTTCCAGTCTCTGCAACAGGATTTGATGATCAGCAGTGTAAAATGTTGCTCTAAGATCTAACAAGACGAGTACAGAGACGAGTCCTCTGTTTGATGCAATAAGAAGGTCATTTGTTACTTTCACCAGAGCTGTTTCTGTGCTATGATGAACTCTAAATCTTGAGGTCAATCTTGATTGAAAATCCTCAAATAGACTATTGTTATGTATATAGTCACACAACTGATGACTGCTTTCTCAGGGATCTTTGAGAGAAAGGGAAGAGTAGATAGATATCTATAGTTTGCCAATACCTCTGGATCAAGAGTGGGCTTTTTGAGGAGAGGTTTTAGTACAGCTACTTTAAAAGAATGTGGAACATAGCCTTTTAATAAAGACAGATTGATCATATCAAGTAAACAAGTGCTAATAACAGGTAAAACATCTTTAAGCAGAATAGCTTGGGATGGGGTCTAGGAGACAGGTTGATGGCTTTACATACATACGGATCCCATATTTGAGGACAAACCTGTTGTCTTCTATCTCTCTATCTGTCTCTCGAATGGCGAGAGGGGATGAATTTTGTTTCTAATATTTAGAATCATGCCATTAAAGAAGTTTATGAAGTCATTGCTACTGAGGCTTATAGGAATACATGGCTCAATACAGCTATGACTCTCTGTCAGTCTGGCTACAGTGCTTAAAAGAAACATTGGGCTGTTCTTATTTTCCTCTATTAATTCCGAGTAATAGGCTGAAAATCAATCAGCAATTAGATTCTTAGTTGAGGCTAATTTATTCACAGCCTAAACTGGACAGAATCACAGTGCACAGAGTGCAACATAGAACCTGCAGAGAACAAAGAAAATTCCATAGGCTTTCATAGGGGCGTGTATAAGTGGATATGTTGATTTCTATGTGTGTTGCACCATGCCTAACTCCATTCAAATTGGAATGAGCATAGATGTGTATGTGTATCAATGTCTATGTGTGTGTCAGTCATCTGTGATTTAAGATCCTCAAAGCTTGTGACCAGATAAGATATCAGTCTGTACAGTTGTGCAACAACACAATGCTACATCTTAATCCTTAAATTTGAACCCAAATCTGGTGACCACCAGCTGTTGAGGTGCTTACTAGAGTCCTTGGGAGCCTGGGGCAGAGACACACAGGCATAACTAAAACTTGATATGGAAAGATTATGATAATAAAAAATAATACAAAACATATTAAATGTGATGATCCAGGTCAGCATACAAAAAAAACCACTTATCGGTGAATAACAAAGCCAAGTGACTTGAAAAATTTCACATTAGAAACAAACGGAATCATGCATAAATTTGATCTTGACCACCTCTTTACATTGGCCCAAGGTTCAGCTGTTTGGTCATGACCATGGTTCGGGGGAGGTTTGACAGCTGTAATTTTGGTTTGGATCAAATTGAAAAGTCACAAGGTCCAGACCGAACAAGCTATGTGTGAAAGGGCCCTTTGTTACAGTATATAGTATGAACCAAGCTGGAAACTATATCACCTCAGATATAGTTCAATTCAATTCAAAATTTTATATATACTACTGACTCATCAAACCTTGTCCCAACAATCAAAAGCCATGGGCTTCTCTAAGCAGCTGCCTAGCACCTTTCCTGTGTCCTCACCATCAATTTTGCAAAGGAATATGTAAACAAACCTGATGCATTTTGGAAAGTTAAAATAGAACTTTTTGGCCACAATGAGCAAAGTTATGTTTGGAGACAAAAGGGTGCAGAATTTCATGAACAGAACACCTCTCCAACTGCACAGGGGTGGATCTGTCATGCTTGTGTTGCAGCCAGTGGTACAAGGAACATTTCACTGGTAGAGATATTCGATTAAATACCAGCTAAAAGCAAATGTCACACCGCCTGTACAAAAAGCTGCGGATAAAAAGGGGCTGGCTTCTTTAACAGGACAATGATTCTAAATGCATCTCAAATTCATATGGGACTATATCGTGAGGTGCAAGATGAATGTTTCGCCACGCAGTCCCTTGAGCTAAACATGATCAAAAATATGTGGCTAGATCTCAAAAGAGTAGTGCAGCCCAAAAGTCTCACAGAACTGGAAGCCTTTTGCAAGAAAGAATGGATAACCCCCCCCCCCACCCCAAACAGAAATTGAAAGACGCTTAGCTGGCTACAAAAAGAGTAGAGTTGCTGTATGCATGGTTTCAGGCCCAGGTGGAATTACATCACATCTCTGTCTTCAACTCTGGTGTTTACCAATAGCAAAGTTCATTATAGGGCAAAGCATGTACAACATAGAGATAGTTGTTACCTGGATATAACTCCAGTTCTATGAGCCATCTAACTGCATGCCCAGCTAGCCCATCTTTAGTTGTTGAGCTCATACAAGAGGCGGAGGCTCGGTGGGATAAACCAATAGCTAAGTCCATTTGGGGGCTACTAACATAGTTACATAAGTAACATAAAGTAAATGAGTTACATAAAGGTAACTACTATTTTTTAGACTGATCTTATAGCCTACAAGAGTACACTGATCTCCTCACCAACTTAAAAATGGCTCTTTCATGATTTCCTGATTTTGTGCATATAAGATGATGATTGAGAAATGATGTATGTTTAACCTTGTGCTGCTAGAGCAGCCTTTACCTTAATATGACAACATTCACTGAAGACATGGGCCCTGTTAAAAGTTATACGGAAATGTTACTAGGTCCAACCTAGTGTGATTGGCGTCGTGAGTTTTACGTAAAAGTGAACTCGGTGCACGTGTTAAATTGTCACCAGCTTAATGTGAAAGGGTGCATGTCCGAAATAGGTGCCTCTACTGCATTCTCAGTTGCCGCGAGACTACAGGCGGTTTGAAAGTCTGAGCATCGCGAGATTTCACCAGCTGTTTAGTCTGTTTTTTTTTTAGACTGGTGGTAGTCGGTCAACACGTGGGGAGGAGAGACTGACTTTCCACAGGGACACGTTTGAAATAACTCACATTATAGTATTGCTCTCATCGTGGCGGCAGCGAGGACCCTAAAATACTGTAAGTAATCTAAAACCTGTGGAGTGGAAAGAGCGCATTTAATAACTAATGGGGAAGATCATACAAGCGGATAGCCATCTACATCATGTTCACACAGCGTGACTTAGTTTATAACAACGTACAGGGGCGCAACACACGCACAATGTATATGAAAAACACTCATCGACCTTTTCACGTGTTTCAGCAAATTGTCTACAGTTTACTATGTCACCGTATGAGTGCAGTAATCCCATGTCATTGAAGAACTAGCCTACTCATCTTTCTGTAACTTCACAGCCAGCGCACTCCGGCTAGCCTCTTTCTGTGTTGTGTAATTTAGATTACCCTAATTCCTTCTCCGGTCTATGCACTTATTAACTACAGGGTTATCTGTCTTGACAAGTAACAAATGCTTGTAGGTTTTCAGCAGCAGTAATGCAGCTGGCTATCGCCAGGCCGGCTAGCAAGCTAACGTGAAGGTCTGAGGCCCACGTAAGACAGGAGCACTCTTTGGCTTAAAATGTCCTTTAACCCTGCGTCAGTATGGCACTAGTCCTCATTGGCGCATTTGGTTGCGTCTCAAGCTGTGTCATGCATTGCCTTTATGTTGTAGCCTTAACGCGCTGGTTAGTCGCTGAAATTAAACTCTCAAGTGGCCTTAAACACGAGGCTTTATTGGTGTAACCGTCACACGGTCATGGCCTTTGGGTCAAACATTTTGGAGTGCATTGCCATTTTAATTCCTGCTTATATTCATAAACGTTTTTGCAATATCACGAATGTGCTGGGCTAGCCTGCTAATTTCACGCTGTCCTGCACTGCGGCCTCCTAACCAGCCATGCTTTACTCGCAATAGTGTATCGTTAGCATTAGGTCACAACCGCCTCCGGTACCGGATTTCATTCCAGGCAATATTACGCCAAACTACCTGTATATATCCGTCGGTTGATGCTTAACAAATAACTGGCATAACGTTGGGCATTTTAGTCCTCGGCATAAGTTCTTCTGAGGATGTTTAATGTTTTCCAATAAATTCGCATTCAAAGGAAGCACCTGGCGGCACATATTAACTAAGTTTCAGTTTCTATAACTTGCTCTCATTGCTTGCTAGCTAACTCACCGCCCACTATTTTGCTTTTTTTCAAATATGGGATATCATGTGTTAGCTAGGGCACACGATTATGCAGCAGTGTTGATTTATTGAGACATGCAAAGAGAGAAAGACGTGTGTGAATTAGGAGGAAGACGATTTGTCTTACTCTGATACGCACAACGTGCCCTTCCTATCTTACGGTAAGGTAAGGAAACATTAAAGGCCAGAATTCTAAGTGCAATTTTATAGTGTGAACTTGCTAGCTAGCTATAGCTAATTCCATTAATCAGTCATTGGTCTGTGTCGGGATGGAATGATGGTACACCACGTTTTTTGTAGGTTGGTAGCGTTACTGAACTACACACAGCACGAGATAGTCACATTGTAGGTATTATTAGCACGTAACGTTAGCACGCTGAAGTTGTGTGGCATTAGCTAAGTGCTCGCTGGAAGGTGGCGTAATGACCCTCGTGTACAGTAGCGTCAGACAAACTCAGCGAGTCAAGGTGCAACCCTTCATCGTCGATCATCATTGATTGTCGTTGGGCTTGGAACTAAATTGAAGGATTCGCCTGTTGTTGTAGCCAACACCAGCGCTATTTAAGTTAAAACTTGATTGTAGCAGCGAAGCCCCTGTAAGTTCCGTTCTGTCTTTTGGGCAGACTGCGTATTTTGCACGTAATTTTACAGCGTGCTAATGCGTTATCGCCAGACACATACGGTAATTGTATTGCAACGAGGGTCACTCTACAGTTTCGTATACATGCATTTCCCACATTATGTTAATGATTGCAGAATGTCACTCATACGAATGAAATAACAGTATGTTACGTTGGTATATAGTGTTAATGCGAGAGTTATAAGTTACTGAGGCTGCACTGAAGTCATTGTGAAAGCTGTTTAGGTTGCCTGTGCTCAGCACTTTGTGTGGTTTGTAACATGTTAATACAGCCTGGCCACTCCCCAATCTGAACACCAAGGTCACAGTCTGAATCTTGACATTAAGGTTAACACAAATTAACACCCTTCTGACCTGTAAGGAGAGCTCTAAATTTGTTTGCTTGTAACTCCTATTGTAACCTTGTCCAAGGTGAATGTAGTGTGGCCACCATTTCATAGACACATGTGCACAGACTTATAAGTACCTTTCTGTTTAGATGCCCACATGGAAGGATTTCAGTTGTTGATTTAATATTGAATTGTATTGCACATTAAATATTTCAGAATGAATGCTTAAATTACAATAGATGTTTTTAACATTCGCATAGAAATAATTTCTAATAAATCTGGGCTTGGATGACTCCCACAACCCCCCCAGTTGAGACCCCACTTATTTGCTGTTAATGTTTGAACTCTTGAAATGATACAGATTCTTTATGTAATGCACAGAAGATAGAAGATAAGCCCAGGTGTACTCAACATAACAACAGCCTTGCTTAGTTTAAAAGGTGTAGGTTTTGGTTGCATGTTTTAATGTCAAAGTTAAGGTTAATTTCATGCAGTATATAGTTTAACTTGAACTGTAAACCCACCTAAAGTAACCCAACAATTTGCAAAGGTGGCACATAGTCCTATAACTATGCCATGCATACTGTAATTAACTAATACCTTAAATACCTTATGAATGCAAGATTAAAAGGGCTTACTTACCATGATATGTTGGAGGTTTTGACATCATCCACTCTGCTACAGCTCTTTATCTCACCAGTTCATTGTTGATTCCTATCATATTATCCTTTGCAAAACTAAACTGCAAACATATAATCAATTAGGTGTTACCATCAACATACTGCACATGGGACTCACCCTTGATCACATACATTGTTATGATTATATTCTTGGAGCTCAGGTATTTATTATGCCTAATCAAGCATTGATCAAATATCAGCTTCAGTTAGGAGGGACAACACTGTCACTCCTCTTTGTACATATACCCTTCTGCTACTGCCATAAATCTCAAACTTGGATTCATTAGTAATTCCTGTCAAATGATGGTTTTTCCTAGCCTACCCCAAGCATTTGTCATTTTCCCCTGCTGAGATAATTTTTAGAAACTACTACTCATTCTCTGAGAGCACAACAAGACAGCCTTCTTTTACATTCTTTGTTTACCAAATTTTCTATCTGCGATAAAGTTGCTTTTCTATCTCTCAAGTAACAAAGCTTGATGTATTGATCTTCTGATGGTGTGGTCACTTTTGATCTTCCTGATTTTGCTTCTGGAACAACTGATCCAGTTTCTGTTAAGTGTTTTAGAGGTCCATGCACTGCCTCCTTAGCAACTATTTGCCAACAAGTTGACTTCTGACACTTGACTTAGTTCTGAAGCTGTGTTTCCCACTCTGAAAATGCTACTTAGTAAGCAATGATCTGCTGGAAGCTCAAGGCACAGTCTTATTACTTAACAGGTGAACACTGGCTGTTACATGAACAAGCCACTGACCCTAACCCTAACCCCACATGGTATTTATTTATTTATTTCTGAAATAAACATGGATGGGGCTGCTTCAATGTCTTCAGTTGGGCTGATCATTTTGTAACTCTTAAGACCTCCAATCCACTCTGTCTTCTCTGTTCTCTCTTTGTTTCATTGTTTTAGGTATATATTTGACTTTGAGATGAAAGGATTTGTCTTACTAGTTTAGCATTTTATACAGAATATAATTTAGTAGTCAAAAGGAGTGTAAAAACTTTAAATTAAACGAACCACCTAGTTGGAATTGCCAGCAGAGTTTTAGCAGACATTCACACCAGAAACAGCTTCTTTTTTTTGGGTGGCATCAAGCAGACAATGAAATGCGATCCAGGAAGTCCAGTTTGAGTAATAGATAAGCAAATATAAGCGGCAGAGACTTAACAATTCTGGAACATTATCATGGAGCAATTTTCTGTATCTTTCATTGTGACGATCACAAGGTAAAAGTAGAAATGTGGCATTCATGTTCCAAAGTAATCCATCAGGAATGGCGCATGATCATGGCATACACAGCATCTGGCTGGACTTTATTATTATTTGCAGCAGAGAGAGGAGAGGAAATGATGGGACAGAGACGATGAATGACATACAACAAGGTCAGCATCACAACCCCAAATCCATGGGGCAACCCAGAGCTGCTGTTGTACTTCAAAACTACTTATGAGTTACAATATTTTCTTCACAATGGAAGAAGAGAGCTGTTAAAATCCTGTCACAAAGTTGCCTGCCACTGATCCACGGTGACCTCTCTCAAAGGACAATAAACATAACGGTTGGACTCCATGCAAAATGTAGGAAAATGTATATATCATGTTGAGCAAAGCCTGTGAGCAGTCAAAACATCAAAAGTACTAAACTGAGTTTAATGTGTGTTTGCTGGAGGCAAATTGTGTCCTGTGTAGCTGTTTTATGTGACATGTCATGATTCTTTTGTTTCTGGAACATAGACATACTATATAAAATCACACGCTCTGTTTGGTTCAGAGTAAAAAAAGCAAAATTGCTGTAATGATGGGTCATTTAGCATTTAAAAAGGTTGTGTTATTAAAGGTTTGGAATTGGTATCGGGGGAAAAAAAACAATTACATCCATGCTGTGAAGTATCCTATTGTTTTAGGAGTGTATTGGAGGCTTTCTCAGTCTTATGTGTGCCCCACTTTTAGGTTCTAAAAATGTCATGACCTCAGCAATTAGAGTTGGCAAGTTAGCATGTGGGTGTATAAAAGGAATGCATTTGTATTCATGTTTTCAAAAGGATTTTGGAAGAAATGATAAGATATTCCTTTATAAGTCCAACAATGGGGAAATTCATGATTTAGAACTGAAACATACCTGCTTAGTCTGTCTTGGGGTTATATTGGATCTAGCACTTTTCCTACATGTTGGGTTAAATGCTAAAATAAGCGTAATCCTTTAATCAACCTGCAATCAACAGACAGATCCAGTTTCCCTTGATATGCTATATATTGTATTCACTATGAAATGTCCTTCAACCAGTACAAATCTGTGTTTGTTTGTTTTTTTTTTGTAACTTTCAGGTGTAGCTGTCCTGAGGAAATGCCACTGAGGTTTCGCTCTGTTGTGCCCTACACACTGCCTGGAGTCCTGGCACTTATCGGCTGGTGGTGGTACATTTCGCGGAAAAAAGAGCGGCTTATCAGCCATGACCGCCCAGAGGGGCCACCAACTGCTATGGGCCTTAGAACATCTTCAGCAGAGGGTAGCAATGGTTTGGTTGAGAAAGGCACTGTATCACCCAAAAATGACACAGAAAGCCCCACCCACATACTTCCAAAGGTCAGTAACCAGAGAACAGAAGATGAAAATATTTCCCAAGTCCATATTCAGGACACTGAAGCCGCACCTTCACTGGAAGTTTCTGAAGAATCTGCCCCTCACCTTGGCATAATAAGACGAGAGCAGGTCCATATACCCTCAGTTTCCACTTTATCGTCACCCGGCAAAGAAGATGTCCTGCAGGTATCGTTGAAAAACCATAAAGACCCAGAGAAAAGCTCATTACCTGCCTTGGTAAAAGAGCTGGAGAAACACCTAGTCACAGATCCAGCCACAGTTGAAGAAATCATCTTGCCCTGTCAGCCGATGAAAGTTACGAGCTCCTCCCACAGAACAACACACCTTTCTGATAGTGAGAGGCCTGAGCCAGAGGGGGAAGTTGCAAAGAACCACAGCACTGTTAATACATGTGATGAGATGGTTGTTTGTGTAGTCACACCAGCCAAAGTGCAGAGTATGATCCCATCAGAGGCAGAGTCTCTAGAGACACCTTCTTCAGCGCAGGATTTCCATCAAAACATTCTAACCAGCACACCTGCCTTTCCTGCCCCGGTCCCCACAGCCTTGATCATGGTCCAAGACTCCATCAACAGATCAGTGACCCCACAGAACATCCAGGTGTACAGTGGAGAGGAGCAGAATCTGGAACTTCTGGCGTCCGGACTCATAACTGAGGTCATCTCAGCAGCCACCCAGGAGGTCCTTGGTCTCACCAGCTGCCAGGTCACAGACAACAGTCTGCCCAGCTGCAGTAGCAGCACACCACTGGGTAGTGGCAGACTATGCCCCCAGCAGGAGCCAATCACAGCAGCACAGCAGAATCACCATCTCCTGACAAGTCCTTCTCAGATCGGCTGTGAATCTAGACAGGCAACAGAGAAAGAAGAGCTAGGGATGCCTAATGGATGCTCCCTCCTCAGTCACATGGTTCATCAGACGAACAATACACAGAGAGGGTCTTGGCCACCACCATCACACCAGGCAGCACAAAGTGCCCCTTTGCTAAATGTGAAACTGAAAGGTGATGAAGCAGCTGTGCTGGCTGAGGACTCAGCCTGCAGCACATGCCACTCTGAAGATGGCATTAGCAGCGAGGACCTTCAGAACAGCATGTTTGATAACCAAATGGATGTGATCCAGGTTACAGACTTGTCAGTAAGAGAAGCCACACAGCCTCAATCATTGCTTCAGACCACCACAGAGGCAACAGTTTTGGTTGAAACTGAAGAAAATTCAGCGGAATCGGTATGTGAGATAAAGAGGCTTAATGGAATGGGCCTGAGGAATGGAGCTCATGGGACATGTGAGGTGGAGACGGACCAGTCTGGAGGTGAGACATCCATCTGTTGAATGTGGTTATTAGTGTAAGTAGTATTGTTATTGGTAAGTGTTGCCGAGTATATAGCCAGACTGATACTGGATTTTTGAGGCCAGTATTTGAGAGATTAATAAGTTTAAGTTTATTAATAATAATAATAATAAAAGTTCAATATTGAAATAGATAATTTATATTTGAGAGTTTAAAAATCAGAAGATACATTGGCCAATAGTAATTTTTATTATCAACACAGCATAAATTGGATACAAACTTTTACCAAGTCTTGTCTGAAAATTACCTCACTACAAAACCGTGATGGAAACCGAGAGACAATGGAAACGGGGCAGTGTGACACTAAACTACTTGCTTCCGTTGGCTGTTCCAATGCTTTCAGCTACAGTGCTGAATGATCGCGAAGTTGGCCAAACTACTTTTGAATTAGATGCTCTTATGCCTCCTCTTTTACTCCTATTTTAATTTATTTCTATTTTACGGTGTCTTAATATTCCCAAGTCTGTATTTATGTCTGTATTTATCGGTTGTTTTATTGCTTTTGTAAAGCACTTTGTGATGTTCTGCTCTGAAAGGTGCTATATGAAAGTTCCTAATTACTCTACTGCGGGTCATTATGAATGAGTTCTGCTGTCAGCAGCCTGGCAGGAGAGACGCTCTGTGGTGCTGATCTGAAATAAAACCAGGATGCACACTTTTTATTTCTCTGACTGTGAGGAAAACTGATGTTTTCACATCACAGATGAACAAAGGCACTGAAAACAAGTCTTTCAGGCAAAACATGAGACTCAAATAGGCTGATTATAGAAGATCGGTATAGGGCAGCTGCTCTGCAGGTGATCTGGCTGGAGGAGTGATAAATGCATATCTCATAATTATATGTTTGAGAATTATGTAAAGTATTTATAAAGTTGAGATAAAAGAATCTCAGTGGCAAAGCAGTGATGAGTATGGCATGACAACAGAGTCATTGTTGTAAAGAAATTGGTCAAGCAGATCAGAAAACATCAAGACTTCTTACCACAATAGGGGAAAAGATTTGGGCTTCAAAGTTTATTCCTGAATGTAGGAACTAATGTAACTTAAGTGCCACTCGGTAGCTTTTTCTGGAGCTTTCAACTGCATCTTGTGGTTTTCATCCGAGTTTGCTTAGTTGTCTTATAGTTAATTCAGTTGTCCATGATGTAAGGAACTACAGTCACATGAAATCTAGTGGTTCTGTGTGGGTTAGGATTAGTTAATAGCTTTAAAGAAAACGGAGGGCTGCAGAAAGCTTAAGGAAGTCATTCTTAAAATTTGTAGTTTAAAATATTCTGTATCCATGTTATGTAAAGCAGTTTTTAGTAATAGAAATTTGTTATCTTTGTATTAACTAAAATGTCACTGCAACTCCAGTGGAGAGTATGTGAAAACTCTGTTTGCTATTACTAATGTTAAACACTTGTTGAGCACAATTGGAGACTGAAGATTAGAGTGAAAAATAGATTTTTCCTCCCAAATGTGATCAAATGGCATGTAACATAAAGTACAGTGTAGATGCTGTTCCAGAATCATGCTCATGTCCCACAACAAAAATGACTTCTGTTAAAGGATACACAAGGTACACTGTAAAGGGTAGGCTGCGTGTGAACAAATAGCTCAGGATGAGCAACATCTGTATTGCTGTAAAGGGGATGATGATTTTGTGTTTGTGTATCATTGTCCATCCATCCAGGGTCTGATGTGAACAGTATGGACTCAGTGGACAGTGGCTGCACTATGGGTGCTAGAGAAAGCCAGAGCAACCACGCTGCCTCCTCTAGCTCTGAGCTCATCATTTGGGAAATCGAGGTGCCAAAGGTGAGTCATTATCAAAATTTCTGTTTTTGTGAATAGATAAGTGAGTAGAAGTTGAACTGGTCTCCCAAAGGCATAAAATTAAAGATGAAAAATTCTTTTCAACATTTTAAGCAGGATAAATGTTTTTTATATATAAATGAAAAAAGGGAAGGAGCACTATACAATAGTTTGGGCACACAAAGACATTTGAGCCCTCATAACTTTTACCAATGTCTCAGACCTAAATTGGCTTTTTAGAGTTATGACTCGATCAGTCATTGTTAGGAAAGGCCAAGTAATGCAAATTTCAAAGCTCTGAAAATAGTCTGGCTCTTCAAACCGTGTCCCAACCATCAATGGCCATCAGCTTCTCTACACAGCTGCAGGAAAAGGCTGTAGAAGATAGCAAACTGTTGGTAGGCATTTTTTCAGTACGTAATGTAATTAAGAAATGGCAGTTGTGACATTACAAGAGTGGTGTAGATAAAAATTGAGGTCTGGAACACCAAGAAACCTCTGAGAGAACTGCTCGTAAGATTTCCGGAAAGGCAAATCAAAACCCCCATTTGAGTGCAAGTAGACCTTCATGAAGATTTAGCAGATTCTGAAGTGGTGGTGCACAGTTCTACTGTGCAGTGACACCTAGACAAATATAACCTTAAGGTATTCACAAAATTGTGGCTAATTGCAGTTTATATCCAGGGAATGGTTGGTATCACTCTTCATTTTCAGGGTAGGATTGGATGTGTAGGGTTTGAAACTTTCAGCCTTTGGCGACTCCTGATGGTAGGATAGGAAACGATGCACACTGTTAAGGATACTCCCGTCAGGTCAATGGAGGCTTTTCAATTTTTAATGGTCACACACTCAACCAATTAATAATTTACAGTATATGGTGGCCAGCAGGTTTCTCTTCCTTCACCTCCTTCCCCTTCTCCTCCTTATCTTTTTCCTTCTTCTCCTTCTTCTTGTTCTTCTCCTCTGCCCAAAAAGTGTTTTCCCTATGGAGGGAAATGCTAGAGAGGCAAAGTCTGCACATGGATTCTGTTAAAGATTACTTTTTCATTTTCCAAGTTGGTAAGTTGACCTCTCTAAAATTTGCAGTCAGGACCAGGAAATCAATCGCTGGATCTTTTGGAAATGGCATGTTAAATCTTTATATGTGCTCTATGTGTGTAGCATAAATTGGCTAAAACTTGCATTTTATTGTGCAAAATGTAAAATGACAGATGTATGAACCTTAATAACTTGCATATCACATGTAATCTGCTGCTGAAAATGGTACCCAAACAAACGCACTGTTTCCTCCTGTTAGGTAACATTTACTGAAAACTACAATGGCCAGCTGTTTAAGGAAATTACTATGTCTCTTTTAAAAGGGGTACTAATATATTTGCGAGCTGTTGCTGGTTTGGACAATAAGAAAAATAACTCCAGCCTATGCTGACTCTTGATAAAATGTTTTACTTGGAAAATATTTTTTCAGAGTTGAGGGTTTGGGCTCTACATAGTGAATGTAGAGTGCTGTTTGTGAGTGTTGGAAGTTTTCATATAGCCTACTGCGTATTTTTCTTTTCTAAAACCTGGGACAACTTTTTCAATTTAGAAAAGTCTGAATTGTTGCTATGCTCTGAGTTTTTTCACATTCTTATAAAATGTTTAACACTGTTGTTTTGTATGAATTACCTGTCCTTTTGACATGTTATCGTCTCTTTTGCCTGTCTTATTTCACCAGCATCTTGTAGGGCGATTAATAGGGAAGCAAGGGAGATACGTGAGTTTCCTGAAGCAGAACTCTGGTGCGAAGATTTACATCTCCACACTGCCTTATACACAGGAGTTTCAGATCTGTCACATAGAGGGTGAGTCAGGAGAAACAGGTCTCCACATCCCCTAATGTCTTACAGTTTTTCTCCGTTGGTTTGGTTCATTTCTTGAAACAGAAATTACATTCTCAAAACTCTAAGATAATTTGGCAAAACAGTCTTGCAGTTCAGCACAACACCATAGCTCACTTGCAAAAGCTCATATCTCCCCCAAAACTGTTCACTCATGCTTCAAAACTAAATTCCTTTCCCATGTAAATGGTCAGTACCCCCAAAATGCATCGTCCCTTTGGCATTGTGTAGCACTGCAAGTCAAAATGTTTAGATGTTTTGTCACTATGGCAGAGGACCATTGAAATATCCCTCATGTCCAGCTCTCAGTCTTAGCCCAGTCCTTCATTGACAATGGTTACTGTACTAGTTTTTTTTGTCTAGCTAACAGAATACAATTGTGTATAAAACTGAAAAAAATAGGATGTTATGGTCAGAGTAGCCTCCAAGGTTTGACATGACACATTGCACTCATGCTGCCAAGGAAATTGTAACTATTATTCACACACATAAAGTAACTTCCATACATCAGAGTAAAAAGGAAATGTATACAGCATAATATGCTGTAATATAAACACATAAACAAAAAACAAGGAAAATTATATGTAGCCTACAGTGCTGTAAATAAAGCTGGAGTTTCACGACTAACACTTCTTCACTGGTCGCTGTCCTCACCCTCCCTCTCCTGGCCACCGTCCTCGCCCTCCTGGCCATCCACATGCTGCTGTCTGTCTGGCCACAGATTCTTGTATGTATATATGTGATGGTATTATGTTCTTGACTATTACTACAATTGAACAGACTATTGTGCATGTGATGACTTATACAATGAAATGATGCTGACATGTTTTGGAGAGAATGACCATTAGACTGAGAATCAACAATCAGTTTAGATCAACAAGATGTATTCACTTGGAAATTGTGCTAACTGTAGGCTACCTGTACTCAATCATTTGCAAAGATGTACTGAGACATTGAGACATGTACTAAGACATTTGCAATTTGATGAAATGAATGAGAAATTCAATTGTGTTGTGAACAATTGCTGAGTGGTTTGGAGGTTTGTCCATGTTATTTTGAGAATGTAATTTCTGTTTCAAGAAATGAGCCAAACCAATGGAGAAAAACTGTAATGTACTTTGAAGGGGTTGGGAAATTTGAACAGTTGAAAGAAACTTCAACTCTTTTTATCAATGTTGTTTGAGACCACACATGAAACTTTGACTTTTGTCTTAATTTCCTTCCAGGTACGCAGCAGCAGGTTGACAAAGCCCTGTCCTTGATTGGGAAGAAGTTTAAAGATCTGGACTTGACCAACCTATATGCACCTCCGCCACCCCCGCTCACATTGCCATCACTTCCCATTACCTCCTGGGTGAGTATGGGCTCTCTGGCTGCTCTGTGCCTCTTTTTATTTTGAGATAAGTTTTTTAGACACTATGATATGCACAGTTGATAATACCTTGAAAATGCCTTCATTTTCACATCTTCCAGTATATGTCAACCCAACAGAGAGGGAAAGGCTTCATGACTTGCTAGTTCGAGTTTATTTATTGCATACTTGGGTCTGCAATGTCTGAAGGTTCAACATTTTCAGTCAGGAGGTAATTTTCAGCCGTTTGTTTTTGTATCCCTTGATTTTTTCCTTCTGTAGAGTGAATTTATGATCACATATGACAAGCATATTTTTGCTTTTATGATGGGAAAAAAATATTTCCTCTACCTCTACATTAATCCTGGTTGTGTGGTAGTAACACAACATTTTTTTAGACTTAGGGGTTGGAAAGCCTTTGGTGCGCTCAGTCAAATGGGTTCTGAAAGCTGTTTCCATTTTGGTTTCAGGTTGGTAAAATATCTGTATTTGTTAAACTCCAAGGTCCACATATCCCCTATTGGATCTTTCATTCACAAACTCTCAGACTGTCTCTTTTGCCTCTTTCTGACACAACAGGCACAGAAAAAAACTGGCAATATATGCTAACTCAGTGACACAGTTCAGTAATCAGTTGTCTGAATTTAAATGTTCCAAAGTTTAGTACATTTCAATAACACCTCATTATAGTGTCATAAGTGATGACTGCGCATTATTGTTGTTTACTGTGCAGTATTGTAGCAATTTTATCATTGTCTGTGTAATATTATAGCAAGTCTGCAATATTATAGCATTTTTTTTTTATTCTGTTAATATAGGATGTCAAATACTTTTTCTGGATGTCAAATACTTCTTTCCATGCTTATCCTTTGACAAGGTGTACATAATGTAAATAAATTTCTGGTTTTCTAAGTACTACTATTTTTGCTACAGTTATTATTTATACTGCCACTTTTAATTGCCACTTTATTTTGGAGTACTTTATTCAATTTTGAGTACTTCAATTCAATTCAATTTGCCTGTTTTGCAAGCTGCTGTAAAAAGTGAATTTCCCCTGAGGGGGCTCAATAAAGCTTAATTTATCTTATCTTATTTCACTGTGGCAAAGGTTGAGCAACTTTTTTTGCCTCTCAGGTTTGTATTATTTTTTTCTCCACAGTTTTCTGCACTCTGTACTGGTGTACTACTGGTATAATTTTAATAATTACGAATGCTGCTTTTTTTGGCTAAAGTGTGGTTTGGTGTCTGGCTCGTCAAAGTCAGATACTGGAAGAGTAACAGTTCCTCTCATGTCATTTTTTCCTCTCAGCTTCTGCTCCCCAGTGGAGTGACAGTTGAAGTGATAGTGGTTAACATCGTATCAGCCGGTCACGTGTTTGTCCAGCAGCACACCCATCCCACCTACCATGCTCTGAGAAGCCTCGACCAGCAGATGTTCCTATGCTACTCCCAGCCGGGCACCCCTGCTCTGCCCTCACCTGCTGAAGGTAACCGTGGTCAATGCACACTGATAACTACTACAAATCTATCGGTTCTGATTTTTTTTCAGCAATTGTAGAAATTATAAAAATGTAAAATTGTACCAGTGTTGTTTTTAACTGGTTTGAGTGTTCTCGGATGGTCTGTGCCACCCTGAGAGGGGAAAAAACAGGCATGAAACCCATTAAAGTTGCCTTCACAATCAAAATCTCCAAACCAACACCATAGTTTACAAATAGTTGATACCTTTTTATCCACACTATAGTAAGAGACATTGTTTATGGTAGCGCCAGAGCTTGTCTAGAATCAGGACCAATGCATTTGTGAAAAGAAGTGTACCACTTTTTAAAAATACATGTAAATTGTTTAAATCCATTTTTAGATTTGTTTTTCACAAATAACAAGCCTTTCTTAAAGCCAACATAACACCTTTCAGGAAATAGTTTTTTTGCTGACACAGATTACATGTTTTTGCCAGAAGATCTGACACCATGTAAACTTATCAGATGTGAAAGGGCTTCACTGTCCTAGATGGATAGATGGATGGATACATAGATGAATAGATAAATAAGGTGGGAATGTGCTGCTGACAATATTGGCTGATGTAGCCTAAGCACAAGAGTCTCCAGGATTGCGGCACCTATATACAGACTGGTGTCAAGTTAAAGGAAAAACCTGAATAAATTAGTGGAGAAATATAACAAATGCATATGCTTGCTCACAGATGCACTGTATTGTACAATTAAGCAGTTAACATCCAGTCATGCTCTGTTGCATGCATAAAAATGCTGTGAAGACCCAGCTGATTCTGATTTTGTATCGTGATGGCAAGCGAAAACGATCTAAGTGGCTTTGAAAGAGGGTTCATCGTTAGGCAACAGATTGCAGGAAATTTACAGAGACTACTCAACTGGCTAGTGTTTCCATAGGAACAATGACTAAATGGACATCTGCATTTAGATTTATGGGAAAGACATCAGTAAATATGGTTGGAAATTGTGGTCAGCAGAGCACACCTGACGACCATGATGCTTGTGCTTTAGTGCGATATGTAAGGAAAAACAGAAGAGCAGCTCTTCCTCAAATGATTAAGTATTAAGTCAATGCAGGATGTCATCAGACTGTCAGAAAGAACATGTGGTTGACAATTGCATATTATAGTAGGGTTACAGTGCATAACCCCCCCATTACAAAGATGAATGCACCTTTGAGACTTTAGTGGTGCAAAAACCATAGACACTATTCTACAGTGGGGTGTAAAAAGGCATATGGTCAGATGTGTCTTTATTCACCATAATCAGGACAAGTGGCTGAGTGCATGTGTGGACTTGTCCCCTTTAAAGAAAGGGTCACTGCAAACCAATCCAAACTTTTTGTGAGTGATCACCTTTATCCAATAATGAAACATTTCTGTCCTGATGGGAGTGGTCTCTTCCAGGACGACAATGCCCCCATCCATAGGGCGTGAGGGGTCACTGAGTGGTTTGAGTATGAAAATGTTGTGAATCATATGATATGGCCTTGTGGGAGATTTTGGACCAACAGGTTAGACAGCACTCTCCTCCACCATTATGAAAACACCAAATAAGGGAATATCTTTTGAAGGTGTTTGAACAAGACAATTTTTGTTGGTGGTTTGTGGTGGTGCTGGTTTGGCGGCATCTGCACAATCCCTGATTGTACCCGCAACAGCTATCATTTTGGAACACGTTAGAGAGTAACACAAGTCCATCATGGTCTGATTTCTATATCAGTGCTGCCAGACTTTGTGAGGGAAATGCAGATGGAGCTGCACTGACTGACACTTCAACTAAGGAAGACAAAATACAACTTATTAGAGAGTGTGTGTGGACTGAGCTAGCAGGCATGAGGAGTCATAGGTGAATTTCAGGGTTTTATTTTCCTTACATATATATAAAACAGTAATAAAGCACTTTATGCAGCAAAAGTTCTGCACCCTGGTCAAAATTTCTGTTACTGTACATAGTAAAAAAAAAAATGACCTAATTTCCAAAAGGCATAAAGGTAAAGACTCATTTCTTTAATATTTCAAGCGAGATTACTTTTTATTTCCATGTTTTACATTTTCAAAATAACAAAACAGGACAAGCACCTGAAGCAAAAGTTTGGGCACCTAGCATGGTCAGTACAGAGTGACACCCCCTTTGGCAAGTATCACAGCTGAGTCTTTCAATTCTCGCCCATTCTTCCTTACAAAAGGCTTCTAGTTCTGTGAGATACTTGGGCAATCTTGCATGCACTGCTGAAGTCTATCCACAGATTTTCAATGATATTTAGGTGTGACAACTGTGAGGGCCATGACAGAACCTTCAGCTTGTGTTTCTAGCTTGTCCATTGTGGATTTTGAGGTGTGTTTAAGATCACTGCCCAGTTGTAGATCTTTTCATCCTCAGCTTTTTTATAGACTGTGTGATGCTTGCTTCCAGAATTTGATCCCCACCATCCCTGTTCCTGCCATTTCTTAATGACATTATGAACTGAAGAAATTGCCTTGCTATCTTCTTATAGCCTTCTGCTACTTTGTGGGCATCAATTATTTTAATTTTCAGAGTGCTAGGCAGTTGCTTAGAGGACCCCAGAGGTCCAAGTAAATTCAGTTAGGACAAATTAACAAACAAATTTTATGGAAAACTAAGATGCGTTTGAGTGCAGAAGGGTTACGGACAATTTGAGTCAGTTGTGTTGCATTTTTATCTTCTCAAAAATAGCCAGATAATGGTTTGTGCTTTTTATAATTTGAAAAGACTATACTTGTATTGAATCAAGCAGTATTTAAGCCTTGCTGTGACTAAAGGGCAACATTGTCGTATCTCTACTTGCTGTTTTTATAGTCTTTCTATCCCTGTCTGTCTCCAGTTGGTGTAATCTGTGCCGCTCCAGCGGTGGAAGGAGCCTGGTGGAGAGCTCAGGTCATCACCTTCTATAAAGAAACAAATGAAGTGGAGATTAGATACGTTGATTATGGAGGCTATGACAGAGTTAAGATCGACTCACTACGGCAAATAAGGTGAGTATCAGAGGTTTCACTGTATTAAAATGGTGTAATACAAATGAACAGTGCCATTTAGAATACAGCGGTTCAAGTGCGTCTCTGGATATAGCTTCCTTCCAGTCCTGGTCAATGTTGCTCTTCCATCTGAGGCAGTTTCTTGAACTGCAATTAAGACTAGTCTAGACTCAGGATTTTTTCTAATTTTATTTGCCATTAATTAGTTTTTTTTTTTCTCTGTGTAATTGAAATAGCTATCACAAACATCCTAATGTGGCTCTCTTGAACCATTAATGATTTTACACCAGATTCCTTCTTGTTTCCTCCTGAATTTTGTATTTGACTCATTTTTGTATGGCAGTCTTCCAAAAACTGAGAGCTGGACATATTAAAAACTGAAGAGCATCCTCTTTTTCCTAGTACTCCCTGGCAATGTGCTGCTCCCTGGTCTCCGTCATCTCACTATATAGCTCTAGTATTCCCCCATCCTGCATTGCCCCCCTTTTCTTTCTGGCAGCTGGCTGTGAGCTGGTGCTGACATGCCCTCTCCCTCACTGCCATGCTGTCCTGCTTAAAGCTCCTGCTCCTTTGTGAAATCTGTACAGTATAATCTGTCCGACAAGCAGTGAAAGAGGAAGAGAGCAACATTTGCTTTGGCATACTTGGTATTTTTGTATATTTTAGTTTCCACAAATTGAAAAGAGTAGTGATGTACTGACACAGTTTACTGAATCACTTAAATACTGAAATGTAAAATGTATGAACGGAAATGTAACTTTTATTTTGCAGTTAATGCAAAATTCTGTATATTACACTTTTACAAACATTTTCAAAGTGTTCAGTCCTGAGACTAAACAAATATTGCACCATTATGATACCCATACCTCATACAGTAACAATGGATAGTCATTGTTCTCCGAGGACGAATCTTTTTTTTTTTTTTTTTCCATTGACCGTGACCTTTGCTCTGCTACCACCAGCAAGTTTAAGGTTTCAGTTCTAATGCTATGTCTTACCATGGCACCATCTTAGTGGCTGAAAGAAAAAACTTTTGAAAAAGCATTGATTGGACAGAGTGGCTGGTGGTGGTGATAAGTTGTGACAAGCTGGCAAAGGCAGACCCCATAGTAGCCACAGCAGTAATTACTCCTCTGGTGGTTCAACAGAATGCTGAACAATGAGTCTGTGTAAATTAAATGATTTTAAATTATCAATAACTTCTAAAATGTCTTTTCATGTTTGACATTGAAAAACTACTTAAAATTGTCTGACTGCAATATCTGTATATAGTAAGATATATTTCCAATTTTTTTTTTAATGGCTTGCTCCTTTTTATTTTCCAGGTCTGATTTTGTAACACTACCGTTTCAAGGTGCTGAAGTATTGCTTGATAACATCGCCCCACCTCCAGGTACGACGTTGTGTTGACACATAATTTTAAAACCGACAGCTAAGCATGCAACACTAATTTGACTATAGCAGTGCTAGTTGGTCAGTATGATGACCACTTTCAGTACGTGAACTACTGTATATTCCACAAATTTAGTGTCAGTTCCTTCAGTTGAGGCTTAATTTTGAATGGATCTTAAAAACAAAGTATAATTTTGCTGTCTGAAAGCAGCAGATATTTGGAACTATTCATATTTTACTCTGATGTGTAAAATGTCCTTCATCAGGAGAGGATCGTTTTTCAGCAGAGGCCACATCAGCTTTGGAGGAGATGACCAGAGGAGTGGCATTGCTTGCACAGGTAAATCTACCTTCCTCACTAAACCACTCGAGAATGTAAAAGTCAGCTATACCTAACTGAGTGTTTTTCTTTCTCTCTCTGTAAAGGTCTCAAACTATGATAACAACACAGGCCTCCCACTCATCCACTTGTGGAACATCGTTGGAGATGAGGTATGATGCTTGGATACGCCTGGTTAGCAAATTACCTTCATAATGTAATACTTTATGTGATATATGAGTCATTCCAGAATTGCGGGTACATTTTGAGTATAGAAAGAAAATGAAAACTTGTATCGATTTTTTCCAAATTTTTTTTGTTATTCTCATAGAACACACTTTAAATTTAACATTTTCAGTATTTGCTGAGCTTAAACCTGTAAGATATAAAATATTCAATGCCGAAATCACTGTAGTAACAGAAAAATCTGTCAACTCTGTTAGGGACAAATTGGGTCATATATCTATAATAAACAAATTTAATATAATTTAAAATATGGTCTTTTCTAAGAGAATTATTGTCTCTGCATCCAATAATTCAACTTGAAGTCTAGTAAGAATGAAACTTTTTTTGTTTTGGGAGTATTATCAACACATTTAACTAAGAAGTTGTCAGGATGGAGCACATTTTCTCCAATCATGGTTTTAAAAATGAATGGAATGCTTTGAAATTTCATGTACAGTGAGGATATTAGTTAAGACACAAATTCTAATCACTTTTGTAACAACAAAACATTTAATGATTAGTTTAAAAGCAAAACAGTTGATAAACAGAGTTGTTGATGGTAACAGAGTTGACTTTAATAACAGAGTTGACCAGACATTGTTTGAAGACCAAGGAAAACAACATTTTCTGCCTGACTATGAAACTTTTAAAACAAATTTTAAATGTAAAAACAATCATTTAATCTAAACAAGTACTTTTGAATTACAGATATTTCATTAATTTGGATAATAACTGCATATTCAATGTTTTAAAGATCTGACAAGTAAAATGACTTTAAAAATATTTTTAACTGATAAAATTGAAACTTTTAAAACAATTTTTAGATGACTGTTGAAGTGAAACCTTGAAAACATTCTTAAAATGTAAAAACAACTATTTAATCAGAAAAAGACATCTGAATTACAGATCTGTCTGTCTGTCTGTATATCAATGCATTTCATGAACCTGAATAACTTCTTACAAATCTGAACACTAAAATTATTTTCAGAATGATTTTGACTGATGAAACTGAAACTATTAAATGATCTTTTAGATGTTAAAAACAATCATTTCATCAGAACAAAGACATCTGAATGACTGATCCTGTGTGTGTGTGTGTGTGTTTGTGTATCTGTCTGTCTGATCTGATGAGTAAAATGGTTTTCAAAATGTTTTTCACTGATGGGCAACATCTTGTAGCAAATTCAGGGGCATCTTGTAATTGAATTTAGCTTGCCTGGATCATGGGCAGGCATGCTAACCAGTAACCTGGGCGTATGAATCAGTCATTGGTGATTTCAGCCCATATTTCTTTGTTTATTTCTACATGACGTCCTGTCACTGAGTGGAATGATTCTAAGGACATCATCAAAGAGATACCACAAAGTATCCTCATGGTTTGGCCAG
Organism: Holacanthus passer; assembly: GCA_025331565.1. Taxonomy (NCBI): domain Eukaryota; kingdom Metazoa; phylum Chordata; class Actinopteri; family Pomacanthidae; genus Holacanthus; species Holacanthus passer. Next base: position 1,465,647 of record JAFREQ010000072.1, on the reverse strand, counting down.
AAGAAGCAATTTCTTCCAACTTTATGCATGCATGTGACTGTTGCATGAGTTTCTGTCTTTCTCCAAATTTTTGGCCTTCCTTACAGAGTCAGCGTCTTGCTGTGCCCTGTACTGACGTCTTTCTGCTGCTGACAGCCTCATCTGGAACCGAAATTATTCAATATCCTTAACTTGGAATGCTATACCACAAATATTTATTTTTCAATAAAATGATTCAAAATCCCTTATAAAAATCAAATAATGCATATAATCAGATACTTCTACGACTAATGATAATATAATAATCCAAAAATAATCCATAATGAAGGTAGAATAATGCAAAAATGCTTATATGTGCTTGGAAACATTTAATTTTGTTACTCATTGTCAACTCTGTTATCAGTTGACGATAACAGAGTTGATGGTAACAGAGTTGACATTTTCCACCATTTTGTACCTTAACTCCATGTACTAACCCCAAACAAGCAAGCACACAGCATGTCTAAAAGTAGAATTATATAGATTTACATCAAATTAATGTTGTTTAAAAACTGAATCAGAGATTCACTGCAATATCGCATAAACAGAGTTGACAGACAATTAATCTGCTGTTGGTGTACTCTTGACATTTTGTACAAAATAATGAGAGAAGAAGCATGGCATACTTCACTGCCTTTCCATATTTCCCACCAAAGGAAGTGGCATCACAGCCAGCAGGTCACATGATCTTTATATAAATGCTTTGGAGATTTTTATGCAGTTTTACACTAGTGATAACAGAGTTGACCAGAACACGGGGACAGGCACAAACTATATATTTTTATTACTGAAATTTAATAAAACACAGAAAGTATATATCCTATGCAAATGACCATATAACTGTTAATACTGAAAACATAAAAAAAAGAAAATTAAACTCATTTATTTCATGTTAATTCAAGTTGAAAGTGTGAATCAGGAGCTGGAGACGAGCAATAATGGGGGGGTATGTGTCATTTAGATAGTATTTAAAATATAAATTGTGTCTAAAATATATATCAAACATTATTATTAGAGAAAGGATAACACTGTTAATAATATTACTCAAAGTTGATTCAAAAAAGATTTTTTTGGAGGGGAATAATAAAAGGTTTATCTAGGAGACGCGAAATGTACCCGCAATTCTGGAATGACCCATATACTTGTAGTTTTAGGGCTATATATGTTGTATAGCTGTACTGGTCATTTCAAGGTTGAGGGTGTCTGTAGCCATGTGGAATAAACAAATAGTACAAACATGTTAAGTAAACACTACAGCTTTGCCTAAAAAGCCAGTATATAGAAATCCTTTTATACATAAAGGGGAAAAAACAAATTAATTGGATCATGTTATGCTCACTGCAAATTCTCAACAATTACTTACATCAGCTGCACTTTTTTTTAGACTTATATTGAACACAGGCCTGTGTTCCTAACTTTGTTTTTAAAACTTTATTTCATCATATTTCAGGCAGACATCTGTTTTCTCTGATGCTGTTTACTGTCAATACAAACATCACTTCTTCTCTGTTTACCCATTTTTTTGATAGTCAGGATAATGTACATTTCCACAGCACTAATTCCATCAGTATAACAGCAGAGTAATGTCATACTCATCATTTCTTTTTTCAGAAATAAGGAAACAATGTTCTCACTCGCTAATTTAATATGGTTCTGTTCTGATGTTTTCATCTATGGTTTTCATTTGCCATTAAGCTGCAGTCACTGAAACTCAACACATCCTGTACAGATGTTTGACATGAGAAACATTCCAGTGCCGTAAAACACATAGTCTCAACCTGTCATATTATTAACATTGGCTTAATGGCAATCAAAAGAAAGACAGTAGTGATGACTGAAAATAATTTGTGAATTAAAACAGTGTTTCAACTCAAACTCAAGAAACTCAAAGCAGCAGATTACTGCGTATGTCATGATTCTGTTGTTGTACTGTGGAAAGTGCAGAATTTGCTATGTGAACTATTGTAGTACCGGTAATTCTTGTTTGTTTTGTTGTTTGTATAGATCCAGCCATCATTTGAATAATCTGAATGCTTCTCTTCCTCCTCCAGATAATATCAGTGAACCGTACACTGGCAGAGAGGGGCCTGGTTGTTTGGGTGGATGGTTTTTGAACTCCTAATGTGCGCTGACCTCCATCCCCCCCCATTCTCTTTTGATCAGCAGTATAGGACCCAGGTCATCCTGTGGTCCTAGCCCCACCAGACACACCACTGGATCTAAGAAGAATGTCACCCCCCATCCCCCCACCGACAGTTTCCTTTGAAAATAAATTAAAAATTGTTTGCAGCTATAATCTGAAGAACACAACACTGTTTCAAAATGAGACAACCACCCCCCTTGCCCTTGTACACACAAACAACTTATAGAAGGAAGAGGTACTTGTAAAATTTTTCAAAAGACTATATTGTAACCAAATAAAGGCTCAACCAATATTTTTTCCTCCCTCAACCTACCATAATTTTTGATCTGGGCCTTTGCTCTCTGACTGTGGCTCATCATACTGTGTGGAAGGACACACCCCCATCAGTAGACACTTGTAAACCATTTGAGTTTCGTTGAGACCTTGGCTATAGTCGTCTGTAGTTTATTTGAAGTTGACTTGAGAGATTTTTGGGGGTTCTTGTCTGGATAGAAAGACTATAGAGACTGGTGGGTGATAGAACAGGGTGGTCCCTGGTGGAGCATTGAGCACCCAGTTGGTCTGCCCCTGCCCTGTGGCTTCAAGAAACATGGCCTTTTCTGGGGGGGTCTACATCCAGAGCTGCTGCTGCACGTCTAACTGACAGAGGAGGAGCAAGGTCATTGCCTTTGCTCTATTTTTTTTTTTTTCCACCAATTTGCACTGCGGTAGCCAGGAATTTCAACTGACCAGACAAAATGCAGTTGGGCAAGATCTAACAGCATGTCAGCAAGGCAACATATGGATACTGATAATTATGTAAGGACTATTTGTAATCCTCAAATTACATATGTTGTGTTTGAAAAGACTGACATTACTGTAAAGATCCACTCTGATTTTGTTATAGCACCTCCAAATCTCACAACTTAGTGTCCCCAAAGTAAATATTTTGCGCACAAGCTTCTGCTCTCAAGATAGAAAAAATTCTATTAAAAAAATTGTAAAAATTCTGGACCACAGGACCTCAAACTAAGGGAATAAAATTTGCGTTTAAATGGCTGTTTATTTTATCAAAACACTTAACAAATGGTTAACATCTAAATCTGAAGGGAAACAAAGCTGCTAGTAATCTATGTTGCCTAGTTTTCACTGATTTTTCACTAAAAAACCATTTCCAAAATTTCATGTTGGTCAAATAATTCTGTCTCGGTGGTGTACTCTGGTTCAATAATTCCAAGTATTATTGGAAGGATTTGATCTGGGATGCAGCATTAATACACTTTTTATGATTCATCTCATCTGGAGTCTCAGTATGATGCCAGAGAGCTGCTGTCATCCTGAAGCTCCGAGCGCTACAAGGACTATTGGCAATGAGGGAGCCACTAAAAATTCAGACTGGCATTGGAAAGAAACACTAAATGATTTAGTTTGGAGTGTTGCGCTTTAGTGTTGACCTAATAACTGTTGATCTAAATCCAGTTTGTGTAATTAGTATGCATGGTAAACAAGCCTCTGGTCTACACTCTTTACTGTGTTGACATTCATGGTAAATGGAGTGTTGAAAGTCTCAGTGGTCTGTCACCTATTAGCCTATGTGTTCAAGTGCATTGTGATGCATTACGAAGCACGGCCTTGTTCTTCACATGTGGCTAAAGGAGTTAACTTTGATCGTTGAGAATTTGACCCAAGCTTGGATTTTCACTACCTATCTTATAATTCTTATTTCAGGGGTTTGTATCATGAAGCCAGTTCAACTTAGTATGGTTCTTTTTGGGATCCCAGGCTTCACTGAACCTGAAATTGTTGATCCTGGATAGCTGGCATCACAAAGCTGGTTATCAACTGGCTCTGTTAACTCTTGGTTTTCCTGTCTGGCTACATTACATGAGATCAAACAATTGATACCCAAGGTAGGACTGGGTTATTAAGGCAGCAGAAAAAAAAAAAAAAAAAATTGGCGAGGGGAAATGTAAAAAATATAAACGAACTACTTGAATAGAATATGAATGTAGTAAAGCATATTTTCTCCCAATATGACCAAAAATCCTAGATATGTCATAAACATATACAGTTTAAAGTATTGTAATGTATTACTCTGGAAACAGAAGAAAAGAAGGCCTGGGGAGGTCTGACCAAAATGTTGAATTTATACTTTAATAGGAGCTAATAGTGTGGATTTATTTTTCTAGTCTAGATAATAGAATAGGCATCTTCATTGTCAGTTTTCACCACAAAGTCGCCTCATGTTATTCTGAGCTGCAGTGATAGAATAAGCGTAAAAGCATCAATCCAAGCATCAATGAATTTTTGTGCAATTGAAATGCAGATGTAATTAGCACTCAGCATGGGCTATTTAGTGTGGTAAACTATCCCCTTGTTGGTTTGAAGCTCTTTTTTAAAGTGGAGTGGACACCTGGAAAGCCTGGGACAACAAAGTGATTCACTGATTTATGAAAATGTTTTGCTGTTACCATGGTAATCTACCTCAGTTTAAAGTGAGCCAGCTTTGTGATACAGGAAAACCTGAGTCAAGCCATAAGATAGCCAGCTAACTCACTAATCTCATGTAGTGATACAGCCCCCACATGGGAACATTGTTTTTATTGGCAATTATGAGGATGTCATGGTTGAATTATGAGTTCTTGCAAAAGTGTGTTGTCTTTATTCCCAAGTGAGAGTGCAGTGTCACTCAAGATAACTCAATCAAAGATTAATAAATCAAACTGTGTCTGACAAATGCTTGTCTGCTGGATGAGAATTAAGATAATTTTGGCTGGCTGACATCAGGTTTTTCAAAGGGGTGTTTCATAAACAAGGATCAGTATAAAACAAAGCAGGATTAAATTTACATAAGCCCAACTGAAAGCTAATATGAGATTCATTGAAATAGTTTATGAACATAGACATTAAAGAGACAACTTGTATAGAAATCTTAGAGAAATGAAACTGACAAGAACGAGGCTCTCATGAAGGGCTAAATTTCCATGATAACTTCATTAAACTGAAAATAAGCTTGATTTACTTTTGTACCACTGTTTTACCTGATAATCTTGCTTAATGAAACACCCACCTGGATTGGTTAAACCTCAAGTGAAGAACAGGATCCCGCTGAGAATGGAGAACCACAGTCCAACAATATGCTACAACAGCATCTTTACATTTGCTTTTCAGTTAAATCTGCATTTGAATGTGTCTTGTCACTGTAGAATAGATGTATTATTTTTAAGACACTGAATGATGTTTATCCAGTGTCATAAAGGTCAGACTTTCCCTGTGTTTGCACTTCTTATTCGGCAATGCTAGATTCAGCCTTAAGGAGCTGAATGTACCATGTAAGTGATTAATTTCCATCATGACTATAATTCTAAATGACATTAACTCCATGTATTTCACATGTTTTTAAATTGATTTTCAATGGAAATTAAATCACTGTTACTCGAGCAATACGGCAGCTTTATTTTGACAAATTGAAGGACATAATGGGAAAAGGGTATGCTTTGACACAACTAAGAACTAGGCAAGTTAACTACATAACAGGTAAACACTTAAATGCTCCTCAGTAATACGTAACTTCAATAATCTTCAAGTATCTCAGGAATGTTTAATTTGGTGTTTGATTAGTGAATCACTATGCCTGGCAGTAGCTGATGGAGGAAAGGAGTATGAGTCTGCTTGAAAACGTGAAATGCAAATGTTTAAGTAATCAGGCATTTTGACAATGAGTTGCATACCACACATGTATGAGTTCTTGAAGAAGGTGTCCTCATGTTGGTGCTGGAATTGGAGCAGTAGCCATATTGTCAGTTGTAGGCTTGTGTGCAATTGTCTGGTGTCCCATCTTTTTTAATCCAGAGTAAATACTGACGTACTAATATATTCCGCCCCTCTTTAAGACAGCAACCCAGAAACCCTCACTACACCTTAAAAATCTGTTTTGATCAAACTAGAGTTTTGTTCATTTCAATGTAAATAAGATATTTGACTGTACTTTTCTATAACACTGGAGATAAAGATATAAAGGGAACATTATTTTCTTGTTTCTGTTTGGTTTGTTCTGGTTCATCCTGCCTCCCCTCTTTCAGAATCACTCAATGTTCTCAAGCTGTGGGACTGATTTATAAATGTTTAAATCATTTGACTATTTAAATGGGTGTTAAGCTCTTGTGCCCAAAAGCATTTCACATGTACAGATCAGGTTTTGCTAGATTCATCTTGAGTTGATTTGTTGATTGTACAGATCTATTAGGGGAAAAAAATAAAAGTTATTTAAAGTGTTTATGGTACTTTCTTTTCCATTGTCTTTACTAGCAAAGTGCTTTATGTGGTTTTTGGTCACTTTGACTGTTGATTTATGGGTTGATGAGAACTTTTTTTTTTTTGTATATACATGGCATATTACTGGTGGTTTACTGGAACCTTGTGGTGATGGGAGCCAAGGAGAATGAAGATATTAGATAAGATTTAAACCATTTAAAAGCAGGATCTAAACCTCAAACCGTTCAAAACAATGTCACGGTCTACTTTATCATAGGCTGCACTGATAAAAACTGAAATGGAACAGAGCCCTGTATTTAAAAGAAAGTCATTATCTAAAATTCTATTTTAATTTAAAAAGGCAGACAACCGCTTAAAAACCTTTTTTCTAAAACCTTTGATAAAAATGGAAATTTAGAGATGGGCTTATGGTTGGCTGGATCCTTAGTGTCAAGATTTTTTTTTTTTAGAGGGGTTGCAAGACAACACACTGGATGGAAGTTTCCAATGACTAATGAGCTATTTATAATAGACACAATGGAGGGACCCACAGTCTTAATGACCTCTTTGAAAATGTCTTAGGATTACAACTGGAGCACAAGTTGTTGCCTTAATTCTGCCCTTTAAATTCATAAATGAAAGATAGCTGGTACCCAGTAAACCAAAATTTAGCAAAATGAACTGAAGTCGTGTTCTGATGTAAGAGATGAAACATTGGTAAATAAAACTGAAAGGCTTCAAACAGACTGTTAAGCAAAAGCTCACAAAATCAAAGGTACTTTAAAGTTATTTAATGAGCGTATGTAAACTGAAGATAATGCTCCAAGTACCCAATCTCATCTCAAAGATTTTTTGTGTTGTTGGAGGATGTAAGTCTGCTTTATGACTATACCGCACTTAAACCCAACTTATGTTGAACCACTTGATGCACAAAACCATAAAAATGAGTTGTGTTTATAAACTTTCTGAGAAAAGTGTGGGAAATGATGATGTCAAACCAAGTGACAGTGTCTCTAATGCAGAAGGTCAAGGAAAAGTCCACCATTTCTTTTTTGTGAGCACATATTAAGGCTGAGGCAGACATGGATACAGTCATCATTTGCCCAAAGTTGTTAAAGAACAAAGAGCAGCTTGATTTGGAGACTGAAATAGCTGCATTAATAGCTACAGTAAATGACAGAGTGCTAGCTGTGCACTACACACTCCATTCACCAGGTATTCATAACGGCGTTCACACATTGGAATTAGGTCCGCCCCCAAAATCTTTCACTGTGCAATGAAAAGAAATTATAAAGGGGCTGGATGGTGTGTAGGTGTACATGGATGATCAGGTTGTAGCTCCACCCAGAAGGAGCATGACACCAGAATGGAGAAAACGGGAGAATACAGGAATATGAACTCAAACTAAACAGTGAAAAAAAGTTAGTTCTGTGTTAGATCAACTTCCTGGAACAAGATCACTACTGGGTCCAACCAGACAAGGCGAAAAATGTCATATATTTTCTAATTGAATTTAGCAGTGAAATCTGCAAACTTAAGAAAGCTTTTAGATCCAGAGAGTTACAATGGGGACATGAACATGAGACAGAATGGAAGGGGCTGCTACATGTTCTAACAAGCAAACCCCTACTGAAGTTTTTCTGCCCTGAAAAGAGAATAAGGGTGGCTACAGATGCCTCCAAGGATGGTTTAGGGGCTGTCCTTCTGCATAAAGATGGGTAAGCATGGTGACCAGTGGTGTATGGATAAGGCTCGAAAAGGAAGGAAATCGAAAAGCATTGCCTTGCGTTTGGCTTTTCGGTGTGAATTATTTCATACCTACACTGGTCTTCCTAAAGTTATCCAAAAAACAGACAAGATGAGACTGCAGCGTTGTGATTTTGAGCTCACATATGTGCCAGGAACACAAATGTTCATAGTGGGTACCATGTCCAGGGCTATTAGCGATAGCCATAAAGACATCAAAGTATCCTCTTCTGAAGAAAGTGATGAGAGATCTCCAAGAAGGATGGAAGAAGGGATCATGCAAACAATATTATCACATTCAGTCAGAGCTCTCTTTGGTGGATGGACTTCTAAGTGTGATAGGATTGCGATGAGAAATACTCACCAGTTTGAAGCTTATTGTGTGTGTAGTTAGTAGTAATAAACCTTTCATTTTTAAAAATGGTTATGTGAGTTTGTGTGTATAAAATATTATGGTCACTGTGGACAAGTCAAGAATGCTGTGTAAAATGTAAACAAAAACAGAATGTGATCATTTGCAAACTAACTGTATTTACTGACAACGGTTTTACAAAGTGTTTCCGAGCCCATGATCCTCTATACAGTCATGTGTTTCACAAAGTGGTGACCCTTGCCCTATCCTTGCTTGCAAACAAGTGAGCCTTTCTAGGATGTACTTTTCATACCCAATCATGATGCCATCCACTGTTAGCAATGGACATGTTTACCTGTGAATTGTACTTGAAACAGGTTTTTTGGATCATTCCACAACTTTCCCAGTGTTTTGTTGCCCCTTTCCTAACTTGTTTGAAACTTGTTGCTGGCATCAAATTCAGAATAAGCAGATATTTACAAAAAATCAATGTTGTTGAGGTACAACATTAAATAGATTGTACTTTGATTGTATTCATGTCAAGAAGGATTAGCAAATTATGGCATTTCATGTTATTTACATTTTACACACACTTACATTTTCCCAACTTTTTTTGGAACTGGGGTTGTAATATAAATTCTGCGTATTTCTGATAGCTGGGTAGACTTTGGACCCTACTGTATATGCTGTTTCAATTACAAAACTTAACTGAAATAAACTAAATAACTGTATAAATATATCTATATATCTAATATTTGCTTTAAGCCCCAAAATTGAGATATTTTACCTGTTACAGCCCTAGTCATATTTACATTGTATATTTTTATGTGGTGCATTAATTTGTTCTTGGTGGAACGTGAGAGCTCTCTTTTCTTGTGAGGATCTGTGTTATTTGACAGCCTCAGATGGTTAGTGCACCTGGGATTGTACAGGGAAGTGGGAGCAGTGGCTCCTGCTGCCACTCAGTGTCAGGCAAATATCCAATAGTGCTGATACAGGCTGAGGATCTGAAGCTGGCCCTCCACTTGAAGAGAGGTGGAGCTCAAAACTAAAATCTGCCAATTTAAGCTTATGCATCTCCGCTGAAGGGCTTTGGAGCTGGACAGACCTTTACCGCAGATTACATTTACTCCTGAGTGCATGCGTCGTCCCACCACTCCTTCTGAGCCTCAGTTTCACCGTTTAGAGAGAGTGAAGTCAATCTGTTCTTTAATGCTTTTGAACACCTTGTAGCAACCTTAACATGGCCCAAAGATGTGTGGAGTTTGTTGTTACAGTGTTAAATGAATAAATTATAGTAAAATACTATAATAATAAAGAGGTGTGTGTGATTGAGCATTGAGTGACTAATCCAAGACTGGATTATAATGTGGCGAATGTGCAGGCGTATGAATCGGTTCCTGAGGCATACCAGCAGAAATTTAATAAATGTGAAAAAAAATGTGCCTGTAGAGTTTGCATAGGAGAACACAGTTCTGTTTGATCAATGCTGCACAGCAAGCAAGGTGACAATCTTTGCCGTTGTTAGTGTTGGAGGAAAACCTTCCTGTCCCGTCGAGAAGAAGAAAGAAAGCAGCGGTGCTTGCTGCCGAAAAACTCCCAACGCCTTCTTGCAGCTTCTCCTAATAGCTGTGAATGTTTTTCACATGTGTCACAGCTAGACAGTGAACCCAGGATGCGGACACAAAAACACAAAACTCTAAAACACGATCAATGTACAACTAAGAATTCCTGACAAATGTTGGCAATATTTAGCCCATTCCAATTGTTTGGCCTTGTTTCTCCTCCTGATAAGAGGTTTAAACTACTACTTGTCCTCTGAGACCACTACAAGACAGCTTTCTTTTGACAGTATTTTGTTGATTGAATCTACATCTGTGAAGAAGTTGCTTGTCTATCTCTCAGGAAACTAAGTTTGATGTATTGATCTGGTCCGGTTTCTGCAGTTCCATGCACTGCCCCCCCCCCAGAATAACAATTTCACTTGTGACCCTTTCACTTATTTCTGATACCATGTTTTCCACTTTCACAATGCTACTTAGTAAGCAAAAACCAGCTGGAAACCTGAGGCCCAGCCATATTTTTAACACACAAGCCTCTGATGAGTAGATCAAATCCACCCGAATGCATACTTCAATGGAAGGGATACAACTTAAGGATTCTTAACATAGAGAAACTAAGTTGTTCTTCCAAAGTTAAACTACATGAATACTTTTTGTTTTTCAACACCTTACAGTGCAATATAAATAAGATGAATTCCAAGAACTAACACTTTTTTCTAGAGTAAATATATTTTAATTTGACAAGTACACCATTATCATTAAGAGAATAGAGTCAATTGAGTGAGAAATTTTTTTTCCAAGTCACAGGTCACAACAAGCAACAAACACAATAAGAATTGAGCTGCAAACTTCATCACACCAGCAGAATGCATTTTGACCACCTTTCAAGATCATACAACCACACTCTCATATTAAAGGGGAGAAAGAGTCTCCTGTTGAATTTCTGTTGTTATAATTCCCAAATACATTGCAATCAGAGTGTTGTACATTTGCAGCGTCAGACATCACACACAGATGAACAATAAAAAATGAGCCTGTTGCATACTGTCCCATACTGTTTCGCAGCCTTCTCATATATGCAAACGAGCTTGTTGTGATAATAAGGGGGAGAAATTTTCGGTTCAACCAAAAGATGCTTCAGGCTCACTGTCATGGAGTGGTTGCTTTACTTGCATCCGCCCCAGAACCTGACCAAAAGAACTGATGTTCTGCTGATGTTGCTCTGCTGCTTCTGCTTTTAAAAGGTGATGTCATGAAGGATGGACAGACACTGGGGCCTTTGAATATTGGTCTTTAATGAAGGCCCCTTAGCGGATCAATGTGAGCGAAATGGCACATCTTTTGACCTGTTTTTCAACCATTTTGTCTGTAAAATGAACATCCACTGCTCTGAGGTGCTTTACATCAATTTACACTGTGAAAAGTGTTGTGTCTGAAATATCAGATTTAAACATGTTACCTGAAGTGAATAACTGAACTGCCTTTCTAAACCAACTATAAAAAAATGCATATATTATAGGGTTCATAGTAGAATTCAAGTAACCCACCCATACAAATATTTCAAACAATGCTGGTGGTACTGAATAACTGATAAAGGGATCAATGATGTTACAAACAAAAAAAGGAGTCCAAAAAGAAAGAAATGCCCCCATTATGATAGCAAGCGTTTTAGTGGCTTTTGTCTGGCTTGTATTTGATATTCTTGCTGAGCTCATACCACTTGTGTTCTGTATTTTGCGTAATTGTCTCTGTGCCACTAGGAAAATCTTCAGGTAAACACCAAGCATTATTATTCCTGGAATGTAAAAAGAAAGTACTGATGAGACTGTACTTGACAGTCCACTCTGAAACAAAACACACTGTCCTTCACATGCAATGTGGTTATAGTAGAAGTCCTCAATCCCCCAAATATTTAACTTAAGAAAAATCATTCCAAAGCCTATGAGTGCTGATGTACTCCAACTGAGCAGAATAATGATCAATACAACGTGAACTGATATTTTTCTTCTGTATAGTAGAGGCTGGCAAACAGCATAGTGTCGGTCGAGGGATATAAATGACAGATTTAATATTGATGCTGTACACAACATAACATCAGAACTCATGTAGACTTTACAGAAGACCTCACCAAAATACCAGCAAGACTCTACACATTGAATCATACTGGGGAACATGACGAATAACCCTAAAAGAAGATCAGACACAGCCAGAGAGACTATCAGGTAATTGGTTGGAGTATGGAGTTGCTTAAAATAGGCGATTGAGATAGTGACCAAAAGGTTTCCACACACTGTTAGGATGACTGTGACCCCTAGAATCATGTAGAGGGCAATGCGTGCGGGCAAGGGATAGATGGTCCTCAGACATGAACCATTTCTGGACTCATAGCAGAGCACTGGCTCCATCTGCTTGGAAGGAGATGAGAATGATACATTTAGGAATGGAATGGTCATAAAATGTGCTGATGCAAGAAACATAGCTTTTTGTGTCAATATTTCTTTATTTCAAATAAAATCTGTGACACAATAGTTGATAATGATGATCACTTTGTTAATTTGCAATGCTAAATCATCTCAGGCTGTTTACTTGCTTCTGGATGGCTCAGTGTAGCAACATGCTGGAGCAAAATAATACTTTCAGTGTTTTACTAATATGCATGTAATTAACAGCCCATTTCTTGTAATTGTTATAAGATGCAACAAAAGGATTGAGCAATGCATGGAGAAGGGTGAGGAGGAAAAAGATATTCCTTTATTCATCCCACAATGAGGAAATTCACGATACAACATAACACTAAAAAAAACCACATGGATTTGGGGGTAACTTTTGGTAAAATACACCTAATTGTAATGACAACTGTCATATTTATCTGTTAAGTGATTTATTGGTCAACATTTTACCATAGAAAATGTACAGTAGGGCTATATATAAACTAGGGAAATAGACCATTAGACATAACGTGTACTTGTCAAAGGGAACCAATGAATTCAGAGTGATATGTAGTCAAGTAAATATTTCTGGCACTAAGGGAGATGTTAAAAGTCAGTAAAAAAATCAACTTCATACAGAAGGCCACTGAGGCAAGGTGGAAGATAAGTACCTGTTGCATTGCTTATCTTTTGTCTTTTGTTGTGGTTCTTCTGAAAAGAGAGCCCCATAAAGTGACATTATTTGCAGCTTTAAATTTGCTGTAACATTCTTTGCAGGGGAAAACGTAAACCAGCCATTGTCTTAATTACTAGTGAAACTGTCATTTTAAAGGAGCCCCTCTCATACTGACAAGGATAAAACTGTGCTCCAGATCTTACACCAGACATCAGAAGGTATATTCATTCATATGCTTTGATCTGTTTTTATGTGCATTTTTAATTTGCTCTTAAATATTTCTAGGTTTTTGAAAATAAGTGACAAAATGCAAGTACTCTGAGGCTGAGGTAGAAAGCTTGGCATATTGCCAAATCTTGTCCATACGACAGGTCTGTACTGTAATCTGTGTGAAAATGGTCAACTTAGAGAAGGAAACCAATTTTTTTCTGCTTGGAACATAACTCATTGAGGTAAATCAAAACATACTGAATTGCTACTTAAACCTCAAACTGAAAGTTAGTGAAAGCATGGACATCTCAGCTTTATTTAGTTTGGTTTCTCTGGATGTTCCCATGCATCTTAAAACTGCTGTATTCTTTATGAAGTGTGTTTATGCCACTCCCAGTTATGAGTAGCTATCAAGCACCAGTCAGCTCACTTATAATAAACATTTGCAATCAACAGTTGAATTAAAAATTGTTCATAAACCTCTTAAAATATTACCATTAGCTCCTCAAAGCATATTCAAACACAGATGTGCTTCACTCCCACACTTACCTTCCACAGTCAGCTGGACAGTATGGTCACCACAGAATTTGCCTCACATGGGGTTAATTTCAGCTTGTGCTTGTACTGTCTCTCTGGCCAGTAAAGCCTGAGGTTAAATAGTACACCCACAGGGAGCAAGGCTGGACAGCCTCTCTCAGTGGATAATGTACAGTAAGAGGTGAGCATCCCTTCACAGTTCATTACATAGTAATTACAGATGTGAGAGACTAAAGTGAGTTTTGAAAGTTCAGCCTTGATTTTAAAAATGACTCAATCAAATTAAATTAAATTTTAAAAAATTAATGCGAGTGTGAGTGTGTAGTGACTTGATCATAAATTGCAAGAAACATGGACATAGTCTCTGTGACGTCACTCCTAGGTTTCTGAAGAGTGATGGTTAAGCCCATTATGGGAGGCTCTGCCATTGCCATCTTGGCAGTACCCGACACTGCTGAACTCCCTGCTAAACCAAAAATGGGAAAAGAGGTGGAGAGTGGGTGGAGCTGAGGCAGGATGAGCATAGCTAGCTCCAAACTACCAAGCTAGATAAGGCTATAGGAGCTAGGCTGCATGGTACTCTGCATTGCTAGCTGGCTAACCCTGTCTGGCTGTGTAGTAAATTTTAAATGCCTGTTTTAGCAATATTAATAAAAACAAGAATGTTTGATTTTGTGGTCACTGCCCATATAGCAAATTTAAGATTGCATACCATTAGCTAACTAACATGGTGGACCTTTATTTTCCAACCTCACACAATGCCTTTTGTACAAAATTATTAACGCCATAAGTTGTAAAATGTTGTGATGTTTTGACTTTAATACATGCCTGTTTAATGACTGTGGCTACTGTAGTGTAAAAGCACTACATAAGTGGACTCTAAATGTAATGGGATTTGATGATAAAACTCTCGGGAACTATGTAGCTAGGTGTGTAACAGGTGGAACTGAATATATGAACATGATAACCTGCATAATACTGTGTGTGTGGCTAAAGAAGCATATAATCAGGGATGTGTGTAACATGAAAGTATGTGTTGATCAGAGGAAAAAACCGAGGACAGAGTAAGACCTGATAGCGAGGACAGGCCAGCATGATATATGGGCAACTTGACAGTTTAATCTCTAGTGAGTTATGGAAGTTATGTTTCCTTGTACCTTCCTGTACCTCATTATGTACTTCTTTTTTAAAAAAAATGACACTGATAATTAACCTAATTAGTTTGCTGTTCCTCCAGGTGTGTTCTTTAACTTTTCTAGTGTTTTGTTGTTCCTTTCCCAACTTTTTTGAAATGTGTTGCTGGCATCAAAATTAAAATGTGTATATATTTTTCATAAAACAATAAAATTTGATATAACATTTGATATGTTATCTTTGCACTATTTTCAATTTAAATATGGTTTAAATGATTTGCAAACCATCAAGTTCTGTTTTTATGAAAAATTTATACAGCGGCCCAACTTTTTGGGAATTGGGGTTGTAAATCTACGCAAGGCTAAATAAAGTACATGTGCAACCATGTACAAAGCAGTGGAAAAAATTACTGAGACAGTGCAACATTAAACACTGCTGAAAAGTAGTTAAGAACTATTAAAAAAAAGCACAGCTGTGAATGTAAACCTGAGCTGCTGTATGTGTAAACATAATTGCTGTGCAGCGCAATGCCATGAAAAATTCCAAAAGATAGATAAGATATTCCTTTATTAGTCCCACAATGGGGACATTTACAGCATTACAGCAGCAAGATAAATAGTAGGTAAACAATATAAACAGGACAAGTATAAAAAAGTGTTAACCATGTGACTCAGGGAAAAAAGTATCAACACTTTAACTATAATAAAAGTATTGACAAGAAATATACAAGTATTAACAGTGCAAACCAGTACCTACACCTACACAAATACCTACACAGTATTAATAAATTAACAAGAGAAATATGAACTATGAGAATATGAAAATGAAAATAATATATACACTATAGACAGGATGAAAACAATGAATTAGGATGAAATGAGATGCAATGCAATGAAATGAAATGAACTATTGCACAGAATGAAATATTGCACAGAATCGGATATTGCACAGAATGAATATTGCACAGAATGATCTAAGAAATAGTTTAGTGACCTAATTAGGAGTGTGGTCTACTGGGAGCAGTGCTGGTTGTATAGTCTGACAGCTGCAGGAAGGAAAGACCTGCGATATTGCTCCTTCACACACTTCAGGTGAAGCAGTCTATCGCTAAAGGAGCTCTCCAGAACTGAAGTGTCCTGCAGGGGGTGGGAGTCATTCTCCATCATGGATGACAGCTTAACCATCATCCTCCTTTCTCCCACCACCTCCACTGGATCGAGGGGTCAACCCAGGGCAGAGCTGGCCTTCTTGATGAGTTTATCCAGTCTCTTCCTGTCTGCAGCCGATATGCTGCTGCCCCAGCAAGCTACTCCATAAAAAATGGCTGATACCACAACAGAGTTATAGAAGGTCTTCAGGAGTGCCCCTTGCACTCCAAAAGACCTCAGTCTCCTGAGTCAGAGTCTGCTTTGACCTTTCCTGTATATTGCATTAATGTTATGAGTCCAGTCCAGTTTGTTGATGGTTGGTTGGTGAACACCCAGGTACTTATAAGATGTCACCATCTCAATGTCCATTCCCTGGATGTTCACTGTTGTTGGAGGGGAGTGAATGCACCTGCGGAAATCCACCACCAGTTCTTCGGTTTTCCCAGCGTTGATCTGGAGGCGGTTCTGCTGGCACCAGTCCACAAAGTCCTGTGTCAGTTCTCTGTATTCCCTGTCGTCCCCGATATGTGATGAGGCTGACAATTTCAGAGTCGTCAGAGAACTTCTGCAGGTGACAGGTTAGTGTGTTGTGTGAAAAGTCTGCAGTGTAGAGGGTGAAAAGAAATGGAGCCAGGACCATTCCTGCAGGCCCCCCGTACTGCAGACGTCTGTGTCGGACACACAGTCCCGTGTCCTCACATACTGTGGACGGTTGGTGAGGTAGTCCAGGATCCAGGATGTGAGGTGCATGTCCACCCCTGTGTTCTCCAGCTTGTCCCTCCGAATGTGCAGGCTGTATGGTGTTGAAAGCACTGGAGAAATCAAAGAACATGATTCTCACAGTGCTCCCAGGTTTCCCCAGGTGAGAGAGGACTCTGTTTTGGAGGAAGGTGCTCACGTCATCCACCCCGATGCAGGAGGTGAGGTGAGGGTGGAGCAGTCCACTTGAGGTGCCAATGAGGGGGTCACAGCAGGGAGGGCTGGGCCGGAGGAAGGGCAGATGACAGATCAAATCTGTTGTAGAATAAGTTCAAATCATTCCGCTGACATTGTTCTGCTGCAGCTGTTCCTCCATCTTCCTCCTGAATCCGTCCTTCCCCTCTTTGATCTTCCTCCTCAGCTCCCTCTGCACAGCCTTCAGCTCCACCTTAAACATTAGACTTAAAGACCCTCTTTTTCTCCTTAAGGAGAGCCTTTAGGTCAGGATGCCTGCAGCAGCTTGAATCCGTAAAGTGTAGTCGTTGTGTCTGGAGTCCGTGTAATCAGCCATGTTTCCATAAACACCATGATGTTTTCAGCTATAGACTGCTTCACCCGAAGTGTGTGAAGGAACGTTATCGCAGGTCTTTTCTTCCTGCAGCTGTCAGACTGTACAACCAGCACTGCTCCCAATAGACCATACACTGCTTGTCAGTACATTTGTGCAATACTCTTTTTTATGTCAGTTCCATTCACTGTGCAATACTTCACCCAATTCAATGTGAGATCATAGGGGTGGACCTGCACCTCACATCCTGGGTTCTGGACTACCTCACCAACCGTCCACAGTATGTGAGGACACGGGACTGTGTGTCTGACACAGTTGTCTGCAGTATGGGGGCCCCGCAGGGAACAGTCCTGGCTCTGTTCCTTTTCACCCTCTATACTGCAGACTTTTCACACAACTCACCAACCTGTCACCTGCAGAAGTTTTCTGATGACTCTGCCATCGTCGGCCTCATCACAGATGGCCGATGACAGGGAATACAGAGAACTGACACAGGACTTTGTGGACTGGTGCCAGCGGAACCGCCTCCAGATTAACGTGGGGAAAACCAAAGAGCTGGTGGTGGATTTCTGCAGGTGCATTCACTCCCCTCCAACACCAGTGAACCTGCGGAGAGCAACAGGAGAGAAGAGCACAAAACTACGAGAGAGGGAAGAAGTTGCATTAGTAAGATGCATTGATGGGTTGTGAATGGATATAGGAGGAGGAGAGAGAGAAGGAGAGTTAAGTTCAGTGCATCATGGGAAGTCCCCTAGCAGTCTAGGCCTATAGCAGCATAACTAAGGGATGGCACAGGGCTCACCTGGACCAACCCTAACCATAAGCTTTGTCAAAGAGGAAGGATTTAAGCCTGCTCTTAAATGTGGAAAGGGTGTCTGCCTCCTGAACCCAGACTGGGATCTGATTCCACACGAGAGGAGCTTGATAATGGAAGGCTCTGACTCCAAATCTACTTTTGGAGAATCTGGGAACCAAAAGAAACCCTGCATTCTGGGAGCGTAGTGCTCTATTGGGAAAATAGGGTACAATGAGCTCTTGAAGATATGATGCTGCTTGACCATTAAGAGCTTTATAGGTTAGTTGTAGGATTTTAAATTCAATTCTTGATTTGACAGGGAGCCAGTGCAAAGAAGCCAAAATGGGTGAAATATGATTGTACTGGAGCTGTTTTTATGTTGTTGTTTCCCCAGGCCTATAGGGGGCGCAGGCTTGCACAGTTCGCTATGTTGAACCAATTAGTAAACAGAAGAAATGTGCCAGGAAGTTTTTTGGGTTTCTCATGAGGCAAGAAAAGCACGGTGTGTTCCCCCCATCCACTCCTTTCTATCCCTTTGAGTGGCAATATGAGTAAGTTTTAAGTTGTGTGTGATTGTTTAACATTATATGTGTAAGTTTGAGATGTTTGATATGTTGTATGTGTCAATGTAGTAACGTTCAATTTGAGTTTATGTGACTGCTAAGTTTAAATTGACCATTTTATGCACCTTATACATATAAGGAAATGATTATTTGATTAAGTGGAAGTTTATTATTTGTATACTGAGTATTTTTCTATATTTTGTATCATTTCAGTTTCACACTTTTTTGTATTAAATTCCATCCAAATACAACACATGCCTGTTCCTTGGAGGAAGTGATGCAAAAGAGAGTTTAGCTGGCTGTGAATCTCAGTATAGGACACGGGGTCACATTGGGTGCAACAGTACAATGATCTCTTTTTCTTGTTCTTGCCAATACACATGCAGCAGCTTTCTGGATCAACTGGAGAGTCTTTAACGATTTATTGGTGCAGCCTGATAATAGAGAATTGCAGTAGTCCAGCCTAGAAGTAAGAAATGCATGGACTACTTTTTCTGCATCTTTTTGGGACAGGATATGCCTGATTTTTGCTATGTTCTGGAGGTGAAAAAAGGCAGTCCGAAATTTGCTTTATATGTGCATTAAAGGATAAATCCTCATCAAAGATAACTCCTAGATTCAAGAATTTCAAGAATCTACACCAAGTCCAGTTGCCTTCGACTCAACTCGCTTTTGTGTACCATGACCTGGATGACTGAGAACCTTCACAGACAACTCCTAGATTCCATACAGTAGTGCTGGAGGCCAATGCAATGCCATCGAGAGTACTGATATCTTTAGAAAATGTGCATCGGAGATGCTTGGGGCCAAGTACAATAACTTCAGTTTTGTCTGAGTTTAACAGTAAGAAATTGCAGGTCATCCAGGTTTTTACTTCATTGAGGCCTGAAGTTTAGCTAATTGGTTGGTTTCATCTGGCTTAACTGACAGATATAATTGGGTATTGTCTGCATAGCAATGAAAGTTGATGGAGTGTTTCCCGATAATGTTCCCTAAGGGAAGCATATATAAGGTGAACAGGATTGGTCCAAACACATAGCCTTGTGGAACACTGTAGTTAAATTTAGAGTGTATCGTTGACAAGTACAAACTGAGTTTGGTCTGATAAATAGGACCTAAACCAGCTTAGCACAGTTCCTTTAATGCCAATTAAATTTTCCAGTCTCTGCAACAGGATTTGATGATCAACGGTGTCTAATGCGGCACTGAGATCTAACAAGACGGGTACAGAGACAAGTCCTCTATCAGATGCAATAAGAAGGTCATTTGTTACTTTCACTAGAGCTGTTTCTGTGCTATGATGAACTCTAAATCCAGATTGAAAGTCCTCAAATAGACTGTTGTTCTGTAAGTGGTCACAGCTGGTTAGGGACTGCTTTCTTAAGGATCTTCGAGAGAAAAGGAAGATTAGATATAGGTCTATAATTTGCCAATACCTCTGGATCAAGAGTAGGCTTAGTGAGGAGAGGTTTTATTACAGCTACTTTCAAAGACTGTGGTACATAGCCTGTTAATAAAGACAGATTGATCATGTCGACTAAAGAAGTGCTAATAACAGGTAAAACGTCTTTAAGTAGCCTGGTTGGGATGGGATCTAGAAGGCAGGTTGACGGCTTTGACGAAGAAATCATTGAAAGATCAAAGATCAATTGGAGAGAAGCAGTCTAAACATACATCAGCTTTCACAGCTGTTTGTATGGATCCCATATTTGAGGACAAATCATTGTTGGACGGGAGGACGGGAAGAATTTTGTTTCTAATATTTAGGATCTTATCATTAAAGAAGTTCATGAAGTCATTACTGCTGAGGCCAATAGGAATACATGGCTCAATAGAGCTATGGTTCTCTGTCATCCTGACTAGAGTGCTGAAAAGAAACCTGGGGTTGTTCTTATTTTCCTCTATTAATTTCGAGTAGTAGGCTGCTCTGGCATTGCGAAGGGCCTTCCTATATGTTTTAAGACTATTTTGCCAGACTAAATGAGATTCTTCCAGATTGGTAGAACGCCATTTCCTTCATAGCTTTCGTGATGTTTGCTTTAATTTCTGAGTTTGCGGGCTATACCAAGGAGCTAAGCTCTTTTGCTTTACTAACTTCTTTTTTAAAGGGGCAATAGAGTCAAGAGTTGTTTGCATTGAGCCTGCAGCACTATCAACAAGATGATCAATTTGGGAGGGACAAATTTTAGTGTAGGAGTCCTCAGTTAAATTGAGACATTGGCATTAAATTAAATGCCGATGGAATCACTTCCTTAAATTTAGCAACAGCACTGTCAGATAAGCATCTGGTGTACAAATATTTACGTAGTGGCGTATAGTCCTGTAAAAGGAATTCAAAAGTTATCAGATAATGATCTGATAACTTTCATTTTGCTATCATTATCAGCATCAACATGAATATTAAAATCATCTACAATAATTAATCTGTTTTAAGGACTAAACTTGATAAAAAACTCTGAGAATTCAGATAAAAATTCAGAGTATGGACCAGGAGCGTGATATACTACAACAAATAGAATTGGCTTGGCTTGGAACTTTTGAGTTCCTGTTCCTGGACTAGAGTCACTAGATGTCTATCGGACAGTGATGTAGCTAATTTTAAGGTGATTCTATCTGCATTTAATTTAATGCCATGTCTCAATATAAATGAGGACTTCTTTGCTTTAGTCCCTCCCAAATTGATCATCTTGTTGATTGTGTTGCAGGCTTACTGTGAATGACTCTCAACTCTATTTTCCCTCTAAAAAAAGAAGATAATAAAGCAAAGGACCTTAGCTCATGGTATAGCCTGCAAACCCAGAATTTGAAGCAAATACCACGGGAAGAAAATGGTGTTTTACCAATCTGGAAGAATCTAATTCAATCTGGCAAGATAGTCTTAAAACGTTTTGAAGACCCTTCGCAATGCCAGAGCAACCTATTGTTCAAAATTGATAGAGGAAAATAAGAACAACCCCAGGTTTAGGGTTAGGGTTAGGGTTGGGAAGTTAGGAATGTTTGGTTAAAATTGCCAGCTAAAGTAAAAATACCATTCAACTGTTTTGTCAGTGATTACTGATGACCTCATAGGCTAAAGTTCCTGTAGTTCATTTTTTAAATTTACCTCTGGAGGAATGTAAATACCAGCAAACACCAACACTGGTAACAAAAAGATGTGGAAGGTGTGAGCAAAACACACCAATTTCTCTGCTTTTGGTGGCAAGAACCAGCACCAAAGTCTTTATCTACTCCCATCATCTGAAGATGTTGAGACATAGTGATTTGTAATATTCAAAATTGGACTCACTTGCAGCACACAGTGACACAGAAGAAGCTGGAAATAACTTTAATTTCAACTCCCACAGACAGCAGAGGTAAGTTGCAACAGGGTCTTGTATGAGTTTGGGTTTAAAAACTCCTCAGAACTGGTCCAGTCCATCTCCTTGCTGAGTGGGAAGGAGGGGTCTGGATGGGGGATCCCTCATCCGGTGATGAAGACTCCTCTCCAGAAGAAGGCTCCCTCTTGTTTGTGGTGTTGGGTGAAGGAGCCAGGCGCATTCTCTGAATAGAGATACTGCTCTTTAGCATTGCTAACAATGCAAGCTGATAACCTGTAATGCTTTAGGCTCTTTACAAATTGTTAACAGAAGCTAACATTAGCAAACAGAACATTGTTGCAGTAACTGAAACAGCTTCAGCTGTAGGTAAACACATAATTCTATTCTGTTAGTGGCTAACATTATTATGACATGAGTGCGTAATGCTCATCTATATGAGTCAGTAGGGAACAAACATATTATTATCAACAGACTGCACATGTCTTAGATTTGTGACAGCAGCTTACACTACAAAGGATTAACACTGTATGCACCAAACAGTTGTAGATGAAACAGGAATATATATGCATTATGCAAATATATGTCAATAAAATGTAATATTATTTCTTTATCAAATATAGAAAGAACATGCATGCTACACAAATGGCAGGAATTGCTACACAATCAGATATCATGCCACTTCCAGTTGTTTGCAAACTGAAGTTGTGTGTTCCTAGTTGGAAACAGCATATTATATTTTAGTTTGTGGCTCATGTAATAATTAATGCAGCATAAACACCAATTAGAATGTTGAATGATAGTCTAGTGGGGATACAGACAGATGTCAGCCTTCTCTCCTGACATCCCACACCTCCAGGAACTAGGAACTCATTACCAGTGTCTGTATTATGACACCTTGTCAACCAGGGAGCTCATTATTTTTCCAGGTTTTGGAGAGAGACTTTAACTGCATACTCATATGACAAACAAATTAGTGACCTGTCAGTGAATTAAAAAACATTAACTCCAGGCACGCAGGAAATAATATTGACACTGTATCTTCAGTTTTGTATTTATGAGCATGTTTTTTGTTTTAATTCATGATTTTCATTATTAGTTGAGAACTTTTGTGTTCTTAATGTGTTTTGTGTTTTTTAACCATCCATCCATTCATCCATCCATCTTCTACACCTCTAAGCTATCACCAGTTTAAACATTAAGATTAAGATTACAGTAGAGATTTGCCATAATTAGTCAATAATATTCAAAGATCAGAATCAGATTTATTGCCAAGTAGGTTTTAATGTAAAGTAATTTGCTTTGGTATATTGGTGCATAACAATAAACATAGTATGAGAAAATATACTGCAAATAAAGACGAAAACAAGTACTGCAAGTCAAGAAGCATGAATAGAAAATATAAAATTTACAGTAACATGAAAAACATTATAAAAACAATAGAAATATTGTGTACTAGGGCTGGGCGATATGGACTAAAATTAATATCACGGTATTTTTCCCCCTGTGGGCGATGACGGTATTATGTCATGGTATTAGTTTTTTGTGTGTTTTGTAAGGAGTTATGTAAATAAAGTTAATATTTGAATAATATAATAAATGGTTTGTATACCTATCATCACTTATGTCTTTTGCTACGTATAGCGTGATTGCCAGAGTAATAGCTTTCCATCTCTTACTGCTCTTGTTGTAAGGTGGTGCTGTAGTAAACGATGCCTGGAGTCATACAGGGAAATTACAGGGGGGGTCCAATCCTGGAAAATCGTAGAATTGTCCCCCGTATTCATATCATTGTAAACTTGTAATTTATTATCATAATATAATATGCATTGAATACATATGTTCCAATTGTAGATGCAAAATAATGCTGTTCAGTGTTCTTAAAGATCCAACCCCCCCCTTCATATGCCTCACAGTGGTTTAGTCCACTGCTGACCAACCCGCTAGTTACAATTTAGAATTTAAGTTTATAAAATATTGTGCATATTTAATTTGCCTTACATAGCATTACATGTCCAAAAGGTGACGTAAGATATTTGCCTGCAGTGACAGCTGTGTAGTTTTGGGACGTGCTCCGCTGCTGCTGCATGCTTCACAGTAGGGATGGTATTAGCACGGTAATGAGCAGTCATGAGATCAGAGAATCTCTTAGAGTGCCTTTTGGTGTGTGTGTGGTTTTATGCCTTTTATTGAGGGGTGAATTTGGCTGAATGGCCAGCTCTAGGAAGAGTCCTGGTGGTTTCAAATTTTTTCCGTTTCACAGCAATGGAACCTATTGTGCTTCTGGTAACATTTTAAGAGTAACCCCATACTTAATTTTGGAAGAACACGACTGCATTAGCCTCTGTGGATTGAAAGTTATGAGTGTGTTGAACCTCTGAGTACATGCAACATCGCAGATGATTGTGGTCCAGTGTGATGGTGTACTTGTGGCTATGCCCAGCTGTGATGCAGCTTGGTAACATCGTGTCACACTACATCATTACTGCACAAAGGTATGGAAAAACATGTTATCACCACGAGTTGGCAGTGTAAGAAGGATCATTGGACTGGGTGCAGTTACACTTAAGGGGATAGAAATGAAAATAC
This sequence comes from Holacanthus passer, assembly GCA_025331565.1. Taxonomy (NCBI): domain Eukaryota; kingdom Metazoa; phylum Chordata; class Actinopteri; family Pomacanthidae; genus Holacanthus; species Holacanthus passer. Next base: position 1,440,930 of record JAFREQ010000072.1, on the reverse strand, counting down.
TCACCCAGATTCAGGCCCTGACACAATTTGATTGCAAATGTTTACAAAATTTCCAAGTTCCTTGGACTTGATGGTTTGGTTGCTGAGGTGCGTAAGTAAGTTTTTTGTTGCCTGTCGTCTAAACAGAAGAACATGTCCTACATAAATGAACTCATTAAAGTTCCAAACTATGAACAGCTGCTGTCAATATGTTTCATTTAAATTCATACATTAATATAAAAGGTTTGCCTTGTGTGGTGCCCAATTTGCACTAGACTAACTTTATATGACTCATTTAAAGTTGCACTAATACAATTTTTTTTTCTCTTGTACACATTATCACAGAGTCTTGTTGGTATATGAAGGTAATGTATGTAAAAACACCTATTTCTGTTCAAAATTAGCTTCTCTGTGTTTGCTTCATGTATTCCTACAGATTGTGAATGTAAATATTGATTTGCAGTATAAACCTCTGCGAAGCTCCTTGCTGGCATGTATGACATGAATTGCATGTACAGTATGTCTGCTTTATCTATATAGTATATGAATTCCAGGAGAGAAAATACATTGAAAATACAATTGAATAATCATCAAGACAGGCACATCTCAGATTAATGCTTTTTTATGAACAATAAATTACATCTTACAAAATGAAATAACAATTAATTAATAATTATTAGTTTAAACATCAAATGTTTGCATTACTGTACATTATATTCAAAGACACACAGGCTGTACAATCATGCTTATCCATTGTTGTTCATAGTGTTGGTACATTATAACATACTGCAGTTATTAGGCATTAAATTGATTTTACAGGATTTATCCTGTGTGTGAGAGAGTTTTGTTTGTACATGTGTTACTCATGTGTTGGCGGCTTCAAGCTGTTTACACAGTCACATTGTGGGCACTCCACATAACATAGCATGTGGTTGCTAATTGTTAATAGGTAAATAAAGGTCCTCTAAAGTGACATGGCTGTGTGTGTATGTGTGTGTGTACTCCTTAAATTAACAATTTTAAAGTAGCATTCCATCTTTTTTTTTTGTCTTTGACAGCCAACAGAAGCCAAGGTCAGCTTGGGTTCATGTCAGGTAGAAATAAACTTTTCTTAGCATTAGAAAATCAGGAGGACATCATTCACCATGATAAAATAAGAAATAATCCAAAACATTTGAAGAAGTTTTAAAATGTGAGGACTTTGATTGAAAATGTCTACCTTCCAAAAAGTGCATATAGTCTTGTTTAGTGTCCCAGTGTTATTTAGTGTCATAAGGACTGTTTAAAGACTTTATATTTTTCCTTTGGATAATTGTGGAATTTCTATTTTGCATATTTTATTTATTTATGACAGTGTAAATATAGACAGTGCAGCCAGTGGCCTGCGCACAGATTGCGACAACACTGCGGACCTCTCCCCTCTGCAAATAAATGAAGCTATGAATACAATGCACATGAACAGGAGTGCAAGTTCTAATCTCACATCAACCTTTTTTTTTGTTTTGCCATATTAGTCTATATTCCTTGAAATAGGGTAAGCCATGTCTGTCATGGTTGCTATTACCTTTCCAAGTACATGCCACAGTAAAACCGTAATCACACATTCTGATGTCTGTATATGTATACACACAGCTAAACCCAATGAATGAATTAACTCTGGAAGTTATTAAACTAAATCTTTGTGGATATTGTTGATTTACTTTATCATATGCATTAATTGGAAATACTGTTCTCCAATTTCTGGTGTCTAAATTCATCATATGAGAGTTATATTTATGTTTGAGCGTTCAACCAGAAAACTTTCTGGTCAAGTACAGCAAGCCATAAAATGCTGAAAATGCCCATTATGAATGGATTTCAAAAGCAAAAGCAGAAAAAGGAACTGGAGAAATAGTTGCATTAGCAAAGATGCAGCCAAAGCACACATCAGGCAATTAGGGTGAGTAGGCTATGAGTATGTAATTTTCCATAGTCATGTACCAAACCTAAGAAGGATGTATTACCTACCTATTTGCTGTGTGTTTGTAAGAGTGTATGTGCACTGGATCCTGTCATTAATCGGCCACTACTGATACTGATGGATATATGGATAACTAGGGATGTCCCGATCCGATCACAAGGCTGAGCAAGGCATTTTTTAACTGATTGGTATCAGCTATATTGAGCTGTTTTGGCCCCTTGAACAAAAAGCCAATAGGAATAATTTATTTATGTAATGTAAGCATGCACAGACAGCAAAAATAAACACTTGAAGTGAAATATTAGTATATTCAGGTACTCAGGCAAAGGCTGCACCTTAACAACAAACACTGGAGGTAACTATTAAAAGGAGAGAGAAATCCCCTTGATACAGCAACAAGGCCAAAAAAGATTACAGAGAGATTTTTTATTTTATAAATTGTATTTGTGGAAAAAATAAAGGAGCAGCTTGGATGCACGCATTGTTTTCTTAATGCATTGCAGAGTTATATAGTTGTCAAGCATATAGATTGGATTGATTTGAATAACTTCAATGTACTTGAAGTGTGCACTGTGCAACTGTATTATCTAGGATAATAGAAGTATCAGATCGGGGCTCGGCAGATACTTAATATTAAATGACTCAGATAAGGATGGGGGCCAAAAAACTCGACCGGGACATCCCTAGCTGTAACTAGTTGTAAGTTGTGAAGCTCACTGCTGCCACTCTTCTCCATAATGGAGCAATAGTTTAGCTGACTCACTTATTTGAATATTCATAGACATTTTAAAAAAAAATCATTGATGATTTTCGTACAATTCTATTTTATGTATTTATTTCTATTTTTATTGGATATTCGACTGTTTGTGCTGTAGGCATAGGGGTATAATTTAGTGCTGAATGTATTTTACAATGAAATGAACACATTTAAAGTTTGAAAACTTGCTCATGCAGCTGAGGAATGTTTACAGTACCTTGACAAGAACTTTTAGGGTTTCTGCAATCCCTGCACTCAGCTCCTGACCAAACGTGCATCTCTATGCATTACACACCACAGTGTGTGGGCCTACAAAATTATCTTCAGCACACATTTATTTTAGACATGCAGCATATTTTCAACAAGGTTATTAACTTGCTCTGATTAATTGTCCCAGATCCCTGAGACCAAAACTGGGGATTTCTACAACCACTACACATCCACTGCTAAGTGAAAATCAAAGTGACAAGATGTCATAATATGGGAAGTCACTTGTATCCTGATTATTTTTCTCTATGTGCTTATGGCTCTGAATGGTGACATTCATCACTGTTACTGATTCACTGCTTTACTTCACTGCTGTCCCCCATTTGATCAATCCATTGACTGGATGAATTGGAGACCTTTGGAGGACGTCTCCCTGCCCTTAAACCAACCCTGGTCCCAGTTTGTGGGCCTCCTCCACCTTCCTGAGCCTGCTGAATCCGAAAGGCCTCTCTCAGGTTCTGAGCTCGGACTTCCTTGCTTTGGATCTCCTCTACAACTCGACTAGGAAACCAGCCTCGTTCACCATCATGGAGCCTTTCACCCATCATCCAGCCTAGAAAACAAATTACACAGAAAGCCCAGTGGTGGCATGAAGATGGAAAGAGAAAATTACAGAAAACAATACACAAACAAAGTGAATATAAAAGCAGATTTGTGCCTCTACACACCATCATCTGTTTTCTCTAGGAGGTTCAAAACATCAGCCATCTCAATGGAGAGTTCATCTGGCTCCTGAGATGAGTATGACTGAATACACTGCACCTGTGGAGAGTCTGATATATATCACAGATAGTTTAAGTTCACATCTTCATGTCTGCATAATCAAGGACTGTACTCAGTGTTGGTGTGATGTTCTGTCTCACCTGGTTGGTGAGCACTAGTAGACATAAAGCGTGTGCGCCGGTTAGGAGTGAGAGCACACATCCATCGAAGCTTATCACTCCTGTGCACAGGATGTCTTTGATTAGTTTGTTGGTTGGTATGTTCATTCCAATATGTCTATTTACATTGACAGGTTGTTTATTCTGTGTTTTTCTTTTTGCCAACAAACAGCATGAAAAGACCCCCCCCCCCCCAAAAAAAAAACAATGAAGTGATCCTATGTTTTGTATGCCTTATATATCATGTTCTTCTTTTCCATATATTCCATATATTCCATTCCAAATCTAATTGACTAACCTTCCTGCCCCCCTGGACATTTGTGGGAAAAAATAAACAGACTATTGTTTTGCAGAACATCACATTTACCTACATTGAGGTTGAAGAACTGAATTAAGGAAAGAACTAAATCAAGTTTCATGGGTGTCAAGGCAGGTCACAATATCAAGCTCAGCCCACAATTCCAGCTACATCAGCTGATAGCAGCTGAACTCAAAACCAGTCCTCATCAGCTGATGGCTGAGCCGATTCCCCCCTATGCATCTAATTGGCAAATACAGGGTGCTTTATTTAAGCTGCTTTAGCCTGCCTACGCCTGCTGCTTCCTCTGCAAGCAGCTTTACAACCTGCCTCCACACCAGCTCCTTTTTTTCTTTCTTCTTTTTTTTTTTTTTTTTTTAACATTCTGTGTCTGTCTTAATGTCATTTCTGTTGTCATGGATGCCTGCTCTTTTCTGTACTCTATGGGGAAGGGTATTTGCTGCTGCTCTTCCTGCCTTAGGCTTTCCATGTTTGCATGTGGAAGGGCAGGGAACTCCCCAAACAGCCTGACATTGTTAGGCCTGTTCATTTCAAGAGGTTTGCTGACAATAACAAAAATATAGAATGACATCAGCCTTGTCCTTATCCTCCACTAGTTTTCAAGTGAAACATGAAACTGAACAATACCTAAATGTCCATTCTAATTTTTCTAAAATTGTCTTTATCAGTTACAGCAACTGGTGGGCAGAGTCAGGGAGCAGGTGGAGGTGGTGGTGATAAAGCTGATTTTAGAATACTCAGGTAAATGTACAGTCTAAACTGTACATGTCTTTTCAAAACAATAGTGACTTCACAATTCATTTAAGGTTATATTCAAATTCAGCCAATTATTTTTGCTGTCTTAAAATAGTCAGATATTGTATTCATGATTAATAAGAATGATAGAATAGGTTACTAATACAGTGCAACTCTTACGATATTTGTGTTGTGCTCCCTGTTTCTGCTATCATCGTGATTTCTAAGAAATAAATATTCATGTTTCTTCTCCCCACCACAAATTTACATGGACACAGATGGAGAATTTTCTATGCAACAATATATGTAATTAATATATAGTTTTATATAATCTAAAATATTATATAATCAATATAATTGTGTACAATTAAATGTGGAAGCAGCTATTCCTCTCATGTGCATGTTTAACTGATTATTAATATTATTAGATTGAAATTGACCGCATTGTGAATGATGACAAACAGGTAGAGACAAGACAAAAACAGCCATTTTTTACAGAAATATTACAAAGGGCTTGTGTCACATTCTTACATGCCACTTTTTAATGGACTTAATGAATGGAGTAGAAGTAGTAGAAGCACAAGACAATGCAGTTTTAAACTGCTTTGATTGATTGATTTGATCAAGGAAAACTGCCCTCTCATGGTGACATGCATACATATATTTTCTCAAATAATGACCGGAAGGTAACAGGCCTTTAATTGAATTAGCCTTTTTTAGGGAGGCCTTTCTTTCTAATTCACTCTTTGATCAGTATAATTAGCAATTTCAGTTGCAGTTTTATGAATCATTTTAGTACTATCCATTTGCCCTGATAAAGTTACCGCATTATGCTTTTAATAAAAATGCAACACTTCCTGTATGTTTCAATTTCAAAAGCATTTTGGTGGACAGAAACCCTTCATTCCTTCACAAGGCTTTTATTGTGAAACATTTGCAGGAACAAGTCGCGAAAAGTTCATTGAAGTTCATTGCAAGGTGCCATCTTGTGTCACACATGGCATTATTACAAAGTATAGTTTGGCTGAAACATAAACACATATACCTGCAGTGAATGAAATTGGACAACACTTTAGATGAGTAATCAAGAACAAAAAATAATTAGCATGAATATATTGTTAAATTAGAGTGATGAAAATATATGTTATGCTTAGTTGGCATGCACATATTATGACAGCCACCAGGAGTTTATCCACCCTTGTTTTTCTCCCCTGGCCTCAATTAGAGACCCAGCTTTTATTTGTTCGTGTTGACCACGCCTCTGGTTGAGACTCTGGTTTTATTTGACTACTGGTTTTCATTTGAGGAAATATGGTACATCCTTATACAGATTACTTATTATAAGATTGCTTCCTGAACAGCTCACAATCAGCATCACATATGTAGAATCTCAAAATACTGTGGTTAGCCAGTGTTTACTCTGAAGCAGACCAAGGCCCACCTTTGATGCTGTCTATTCATTTTCTCTCATTACCCTTAGCCACATCTCATTCACAGTGGAATCTTAAGTTAATTCTGTTTTAGATACTCACATACTGGTGGTCTTGAGCATGTAACTGACTGGACGCTCCTCTTGGTTCTCCAGAAGTTTAAGATTAAAGACACTGGCCAGCAGCTGGCCCTGGTCTTCAAGATCTTCAGTCCTCAACATGGCCCGCGTACATGAGTCAAGAACTTGGAACTTGTCCCCACTGATAACAAGTTGACTGAATTAATATTCCTTTCAGCGCAACAATCGACTGATTTGTTTTTGAATGTATACATACACTCAGTTGCCACTTTATTTTTTTTTTTGTCTACAACCTTTTGTATCAGACAGAAATACCTCTCTGTGTCATGCAACACAGTCCAACAGCACCACAAACTACATCCTCCAAAATGATCAAACTACATCCTCTAAAATGTTTGACATAGTTTAAACAAAAACATTAGCTTGAGCAAGGTGTACATAATAAACTGGCAGCTCAGTGGAAAGAGAACAATGACAAATGACAAAACATTTGTTAAAATACAAGAATTTCACAGTGAGAATACCTTACCAAATGCTTACCTAGAGCCACGCTTGGTGACCAGCAGCAGATTGTTAAAAAGGAACAAGTAGAGTGGTTGGTAGAGCTTACGACTCCGCATGGTTCTAGTGCTCTTAGGCCCAGCCATTAGCTGCACTTCACCCTTCTTAAGCAACCAGCGCGAGTGGGAAATGATGGGCACAGACTGCAGAGTTAACAGATGTAAAAAAATAAATAAATAGAGATGTAAAGTAAGATTTACCGTAATGTTTCCAAATTTCCAAAGCTGAATTTGATGAACTTTGAAATAAACCTGAGGGTAGGTACTGTTTGTTTTTACAATCTCATAATTCTGTTATTCCGTATATCTGTAAAAAAAAACAACTGAAAATAATGAGCCTCAATTGCATTTTATCAAAAGCAATCTTCATGATGGCCATAATTAGACAGCCCAGCACTATTAGTACTATTTTCAGGAAAAATATACAGCTACTGTAGGGGTTTTGCAGTCTGACACTGTGGGCCTCTCCTCAGACATTAACCCATAAGAGCCCAGACCTATTACTTTCTGGAAAATTATGGGGGAGATACTACAGACCAAGTTTATGATTAACACATTTCTGAAGGCAGGGAAGACAGTAAAATTCCCCAAAACTACTGTACTCTACATCACACACATTTAGGCTATTCTATATGACCTAATATATATATATATAGATATATATCAGACTCAGCATGAGATGACTGAACAGGATGGTTGTGAGCTATGGGGAGTCTGTGTTGTGATACCAGACAGGAGACACGCTCCGTTTTCCTATCACTAATATCTCTTTTTTCTGGCAAAAAGATCCTTCTTTCAATGGCTTCACTCTGGCAAACTTGCAGTCTCTTCCTACATGGCTTGCCCTGCCACATCTGTATTATTTCCTTGTTTCTGTCTGGTCCTGTGAAGACTGTCATCTCGTTCACAGACTTCATCACTTGGTTCCATTTAGCAGTTTCTTTCATGCTGTGCAATCAACCATGTCTTTTCTTGTTGCCTTCATGGCTTATTCAAATGTGACTGCCTTTCCAGTAGTCAGGCAATCCTCTGACAGTAGCCTCCACTGTATTCTGTCGTCATCAGTTATGTAACTTACAGTCTTGTGCAACCTCCACAGCTCTGCACATATTCACACTTTGGAATTAAATTTCTGCCATTGCTTCTGTTTTTCACTAGTGTTACCAGTTCATTGTATAAATGGTCTCCAGGGATGATGGGACTCAACACGATCCTCATCAGTGTGTTAGTCTGGGCATACACCCAATTTAGTAGCACAGCTCATTTCTTTTCTTTGTCATCAATGCCGTTAGCCATGAAAACTGTGTGTCATTGTATGTACTAAAGACAAATTTGGGTGATTCTGGTCTACTCAGCCTAACTTCTAAAATTTACCTCCAGCAATAGACAACACAGTGGCATCTACCAGTAGGATATCTGGGCAAGTTTCATGTTGACCTAAATTTACCAACGTTATAGAAAACCGGCAAACTAATTATCTTATCAGCTCAAAAAACCAAAACAAAAACTTAACTTATCCATCAACACAAGAAATAATAAAATTGGTTAAATAGATAGAGTAGAATAGAATATTGCAACCACTCTTTTGGCTTCCATGTATATGACCTAATGTAGTGATACACATTATCTCCAAGCTGCTAAGCTGCAAGCAGAATCTTATACAGAACTCTACTCCTTCCTCTTGTTAGCAGTTCTTTACACCTTGCAGTGGCATCTTTAAATTGTTTTGTTGATACGATGTATTTATCATTGACTAATGATCATCTAAATACAAATACTAGGGAACTACGATGTGATACTTCAGTTTATGGGATATTAAGCCCCAAAATCTGCAATGTGCCATCATGAAAACAAACCTTTGACTTCATTTCAGCTGAAAATACAAGACAATAAGTCTTAGTTTACCTTGGATTTAAACTCCAATGTTTTCTCAATGCTGATAAGCTCCTCAGTGCGACTCATTTTTCGCACCCCCTCGTTACACTCCTTCACAATCTGAGGAAGACGCAAATGTACACCATCAGTCCATAACCTTATAAGATCTTATAGTAATAGATAGATTGATAGATTGATAGATCAATAGATAGGTAGATAGATAGACAGATGTACAACTCAACAGGCAAGTTTAAATGCTGCCGAGTCCATCAGAGTAGATCAAATCATATTATAGAAATCCTATTTGCTGCACTCTCATTTATTGTTTATTTCAATAAAATTGGAATTAAATTCCTTTAACTGAGTTGAACTGGCTGTACTCGTAATTCAAGGAGCTTGCACTTGATGTAACCAGTCAGGCCGAAGGCTGCTGATGGTTGGTGGTCATACTGCCACAGAATGGGTTTTTTGTCTCCCTGACCTGCCATTGTTCAACACTGGCAGTGCAGTATAACTTGCTTTAATATCAGTTGCTAACTCCACTTACACAATTTAGCTTTGACAATTGCAATGGGACCCACCCAAAATCAGTAATATGGGAAATTATTTTGCCGTACTAGGTCTATGGGCTGAAATCAATCTTACGTTAAAAAAAAAAAAATGGGCAAGGGGCTACTTTGTGGGGGTCTATTGCTTCAGATACTGGTGAGATGATGGCATACAAATCAGTGAGGTTGTCAGACACCAAAACACTGTACAGCTGTTTGTTTTACAGCTTATAAAGTTACCATGGCAACAGTCATTTTATCTTTCATCTCAAAATCAATGTTATGCCATTAATAATACAAGTACTACACCAGGAATGTGTGCTTGCATGGATCTGATTAGTTAATGCAGTGAGTGTAAATAAATGCACCAGCATAATGGTAGTCATAACATCATGTCGCTTTCCTTACGACTGCCTCACTGTCTTGCTGAAACCAACCAGGGCCCAGACCCTTGACTGATGCTCACCTGCTCCAGTTGCTGATGTGCTTTTATAGCATTTGCTTCCCTCTCTGAGTTTTCCTCTGCCTTTTTCAGGATATTCTGTGTATAGAAACAAAGTCAAATAAAAACAAAAAGCCTCTACAGTGGCAGCAACCCTCGATATATACATATAACTGCAACTTCGACACATTTTCAAAATAGATCAAACACTGCTGAATCTTGCCATTTTGCTTTACAGAATGTATTTGGATGTATTTACTTTTAACTCATTTTGCCACACTTACTTGTACTAGCAGCTTGAGCCTTGTGATTCTCTGGAAAGGAAGGATCAGGAATGAAGTGAAGGACAGGCCCCTGACACGCGAATGGTTCTCCAGTGTAGCCATGGCCTCCCGAAATGCCTGGTTTCCTTCTCTGCACAGACAGTTAAGTTAACACAATGCTTAGTTGATCTTACAACTTCCATTATACACACACACAGGAGAGGACTAATTGATTCAATTTTATTAAAAGAAGAAAGAGGAGAAACCAGTGCATTTGTTGGAGACTATTTTCAGCAGTGGATTATTAAATATTTGGTGCTCTAGTGAGCATTTCGAGCAGCAGGACAGTGTATGTGGGACTGAGTTAAAATAAACTACAGTGTGTGTGTCCATATTAATGAAGGAACATGGCACCCAGTGCAACGGTGTGTGGCTCACTGATCAGAATTAGAATCAGATGTATTGGGTGGGTATGTTTTCACATACGAGGAATTTGAGTTGTTGCTTGTTGGTATTTTGTAGCATAACAATAAATTAATCAATAGAGAAATATAGAGAATGATGCAAAGTGCATGTGTAATTTCATAGATTGCATTACATGAGGCTCTACAAAAATGTCAGAACAACAGTTAGTACACATGACTGCTATACACGGCTGTGTGCTAGCTATTTATAGCACCTGTACTATTAATTACTATCAATTCAGCACATGTACCTGTAAACTATCATTGGCAATGGTATCACAGACATCATTATTTGACATTAGAAAGATGATCAGTGGTTATTTATGACACTCATATTGAAACAGACTTTACAAAGTACTTCATACTTCAGGACAAAATTGAAAGATTATTGACGTATAATTAATGGCTCATATGTACATAAACAGAAAGGTTAAATTCATCACTCCTTAAAATGAAATTTATAAAGGCGCCTTTGAGTACTTTGCACATACATAACAAAATCAATCACATCGGCAAACAACTTAAACAAGGTTTTACTCTAAGTTTACATCTCTCACTTTATATTTCATATCCACCTTATCATATTACCTGCTGTTACCTCAAGTAAACTGCTGGTGCACCTGGTCTGAAATAGGTTTGATTGTGTGCACATTCTCACTGCGTATTTCTTCTTTTCTTCCTAAGTACCAGTTTATGTGTGGGAAATGGCATAATTATGCATCATTTTTGGATGTACACATAATGTATACATCATTTATACAGTGGTCGGTTGCTATGGCAATGCATAAACATGGCACAGAGTCAAGGTAATATAGGAATTAGCCATAAAATGTATGTCTGAGCCAGAGGAGCTTTTGACAACCTGGACCAAACACCCAACCCGACAAGAAACCAAATAAAGAGTTTGCTTATGCTGACAGAGTTAAGGTTATGAGAAACCTATGCATCATATACATTAAATTGATTCAGCAACACCATGAATGACAAGACAGACTCTGTATTTCACTCTGCGTGTACTGTAGTTTCATCAGAGAAAGAAAAAGAGAGACAAATTGTTGAAGGTTACACACACACTGGCTTAAAGCTACAACTGTAACATGCATGTTGGTATTCCCTTAACACTAATTAGACTAATGACTGTCAATCACACATCAAAGATAATGCCCATTGAAGAGCAGTGTTCCTTATTTAGACCATTACTTCCATGTGAGGAAATGGTTTCGCCAAACTGTTTTAAAACCCAGTATCTGAACCAGAAAATAAAGATGATAAAGGTATGACAAACACACAAACATGATGACATGAGAGACGATGGCAAGACCAGCAATAAATTCCTGATTTTGAATTCCCAGTACCCTTAATTGTCAATTCACAACAATAAGGTATATAGCACTAACTGTGGCCATACTTGGATTCATTTATTGTTGGTTCTGGCCTTTTGATGGGACCTTTTTGACAGTAAGAAAAATATAATACATTGTTGCACTTTATTTTAAGGCTACAAGGAATGTGGGAAGGTAGCACCAGATGTGGACTGATGTGGTAAGAAAGTGAAACTGTGTTAAATAAAGGCCAAATAAATGCACTGTTCTCTGAGCTCTCAGTGTTTTGCCAGTCTATTATATAACAAAGGCTATGTCCGACATAATATAGCATTAGATACATTTATTGTCCCAAACTGGGAAATTCTCATGTCATTCTTTTACATTCATCAGTTACAGCCTATGTTGTCTACGTTGCCAATGTTTGTAGCATTAGGGGAAATCTCCCAGGAATCTCCGTGGTGGTAACGTAACTGAAGTAAACTGTGAGAGCCAGGATTGTATCAGGACACATAAGGATTGGACTAATTGCTGAGATCAGAGGAAAACAAGGGCCCTGCTGGAAAATGGCCGCCTTGGCTGGAAATATTGGACCATATGAAGACAGGAAGAGTGTCAATCTGTGGCACAGTTTGTAGCTGTACTAAAACGGCTATCTGAACATTGTGAATTTGGACCTTCACTCAATCACACCATACGTGACAGACTGGCATGCCACATGACAGTGTGGCAGTGAGTCTATCCAGAAGCGACTGCTCACTGAGGCTAACTTGAAACTCAAAAAAACCATAGAAATAAGCACATCAATGGAGATGGCTAAGCAAGAAGCACAGCAGCTAAGTGCGTCAACCCAAATGCATAACATGTCTTTTGAGTCCAAGAACAAGACAGCGACAGGAATGTCATACTACCATTGGGGGAAAACGGGACACCAGGCATCAGAGTGTTGGTGTAAAGACTTAGACTGCAGAATCTGGGGCGAGAAAGGTCATATTGAACGTGCCTGTAAAAACACAAAGAATCAGACAAGCTAAAAGCTCAGTGACAGCTCAGACAAAAAAAAGCGGTTTCCACAGATGCAAAAGAAACATGAACAACATGGAGCATGAACAGGATGAGCAGAGTGACTGTGAGTCTGATGATGAGGATATAGTACATTTCTTGACTATCTACTGGCTCACCCCACTGTTGGAGAACAAAGCAGTACGTATGCAAGTGGACACTGGTACCTGTGTGTCTATGGTATCAGAAGCTGTCTACAAGGAGAAGCTGCAGCACCTTAGTCTGTGAGCGACCGAGTTGAAGTTACGGACCTACACTGGGGAGCCTGTTCCAGTGTTAGGAGCTGTGGATGTGACAGTGGAACACAATAAACAGAAAAAGACTCTTCCACTGTACATCATCCCAGGGAACCGTCCAGCTCTGCTGGGCCACTGGTGGCTGAAAAAGTTAAGACTGAACTGGCAAGAAGTGTTGCTGGTTAGTGATGGAGACTCAAGCCCCCTACAGGAGATCTTGAGAAAGCACTCAAAGATTTTTGATGGAGAACTGGGCGGTATGAAGGGCATCACAGTTAAGCTGACATTCAAACCAGGAAGCACACCAAAGTGTCTAAAAGCCAGACCTGTCCCATATGACATTAAACCCAGGGTGGAGGCAGAATTAGACAGACTAGTGAAAAGTTTAGTTTTGGAACCCCTGGGAATGGGCTCCACCGATTGTTCCAGTCATGAAAAAGGATGGGTCTTCGTGGATCTGTGTCCCATCCCGTGAAACCCGTCTCGACCAGAGAACAGTACCCATTACCCCTCATTGATGACCTCTTCTCAGGCTTGGCTGGAGGATGGAAGTTTGGTAAGATAGACTTATGTCAAGCATATCTCCAGATGCATGTTGAGCCAGAATCACAAGACCTGTTGACCATAGTGACACACAAGGGTCTGTACAGGTACCAACGACTCACTTTCGGAATCACATCAGCTCCAGTACAGTTCCAAAGAGCAATGGATCAGATCCTGCCTGGGCTACCAGGTGTCCAGTGCTACCTGGATGACCTGCTCATCACAGCACCAGATGAGCAGTCACACTTAAGAAATCTGGATGCAACACTACAAAGACTGGAGGAATACAGCCTGCGAGTGAGGAAAGACAAATGTGAGTTTTTTCAACCTTCAGTTGAGTTCCGGGGGCACATTATTGACAGCACTGGAATCCACAAGGCACCATCAAAAGTGAAGGCCATTGTGGAGGCTCCATCCCCAAAGAATGTGAGTCAGTTGAGATCGTTCCTGGGCTTACTGACTTTACTACTGGGCAAAGTTTGTGCCAAACCTTACCAATAAGCTAAAGCCACTGCATGAACTTTTGAACAAAAGCAAGAAATGGAAGTGGACAGACAAATGTGAGACAGCTTTCAAAGAAGTGAAGACACCTCTCTCTCAGTCACTGGCCCTCACCCACTTTGACCCCACATTATCACTTCAGCTGGCATGTGACGTTTCACCCTATGGGGTGGGTGCAGCGGTGTTGCACTTCCTGCCATCAGCAGAAAGAGAAACGTGATTGAAAGATTGAACATGAGGCACTATCGATAGTGTTTGGAGTGAAGAAATTCGACCACCAACCTCTGACCTCTATCTTCGGTCCTCATACAGGCATCCCCTTGCTGGCGGTCAGTTGCATGCAGCGGTGGGGTCTGTTGTTATCTGCTCATCAGTACGACATTAAGCACAGGAAGTTGGACTTGCATGGGAATGCTGATGGACTCTTGGCTCCTATTACCTGTCATACACCAGACGTCCACACAAAAGGAGATTTTCTACTTCAAGGATGTAACTGCTGTTCTAGTGACTTTAGCTCATGTGAGGAAATGCACACACTGACCCTGTCATGGCTGAGGTTATGGCCATTGTTGCTTGTGGAAGGGAGGAGAAATGACACCAAGTTTGAAGCCGTACTTGGTAAGAAGAAACAAGCTATCAGTACAGTCTGGATGCCTATTGTGGGACTATCGTGTCATTATTCCACCACCACTGAGAGAGAAAGTACTTGATGAGCTTCACTCCGGACACTGTCGTATGCTGAGAATGAAAGAAATAACATGCAGCCATTTCTGATAGCCAGGCCTGGACACAGCTATTAAGGAGAAAGCAAAGTCATGTTCTGCCTGTCAGAAGTTGAGAAACCTTCCTCAGCTGGTTCCCTTACACTCGTGAGATTGGCCTGAAGAACCATGATAGAGAGTCCACATAGACTTTGCTGGACCACATGTTCTTAGTAGTAGTTGACGCCCACAGCAAATGGCCTGAGGTTGCTGTCATGAAGAGCACCTCCTCAGAGAGAACCATAGAAGAGGTATCTATCTATAAGGTCTATCTTCAGCCGTTTTGGTCTGCCACAACAGCTTGTTAGTGATAATGGCCCACAGCTAGTGTCTGAAGAGTTTAAGACATGGAGGAGAACAGTACTCAGCACATTAAGTCTGGGCCGTATCACTCAGCCACAAATGGACTTGCTGAAAGATTTGTACAGACCATGAAGCAAGCTCTCATGTCCTCTCAAGGTACACAGTCCCTTAATAGGCGTCTTAGTGCTTTTCTGTTGTCATACTCATACTTCATACTTCATACTTCTACAAAAGTGTCTCCTGCCACAGCTATGTTCAAGGCAACTCTGCACTTGACTGGACCATCTAAGACCTCAAAAGAGGTTGTGCACCTTCAACAGAGAGTTAAAGTGGAGAGACAAGCAAAAGCAAAGTTACGGAGTTTCACAGCTGGAGACAGGGTGCTGGCCCAAAACTATACAAAAGGTCAAAAGTGGGTCCCTGTGACAGTTGTTGCAAAAACAGGTCCAGTGTCATACACAGCACAAACCAGTGATCATCTCATCTGGTGGAGACACATTGATCAGTTGCTCCACACCTCTGGTCCCTCTGGAAATTTACCTTAGCCAACATCCTTTGTTCCAGAGCTAGAGGCCAATGGAACAGCATCCATAACCAGGAGAACCTCCACAACAATCCCCTGGAATGGACTGTTCCAAGCACACCAAGACCTGCTCAGGTGCCTACCCTAGGCATTACACCTCCCAGACCAGGGCTTGAACAGTCCTCAACAAAAGACAATGTGACTGACTTACCCACAGGTCATATTTACCTCAAAAGAGACAGATGTCCTCATGATAGACTGACATTGTTGCTTAGAGACTAACCCTTGATATTAGGGGCAGAATAATCTCCAGGTTTCAGTCTGGGATTTGAGGTAGTCTACCTTATTTCCCTAGTTCAGGCCAAAATTTTATAGCTAAAGCAAGTTTGCTAAAAGTTAATATGAATTTGTATTTGGAGTAGAGACAGTTAAAATGGTATACTGTACTAGTGAAATATTTGCTTTAGTAATGGGAGCTACCAGAGTAAACGGGGAGGGATATGTTGTGTATTGAGTTAAGTTTGTCCCTTTTAGTGATACTGTCACGCCCCCCTCTGGTGGTGCTACGTATGTACATCCCTGTTGTTGTCCCTTGTCTGAGTTGCAAGCTAATATATGCAGCCATGCAAATCTGTCTGGTCTCATGTCCCTTCATTATTAGTTGTGCTTCCAGAAAGTATAAGGAGTACACAACAGTAATTACCGCTTAATTGTTTGTCCTGGTTTTTAAGTTTCATTTTGAGCATATGACCTCAGAGAAGCGAGAGAGATCAGAGAGGTCAGATCAGAGCAAGAGAAAAGCATGGTTGGAACCCAAAGAATTGAAAACTCAAAGAATTAATCTGTTGGTAATCCAGGCGAACACGGTAACTATTGATCATTTGTGTAATATTATTTCAGAGCAATATGTCAGAGATATTATGATTTCGTCATTTTGTATTGTAATGTGAATGTACGTTTTCTTATAGTTTTCACGGTGTGTCAATTATCTTCTATGAAGAAATAAAAGCTTGTTGAACATCAGTCGATTCGTGGAGTTATGAATGACCAGCAGCTATAGATGGAGATACACACACAATTTTCAATTTTAATTAAAAAAAGAGAGATCAGCCCAAAAAAAAAAAAAAAAACATTTAAATTTTAAAAAATCGAATTTGACCTTATATAAAATATTTTGTTTTTCTTGCTATCGTATTGTTGAACAGTGCGGAATTGAATTTAAAGCATGATTAAAGGCTTGTAAAACAACTAAATGTTTAAATTAAGGTCAAAATTGAAATATAAGCTTCTATTTTGGGCTCATATATTTTTACATCCGACTCCAGAGGAGTCAGTGCCTCACCAGTCATGAACCTCACCGCACATCACTGTGCCATTCGTGTATGAATGTAAAGCGCTTTGAATGTTCGGTAAGACTAGAAAAGTGCTATATAAATGCAGCCCATTGCAGTCCAAATTGCTGCTCCTGTACCTCTAGGTACCTATTAGTGAATGTAAAGTAAGACCAGCTTTATCATACGCAGCCTGGACATAATATGTCTTGGAATGAATGGCAGTGAAAACCTCTTAGAAATCTACCAGCCTGCATTAGGAAGAAACATGCTTTATATAATTGAGAGAGAAGGAAAACAGCTCTTCTCTCAAATATTGAATAATTAGTCCCTGAGTGTTTGTAGTTTTCTCACGTCCTTCCTAAAATGATATAATTAACATTTCTACATTGCAGCTCAGTCACTGAGGTGGTTGTTTGTGACAAGTAATTAAACAACACCCTTGTGCGTGTCTTCAGACTGTTACACCAAACCTTCTAAATAGACTTTGCTTAAAGTAATTTATGTACTGTACATCTTCACAACAAGATGAACAATGACATCTGCATCATCTGTACTGCATCTCCAAAATGTTAATTCATAAGCTAGTCACAGGCCTTGTTATTTTCAGAACACATTTCATATTTCATTTTGAAACAACCAACAGGTCTTGGTGGTTTTTCCAGTAGTTGGCAGTGGCCCCATTTACTGTCTGCTATTGAAAGTGCCTGCCCTCTGCAATGCGTGGGAACGTCACAATATCAGTCAGGTATGTGGTTCATGAAGAGGGATACATTATATTCATAGTCAACCACACCCTGCACATTACAAACATTCATAGACATAAAAACAACAGTGTGTGAGAAATGATGTCCATTATTTCTTCTCAGTGTTTCTCTCAATCCAAGCATGTATTTATCGTCAGTCAAGCAAGCCACAATATTGTTCTGAGCAGAGGCCTTGTACTATTTACTGCCTTCAAAAGACCAGAATACTTTCCAGTATCAAAAAAATAGCTATATATTTTGAAACTGTCAACATTTGCTACTTGACTCCGATACTACTCCACAATTAACTACTAGTGTATGAAGAATGCCTTGTCCACATTGTAACAGATGTATTTATAAAATAGGTACTCACAAAATGCGTCTGTAATTCTTCTCTTGGTACACCTGGTTAATAACGTATTTGATGAAAACACTGAAGTGTTCCACAGCGTGGTAGTGAACAATGTCACACACATCAGAAATCAAAATAGACTTCTCAATTCGGTGCTCAAGATCCATCAGGAACCTGAAAGAGAGATCATTATCCAGGGATATGAAGCAAAATCTTGTTTAGTGGCCTGGAACTTCACAGTTGAGATGTATAATCAGACTTACAATTAAACTGATTTGTGTTAAACAAGACCTTGTCCTACCTTTCACTGGCTTTCATGACTTCCTCGATGTTGGAGAACAGAAAATGCATGTCAGATTGGCTGAGAGTGTTGATCAAATCAGGGTTACGTAGGAAGTGAGTCTCTAATATTTCCAGACTCTTGTAGTAGGATGCTTCTGAGGTAACAAGCTCAAACATGGCCTAGACAGGAAAGCAAATCATGAGGCCACATTAATGCTAACTATATGCAGTGAGCAGATATGTTGAAATTCTAATGAAGTACGATGTCCTGCTGGCATAGCTGTCAAAGGCACATACAGTATAAGGCTCATTGTTTCATATCACTGATTTTCACTGTAAAACTACCAAATTGTCAGATTTAAATGATGGTTGTATTTAATAGTTGATGAGGAACATTTTCATGATAGTCCATTTGAGCATGATATGTTGAAACTGAGCAACCTCCATTCACTTAAGAGGGCCATTTGACATATTTGAAAGCTTAAAAAAGTGGAGCTGAGCTTGGACATTTTGTTGACCATAAAGTTGAATCAACAGCTCTCTGAGCGTTCTAACCTTCCTGAAGATAGGATTTATCAAGAGACCCTGGCAGACAAGATGGCTGATGTCAACAACAAAGTCATACATCACCTGAATACAGAAAGTTACATGACATCAACAGAAGTGGTACTTTTTTTTTTTTTTTTTTTTTTAAATTTGCTTTCAATAGCAGCATTAGAAGAAGAACCATTAAGATAAACATAAAATACTAACACAACTGAAACAAGGTTGTTTTCTGACTTTCCGTCATATTTATTTATTTATTTTATTTGTTTTGAACATTTTTGGGGGGCTTTTTGCCATTGTTTGATAGTGCAGTCGAAGAGAGGGGATGACGTATAACAAAGGGCCCAGAGCTGGAATCGGTAAGGGCTCGGTCTCAGCTAGTGAGCACAATGAAAAAGAAAGAACAGTGGTGGTCACCAGTGAAAAGATGTTCAAAACTGGTTCAAAAGTCAAAGTTTCTCTGTGAAATATGCTCTAAATGTAAACGTTTAAGTCTTTCAGTTTTGAACCAGTTTGGAAAATCTTTTCACAAGTGACAATAGCCATTTTTTAAACATCTTTTCAGTGGAAAAATGCTCAATGTGTTGGCTTCTGAACCTATTTCGAACATGTTTTCACCAGTGACCACGGCCACTTCTTAATGCCTTTAAACTTAAAAATGCTCACTGTAAAATTTAACTGCAAAGGTAGTTCTGACTATAGGATGATAACTAACCAAGCACCAGTATATTACAATGTCATGTAATGTTACATACTTGTACTTAAAGGACAAAGAAAACCACACACAGACCAGAGTAAATTTATGTTCATTAAGCAACGATTTAAATATAACATGAACAAGGTTTTGTAAATACAATTAAAATTAAATGGAAAAATACACAATTGTTGCAAGGAAAATAAATAATTTTCAAACTTCTTTTGGGAATCCCTCTGGCCCCACCCCTCTCCAATTCGACCTCCTCGATGAGGTCCACCAACTTCCTGAGGGCCACCTTCTGGAATTCGAATAAAAAACACCAACAACAACAAAAACACCCAACTTTTGGTGTGTGCATGATACTATATTGCTGTACACATTATAGACAAATCAGTCAGTCCAAACGCTGTTATTTATTTTCTGTGGACATCAGGAAGAAACCTTTGACCCCGTGTTACTGCCAAAATTGGGAGACCAATAGAAGCCTATATAGGCTTTCACACAGTAGGCCTGTATAGGCCTGTATACTGTTGAGAAGAGTATACAGGCCTGTCCAATTTGTACAGATGGCATTGGGACATTGTATAAAACCAATGGCATGTGCAAGTAGTTTAAATTACACAGCATAACCCTCTTATTTAAATAATAAAATCTTGAAAAATCCTACACTTTCTCTCTCTCACTTGACATAAACTATGTCAAGGAGTCTGTGAAGGTTCTCAGTCATCCAGGTCCAAGTTGCCTTTCATTCAACTTGCACTTGTATGTCAAGGAGCTTGGACTTGCACAGACTCTCGAGTAGACCTTGTGTTTCTGAAGGAACATGCCTACCGCAGACAAAGGCGTTAATTTAAACATTGTGCTCAGTGCCTTGATGAAAAATACTATTTTAGTTGAGAGTGATTTCCTCGACGAAGTCCTGCACATAGTCCTCGACTGGCTGGCTCAACTTGGAATGCTGGCCAAAATTGCAATTTCAATAATTGGAAAAGAGAAACTCCATTGACATTCAAAACTAATTCAATGTCTCCTCTGAAATTTTTGAATTGTGCAATGTGTTCCAAGATGTCTCTGGGCCATAATATATATCTCTGTTTGTTGCACTTGCCTAAACAAGTCATTGCACACTGGGTGAAAAGTAGTGGCTGGGTGTCTCTGAGACTCATGCTTTCTGAGAATACTGAAAAGTTCATTTAAATTTTTGTGTGTTTGTTTAAATTTGGAACTCCATCTTCTGAATCAATTCCAACAAGCTCAGACTCACTGCCATCAGAAGACTCAGTATATCTAAAACCAGGCCTATCACCCTCAAAGTCAGTTGATGCCTTGGAAGCAGCAAAACCCTCATGTGTGGCAAAGACATTGTGTGTAGACCACCACTCGAGTGGAGACGTGTCAAGCCCTTATGTACCAAAGTGTTGGAAGCCTCGCACTTTTGAGGTGGTTGTATCAGGCGTCTTGTGGCCGAGCGTAGTGAGCGGGAGGGAGTGTAGACCCAAATGAGGGAGTTGTTTTGTTGTAGTTTTGTAGGCAAGTGTAAGACTTTTGAATTTGATGCAGGCAGCAACTGGAAGCCAGTGGAATGATCTCAACAGCGGTGTGACGTGCTGTTTTTGGCTGGTTGAAAATCAGATGTGCTGCTGCATTCTGGATCATCTGCAGAGGTTTGACCATGCATGCGGGGAGGCCTGCCAGTAAGGAGTTGTAATAGTCGTGCGTGATATTACGAGAGCCTGTACCAGAAGTTGTGCTGCATGTTCAGACAAGGGTCTGATCTGCCTGATGTTGTACAGAGCAAATTGACACCACCAAGCAACAGAGGCCACATGGGCCTTGAAGGTTATTTGGTCATCAACCATGACACCCAAGTTTCTGGCAGACTTTGTGGGTTTGAGTTGGGTTGATTCAAGTTGGATGTTGATTTCTTGTTGTATAGAGGGACTGGCTGGGATGACAAGGAGCTCAGTCTTGGAGAGGTTGAGTTGAAGGTGGTGATTTTTCATCCATGCCAAGATATCTGCAAGGCATGAGATCTGGGCAGGGACTGTGTGGTCGTCTGGGGGGAATGACAGGAAGAGCTGGGTATCACCAGCATAGCAATGGTATGAGAAACCCTAGGAGTGGAGTATTGTGCCAAGTGAGGTTGTGTATATTGAGAAGAGGAGTGGACCAAGCACTGACCCTTGAGAAACCCCTGTGGATATGCTGGATGGTTCGGACACTTTTCCCCTCCAAGATACTCTGAAATATCTCCCTGAGAGGTAGGACATGAACCAACGGAGGGCAGATCCTGAGATACCAAGCTCAGTGAGTGTGGAGAAGAGGATTTGGCAGTTAACCGTGTCAAAGGCAGCTGACAGATCAAACAGCAAAAGAGCTGAAGACTGTCCAGCACCTTTAGCAGAACACAGTGATTCTGTTACAGATAGGAGTGACCCTGTTTATAACCGGACTGATTCGGGTCATACAGGTTGTTGTCAGAGAGGAAAGCAGAGACTTGGTTAAAGACAGTTCGTTCAAGTATTTTAGACAGGAAGGGCAGGAGCGAATTTGGTCTGTAGTTTTCGACCTGGGCTGGGTTGAGTGTAGGTTTTTGAGTAGTGGAGTGACTCTAGCGACTCCAGTGACTGTAGCGGGGGACAGACCTGTAGCAAGTGAGGAGTTGATGATGTGCATTACTGCAGGGTTAAGTGATGGGGAAATGGTTTGTAAGAGGTTGGATGGTATCTGGTCCAGTGGACAGGCAGTGGGACGAGAGTCCAGCAACAGTTTGGAGACTTCCTCCTCATTCAGAGGGGAGAACAAGGAGAGTGTGACCCTATTAGCCCGTGAGTGCACAGTGAGTTGGTCAGGCTCAGAGAACTGGTTACTGATTGCAGAGACTCTGTGAAAAATGTGGCGAACATGTCTGCAGTGAGCAGAGTGGAGGGTGGAGGAGGCAGCGGATGGAGGAGTGAGTTAAAAGCAGAGAATATTTTCCGAGCGTCTGATGTGCCACAGATCTTGTTCTGATAGGACTTGGTCAGTTTTTAAACTGGAGCAGAATAATGTTAGAAGACTTTGATAGTCACTGAGGTCAGCGGGCTCTCTGGATTTATGTCACTTTCTCTCAGCTGCTCTGGGCCCCACTAGGCTAGTGAGGAACAGAGAGTGTCTGTAGCCTCGTCGACCAGGAGTGAGGAGAATTTGTTATGAGGAGGAAGCCAAGACCTCATTAGAGAGCTGGGTCGGTGTGAGGTGAAGTAAACTTACTTTTTCACTGTGTCCATCTGGTTGTAGTAAGAAGTTTGATATGGTGGACCCCTGTGAATAAAACAAGTATTAAAAACAAATATATTATAATGTATCATGTATTTTTGACCTGAAATGGTCTAAAAATTTGATTGTATAAGCTACAACGACAGCCCACAAAGCTAACTGCATTCGCAAACCAACAATTCACACACAGTGTGCATGTATGCAGCATGTTTATGTTTACTGTTGGTCCGTGCAGCAACAAGCTATAAGCTAGCATGCCAGAGCTAGCAAATAATGCTAATTAATGGCTAATTTCTGGTTTGCTTCATTAAAATACAGTAGGACAGGTACTTACAAAGTTCATTTCGTCAGCTTGTTCACCTCGCTCCACAAGTCCCGGCACATGTTCTACCTTTGGAGCAGTCAGAGCTGTAGCACCAAAGTACTTCTGCTTGTGCACTACAGCAGTAACTGCAATTAATTATTTTACATTGATGTCCTGGAAACATCTTGTTAGCAGCAAACAGCCTATATAGTTCTATATGTATGACTTTTTGTACCTTGTGCTAGCTTAGTGTGTGAGCAATAGTCATTTTGCATGTGACAAGTTACAATAAAATTCAACTTTGTCACTGTGTAACTTAAAAAGTTTGCAATGGCTAATTACTCAGTCTAACTATCAAAATCCACAACCTACTGTAAAAACATTGTTTACCAAACTGAAGCTCGGCATACATAGATGCGTGCAAGTTTGTGGACACATGCATTTTCAACTCATATGTGATAATTGAACATGTAAATCCCAAACCATTTAGGCCTGACCAAAAGTATGCAAGGCATGAGGACATTTTAGCAAATCTTTTTAATTCCATTCTAGTCGACTCCCATCAGCATAGCATATTTTTGGCTTCAGATTGGTTGAAGCCCTAGCAGGTCTGTAGGACTCTGATCTGACCTGGGAAACTCAAATCATTAATTATGACAAGGCCAAATACTTTGTATAATTACTCAAATGGATCATTGGGTCACACTGTTCATTGCATAAAGGGCTGGTCGATCTCAGTAACAGTTAATTAAACGTTATTATACTAAATACACCTGTGCACAAGATTCTCCACCCTCTCAGTGGTGCTCTTATTATTTTTTCGAACTCAGCAATAAACAGAAAATCATGGGTTATGACTCTGCGGATGATTTAACATATTCAGTAGTTCAGCACAGGGGAGACTACTTTACAGCTTCACGGCTGAAGTTGTAGCTAGTTTCAGAGCTAACCTCCATCACTAAACTCAGCTGCTGATAAACAAAACTTGGGGAGCTTTGCTTGGCTCTCAAGGAGCTCGAGCATTTATTTTTGAACCAACTATGTCAAAAGATTCACTGATTCCCCTTTCCACATAGTCACAGAATATCTCTCTCTCATGCAAATTTCCCAACTGTGGGACGAATAAAGGTTTATCTTATCACTCTTATCACCCCACAGTTATCTATCGGTGCATACACTGCACTGTATGCACCGATAGGAACTGCACCTCTTTGCTATTTTCCTACAGTATTTGCATTTAGCTTTGTTTTGCTCTGTATTGTGTGACTGAAGCCAAAGTGTGCCCACATAACCAACATGGCATCTCTTTCTGTACCAGCTCTTTCGCATCTACATTTTAAATACTTTTAAAACTGCAGATGAACCACGGACAACTGTATTTGTTCTGTAGTTTCAGTTGGAGGTAGCAGCCTGTATGAGAGCATTAATGTTAGTTACAAAGTTGTAATGTTGGTTTCTGTAAAATTTCAATAAATTGCTAAACTCCGCGATAGAGAACTGTAGATAAAAAAAATAGTTTCACTGAATAAAACTAGAACTTTGTTATCAGTTCCAAATATATTGTTCCCCTTGCTGCCATGAAGAAATCGCAGGCACATACTCCAACATGCATTAATTCCTTAGTCAATGAAAGTCACTGTTTCTGTGGTCTTCTTAATCCACCACTTATATGTGCTGTGCAACACAGGGAGTAGTTGCATGTTACAACCACAGATAAAAGAACAACTCAAATTTATTACCTACAAATCAAATCAACAAATTGCTGTCATGGCTTGACTTTCCTTAACTCCAGCTAACCTTAGCTAGCTACACTTTACCATTGGAGCATTTAATAATTTGATAGAAACTAACAAAGTAACAGAGAATGACAGTTTTAAAACCTGGTTTAAACAAATAAATGTTAAACATGGTAATTTACCTGTTTCAAATATCACTCCACTTGCAGACATGAGGACATGAGGAAAGCCTCTATACACTGTGAGTATTCCCCGTCACCAACCCTGTTTTCTTCTTCTTCTTGTTAAAATTATGGCAGAATCTGGTGCTGTCTTCTTCGTCCATCTCTTTACAACTACTTCTGCTGATTGTCACAGTGTAATTTTCTGTATATGGATGACGACCATTGTGTACATCTGCCATGAGGTCTGCCGCCGGGTCCTTCTCTGATTTTTTGCAATGCTGTTCTATTAGACTTGCATAGTTGTAGCTATGTGTACTTAAAACTGGTACCTGAGTGTATTGCAATCCAAAATTCCTTATCCACATTGCCAGTAGTCTCAAACTCTTCTCTTCTTTTACTTATTGCACAATTCTCCTACCTGGTGCCGTCTAGATTATTTCTTTAACAGTGAAACCTTTTTAGTAATGTTTACCTCTTGAAGGAAATATTCTATAACTAAATGTTTGTATCTATCCAAATAACTTTTCACCCTCACAGTTGCTTACCTCTTGCATTATGATTTCTTTCTGTGGTAAATTGGTGAGCAGGCCACTGGCTTGCACAGCTTCCAGATTCTGCCACAAACTCAGTGAGCGAGCACTATTCCTCAGCTGCAGCTGTAACACTGGGGGGGACATGTCACTGGATGCTGCTACAGTAGTCCCTGCCGTGACCCCAGGAGAAAGGTTCTCACGCTGCCGCCGTTGCTCGATCTCCTGCTGCTTGGAGGTGTCCCGGTATTCCTGGTACAGGAAGGCTGTAGGGTCAAATGAAAATAGGTACACACATAAAATTTGTTTTTGCTTTTAGGAAAGGCCTGGATTACCACTCTGCTGAAGTGACATTTTCAAGAAATTAGGAACAGTTTTAGAGAGGTTCTCCCGCACATCTCGGCTAGCTTCTGTTCCACTGCCCCATGTAATTGTAATGACCTCATGTTTCAGTACCAACAAATTGCTACTCGACTACATCATTTATCATAGGTTAACTTCCTGCCAGCACTGGAAGCTGGAATGTGTTGCGTTGTATAAATTGACATCTCCTGCTTCTCATCACCTTGCACTTACATTTTTGCAAATATCTATCCTGTTTTATAATACAATGTGCAGTCTGTAGGACTGACAGAGCAGAAAGAAAATGAGAGACTTTTTACTACGGCAGTCTGACGAACATCGACTGCTATTTACATTTACTATTTAGATCAGTTCTCCCACACAGCACCGAGATCAGTTGGCCATCTTACTGACCAACTGACTAAAGTCATGATGATTGCTCATGTTGATATTTGTGTTTTATTATGTGTTTATAACAATATGATGTGATTGTTAGTAAACGTGAGTGATCTTGCAATTTTTCAAACTGCAAACATCAAGCTAATGTCATGCTACAACAACTACAACCAGCAATACTAACTGGAAGCTAAGAAGCAAAACTGTCAATACAAACAAAAAAGGGATGAGCCCCATGAGATCAATGTCGTCAGCATTGCATTTGAGGTAGACGAATATATTTGATATTAAACATATCTGCAATTTGATATTGCCTCACCATTGTGTGTGTGGCAACAAGTGATTAGTGTCTGGTAGGTTTGGTTAAGTTTATACAAGTAAAACTAAAGTTTACTGATAAGAACAGGTGCTCTTTTCATTGTAGCATTAGCAATGTGTATATCAAGACAGAAGGTGACTTTGAACAACAGGGGCTTGTTGCATAATCTCTGCAGATTGCTTTGGTGGGCGTAGAAGTGGACTGAGAATTACATAAGAGAGAGTGAAACACGCACACACAGCCAAAGAAATGCACAGAGAGAGAAACACCCTCCTCTACGTATATCTGTAAACCACAGACAATATTGTTGCACTGTCTTTCTGTTCTTTTGTTGAGCTTTTGAATTGATTACTATAGCCCTGCAGGTAAGCTGCTGTCTTGAATAAATTTGGACTAATCCATGCAAATAACCGTTATCCTGTGTACACTCTGGATAATGTGCACATAGACTTCTCACTATATTGAGTCAACACAGTCAACTGTCAGCCCAGACACTTAACCATGATGAACGATTCAGAGATACAATAACAGTGAAACTCGATGGCAGTGCTGAAGCCTTACCAAGTCTATTGTTGGGTTAATCAATTGTTTTTGCAAGTGTGATGCGTATGTGAATGTGTGTCTTACCAATGTTTAGTCATATAATTTATTCACAAATAAGAAATCATTTTGTAACTGTTCTGGAGATGGAAAAAGCGGGTGGAAAATATACGGTACCCTCACCCTTTGACAAGTCTTTCCTCACCAATGTTTTTGATGATGTTGAGGCTGTGGCAGATTGTCTGGGAGCTATCTCCGTTGTTCAGCAACCTAAAAAGAAAGAAAAAGGACATACTTGTTTGGACAGGCAGGCAGGTGGCTGAAATATATTCATATTATGCTTCATTTTACTATGTAAAAATGATGCAGCCGTACTATAGGTGCATTTCAGCACACAGACATACAATGATGAATTATCTCTGTCGTCTTCTCCATCAAACAAACAGAATGAACCCAAGCAGGGGAATTACTCTTTGCATTATTTGATGGAAATATAAAAACATCCGTCTGCTCCTCTTCACACTCACTCTCTAACCGCACAATGAGTTCCTCCTCAGTCATTCCAATCTCTCCATCATCGGTTTTCACATAATTTACAGTGCATTTGTTATCTTGTTTTTCACAAGCACAAGTGCTGAAACCATTAGTCATTTTTGTTTGCCTGTTTTATGTCTAGTAATGTTAGCAGAAACCCACAGTTTAAGCTTTATTAAAATAATCTGTTTTCATTTATATCCTTTATACCTCTGTTTCCAATGTAATTTGGTCTGACCTGAGGTTGATGTTATCCCGGTCTGCTCCACCAGAACTGGGCTGTTGTGAGCTCATGGTTTCCCCTCTGACCTCCTGTACAGTGCAAGCTGCAGCTGTTTGCTCAGACAGCATTTTTATGTCTCCGTTATGAATGTTGTGAGTCCGGTAAGGGATCATGTCAGCTTTAAAATCTCTATGCTGGCTGTTGGAGGCAGTAGATATGTCCTCACTCCTCCCTCCTCCCACTCCTCCTCTTGTCCTATCCGCAGAATCACTGTTGTACAGAGCATGTCTGCTGCTGGCCTCACCATTGCTTGGCAACGCAGTTCTGGAATGATGGAGCTGTGGTGAAAGCTGAGGGCTACATTTGAGAGCAAAAAACACACTTTAGAATCACATCTATAGCAGCCATCTTTATCCTTACCTTGGAACCATAATTCTTCACATTACTGAACAGCATATTCTCTCAGCATAGTAAGGTCATGTACAACTGCCCCTTTTTATTTGTCATGTCATCTTCACAGTTATAGATTTATTTGTTTAAAGTCTAATGCATGTTTTTATTCAGCAACAGCCAGCTGTAAATTTCCCCATTGTGAGACAAATAAAGGAATATCTTATCATCTTATCTAATTCAGTGGTTGGATCCTCAAAAGTCTACATTTCTATGTTAAATACTGTTTGCCCTAATTCTATGGACACAACAATCTTTTGTATTCCTCAAAATCCCATAATCCCATAATGAACCTTTGAACTTCGTCTGTGAACACCCGACCAAAACCGCTCACGGCATCACCTGGTAAGGGGCCAAGGTCATCAACCAGGACATTCAAATTATGATCACCGGTTATCACATAACCAAAGGTTGACACTGAGAAAAGAATTAAGATCCATGTTCACCTGTAAATTGCTGAAGCATTCAAGTTATCCTGTACAACCTTTTTCAAAACAGGACTTTGACATTTGTTCATGTGTGACATGCATATGATGTAGATTGTATACTGTACATTGAGAAATCATTCTGTTTATCATGTATTTATGGTAATTTTGTCATTCACTGGCAAATTACATGGACAAGCCACAGCAACACTCTGTTTTTATGTTACTGTTTTGCTTAACAATAACAACATCTAGGTTAAGAAAATTTCCATTAATATTTTGACACTTTATTGTATTTGCACACACTTCAGTTTAAGACTACATAACGTCAGTTAACTAACATGGAGGGCCTTTATTTTTCAACCTCACACAGACACCTTTTATTCAAAAGGATTAACGTGGTAATTTCTGACAAGACGCTTGAAATCAGGAGACTGATACAGGAGATGGACGTCCCAGGCATAACCCTGGCTTTCATTTCTCTTGCAAGAGGACACAAGTTCTTCTTCAAGGCATCTTTTATACATGCATCTGCAACACCTGGTGCACAATACATCAAGTTGTCTGACATGAAGTCCCATTTCTGATTGGCATGCAAAAATAGTATCCTCTGGCGTGTCCTTTTGAGGTCCCACCTTGACCTCCAACTGACCAAAGGAATTTGTACAACCATAAACTAAACACAGAAATACACCAAACAATGTCTACCTAGCTCTGCTCTCGGCTTTCAGTGAGCTAAATTGAAACACAGCGTGAAGTGCAAGGATTATGAAATTGCCACTGCAATTAACATCATAAATTATAGCACTTGTTATTATGTTTTGACTTTGATGCAGCTGGTTTAATAGGTGTGGCTACCAGATGCTCCCGTTAGCATCATTAGCTTAGATCAACCTCCACCATCTCCCTCCAGAGAAACTCATCCTGGACACCCAAGAGAAACACAGTCAACACGGCAGCACAGTCAAACTCCAGCCAACAAGCAGCTCCACAAACACCAGAACAAACACACTGAGGAAACAGCGCAGACGTCCCGGACAAAGACACCACACGGCCGGCGGCAGTTAGCTGGAGGGCTTTAGCCTGATGCTAATTCATTAGCTGGCTATTTACTACTAATTGAAAAAACGGGAGCACAGACTTTTTGTACAGTCTGTTAATACAGTTAATCGCACATCAAGCCCTGTTATTTATCCAGTATTTACATGAAAAATTATCTGAAAGGCAAAAACACCACAGACACAGATCAGGTTCAGTGACTGAATGAACTCCATGTTGAGCTGACAGTCAGCTGTCAATAAAAGTGATGTGCTCTTTATTTTTTTTAATTTTAAACGTGTGTGTTATATAAAAAAAATACCCCTCGCACAGTTGTTATGAAGGGGAAAATCAGCTAAAGAGACCAAAACCATTTTTGTACCAGGCTGTAAACATGTTTTCTTCTGCTGTAAAGTTGGACATTTTAACATGGGGGTCAAATGCAATTGACTCCCTTTTGGAGCCTGCCTCTAGTGTTCATTCGAGGAACTGCAGCTTCATTTTTTTAGTGCTGGAGGTTGCCGCTTAATTGCAACCAAGATGTACGTGTACAACGTGACGTAATTAAAGTGTAAGATTGCTGTTTTTGTACAATATAGTATATTGTATAGTAGCCTTACATTTAGGTAACTAAAACTGCTTGATTAGGAACTATGATGATTATGGTTAAAAGAAATCATTACAATTTCTGCTTCCTGGTCTACACAATGTGGGTGCAAGAAATCGTGCTGGTTTATACTTACTGTTCATTGCTGGTGGAGTATAAGATGTGGACCATTTTATTTACCACAGGAATTCACCACTGACCTGATTGTGGGAGTGTATCCCCCTCAGCCAAGTGCTAAGGAAGCGCTCTGTGAACTGTATCGGGGAATCAGCTAGCTGCAGAATGCACACCCTGACCACCCAGACTGTTTATTGTCGCCAAAGATTTCAACCATGTATGTTTCAAGTCAGTACTCCCTAAATTTCACCAACATGTGGACTTTGCAATGAGAGGGGCAAAGACAAACTTTCATCCCCCCATCCCCAACCAATTCACGGCTGTGCAGCAATGCACAGCTCAAATCACATCAGCAAGTTTGCTGATGACACAACAGTGGTGGGTCTCATCAGCAAGATGAACGAGTCAGCATACAGAGAAGAGGTGCAGGCTAAGGGACTGGTGCAGAGTCATCAACCTGTCTCTGAATGTGGACAAAAAAAGAGATGGTTCTTGACTTCAGGAGAGTTTGGTGTTCACCTGGCAGAGCAACTCACTTGGACCCTCAACATGAGCTTCATAGCTAAGAAAGCCTGTGTCTGAGTCTGTGAAGGCTCAGCAACGCCCATCTCCCAGCCCCCATCCTCATCATATTCTACAGAGGGACAGTCTAACAGACAGATATGTCAGTGACAACATCTTTTGTTTTTGGCTATATTGAAAAAAAAAAGATCATGAGTTTAAGATGGTGAATTAACCTACACAGAGATTGGATAGACTAGTGTGCTTATCACAGACATGATAAGCCATTGAGATAACCAAGTATGAAGTTTGAAAGTGGCCTGCATGCATTGTTTAAACAAGCACTGTATGTGCTTGTTTGTTTTTTGGGTGTGTTTGTCTTCAGGTAGGGTTGGGCAGTGAAGGCACGCAGACTCACCGCCTAGCCCCGAGCAATAAAGGTGATTTGTGTGGTGAGGGAGTATTGGAGGAGGAGACTCCTGT
This sequence comes from Holacanthus passer, assembly GCA_025331565.1. Classification (NCBI taxonomy): domain Eukaryota; kingdom Metazoa; phylum Chordata; class Actinopteri; family Pomacanthidae; genus Holacanthus; species Holacanthus passer. The sequence goes on along the minus strand of JAFREQ010000072.1, from coordinate 1,409,198 downwards.
TCTGTTGGATGGACTGTTGTCCAAACCAGGCCTGGTAGAATCTGCAGAGAGAGAGAGAAACAACCATTTGATTTTTTAATTAAGCAAACGTGTTAGTCAAAACTAACACTGGGAACAACAAACAATGCCACATGATTTCAACTCTGACCCTTTAAAGAAAGCTTTACTTTTACTGTAAATGAGTAGCCCTTTTAAAAAAATATTTAGATAATCCTTGTGATATTAAAGTCTCTGTAATGCGCACATGAATACACTACACAACATTATATTAAGAGGTGTCTGAAATGGTTCAAGACTTTAATTATGATTTATTGTGTATGGCCTACTGTCAATACACAGTATCTGAAAATGCTTTTGTTTTCCTGTCACCTAGATCCCAAATATTTTTAATGTAATGGTCACCCATCTATTAAAAAAGATGTGCCAAGCATTCAAAACTTGTAATTGGCTGATAATACGCCAGTGTTATTTTTCACTCAGACTGTAACAGAATCTCCTGTTGGTGTTCCATGTTACTGTGGCAATCCCAGTGTCTGTAGTTGTGTGTATTCCACTGAGTGTTTTGATCTGAACTTTGATTTGTACATTCCCACTTGTGACAGATAAATATAGTATAATCAGATTCATTTGGAAAACCTCCGGACAGGTTATAAAGATTGAGTTAGCAAAATGAAACGCACTTAAGCCCTGAGGATATGCTGCTGCACAACTCAAGCAGCCCCCATAATACCATAAAGATAATATATCAGAAAAATATGAAGTGGTGAGTGACAAGTAAGAAGTAAAAAAAATAATACATTTGGGTAAAATTAAGGTATACAGTATATGCAGCATTAACACAGAACCATCATTATTGACTACTGGAACATTTGAATATTTTCAGGGACAGCCATTTGAAGTGCAGCAGCTTAATTCCAGCCCCACCCTTCATTGCAACAAATTCTCCAGATTAAATGCCAAAATGCTTTGTTCGTCATTGCTCTTTAGGATGACATGTATAAGTGTTTCCTAACTTGATGCCATTATCTACAACACAAAATAATTGTTCTGTGCCTTCCAAATCAGCAACAACAAATCCCATTTTTACCCAATGCAAAACCCTGACACCCACTAACATCTTTTCATCGTTTTGTCTTCAGTGGGAAAGGCATTGGCGTTCATTCCCGGGTCAAATGACTCCGCAGTAGTTATCAGTTCCAGTTTCAATCAGCAGTGATGGAAACATGCAAACGCTTTTTTTCGCCCCTTTGCCAGTGCAACTCTATGACACCTTTGAACATTGTTTATTATTTTTTACAGTCTGGGAACAATGTGCAATGGCTACATTGCTCAATCGCCATTGTCACTGATCTCCACACTGCTTTTTATTGTTCCCTGTTTTCCACCGCATTTGAGACATTGAATGTGACATTGGACCAGTCTTTTATTGTGGCCTTGTTGCATGCTTATTCTAGCTAGTGTTTTAACTCAAGCAGGATGTTCTCATTATGGATTTGCTTCATCTTCTGCTCAAGATTTTTTACAAAATATTGTGATCTGATCTTCTGTTTTTTTGTTGGCTTTGATTTCTACAACAGGTGCCAACAACAGTGCAGATCTCATCTGAGCTTTTCACTCACTTCTCTTTTTCTTCTTGGCTGGAATTACATTAGCTGGGTGCTGCTTCTCACCCCTGCTTTTCTTTCCACCACCTCCTGCTCCTCAACATGTTCTAGCCCCTCCTCTGGCTCCTCACTCTCCATCTCTGCTTCATCATCCGGTAAATGACAGACAACTTAATGGATATTCCATATCTCTTTATTTGATCTCTTTATTTTTCAGTGTCCCAACACCACAGATGAGTGTGGCAAGGTGGCAAAGGGATTCCAGGAGCAGTGGCAATTCCCAAATTGCCTTAGAGCCTTGAATGGGTAAACATATCACTGTCATATCTCTACCATCCTCTGACTCAATATACTACAACTACGACTACAGCTTCTCTCCTGTGCTGATGGCCTTGGTTGACAGCAACTACAGAGTTGATGTAGGGTGCAGTGGCTGGGAGTCCAATGGTAGGGTTTTCAGGGGTTACGCACACCAGGAGTCTCTTGACAATAAGACTGACAAAATTCCATACTCAGCACCACTTCCAGGAACCTAGCAGCTCACACCATATGCCATGGTTGTGGATGAGGCATTTGTGATAAAGGAATACATCCTCAAACCCTACCCCAGCTGAGTCTTTCAAAAGAGCAGAGGGTCTTCAACTACAGGCTGTCAAGGGCACATCCTCTTGACAATATAAACCTGCCGCTGGGGACTGTGGACAAGATCGTCCTGGTCTGCCGTGTGCCGCAAAGGTTCCTGTTTGACAAGTGTGAAGGTGGCTACCCCAGTGGTCAGGAAGGCACTTATATCACTGGCCACTCCATCACTGGACACAGTGTTCTCACTCACTTTCACACTGGGTCACAACAAGACAGTTACATTATCATACTGAAACGTTTTTTTCCCCACTATGGTTACAGATCCAATACCAAATTAAACATGGAGCTAGAAATTGATATTTTTATTAGATTAGATTAGCCAGACATACTGATTACTATGGTTTTACTGTGTTTATTATTTGACTAAAGAAACCTAGTTGTTGAGTGATATTGATGTAATGTCTGTTTTAGTAAAGGTTAAGGTTGCATGTGGACTGGCACTTTAGTTAAGTTAGCAATTTACTACAGATCCCTAACAATTTCTTTTTTCTGCCACCGGTCTTCTGATGTTAGCTACAAGAGGTGAGACGACATAACATTAAACTAAACTTTGGAATAAAACATTAAACTATACTGTTAAAAAAACAATTTGTAATGCCGTTCATTTTACTGCTACGTTCGGGCACTGCTTTTACAAGGCTATTTCATCAGAAAGCATGACATGTCTTCCTCTCCATTCTTGCAATGGAAACATTGCAATTAGTGATGATGCAAGAGACTCAATGCACTTATAAAGAACAAAGGAAATTTTGAAAAGATTTAACACAAATGTTTCAGCTCTCCTTACTAACATTTAACAGTATTGTGATCTAGAGACAGACAAACACATTAACACCTCCTATGGGCAAAGTCACCAATTGACCTAACCTGTGAACGAAAACCCAGAGCATCCAGAGAGAGGATACTCTAGCTGTGATTTGACTATTCAGTAAATAACTTCACTGTATAGGATAACACAATAGGCAATGCAGGAACATTCTTATATTCTTATCCTAAAATTTTCATACATTTTTCTTCACAAACTCTCATAACTACAACTAATAAATGCTCACATTTCTATATAAGGCTGCCTGTTCTGGTCTGTTACTGGACTCTCAAAATCAGTTCCAATTGCTGCCAAAAAACCCCCCTCAAAATTTGGTCTAGCATGTGGAGAATTAAATTCAACCTCACCAAAACTCAGCTTATTTAATTCACCAGAAACCCCCAACTCAAACCAATTAACTACCTCACTCTCCACAGCACTCCCATCACCTTGGCCAAAAGTGACAAAGTTTTTAGGAGTCACATTTCAAAGAAACATGAACGGACCACCCACATCAACAACCTGGAAAAAGAAGCCAATCTGAGACTCAAACCACTCAAAGCACAAGTGGACACAAACACTGAGCAACTGCAGCACCATAAATCATTCTCACGGTTTACCAGACATATATCATCTCAGTCTTTGAATATGTAATAGCAGCCTTGACCACAGCCTCACAACACCAATTCACGAGACAGCAAATAATACAAAACAAGGTAATAGAAATGCCACACAGACTAGCCATACTTCTACTACTAGTACCACTACTTCTTTATGCACTGAAAAAACATTTGGCTATTGCTATCAAACCACTTGCTATCTTGATTAGAACACATTCATAATTACATAGAAATCAGATAGGATACCCCATGTAATTAATATACTGACCTCATTCTTTATTTTTAACAAAACCAGATGAGTCTGTACCAATTTTACTCAAAATCTTAGAAAAAGGCTAAAAAGTAAAGAGTATCATAATGCCATTGAATGATGCTGGGAGAAAATGGTTCTCTTCAGGCTTAGAATTACACCTAAGTCAACATAAAATAACCTACTCAGGAGCGCAGATACCATACACTATGGAAAAAATTAAACTGGAATCGAAAGCCTGCCTTTAAATCTTTGTTAACCATGTAACCTGTTAATCATGTTAACCATGTTAAAATGAAAACATGTTTTACCCAAGTTTTAATATTTTTCCAGTTGTTGCCAGATGTCCAAAGTCCTAATTTATAATATAATATAATAATATAATAATTAATATACTTAATAGTGAATTTCCCCATTGAGGGATGAATAAAGGAATATCTTATATTTTATACTGGTTACAGTCAAGGAGTAAACTTAAGATCCTTCAGCAACTACCACAGCAATGTTTGCAACATTTTGAAATTTTCTGTTTGGCAGCTCAAACACAAGCATTTTGGATGTCTAGAAGAGGTGAGGCCCTGGTACATTCATCTGCATGGAAGGATATAAAAGAGCATTGTGCACCATAACTGATAATCGAGTGATTGGACTTGGATAGCATTCAGAAGAAAGAACGTGTTTCATCAATCTTTCTACATTCAGACTACATTGTAAAACTAGAACTTTGACCTTATTTTTATGAATGATAGTGTTACTCAGCTCTGGTACATGAAAGGCCTTCAAGTAGTTGGGGACATGTATAAAGAGAGCAAGCTATTAACATCTGAACAATTAGCCTGTAAATATGGTATACTAAATCATTTTTTTAAAGTTTCTTCAAATCCTACATGTTTAAAGATATTTCAAATATAAAGGAGAAAAGATGGGAGATTATTTAGGACAGCTACAAAGATACAAGATGAGAAAATATTAGCCTCTACAGTAAGTGATGTTGCACTGTCTGGCACAGAGGCCAGTAAGTTACAACGCCAACATATGCCACTAAAATCAGGAAATTATAAAAGAAAAAAGGAAAAATGTTGTTGAACCTCTCAGTAAATTGGCAGAACAGAATATTAAATTTTCATTATGTTTATTTTATATTTTATTTCTATAAAACCTAAAACTCCAAATGAATTCATATTAAAACATAATCATTCTACAGTCAAACAAGTGTTTTTCCCACTGTGGAGAAAGGCCAACTACATGACTCTTATGACATTTCTGGACAACATTTTGTTTGCACCCAAGAGAAAATTGTAACTAATACAAAGCTGCCATAAATTCTCTCAAACCACTTATACTGTACATGCCACTTTAGAACAAATCTGTTTGTACCACTCATTTTTGCATGAGACCCATTGTTCTGTTTTCTGTTGATACACATAAAAAATACACACATACATAATGTAAATAAGAAAGGTTTGGAGTTGTAAAAAGCCAGAGATCTTTGGCGGTGCTAGACTAGCTGGGACTACTATACTGAAAGAGATGGAACGGACATTGATCATTTACTGTTGCTCCTAGTAAAAAAAAAAAAAATCAAGTCTGTTTCCCTGGATGTTGGCATATCCCTTTTAGAAGCTTCATCAATAGTTTTTTACGTTCAGAAAGAAAGCACTCAAACATTATTGTTCCAAAACTAGAACATTTTAACACTAGTGCTCTTTTTTTTAATTTTAGGAAACTATTGGCCCTCTTGATAGTTTAGTTTTTTAGTGGCCATAAGGTAAGAAAATCTTGATCAATAATCATATTATACAATAATCATTTATTATAATTTCATTTGGACTTCAAATCAGGAAACACATTACTGGTTTTAGTTCCCTTTTTTCATTTCAGGTAATCAATAATCTGTCTTATCTTGTGACATTTTTCAACAGGCCTCAATGTTTTATGACTTAATTTTACATTTTTTTATTTGCATCAAGTAATCACTTTGATCCCTCCCTTTGAAGCCGGGCAAAGTCTAAGCTCAAACATTTCATTTGGTATGGCTTTATAAATATGGTGCATACAGAGTTGTATTTATGCAGGAAAAAACTCAACACACTTGTTGAAACTAATTATGACTGTTCACCATTCAGTTACTGCAATTGTACTTCTTAAAGACAATTGATTATTGATCCATAAGTACAAAGAAGGTTGGCAAATAAAACTGCCACCAACGCAACTTTGCAAATCATTTTAGACAATAAGAACAGAATATTAGGTATATTGTTTCATTTGAAAATACAAAGTTCAAGTTGTTTTTAGCTTGAAATTATGAGGTCAGATGATGATCTGTGGAAAGTACAGGTATTACTCAGACTATTGTGCTATTCAAACAGAACTAGTTTCTCAGGTTGCATTCGTGTTGATTTCTACTGAAGGATAGGAATACTGTACCAAGCCTTTGTTCCACTTTCAGTAACAACTATATCAACTGTGGGCAACAATAAAGAGCAATAATACACAGTATCTACAAAAACTCCAGTGCCAAAGCAGAGACAGAACCGAATTTCTAAACATGCTGCTGTTCAGAAAAGTCAACCTGACATGACATGACATGATCACAGGTTCCCCAAAATTAAGGAACAGTAGGAACAATGTTAAATTGCGATCACAGCAGAGGCCTGATGTTCTCTTACTGTTCTCAGACTTCTCAGATGAGACCAGCCTCTTCTTTCTCATTGACCGGTAAAAGCGGGAGTTCCTGCGGATTGGCTCTCTGCTGAAACCAACTTTGGAGTCATCCTCATCGTCGTCCTCCTCATGGCTGGGTTGAACCACAGCTGCTAGATGCTTCTCTGGGGTTTCCTGTGACTTCTGTCCCCGCTTGCCCCTGAACAGGGCAGTCACAGACATGGTAAATGATTCCAGTTTTGTTTTTTAAAAGATGAGAAAATTATGTTTGACTTTATAACTGGGAGAAATAATTAGAATTAGCCGGAATCCAGGAGCAAATCCATGCTCCAAAATGAAAGGTTGTCTCGTGACAAATAAATCCCAAGAATGATTACAGTACAAACAACAACTCAGAGAACAGAGAAGTCGTCCTCAGCTCTCCCTCCTGTCAGATCAGAAGGACAGCAGTGTTGTTAACTACGTAGGCAGCCTGTAGAACCAGGAAAGCCGCTTCGCTTATTTTTGCCTAAGCTGTAATTATTGTATTTATGACTCTCCCTCTCCTGCTCTTTGTCCCTCCTCTGTTCTGCTCCCTCCCTCCGTCCCTTTCTCTACACCACCCTGTTACGTGCTGACATTCCTGAACTCAACCTGGCCTTACCAACCTCCCTGTCTCTCTGTTCTAAAACTCTTTCTTGTGGAACCTGAAAAGCCACCCGCTGGCAAACTACTGTCTGTTCAATTTTCTCTGCTATCAGAGTTTCTCAGATCCCTTCCCAAAATCTATCTATTTTCTCACTCTTGGCCCTTCATATTTAAGTAAAGGTTACATTATTATTATTATGTGAGTTTTTCAGGTGGTATGTCATTTCCTTGTGTAGAACTGTGTATGAAAGTCATGGGTATATTGTTTCTGGCCATGTTTAGCCAGGGCCCCATACACTAGTTTTATCTCTAGTCAGCTGACAAGAGGAGTTTAAAGTTCAAGTTCTCTTTTTCCCCCACACAGCAATAAGCCTGCCTGTGCTACCTTTCAACAACACTGATTTCTGAAATTGAGATAATAAACAACACAATCTCCTAAAAGACTGAGAGCATTTTCTGCATTGTTGTCCATAGGAAAATGTTGCTAGTTTCTCTCCAAGTAGGGTTAGGGTGACGCAGATGATGTTATACTTTTTTCGATTGGCCTTGCATTATGTATGATGAATCAGCCTAGGAAAAAAACAATTATTTGCACTGTTTGTTATCATTTGTTTTGGTTATATTATTGTAAAACATTTTGGACTACAGTTTTCCCCTTTTATTTTCATTTAAAGGGTAAGACTGGTATTTTTCTATATTTTTCTTCGTTCCATTCATCTGTCCATCCATCTATTCTCTGCTGTTTAGCCGGCTGCAGTGCTGTCCCCAGCAATGTCTTCTGGCTCCATCTGGATGATCCTGAGGCATTCTCAAGGCACAAGTGTGTGTGTTCATTGTAACATGTCACCCAGTGTGAGGAATAAGATATATCAGGCTTTGGATACACACACAATACTTGTTAGCAGGATGAATTAATTGTTGGTTTTGAGAACATCCAGGGAATGGACATTGAGATGGTGACATCTTATAAGTACCTGGGTGTTCCCCTCAACAACAGACTGGACTGGACTCATAACACTAATGCAATATACAGGAAAGGTCAGCGCAGACTCTATCTGCTCAGGAAACTGAGGTCTTTGGAGTGCAAGGGGCCTGAAGACCTTCTATGACTCTGTTGTGGCATCAGCCATTTTCTACGGAGTAGCTTGCTGGGGCAGCAGCATATCGGCTGCAGACAGGAAGAGACTGGACAAACTGATCAAGAAGGCCAGCTCTGCACTGGGTTGCCCCCTGGACCCAGTGGAGGTGGTGGGAGAGAGGAGGATGATGGCTAAGCTGTCATCCATGTTGGAGAATGACTCCCACCCCCTGCAGGACACTTCGCTCCTTCAGCGATAGACTGCTTCACCTGAAGTGTGTGAAGGAGCGATATCGCAGGTCTTTCCTTCCTGGAACCAGCACTGCTCCCAATAGACACCTTTATGTCATTACATCTGTGCAACATTCTTTTATTTATGTCAGTATATCTATTCTAGATTCCATTCAGTGTGCAATATTTCATTCAATTCAATGTACAATATTTCAAATTTAATATTTTCATATTTAATTATCTTGTAAATTTGTTAATACTTTTTATTTAGACAAGACAAATACTTTTTTATTTAACTGCTCTATCTTCTTTGCTGCTGTACAATGTGAGTTTCCCCACTGTGGGACGAAGAAAGGTATATCTTACCTTATCTTATCTTATCTTATCTTTTATAAAAAGTATTATGTGTAAAAGTATCATCATCTGAACTGTCCAAGGTATTTTCCCAACAGATGGTGCCCTTTCTATTGTTGCAGCAGTCCTGGTAGCCAATGCCTTACCTTGAGGTACGACTCAAGGCCTGACTATCTTAAATCCTAAATCTCATAAAGATTTCCTTTATTTTGACAGTTAGGGCTTCATTTGCCTATTGAATAATGACTATAACAATTTAGTCCGGATATTTGCTAGAAGAATCAGACAGTACTTGAATGTACAATTAATGAAGCTTAATCAGTGTTTTATACCTCTGTGGGATTTAGTTGATTATTCACACTTGATTTCAGAAAGCATTTTTTTAGACCTCATCAAAGCTTTTGACATTGTTAGTCATAATTTTCTTAGGTCACCAAACAGTAATGCCAATTGTTTGATTAAGATAACATTTGAGTGATCAGCCACATTTGATATGAAATGTAGCATTCTTTCAGTTTACCAAGTTTTTACTTGAGTATACATTATGAAGTCATGTGATCTACAGGGCATTACCAGTGTTGAACCATTGTTATTTCTTAACCGACAGATGACACAACCTTGTTAAAGACATCTGTTAAAATAATAGAATAGTTTACCAAAGCTTTTGGTCTTCACCTAAATTTAAGACATGTTAAGCATTACAGATGGTGATGTTGATTAAATTTCCAATATTAATGTGAAGAATATTTACTGTTACCTATTTAAATCTGATTATAGATAAAGATCAATGTGAAAGATTTATTAATAATCTATAAGAGGCAGGGATTTACTTTCAAAGGCTGAGGAAATATCTAGATTAACAAATTAACTGTCTCTACATGTTGATCATTATGTGACCATAGTAGACCAAGTTCTATTTGATTTTGCAAGGAAAAATGCACTCAAATATTAAAAAATCTTAATTAACAAGCTTTCAGACAGTGATCTTCTTCATGGCATGACCAGGTAGTCTATAATATATTGGATTAAAAATTACTTTACTACATCTTCTGCTCTGGTGAGTGGTGAGAGTCAAAGAGCAAGTATTCGTCTGTGCTTGTGTGTTTCCTGTAGACTCCAATGTGTAGGCTTGCTTCAATGTGTATATCACAGTCCAAAAAGGCCAAGCTACTGCTCCTGATGTCCTCTTGTGTAAACTTGATCTTACTGTCCACTGAGTCAATGTGTTTTGTTAAGGCTTGCACCGCCTGGGGTTCTAAACCAGTGGCTCGGTGCTGTTTCCCTGATGGAGCTCAGGGCTCTAAGTTAGAAGATATCAGAACCCTGCAACACCAAGCCGATAGTGTACCAACAAGTGCCCAGGCCTAAAAGAAGTTAGGCCAGTTGTTTACCTACACCTGAAAGAGAAGGGACACTCTTATGAGGACAAGTAAAGTAAGTTGTTGTAAAGTTTAAATAATTTTTGTACTTGAAAGTATGATGAAGTAGTGATGAAGTAATAAGAGTCCAAAAAGTAGTGGGTTTGAATACGATTAACGTTAACGATGATTTCCCATTCTTATTTATGTGGAAATTAATCACAGTTTTCTTGCATTTTTTGAGACAATATACAGTGAAATTGTAAAGAAAAATCAAACATTGTATTGTATGTGTATGAGTGGACAACTTTGCAAGGAGAGTGTTTTGCAAAGTTTCTGTGCGGAATAATAACAATAATAATAATAATAATAATAATGATAATAATAATTATTATTATTATTTGAGAATGATGAGTGTGGTGAAAAAAAACAATTAGTGTGCCCATATCCCAGTAATCCATTGGGCAAAGGCAAAGGATGTTATAATAGTATTCATCCAGGAGTATGGCTGAAACTGGGAGATTGTCTTTGTGGCAGTGATAGTCCTACTATACAGGCTAATATCACCAGTGCAAGTATTACTAGCAGGACATTATCATTTAGGTTCATAGGCCACACACAAACACAAACACACACACACACACACACTAAATAATATATTTCTTCTATAGCTGAATGTACTGTAAAAGCTGTTAAAACATATAACACCTAAAAACACAACGTTTTATTTAATTATTTATATTTTATGTACTTCATCATATTGGTCCCACCAGCGAATTTATATACACAAGTTGCATTGTTTGTTATTTGATGTATATACCAGCTTTTCTGTTTCAATAAAGTTTATTGGGAAAAACAATGAAGAAGAAGAAAAAGAAAAGGAAGAAGAAGAGGTTCCTGGAAGTGTCAAATTTCAAATTAAATTACTGGCAAGAATAAAGTAAAAATATAATTTCACGTTTGGGCATTTAGCCTTCATAATAAAAGCAATCTTTAATCATCAAATACACGAACAAAAGGCTTAACTATGAATACATGTAAATTGCCGTCTACTTCTTCAAATGAAACTTCTGACACAGTTGGTTTATTCCGCAGCTGTTAATCTAAACAGCGACAGCAATGTAAGAAGCAGTAAACTACTTTGGATTGGATTTGTATCGCTGGCCACAAGCAGCGTCATGCTTTTATTCTGATAAAAGAAAAACCCAACCGGATGTCGTGGTCTTGTATTCGCTTACAGGAGACGGACAGTGTAGTTACAGTGCCACAGCTGTGGATGAAAAAAGTCAAATGGCTGGCAGCAGGCTGGAGAGGTTTGGAACTGTATTCACCCGGTAAGAGAGCAGCATTTTACACCCTTTGTGCTTGTGAACGTTGGGTAGGAAGGCAAGTGTCTAAGAGTTACTATTAACGATACTATTAGCCATATTATTAACGGCCTTGAAGGATCACATTAACACGTGTTCACTTGAAAGTCATGTCATTAAGCGCAATAACAGCGGTGCTGGTTACATAGATACTGTGTTAGTTATTTACACCGGGCGGTTTTATTGAGTGAAAGCGGGTTTTTTCAGCCAACAGTTAACGTGGATCATTTTTTTTCATCAGCGATTGTATCGTTAGCGGGCTAATGTTAAGTCGTATTGCTTCTCAGGCAACTATGACTGTAACGTTAAATTAAGATACGCGTTATCAAATGAACGAAACAATGCTAAAGATAATTGTCAGAAGTGTCATTTTTCAAGAGCATGACCGGTGACACAACGCTGAAAATATGATGACGTCATAGACATGCGACCAATATTGAAGTCATGTTTTCAAAAAATGTTGTAAGACTGGTCCTAAACTCTGACTTGTGGCCTGAAAAACTTAGTGGATGAGCTTAGTATAATAAAGCTTAAAGTTGAACTTAGATCAAATTCTCAAAAAGTGATCGAAGTGTAATTCTTCAGTGCAGTTCTTCAGTATGATACTTATTCTTTTTGTGTGAAACAGCAAAATAACCTAATTTTTTTAGAATTTTTATACATTTGAGACTAAAATGTTTCTCTTGAGTCTGATTTGAAGGTAGCAATTGCATTATTGTTTATCTGTGTGTACATTTTTGATTTACAGTAAATGATATTGCACATGCCACGTTAATCATCAATTGTGTGATGACATGATTCACAGGGTTCGAGATCTGATGCGCTCTGGAGTCATAAAACCATCAGAGAAACCCATCTGGTATGATGTATACAGTGCCTTTCCACCAAAGAGGGACCCACTACATGTGAAGCCACATACCAGACCCTGTACTAAGAAACAGGAGACTGTGCCTGAGATCTTCTACAGAGAGGATGAAGTTAGAGCGTAAGTCAGCTACTTACAGTAGTAACAAACCTACATGCTCCCTATTGTGAAAATAATAATAATCCTGAATGTTGATGCAGAGTTGCAGTGAAAAAATAGACAAGACAGATGCGTGCTGTGTTTTCATCTGCAGGAAAATGACTGGGTTAGGGAAGACTGACTGATTTAAAATCTGCTGCTTTCAACGCCACTGACTAAAATTCCGTAGGCTATGACTTCAGGCATTTTCAGTGCTGTAAGTGGAAAACTGAGTGTGCTTGTCATCACAGAAATTGATATATAATATGTAGGGCTGTCAAAATTGACACATTAACGCGGATTAATCCATCATCATGATTAATTTGATTAAAAGTTTTAAAGCAATTAACCCATCTGCAGCGCAGAGTGACTCAAAATCCCTGAAACGTCTCTGGCAACGCATTTCGGGCAGTATAAGAGGCCTTAAAGCCACCACAGTGGCAGCAAGACTGGAGACCAGTGACCAATTGGAAACAACCATCAACCTCTGGGGCTGAAAAATGAAGCCAATATGGAAGTGCCAAAAAATACAGTTCCTTCAATTTCAATTTTATTTGTGTAGTGCCAAATCACAACAAAAGTTATCTCAAGGCACTTTACATGCAGAGCAGGTCTAGACCATATTCTTTGTAATATTACTTATAGAGACCCAACAGTTCCCATCATGAGCAAGCACTTGATGCGACAGTGGTGAGGAAAAACTTCCTTTTAACAGGAATCTGCTGCGACTGGTTGGGTTTGGGGGGGGGACCATGCAATACTACAATCCACAGGTGTGTATATAGGTGTGCGATAGTCATAATAACAGTATTAAACAGAGACGTGTGCAGTCAGAGGCTTGTAAACATGGATCCAGACTCTGTAGTAAGTTCAAAGATAGTGTTTACTGTATATTATAAAAATGCTTGCCATGTAGGCTGTATTTAGTGGAGATGGAAATGCTTTAGTTAGTGTTGTAGCTGAGATTCCTCCCGTTTCAATGATGTATGGGATGTATTGATTTGATACAGGCAAGCCAGTGTTTCATTGTGTACTTTCAACTACAGTATATGATAAGATGCATTGATGGGTTATGAACGGATATAGGAGGAGGAGAGAGAGAAGGAGAGAGAAGTTCAGTGCATCATGGGAAGTCCCCCGGCAGTCTAGGCCTATAGCAGCATAACTAAGGGATGGCACAGGGCTCACCTGGACCAACCCTAACTATAAGCTTTGTCAAAGAGGAAGGTTTTAAGCCTACTCCTTGAATGGCCACTGGAGGCTGGCTCCAAAAGTGCTGATTTAATACCTACAGACAAATCAAAGATTAAAGCTTGAATATACAGTATGTCCCTTTCTTTGTGATATAGCACATCTGCTTTTTTTTTTTTAAACAATGTTATATTTCATACATTTTAATATTAGTGCCTCCTTGCAATTCACTTTACAATTCAAAAATGCCTTATCAATTTCATCATTAGTTCAGTTATTAGATATGATACATGATATGCTATACATATAAGTGCCTCCTTACAATTTAGTATTAACACTTAATAAAAACGTAAACGGTCATAGTGAAACCATTGCTAAGAAATGATGGTTCTGATGATTGTTAATCTTGTCGTTCTTAACTTACTAGTTTCATCATAATTTATTGAGTGATTTACAGTAATTATATGTTCATGAAGTGTAAATGAAATTGACCAATTTTCCTTGAGCTCATCTGGGTATACAAAAAAATTATGTTTGGATGGAAATCAGCTGTTGCTCATGTCATTCATTAAAAAACTCAAGCATTAAAAGTAGCTGAAGGCGTTTTTGCAGGCTCCACTCACCCATAATTGTCTGCCTTTCAGGAAGTTCTATGAGCAATATGGGACGGGTCCTCGGCCTTTTGATCTGTCCAAATCAAGCTTTGTTTCTACGTGTCAGAGGTATGTTTTTTCCCCTCTTGTCAAAAAAGCACTGGTTTGGCAGTGTTTTTTGAACAGATATTATATACATGCATGGAAGCAACTTTCAGATGGGAAGAAGGGATTCAAATTCCAAGTGTTATGTTAGTTGTGTGGTTATGGGTATGGTTTTTGTAATGCCTGAATCTAAAAAAAAATTGCACACCATGTGTTAGATTTAAAAAAGAAAACAAGTTAAGTGAAAAAGTCTTTGTATTTTGCACTCTTGTATGATATACATACATTAAACATATCATTTCCATGCCAGTGTTACTACATGTTTGTTCTTGTCTTACTTTGATCCTACAGGTTTGTAGACAAGTACACAGAGTTCAAGAGCCACAGTGAGCTGGATGACTCTGCTCTGTTTGAGGAGACTGGGAAGGCTTTACTCACAGATGGTATCGTGTTGAGAAGAAGAGGAGCTCCTCCTGTAAGAGTCTTGCTAATAGTATAAGTACCGACTAGAGCTGCCACCTAAATATTGGTGATTCGATTCATCAGTCAACCTCATGTTAGTGGAATCATCAGCCTTTTTTGTTCCGTTATTTTACACAGAGCAACGCTATATTGAAAGCATGGCAGTGTTGGGAATAGGTAGGAGTGAACTTAGTTGATTGCTGATTGATTTATGAATGACTAGTAGTCATTCATAAAATGACTAATTATTAATATACTTGATAATTTGGGGCACCACCTTGGAAACCAGAGACAATTAACTAAGGTCTAATCAGTCTCAATTCAGAGTAATTGTAGTGCGTGAACCTGAGCACTGACCAAAACACTCAGCAAATGTCTCATTAATCATACACAAATAAAACACAGAGGGCTGCTCCAGTATTAATGAATGAATGTTTATTTTTAAAAAAAGGTGGTTTCCTGTCTCTCAGAGGCCGGTGGGCGAACGAGGTCTGTCCACTGTCCGCTGGTTTTTGTTTCAGACAGAACCCAACTTATTGTGACCCGCAGACGGCGGCACAAAGCAAAGTCTACAGACTTGTAAATAGGCTCCTAGTGAGCCGGTCAGCAATAGTGTTCACACAAACTAATAAGGGCACGGCGGTCTGTTGAGTACACAAAAATCACAGCTTCTTTAAAAGATTAAATTAAATTAATTAAAAGAAAAAGGGAAAAAAAGAGCAGTCTTTTCCTCATCCAGCGAGTCAAGAGCTGCGGCCTAGGTCTTGAAGATTCAAATGTTTGACTGTGCTCGCTCCTTTAAGGTAGGCGGCAAGTTGAAAACTGGAGCTCTCTCCTAACTTGTTGTCACCAGGGAATGCAAGGATGCGGCGTTGCGCTGCGGTTAATAAGCAATTGGTCACGGGGTTTTCAGCCAACGTCAACGTAGCCCCTGCCAGTATCAGCCAATGACTGACCCATGTTTGAGTTTTTGGTTAAATGGCACCTACGTGTGAATTAACGACTGGTGGAGTCTGGTGCTCTTTTTCTTTGACTCTGCTGGACTGTGAAGGAAAGTCTATTGTTCTCCATATACACATGGCTCAGTTCCTAACAGCAGACAGAAAAATTTTACAAGCCAAGTCTTTTTTCCAAATAACCTGCAAACCTAACCATGCTAGCAAAATTGGCTAAACATGGCCTCTATCACAACTTTACTTTCCACCTCAGCCAAGTGTAGAAAGATTTTGTGATATTTTGGAATTCCTTGAATTCCCAATACATTATTTCAAATTTAATATATGGATGAACACCGATAGTGGTTATAGTCCGACCTTGAAATGCCATTATTACTGCAGTATGACTGGATCAACCTTTTGGCTACAGCACTTTCTTCCAGTTATTTTCCGTGCTAAATTCGCAAATTTGCAGTTCAGCTGTGTGGCAAAATATTTGTAGGGTAAGTGTAAATGAAGCACAAGCGAATGACAAACCTGTAAACAAACTATGCAGACAGTTTAACTGTCTTAATCAGACCTACAGGGTGGAGGCTCCATCTCCTAATCAGAATATAGAGTGATGTTCAGCAATGCGTTCAAACATATCCCTAATGATACAAAAATGTCCATCAAAAACTAGGAGGTTACAATTTTAAAATCAGGTGAAAACTGATTTTTGTTTTTGTCCTACAGGTGGCAGCAAAGATGAGGGATCCAGTGCTTGAGCTGAAGCTAACAGAAATGTTAGCAGAGCACCAGTAAGTCAGTGTTGACAGCTAGGAGACGATGGAGCACAAGGACCATTTGATGTGCTGCAGATTCTCCACCCCAGATATGCTGTTTGACTTACTTAAGTTGTAGTTCTGTGTTTGCTGCTCTTCCGGATGTGATGGTCATCCGTAGAAAACAGTTTTATTTCAACCACCAAGTCATGACATGCTTGTCAGGGATCTCAGCCAACATCAGGAACTGCTCTGTTAGCATGCCAGCTTTTTGTTTCCAAGGAGACTGACACTTAGATATAAATTACCATGATGCACTGCAGCACCAGCAGGATGTTGTCATTAAGGAATCAAAACAGCTACATACCCTGAGTCAATATTACGATGGAGAATGGGCCCAAAAACCTGGAAATAGTCTATGCGCACATATATGTAGAAGTATGTCTCAGTGTGTGGAGATGAAATGTGAAATTAAAGTTAGTCTTAAAATGATTATTAAATGTTTTACTTTTTCAGCAGAGGTGTACAGTATGTAGACTACAGAACTTCAGTCACACTCTTTGGCTGGACCATGTTCAGTCTTTATTTGGTGATGACTGTCTCTCTCATTATTATTGTCTCATTCTACAATTTAAGTCCAAAGAAGTTTTTCACAAATGCCTGCAGAAAAGGCTAAATTGCTCAAATATGTTCAGAAAATAAGCTGCAACTTGAAGTAGAAAATGCATTTTGTGCAGAAAATCAATGTGAAAGCTGACAGCTGAACTGAATTTTTAAAGTATTGCTGGTGTAACCATTGAAACTCTGCATTGTTGTAGGACCGACACTCACTTTTCACAATTCTTCACTGCCTGCCATCCAATAAAATTCCACAGTACATATACAAAACTAAATATGACTGTTTTGATCTTCTTTCCACTGTTGGGTGGGAGGTTCGCAGACCTACTGTTGCCCAATATCCATCTGTGGTCACAAAGGCAAGTAACTAGGAGGGCTTGGTCCATAGGGTTCTCTTTCACGTGGGTAAAATGGGCTGGGGTGAGTTTGGTGTGGGTAGGAATTTTTTTCATTTGTATGGTTTGCAGGATGTGTTTATGTGGAGATTTTCTTTTTGGAGAGGGAGGAAAGGACCTGAATGAACTTTAGTGATTACCTGTATAGAGCAATTTTCTTGGTGGTCACGGGTGCTGTGCTCACATCTGTCAGCATTTACATTGGGAACCAATGAGCTCCATATCTTCACTTGGAATTCAATCACCATCAGTGAAACAAGCTATCATTAGGCTGAAAAATCAAAACAAACCCATTAGAGAGATAGCAAAAACATTAGGTGTGGCCAAATCAACTGTTTTGTACATTCTTACAAAGAAAGAACCCGCTGGTGAGCTCAGTAATGCCAAAAGACCCAGAAGACCACTGAAAACAAATGTGGTGTATGACAGAAGAATCCTTTCCTTGGTCAAGAAAAACTTTTTCACAGCAGTTGGCCAGATCAAGAACACTCTCCAGGAGGTAGGCGTATCTGTGTCAAAGTCAACAGTTAAGACAAGAGTTCACCAGAGTGAATACAGAGGGTTCACCACAAGGTGTAAACCATTGGTGAGTCTCAATGAAGGCCAGATTAGAGTTTGCCAAAAACGTCTAAAAGAGCCTGTGCAGTACTGGAACAACATCCTATGGACAGATGAGACAAAGATCAACTTGTACCAGAATGATGGGAAGAGAAGAGTATGGAGAAGGGAGGAAACTGCTCAAGATCCAAAGCGTACCACCTCATCAGTGAAGCATGGTGGTGGTAGTGTAATGGCATGGGCATGTATGGCTGCCAATGGAACTGGTTCTCTTTTTCTCATTTAAGTTTTTATTGGTTTTAACATATTACCAGTCCGTTACAAAAAGGAAAAGACAACATGAACAAAACAACCAGCAACTTAAAAAGGCAAGCCACAAAGACCTCCCCCCAGCACCCCCACAGTTCTTATATACATATACATATGTATACAAACACACACAGCATGTACATAAACACCAACAAATACACATACTGTCCACCAGCCCTCCTCCTGTACCCTTCTAAGAAGTTTCCCTTCTAATATGATCCATAAATGTTTGCCATATTTGACTATTTTTATTTGGAACCTTATTCACTCTGGCAATCATGTTTTCAAAGGCAGCAGTCTCTGCCATGAGTTTAAGCCACTCTGTAAACTCTGGCCTATGTGGGCTCTTCCAGTTGCGCAGAATAAGCCTGGCAGCTACAATAAGACCTGCTACTATCAATCCTGACTCTGCTTTAGTCACGCCTGGTGGCATGAGAGATATATCCCCCAGCAAACATAATTGTGGGGATTCCAATAGAGGTCGTCTGAGCCATCCTTCAAGACCTTTCAGCACCACCTTCCAAAAAGGCAGTACCATGGGACAGTCCCATAGAGCATGGAGAAATGTGCCCACTTCTTGTTTGCATTTCCAACTTCTGTTGTCCTGGGTTAAGCCCATTTTATATAGTTTCAGGGGTGTCAAATAGTATCTATATATGATTTTATAATGTATAAACTTGCTTCTTGCGTCCCTCATAGCCCAGCCTACATTTGAGATCATTTCCTGCCATAAGTCTTCTGTAATCTCACTACCAAGATCCTTTTGCCATATTAGTCTCAAGCTTTCACACAGTCTAGTTTGAATATTTGACATTTTTCTGTAAAACCTTGAGGCAGAGTGTAGAGTATGAGGAGAGTTCAAAAATTCTTGAATCTCATTCTCCCCTTTCACTTCTCTCTTCAGCCCAAAGACAGATCCTAAACTGCTCCTCAGTTTTAATAAATATTAGTAAATATTTCCAAAAATACCCTTTATCAGTTAAATTGAATTGGTTTTTAAGAATCTTAAATGACATAAATGACTGCCCTCTGTCGAGATCATTGACTACACAGATCCCCTTCGCCAACCATGTGTTGCATAAAAACACCTTTTTCCCTATCCTGACTGAGGGGTTATTCCATATGGAGGAGTAGCTTTGTTTGTATTGTGATATTCCCAAAATCTCATGTGCCCTAGCCCATGCCCACTGGGAATGTTTTAAAATTTGTCTGAAAATCTGTCCCTGTATTCTTTTGTGATAACAGTTCCATCACGCGAGATGGAGCCGCGAGAGACCTCTCTATCTTTATCCACCCAGAATTAGACTCATTGGCCCAATGTCTTGCTGGTTTATTCATTTCAAATGCAATGTTATATAATTCCATATTTGGGAGAGCCAATCCACCACAGTCCCTTGAGGCGAAGAGTTTTTTCAGGCTGATCCTAGGTTTTCCATTCCATAAAAACTCCCTAATCAAAGTATTATATTGTCTGAAGATTCCATCAGAGATGGTTACTGGTACCATCATAGAGATGTAATTAACTTGTGGGGCAACCACCATTTTAATAATATTGATTTTCCCCCATAAGGTAAGATTTAGCACTTTCCATTTGTCCAAATTTGTCTTGATTTTTTTAATTAAAGGAGCCATATTAATAGAAATTATATTTTCCAAATCTGAACACAACCTTGCCTAAATATTTCATTCCAACTGGAAACCACTTAAACTGGAGTGTGGTAATTGTTGATTGGCTGCACCCTCTCGATATTGGCATACATTCAGACTTTTGCCAATTAATCTTATAGCCCGATATCTTCGAAAAAGATTCAACGGTAGAGAGAACATTAGGAATAGAAAATACAGGGTCTTTGATAAGTAATAAAATATCACCTGCATACAGAAACATTTTGTGTTCCTCTTCCCCTTGTAAAACCCCCTCAATACTATTGTCTGTCCTGATTGCAGTGGATTGCAGTGCATTTTAAGTCAAATCAGATTGAATAGTTTGCTTACTACAAGGAGAAATAAAATCAGAAAAGAACAGTAAAGTTTTTTGCCAGTGCTCCGCTAAGCCTCTTTGTGCGTATGTGTTACCCCACCCTATATTCCCACCCATCCACGAGACCGCAGGAGATGGCAAGATGCCGGGTTGCCGTTTTAATGAGCGATGGTTTGATAATGCCAACTACAAGCGATGGTTACAGCAAGGGCCTAATGCAAGCATGGCATCATGCAAACTGTGCAAGAAAGATTTGCAGATATGTTCAGTGGGCGAGTCTGCGCTCTCCAGCCACATGAAAGGTAAGTTAAGTCTTTTTGAGCAGGCTAACGTTGCACATACGTTGTCTGTCTATGCTAACTGCAACCTAAATTAGCAGCTTAGTTAACGTGTTAACACATGTCAGTATTTACGCCACATATGCTATATTTTTTTAACATCACACCGTCAAAATGTCATGTATGAAAACCCACACTGTCGCATTGCTGCGATACCAATGAACATTTTTGAAATAAACTCGCATTGTTGCACCTGAACCGCGGTGTCAGTGCTCTGCTGTCAGATTTTGTGCTGCATGTGAACACTTCAGTGATGGGGGAAGAGTTGGACCACAGTTAAACATCGTTAGTTTAGCATGCCACTAGCTCGTTAAAGCAGCCCTTTGAAAGAAAGAAAAACACGTCTGCTGCCTTCTTACGTTTTGGGGGGAAACTATCTTAATTGTAAAGCTGATCGTGATTACTCCATTGTTTACCTGCCATGAAACATTCATTAGCAAAATAGTTTCACATTAGTTTCCACTACAGTGGAAGATGCTGAAACTGACTACATATCGAGAAACTGTGAGGTTTGAATTGTAGTATGCTCTTTTACTTTCATTTATTGTTTAATTTTATGTTTGCTCATGCAGCATTTTAACAGCATGTTTATTTAAGTACATCATAAACTCAATGATATCTGTGAGGGCTGTAAGTGTGAATGAGGAATGTTCACTTTCCTCCACTTTTCTCAGACTAGTTTGTCACTTCTGTAGGCTATTTTCAAAACTAGCCTACACATGTATTTGTTTTATCTCCCCACCACAATATAAGTATAGGTAGTATTTCTATCACGATAAATCAGAGTAGTACTGTTGTTTATCGGTTAATTATTTTTGTCATTTGCCGGTCCCCCAAAGATGTAAAGCCTCTGTCAGTCTATGTGTTTCTGACTCTCTGCTGAGGTGGTCACCTTGATGTGTTTTGGTCACATTTAGGTAGGGTGCATATAGTAAAAGCTGCATGTTTATACAAGGCAGTTGAATAGTATTGTATTTGTAAATATCAGTAACATTGGTAGTAGGAAAGGGCTGCACTGGCGCCTCACAGCTAGAAGATCCCTGGTTCGCGTCCCGGTTAGGACGCTTGGGATCTTTCTGTGCATGTTCTCCCTGTGCAGCGTTTTTCACCGGGTACTCAGGCTTCCTCCCACAGTCCAAAAACATGCTGAATATTCCAAATCTTCCGTAGGCGTGATGTGAGTGTGTTTGTCCTGTGTGTGCCCTGTGATGGACTGGCGACCTGTCCAGGGTGTCCCCTGCCTTCGCCCTAAGTCGGCTGGGAAAGGCTCCAGCCCCCCCGCGACCCTGCAGAGGATTAAGCAGTGTACAGATGTTCAGATAATGGATGGATGGTAGTAGTAGGTAGTAGGAAAGATTGAGGAAAAACACTTTTTGAAACAGACAGGCGCTTGATAAATTTCAAAGCCTTCTGACATCAGCACTGTGGTAATTCATTTACTTCAAAGTCTCTTGTTTTCAGTGCTACATACCTGCCTTAATGTGTTGTTATTATAATGATGAGATTAAATACTCTAAGTGTGATAATATAGTGCTTCTACAATAACATACACAGTAATGCTATTTGAGAAACTTTGTCAGCATTTTGCTGATAACTGTATAGAGAATTTTGTCAAAAAATTGTGCTGTTTTTTCTATTTTATTTTCTAAATTACATTTTCTTCGTATATTTTAAGAAAGAACAATCAAGACTTGATGAGAAGATTTCAGAGCCCAGGTCCTGCAGTGAGCGATTTTCCAGGCAATGTTTCCTGACAGTGACATTGCAAAGCAGTTTTCTTGTGGGGAGAAAAAACTGGCATACCTCACCACGTTTGGAATTGCTCCTCATTTCTCTTCCCTAATGAAGGCCAAAGCCAAGAAAGAGTCAGGATATGTATTACTCTTTGATGAGAGTCTTAATAAGGAAATGAAGAAATGCCAGCTAGACATGCACGTGAGATTCTGGGATGAAAGCCAAGTTAATTCAAGGTATCTGACATCATTTTTCGTTCACACTGTAGAGCAAATGCATGCGAGGATTGAAAAAGTGTGCTCGGACTTAAGCTTCCAGAACTTGATTCAGCTGTCCACGGATGGCCCAAATGTAAATTGGAAGCTCTTTTCATTGGCCCAACAAACCACTGAAGCACAAATGGGCAAGAAGATGTTGAATGTTGGAAGTTGTGGTTTGCATACACTACACAACTCTTTCAGAGCAGGGTGTACAGCCACGGACTGGGAGCTCGGAAATGCTCTGTCTAGCCTTAAATGGCTATTCAAAGATGTTCCAGCACGCAGGGAGGACTACTTAAAAGTGACTGGTTCAACGTCTTTCCCTCTGGACTTCTGTAGGCATGATGGTTGGAAAATGTGGAGGTGGCTGAGCGTGCTCTTGAAGTGTTGCCATCTCTTAAAGTGTACATCAGTGCTACCATATCAAAAGCTGTGACAGAACTATCCACAAAATCATTTAAATCAGCTCAAATGATTGTGGAGGATGACCTTTTCCCAGCAAAGCTCAACTTCTTTCTAATGGTGGCTAAGGAAATTACACCATTTTTGAAGTTGTATCAGACTGACAAACCCATGTTGCCTTTTTTGTGTGGGGATCTTACAAATATGCTGAGGGGTCTAATGGAGAGGTTTATCAAGCCAAGTGTGATAAAAGATGCCACTTCACCTGTAAAACTTCTTCAAAGTGACTATGATGACCCAGTCAACCACATGGAGGTAAGCAAGCTGAGAATTGGCTTTGTCACAGAGCGAGCCTTGGAGGAACACATGAAGAAAAAGGCAAGGCTTGAATTTAGGCAGAACTGCAAGCTCTTTTTGCTAAAGATGGTCTCCAAGCTATTTGAAAAAGCACCATTGACTCTTGTGAGAAGCCTGTCAGTTCTGGATCCAAGGATGCTTCTCCAGAGCAAAGAAGCAAGCATTCGAAAATTCACCACCATTCTTCGCTTTCTTGTTGATGCTTGCTGCATTGAAGAAAAAGACTGTGACTACATTCTAAAGGAGTTTGGCCTTTTTTTATGATCATATGCTTGTGTCTGCATCAGATTCCCTCAACAACTTCAACCCACGAATTGGAAGGTTGGATGAATTTTACTTTGAACCTTTATTCAACAAAGTAGAGTTCCACCATCTGTGGAAGGTAGTAAAACTAGTCCTGATCCTCTCACATGGCCAAGCCTCTGTTGAGCGAGGGTTTTCTGTTAACAAGGAAGTAATGGTGGAAAACCTTAAAGAGCATTCACTGATTGCTCAACGAATAATTCATGACCATGTGAACCATATTGGAGGGCTGCTCAACATGGCCTACACAAAAGAACTACTCCTGTCTGCATCTGCTGCAAGACAGAGGTATCACATGTATCTTGATGAGCAAAGACATCTAAAGCAAGATGAGCTGAGAGCACAGAAAAGGAAAGGACTGATCGAGGAGATAACAGAAATAAAAGCCATAAAAAGATGAGATTGGAGCAGGACATTGGGTTCCTTCTGAAGTCCTCTGAAAAAAATGCAGAAAAGGCTGAGAGAGAAGGAAATCTGCGCTATATCGCAAAGTCCAGTGGACTTCGAAGAGCTGCCTTTCTGCAGTCCTGACTGTCCGTTGTAGTCTGTTCTGTTTGGTGGTTGATCCAAACCACACCGTGATAGATGTGCAGACAACAGACTGGATAATGGCGGTGTAAAATTGGAGGTTGGAGGCTCTTTAGGCAGGTTGAATTTTCCTGAGTGCAGGAAGTACATCCTCTGCTGGGCCTTTTTCCTGATGGTGTCTATGTTGGATTCCCACTTTAAGTCCTGGGAGATTGTGGATCCCAGAAACCTGAAGGTTTCCACAGTAGACATCGTGCTGTTTAGAATGGAGAGGGGGTGCAGAACGGCGGGGCTCCTCCTGAAGTCCACTGTCATCGCCACCGTTTTGAGCATGTTTAACTCCAAGTTGTTCTGACTGCACCAGAGGGCCAGATGTTCTGCCTCCCATCTATATGCTGACTTGTCACCATTCTGGGTGAGGCCGATGACCGTTGTCTGCAAACTTCAGGAGTTTGACAGATGGGTCCCTTGAGGTGCAGTCATTGGTTGTCAGAGTGACGGGCCTGTAGTAATTTAAACCTGTGATGGTGGAGCGTTTGAAGCAAGAGGGTATTTCACATGGCTCTAGAGATCTGTTGAGGATCTGTGTGAAGATTGGTGCCAGCTGGTCAGCTTAGACTTTCAGGCAGGAGGGAGACATCTGGTCCTGGTGCCTTCTTGATCTTCTGTCTCTGAAAGAGCTGATGCACACTCTCTTCACATATCCTTAGTGCAGGTGAGGGGTCGGTGGAGAGGGATGGGATGGTGACTGGGGGTGTAGGTGGTTGTTTGATGTCAGAGTCAGAGTGGGTGAGGGGTGTGAATGTGGGGTTGTCAAATCTGCAATAGAACACATTCAGGTCATCATCCAGTTGATGGTTCTCCACAGTGCGTCTCTGTAATGTCTCTCAGGCCCCTCCACACCAATGCTGGGTCAGTTGAAAAGCTCTTTCCCAGCTTTTCAGTGTAGCTCCTCTTTCCTACTCCATTTTACTCCGATTGCAGTATTTGAATTTAGTATTTCATATTTCACCTCATTGATCATTGTGCACTATTTTTGTGTTTAGTATTTCAGATTTCACTTCATTCTATTCAAGGTGCAATATTTTGTATTTAGGATGTAATATTTCATATTTCACTTCATTCTAGTCCATGTGCAATATTTTGTGTTTTAGTATTTAATATTTCATATCTCATATTTAATCCAACAATGCAAGCCTTGTGTGAATTTTTTATGTAAATTTGTTAACATCATCTTTTTAACTGCCTGTTTAAACTGCTTTTGTACTGTTTAACTGCTTCTATCCCCTTTGCTGCTGTAATTTGTGAATTTCCCCACTGTGGGACGAATAAAGGTTTATCTTATCTTATCTTTCCTTCATCAGTGTGTTCCTGGCCTGGTTTTATAGGATCCTGTCCCCACTTCTGTAGGCCTCCTCCATGGCCCGACGAAGCTGCCTGAGTTTCGCAGTAAACCAGAGTTTGTTATTGTTGTATGTGCAGAAGGTTTTGGTTGGCACGCACATGTCCTCACAAAAGCTGACGTAAGATGTCACAGTGTCAGTGAGGTCATCCAGGTCAGAAGCTGCAGCTTCAAAAACACTCCAATCAGTGCAGTCAAAGCAGGCCTGTAGCTCCAGCTTTGCCTCGTCAGTTCATTTCCTCACAGACTTCAACACAGGCCTAGCAGATTTTAGTTTCTGCCTGTAGGGCGGGATTAGATGACCAGACAGTGATCAGAGAGTCCCAAAGCTGCCCGGGGAACAGAGCGATAAGCATCCTTTAAAGTTGTGTAGCAGTGGTCCAGGATGTTTACATCCCTGGTGGGACACTTAATATGTTGTCTGTGTTGTGGAAGTTCATGGCTGAGGTTTGCACTGTTAAAATCCCCCAGAACAATGAGCTGGGAGTCAGGATATTTTAGCTCCACGTTTGTTATCTGGTTAGCCAGTTGTTGTAAAGCAGGGAGTCAGGCTATTGTAGCTCCACGTTCGTTATCTGGTTAGCCAGGTGTTGTAAAGCCTCACTGACACAGGCCTGAGGCGGCGTGTAAACACCAACCAGACGTATGCTAAGGTACTCTTCCAACTCATCTGTTGTCACTGGTTCGCTGTGATCAGACAAAGCCTTATTAAGTCATGTCAAGCCTCTGACAATGTCAGACAATTGCTTTACAAAATCAATGCAGCAAAAGATGCCAAAGCCCCAGCAGTTGTTTTTATCCCTTGATACAATGAAGGCATTTGACTGAAATGAATTGCCCTATCTATGGAATGTTTTGGAGGCAATGTGGTTGGTGAGGGGTTTTATGCAATTGATGGAAATAGATGGAATTGATGAAGGTGTTTTTGTGAAGATTAATAGTTTTAAAAGGACCCAGGAGCAAGATGCAGACAGGGCGATGGGTTAAAAGGATTTATGAAAAAGCACAAGTGCCTTTTCAAAGAAAACTTTCTCACTCTGCTAAACCACACAAAACGGTGCCTGACACAGTGGTCACCCACATTTTTACATCCTTGGTTGGCCGAATTAATTCCATCAAAATGAATATTCTCCCTAAATTTCTATACATCTTTCAATCAATACCGGCCTTTATTCCTAAATCATTCTTTGATACATTAGATTCTGTTATATGATCTTATATATGGAAGGACAAGCACCCTTGGCTAAATAAGGTCCATCTCCAGAAGCCTAAAGGAGAATGGGGTATTGCGCTGCCTAATTTTCATTTTTATTATTGGGCAGCCAATATCCACTGTCTTACTATTTGGTCATATTTGTGTGTGGGCTCAGTTCAGGAGACACTTTGGCTTCCTTGATTTTTGCTTCTCAAGTCCCATTCCCGCCAACTATCTTTTTCAACCTTCCTTACTGGACCCAACATTTCAGAAATGGCGGAGACTGGGTATTGAGCGCTTCAGAGACCTCTTCACGGATATTAGTTTTGTATCATTTGAGCAACTGACTGAAAAATTTAGTTTCCCAAAGTCTCACTTTTTCAGGTATTTACAAATAAGACACTTCCTCCGCTGTCAGATACCGAACTTCCCTCAGACACTTGATGTGAACATTGTTGATACACTTCTCAATTTACAACCATCACTCGAGGGTTTGATCTCCATTATCTACAATAAACTGCTAGGCATAAGGCAGGCCCCACTCAACAACATTAAAATCGCATGGGAGCAAGATCTGAATCTAACCTTGTCTGAGGACATGTGGGACACCATTTTTAAGTTGGTTAACTCAACTTCTCTTTGTGCCTGACATTGCTTGTTGCAATTTAAAGTTGTACACAGGACCCATATATCCAAATCAAAATTGTCTCGCTATTACCCAGATGTAGATCCCTATTGTGACAAATGTAAGAGAGAGGAGGCTTCACTTATTCACATGTTTTGGACATGTCCTAGCTTGGAGAAATACTGGAGGGAAGTCTTCCAAACTTTATCCCTAATTGTCGGCTTGGACATGGAACCCAACCCTCTCATTGCTCTTTTTGGCACCACAGACGACGGCGATGTGCGCCTGACCCCAGCCAAATGCCAAACTCTGTCTTTCGCCTCTGTCTTGGCCAGACGTGCAATATTGCTGAGGTGGAGGGCTGCTACCCCGCCCACCCACGCTCAGGGGTTGATAGATGTTATGTCTTGTTTAAACCTTGAAAAAATACATTATTCAATTTGTAACTCCAAAGAAAAGTTTCAAAAAGTGTGGGGACCTTTTCTGGAATACTTCCATAACCTTCAAACTAGCTAGGGATTGGATACCTCACACTTTGTTCTCTGTTTTTACGTCAGCAATTCCAAGTGTATAAATCGGTCCTCTCTCTGATGCCTCCTTTTGGCCAATGTGTGGGTTCATAATTTATATATATACAGTCAAGCCTGAAATTATTCATACCCCTGGCAAATTTTGACTTAAAGTTACTTTTATTCAACCAGCAAGTTTTTTCTTGATTGGAAATGACACAGGCGTCTCCCAGAAGATAATAAGACGAGGTGCAAGAGGCATCATTGTGGAAAAAAATACAGGCACAAGTCAGGAAAGGGCTATAAGATTATATCTAAATGTTTTCAAGTTCCAGTGGCTACAGTGCAAAGTATCATTAAAAAATACAAGGCGTTCAGCGCTATGGAAAATCGCAGAGGACGTGGTCAGAAGCCAAAAGTGACACCTGTGCTGGCCAGGAGGATAGTGAGAGAGATGAAAAAGAATCCAAGGATCACCACCAAGGCCATCCTGGTGAATCTGGGCTCTGCTAGTGGCAACGTCTCAAGGCAGACAGTCGGACACTGCACACTGCTGGGTTCCACGGACACAGACCAAGGAGGACACCACTTCTCCGGATAAGGCACACAAAAGCCCGCTTGGCCTTTGCAAATGCTCATCTGGACAAAGAAGAAGACTTCTGGTATGCTGTTTTATGGTCAGATGGCACAAAAATTGAATTGTTTGGCCACAATGATGTATCCTTCATTTGGCGTAAAAAAGGAGAAGCCTTCAACCCTAAGAACACCATCCTCACTGTCAAACATCATGGTGGGAACCCAATGCTTTGGGGGTGTTTTTTTAGCCAATGGACCAGGGAACCTAATCACAGTAAACGGCACGATGAAAAAAGAGCAATACATCAAGATTCTCAACAACAACATCAAGCAGTCTGCAGAGAAACTTGGCCTTGGGCACCAGTGGACATTTCAGCATGACAACGTGTAGTGTAAAAGCACTACATAAGTGGGCTCTGAATGTAATGGGATTTGATGACAAAACTCTCGGGAACTATGTAGCAGGGTGTATAACAGATGGAGCTGAATATATGAACATAATAACCTGCGTAATGCTGTGTGTGTAACCTAAGAAGCGTATAACCAAAGATGTGTGTAACCCCAGAAGTGTTATGATCATGAAAGTGTATGCTAGTCAGAGAAAAAACTGAGGACAGAGCGAGTCAAGACCGCCTGTTAGTAAGAACAGGTCAGCATGACCTCATGGGCAATCTGACAGCATGATTCTTAGAGAGTTATGGAAGTTTATGTTTTCTTTTATCTGATCAAGAAAGCTCATGTCTTATCTTAGAAAGTTTATGTATTTCTTTTTAAAAAATAAGAAGTGTGTTCTGCCAGACATAATGGTGGCAGGAAGTACCATGCAGATATAAAATAAAAGGTAAAACCCTAGGAAAATACCTAGGAGCCCAAACATATTGGTGTTACGAAGCCAAAGATGAAGTAATTTTACCGGCCCCTAGGGGCGGATACAAACTCAACAAAATTATAATGGTGTAAACAAAAGTGCGTTTGGACCAGCCCCTAGGGGGCAAAACTAAGAATTAACAATTTTCTATTGGTGTAAAGTTCACAATTCAATATTCATGTGGGTTGGACAATAGGCGTGGAAAAACCCCCACCAAAACTATATAAACAAATGTAAGTTTCATTTGAGCTCAGAGAGCTCTTGGACTGTGCCTTGTGTACATGCTATTTGTTCTCTCACTTTATTATTAATAATAAAGACTTGTCACAACATCTTGGACTCCTGTTTGAAGATTTTTGAGAGCTGTTTGAAGGCATTTTGGAGCAGTTTTCCAACAAGATTTTTAACCAATTTGTTGAAGGTTTTGAAGAAGTTTTTTGATCAATTGAATACTTTTAAAACCTAATTTGGTCCATTGGCCTGAGACTTGGGTCCAGAAAATTACCCTACAAACGACCCAAAACACACAGCTACAGTGGTGAAGAAATGGTTAGCGGACAAAAACATTAACGTTTTGCAGTGGCCCAGCCAGAGTCCTGACTTGAATCCAATTGAGAATCTGTGGAGGGAGCTAAAGATCAGTGTGATGGCAAGGAGACCCTCCAACCTGAAAGAGTTGAAGCTTATCGCTAAAGATGAATGGGCAAAAATACCAGGGGAGACATGCAAAAAGCTGGTCAGCAATTATAGGAAGCGTTTGATTGCTGTAATAGCCAATAAAGGCTTTTCTATTGATTATTGACAAGGGTATGAATAATTTTGGACATGCCACTTTTTGTTCAAATGAAAGCTGAGAAATAATTTTTTCCACAATGATGCCTCTTGTACATTGTCTTATTATCTTCTGGGAGACGTCTGTGTCATTTCCGAACAAGAAAAAACTTGCTGGTTGAATAAAAGTAACTTTAAGTCAAAATTTGCCAGGGGTATGAATAATTTCGGGCTTGACTGTATATATATGTATTTCTTTATTGTATTTTTTACCTTCTTAGAATGGAACCCAACTTCCAGCTGTTACCTGTATCACTGCAGGAATGAAGTACAATTGGTCTATTTGTCCTGTTGATTCTTTTATGTAAAAGTCTGACTTGGTAATGATGGATGGGTTGGGTGGGTTAGATAAGGTTAATTAGATAATAAGATATTTTTGTGTGTGTGTTGTTTCTATTTTCTCCCTACTGTGCATGGATAGGATTATCTTTCTCGACCTGAGCTGACTGTGTACTTTACAAACTTCCTGTCAACATTGTACACTTGTACCATATATTTGTGAAAAAATTCAATAAAAATATCTTTGAGAAAAAAAAGGATTTTCATTATGTGCAAATTTTTTACAGTATGTGTGTATTTACAGAACAACAGTCTATTTGAGGGCTTTCAATCAAGATTTAGAGTTCATCATAGCACAGAAACAGCTCTGGTGAAAGTAACAAATGATCTTATTGCATCTGATAGAGGACTTGTCTCTGTACTCGTCTTGTTAGATCTTAGTGCCGCATTTGACACCGTTGATTATCAAATCCTGTTGCAGAGACTGGAAAATTTAATTGGCATTAAAGGAACTGCGCTAAGCTGGTTTAGGTCCTATTTATCAGACCGATCTCAGTTTGTACTTGTCAATGATGAATCATCGATACACTCTAGAGTTAACTACGGTGTTCCACAAGGCTCTGTGTTTGGACCAATCCTGTTCACCTTGTATATGCTTCCCCCAGGGAACATTATCAGGAAACACTCCATCAACTTTCATTGCTATGCAGACGATACCCAATTATATCTGTCAGTTAAGCCAGATGAAACCAACCAATTAGTTAACTTCAGGCCTCAATGAAGTAAAAACCTGGATGACCTGCAATTGCCTACTGTTAAACTCAGACAAAACTGAAGTTATTGTACTTGGTCCTGAGCACCTCTGACGCACATTTTCTAAAGATATCACCACTCTCGATGGCATTGCATTGGCCTCCAGCACTACTGTAAGGAATCTAGGAGTTATCTTTGATGAGGATATGTCCTTTAATGCACATATAAAGCAAATTTCTCTGACTGCCTTTTTTCACCTCCAGAACATAGCAAAAATCAGGCATATCCTGTCCCAAAAAGATGCAGAAAAACTAGTCCATGCATTTCTTACTTCTAGGCTGGACTACTGCAATTCTCTATTATCAGGCTGCACCAATAAATCGTTAAAGAGTCTCCAGTTGATCCAGAATGCTGCTGCACGTGTATTGATGAGAACAAAAAAAAAGGAAAAGAGATCATATTTCATCCAATTTGGCTTCTTTGCACTGGCTCCCTGTCAAATCAAGAATTGAATTTAAAATCCTACTACTAACCTATAAAGCTCTTAATGGTCAAGCACCATCATATCTTCAAGAGCTCATTGTACCCTATCTTCCCAATAGAGCACTACGCTACCAGAATGCAGGGTTTCTTTTGGTTCCCAGAATCTCCAAAAGTAGATTTGGAGCCAGAGCCTTCCGTTATCAAGCTCCTCTCCTGTGGAATCTGATCCCAGTCTTGGTTCAAGAGGCAGACACCCTTTCCACATTTAAGAGTAGGCTTAAATCCTTCCTCTTTGACAAAGCTTATAGTTAGGGTTGGTCCAGGTCAGCCCTGTGCCATCCCTTAGTTATGTTGCTATAGGCCTAGACTGCTAGGGGACTTCCCATGATGCACTGAACTTAACTCTCCTTCTCTCTCTCCTCCTCCTATATCCATTCACAACCCATCAATGCATCTTACTAATGCAACTTCTTCCCTCTCTCATAGTTTTGTGCTCTTCTCTCCTGTCACTCTCTGCAGGTTCATGTGTCACTGGAGCTGCAGAGTCTGGACCTGTGTTTACAAGCCTCCGACCGCACACGTGTCTCTATTTAACACTGTTATGATCATTATCGTCACACTGTCTCTCTGTCTTTCTCTGTCTCTCTCTGTCTGTCTCTCTGTCTCTCTCTCAACCCAACCGGTCGCAGCAGATGGCTGTCCATCACTGAGCTTGGTTCTGTCCGAGGTTTCTGCCTGTTAAAAGGAAGTTTTTCCTCGACACTGTCGCATCAAGTGCTTGTTCATGATGGGAACTGTTGGGTCTCTATAAGTAGTATTATAAAGAGTATGGTCTAGACCTGCTCTGTATGTTAAGTGCCTTGAGATAACTTTTGTTGTGATTTGGCGCTATACAAATAAAATTGAATTGAATTGAATTGAATTAATGTGAAATGACGACTTAAAGTCCATTTGGACAGAAGCTGCAAGGAAGCTGGAGAGTGGAATCCCTGTAAGAAATGTTCCATATTTTAAACCTTGTGGTCAATGTCCTTGCTGGTACACCACCATCCACCACGCTGCTTCTAAGAGAAAGGGTGAGTTGAGAAATTTTTCTTACTTTTATATTAGCTGATTCTGTGAAAAGAAAACTCCAGTGTTTTGTGCTAATTTTGTTAACAGTGCTTATGTGGGGGTAGAAAAAATAATGTAGAAACAGGGCATCCATATGAAGTCTGTTAGTATTAGCATAAGCTAACATCGGCTTATCAAATGTAATTTATTCAGCTAAATAATCTTTTCTTTACACTGTTATCTGCTCTGCACAATGTTGAGCGATGGTTCTACCACTATCCATTACTTGTTAGGGTTTGGACCTTTGCCTCTCTCTCTCCTTGTCTTTCCTGTTGTTCTCCCCTCCTACTGTGTCATGTTTGTCTGTCTGTTTCTGTGTGGCTGGGTGTGATCTTCTGGGTTCCTCCTCCTACCTGCTCATCTCTACAGCTGCTGTCTCACTTCACCTGCACCCAATCTCCTCATCAAGCCCCTGCTGTATATCACCCCGGCTCAAACATCCAGACTCCGCCAGATTGTTCAGTCACTACTGCGGTAACCAGACATCTAGGCTACTTCTCCTGAGAATGCCTGTTCGTTCGTACTTTTTGTGTCTGTTCCTGATCTTCAGTTAACCTTCTGCTCCACGCCACAGATCCTCTACGCCTGCTCCACCACCACTCCAGCTTCAACTCGCCTCACCTCAGTCTCAGCAGCCTGTTTGGTCTCCACCTTCATCCCCTCTGCCTGCCACGCTCCACTGGACCCGTCCACCCCAGCCAGACCACCCCCAGCCAAGCCTCCAGCCTGTTTTTTCTCCTGCAACTAAAATAAATTGTCAACACCACTCGGTCTCCTGGTTGTGTCTGTTTTTGGGTCCTACTGTTGAACTGCCATAACATTACTATCTATTATCAAGTTGACTTACTACCCCATCAAATAACATATAAACTAATTGTCTTGCCTACATATTAATGTTTATTCTGTGTTGTATCATTATTTAAAAAAGCATGTCATTGAATACCAAATAACAGATGTTGGTTTACTTGACAGTTGGAATATCATTAGTTCCCCAGAGAGCAAATGTGGTTAGAAATTTGACATTAACACTTAAATTAGGTCTCGTTATTGATCAAAAAAGCAGCCAATCAGAAATACCAAACAAGGAGCATTCTTATTAATTGTTCCAACAGAAAACAAGCCGCCACTGAGAAAAAAGTTTGAAGATACTGGAAAAAAGCAGAAGGTTTTAGACTGGACTTTGTGTTGTTGGGATTACAGCGGGTTTATTTGGAGCTGGTTTATTTGGTCACAGCCTTTGTTCCTTCAGAAATAGTGTGCTTGGCCAGCTCACCAAGCAGCAGCAGGCGTATGGTGATCTGGATCTCCCTGGAGGTGATGGTGGAGCGCTAATTGTAACAAGCCTAATGAGAGGCCTCACCAGTGATGCATTCAATGATGTTGCTCAATTGCTAATTGCTGTTACTCAGGATAATCCACAGAACACACTGTCAACTGATTTTATAGGAACTCTTTCTTCAGTCCAAAATTATTCTAGTAAAAGCTGCCAAATGTAGGCCTGTGAGTAACTGTTGCTGTTAACTGTCATTTTTCAGTGCTTTTAGCGCTACAAAAAATTACATTCTAATCCAATAAAAAAAATGAAGGAAGATAATTTTAAAAAGTACACATTTTACCTTACTTACTTTTCATAGTTGACGTTCCAGGAAAAAATGTATTTATACATAGACAAAAGATATTTCTTGGGACACTGATGTCTCAAATACATGATAAAGCTTTTTGAGCTGTATGCAGCCCTTATTTTACTTGAAATGAGAAAAGAACATTTATTTATTATTAGAGTGCTTATTATATATATATGTATATATATGTATATATGTATATGTATATATATGTATGTGTGTGTATATATATATATATATATATATATATATATATATATATATATATATATATATATATATATAATCCCTCCAGTTAAATGTGAAAAAAATATTCTTAAAATATTATTGATTTGTACTTCCTTTATACATACAGACTACATATAACTACTAAACTATTGAAATATATATGACACTGAATCATAACACAAGTTACACATGATGACAATCTAGACCTTTGTCGAACCGGACCTTTCTGGATTTTAATTGAGGTAGCTGGCTAACTTTAGCATGAATTCATGAATTTTGTTAATAGTAATGATGAAGCAGTAAAGATTAATTCATTCACTGTTATGTCTGGATGAAAAAGTTTGATTTCAATGACAGAGCCTTTCATTCAGCATCTTCTGCCAATGCTGTTAACATTAGTTAATAATCAAAATTTTTAGGCCAAGCAATCAACCCATTCAGAACAGACACGTTTTGAATGTGCACTGCACTCGTGTTTCTCTATTGGTGGGCTGCTACTGACGAATGTGACTACATGTGGGAGTTCCAGGATCTGGATCTAAACAGCCACTTCTCACAATATCCTGCCACACACGAATCCACACAAGAAAGGAATATATTTTAATGCCTTTTTGTCCATGATAATTTTTTGTTAAAAATGTAACAAAAATGTATATTTCTGGTTTTCATAATTATCACATAACAAAAAAACAAAAAAAACAAAAACAAAGACACAGACACAAAAGAAAACAAAACATTACAGCTTTAACCATCTGATCAGGTTTAATCCCAAAGCACTGATCTTTGAGGAGGAACAAGCATGTGTAGTAGATGAGAGATGGGCCTCTCAGGTTACTGGTTTGGATACACTAGACTGCAGGGTGTGTGTGACTTCCGAAAAATTAATATTAATACAGAATGAACCTCATGGTGGTGATTAGGAAAATATGTGATTAGGAAAATATAACATGTTTCCAGTCAGAAGTCTTAACTTTTCTCTTGTGAGGAAAAATAGGGCCAACAGATTTCCGTCTCTGAGGGATGAAATAGATGTATTACTTTGCTCATTCTGTACAGGGTGGCAATTGAGGAGATAAGGAGACAAAAGAAAGAAGAAGAAAGGAAGACGTGGAAGAAAAGATGACCACAGCAAACATCATGGTCTCAAAGAAAAAGGGAAAGTGACAGTAGCTTCTTGAAGCTGTCAGTCACCAAACAAGACAACCAAAAGCTGACCTCCAGAAGGCAAGAGAGCAGATCAGATGGAGAGACAAAGACATTGACACTCTCCACCACCATCTCTCTGCTCTGGAGAAGAATGCAGTACAAGCCTCACTTCCTGGAGAGAGCTGAAGAAAGAGTGCCGAGAAGGGCCTGAAAGCAGCTGGCTGAAAGAGATGAGAGCCACCAAAAGGAGAGAGGACAACTACAGGAAGGAGCTCTCTGACAGAGAGGAGAGCTTCAGGAAGGAGCTCTAACAGAGAGGAGAGCTTCCATAAAGAGCTGTCTAAACTCTCTGAGAGATGGCAGAGTTGTGGCAAACAGAAAAGAGAGACCTGGCAGAGATGCTGATCGTCAAAGAAAAGATCTGGAAATACGAGGAGGCAGAAAGAAAAGAAGAGATCCAGGGCCTCACACAGGAAAACATCCAGCTTCTGGTATGCTGCCTCAGCTCATCTTTAGGATTGAAACAACTTATTTCAGAAATCCAAGACCTTTGGTAGTGAAATAAAAACATGCTGTCTTTCTGTTTTCAGATGTTCACAATGGAAAAGATCAAGAAGAGCTTCTGGAGCTGGGGTTTTCACACATAGAAACAAACCCCATCCACCTCACTTTCCCTTTTCCCTTCCTATATTTGTAAATAATTTTGTAAATATTTTTTTTAAATAGTTATTTGTGAGTAGTTTGTTGTAAAAACTTTGTAAACCATATATATCTGTCTTCACTCTGTGAATAGACACAATATAAGATAAGATTAGATCAGCTTTATTGGTCTCATGCAGGGATCGTGTCACAACAGCAAAAGTACAACAACAGATGCTTAGATAAGTCATTCTGAAGACCTTTGAAACCAGACTGCTATATACATTAGAAACAACTATATACAAATGAAGCATGAAAAAACACTAATATTAAAATAAAAAGTAACTCTAAGAAGCAGGCACATAAAGTATTGAGACAAAGAAGTTGCAGTTATGAAACATGAAATTCAAAATGAAACCCCAAAATTGTACTTGGGTGAATGGAATCAGGTGATGGGTAAAATGAGCAGAAACACCAAAGTGTGCAAAGTGTGTGTCTTATAATGCAACACAGTCAGCAAAAGGCTACAGCTGTGACTGATTTATATTCCAGTGGTTGTTTTGTTCTGTTGAGAACATTGGTGAGCTCAGCTCATCAAATCAACACATACATTTTGCCTTTCATGTGTGCAGTGTACCTTTGGTCTAGATTCAGCAAATTAAATGTCACTTTACAGAGATGCAGAAATAATAATAATGGTTATTATTACTGATTTAGATGTGGCTCATGTTTAGAGAACACCTCAATAAACCATCTAGATCTGCGTGGGCTCTCTGTCTCAAGTGTGTCAAGTGATCGGCATGTTTTGAACAGGCACCTTTTGAACCAGCACTGCAATAGTTGTAAATAAACGTTTTTGTATTGTTAAATATAAGAATGAGAAATATTTGTCTGTACATAGAGACATAGACTAAGACAGTGTCAGCAGTGAGTTTGAACTGAAGTTAAATCCCACTGCGATGGTCTTGTTGGAGACACTGATGTCCAGGAGAGTGAACTGGTACTGTGGATGGCATTTAGAGGAGCCTTTGTCAAGGTTGCAGTCCCACTCGATCATAATGCCAATGGAGCCACCCTGGAAAATAGAATACAGCTTTGATCATAGGTATATGTGGCTTCAAAAATCAGGTTAATTCATTATGGTAAATTGTTAATTTACAACAAATCACAAATAATTTACATCACACAACATGCTGTAGATGTTTCCTTTGTGTGTTAAAAATGTAAAATGTAAACATGTTAACTTCATAATAACTTCTACTAACTAATAACTTAATGACCATATTATGAAGCTTAATATGGAAATGTGAAAATGTTCAGTTCACCCTCTGATCATGAATAAAGTCCTCAAACAACTGCCACTGGTGGCAATTAATTACATTAAATCGCTCAAGAAAGCAGTTGGCACATAGTATTGATAGTTTGATCAACACTGCTCTTGTTTAAAGTTCTGATGCTACAGGTCAATACAGTCAGTAAAAGGTCACAGATATGATTGATTTATATTCCAGTGGTTGTTTTGTTAAGAAAAGTGATGTCTGACAGCCAGCTGACCAGATGGCAAATTAGTTAATTAGTTAATGGCCATATCTGCATGATTGGCTTTATCAACATTTTAAATGACAGATCATAGTCTCACAAACACACACACACACAGTGTCAGCATTCACGGTGTTATTAACTGTGAAGTTAAGCATATTTGTTTGTTTTTTTTATGTTTGCAGCTAAAAGTAAAAGTACTCAGTGCAGAGGAAGGTTCCCTGTGACTGATACACTTTTATATATTATGAAATTACATCATTACTACTCATGCATTAAAAGCAGGATTTTACAGTTTATTTTCATTTTGGATTCATCTGCAGATCATTTTCTCCATCAATCGATTGGTTTGTAAAAAATAATCCTCAATATACTCCTCACTTCCAAAAATAAACTAGTAATTTAAATTCTTATAGTACCACATCTCATTAAGGTGCATATTTCCTGCTGATAAACCTCAGTGATGAGAACAAGCAAATCACCGTGTGTTCTTTAGTTGATTTGAATAATTTGATATGTTGAAGGACTGCTCCTTGCATGTAGTATTTACAGTATTATGGCTCTGTCTGTGCCAAAACATTGTTTGCACATGTTCATAGTTCAGCAAACTGTAGTTCAAATCAGTAAAAGATAAGATAAACCTTTATTCGTCCCTCAGTGGGGAACATCTTTCCAGTGCAGCTTCTGTGGTGATGTAAAGGTCTTGAAGGATGTGTGGGCAGAGTGGGGTTCACATCTCTGGGTTCAATGTGAAGTCAAGAGGTCAGCATTCATCTTCTGAGACAGATATAACCCTGCAGTGAGTGAGGATGACACCCCGCTGAAGAGGCACAGTTTTACTCTCCCATAGTCTAATGGGATTGTCAATCTAGCTGCTTTGAAAAATAATCATTTTAGAGGAGATATTCCACAGAAGATGGATTTGCAAGAACAGATATTTCATCAAAGGGAACACAGACTGAGAATCAAACTGTTCTGTCTTAAAATAGAAATATACAACCAGTGAGAGATAATCACCAGTTACTGATTTGCCCTGCATTTGACATCTCCAGTAAACCTCCACATAACTGTGACTGACCACATAAAGTAAGTGGAATTCAAAAGATTCAATACACTGTGATCATTATCACCGCAACTTATAGTTCCACTTCCAAGAGAAACAATCTACAAGCGACAACCACCATTAGGCCTTCCACACTGCATGCACGGAGGGTGTGTGTATCCCACGCATCCTCCCTGCCCAGTACCTGAAAAGAAAAACAGTGAAACTAGTGAATTTCAAAAGTTGTAAAAAGACATTCCTGAATAAAATTATGGTTAGTGTAACAACTGTTGCCTAGCAATATAAACTGGGTACCATTCACACAAAACCTATGGTTGAGTGTGATTCAGAATAGGCCCATTAGGCTGGACAACATGAATGGACTGATTCTGATTCACTACAACTGAACATACAAGAATCATTAGATTTGTGATCAAACCATACAACCAGCATTTCTCCCCAGGTCTCCCTTACCTGCTCACGCCAAGCAGTCCTACCATACATCTACCAGGATTCAAGAAAAGAGGCACTGACTGTGGACACTGTGTGTCCTTATAAAGGCAGGGAGCTGTTCCTAGTCCTACCTACAGAGGGCGATGTTTTCACCCTATATCTCAGCCCTCACACAAAGAAAGTTAGATCAGGATATTATTATTAACAGGGCTACACTGATGCCCTGAGACAAGGCATCAACGACAGAGTGTGTCATATTTTGCTTGGTTTCTTAGACATTTAGAGTTCATATAAAACACACATACATACATATTTTCAATTGTAGTATACAAAGGAAGTAATCATGAAAAGCAATCGTTCTTAAATACTTGAGTATTTAAGAACGATTGTATATTCTACTTACTTGAGTAAGTAGAATATACGTCATTCCTCCACCAGTGGAAGGCCAAATGTGCTCACCTATGTTTTGTGTTTTCAGTACAGGCAGCAGAGGGCGGCAGTGTTCTGATGTAACATGGATGTAAACGACACAAACGAAAGAAGAAGAGTAAATAGCTGAACACATCCGTGTACAGTTTCATAATGTGAGTCTGTGAAGATCTGAAGATGCTTGACAGCGTCTGACAGCCTTCAATACAGGTCACAGCTACAGTAAGCTGAACGCTATAGTTTGTTTGATGGTGATAGTGTAGGTACTGTGTTGTGGAAGCTAGCGCTCTCAGCTTGCTGGCTTGCTAGCTAATTTTATCTGCGCCATGTTTAGAGCTGCTTCATACCCAGTTCTGTTTGACTAGCCAATGGAAGCACATGTAGCTTTTTTCTAACTTTTCCCTTAAGAAAATAGATTTTTAACATTAAAATAAAACTTGTTTTATGCTGTTGTACAACAACTGTGTGTTGTCTGAACACAGTTTAAGGTGACCTTCTTAGTTTTTACACCAAATAGTAAATAAATGCAAAATCGACAGCTGATAAGTCCAGAGACTAATATTTTGATGTCAGTATCCAGATTAGTGTTTGAGTTACTGATATTACACAAGATGAAATCCTGAAAAGAAATAAAACTTCAAAGTCAACTTTTCACATGCATTTAAAGCCCTTTATCACAAGCATGTTGTAAGGCACTTTGTAGAGGTAGAAAAGACTAAATATAGTTAGTACCCCTGACATATTATCATCTTATAAAGTTTTAATGGAGAACATGTAAGCCAACAGTTTTTACACATAAAGCAAACATTGTCATCAAACTGTTATATTTCTTTGTGTCTGACAAATGTACAATTGTCTGTTAAGTGATTCATAAAGTGCTGCCAAGACAAACACATAATACTAAAACTAAAACAAGTGCAAAGCTAAATGTTTTCCTGTGAGTTATACCTGTAACACACAAGCAATCTGCTTTGTATAGGAATGTAAATGCAAAGCTTTTCCTTCTTAACAAATGCTTATTTCTATGCTTAATATATTATTGCTGACCCAAATAGACACTTGATTTGTATTTTTGCCAACAGTAGTTGAACCAAAGGAGGAAGGAATGCTGCCTTTAGTGGGAGTTGAGTTGGTCCAGACACCAGTGCAGCTCTATCGCTATCTCCTAAGATGTTGCAGGCTGTTACCAACCACAGCAATGCAGCAGCATTACCGACATGCCATAAGACAGGTGAGGTCATTGTGTGCACCACAAAATGTTTTTCAAATGATCTTGGACATCGTATTATGTAGAACACAGGAATCACTAAAGTCATCGCTGAGGGCTGGGAACATATTGTTTTGACAAGGGCCACACAACTGCTGTGTGTGCACCATTACAGTAAGTGCATTAGGTCCAAGTTGAACCAGGAAATCTGTCTTTAAACTGGATTTTTACAATGGACAGTTTAGGAAATAGTTTTACCATTTACCACCACCCTTTTCTTTTCCAAATAAATGTAACTAAATTAAAGGTTTGTTTCCAACCTGTCTGATTGCCCACATACTTTGTTCAAGATAGCGCCACTCTAGTGGCAGCCTCTTACAGCAGCTCTCGCTCACCGTTGAGCTTTTTCTTTTCAAGTTTTTTCTTTTTTAGTCTCTTGACATTGTTTTGCACAGGATTATGCTTCTTGAATGCCCAGCTCAACATCAAAGTGACTGTGTTTGCACTGGCATTTTTCATACAACTTTCACTATGCTTATGTCTGTGTCTGGGGGGGGTGGTCCGAGGCCCTATTATTTACAGTAGGGATCAGCTGTTGGTGCTCCATAAAACAGCGGTGCTGCCCCACGAGAGGCCCGAAGTTCCCCGAGAAGTAAAGAGGAGAAGATGTGCCGGAGCCCAGTGCCACGACAGGAGGAGAAGATGCAGATCTGTCCTCCCATCCATCATCATGGGGAATGTGAAATCTCTCCCCAATAAGATGGACGCGTTAGCGGCGCTGACCTGGCACCAGAGGGAGTATGGGAGTACTGGGAGTGCAGCATCATAGTGTTTACAGAAACACGGCTGACCACGTGGACCACTACAGTTTATGGATATACGCTACTGCAGGCAGACAGGACGAAGGGGAGCGGTAAGAGGAAAGGAGAAAGGCTGGCAGTATTTGTGAATGATAGATGGTGTAACTCTGGATTGCACATCACTAGTAAGGAGCAACTCTGCTGTAAGGACATTGAACTGTTAGCCGTTAGCATGAGGCCATACGATCTGCCTCTGGAATCCTTGCATGTTATTGGATAGGGGTGTATATTCCCCCCTCTGTTAATGTCCTCCACTCTGTCACGGGCTGGCTGCTGACACAACATCCTCAGGCCCTCCTTCTTCTCTCTGGAGACTTCAATCGTGCCTCTCCACCCTCCACTCTACTCACCTTCACTTAGTACATCACATGCTGCACCAGAGACAATAAAATACTGGACTTGTGTTATGCCAAAACCAAGGAGACATACACCTCATCAGCACTTCCTCCTCTGGGAAGATCAGACTAAATCCTGAGCAGACCAGCTGTGTGGGATTGTTGAACACATCTTCAACCTGAGCCTGAAGCTGGGGAGGGTGCCACAGCTGTGGAAGACATCCTGCATGGTACCTGTCCCCAAGACTCCACCCCCAAGGACCTCAGCAGCTACAGGCCGGTGACACTAACACCCCGCCTGATGAAGACCCTGGAGCAGCTGGTCCTTGCTCATCTCCGCCCCCTGGTGGGTCCATCGATGGACCCACTACAGTTCGCCTACCAACCTGGCATTGGGGTAGACGACACTGCCATCTTCTCTTGATCCAGTGGAGGTGGTGGGAGAGAGGACGATGATGGCTAATCTGTCATCCATGTTGGAGAATGACTCCCACCCCTTGCGGGACACTTTATCAGCTCTGGAGAGCTCCTTCAGCGATAGACTGCTTCATCCGAAGTGTGTGAAGGAGCGATATCGCAGGTCTTTTCTTCCTGCAGTTCTCAGGCTATACAACCAGCACCAGCAGCTAATATTTGATTCACTATGCAAGATCTCATTTCTTATTTCAATTCAATGTGCTGTCCATACTGTATATACTGGTCTTATATTTCATATTCATATTCTCTTGTATATATGTAAATTATCCTGTGTAAATTTGTAAATACTTTTTTAGCTTGTTTATATTGTTCATTTTTACTATTTAACTGCTTCTGTCCTCTTTGCTGCTGTGCAATGCAAATTTCCCCACTGAGGGACGAATAAAGGTATATCTTATCTTGGGTTTATTTTGTATTGATGTAACTGCATTCCCAGATCACACTGACTTTGATTACAGTGTCACTTACTAATAATTAAGAATTATTTTTCATTGCCAGTTGTTCTGGTGATTATGTTCTTCATTATTTAATTAATTATTTAGTCTTGGTCTGCAAGTGAAAAATATCCATCACCGTTTCCCAGTATCAGAACAGTCCAAAACTTACAATTACAACTTACAAAAGTTGTAAATTACAACTTACAACTTACTATTCAATTTACAATATTAAATGAAGAAAATCAGCAAATCCTCACAGTGGGAAAGCTGAAACCAGAGAAGGTTTGGCATTTCTAAAAATCTCTTTCTAATATGTCAATTCATTGACCTTTCTTCCATAACCACACCGAACTCTCGTGTTTTTCTACTTATTGCTGATATACTGCATTTATGAACTTCTAATGACCAGGAACTATAAGTCATACACTATTTGTCATCATTAAACATGTTAAGTGTGGTTTCCTAGCCTGTCCTTCTCCATTATGAGCATCAAAATCATAAACACTATATTAACCTGATCCTTTGCCTTTTGTTTCAAGAGTTACAACAGTCATTCGGATGAAGAGGACC
This sequence comes from Holacanthus passer, assembly GCA_025331565.1. NCBI lineage: Eukaryota > Metazoa > Chordata > Actinopteri > Pomacanthidae > Holacanthus > Holacanthus passer. The sequence goes on along the minus strand of JAFREQ010000072.1, from coordinate 1,365,144 downwards.
CAGAGAGGATTCAAATGATGATTCAAAGAGCTATTGCAGATGCAGACTGGATTCTTGAAAAAGTAAGGATGAAGGCCTTTTGCATTTCAAGTGGATGTGCAAATAATGACACACTTTAATTTTGAATTCTCTTGTTGATTTACAGTATACCAAGAAGAAGTGAGGTCCATGAAGCATGAGTATGTTCTCGGGTTGCAATTTGCAGCGCTGCACCTGACATAAGTCATCGCAGTAGATATACTGTTTCTGTTTTTTGTTCTCATTGTGGGCATGTGAACCCTGCTGACCAGTCATGATAAATCAACATCTGATGAGAGACCTAATGAGAGTGTTAGGAATATACTATATGGAATGACTACTCAGTACACTATTATGCAAATACTGTTCTTTGACTGAAATTAGTTGATATGTAATGTTTTTCTTTTTCAATAAGTTAATTCTCAATAATTCTAGCTTAGTTGTCTTATTTAAACTGTAAAGTTGTAGTCATAGTTATATTTTAGACAGGATTTGATATTCATTTCCAATGACTCTCAGAGACTAACCTTCATTTTTTGGGATCACCAACAAATAGTGAGATGTGACATGTTCAAAAACTCCAGAACAGCTACTAAGTGAAGCACTTGGTGAGAATGTTTTGTCACCTGACATTTCCAATGTCAAGAATGAACTTTCAATCTCAATTTTTAACCCAACATAGATGAAGAGTCCTTACAGTGTTCAGAAAAATGGAAATCTACAATTCCATGATGAATGGGCAAATCTTCTGCTGAGGAAGATCATGTGATTTAAAGCTCTAGAACAAATTGACCTTGTGGTGAAACTACCTAATGGTACAATGTTGATTTCGCTGCAGAAGAAAAATTTCAATTTAGGAGATGTTGCCTTACAATTTAGTGGTAACTTTTCTGTCTCCTAAGCAGTTAAAGGAAAATAAATTGTATTGAAGCATAATAGTTTTTGATCCATGACTTGCAAAGTTCATTGCGTATGCCTAATGAGGACCACTCACCCCTCCAACATCTTAAGAGCAGAAATAATAACACATCTTACTGTGCAATACAGTATTTATTCAAGTATAACCCTTTGTCATCCTTAAATTAATTTATCAAAGACAATGACAGACATAAAGGATAGTAATAAGAAATGTTTTTGAAAAGAGAAAATGTATTTCTAATGTGCTTTGCCCACAGACTGGTTGTACAAGAATGTAGTGAAAGCAAAAATAACACATAGATGATCAAATCAGGATATCTACTTTTTTATCTTCTAAAACCAAAATGTATATACAGATGCATGCACATGCAATATTTCAATTGATACAAAAAGTAGTAAAACTAGATATACAGAATAATTCTTCAGTATAAATAGTATAAATAATATTCCTTTGTATAAATAGCTCCATCTTCTGTAATGTTGGTCTGAGATGTTGATGTTGAGATGTTAGGTGTGAACAGAACTTCACCTCCCCAACAAATTCAAGCTTACAACACTGTAAATCATCACACCTGCTAACCAGGGTGGGAATAACTACAGTAGGTAGCTGGCTGTTGTGTCACACACACAAGCATGTGAGAAAGAAGGTGTAAAGAGGAGGTGCAGATGTTTTAGGATGATGTTGGAGCTTTGAGATTGCTTCAGAAAAAGAGTTGCAGCAGAGTAATTCTCTGAAGGGGGCATTGCCCAGAGAAAACAGGACAGGCACTCTGGAATTGTTGTCACAGGCTTATTTGCTGTCTCATTTACATTCTCACTTCTGCAGAATAAACTGGTCGATGAACTCGTTCTGCTCCGACTCCACTTTGGACAAGGCTTCATACTCAATATGATATCTGAAACAAGGAAACATAACAAAACTAAACTAAATGTACTAACTGACTAACTGTAACCAAATTAATGCAATAAAGCAACAGTCCATCACTTATGTGAAATGTTCTTAGAAAGAGGTCAATTGCTATTTCACAAATTAAAATGTTTTTTTATATATATATATATTAAAGAAATGACAGACATGTGATGAGTAACTTGTCATTAATTTAATGCTTCATACTGACTTTATACATCACAGACTGAAGCACATGACTGTCTTGTACATGACTGATTAGCAGCTACATGACATAGTAAAGGTTGGTCAACTATGGGCTTCATAAATATCCAGCTGGTAAATGCAATAAAACATCTCTCATTTAAATGTGATATTACACTATATTTTATAACTGTCCCACTTCCGCTTTGAAATGACAGATGTAACAAAAGTACTACTACTTCTACTACTGCTCCATTTAGCCGTGCTGTTGTGCCAAAATATTATGCAGTTGCAAGGATGGCGAAACCTACTTCAATGGAGTGCACACAGCGGGTATGACACTAAACCTCTTTCACCTGATACTCAAACAATGACAGATGCTGTGGTGACAGTTCTTGTGGGAATAAGTCCTAAGGTGGACTTAAAACAGGTATATATCAGGGAAGTGACATTTTAAATATCCTAAACCACTGACTGTTTATGCAACCATCATTCAGGCCAAACTTTTAACTGCCGTTTGGACAGCATTTAATTGTGTGCTGAATTTAAATAGACAGGAAACCACAGTGCACAAATCATTTCTGTGTTGGTTGGGTTATGGAATCCACCCACACTCTGCTTACCTTTCCAGTTGCATCTTCTTCTCAGCTATTAGAGCCTGAAGCTGCTGCTGTTGAGCCTCTCTTTGCTTTGCCACTGACTTGAGCAGGTTTCTGGCTCCAATTGCCTGAAGGAGAAAAACACAGGAAGATTATTACTTTAATAAGGTGTTGCTCTCATGACCACACATAAGCACATACTATAGAGTATATTTGAGACAACTAAGGTGGATTCAAGGAGAGTTTAACCTCATATAGGGTTTCATAGCTTTAGCATACAAGGTCTATGACGTCTTCTACAATACCCAAAGAACAGCTGCTTCAAATGCCAAAATCTTACCTTCATCTTTTCTGTCTCCGCTTCTTTTGCCAATTCATCCACCAGCTCAATTAGACCTCCCACTATCTTCTGAAACTGGCCAATTTCTGCAGAGGATAACACACATTTGTACAGCCTGTAGGACTACAGCCTACAGCCTGTAGCTTAAAGGATCTGACAAACTATTCAGTGCTTACTGTCCACAAATTCTTTACACTCTTCCTTGAGCTCTGAGGTCTTCTGGCTGACATCAGGCTCCAGCACCCGTAGCTTGTTGAGTTCATCAAAATAAAAGCCTGCCTCGGCTAATGGGTCTTTAGCCATGGCCACAGGGCCTGTCACAAAAGTGGCATAAAGGATGAGGGATGAAGAACGCAAAAACAATTAAAATATAGCTTGGACTATCCAGTGACAAGCCCTCTTCTACAAGACATATTTCGCAGATATAATAAGAAATACCCTGAAATCTGTAAACAGACAGGTTTACACTGAAATCAACAGCCTTTATAGTTGGATGACTTCATGCTGACAAGTGGCTTGTTATCAGACTACCACACAATGCCATCTATTTTGCTGACAACATGTCTGGATCTCCAGTCAACTGATTGCCAGTAAGGCAGTAACATTACACTAACATATGACCTGCTTGTTGATGCAAAACAAACATTTCATTGAACTATGACCTTCAACAAGAGACCATATGGCTGAACGTGATAGTAGAGATCGACAGGAAGCTGGTGGTCAGCCTCTGGTGGTTCAGCGGGATATGAGGAGCCCTACAGTGGTAGAAACTCGTTTTGCATGCATCTTTATTCACTAGAACGTTATATTAAATGCACTCGTTAGTTAGGCATATAGCTAAGTTAACAGCTAACGTTAGCTTTCTTCAAAAGTTGTCCGGTTGCTATTAGCTTTCCATGTATCATGTGAGTAAGATAGTGACTAACAGCTGAGGTTAACATCACAAAATTAACATTACAGTACAACGGTTCACATACCTTAAAGTGTTTTTCCTGTCTATGACCTAACCTACAATTAGTTAAATTAACTCAGCTAGTTAGCATTTCGCTAGCCCGCTGACAAAAGCTAATCAGACAACGACCTAAACACACTCACAATACCCTCGTTTCTGCTGATCGAGTTCCTTAAATAACTGACGCAATATTAAACCACATTCAGCTACTTTCTGGACAGAAAACGATGCATTTTACCTCTTCAAGCCGCTATCGCTGTGAACGCAGATGGCTCTGTGTTGTGTGACTATGTGGCAAAGCAAGTAAACCATCAGCCAAAGCTCCTCCTCCTCCTCGCTGCCAGGGAGACCAAATGCTGCTGCCTCTGTGTGTGTGTGTGTGTGTGTGTGTGTGTGTGTGTGTGTGTCGGGGCGGGTAGTCTTTTACTGGGTGGCCAGTAAAAGACTTGAATTATGAGATACTAAATTAAAATTATGAGAGAGGAAGTGAAAATAATGATTTATGAAAGTCAGAATTAAGAGATACTAGGTAGTAATTATGAGATTATAAATCAAAAATGTTTGACTTTTTAAATAAAAACTATGAGATTAACTGACCTATTGACTTGATATTGGCTAATTTTACTTTGCTGTAGGTATTTTGTTTCCTCCTTTCCGAGATTTCCATAATTAAAACCTGGAACAGCTCTTTTGACACCAGTCCATATTCCAGATGAGACTGGGTCCCTGGTTTTACTCTAGCAAAGTCAGCAACATTATCCAGATAACGCAGTAAGCCTGCTTCTTGGAACAGACCTCTGTCCTGACCACATTCAACAAACCAAATAATAGCTTTACAGCTTTATTCCTATATGGTCCAACAGGAATAGGTCCTCCTAACCCAACAGCTTCCCAGTAGAGGCTGTATATTGTATATATATTATATACAATATATATATTATTTGTAAAGAATAGTGCAGAAAGCAACCCTCCCATGTTCTTTATTAAATGCATTCAGTTTTATAAAGTAATCCATAATCATGCCAACATCCACTGTCAAAATTAAAAGGACCATAGGTCAGGATGAAAACGGTTCGCAATGCGTCTTACTGATTGTAGAGGGCAGCATTTCGCTTCGTAACGTCCAGCCTGCCCTGAACTCGCTCGAAGAAGAAGAAAGAGTAGCTAGTTTAACTTTACATTGTGTTTTACAACTGAAAGCTTTGATGCCCTTGTGGATTTCTGTTTCGCGACGATAATGGCAATGTGAATTAGCCACACGAACTGCGGATATTTGACAACACATAAAGACAGCACGGAGAGGTCGGTAAGTAGACGCCAAAGTTTGTAAACTGATGCCCAGTTACATGATGTTCACTGGTGGATGTAGCTGGGCACGAATACGTAACGTACTCCATTGAAAAATCTGGCAATTTAATGTGACTTTTGTTTATTAGCGCATACACACCTGGAGAACTTCCTGAGTCTTAGTTTAAGTTATAAAAAATTCGGTTCAGTTAAAAAAAACTAACCCAGATTTAAACACATTTTCGTCTTTTTAGAATAGGATAGTGTGTCGGGTTGTTACGCATTTGGACACTCTTTCCAACATGAGCTAACAATAGCCAAACACACCCACACGGGAAGAAGCAGTAACAGAAAGTGACGCAAAGCGAATATAGCGTTACAATAATATTATGTTGAAATAAAGCATTGAGTGGTGGTGTATCGACTAGACGAAATCACCAAAAGGCCATAGCTACCTTCACTTACTGAAGTAGTGTTATACAGCGTTGGGGCTTTTGCTTTCAAAAAAGACGATATTAAAACGAGCAAAGTTTAAAGGGAGTTCGGTCTACATTTCTGTATACGACCGACCAGGACATCCGAACTAACCTCCAGCTTGCTGTTGGCTCAGTAATAGCTAATTAGTTACCCAAAATAGCTGTTAGCCAGATGAAACCTACTTCACTTGCAATAGGCAATAGGTAATTTGTTAAGTTAGTTCAGCTATTGGCCATCGTCAGGTCTTTTTCTGTGGATGCTTTGACTCTTTGTCGAGATTCGGCTTGTGGTTTAGGTTTAATTTCAAGATAAACGTATTTTGTAGATTTAACAATTTGTCCTTTTCCTCATTGATATGTGCCTCCTCCCTGCTCCTCTAGTTTCCTGCCCAGCCACATTCCATTTATTGGGAAGGGGAACTGAGGAAAAGATAACAGTGGGGTAGGTGGCTTCCACTCTTGTTGTGATTCAACCCTTCAACCACTGGGGGTCCTGCTTTACCCGTTAAACAGTCTTTATCAACATTGACCTTTCCTGTGTGGCTTCGTAGATAATTCTTAGCTCCAGTTCAGAGCTCTGTTTTTTGCCAGGAATGATCTGGAGCAGTGAGAGGTTGTGGCAGCCTCATCAGTAGCTGTCACCACGGCGGGGGACCTTCGGACCTCCGTCTGTAGGGTGGTCATCTACCTCCAAAGGGACATGTCTGGGAACAGCTGCCTGCCCCAACATCACACCCAGTCTGACTGCACCTCCCCACCCCCTCCTCTAGCCTGTCCCAAGACCAAGACCTGCAGTTACAGAGGAGCAGTGGGCCTTGGCAACAAGTATGTCAGACTCAACGTCGGCGGGAACCTGTTTTACACCACACTACAAGTGCTGACCAGGCAGAACTCCATGCTGAAAGCCATGTTCAGTGGGAAGAAAGAAGTGTTCACTGATAAAGAAGGTAAGCTATCTCTGAACTGCCGACACAAGATGACTCTTCTCCATAAAGAGTGACTAAAATCTATTTTATGCTGTTATCGTTCCACAACACAGATCATGTGAAACTAGCATTGCCATTTTATTGTTCTATTTAGCTTGAAATCGCAGGTTTAAATTCAACACAACAACCTCTAACAGCGACTGTTGAGAGTGTCATGACTGATTATCTGTATACTTTTACAAAGCACATTACTTCACTGACACTTTTATGCCATATATTGGGAAACTGGATCACCACTGTCTTATCTATAGCTATTATAAAGCACACTTGATGTTCATTATGAATAAATGAGCTATGTTTACTGAAAAAACACCAACTGTGCACTGTACTGTGCACAAGCTGCTCAGATGTACATATGCTCAACATGGTCTGTTCTTTCTCTCCAGGTTGGATCCTGATCGACCGCAGTGGCAAACACTTTGGCAGCATCCTGTGCTATCTGCGTGATGGCACAGTCACCTTACCCAAAGGTCGTCAGGCTGTCCAGGAGCTGCTGGCTGAGGCAAAGTATTACCTCATCCAGGGCCTAGCGGAACTTTGTCAAAACAGCCTGCAGGTCAGTTACGTCCACACTGACTGTTACTTGAAATATGGAGAAAAGAGGATGTGATAAGTATATGGCGCCTTGTCTAGGCAGTTTATGTATCAGCAGATGAGTTCTGTTGTCTGGTGTTTACAATTACCTTAAATATCAATTTTTCTTGTCTGGTTTAACATCTGGAGTTGTGCACCATTACCAAAAGTCTGAGACCGCACTGAAAATCTATGATATTTTCACGTAAACCTGGTAATCATTAGAAAGTTTGAGGATTCAGAAACATTTAAAAACACAAGAAGTTATAACATGTACATTGAAGAAGAAATATGTGAAATTCTGCACTATTTTTGGGTCAGCCATCAAATTTAAGCACATTTGTGGCACTGACCAACTTGACTCCTTTGTTCAAAAATAGTTCAATTTGGAAACACTAGCTTGGAAGCAGGGTGTTTTGGGAGGGACATAAACTTTGGCCCAGGAACCTAAGCTGGAATTTAACTTTCATCCGTTCATTTTCAGATTCCTTAACAAGTTTGTGGTTTATGACAAAATATTGTACTGCGAGTGGTTAGAGATTGCTCAAAATTTTAGTGCAGACATGAATGATTCTAGGACAATTTGTCCACACAACTTTGATTGAGGTGATGTGCAAGATAATGCAAACTATTGTGCAAGGAAAATAAAATGACCAGATCTAGTGCACACAGATCAGAAACTAAATAAACTACAACATTGTGAGTCCAGAGTGTTCTCTGCCAGACTGAGCTTCGGAGTTAAACAGTTTATTAGTTAATGTTAGCATGCTAACATCCTAAAGTAAGATGGTGAATTTGGTAAACATTGTATCTGCTACACATTTTGTAGTATATTTTTCAAAATATATTTTCATTGTGATTGTGAACATGTTAGCATGCTGATGGTAGCATTTAGCAGCTTCTTAATTGATTTATCATAAATGTAATTTGTCACAAATAAAATAAAATACCTTATACCATGATAGAGGATATTAGACATTCTGTCTCTCACACCTCTACTTTCTATTTACTTCCTATGGCAATATCTCAGAATTCCTAGTCTACGGTTTGTGGTTCTCAGTGTTTTGCCTTGACTATGTCTTTGCTGCACTAGTGAGTTCTGTTCAGCTCTACGACAGAGCGACTCGAGTGCACAGATTTGATTTGCTCTGGACCATAGTGTTTATTTATGCCTCTAGGCTATGGCAGCGATACAGTTTGCTGCACCATCTGTGCAAGGCAAGTGTCAGTGGGTATGCATCACCCTAACAGGTTCACAGGAATGTCTGCTGGGCTGCCAAAGTTTACACATCCTTTGGTTTCCAGGGGGACAGATTGCAAGACAGCCAGACATTGAATTCTAAGCTCACTGGCTGTCATCACGTCCAGTAGTTTTTGAATGAATAGCACATAATCTGCCTTCTTTGAGGTCCACTGCATACTTGTAACATGACATGACATAGCCTTGTAATGGTGGTTATGGTGTAATAAACTTTGGTAATATAAATTTATACCTGACCTAAAGACACTAAAACTACCCTAAATCCCAGTGTATGTTGGTTTGTGATTGACAGGGCAATAAAGAGCAACCCCTGTGTGTTATACCTGTGGTCACCTCAAGTAAGGAAGAGGAGAGGCTCATTCAGTCTTCTGCCAAGGTAAAAACAGACCCTGGCTGGAATTTATCTATCATAGATCTGGATTTAGTGAAGCTGAAAATATAGTTTGAATTTATTTTAGCAGCATCTCTCCAAGCTAGATCCTGCGTCTGTGTTGTGTTACAACCACGAAAACGATGGCTTATTCTTTCATGTGAAGGCATTTAAATATTCATAGGATATATATATATATAATTGATTTTTCTGCTCTCTTGTCATAGTATTCCTGCCACACAGATGATGCCTACTTTAAGTGAATTTATTTTACATTTTGATATTAAATGTAATTTAATCAGATATTTAATCAGTTTCTTCCCCTTTGTTAGCCTGTGGTGAAGCTGGTGTACAACAGAAGCAATAACAAGTACTCCTACACCAGGTAAGAAAGCTTTCCTCCAGAGGCCCTACTGCTTCCTTCATTACAAAGATAATTGATTTATTTCTTCTTCAAAGTTCTCATTTAGGGAAGCACTGACTTTTCGAGCTAATAAAGTAATAAGCTAGCGCCCACGGTGTGGAGTAAACAATGAAGCACTTCTTCTCCACATCAGTTTGCTTTTGTCTCGACAGTAACTCAGACGACAACCTGCTGAAGAACATTGAGCTGTTCGACAGGCTGTCTCTCAGCTTCAACGGCCGCGTCCTCTTCATCAAAGACGTGATCGGAGACGAGATCTGCTGCTGGTCCTTTTATGGTCAGGGTCGCAAGCTGGCTGAGGTCTGTTGCACCTCCATCGTCTACGCCACGGAGAAGAAACACACCAAGGTGAAGAATGAATTAGGCCACTCTCAGTCTTAAGTAATAGAGTATAGCAGGATGGAAAGAAATATCATGTAGATAAAGATCATGTAGATAAATGTAGCAGTACGTCCTCATATTCCAAATTATTTCATCCAAAGTTTGACTAAACGTGAAACTAACACAAAGGAGCATTTACGAGTTTAAATTTGTCAATATTAAACAATTAACATTTGACTGATTGTAAAATCTGGATACATTTGCAGTGTGAGGAAAAACTGCACCCTGAGACACACATACTCTCACACACACTCAAAAAAAAACCAAGTGAAGCACCTTGTATCACTGCATGCTTCATATAACATAAAAATAAGTAAGTCATGATTCCAAAATCAGCTTATGAGTAGTGGAAAAATCCATTTACCGATCTGCATGTACACACAAATTCCCATTAACCTGGGGCCTCATTTATAAAACTGTGTGAAACATTTACACGTGCAAAACAAATAGGATATATGCAAAACATAATCATATTTATAAAACTATGCTTATATGCCTGCATGAAAATCTTCCTTTATAAATCACAATCAACATGGTTGCAAAATGGTTGTAGGGTTAGGAGGAGCCTCATGTCTCGCTCATAACACTCCCACAACTATAATGATCAATGCAAAACCCATGTGATAATGATATACATAATTTTAGGAATTGTTTTATTAGTTGCTCTGACTGCATTAACGCATCAGACCACATCATCCCATGATATTTGGTCAACATAAACCTGTACATGACAGATGAGATCACTCAACATTTAGCAATAAACACTGTATTTAACTCCAAAATGCAGCATACAGCTGTTTCTGTCATTTTACAATCAATGATAAATGCAGGTGTTGAAGAGGTGTCAGTGGGGTGGCATGAGAAGGTGCAGAGTGTATGGTAGCCACCTTCTCCTTGTGCAGTATGGCCATGTGTTAAATAATATTAATAATTCGAAAATTTAATTCTAGCACTTTATACTTTATACTAATTGTATAATTCCATTGTTTAGTTCATGTGGTTGGGATCAAGATATTCAGGATAAATATTACACAAAGGTGAGCCAGACTTTTCAGTAACCTGTCACCTGATGCATCCTGATTTCAACAGAAATGAAATGGGAAAAAAGTATTTATTTATTTCTACAACCATAAAAATCATAGGTTACAGAGTTGAAAATTTGCAAGGAAATAATACAGGAATTATGACACTGTCACATTTTGTCACATGTCAGTGAGAGATGCTAGTAGTAGTAGTAGGAGTGTTGCAACAGACAACACTTGCAAAATAATTGCATGCTATAGGTACACAAGTTACTGTTGGCAACTCAAATGAGCCTAAAGTGCCATTTTATTTGTTGTTGTTAAGCTGGATCCTTGGCTGTGTGCAGCCATGTGTGCTAAATCAACACTGACAGATGATGTGGATGAGACTTGTATTTGTATTCATGTCATGTCCACTTATATACTACAGTTTTTGTGTGCCACCAGATATGTTGCTTGGCCTGCAGGCATGAAAACATACAATTTGGCCCTGTAAATTGTCATGTATAGTCTGTACATTTATTCTCAATATAAAACTTGCAACTGTTTCTTCCTACCTCAGGTGGAGTTTCCTGAAGCTCGCATCTATGAGGAGACCTTGAACACCTTGCTTTACGAGACAATGCCGCTGCCCGACCACTCCCTGCTGGAGGCCACACGCTGGAGCTACACCAACTGCGGCTCTCACAGTGAGGAAGAGGAGGGGCCCGGAGGAGGTGAGCTTCGTGAGCGCGTCCGTCGAATCCACATCAAGCGGTACAGCACGTATGACGACCGGCCACTGGGACACTGAGACTGAAACCACAAACCGCTGGACAGATTTCAGGTTTTAACATTGTTGATGAACATTCAGACATGAAATCTCTTGATACGTTTCTCTTTTGAATTGTTTTACTATCTTACTTTCTTAACCACTATCTAAGAAGTCCAAATTGTGGCCTTGATGTAATTGCATCTGACTTTTTAGTCTAGGTAGTTGTGGTGTTGTCTGCTTTGTCATTAATAATTTATGAATTATTATCAGAGGATTGGGGGGGGGGGCACATTATAGTGGCAAAAAAAATCACTATTACACACTATTTCTTAGAAGAAATATTGTTACAATCATAGCACTTACACTCTGAATCAGCAGGAGAACATGTTTCATATTTATAGATTGTATTTTTCATTTTTCATTACAACAGCCTGTTGTTTGCCAAAGATGATACTGTTTTAGCTTTTCCAGAATAGTGTGTGTTTAATGCAGTTTACCATAATGCCTTTTTTCCAGTTGTGAAGATAAAAGTTCTTGTCATTCTACTCTTTTTGTCTTTGTTATGTTTTTAGTAATAGTAATAATAATGATAATAACATAACAATAACAATAATAAACTTTATTTATATAGGGCTTTCCTTAACAATGTTACTCTCAGCCGATCTAAGAAGCAACCTAGGCTCATAAGGGGTTAGTAGATCTTTGATATACAGTAATTAGGAGACTGGTCATGTAAAGCCTTGAAGGTCAACCATAAAATTTTAAAATTTGAAGATCAACAGGAAGCCATTTCAGGGAGGCCAGAATTGGAGTTATGTAATTGGTTTGAATCCGTTATAATCCTAACAGCAGTATTTTGAACCAATCAAAGGCAATAGAGGAAAGCCTGACTAATAACTGTGTAGTCTGTAATGCCTTCATTACCGGTGTAATGTAGAAATCTGGAGAGGAAAAAATAAAGGCAAATTTTTGAAATGAAGTTGACTGAATCATGACTGAACAAACTTCTTTTCCTCATCAAAACAAAAACCAGACTCAAACACCGAAATTTCTTGCAGTTGACTTAATGTTATGTGATTAGGAACGGCAAGAGGCAAGTTGGGTTAGACTGCCATGATTGTAATTATAATCTTAAATCTTAAGATTAGATTTAGTGTCAGCCCTTATATCTGATGGTTAAAAAGAAAACAATGTCACATGCTTGCTGTGTTTTATGTGGCACATAAGCTTAAACATTTAATTTCTCTTTTGATGGATTTCTGAGCTTACTTATTACTTATCCCACAGAAAACATTCTCTTGGTTTAGGACCCCTGCTCACAATCAAAACAGAAGAGATCACTTCCAGAAGAGGAAGCACCTGAAAACACACCACATGCATAAATTGTCGCATTGTTCAAAACCTTGTCCTTTGTATCCCCAGAGGTGACTGACTGCACTATTGGGGAGACATGGTTTTCCCACACCTTCTCACAAGTTGATACAATGACATCACATGTGCAAAACTGGGCTATCTCTGTCTATTTAAACTTAAAACAATGGTAAATATGTTAGTGATACAATTTGAAAAAAATCACACATCATTCAGGTGTATCATTACTGACTGCACTACTGGGGAGACGTCACTTTCTATACACCCTTCCAACGTGAGGCAATGACACTGCGTGTGCCAGACTTGGGGGTTTTTTTCTCTGAACTTGAACACTAGCAACAGTCAAAATGTTAGAGAGAAATTCTGCAAAAAATCACACATCATGCCGGCTTTGTAAGTATTGTCAAATGCTTTTGATCCAGCACTGAGCAACTAAGAGAATGTTATGCATACAGTACAAATTACAGCAAGATAACACTGTGGACTCACCGTTTGACTGATCTGAACGGCATTCAAAACACTGTCTACATCTAGAGAATATCTGTTCATTTTGATAGCATTTGAATGAAAACTTATAGATCTACAACATCTAGATACAGATGTTAACTGATCGTGCATATTTTGAGTGACAGGCTTCCGAATTTAGCATTGATGGCAGTGAAACATTTGTCACACATCAGTTGATGTGCTGAACAAACTTTCAGCTCTGTAGGATTTGTTGAATGTGAAGTTTCCACATTGTGCAAACTGAATTTCTTATGAATCCATGCAGCCAATTACCAGGTAGAAACGTTTCATATTTGTGGCGTCCCCTTATGGCAGAATATCCCAGGACTGTGCAGTAAAGTATCCCAATCCATGCAGCAAGTTTAGTTACAGCTTTAAATATAGCTCAAGCCAATTTTGATTTATGAGCACTTATGTAAAATTGAACGTAAAGACACAGGTTTAAAAATATGTAATTACAAGACCACATGGAATATCAAAAGTACAAAAAGTACTTTTCCCCAGATAGGCTATGCACAGATTTTCATCAGTAGCCAAAAAAAGGGGGGATTGAATGCGCTTCACTGCTTGGACCCCTAATAATCCTGACAGATACAATAGGGTTCCATCAGTTTTGCTGCTTTGACTCCTAAATATAGAGAGTCTTACTTGAGAGAGTCTCATCATTGGTTGCACATTAGTTCAACCAGGTCTCAGGTTGTTTTTTAAAGTCATTTTTAGAGGTCAAATTCACAAGAGAAAAGCAATGATTAGAGTAGAGTCTCAAAAAGTTATAATTTCAAGTAGCAGTGCTTTTTTTCTACTTTGTTATCCTTCCCCTCCTATGCTATTTTTTATTAAAAAACATGAAAAATTTCTCAATTCTTATTTAGAGTGATGGATCCTACTGAAAGTCGGTATTTCTTGCCAAAGTTGGAACAGTTTTGGTTTTAGGGTATTGTCAGGGAGAGTTTTGCTGATAACATGACTCCAGATGGTTGCAGGTGCACCCTAAGCCCACATGGTGGAGGCACAAGCAGGAGGCTTAATGACAGACAATCCAGCTGGGGTTATTCTATATCACCTTGCCCTGACGTCATTTATTTTGCAGCAGGCCAACCTGGCATGAACACTGAGCACTGACAGAGACTGGCCAGGATGTAGTTCAGATAGAGCACTATTTTTAGCATCCTTCTGGACCAGCTGCACTCTCTCTCTTTCTGTGTGTGTGTGTGTGATGGTGCTATTGTGCCAAGCTTGTGAAGTCCACAAATTAGCTGCATTTCAATGAGCCCATCAAATGCATTCCATGTCTTCTCCCCCTGGAGTCCTACATCTAGTCATTGAAGAGCTGCCTGCTGAAGACAGAAAGCAACAAAACCAACAACCAGTAACAAAGTCAAACCTGTCCAAACCATTTGCAAACATTTCACACCTTTCATAAGAGACCAGCTCCTCTGCTCGTTCCTGCCCGGGAGAGGAAGGAGAAGAAGCTAAAAATAACTTGCAAGCTCCACAGGTTGGTGTGCTGGAAGCTGGAGGCTGCAGGCTTCAGGTGGGGGGCGGGGCTACATAGATGCTGGGAGGCTCTGAGAGCTCCACTGATTTCTTTTTTTCTCCTCCTCCATTGATCAGTATAGTGAGGAAGGCGGATCCTGTGACGTCACCGCCAAGCTGCTCGGCTGCGTCAGAGTCCAGCTGAGCGAAGGAAGAAGGGAAGAAGGAGAGAGGACGGAGAGCTGCACCACGGACACAGACAGACAGACAGACAGACAGACATGGAGGGCTCCACCGAGGAAGACTACAAAGAGAAATTATTGTGGAACGTCAAACGAGAGGTAGGAGCCGCTGTTTGTCGAACTGTTTTTTCACTCTGTTATTTTACGTCATTATTCACTTCAGACTCACGACAGGAAGCCTGGAGGGGTTGCATTAATATCTAGCTTGTAGCTACATGTTGTGTCTGTCTAGTTTGATAGTTTATCAAAGTGATGCTGAATAAATGGACCCAGCTAAAGTGTAGTGCTGCTTTCATTCTGTCTCGTTTGTCCATACTTGAAATGTGAGGCTAGCACTTCCCTGTTTGATTCATGCACTTGGACACTGCTATGGTGTTGCAACAATATCTCAATATAATATTCCTGCAATACAACACAGAAGTTTAAACTGACGATATCTTATCTAACATGTATTTTGCATTATCTTCTTTTCATGTCTGCTTTGATGCATTATAGCAAATTAAATGTATTATTTTTATTAATTATTTTTCAGGAGGTCCAAGCATCCATTTATAAGCTGGTCCTGCAGGCAGAGATCATTGCTATAGCAGGCATCTTCTCCCAGCAGCACTAACATCCACAGCTCAAACAGTGTTACAGGCTTTTTGTTCCTAGTGATGAATGTCTCACGTCTCTCCAGTGAGGAATAAATCATTACACCTTTAAGCTCTCTACCTGCTTCCATTGTCAATTATCATGCTGCCTTCACTGAAAGCCACAAGTAGAAAGATTTCCCTGCACTGAAATGTCAGCATAAATCAGAGGCAGCTGATTGTGAGACTGAATGTGGCAAGGTGTGGCTCACTGACTATACCTCAGTCTGAGTGTGAACGTGAGCATGTGGTTTCTATCATTATAACAGAGATGAAAAGTCGATATAAAAATATCAAGACCAATTTTTTTAAAATAATCAGTTTTCTCTACACTGTGTGAGATACAAAGCATCAGTATTATGTCGTTACTGACTTAATGTAATCAGGATGTCATGTTGGGTGGCAAATGATAATATTCACCATAACTTAGTGAACTGATACCTCTGCAGCTGAAAGTCTGTCATTTGAAGGCAGACAAAATAGACAAACAATACATACAAACACTTGTACTTTAAAAGTGTACTTTGTCTAGTGTAATCACTGGTGGTTTTAGAAAGTATAGCACGCTATGTGGTCTGTACTGTATGTCAATGATACACCTCCTGTATCACTTTAGGTTGATGCAGTTTGTCTATGTTTGTCTCCCTCTTGGAATTTTAAATAATTTTGCTGTTTTTCCATGGACGCTGACAGTTTGATCTTTCGAGTCTGTGTTGCTTGTAAAATTCACGCAAAGTGAGTGTTAGACCGATTTTATAGCTGACAAATGCTGCTCATTGGCAGGCAACCTATTAGCAGCCATTAAATTTGTTAGTTGTAGTCAACACCACTTAAGTTAAGTCAGTGACAAGCATGGCCAAGAACAAAAACACTGATCAGTACCTATTCTTCATGCTGTCGTTTTACTCTTGTTTGTAATGAGTCAGTTATGATAACTTAACTCACTTGGTACAGTCCTTTACATGTAAGTTTAGAAATTTTAATAAAATTTGGAGATTTCCCTGTTGTGGGACTAATAAAGGAATATCCCATCAGAGGAATATCTTGTGTAGAAGAGGTTGGAATGTGAAAGCAGGAACAGGAAATTTGCCTGAATATTGCATTATTTGCAAAGTTAAAGTACACATGAGACAGGGACAAGTCAGATTAGAAACAACTAAACAATTACGAGAGCGGGACAAGTGCGAGTCTGAACACCTACAAGGCTGAGACAAGTCAGTCATATCACCCACAATATCAAGACAGGTTTTAGTAAAACAGCCAAGAGACTGAGAAAAGTCCAAGTTGAAACACATACAAAACAGAAAAGTCACAAGTCCAAGTCAATGTAACAAAGAGACAGGTCAGAATCAAAACTGTGACAGAGACAAGTCTGACATGATATAAAAAAAATGACTTGAGTTTTAGAGCTCTTTTACTTGCAGGAACAGAGCAGGGATTATACTACAGATATTTAATGCCTCAGAGCTGTGAAGCACTTCTCAAAAGTGTCAACATTTCTAATTGGGCACTTGACTGCCTGTAGGACTTTCTAAATCTGGTATTCAATTTCTGCCATGTTAAGAATTCATTGACAAATTGCAGAATGCATATGTTACTATGTCTGCAAGCGACGGGGATCTGTGTCTCCTAAACACACGCCATCAGGGAAATAAGGAGGAACATTGCATTCTTTGGTCACTGGGCCATTTGAATCTGTGTGTTGACGCCCCAAGCTGTATCTTTGAAACAAACCTCTGGTCATTGTGACTTGCGCTCCTGTAGCATAAATTTTTAATGTTTCTGGTTGTTAACATTTCATGAAAACAACGTTGTGTGTCAGCGGGATGTTTTGTGAGGTCTCCACAGAAATTCTGAATGGTATGTTGGTTGTCATGTGTGATAGACTTTTTTCATTTGTTTGACATTTTCTTTGTTTCTATCGTTCCAAGTCTTTGAGGTACATGATAACATCAGAATTAGAGCTTTGTACCTAGGCCACAGTATTGCTTACTGTCATAGAAAATACAGTGTGTATTTGTAACTTAGCATTTATGGCCAGTTTTAATCCAAGTAGATGTTGATCCACGATGTGATATATTTTCCTATTGAGAGCACCCTCTGGGTGAGCTGAGATTGAAGTTTTTGAGGACCCTGAATCATATAAACCCAGAACCAGTGAAGCTAATTGGGTTTAGCCTGAGATCAGTTTCCCTTAACATGAAGGAAATGCTGTTGCTTCAGAATCATTTTGATGTGTAGTTTTGCAAATGCAGTATGTTGTCAAAAATGCTATATTTTGCCCACTTTGTTCAGATAGCAAATAGTTACTGTAATCTCTGTGTGTATCTACTATAAAAATGAATGGTGTGATTGGCCACAGTTCATCCATGAGATGCTCGTCAATGCCTGACATTTTTAAAGCATAGCAGACTGGGCTATGAAAGACTCGTCTGAACAAAGCCCACACGCTCCTGGTTTAAAGCTCCCTGTCTCTTTAAGCAGCACTCAGCTATCTCAGTATTGCTTGGCAACTGAAAGCTTTAGCAGCTCCCAAAGAAGTTAAATTGCATCAGTTGGAGATTAATATCACAGCAGTGAGGCGGCCCTGTCAGGTGGTCTCTTGTACTGTTTTCACCTTTTGCCATCAGGATCCTTTTGATTTTGTGATATATACTGAGGTGCTCTATGTGAAAGATGGTTACAGCAGTAATCCATACAAAGATGAAAGGTTTATGTTAATATTTTATTAATAAGCACAAGAAGTAGAAGGAGAAGGAATACTGTAGCTATTTTATTGGAAAAACCTGCCACAGATAAAAGTGTCCCATTCTCATGTGGTAAGAATTCTCAGAATCAATGTATTTCCCCAAAGAATAGTACAGTCATACAACTTCCCCAACAGGCAGTGACAAATCAAAATTAAAAAGTTAAATTAGAACCACATTATCTTTCCAGTGGAAAAGTTATTACTTATTGCAGTTTTAAAGATATGAAATTAGGGTACCTTTGTCAGTTTTAGCATTTTAGTCATACCTCTTTTATCATGTCTTTTCATTCTTGCACAGTTCTCTGAAGTTTATTTAACAATGTGAATCCCAGTGCCTCAGTCATTTTGACTTTAATGCACTACGATTGAGCTGTCTTTCGCAAGAGGGTGTAAAAGAAAGCACTTTTCCCTGCAGAAGTACTGTGTTTTTATGAGAAGTTTGTGGTGTCATCTGCCCAAAGCTCTATGACAAATGTGATCATGACAGATGATTGAGAGAGAGTGCGGGGACCACAGTCTGTGAAACTGACAGGATGAAATTCAAATGACAGGGTACAAGGATCAGCTCATTGTGCCTGAAATTCACTATCCCATTTATTTAGAATGGCACTAGAGGCAGAGGTGGAAGCAAATAAATGACTGTGAACATGAAGAGCATGTTGTGATGATATGGTGAAAGTCATGTTGCTGTGATGGTGCTGTTTTCCTACCACATGGGATTTTTTTTAACGCAGATCTGATTGTTTTTGGCTGGTGTTCTATGTACCAAAAATCCCCCAAAACATATCTGTCCACACTTAGATTTCTGGCTAAAGCAGAGTCTACTGTGACACTCGACTCTCTATGTGAGTGCTCTGCCTATCACACAACAGAAATAAACACAGCCAGTCAGTGTGCTGACTCTCTGCCTCTGCTCTCTGTGTGACTGTTTGCACGAGGACGAGGCTGAGCTCCTCCACACACACTGGACAGCAGTATAACTTCAGAGCAGAGCCCACAGCCAAGGGAATCAAACAGACTTTAGGATAGCCTGTATTTTACGGGAGTCCAGATGACAATACTCATTCATCATTATCCATACAGGCCACAAAAGGGAGGCAGTATGATCAATTTATCAACCACCGGATGAATAAGTATAAAAAACTTGCAGATATATATGTCTTTGGTCACTCTGCTGGCAGTCACTGCTGCCCTCTCTTACTCTTCACCTGGTTTGCTTTACACAGCCATACGGAGCTCATTATGCTAAAGTGCTGTAAGTGAACTAGTTTATCCTCCAAAGCTGAGGAAAATGTTGTCAAAAATGTCACACAACATCAAGATGGTCTCCAAATTTAGTTGGTCAGTGCCAACCAAGATGGAAAAGATGTGACCACATCATTATTTTAAATTACAAGGCAATTGTTTTATCACAAAATATATTTTGCATTTGTTATTCTAGTTTTTATGTAAATTAGCCATATTCTAAACCCTCTGGTTTCTCAGGGTTCAGTCAATATGAGGGTATTTTACAAACTGCTAGCAAATTTCAAATTATATATCATGATAAATATTGATATTGATCAATATGAAAAAATGATCATGATCATATTTTTGGCCATATTATATATAAGTTGAAATTTTGATCTGATGGTAGGTGGTAGAGGAATTTTTTTTCCCCACAATGGTGGATCATAGTTTTACAGTTGATATTGTGGTGAACATCAATATATCCAGTTAATGCTGAGATATTTCACTGGAGTGAAAGTAAAAAGTTTGATGTGATGGTGGTGCTAGATGAAACATCAGAGAAACATCAAAGTCATTAGGATTCATGCCTGTGAGGATCGCAAGAGAGGTTCTTTCTGCCTTTATTTATCACCATAATTGAGCCATCTTCAATTGTAATATTTGGATTCTACTTTAAACCAGTTAAAAAAAACATTTTGTTTTTAAATTAACTCGTAATTGTTTAGTTATAATTATTTTTAGAAAACTGCATGGCAGTAATTAAATAACCACTACAAAGAGATGTCAAAAGACTACGAAGAGATGCAAAACAACCACAAAGAGATGCAAAATGAATACAGAGAGACAGAAAATGACTACAAACAGATACAAAAAGATCACATAGTTGCAAAACAACTACAAAGAGATGTAGAATGACAACAAACAGACACAAAACAAACACAAATGACTTGAGTTTTTATTGAAAATACATAACCATATTTAAATTTAAGAGTTAACTTATATCTGTACATCTAAGGTAACCATTTTATATAGAGAGTAAATTTGAAGCTCAGTAAATTTATTCTGGTCCCGTCAACATAAATACTCTCACCAAGGTGTTGGAAGCTGCTGCCATGGGCTTCCATTTTTCTAATACCATTTCCTTTGTTTACTACAGTGAGCTGGCTTGGTTGCCATATTCCAACTCAGAGCTAAACAGCATTGAGTTGCCGGTACCTGATCGGTATGCAGCAGAGTATTGGGTAACTTCTCCCACAGACTAACACCTCCTCCAGGACAGAAACATTTCTTCCTGCCACAATCTTATTTTATGACTGCTGCTCCAAGAGCCAGCTCTCTAAACTGCATTGATATCCATTTGATATTTTGCACTCTGAGGTTAAATGTTAATTTCGGCTCTATTTCCTTGATGGGAAAAGGAGAGAAATTGATTCAACACAGGAGAGTATATGATTGCAGTTTTGCAGTATCTATAAATGTTAACAGTTCCATTTTCTTATGTGAAACCTGCAGCAGGTCAAGTAAAGGCATATTGATTCCACAAACTCCTTCAGAGTCTGCTGTCACCACAGCACTTCTGCACCCCTCCTCCTCATCCACCAGCCCTACTCGGGCATGAATAATTACCTCATTAATGGCTGTGTCTCTGTTGTGGCCTACAGCTGATTAGGTAGGAACCATATTATGTTGCAGCTTCTCTGACAAAGGGGAAGGGAAGGCACCACAGCACACAGAGACAAGAACAGAATATCTTAAAGAAAATACACACAGCAATTTTGTGCCATTTTAACAATACATATTTATACCTTAACTAATTGTAAAGAGTAGTTATATTGTACTCAGTGGATCGTACCAGTGGTGTTGTATGTTTGAGCCCATTCACTATCAATTAGAGCTGAAACATTAAATTGATTAATTGATCAACAGAAAAATAAACAACGATAAAGTTTGATAATTGATTATTAATAATTTCAGTTATTTTTTAAGTAAAAATGCACAACATAGTTCCAGCTTCTCGTTTGTAAGAATTGGCTGCAGTTTCCTTGTACTTTTTAGCCTTATTGTGCCTATCTTTGTCGTAGGCATATATACAGAAGACATTTTGACATGTCACAGCAGGAAAAACTTTTAATTGATAAAAAAATATTGATTGCTGAATTCCATTTAGCTGCTTTAGTTACAGGGTCCATTGAAGCCATTATCAATGTTATTAGTAACTACTGTGACAAGTCAAAATGTCTACTATGAAAAATGCTCACAGTGTTCTTAATGGTATATGAAGTCTGGTGTTGTCACATAATCCCCAGTACAGCTCTGCCCACCTTCAACCTAAGGTCCTATCAACAATAACTGAAAACATCAGTGTGGCTGTGAAGGGCCTTAAACAAATTAGCGTCCATTAGCGTCAGGATTTTCAGAAGTGTTTCAAAGTTAGCCAGCTCCACTCAGCCATTTGACATACCGTATACTAGCTATATCTTATTATTTTAGTGTCATTCCTGGAACTAGATGCTTGGTTTGCTGCAGGATAAATAGTTAATGAAAGTCCTCTTTTTCTTAAAGTAACAAATGCAAGTGTGTGTATGTGTGTGGCTGCCACCATGTTATTTTCACCTGCCTAAATGACTTTGTGTGAAGAACGAATGCAACTGAAAACAATACATAGTAATGTTCATTGCAACATGTCTGCACACATTCGACAGTCATCCGGGACTCAAATTATCCTGCCAGTTAAATCTTAGTGGCAGCAGCCAAAGAGGCAGATACTAGTCAAAATGAAAATGACTTCTTCTATCAACCTGTTTTGGTAATATGATGACATAAGGTCAATTTAGCTGACTAGCCAGCATAGATAATTCAGACAGACTGTAGATTGAAAGTTTAATTAGCTAGTGCGAGTCCTCCTTATATAAGCAACATTCTCTCTTCAACCTTGTCTCCTGAAAATTACATTTATATACCACTAAACAGTTTTGCTTACTTTGCTTTTGAGGAAATGCATTGCTGTGTGGAATAAATAGTAAATGGCTGCATTAATATAGCTCTTTTATCCACAGCGCTCTCTAGGTTTTCACTGCTCATTCGGCCATTCATGCTCACACTCATGGCACTGGCCTGACCATTGGGAGCAAAGGAACTTCATGTTCATATAGAGTTCTGTGTACAGCACACTAATAAACACATATTGGCTGTTTTACCTGGGGGATATCACTGAGATTTACTAGATTTTCACCTCCAGATTAGGTCTACCTCCTGAAAATGCTTTAACAATTAAAACCACAGTCTGTTTAACTATGCCTTGTAATAACACATTGAGATGATTAAGTAGATGATTAGTTTAGTATAAATCCAAATGAAATGCACAATTTTAAGTATCTGTTGCTTCTTGTGTACAGCACACTAATAAACACAATATTGTATTTGTAATTCCACTTAATATACTTAATCAAGCATTGAGGAGCACACCAAACTCCAATCCCAATGTAATCCCTGATGGTCAGCACTAATTACACTGGTTCACTCCCAAGCACAATCAATTCAATTTCACGGTCACTCACATCCAGGTGAAGGTATCGACTCCTCTGATCGACCTGTGTATCACTTTGCTCTGATTCATTGGGGAAAGTTATAGCCATAGGTAAATATATGGCTCTATTTGGACATCTCTGTGGCAGATGTGGCCAGCATTAAATGACAGAATGAAGAGCAGTTGTTCTCCAGTGAGTTGACCAGCAGATGTTTAGTGTGATCGGGATCCATTTTCATACATATATAAAAGTCTTAGACCACACTGACCACTCTGTATTATTTTCTCGTAAACCTGGAAATAATCAGAAGGTTTGAGAATTCAGAAACATTCAAAACCACAAGAACTTATGTAAAATTAAGAAAAACAATTTAAAATTCTGCATTATTTCCAGGCCAGCAGTCATTATTTCTAGGTCAGCAGTCAAATTCATGCTGTCATTAAAGCATACGGGGGACATACCAAGTACTAATGTATTCAGAAATTCATGTATATTTTTCAGAGACTGTGTATATATACAGTACTGTGCAAAAGTTTTTGGCAGGTGTGAAAAAATGCTGTAAACTAAGAATGCTTTCAAAAATCGAAGTGTTAATAGTTTATTTTCATCAATTAACAAAATGCAGTGAATGAGCAGAAGAGAAATCTAAATCTAATCAATATTTGGTGTGACCACCCTTTGCCTTCAAAAGAGCATCAATTCTTCTAGGTACACTTGCACACAGTTTTTGAAGGAACTCGGCTGGTAGATTGTTCCAAACATCTTGGAGAACTAACCACAGATCTCCTGTGGATGTAGGCTTCCTCAAATCCTTCTGTCTCTTCATGTAATCCCAGACAGACTGGGGGCCATACCATCACTTCCAGGGTTTCTTGTTCTTCTTTACGCTGAAGATAGTTCTGAATGACATTGGCTGTATGTTTGGGGTCATTGTCCTGCTGCAGAATACATTTGGGGCCAATCATACGGCTCCCTGATGGTATTGCATGATGGATAAGTATCTGCCTGTATTTCTCAGCTTTGAGGACACCATTAATCCTGACCAAATCTCCAACTCCATTTGCAGAAATGCAGCCCCAAACTTGCAAGGAACCCCCCCACCATGCTTCACTGTTGCCTGCAGACACTCATTATTGTACCACTCTCCAGCCCGTCGGCGAACAAACTGCCTTCTGCTACAGCCAAATATTTCAAATTTTGATTCATCGGTCCAGAGCACCTGCTGCCATTTTCTGGACCCCAGTTCCTATGTTTTCATGCATAGTTTTGTTGCTTTGTGGCCTTGTTTCCATGTAGGAGGTATGGCTTTTTGGCTGCAGCTCTTCCATGAAGACCACTTCTGGCCAGACTTCTCAGGACAGTAGATGGGTGTATCTGGGTCCCACTGGTTTCTGCCAGTTCTGAGCTGATGGCACTGTTGGATATCTTCTGATTTCGAAGGGAAATAAGCTTGATGTGTTTTTCATCTTCCAAGTTTCCTTGGCCGACCACTGCTTCTACGATCCTCAACGTTGCCTGTTTCTTTGTGCTTCTTCAAAAGAGCTTGAACAGCACATCTTGAAACCCCAGTCTGCTTTGAAATCTTTGTCTGGGAGAGACCTTGCTGATGCAGTATCACTACCTTGTGTCTTGTTGCTGTGCTCAGTCTTGCCATGGTGTATGACCTGTGACATGTGTCTTCCACAGCCTCACCTTGGTAGCAGAGTTTGGCTGTTCCTCACTCAGGTTTAAGCCTCCTACACAGCTGTTTCTGTTTCAGTTAATGACTGTGTTTCAACCTACATGTGAAATTGATGATCATTAGCACCTGTTAGGTATAATTGGTTGATCATACACCTGACTATCATCCTACAAAATCCCTGACTTTGTGCAAGTGTACCCATAAGAATTGATGCTGGTGTGAAAGCAAAGTAGTAACAGCAAATATTGATTTGATTTAGATTTTTCTTTTGTTCACTCACTTATCATTTTGTAAATTGATAAAAAATAAACAATTATTATTTATATTTTTGAAAGCATTCTTAGTTTATAGCATTTTTTCACACCTGCCTAAACCTTTTGGACAGTACTACATATATATATATGTGTGTTTGTGTATGTATGTGCGTGTGTGTGTGCCTAAACCATTAATTTGTAGTAGTAGTAATTGGAGGTTAGATCTCTTACCATATTGAGCTTAAGTTCAACAAGCAAAAACTAGAGCAAAGAGTGAAAGTGTTTAACATTGGTTGGTGTGTGGTAATTTGGCAGATGTCCCAACCTTCAAATGTGCTGCCATTTCCTTCTTTTTTCTTATCAAATTCATCTTTGTGCATCTGAGTGTCTGGTATGCAAAGACAAGAATGAGAAAAAGCCAGTTTGACCAGATCTCTGGGGTAATGGTACCTGTCCAGCTGGACAGTAAGTCCAACAAGGTCACATACTGTAGTTTCCGTTTTCAAGCAAATTTATAAAGTAGGGTATTAAGAAGGTTTTGTAATTTTCATTGTACTGGGTCTGTGGACATGAATACTATCCTCAATACATGCCTTAAATACATTTGCATTGAGAAAAATGATATGAATTTACAGCTGAAAGAGAGAGTGACCTTTTAACCTCATGCAAACTTAAAATAGTTTTGATTAATAGTTTGAGTTTTACTGCTCTATTGAGAACTCCTGCCAGTTCTCAATTACAGAATGACCCCAGATGACCCTTTGAATGCATTTCACCACTTCCATCATTCATTCTCCTGCTGATGTCTTTTAAGTTGAGGGGTTTTGTTTTTTTATCATAGTGAATTGTAACTAGTGTGACCCTAACTGTATTTCTGATGGGAAGTTCAGTTTTTTTGTTGACAGACTCCAGATAGAGAGTTGTTGTTGTTAACATAACATGATTAATCAAGCAGTACAAAACTGGGAGTCATAGCAAATGGCAAGCCATTTCAATTCAGTTACCTTTATAATAGCCCACTTTATTGAGATGAATCCTCTGCAGGGGGTCAGAGTTCATGGTCAAATACACAGTAAAACAGCACCCATGAAAATGGTAGGGTTTCAGTCTTGCTCAAGGACATTTCAGCAGAGCTTCAATACAGTTTTGTTGTCAAAGCTACCGTACAGTATGCATCAAACTGCATACTACAGCCTGTGTGTTCCTATATGTCCCTGCCAAAAACTACTTTGGTCAAACAAACCTTGTGGCTTTATTCACACAGTAAGCATGTATTAATTGCCACTATAATCATTATGATGAGATGTGGACATTTTTTGTACTTATGTGTGACTGTTGTCAATTAACATTACAGTTATGTCATTGATTTTCTGGCAAATAAATACACCGTATTGATATCAACACCAATACCAGCTCTAATTAAGAAGGAATGGGTATCAGCTGTGACATGATACACTGAATATACTTTCTTTGTCAGTGACATTGTACATTCATTCTGTCATGCACACAGCAATCCATACCCTAATGTATCCTTACATAAAATTGATTCCAATGAGTTCCACTCAGTGAGGTATTATATCAGTTTGGGATAAAGAGAGCCCTGGTATCAGATACTTATTGGAATAACTAATGGGAGAAAAAAGTTGCATCCCTAATCTTCACAGTTCACACTTCAAAGCTCAACGCTGGAAAATAAGGTGGACACCAGTGTTCCTTATGACAAAATAGTTTTCTGTATTTGTCATGAGCTTAGCCAGTGCTTTTGCAAGCTGTACAAAATGGGTCTTTTAGCCCAGCCCTCACAAAACACTTTAATTAGCAAACCCAAAGGCTGAACCTCATCTTGGTGATGAGGATGACTCCATCCCTCTGTCACATACATGACAGTTCTACAACCACCCACACCTTTTTAATACAGGGAAAAGTTTCAACTGACTTATACTGTAGTTGGAGCTTTATCATCACACACAACCGAGCAATTAAATTTGTCCTGTTTATCAATTATACCCAAACAAGGCAGACAGGTCCTGGATTAATTACTGACAACAATTAATTCTACGGAGAGAGCAAACTTAGACAAGTGATCACCAGACTGACTCAGTGTTGTTGAACTCACTCAGGCTCTCCCCCCCAGAGACATGATAGACAGCACCAGAAAGACTCATTTGAATGTTTCTGGGATGCCATGATATTAATTGGAAGTCAGTGGTGCGGATGTTTGGGCGAGACACTCAGAGTTGTTATTAGTAGCTGTCACAATGTTAAGATGAGATGGCATAATTCTTTTATTTTTATGTTTTTGGAACACACTATGGGAAAAGGTTTCCATACTGATGACCAAGTATGAACAGTTGGTAGTGTTGTTAACTGTGACCAGTGGCAGTGATAACATAAGCACCCTGAATTAAATATATCCACATTCAATAAAGGCTAAGCAGAAGAAAAATAAGTCTAAAAGGTCCTTTTAAACACATGCATATCTGTTGTTGATGCAGGAGTTGCATGGGTTAAATACAATTGGTATTTTCATCATAACTGTAATACATGCTGTGATGACGATGACTGAGTAAGAAATCAGTTGGAGATCAGTTGAGTCTACAAAGCTGTGACCTTTGCAAAGGTTTTTTCCCCTCTGGCAGTGGGTCTGAAAATGGCATTTGGGGCTGAATGCAGGAAATTGTTATTCAGTATATGTGCACCTGTGTGACTACTATGTGTACTGAAACAAAGTCACCTCCAAACATCATTAAAGCAGATGCCTTTCATCAAAGTGTTTCCAGTTTCTCGAGGTACTACTGCATATGTGGAAAAAGTTGTATAAAGTGGCTCCATTTTGTGGCTCCATAGGGAGAGCTAAGTGAAGTCTGATGTCTCAAATGATGTCACTTGAGTCAGTGTTGGTTGGGGCCGAAGACTACAAGTTTGAAAATGAAAAATATCTGACCTGAATCTCAGACTGAACTGATGGCAGTCAAATGGCATTGTGGGTATTATTTTAGGCACCAGGTTTGGAGCAATGTGCAAAATCTGTAATCTGCAATTAGTTTAATCGCACTACAGCATCTCTGGGCCAGTAATACAGCTGAAGACATTTGATATGGGCCTGGCAATGTGTGTTTTTCAACATTTTACAATATGTCTAAAAACAATGCAGATTATTACTGTTGTGGTCATATAGATTCTGTTGTGTTTTTTGATGATTCCCTGTGATGATGTATCCTATCTATCTTGTGGCTTGTGGTTATATATGATTATCTTTCTATAATCCTGTTTCAGATTACTTTGACTTTGGTAATGATGATGACTACCGCAATAATGGCAGTAACAGCTAAAAAAAGACGATGACTGTGAGTCCAGACACGGTAACAAATTCAGTTTTTTGTGTGTGCAGGTGAAGCAGATTATGGAGGAAGCAGTGACTAAGAAGTTTGTCCACGAAGACAGCAGCCACATCATTGCTCTGTGCAGTAAGTACACGCTCCTCTTTTTCTGCGGACACACACAGGCATTGTCTCCTTCTCTTCCTCTCTCTATCTTGCACACACACACTTGTTGAACTCCTCAGCAGGTGACTGGGTGCTACTTCTCCGTCAAGGACACTGCTTGACGTCACTGTGCCTCTGACTATGCTGCTGCATCAATGGAAAGTTAATAATCACAGTGGAGCTAATGGAAACCGATTTCAGAGACAGGCTGTACAAATCCTAGGCTTTCTAAGCCCTAGACACAGCTTTGTGTGTGTGTATGTGTGTTTGCGTTGGCGGTGGCGTTGGCCAAAGATAGAGGGATTGCCCCTCCTGACCGGATCGGATGGTTGAGCCTGCAGTGGGGTGTGAGTCACAGCTTCCATGCTGGTCAGAAAGCTGGCTGTAGCCTCAGATCATCCAAATGACCAATGACACGGTAGAAGCTTCTTGTCTGTTACATGGGGTTAACACACAACTACATGAAAACTCCAAGTAACTAGAGATATCTCAAATAAATATTTTTTTCATTTTTTAAAAAAATGTGGATTATATTTAGATAGGATTTTTATTTCTTTATGAGGTGTGGCCAAGCCAACATTTTCCATTTATCTATAATAAACAGGCAACAGTGCTTTCACAGAAACTAATTAGAGTATTTAAATATGTGGTGTATGAGTCCTATGTGGTATTCAAAAATAGGCTTTAGTGATATTTTGATTGTAATGTTTCAGAAATATGCATTTCTGTCAAATCATGCAGCCCAGCCCAAAAACTGAGATGGGCCATATGTCTTTTTGATAAAGTCTTATTTAAACCTTGCATGAATTAAACAAGTACACAATAATAATATCTGGCAGTCATCCAAAATTTACAGGCCCATAGTTACTCATCACTGAGTTTTTGTTTTGTTTTTTTTGGACTAGACAGAATTACCTGATTTTGTCTGGAAAAGGCTAAAAAATGCTCATGTAATGGGTCCTGGATTAGTATCATCATTTCTCTACTGAAACAAATGATGACTCATCACCTTAGATTTTTACTGTAGTCAGTCCTACGTATCATAGGGAAAACAGATAATTGTGTAAAAGAGTGTCACTGTCTGCACATGTCTGTTGTTAAGCTTTTAGTCACTGTGACATTATTGGTTTCCTCTTCTTCACCGTCTTCTTCTCATTATTAGTCAGCATTAATCCCTATTTACCACAGGATTATGATTGACTGGGGAGTACCAGTAGTTTTGAAGAGAGCACTGGAAATGAGCCCTCTCTACACCTTGTTAGTAGTGTTGGGTAACATGTTGATATTAACCACAAGACAATATAAAGTCAACTGTCAGAGAGTTTGCATTTATAATTTTTTTTCTCATCTGAGCTTGAGGGAAATTTAGCGTTTCGTCATATGACATTACATACATATGGTGATACAAGACTTTATTCATATCACCCACCCATACTTTGTAAGTATTACTATAAAGGTTAAAGTAAGGTAAGTCCAATGTGGAACAACATTATCTTAGATTAAAGCAGATACTATATCTTCTCGGCAATTATTGATTTTAAAGCTGTTGATAGAATGTGGCATGGCATGGTATAGTATGGTATGGTACTTATCCAGGTGTTTCTCTCCTGACTAGATCTTTGCTTGTGTTGTATTTACTCTCAGATGTATGTTGCTTTGGATAAAAGCATCTGCTAAATGAAATTGTAGAATTATATGGTATGGTATGGTACAGTTTTGTCTGGTATGGTAAGGTAAGATATGGTATGTCTGCTCTAGCCACGCCATACCAAGACAAGCCATTACAGCAGTCACTGTGGTTTGGAGTTTTGTTTCACTCATGTGTTCATGTTTGTACTATCACATGTAAACATTACTGTGAGCTGTGCTCAGTTACTGCTGATGCAAACCCATGATTCCCTTCTGCTGCTGCTTCACATTTAAAATGCTGGTGAGCCAGTGGGATGCTTTTATTGAGAAAAAGATATGTGAAATGGAAGTGCAATGTGTATGCCACTGAGTTGGAGGAACTTCATTAGTGGTACTATTGTTCAATTAAAAACAGGTCTAATCAACCAGATATGGACATGTTCAATGCTGTCAGTGGATCAGTTTAAAATATCAATATCAGTATCAGTAGCAGGGAGGAATAGTTAAAAACAGTAAGGTATTAGGTGAATAGCTGCAGGCGACAGGTTCTTATTGTGGTTTGTGACCAGCACGCCTCCAATACATCATTAGGGGAAACTTCATTACCTCCTCATGGCTTGACTTCAATGCCGTTGGTCACCACATTGCTCAGCATGAATAAACAGAAAAACCCAATAAGGTATTATATGGTATGGTTTAGTGTGGTACAGTATGGTGAGGCAGTTCGTGTTTTACCTTATGCACATTCTGTGCACTTTCTGTACTATTTTCACACCTTTATGTGTCTTAATTTCCTCTTTCAGATAATTTAGTTCATTTTGAAATGATGTGACATTTTGTATAGGGCATTATGCTATGATAAGACATGATAGTGTGTTATGGAAATGTGCAGTACTGCGTGGAATGGTCTGTTCATTCAAATATTCTGTGTGGCAGACATAAGTCTAATAATACTGATGGAGACTTATCTGTAACAGCCATATATTATTATTTGCATGTAACAACATTTACATTTGTTGTCAGGCCTGATGTATAAAATGGAGACAGTTGTAGAAGTAGTTGAATTGATAGTTAGATTGTGAATTCATTTTCTGCGAGTTTCACTTCGCCAAGCTCATGACCTGATCCAAGCCTTCAATCAATGTCAATTTTCCTGTTTCACAGTCTGCAGATGTTGGAGGGTAAATCAGTTATTAGCTACATGATGTCGCCACATAATACTAATCCTGGCTGCTTCCTTTTTGGTTCCACTTCAAGGTCAAAATATTCCAGCACATATTGTACAGGTGAAAAAATATGACAACTGCTAGAACTAGTTTATTTTCCCAAGATATGCTGAAATTCAAAGATTATAACAGCCAATTCTTTCTTTCCTCATGTACAGGACCATGTAAATTGAATTGACCCCTGCGGCTCACTGTGATTTGATGGAATAAAAGAGCGACGGAGTTCATTATCCATCATTATCAGTAGATCAAACATCTCTCTCAAGTACAGCCAGAACCACAGCCATCCCCATCCAAGTAGTGCAGAAGTACCCACCTACCACCCTGGAAATTAAACAGTACTTATTGTTAATTATATCTATTGGATTTGACATGCAGAGACAAGCTCTCTTACCCTTCACAGTACTGTTATAGAACTGAGGCTTCATAACCCTGTGTACAGGATGTCATTTCCAGTGGTGGGTAGTACCGCGTTACATTTACTCCGTTACATGTACTTGAGTATTTTGATAAATTGTACTTTTAAGAGTAGTTATTTTGCAGAATACTTTTACTCTTACTCAAGTAAATTTGTGAGAAAATATATCTACTTTTACTCCGTTACTTTGGGCTACATGCTTGTCGTTACATTAATTTATCTATAAATAAATTGAGATGAGCTCAGACGCAGCTCTGCAGCTGTGCAGCTCTCGGCTGAGGGACACATCCTTAACCAATCACAGCAGCAGCACTGCAGGTGGATGGAGGTGTGCCCCGCCCCTCCACGGCCCTCCCTCACCTCACTGTAGCTCAAGAACATGGCAGAAGATGAACTGCTGTTTTGTTCACACATGAGACTGAAAATAAAACTTGATTGGGGAATGTAGCAACCTGGCAGGATATGGTCAGGTAGTACACACCGACACACACTAGAGGAACAGGAGAGTTGAAAGAATGAGGGTAATTTGGTTCGAAAAATTGTTTTTTGACAGCTTTATCGTGTGTTTTTTTTTCTTCCAAATTTCCTGAAGTCTTTGGTTTGGATTTATGCCATATTCCTATTTTAATCTGGTGTCGTATCAGCCTAGAATGTCACTATCGGTGCATCCTTAATTCTCAGTGATTTTTTTTCAATGTTGTGCCATTTGTCATTATTTTATCCTGATACAGTGATTTGTTAACTTTCTAAATTTAACCACCAAAATGGAGTCTGTCCATCTTCTGAGTATAGACATGAAATGATGACAACAGGTATATATCCACAAACCACACTCCCCACACTCTGAAGCTGTTTTCTAATTATAGCAATCTAAGTGGGCTTTTTAGTTTTCTCTGTGATGTTTGTATTAGGTTATTTTCATGAGACAGCCCATGGAATAAGCAATAACTGTGAGTCATCGTACAAATCCTGTTGGATGCCCACATGACCCCCTCAAGGAAATTATAGTGCAGCCATCTTGAACCTTTATTGTGTGCTTTGCTCACATGTGCAAATTGGACAGTGTGTGAATGTGTGTATGTGAGCATCAGAAAGCAAGATCAAGATAGCCTTGTGAATGCCATGTTTATTTGATGACCCCCATCTTAATGTGACTACATGCAATCGAACCACACCAAACCAGGTGCTTCTTCTCATCAGTCCTGCATTGAGAGCCTGCAGGCTAACCCAACCATGATGTCTAGGATTGTGTGATCATTTCTATTTTCATTTCCTACAATCATGGTTACTTGAGCTTGTGATAGACAATCTGATTGCCAGGGGGCAGCAGGAGAAGGGGAAAAGGTGGGGGGAGTTATGTATGGTAGCTAGTGAAATACCAGCATGGACAGCTTATTGTCAAAGAAAAGCGTACCTTCCTTAATTTGGGGATATTATGGGTTCTACCCACATGCCAAAGGTGAGCCTAAGGTTATAACACAGCCTATCTGTAAGCTATGTAAAAGATGTGTGCCAGTGAAGGACCCTTTGAACAGTCTGTGTGTCTGTGCTTGGTGCGACAATATTACAGTGTCATGTTCCATTAAACATTAATATTATCTTTAATAGCACAATCCACAGATGAGACTTTTTTTCCTCTTGAAAAGCTGCAGCATTTAATAACTGACACATTGTAACCTATACTGTACATTCACTACCAGATTGACAACTTGCTGCTGACCACACACAGACACAAGGTATGTGCATAGGAAATTTGCAACATGCGCCCCTACAGCTATAGAAAAGAGACAGTAAACTGGTTTGTAATTAAGGATTCAAAATTCATTCATCACAGCTTCTTAACAGGCCTTGCCATGCTGCTCCACCAGAAAGAACACAAAATAGGGTGCAGATTCTATTTTTATCTTTATTTATTATTATTTGTCAGTATTTTATTTCTGATAGCAAGTTAGTTAGGTACAACCAATCGTCAATCATCCTGTCAGGCCTCGAAATATATGATCCAATTGCCAATCGGCACAAGCCTAATGACGTCACTGTAATGCAGGCTAATCATCAGCCTCTTGAGCTTGGTGACTCTTGGGAAAGGTGCAAGGTAAAAGGTCAGATGCTAATGAAAACCAATGATATCAGTGCAGTAATGAGTCACTGCTGGCCCACTTTTCCTGCGTGTTCCTCCTCATACCTGTTCATTGTGCTACATCTGCTAATGAAGGCCAAATTAATTCCAATGTTTCATTAGCCAGTCGTTATCACTGGTATATGCTGTCTCATTTTGTCTTAAGGCTGGGGTTAGCTAAATTCATTAATTAAATGAATTAAAACATTCACATTTAGGCTATGTGTGTGATGCAAATACTTGTTCCCAGACAGTTCTCTGGGATGGCCAAAGAAATTTAGTGGGGGTATGTAAGAACTGACTTTTCTTGTTTTGCACATTATCATTTCTGCTTCATGCATTCAATATTAACACAAGAGTGGCCATATAAGTATAAGCCTGTAGAATACGTAGAGCATGTCTCTTCAAGACACAGGCCTGAAGGGACAGATGAATTTACACCTTTTCAACATATGGCTGGAATGCTGAAGTGGTTTGAGCAGTTGTATTTCAATCCACCATGAATGATGCATGAAGTAGCTAATTGCAAATGGGGTATAGCACAAAAGCAATCCAGTGAAACACACTATATGTTCAAGAGCTGAAAGTTGGTATGATAAAGTTACCTACAAATCTCATCAACACGTCAACTTAATAAAGGGCTTTACTCACCAGGCCACTTGTTGATTTGTTCAATAATAATAACGAGTCAGTTCACTGGGATGGCCAAGGAAATTTTAGTGGGAGTTGGTGGCACCCTTGGTATTTACGTCAGTTATACATAGGAACCTGCAGGATGTTTGCCAGCCAGTCTCTCTGCGTGGTTAGACTTAACTGTTTTATAACTGTGTCTATGTGTAGGAGTCGAAAACTTCTCCACAGCATTTTAACTGATCACATAACTCACCCTCATTAGCCTCACAGATGGGGGAGTCAAGTTGTGTAATGTCTGATTTCTCATTTTGTGTAAGGCATTAAGTCGTTATGGTATCCTGCATACTATCATGTTTATGGGCGTGTGATAAAAAGATAAGCAAAGAAAACCAAGGTGCCAAAAACCCTGTCCCAAAAGATACACAGCCCTGAAATGAACACTGTGCATGTGTTGTTAATAGAGAACCCAAAAATACTGCCATTAAAGATCTGCCTGTCTTAATGTCCCTCATGTCAACTTGAACATTCAATTTGCCATGCTGAAAACAGAAACACTAAAATATTCAGGTAGAAATAGAATATCATCTGTCATCTGTTGAATATATCATTTTATACCCACACCTTTCTGCAAGGAAGCGCTATCCTTAAAATATAAATAGTCTTGAATTAACTGTACTGTCTGTAATTAAAAAACTAATAAGTAATTATAGATGACGCCAAAGTCTATTAATTTGTCATTAGGTCATAGCATTAGAGTGGGCTGATGAGGAAGTCTGGTGTTATTAAATCAGACCTTCAACCAGACTCCATCTTAACAATAAGAAATCAGGGATAAATGTATTGAATAAAAGAGAAGTAGCTGCTTTGTTTTTAACAAACAGACTTACCAGCAGCTTCTATCTGAATATTTGATGTTTTCTCTTAACATAATATTGGTTTTAAAAGTAAAAATAGAGGAAGAGAGATGGGTTTTTTTTGTCTGCTAGATGGCTACTGTCTCTAAAGCAGGGCAAGTACAACATGATGAAGGCATGATTTTGAGGAAGAGGAATTTCTGTATGACTGTCAGAACGATATTTGCATGTCATGTATGGAGCATTTCCATACATGGATAAAATACATATTCTGTGTTGTATGACTAAAAAAATTAATTACTGTTGTGGACCAAGTGGTCAAGCACAAAAACACAGTTTTAAAGTTCCAAAAAAAAGATGGATTTATTTTCCAAAAAACAAAGTAGCTTTCACAAAACAAATGAAATCAAAGTTATAGGGCCCTTAAAAGAGGTCAACAAAATATAACTCTACTGAAAATAAGGCTAACAAAAGTAGACACCAACTCAATTGACAGACCTCCCAAAATGAGACACTGGGGCAACATATATAGTGGTTGATCAGACCACATCTAACACACAGGGGGAAAACTATATACACAATAACTAAAACTGACACAATGAAACTCTGATCCCCCCCATGATGCAAGAGCTCTTGGTCTGGTCCATCAGCATAAAACATGCTCTGCCCTCAGCCCCATCTTTTGTCTGTACCAGCAGGAAATGCCACACAGCAGCCAGGTAACTCAAAGACAGGAGAAATGAATTAATACAAATAGCAAAATGACAAACAATGTAAACTAAATATGCGCGCTCCATCCAGAAAACATTGTGTTGTCAAAGTGCTAATAAACCAATTTTAGACAAAACAAACTATGTGTCGTGTATGTAATTTAAGTGACTGCAACTCAAAGTAACTGAACATGTGGTAATGGAGTCTGAGAGTGTGTAACTGATACAACCTTTTGTGTGGCTGTGGGCACGGCCATCACAATTACACAAAGTCCAGAGATAGTAGCATTGAAGTAGTACTGAAGTAAGTAGTGAAGAAGTAACTGTAAGTTGTAAGTTTAATAGATTTAAATTTACACCTGTTGGTTTATTCATGCTGTTTTCCATTAGCCTTACACTTACATGTGCCTGCACACATGAATAGCAAAAATGTAATGTCTTGAGAAACCTAAAAGTTTCAGCAGTGTTAAGTTTAGTTAAGTTTGAGCAGTGATAAGGTGGACGGAAAACTTTCAACATAAGATAAGATAAACCTTTATTGTCCCACAGTGGGGAAATTTGCAACATTGTAACATTGGCCTTACTTTATGACCCCAGTCTCTTAGCTCTGAATGATGCTTCTCGGACAGAGAAGAAGACAGATTCATTTTTGTCCCTGCTTACAATTTTGGGGAAAAAAGGTATCTTTTTTTATGTAAACAATCAAAAAAAATTCTTCAAAGTATTTTTACAAAAACGATTTTGTGGTAAATGAAAAAGAAAATAAAAAATTTGCATATAAGCATGTAACTACAGTACAACAGCACAAATGACAGCTGAAAGTCACTGTAGCTGTAACATCCTTTGGATAAAAACCAGCATTGCTACATAGCAGGAATGAGAGACATGTAAAAAAGAGGTGATAATTGATCTCAGTGATTGGGGGTTAGAAGATGATTTGATTAACTGGGAAAGTGTGGAGGAGTAGAACAGAAGAAAAGGAAAGATTGGTGAGTAAGAGAGGAAGGGATGGCCTGAAGCAGCTAATGGGCTCATTAGGAAACTCATGGTCATGTAATGACCTGCCACAGAATGGATATCTGGACCTCCGCGCATTACAGACAGATGAACAGACAGAAATAGAAAGGACGAAATAGAAAAGAGATAGCAGAAGACAGTAATAGAGATGAAAGAAGAGAGAGATACTTGATGAAGGGGCATATAAAAAGGGTGTCCACTTCATCAGGTCTTCAGATAGATTTAATTGGATGTGTTGCGCAATCAAAAATGTCAAAATGTTTATCAAAATCAGTCAGATCATAGTAATTAGCAGTGGATAATAGAACTCAGTTATTACATCTGAAGTCTAAACATGTGACTCAACTTATCTAAACTAAATTTGAACTATTCAATTGTATTTAAATTTCATTGTCCTCATCATTCAATTATACAGTGAGCTTGTGCGAATGAATAGTGAGAATTTGTCACAGTGTAGCTCTGCTCAGATGACAGGTTAATGGCAGCTGTACTATTATTTTCAAATTCTTTCATGTTTAAGGTCCCCTAAATGGATTTACTGGCAGTGCTAAACTTTCCAGTTCCAACTGCAGGACTTGAAATGCAAATATTTTTTTTCTTTTCTTTTTCTTTGGTCTTGTATGCCACTTTACGTCAGTCTGACTGGGAACACTTGTATGATTAAACCTCGCTGATTAAAGTAAGAGGTTTGACCAAGAAAAAAATATATATGGTTAATGTAGGTGAGAACAAAAACAGGAAAAGAAATGCAGAAGCCATGGCCTGAGAAGAAGATGCATTCCCCAGCTTAAGGTGCATTAGTCTCACAGTTTTACTTCACCCAAAATCGCTCATACCCTGTAGACTTGAAAGGTGGCCGTAAAACTTTTTTTAGTTTTCATCTCCCCACAGAGAACAGAGGCAAGGTTTTCACAGTGGATAAAGGCTCTTGCTGCATAATCCAATTCTCTGCTGTCCACCCATATGCCCACTATGTTCCAAACTAAATGCGCCTCGATCCTCATGCGTGACCCTGTTGAGCTCACAAGCAGGTATGTGGATTGATTGTAGCATGTTAGACCATCTGCTTCTGTCATTTGCATTGTGCAAAACCACTGCAAACAATCTTTTACCTTAGCACAACATGGTAACACCATACATTTACAACCACCTGAAATGCGCCAAATACCATACCACAGAATACAAAACGATATAAAAAGCCAAATAAACTACCAAAAATTCTGTAAGGGGAAACCGTATACAATGTATCACTTATGGCAAATGGTTTCATTATTGATTGTTGAGAGAAATGCAAATAGCATTTGGGTGCTCAGGGTTTTGTGGGCCGTTCACATATACAGACTCAAAAGGTGGGAGCTCTTTCAGTATCCTTTGGCCCCTGTGCGCAGGCACCTCACCGACATCACTGATGCAGAGTAGATGGCTACCACTGATGTTCTGGGTAGTTTTAATCGCCCTACTGCAAGGCCCTCCTGTCAGGGCCACGCGCTAAACATGCCAATTCATAATGCAGGCTTTCTATTGCTCCTCTGTTAAAGTTCACAAGAACTTGGTATGAAGCTGATTCTGAGCATCCTTTGCCAGGGTGAAGATGTTTGATGCCCCCTAATTTATTAGTTGATGAGAAGAGTCTTTCATTATCAAAAAAAACCTCACACTCCATTGGGGAGCTGCACCTTGTAGTTAGGGCCGGGACGAAAGTATCAGAGGAGTGGCTGCAACATGGACCTTTTCTCAAGTAACACGGAAGTTGCTAAGTGCTGCTAAATGTAGCTGCTAATTAGCTCAGTTAGCCATGCTGCTAGCCGTGGGGACTGTTGGTGTTTATACCACTAGCAAAAGATCTTTGGTCCACCGGGAGGAGGTCACCCCCAGGGACGACAAAGACATGGTGGGTTCAGGAGAGGAGCTTGTTTATAGCAAGTTAACATCATACATCATCAACTTATTGTTTATAAGTCCAGTATTTGCTTTTGTTAAGTTAGAACTTATTTATTTCTGTGTTCTGAACATGGAGACTTGTGTGATAAATGATGTTGAAATAAATGTTTCAAAATTGCACAAAATTTTCACTCTTCTTGCTGGTTGTTCTGACACATATAGAATCATTAGCATTACCGCCACTTTTGCTGTTAGTATTGTCATTAACAGATGGCTCGCTTTGTGCAAAAGAAAGGCTTAAGGCTTCAATTAACTACTACTAGAAAATCTTAAGTCAGGGGCAGCGTTATTAGTCATACAGACATTTGCTATATAAACTAATAAATCCAAGGACTAACCCAACTAGAATGGTTTCGCTAACAGCAGCTGCTCAACTGCCAAAGCTTTTCAGGTTTTCAGAAACAAATCAAATGTCCTGTAACGGTTCAGAATGAATACATGTACTGTCACAGCCCTATTTATATATATAAAGTTATCTTTAAAGCACGTACTTAAAAGAGACATTCAGAATGGCAATTACAAATGTATTTCAGCTTTAGGATAAATTCGGGAGTACTTTTATAATGCAAATGTTAGCAGCAAATGTCCTCAAGATAATTCATGTTTCTGTATTTCACTTATTTAACATTAGCTGTAGCACGAGGACCAGTCTGTTACATAGTGTGAATAAAGGTTGTGTTTCTAAAATGTCTTGTACCAATAATCCAACCTGCATGAAAGTTTTGAGACAACAGAGCAGAAGATGTTTTTTTCATTTACTATTTCCATCTGTTCAGTTGTTTCTCTCTGTGTGTCTCTCCTTCACACACAGTTAATTGAGAATGACAGGAATCGGAAGTCACAAGAGACTGTAGTGAAGCGTCAGGTGTTCTTCGCATTAGAACCAGTCTCCATGGAAACTCTGCCACCCTCAGATAAATGTTTGTTCCCTGTGACAGAAAATACAACTCTCAGCTGCATATATAAAGCTCGAGTCTCGTTCCAGCTTATGGTCTTTGTGATGTTCATTCGAGGAGACGTTTCATCCACTGTGGCAGTGGGGCGGATGGGGCTGTGATACAACTCACTCTGTACTGCAGAACATTAGCTGTCAACAATGACTTGTATAGGCTTAAGGGATAATACCTATCACAATTACTGTCCAGGTTTAAACCAACCAATGTCTTTGCTACATTCAGGCGGGAGCTCCCAAGATGTGTATTACTGCAGGTGGAACTGACTTGCTGTCAATACATACACTTCTATTGTTGTCAACAATTCATGAGAAAAAGGTCACACAAACTCACATCTACTTTGACATATGCAAGGCATATTGTTTTTCATTTTTACATATTCTTACAGAAATTAAACACTGCAGGCTTTGTCGAACACCACAGAGATTATCAGGCAGAGTGTGTAAAGGCCAACTGTAAAATGTATGCGCTGTAACTGAGTTTATAATTGTTTTCAGTACAAATCAGAGGCGTTATGATCTGAAGGCCAAACATTTGTCTGCTTTTTAAAAAATTAATCTGTGTCATTGTTTGAAAATGTTGCTGCAGCCTCCCTTGTTTGCTGATAAAAGTGTTATGAATCACAGCGTCATTTACTTGCAGCATTAACAACTTGATATTTAGAGCCATGAATGAGCAGAGCAAATACACAACATTCCTGGTGTGTGAAAATGACAGATGCTTTCTTTGTGCCAGTGAGACATCAGTTTATGTAATTGATCTCTGTCATTTTGAAGTGGACTCTTAACCTAAATTGCATTCCCATAAATAATCATAATTAGAATCAAAATTGGCTTTATCGGCCAAGTATGTGTACGCATAAATGGAATTTAACTCCAGTTTTTCATTGCTCTCAGTGTGCCAACATGGGAATAGACATAGACAAGGAAAATAAATACTCAACAAATGAAGGTAAAGATCGGTGGTGAATAAAGAATGGTCAGGACTGTAATGTACACTAGTATATGAAAAAGATAAGTGTATCTATATAAAAATCACCAATGACCAATAACATAAATAAATGTCTATATACAAGTCAAGTATTCAAAGTTAACAACACAAATAGTGCAAATACATAAATATTGAATAAATATGTGTACATGGAGTAGATGATTATGTCCAGTATATGCATGTATACATGTCTATATATATTATATACAGTGTGCTGGATATTGACATTGAATATATTATTATACTGACAATGACAGTGCATGCTGATATGAATATGTTTTTAAAAATGTGCATTTCAAACTGTAAAAAATCTTATCTGTAAAAATATTATCTAGAATTGAAATAAATAGTGTTATTGACACTGTAAGACTGAATTAACCATCAAAATGATGGTCTGTGGGAAGAAACTCTTCGGTCTCAGTCTATGAAAAAGTGAGGTGTGCATGATTTCTTTAACACTGTGATATCTGTACACGAACCTTTGTCTATGTATAAGCAGATTCCACCTCCCTTCGTTCTCTGTTACACGTTATGCTCGGCATAGTTGGAATCTTGGCAGATGTAGTGTTGAGTCTGGGATGTGTTCACCAAGCACAGGGCAGCAGATCTGCAAAAGTCTGTGTTTTCTGTGTTGAGGAGCAGCAGTTCATCCATCTTGTTGGCCAGAGAGCAGACATTCACCAGATGAATTGACACGCAAACGGTGCCTGTCAGTGTCTCCTGCTAATCCCATAGAGAATTGCTGCTCCTCCAACTAGAAGCTCAGTATAACTTTCTGATTCAGTGAAAGGGAGAAAAGTTTGACCAGTGGACTGTATGAAGTTTAAAAGTCCCTTCCTGGTGAATGTGATCAGAGAGCAGAGTTGAAAAATGAAACAAACGACAACAGAAAAAGTACCAGAGAGGACAGCACCGAGACTGACATCCGTGGGGCCATCATGAAACCTGATGTTGTATTAATTGTAAGTTTTTGAAGCCAACGTATTTGATATTATGACAATCATTCTGTCGTTAATCTAAAAAATTCCCAGCAGTGGAACAGACTGTGCAAATTAATGACATTCCTCCAGGACCATGGTGTTCAGTGTAACTCGAGTCTACATAACAAGACATGACATGAATCTACACAAGATTATATAAAGTGCAAACAGAGCGAGACTGTACAGAATTACTAAGACAGTGCAAAAAAAATAACTGAGACAGTGCAAAGTTAAAACATGTTTAAGAGTAGTTGAGAACTGTTTAAAAGCTTAAAAACTATATGAACATGAGCTGCTGCATGTTGAAACATAACGGTGATGCAAACAGTGCAATGCAAAACCAAGATGTCAAATCACAAGGTAGAATGTAACAGTACAGTATAACTGAAAAATGTAAACCTAACTGAGAGAAAACATAACTGCTGTAAATGTAAACATAAAAATGCCATGTTAGCAGGAAGAATGCAGGTGGTCCTTACAGTACTACTTCCAATGGGAGTGGAGTGGTATTCGAGTGAGTGGGTGTGTGAAGAGTTTATGTAAAGGATGTGTGATGTAAATGTCTGTAATGGAGGGCAAAGAGACTCCGATGAGCTGTCCTCACTATCCACTGCAGTGTCTTGCATTTGGAATTTGCAATTTCTAAACCAAGAAGTGATGCAGCAGGACTCAGGGGTAAAGACACTGACACTGATGGTTCAAATCCTGCCAGAGACCTTTTCTTGCATCATTTTTTGTCATCTCTCCCCTATCACCTTTTAAATGCAGGCTTAAAATGCCTGAAAATGAGTGATGAAAGATGGAATTAAATCCCCAGTAGTAGATTATGAACATGATCTATTAAATAACTTCTACAAAAATGAATACAAATTTAAACTCTTAATAATTAATATAATAATATATCTCTTAATATAAATCCTTGATTTTGCTAGAAAAATATTTGCAGGCTAGGACATTATATCTTGGGCCAATTACTGTACTTTCATCAGCTTGGATCCCTCATTTCCAACCAGTGGTAACAATTATGGTTTGTTGCTGGGGTGTTTGTCTGAGAGCCTGTGAGTTGTTCCAGGAGATGGGTTTTTAATTGCTGGTGTCTGAGAAGTGGTTGCACTCTGTGTGCTTGCTCATGGCAAGATGATAAATTAAGTTTTTAGTCTTTGTTGGCTGTATCATTCTTTTGTCTTTTCTATTTAGTTAGTTTTCTCATTAGTGGAATAAGACAAAAAGGTGAGAAATTAGACGAATTAGTCAGACAAAGATGTGACTAAATATACTGACATAACACAAAACAGTAAGACTTAACAAACAGAGGTTAGGATTTGAATTTGGTCCAGATTTTTAATTGTTTTGTCAGTGGGAGACCTGCATACTGTGTGTGCTGTGTGTATTTCATATATATATATAAGTGTGTATATAAGTATAAGTGTGGCCAGATGAATGTGCACTTATGTGCTAGGAGAAGGAAAAAATACATATAAATAATAATAATAATAAGAAGACAATTCCGTTCATACATATATGTACAGTATATAAATTATAAATTAAAAATGCTCTGTGTGCATTTTCCAGCAATGGTCCTGATTGAAAGTATGTCAAAGTTTCTCATTTTCATGTGATGAAACATTTTTATTGAGTAAATATACAATTTTATTGCCCAGACATAACTGTGAGGTTTGAAACCACAGTAAGATGTGTTCAAGGCTTCCTGAATGTGGTTGAATAAAGAGGTGAATACATTTTTTGCTATTGTTTGACATTGGATATTTTCCCATAGTCTTTTTAATTTTTGCCTCCACTGGTAATAGAATATTGTGCATAATCGCAGTAGCACTGTGCTTAATTCTAGTGAAAGGCAACTAACCT
Source organism: Holacanthus passer (assembly GCA_025331565.1). NCBI lineage: Eukaryota > Metazoa > Chordata > Actinopteri > Pomacanthidae > Holacanthus > Holacanthus passer. The sequence goes on along the minus strand of JAFREQ010000072.1, from coordinate 1,321,203 downwards.
CCCACTCTGTTGAAACAGCCTCAAGATGTATCGAAACATTAACAAAGGCAAATAGAACATTAGCATTTATGCCTTTAGATTTTAACTAGTTTGTTATTAGCTTTGTGCCAAGGGTAACTGTAAGGCTCATATTTATTACAGTCTTAATGAAGAACACTTCTCACAATATCCATGCTTGTCTGCATTTTATTGATTTGTGGGCTTTAAAGCAGATTTAATCAGGTTTATGTGTTGTAATGTAATAATGGTTTAAGGGCTTAGTTCCAGCTGCAGAAACAATCAACTAAAGCAACAGTCTGTGTTGGTGTGTTGGAGTGTTTACTCTTGCAAAAGGTTGCAGAAGGTTTGTAGAGCCAAGAGGATTATTTTTGTGTCTCAGAAGTTGAAAATCACTGATTAAGGAAGACAAATTCAGTGAACAATATGGCAAGATATCATCATAATCTCTCATGATTTTTTCAGTCTCAGAATAAAAGAACAGAGCAAGTGTTTCTTCCTTCTCTTAACTCACTGTCCCCCTTATAACCCTCCCCTCTAATGTCCACTTTCTCAGGCCTCAGGTCAGCACAGCACACAGGGTGATTAAATATTGATTGAGTCAGTCCACCCATCACCTCTTCAACTGCTCATCAAATATATAAGAGAAGTGCTCACAAAAAAGCAATGCTGAGGTTTATTTCCTTTCGCTGATGGGACTTCAGGGGCCATAACAACCACCCAACCCTAACCCTGTGCCAAAGGAAATCGATGGCTAAGCACTGTGGATCGTGTATAGGAGAACTTTATCTCACTGTCACAGAGTGTCAAACACAGAAACACACACACACTGATGCCTGTCATGACACAAAAGTCAGTTTGTGGGATATATGAGGATGTATACTAGTTTGGGGGCAACAAACATCATTAAAGCACAATACTAAGACTTAAGCATGTTTTAGCCAATTAACTACAAATTGAATGTCCTACCGTTATCTTGGCAGTGGTGACATCGCCTAACTCCGGTTAATCAAAATATGGACAAAGAGGTGGAGCAAGGGCGGAGCTGAATGAAGCCTGTTTGATGAAACATCCTCACTGAGCTAGCGAACCCGGTGGTACCGGCCCACTTCTGCACCGGTTACAGTACTTTAATAAGCTGGCATAATGTTATGTTTAACATTTCAGCCTCCAGCCAATCACAATCAGTCAGTTTCTGGAGTATAATTAACTTAAAATTTCTGTTTTAGCAATAATATAGATATAAATAATAACATTTGAGTTCATGGACTGTCCAATTTTTGGTTACTGTTTAGCTTCAATAACCAACTCCAGCTGAACCAATAACAACATCTGGGTTGTTTCTGGAAACATTCAGAAATGAGACATTAATATTTTGAATTTACAAAGACTTTGTTTTATTTGCACACAGTTCAGTTTAAAATAATATAATGTTAGTTAACGAACATGGAGGGTCTTCATTTTACAACCTCACACAGATGCCTTTTATTCAAAAGTATTATCACCATAAATTACAACACTTGTTATTACGTTTTGACTTTGGTGCAGCCGGTTTAATAACTGAGGCTACCAGACATTCCCGTGAGCATCGTTAGCTTAGTTCAACCTCGAATTTCCCCTCTGTGGAACGAATAAAGGTGTATCTTATCTCATCTTATCTTATCGTCTCCTCCCGGAGAAACTCGTCCTGGACACCCGAGAGAAACACAGTCAACACAGTCAAACTCCAGCCAACAACAGCTCCACAAACACGAGAACAAACACACCGAGAAAACAGCGCAGACGTCCCGGACAAAGACACCACACAGCCAGCGGCAGCTAGCTGGAGCCCGATGCTAAATCATTAGCTGGCTATTTACTACTAAACAAAAAAAGTGCAGGGAGCGCAGACTTTTTGGACAGTCTGTTAGTACGATTATCAGCACAGCAAGCCTATAGGCAAAAACAGCACAAACACAGATGAAGTTCAGTGACTGAATGAGCTCCGTGTTTGGAGCCGACAGCCAGCAGACAGCTGTCAATCAAAGTGACACACTCTTTATTATACATAATTTCAGATTTTAAACGAGTGTGTTATAAAAATATTCACCCCCTGTACAGTTGTCATGAAGTGGAAAATCAGCTAAAGAGACCAAAACCATTTTTTGTACCAGGCTGTAAACATGTTTTCTCCTGCTGTAAAGTTGGACATTTTACATGGGGGTCAAATGTAATTGTCTTCCTTTTGGAGCCTGCCCCTAGTGTTCATTTGAGGAACTTTTGGCTTCATTTTCAGTGCTGGAGGTTGCCACTTGGACAAAACAAGCGCAGGTGGTGCCAGCAGCACCAGCGGAGCAAATCAATGTATTATTATTACACAATTACAGCTACATCATGGCACACCTTCCATCCTTTGGATTTTCTACACAGCTCATCGGGCCAGTACTTTAGATGGCTACCAATTTGTGCATCTTAAAATGTAACTTTGACAAAAAACATTGTAATCTAGAAACATACACAACATTGTGTTGTGCCTAAAGTGCTTTGCACTACAGCAAATTGCAGATGAATATTACTCGGACTACTAACAGTAACAGTTTAACCACAATATAGCACGCTGACCAGACACAGTCCAGACGTGTACTAAGTTTCGACCTGGTCTTGTTTGCGTCTTCTTCCTGTGCGTCTAACTTACAGCAGTTAAGACTCAGGCTCTATTCAGAGCTGTGGGGCTGGGCAGACTGGCACCAGGAGTCTTGACCACCTGGTGAGATGCAGCAGGCATCAGGGAGGAGGCCTGAAGGCCTACAGAGAGGGAGGGGTTGTGAGAACCGATACCTGCTCTCACCTCTCCCTCGCTGGTTTTAATCCCTCCATTCCTCTCTCCTCTTTTCTTCCTCACTGCTAGCAGCCGGTTGCAACCTCTCTCACTCCCACGCAAACAACATGGACTTTCTACCTTCCACAGTGGGTGGACACAGTAAAGAGATGTGATTTTACTCATTTTTATGGTGGAGAAAAGAAATGCAGCTGAGCTCAGAGGTTAGAGAGCTTCTATGCCGAGGCAATGTTTGTTCAATGCCCATTAGTAAATATGCCTATTAACTATGTTAATTATTAATTTGTTGAGCCTGTTTTTAGGTCAGTAATTTTTTAATTTATTTGACAGCCTGTTTTAGTTTTAACACATCCTTTTTGCATATTAAAGAATGCATCATCCAGATCATCTCAACCCTGCACCCACAGTTAACCCATGACCACTGACACATCCAATCCTACTCACAGTCAGATCATTGTTCCAACATCCCTCTCTTTCCCCTCTCTACACCATACGTTTTTGATGCTTTTTTTCTTTCATTTATTTATTTTTTGTTTGGCATTTTTGACCAATGATAATGTAGATGCTGATTGTAGAGTGTAGATTTTTCATGTCTTGATGTATCACAAAATTGGAGTGAACGTTACGTTGTCTTGTACATTGAAGGTGTAGAGTACTAGATAACGTCAGATTTTTCATAGATTTTTTTTTCTGGAGGACAGATTTATACAGGATGCATGATAATCAGACTCTACCATCTTGTTTCACTTCATTCATTCAGCCTGACATCATGTTCATGTTAGCTGATTGGTGTTTGAAAGGAGTGGTTTTGTGTTTTGTTTTATTCTAACCAATCCGTCCAGCTGACACCATTTTCAGTTGGCACAGGAGCTGTGGTAGTGGATGGTAGGAACACTTAGCTTGATGTTTTGTCACAAACCATCAAAGAAAAATCCAAATGTTTAAGAGTTCATATTTCTTTAAGTAACACTGAGTAACAACAATTAGTCAATGTTGCAAAGTAGTCTCAGATATGTCTCAGAAATACTGTGTCTGTAACTGGCAAAACACCAGACCTGTTTGAATCACTGAACAAATTGGAGATGTGATTCAGAGATCTGGAATGAGGCTACAAAAGTACCTGATTTCTTCTGGAAAAAGTCAGAAACAATACTCTGTAGACTGGGATCAGAATCAATGGATAGTATAACAAAGTTAGTACTTAGTTTTAAGTTATTCTTTATGTTTTTGTAAAAGTTTATAAATGCATGGGAATGTTACAAATTGAGTGTGAAGTCCAGCTCTTCTGTCATATCGTCATAGTTGTTTAAGACTGACACTTTCAAGTTGGTAACATTTGGTTGTTTTCTGGAAGAACTGGTATGAAAATGATCCCACGACTTGAGTAATGATACCCCTGCACACAGCTGCTACCATGGACAGCAGTATGACGTCAAACAGTCCCTACCGTGAGATCTCCAACATCACAAACACTCCATTCACTCCATGGCAGCTGCTCCAGCTGAATATAAAGTTTCATCTGAGGAAACTTGATATTCAGCTGGAGCAGCTATATTCATGTATTGTTGGATGCTTGTGTTACACTGTACTCCCTGGTGTGAAGACACATGCAGACAAACACAGCAGCCTCCTGACAACTCCAGTGCAAAATCAGCCCCAACTCTCTCTTACAATCACCATGATTAATGTCCCACTCCACTCATAATGAGTACATCTGTCTTCTGGCAGGGAAAGCATTGATTCTCTGTAATGTGACACGATGCCAGTTAAGGGATGGACTGCTCTGAAAAATGCCAGCCTGCCGCTGCAGCTGCTGTGGCACCACTAAAACCCATTCATGGTGGATGTGAAGTGGAGGATCATGTGACAGCTGATAGATTACAGCAGCTTTAGAGGAGGCATCTTTTTATATTTACTCTCAGCCATGCTTAATGAAATAAATTCACACACTAGGGGACACTACCTTTTAAACATTAACTCTTACACATACTGCTTCCTAATAAGACACATGTATGAGGAATTTGTAAGTCATAAAGTAATGACTTTGTTAATGGTTGATAAATCATCTACTTGTGCTTTATAGAACAGTTATAAGCATTTAATAAGAATAACTTTTGCATTGCCAGGTTGTGTGCATTTGTCTCCCTCCTGAACCAAATCCATTTATAAACAAACTGTTAAGATTTACAACTGCAAACATGATGGAGAACAGGGTTTTCCTTGGTCCATCTTTTCTTCCGTTTGTAAATTAATGACTCACAAGAAAGATGGAATAGGTTTTCAGATGTATGCAGACCATTATTTATGTACTATCTGGGAGGAGTATTTTCTCATTTTCCACCCAGTTGTTGAGTGCTTACAATCTATAGTGGTATGGTTGTAAAACTCGCATATAAAAATTGACAGTAAGAAAACCTTGTCAACAAGCATTTGAAGTTAAAAGGGAAAATGAAAAAATCTGGGGTGTGTGGAGGAAAGAAGTTATTATACCAGACCTCTGTAGCCCACTCCTCATTTCTGCTAGAGGCAAACAATTAAATTTTCTAAGTAGCCAACAGTAAAGTCTGTAAGTCATCTGCATTTTTACATGCTGACAAATAATTAATAAAGCTCTATTAAATAATCCCATCAAGTCTGCAAATGTCCATTGTGATCTAGATCTAAAGAGCAACCATAACTAAAAGGAAATGAGATATTTATATTGTTAAATAATTTTATTAACTGATTTAGAAAATAATTAGTAAATGGTTAATCATGATGCATAATCCCTTTATAAAAGGTGTCTTTTTAGGAAGTTTATTAAGTTTATTTCTGGTTTCTATATATTTTACCTTTAACCACTTATAGACAGGTGTTACAACCCAGCTCACAGGGGAAAGAGAATCAACACAAAACCCAGGTGGTAAAAGGGCAAAGTAGTTTATTGTAACTTAAATTTAAGGATAGTGATTCACTATGAACTCAAACAAACCAAGGAAGAGGGATGGTGGGTGCTATTTAAATCAAAAACAAAATATAACCAAAAGAGGACTCTTTAAGAACTGGAGAAAAATGATTTGACATTTGGAAGAGCCAGTCGACATCGGCGCGCGGGTTATGAGCGTCTCAGTCCGCAGGTCGCCAGTGTTTAGAGACCGAAATTCACCCCGATGATGTTCTCTATGAAAGATATGGATTTCAGTGTCTCTGCCGGCTTCTGGGTCCAGACATCTCCGCAGCCAGTGGCCGGAGTAAAGCCTCACTGTTGGACACAGTGTATAAGTGTAGGCTACACAACACATCTGTCCTCAGTGTTAATGATCAGGACGATTAATACACGCCTTGATAGAATATTTGTATATTTCATCCTGACTTGTTGCAGCTGAAACGACTGTTAGAATGAAGTTAGTGTTAACGGCAGCTTTACATTCATACAGGTCGGTCTACAGCCGACTCTTAAACTCTTCATATCCTGGCATTAATAAAGTGCTTTCTTCCGGTGAAAATCACGGAGCACGAATCATCAAACAGAAACTGTGTCTGCGCTGCTGAACACGCCCCTTTTACACGGACGCGCACAGACTCAGATTAAGTTAACACTGACTCAACAAACCAACATCTTAATCACCATGGTAGTACTGATTAACTCCAGCTGAGATGGCCAGAGTTTGTCAACCCCGACTTGCCTTGGTAACCCCGAGTTAAATCGGAGTAGGTTAAACTCGCTTCATAGTACAGCCCTCTAGTGTTTCTAATACAAAGATCGAAGCCTGTGTGAGAAGGAGGGTTAGTGGAATCAGTCAGTTTCTAACCTCTGAAGCCTGGCCACACTTCAGGGTTTTAATCAAGCAAGAACTTACAGGAAAAAAAGGGACCAAAAAGCACAAGGCAAAACCACAACTCCGCTTTCTAACAATTTTATGGAATTGTCCAACAAAGAGGCCAGCTGCCACCAACAGTCAGCCACCCAGACTGACAGGTTGGCAGAGTTTTGTAGGGCTGGACTTAATTGCACGGCTGTGATTGGTCCGCTGCTCCGGTGCCACATCAATCAGGACAAAGAAGGTGGAGCAACTGGGTCCTGTGGCTGTGCAGGCAGCTTTGCTGACAGAGGAGATATCGCTAGGAGTGCATACACACACACACACACACAGTAAAAGGTGGAAAGGGTTGCCATGAGTCTGTTTTATTTGGATGGACAAAAAATTTTTTTCCTCCTATTCCCGAGTGATGCCTGACCTTCAGTTTCTGTTGCTATCTAATTGAGTTTAGTCATTAAAGTACTGTGCTGGCTAAGACTGGTATATGTATTGACCCATAATTTTGAAATAATTTGTGCTTGAAAAGCCATTGAAATGTATCATTGAAAAACAGTGGCAACCCTGTATAGAACATAAACACCTCTCACATTGTTCATCACAGCCTGGAGTTTAATTGTGTTTCCCTAACAAACAGTAATAATTGAAATGCGCTGTGTGAAAACAAGAAAAGAGAATGCACAGACAGAGAGAGGAGGTGTTGGAAGTCACAAGGTGAACAGAGGAAGCGTGAGAGAGTGGAGGAAGAGGTGTAAAGATAAGGTGTGAATCACAAGGCGATAATGTTGAAATACACACAAATGCTAGAATGCTTGTGTGTGTGTGAGACAGAGTGAGATTAAAGGCATGAAGATGAGATGAGTGTTCATCTCTCCTGTGGAAACAGAGGATATCCATTAAAAAAAAATGTGTGCATGGCATGCATGTGTTTGAATGAAAGATGAAAGGAAAATGAAAGAGTGAATGGGTTTGTCACATCTGTCAGAGATAGTCTGACAATGAACTTTATCAATGTATCTGAGTTTACTTCTGTTATAAATGAGTTACTGAGCCCAGCGAATACACTGGCCCTGAACTTGGTAAATCCTGCTTTTATCCCGAGCATCAGCACAGGTATCTGTACGTGGCCACTCTCTAGACATCTCACTTCCTTTTTTATCCATTTCACATCCTGCTTCTTCTTTTTTTCTTCACCTGTGTTTCCCGTGCCTTTATTTCCATTGTGACTCACCTCAGTTATAATTACATTTTACTAAGCCCTGCCCTGAACCCACCAATCCCTCCTATATCTGCTGTATCATGCGACTTGGGCTGAAGTCTTATAGCAGACACTGCATCTCTCGCAGTGAAAAGCTTCCATCGCAGCTCCTACTCAAGCAGCCGACGTTGCAACTCAGCAAGGTGCAGAAAGGAGAAGCTAAACTGGTCCTGCTACGGCTAAAGCTCTGCACACAGCCACTACCGCAACGCTTCATTTCCAATGGCAACCAAAAGCAGATCCAGATCAGTCGCCATGCCAACCTGGCTGACCCCTTGACCATCTCTGCTCCCTCCTTCCTCTTTCCTTCTAACATCATCCCATCCCACGCAAGAGAGCAGAAAAAGGCGTGAGAGACAGAAACCTCAAGGGGACTGAGTCAATTTACACTAAATCTGCCCGAGCCGATTCAGAGGACCCTGATCCTCCTCGCAGGTTTGCCAACACACACACACTCCATCCACTCCTGCGTGAAGCAGATACTGGAGAGTGCTGCCTCTGTCTGCCACCGTCAACACTCCTGTTGATTTCTTTGTCTTGCTGGGACACAGTGTTTAACATTATTAAACATCATTTCATCCATGCTGTCTTAGCTCACTCTGCATCTTCTTTAACTCAATGCTGAAGAAATAAATGACCCACCAGCTTCCAACCAAAAAGATTTACCGCTACCATCCTTGTTGATAAATAGCAGCCACTGGCTACTGGAAGCTGTCCTATCTTAAAGCTGTTCTCGATAAGAATCGCTGAGGTACTTTAAGACTCAGGTAAGACTGTTAACTAAAGCTGCACTGAGTATTTATGAAAGAAATCGTGAAGTGGGAGCTGCAACAATACAGAAACCCAAACCCCATATTTCAAATGCCCAAATTTTGCCTGTTTGGCGAAATGGATTTATGGCAGCAGGTGTGATCACTGATGCCCAGAGGAAGGAATGAAATAAAAATCTCACACTGAGCAAGGGCTCTATTGAGAGAATTAGATCCTTTGCCTGTATTGCATCACAGCCAGTCTGGTAAATATACTGTAAGTCTATGGCTGATTGATTTCACCTGGAAGGATTTCTGGGTATGAAATTCACATCTTTATTCTCAATGGAGTTTTGAGCCACTGAAACAAAAAGTTGCCTCAAGCAGCTTTAAATTGAACGCAGTTTGTTTCATAATATCATATAGGCAGGATTCATGACTCCATTTGCCCTAATGTACTGTATACAGGAAATGCTTGTGAAAGGCTTCTATGGAACACAGTCATGAATAATCTGAAGTAATAAGAAAAATATAAAATGACTGTTAATTAAGATAGTGATCAATTTAAAGGCTTTCGGCATTCTTGACATCTCTGGAAGGGTCCCAAGTCGTTTTTTTGCATTTGTTTGAGTTGGTTTGTTTAGTTTTATAGTTATCACATATTTTATTTACTTCTTGCAAATATAAAATAAATACAGATTTCACTGCAGTGCAAAGAAGCAAATCAATGTCATTTGAGTTTATAGCTGTATTAATCAATATTTATATATTAACAATGGATCAGATGTAAATCAGATGTGCAGCTCATTGTGACGAACCCCTTTAACATTTGATTCTCCAGTTCGATTCTGCAGTGGATTTTAGCATCTTTCGGTGAATTCTTTTGATTTTACCACCCACAAATGCCACTTTCAACCTGTTTCCAGTAGCAGCAGGCAGCTGTTTTCAGTGAAGAAGCTCTGATGAACCCCATGTACACTACGTGGTCAGTACCAAACAGCAGACTGACAAAACTGACTAGCTGGTGACCATTTAGCATTTAAGAGCTAGAGTCAGATTAGGTTAAGAACTAAAAGACCGCTAAAGGAGAGTGAATATTGTACATTCATGTCTGATAGATATACTGTGTTATAAAACTGTTTGTTTTGTTTCAATCAATGCAGCTTTAAGTGTAAAGTAATTCTATGAAACTTTTGCTGAACAGTGACAATTACAAAGTTCATGGTTAATTTAATTTTAATTTTATGTAGTGTAATAGTAGCACAAGCAGAGAAGATTCATGAAGTCAAAAAAAAATTAACAAAACTTAAACAAAATGAGCTAATATTAGTCATCATAAACTACTGGTCATACCACACCAATTAAAGCTGCAGCAGAAAAATCCCTCAGTGTATTGAATGGTACAAGGGTGTGTTGCTTATGAATTGATTTTTTTTTTTTTTTTTTCATTTGTAAGAAGAAGATTGGGTCATGCCCTCTTATAAAAGTTACATATTAATGCTTTAAGCTAAACGGTAGTTCAACAACAAGAGCAAATTCAAGTTTTGCTCGCCCCATCCCCAAACTTTCAGGACTTTTTTCAGGTATTTTTATTTGAGATGCTTTAGCTGCCACAGACACTTTGTGCGACACAGTGGCTGCAGAAATTGCTGCATAAACACTTTGTCACTGCTTTGTCACCTGTTTGGAAGCAGACTTTATAATTTCCTTGTGAAAGTTGGGTGGCTCCAACAGAAAGTGGGAAGAAAGGGTGAGCATTTCCCATCTTCTCTGCTGAAAATCAATATCAGTGCCGTTTTTCATCTCTCCTCCATGTTATTTTTTTCACTTGCAGTCTCCTCCATCTGTCTGAGGACTCTCTTGTCGTTGTTCCACCAGTGTCCTCCACCATGTCTCTTTTTCTATTTCTGTCTGCACCTGGTCCAGGAGCAGCAGCATGACTCATAAAGTCAGACAAGTTGAAAAAATGAATGAAAATGAATAAAAAATAGTCCAGCATACATTTGGATCAGACTTTTTGCTGGAAATATTTTATTTACTTATAGTTTTAGATTTATAGTATTTATTCATTTAATCTTTATTTCTATAGGCACAGGTATGTAGCATGAACCAATGCCCCACACCACAGCATTTGCAGCCTAAGCTAATTTGCAATGTCTGTCCCTACAGACTAATACAATAAAGCACCATAAAACAAGAAGCACCAGATCATTCATGACTATATGACTGATTCCTCTTTAACAACTGAGTTTGAGTTTAAAACGATCCCAGTCAGGATCCAGTTTGAGTTCTACAGGTGAGGAACTGGCTCTCCAAAAATAGATGTAATGAATTTAAATACAAATATTACATTATCATATTTATTTTTAGGGGTTTTGCAGGTTGAACTTTGCAGTATATTGTCTGGTGTAAGATTATCTTGCTGTAGGGGCTGAGGGGCTGCCTGAACTCTCTCTGCAAATGAAAGTTATCCAGTTTTAGCTGCTCTAAGCCTAAATCAAACTGTTTCACAACTCAAAGAGATTTTGCACTTCAGTGGGGAGATTTAGTGCAATACACTCCCAGAAGTATTTGTTCTGAGGTCTTTACGCAGAACTGTGTGTAGGGGTGTGTACAGTACATTATGTGATGGGCTATTAAAAACTCTGATTATGGATTTCTCTCTATCTGTGCCGGAAATACATGTGATGTGATTCCATACATCTACGTTTTTCCACCAGACAAGAACAACAAAGATTTACAACCAGACAACATTCTCCAGAATTATGAGCTACATTACTACTGACTGTTTTTATCACTACTGATGGATTTTCGGGTGAATTTTTCCTTTAAAGCATGAAGGTATGAATGCTCCAAATCCACCATGAGACAATCCGAAACTAGTTATTGCTGTATTTAACACGGACATAAAAGTCTTGATATGAACATGCACAGACCTGTGCAGTGCACCGTGGGACGAATAAAGGTTGATCTTATCTTTTGTCTGCATTTAAACAGTAATGTACAATCATGTCACTTATACTCTTATCTTACTGTAGAGACACAGGCATCAAACCTGTGTGCCTGTGTCTCCTTGCCTGCCTTGTAGGGCCTTACATGACCAGGATTATTAAAGTCATCAATCATAGCTCACATATATGTGCAGCTGTATATTATTGTGTGGATGTTATGATCAACAGAGAGATGCTGTCTCATGTTGTTGATATCAGATGTTTTTGAGCCTTTTGTCTGCTCACAGAGTGAAAGGAGTGAGATGTGTCCAATTTAAAAAATGGTTTTATGCTATCATGCATAAACAAGTTAACATATGATACAAAGCTTTAGTAACACATGATTAGTTAGTAATTCAAGGATTATTTAACTTTCTTCATTTTGCTGTACTGTTGTGCATTTTGACATAAAAATACTGACAAAGTCAACACCTTATCAGGCAGATGTTTCTGTCGAGGCAATCAAGCTGTGTGAGCTCCAATACTCATTTAGTGAATACTATCACAATAAGAATAATAAATAAAAATAATCTATGCTGTGCCCTTGAATGTTCCAATGGTTGCTACAACAGACAATCTTCTCTTTTAACATCTGTTTTTTGTTTTGTTTTTTGACCAATCATGAAAAATCAACAAATTGTTAATAACCTACTCCTTGTCAAAAAAAAAAAAAAAAAATGTAGAAAAGTGCATGGTGTGCATGGGGTTGTAGCTTATTCAAGGCTACACAGAGGAGCAATAATAATTAAATGGTGATAAGCTTATGTAACAGTGAACAGTGTAACAGTGTTGTCGTGTCATTATAATGTAATAATGCCATTTAAACTCAAATTATTACTCATACCATATCAATAATGTATTTGACTGTTTCCGTAAATCTTCACAGCTTAGTGTAACTCATAATTATTTCGTATACTGTCATAATATACACAAGCCACACAAGCAATCTATACCAGTAACTCAGCAGTATTTACTAAGATATCTTAGATAAGCTTATAGCTGGTGCAACAGACTGCAGGCATCTAAACCAAGTTTTCCGTAACTATGTAAACTTGGCCAGATAATTCTAGCCTAGCCTTGCTTTGCATTCACAAAATTTGTTGCAGGAAGACTGCTGGGAAAAAAATCAAGTAAACAGAGAGTGGACAGTCTTCTTGACAACCTTAATCCTCCCAGGTTACAATACAATACAAACCATGTGAAATGAAAAATGGCACAGCATTTCTTTCACACTCACCACCTGAAGTGCTGTTGGACAGATGAAGTAGTTAATTTCCTGAACAATCGGGGAAATGGGATTAGGGTTAGGGTCCCAGTACCTTGCTAAATAGATATGTTGAACTGGGAAGCCACTGACTTCTATGCTTAAATGCCCAAAAAGACATTTAAGTACACCAAGCTCCATTACCTGTTCACACTTAATACTAGATCTACCTTGAGTCTGGCATTCTGTCACTTCTCTAGTCCAGCCATTTGACCAGGTATTTCGGGGGGCAGTTTCTGTGGGACTTCGAAGGCCTAACCTTTCGTCTGCTATACATTGTCAGTCAGATCAGAGTGTCATAGAGCCTGACATACAAGCAGTCCAGCTGCAGTGATGCATGAGACAAAAAACAGAGACTTTGTTGGATACAGAAGGATGAGACAGGAGCTGTACAACTGAGAGAGGTCAGACAGTCTGGAGCTCTGACAGCAGCAGACACACAGGAAACCTGAGGTAGAGTTTGTCAGACAGATACATACAGACAGGAAGGGAGACAACTGGTGCTGCCTAATTAGCTTTGTCTTCATTACATCTGCTAATGATCTCACTGGAGACAGATCCAGCTGCCACTACCTCTAAGACACTTTGGTTTATTTTCTTTGTCAGCACAAATGCTTTCGAAGCACAACCATCCAACTTGTACAAAAACATACAAAATACAAAGGATCATTTTATTTTAATGGGGAACACTGTGTGTAAGTATATGTAAATTACTCCATATATATAAGTCTATTTAAGTGACCAATTAATTCAATTAAATCATTGGATATTCAGGAGTTCCCGACCAGGCTTCTGACCTCTTAAAAGGAATAATGTGTAAAAATAATGTCTGCTTGCCATCCCTAATTAAAAGTGTCTTGTACTTCAATAGAAAAAGCTTAAAGAATAATCTTTCATCTAAAAGGGCACTGGAGTTGTGTGTCCTCCATTGATCACTGATCATAGCACCTTCGCTGCTTTATATTCCAGATTTAAACCTGCACTGATCAATATTTTTCATATTAACAGTGACTAAAATGATTCTATGCAATGTAAAAGAGATTGTCCATCGTGCTAAAATGACCAAAAACTGTCTCTGTTTAATAGCATATTTCCTGTATCATTCTGTCTCACTGATCTAATCTTGTGTTTAGAAAGGAAGCTCTAATAATGGAGCATGGAGTGATATATTTTTCTCAGGAGTTGGTGGAGACCAAAGCAGAACTAAAATAGAGTGAATATTGGAATTCATCAGGTAGATAGAGTTGTTGTGTTGATCCATGTCCTTGTTGATCCATCCATGCTGGATGTGTTCAATAACATGTATTTTTACTGTACGTGATAGTGGTCTATCTGTTTGATGATCTTTTATTCCCCTAGTGGCCAAAAATCACTGAATGCAGGGGTGGCTGTCAGGAGGAGGAGTGGTTGTCAATCCCTGGCCCCTGCGGTCTATGTGTCGAAGTGTCCTTAGGCCAAGATACTGAACCCCAGATTGCCCCCGATGGCTGTTTCATTTGCATGTGAATGTATGTTGCTTTGGATAAAACCGTCTGCTAAATGAAATTTAGTCAGTAGAATTGCAGCTGTAACTTTAAGAACTTCTACTACAGTGAATTTCCAGCGCTACTACAGTGTAGAGAGCAGATTCTACTTATACCTCAATCAAGTCAATTGCTTTTTGTTTTGGAGCAGAGATGGCCATACACTGTACAGTGCTCATTGGTTTAGATTATTCTGATTATTATGATATGCAAAACTAATGCTGCCCAAGCATAAGTGCACAGTATATCATGAGATATTGGTCAGTGGTTGGGTGGATGGCAGCCAGAGAAGGAATTTTAGAGACGTGCCACATGTTCATGAATATATTCTGTATTGTGAATGTGTCATAACAGTGCTGGGATGAACTGTCTCTCTGCTCTTGTGGTCCCAAGTATGTCAAAATTAAGCCATTTATTTATGCATGTTTTTTTCCTCATTCTCAATCTGAAGGCAATTATGCTCATAATAGAAAAGATTTGATGATTCATCAGAGCCACCGACACCCAAAACATGAATTAGCAGGCCAGTCGTGAGGGAAGGCAGCAGACTGTGAGGAGCGGTCTCTCCCATGGGAGAGCTGCTCGCATCCTTGGCTCAATTTTTGTGTTTCCACAGAAACAACCGTGCATTAATGTTCCCTCCAAAACTATTATAAGCTCCAAGTGTAAGCCTTCACTTCAGCTCAAACTTTACAGCTACAGCTAATCCTTACCATCTCTGCATTATTGGATACCAACAATACTTCTCCGTAGGTTAACATGCTAATCTGCCAAAGTAAAGCTGCTTTGAACATACTGTACAGAGAGCTTTTTGAGCTGAAAACCTCAAGCCTCTCAGCACCTCCTCTAAGGCTCAGAGAGCAGCAATAAAAGCAGACTATTACACCCATAAAGCACTACTTTTTCTCATCACAGAGAGTGATGTTGTTGTTGGTCATTATATTCCAATATAATAACCACTAGATCCACCTCGCAGAGGAAAAATGAAAAAATAGAGCTGCAAAAATTCTGATATTTGATATAAGAGCTGATATGAATTCATACTACAGTTGGATTTTTTTTTCTCTAAAATGAATAAAGATATTCTTTGTGGCATGTTTACACAGAGACCCATTTGCATCAATACACTGCTTTTTCTGAAATCCTTTATTTAATTTTTGTTTACCAATAAGTCAGTACATTAATAAAACCTATTAAATCATAACCCACATACATCAAAATGAGGCAAATTCTCTGTTTGTGTTTGCTTGAATAACTGTATCACAATGTTGTTTCTCTCATCAGCCGTAAAAAGCTCATTATGGCTGAGTGTTAATGCAGCAATTACAGAAGGAGGGAGATGGCTAATGGGTTGCAGCTAAAAGTGGTTGTGGTTGCCTCCATTTCCCTTTCATTTTCTGCAAATAAGTCAGTTCATTTCTCAAGGCCTTTGTGCTTTTATATAGTCTGTTTTCTATATATATGTCACACCTGTGACATATATGAACATCTGCATAAAGTATATCATATGTTAGTCTGAGTAGTTTAATGCTTGTCTACTTCTATGTAAGTACTGAGAGCACAGAGGAACCAGAGTCAAATTCCTTGTATGTGTACACATACCTGGCCAATAAAACGGATTCTGATTCTGATTAATATAGGCAATTGTATTTACTTATTTGTAGAATTTACAGAGAAATATTGAACTTACTCATATAAGCAATTAATTATGTGCACCGTGAAACCTCAAAAGCCAAAGGTTTCTTACGATGGCAAACAGCTAGCGTGAGCTGCTGTGTGTATTGCTCTTTTCAATCGCTCATTTATCTCAAAAACGATGTAAAAATATAGTTGTTATGTTAATATAGTAATTATGTTAATTATCTAATGTAATGGCTGTATTTCTGTAAAATATTGAAGATTATTGTTTGTGGTTTTCTTGTCTTTTATGATTAGAAATAACAAATTTTTCATGCCACCTTTTCTGTTTTAATGAATTGACAGCAGAGAGTGTGTCCAGCTATTGTGCCAGGAATTTGTGCAAAAATATCTAATGTGTTTTTTTTCTTTAAATGCTCCCAAAGCTTAAAGATACACAATCTTAGTTGCTGGAAAAATCATTTGAAACCACTGTATCTTGTCTGTATACTGTGTCAATAAACAAACGCATTGTGCTATAGTATATAGTATAGTAATATAGGACTTCATCCAAAAGACTTAAAAATAGCTCTGCTATATGATTCCTCCATCTTGTGCACGTAGTGTATCTAAGTAAACTTTGTATTTTCTTCCTTTTCAAAATATCATATATCTGTTTCCTCGAAGTGCTACTCTATAGTCTCACAGTTACATTTTGTTGTTGTACAGAAATTGTTTAGCAGTCTGCTTTTACAACCCACCATTTTTCTTGCAGATTTCTATCACTAGTTTTCTGTTGCCGAGAGCCAATTTACCCCACAGCACTCATTAAAGTTTATATGATCTTATCTTTATCTGTAATGAATGGACAACATGAGTACCTGCAGTGTAAAGGGCATGCTCAGGGAGCAGCTGCACACAGGTTACTGCCTCCAAACCTCTAAATGTTTAAAGGTGTTGTAGGTGGCCAGCAATTGTACCTCACTTCTGGAAATGACATTTCAGGTGACTGTGTGGCATCTGATTTAATAAGCAGCCATCATCTGTTCCCCAGAACAAGAGATACAGAGGAAAGTGTTCACTAATAACATTATCTCCCCACAAAAGTCCATTTGCAAAATTCTGAAGGCCTGGAGGTGGAATGAAGAGATGAGTTGCAGCAACATGATAACATTTGTGTAGATACAGAGGACACTGTATGCTGTAAATTCACATGATTGTTCTCTTTATACTCTTGTGTTTGGCTCATTTGCTCAGAAAATTCATACTGCACACATGTCCTGTCTACTTATCAGAAAATCTAACACCTTCCACACATTTGGTGCAGTGAAACATAATGTAGCTTGACGATGACTGGACAGACTGCCATGAAGTTGGCTGTAGACATTTGTAATTTAAGAAATAGCTGAAGGGCAAGCTTCCATGAAATGTACCGAGCACATTTTTGAAACTTCACAAGCTTTCCTTCAGTGTCACTCCTGCCAAGTTGTCAAGAAGCAAAAGATATAAAACACAAAAAACATATAACAAGTACACTGAGCACTGTGAATTTGGAGTGGTCTGAGGGTGAACCTCTGCCAACAAGCCATGAAACTGTGAGAGAATTATTGTTGACAATATATATGGTTCAAGAATGAACAACTTCTGTCATTTCATATTATCATGTTTCATATTACGCTATTTATTTTGTTGTGTCACAAATCACACTCACCCTCAACTGCTTTTCATCACAGGATAGGAACTGAAAAACACAAAAGTAAAACACATGGGGTCAAGTACAGAACAGCCACTCTCTAATGGTTAAAAACAAGCACAAACATGACAACATAAGCCACCATGGTCTGAACAGACACATTACAAAAACGAACAAAAAGCAACTTTTGCATTTTGGGACATAAACCGGCAAACTACTCAGTCCAGCACTGGGCTTGATGGGAAACTTACTTGCTACAAGAGAAGAGCCCCAAAAGTACAGTTAAGTGCTCAAAAAAACCCTAGACTCAGACGTTGGGTTGTTTTGTCTGCAGCTATAGTTGAAAAGTTTTATATTTTATACATTTATATTATATATTTTGTTACGTGCTTGATCAAAAAAAACAGATCAAAGTAAAAGGAGGTAAAAACAAGCAAACTTTATCACACTTTTTATAGCACATACCACACAAGAGAGGCAGCTCAAAGTGCTTTAATACAAAGAAATGACATGCACCAAGTTGTTCAGCAGCTTTCTCTACTCCCTGTTCCGGCTGGGCTGCAGCCTTCCCTAGTCCCCCCCTCACTACGGATTCTGCTGCAACACTGACAGTCACTTAAGTGTTTTTTGTGTTCTTCTGAGTTTTTTCTTTAATAAATCCCTTCAACCCATCAGCCTCGTCTGTGTCTAGCACCTGGGTCCAGTTAAAACAAACCCTAACCTCAACAGGTGCATAAGTGTGAGGCAAAGGGCAAACAAGAGTTTCAGGCTTGCATCAGGAAAGTCACAGCTAGTTAAAGGCTAAAGTGAAGAGATACATTTTTAACGTTTTTTTTTAAAAATATTTAGCTTATTTAGTTGGCTTCTTCGGATATCTGTAGGTAGTGTGTCAGCTTTGGGCTGTAATTGACAAAGGCTCCATCCTCAATTTTCTTTTGGCTGTTGCTGGAAACCTCCAGTAAACCAGCAGCAGATGATCAGTGTTCTTCAGGGCAAATAGTGAACAAAGGCATTATCAATGTATGGATCTGGTTAATAGCTGAGCTCCAGTGTTTCCGAGCCGAAGTCTCTGTCTCTGTCTCTGTCTCTCTCTCTCTCTCTCTCTGATTTGCTCTCTCTCTTTCTCTCTGTCTCTCTCTCTCTTTTTTCGGGAGATCAGTAAAACGTATGTTACAGTAATTAAGTCGGCTCAAAATAAAGGTATCAATCAGTTTTTCTGCATCATTTGAACATACTGTCGCTGCGTTTTTCAAGTGGAGAAGTCAGTTTTGTATTGGTGTGTGATGAAGCTGATGTGATTAGCCTTTAGAGGCCACTTGTGGACTTCATCTTGTTAATAATAGTAAATTGATGCCCTTCTCCTCATGCATTTGCATTTGTCTTTTTTCATTTTGCTGGTAAACTCTCATGCCTGTTGCCTTCCTCATGCTGCATGTTCTCTTTAATTCCATCTCTCCATTCCTTTCCATCACTCTCCTCTGTTGTCAATTTTAACACTCCCACCCCGTGTCTTCCTCTCTCTCCAGCTGCCATCGAGGCCTGCCTGGGTCACATGCTAAAGAGGCGGGCGGCTGGTTTTCTCCGCAGTGACAAGATTGCCGCCCTCTTCACCAAAGTGGGTAAAGTCTATGACACAGCCGGCGAGGTTTGCCGCAAAGTGCAAGAGCAACTCCAGCAGCAGGCTGATCTCACCAGGTTGGTCACAGAGTTCCTCCCCTCTCCTTCTGTTTTTACTTTCTTACCAGCTGAAGTCACACAAATCTGTGCCAATGCAGCTTAAGAGAGTTTTGATTTCATGTTTAAGTTAGGTTTTCTGATTGGAGTCTTCTCATAAGGGACCATACCTGACACCACAATCCGAATTTAATTTGTACAAATGGAGTGGATCTGCTGTCTTAATTAGAAAGGAACAGACACTCTTCTCCATTACAGCCCACTTTGTGATAGAGGATAATAAGACTCCTAGCGTAGCTTTAATTATGCACCAGAACATCAACTAATTAACAACAGCTACAAGAAATTTACTATCAGGGGCAGTTTTTATATGGGGTGCACACAACAACAGAGACTCCCCCAAATACATCTTCTGTCTTTGTGTTAGGTTAGTTTAGAGACCTTTTTCTCAGCAGACATTTGAACTTGTCATAATATAATAATATTAATGATGGCTTCACTCAATTTAGTTTCACAAGGACTCACAACCACTTTTGCTAAATGAATTAAAGGAAGGAAGGTTTTTGATAGGGAGCATTGTACAATGTTGTGTGTCCTTGTGAAACAGATAGGACCTAACATTATTTCACAACTGAATGCCTCAGCATAGTTTTGTTGTTGTTTTATTTGTTGTTTCTCATTATCTGTATGTAAAACACAGCTACAGACAAACTCCATCACCAGAAGACAATCTCTGGTCAGTTTAGCGCTTACTAAAGCTGAGCGATCTGTGTACACACTGTGATAAGCCTCAGGCCTGTTTCTAGGTGTGTGTGTGTGTGTGTGTGTGTGTGTGTGTGTGTGTGGTTGGTGTGTATACATGCATACATGTTTACTTTTGTATTTCTGTGTGTATGTGTGTACACAGAGGGTATGATAAACTGCTTTATCTGCAGGCACTTAGGTACTAGCCGAGCTGTTTGCAAGCCCATTAATTGTCCATTAGCCTGAGCCACATGCCTACCACATGTCTCTCCAGGGCTGCAGCGAGAGGTTTCCAAATGGAGGAGAGAAAGCTTTGAGCAACAAGCACACACATATATACACACCTCCATTTCTGCATAGATGATGCACAAACAATAAAAGACAGACAGAATGTGTAGCGAATGTCATCATAACATGGCTGCATTACGTGATGTAAATCAGCGTAAATCAGAGTTAAATGTGTTTTGTTACACAGCTCTCTGTCTTCATATCAGCCTTCATCTGTCACATCTCATTGGCCTTTATTTCCCCAGGCAGACCGCACACAACATTAAAGCTTATTAATGTGTATTGATTTTGTTTGCACAAGTCAAGCCCCTCCACCAGAATGCATACATGCATTCATGCGCACTCACACAGGCATGTCCCCACCCTCCCCCCTCTCCCTGTCATCCCACCTCAGGGCTCCATCTCTCATGTACCCTGGTTGCCATGGCAATGTGGTTTGCGCTACTGGCGGTGAAAGAGGCAGAGAGCATGATGGGAAACGAGACAGAGAGAGAGAATATGAGCAGACATCAACAGTGGAAAAAAGAGTTACAGCGGTGAAGTGAATGGTAATTACAGCAGAGCAGGACTGGATTGTCTGGATCTCTCTCTCTCTCTCTGTCTCTCTCTCTCTCTCTCTCTCATGCATGCATGCATGCGTGTCTGGTGAAGAGTTTGGCTTTTGGCTTCTCTTTGCTGAAGTCTGCCAGTTGACATCCTGCTACTTGTCAATGGCTGCTTGCCTCTTGTGATGTATTTCTTTATAACCCTCTTCTCTAACTCCTTTTTAAAAATCTTTTTCTCACCAAGAGAGTGAGAAAGTAATAACTTACCAACATACCCCCCTCTTTTCCTCTCTCCATTCTTCTTCTTTTTCCACTGACACACAGGGCAAAGACCAAAACAAGCATATTATCTGCATTCATTTGCCATCTTGCAGTGCTAGCAGCAGACCTGCTGGGCCAACAGCTCTCATAAACATTAAAGCATAATTACAATTTATTACAACTAGGGTCTTATTTTCATAGTTATGTATTCACTAAAGTAATAGTTGAGATCTCTAATGTAGCATGTATAATCGTTCAAGCAAAGTCCGAAGGTGCAAGAAACATGAATGGTCACATGGTCAGATGATTAGATGGTTCATCAGAAAAAGAGAGCAAATGTTAAAATGATCCCCCAAAGTGCAGCATCCAGCTTACTTTAAGGGAGACTCTGTACAAATGGTTGACCAATATTTGCTGTGTGAGTACTATTACAATTCTCTTATAAACTACTCTGTCAATGGGTTTGACAATGTGTTTTATGTCATATAAATGTTAGAATGAACACATTTTAGTAGGAATTTATTACTGAAAATGACATTTGTTGTTGCTCTGAAACGGTTAGTCAGTCAGCTAAAAATAATTCAACCGCAGCTATTTTGATAATTGATAAACCATTTTTGGTAAATTTTCAAGCATAAATGCCAAACATTCGCTGTTTCCAGCTTCTCAAAATATGAGGGTTGGTTGCTTTTCTTTGTCAGACCTCCATAGTAGTAATCTCATATAATATCTTTCAGTTTGAATACAACAAGCAATTTGAATAAATAGCTTTGTTCTTTTGAAGATTATAACATGACATTTTTTAAAAATATTTAAAAAGATATCCTGATATTTTATTAACAAAATAATAATTCAATTATTTGAGATTTACCAGTTAATTGTTAGCTGCAGCCCTACTAAGACATTAACTTCATTATTTGATATTTCTTCAGATATGCAGCGGTGTTGGATGTCTTCTGCTGGCAAGAGAATCACACATTAAAGAATCTGAGGGCATATTTAGAAAGTGATAATAGAACTGTAATAGGGAAATTGGAAAGTAATTTATTATGAAGGGTTTCTTAATAGTGGTTATTAGAATTTGATTAACAAAAATGTATTATTATAGCATTAATTTTTATGAAGGGTAAAGTGTCAGATTTTGGATGGAGGTTAGCTTGCTTCATTCTTTTTTTAGTTTGTTTCTCTCAAAGCCATTCTTCTCTCACTTGAATAATTCTCCAGTCATTACATTCAAATCACACTGATCATCATTGCTTTGACACAACTGAAAAGAGATTTTTTTTTAAAGTAGCAGGTTTTGATAAGAAGCCTTCTCTTGCTATAGAGTTTTTTTCAAGCACAGTTGTGTTATGTGTACAAACAAGCTTGCAAGGCTGGCAAAAACTGACGTCTTGATAGTCCCTGTAGAGTCTCCACAAAGTTTACAGACCAACTTCCTGGTTCAGCTGTGACCCACTGAGCGATGTTTTGTGTGCACCAACTTTCAGTTTTACCTCCAAATAAAGTGGCTTAGATAATCACAACAAACTGTTGGCTTGTTTACAACCTGTCTGATGATCTGACTGCCTCTTCCTGGCCCAAGTGGACGTCTTTACAGCAATGTCGTGTTTCCAAATCTCTGCCATTACATTGGTGACTGAAATGTCATCATAACTGAAATAATTATGAAAACTACAAAAGTGGTATTTTTTTTGTTATCACTCAACAGGTCAATGCTAACTTTATAGCTCCTATAATTGTTTACGGCTAATGACCAAGGCTAAATCACATTTTGTTCTAAAATCTAATATAATCTAATCTAAAAACCTAATCTTAGTTTGTTTTCATATGGAGACTAGTTAGACTTAAGGCAACAGTATACTTCAAACTACGTGCTCATCAAATTGTCAAACAGCATCTAAAACCCCTTCCCACCTCACAGTCTTATGCATGCAAACATGTTTGGCCAACACTTTGTATGAACTAGTTCTTTTCAAGCATCCTGAAGCCTTTACACTTCATACACACAGTATCCCATACACCATAATCTATTTTCAAATATCTCCAGTATTTTTGTTGAATGCGCAGGTCAAATAAAACATTTTTTTTAAATGCCACTACCACTATATCTATTAAACCTTTCCTCACAGAAAATGTTAGTAGGTCCCTCCATATGAACAGATGTAACACGTCAACAAGCTCTATACAAGAACTGAAATTCACATCATGCAAATCCAGTCACCTAATAAATCACCCTGACATATTCCTTTTCACATTCATATTCATTTGTCAGCTCAAAATGCAGTCTGGTTGTAATCATTGTAATCAATGCAGTTAGCTCCATGTTGACATTTGTTGACATTTTGAATTTGTAAAGACCAATGACAGAGCACAGCATGGGAGAGATGTAGGCATCTGATCAAACCTTCTATAATTACAAAGAGATTATACACTTCTGTAAACAGGTGCTTAGAGGCAATACATCATCATAGACTGCATCATTTGTTCAATGTGCTGGTTTCTGAATGATGTTTGCACAATGGCGCAATGTTACAGTCACATCTGTCTCTGTTTAGTCCAACTTCAATGGTCAATCCAGATTCTAAATACTCATTTATAGAAGTGACATTAACCAAGAGTGACTATGAAGACTGCATCTTTCTGTGAAAACCAACCAATAACAAAAAAGTTGTGTTTACATGCAGAGCATTCAAATCATTCATAAACAGAGCCCCTGTTTATGAATGACCCATGTGTATGTTATATACTGTATGTGAGCAGCACACCCAAGCACTGGTCCACCAGTTAGTAAGCTTTTTGGTGACACCAACATTGCATCATTTGCAGGTTTATGTAAGAAGAAATAAAGGCTAAATTAAAGACAAAGCATAGAAAGCTGGTGCTTGGTTCATTATGCTCCACAATTTAACCTTTTCAGTCCCAGATCAAAAACTGTGTTTTTAGATTCCGTTTACGTCTGAGTATCATCCCTTCATTCAGTTAATTAAAAAAATGCTGGAAAATGGGGGGAAAAAACTGTCAGAATTTAGTTTTTTGCAGTTGTCAAAAAAGGGAAATCTTTGTTTTCCTGTTTTCACCTCAAGTGGCTAATCGCATAAATACATAAAAACAAAAACAAATCTTATTTCTGTGGATTTCTGATGTGATCAAACATTGTAATGATTTTTGCAGAGAATTAATGTTTATGACAGATACTGCAAATTTCCCTGTAGTGGGACTAATAAAGGAATATCTTATCTAACCTTCAGCATCTGGTTTACTGGTAATGACAGATGGCCTGTAGTCTGTCATATAAGGTTTTTTAGACTGGAAATATTAAATATATTAAATATTCTATATTAGAGCTGCAGTGATTAGTCTCTGAATTGATTAGTCGCTAACTATATTGATAAGTGATTAATTGGTTCACCCATGGTTTAAGCACAAATGTCAAAAATTTGCTGTTTCCAGCTTCTTTCATTTAAGGATTTGTTGCTTTCCTTTGTCATTTATGGTAGTAAAAGAACCTTTCGGACTTTTGGTCGGACACAAGAAGCAATTCGAAGACGTCACAATGAGCTCTGGGAAATTGTGATAAGCATTTTTCACGATTTTTAAAAAAATTAATCAGTTTATTGTGCAGATGATTCACAGATCGATCAATGATGAAATAATCCTTATTTGCAGTCCTATTGTATATAGGTTACAGTGACTGTAGCGACAATGAATTAACAGCAGATATAAACAGAGGAAGTATAACTTTCACTGTTTAAAAAAACACTTTTTGATAAAGATATTTGCTTATTTCCAGAAGACTTTCTTCCTGTTACCTTGTCTGATTTAAATAATCCCTTTTAGTGTGGATCTTTATGTCATTATGATGCTGCTTATTTGACGTGAGCATGTCAAATCAAGTAGAGTTGAAAACATTTGAATTTTTTTTTTTTTAGATGTGTCTAAGTTTGACTTGGACCAAAATAGAATTATTTGAAATCCGAAGGTGTCACATATGAAAGCTCTTTAGAGAACGGTAATCCAACTAATCAGTAAAAGTATACATACTCATATTACAACAGCATTATAAACAAGCAAAAATGGATGAAGACCAACAACAAACTTTGACTGACAGTAGCTTTTATTACAGTCAAACCATGTCATTAAATACATAAATATATATTTGCAAGAGCAATAGTGAACTCTTTGTAGCCTCTTCCCCCCCTGCAGTAGAGTGAGACAACTAAAATGATGCGCAGTTTCTCTACCGTAGCAACTGGGAGGGGTTACAACCAATAGGACGGCTCCTGTCCAATTGGTTCTAAGAGGAGTATTGATATCTGGATAGGAGAATTAACAGCTTGGTTTAAATGATTTAAATGATGATTCATTCAACAATGGGCTGAATAAACAACGTACTGATGATGCTATTCTTAAAAGCTCCCCAGATCATCTGTGTTGCCTTAAAGTCGATCTTGACAGCTCATTATTTACTTTGTTTTGTCAACTACTGTTTCCAGTCCACAGACCCAGTGCCAGTGCCTGCCACCCCCTTATGCCCTATACCTACACCCTATGGCTGTAGAATATATAAACAAATAAAATAAGTAAATACACAAACTGTTACATTTAGAGTATTGTCAAGATATTATGTGTTTCGAACATGGGTAAAAGAAAAAAGGGGAGTGGAGATTGTTTTGTCAACTAATGTCAAGATCACACTGCAGGATTGTAGCCCTGGCTTCCCACGTGCAATTTCTTGAGATTGCCAAAATAAAAGCCCCCAGATCAGGGACAAATCGCTGTTGGCTCAGTACTCGCAACTTCAAGATTCCCAATTACAAGACAGAAAGTTGTGTAGTGTGAGCAGTATGGCGATTTGACAGATTTAAAAGTCATGTAATAATAGAGTAAGTAGAGTATAAGTCACTAGGTCATTAAAATCAAAGCTTTTATTCTTATGGGAGCATGAATCTATTTAGCCTATTCCACAGCAATCTGTGTGCCTGTGAGACAATGAGAGAACTCTTTTGCACAGTTGACATTTGACCTGGTTAAGGCATAAGAGGGCCAGGACGTCATCAGAACAACAAATAGACTAATAGTAGCATCCCTGTCAGTAGTGTGGAAAATACAGTCTTTAGAAATTAAATACAGTACAAGCATTCAGTGATTAGTTGATTTTTCACAGAGGGGATGGCCCAATGGGAAAACTCCCCTGTCTCCACACCGCACATGAAAAAACATTTAACCTAACGCATGTCCATCATCATAGAAATATTATTGGAATATTATTGTTTCTATGATCTTCTCGTTCTTCCATGACTACACGTTGCTACTCGTCAGTTTGATCATGGAAGTGACACTGCTCATAGAGTGTATAGTCTACAATATATCATAGAATTGAGTATTTATAGTATATAGTTTAGAGAATATTATATAGATTATATACATATAGAGAAAACAGACAGAAGGGCAGGACTGACAGCACCATGGATTTATCAATACACAGCACAGTAAGGCTACCAATATTTTGGAGCTATGGTTGGGGACATAGACCCCAACCATGGGTCACAACTTCAGTCTGATAAAGGAGCAAGGAATCAGGTAGACTAGACCTTCATATTCAACTAAACAATTCCTCTGCCCCTGTACTCTCCTTGCGACTGCAGGATGGCAGGTTAACAAGGGGGGTGCATTTTGGTCATTTTTTTGACAAGGTGGATGGCATCCCCTCTCATCCCCCCTCAAATCCCCTCAGTATCAACAAAAGCAACATATACCTCAAGTTGAAACCTGAAGTCATACATTAAGTATACAGGAGGAGAAAGCACCTCAGGTCAAAAGAACACTGAACACAGGTTTTATTTAGAAAAAGAAGACCGTGTCTCTTTTGCCTTCTGTCATTCATTTTCTGGAGACTTACCCCGTCCTAACCATAACCACTACATACCCTTAACCTAATCTTAACCTAAACCTAACTATAACCAACCCTTAACCCAAGTCTTCACACTAAAATTTAAGGATTTATGTTATGGGGACTTGCATTTTGTTCTCATAAGGAAGGTGAGGCCCCTACAATGTCACTGTGTAAACAGATTTATGTCCCCACAACACACACACACATACACACCCACACAAACACTTCTTCAAAATGGTAGGGGACTGTAAAAATCGTGACTTAGCCGAAACCCCCTTTCACACACACACACACACACACACACACACACACACGCACGACGCTCTGAGAGATTGCTAACATCGTGACTATGGCAGCCCCCCTCAGCACAGACACACAAACACATGCTCATCAGCTTGTTGAAGTGGGTGTGTGTGAGTGGTTTTGTCTGATTTCTAGAGATCAAACTCAGTCTGGGATGAAAGTGCTTCTCTCTTCAGCCTGGCATTATATGTCTGTCTCCATATTCATGACATACTTCAGCCAGGTGATTACTAACATGAAATGGCACCTTTGGTCCGGCATGGTACAGATTTATTGGAGAACAACTGTGGTCAACAATTAGAAATAATGATTAGCTGTAATGAATAGAGTATGTGATAAGTCATTATGCTGTTAAACGCTGCCTCCTAATGGTCAAATTTATTAACCTTCACATTGCTTCCTGTGCATAACTTACTTGTACATAAGTATCTGCAAATAGAAGTTGCTGTATGTTTTGAGAAAACAGTATCCAGTCATGGACACAACACACTTTTGGACTTTGACAGACTGTTTCCAACCCAAAACTTAACCTTCTACTGATCTGGATGACTACATAATTTTGGGACAGGGCTCTGTTTTGGTAAAATCATTTAGTACATTAAGCACCATATTGTCTTGTTATCTGTCCATGTGTCTGTGTCGACAGGCAAGTGGGACTCTTACTAAAATGTTAGTTTTATGGTTCTCTGTTTAAAAATGAATATCCAGGGTGGCCTACGGGTTTATGATGCTATGTAATTGTATCTACTGAATGTTGTCTAATACAGGCAAGCAAATGTGCCAAAAAAGATACAACGACAAAAAAGAATAACAGTCAATGTTATCCGATTCAGATTGTTTGTTAAATATTCATATCAATATCAGACTCAAAAATCCTGTGTATGCTGGGCTTAAGATATATACAAGAACTCTTCTCTGTGGTGGTGGTTATTAATTTTATTGTGCTTTGTGCCCTGTAGGAGAACCCAGAGTGTGGGCCACGAACCTCTGAGAAGACAGGGCTCCTCCACCACCAGCCGCCCCCCTCAACCTCTCTCTGCCCAGGCCATCAAACACATCTGGGTCCGCACAGCTCTCTTCGAGAAAGTTCTGGACAAGATTGTGCAATACATTGTGGACAACTCCAGGTGATTTGTTTTATTCTTCGCTTCCCAGCATTGCACAGCAGTGACTCACAGCTCTCCAGGCTTTGTTGTGGTTGAATGATGAACAGTCCCTTGAATAACCTATTTAGTGTTCTGTTCTGCTCCTGTGTTCGCTCTCTGGTTGCTTTGTTCTGTGCTCTGTCTGGCTAACAACCACTGTGTGCTTCAACAAGCTGTCCACATTCGATGCGTCAGCCAGAGTGAAATGATGCACTACCACTTCACTGATCAAAGCATCAAACATGAAGTGGACTGATGGGGTTCACAGACATATGACAATATGACAATATGACACTTTTTAATTGGAGAAAATCCAGCTTAAAATTTGAGTATTGTTGGGTAATGCTGTAGTTTTGTCGTTCCAGTTGGCAACTGGGCAAATGTAGAAACTTTATGTTAACATGACACAGGTGTAGTTCATCTAATCTGATCCAAACATCCATGGTAAATATCAAGCCGTGTGTGGTCCCTCTGAAATAAAGAGCAACTGTTTAATAGTGACACAGTAGGAAATCCATCACAGATCTTCATTTCTCGCCAAATCAACCTCAATATACCTGTGGCCTGAATTATGAAGCAAGTTTAACTAGGTCTGGCTCTCTCTGGGTTGCCTGGCTTCACTAAGCCTAACAGATTACAGATCCTGGACAAACAATAATATGAAGTTTATCAACTGACTCTTATAACTGTCTTTTTTCCTATCCTGCTATAAACATGTTTACATGGAAGAGGCAGAAATTCATAGTTACATGCCAGTCATGCAACAGTATCAGGAGCAGCAGAGGAGTATTTAAAATGATATGAGATGAAGTGGTGATATCTGCAGGGAAACTTGTTTACTGTGGCAGCAAAAAGTGAATTATTTTTGATATATGTAGAACTATGATAAATGTCCATTTAAACATCTCTACAAACCTACACAGAAAAGGGTGTTATGGGTATTTGTCCATCAAGCAAGCTGTTTGGTTGATTTAAAATCAGGGAAGAAAAAAATAAATGGTCTCACAAGTTTAAATGAAACACCCCCTGTGCGCATTCACCAGGAGAGGTATGTTTTAGCCTTTGGGCTATAAATGTGTGTGGGAAATCTTACATAGGACTTTTTAGATGAGGTTGACATTTTCAACATGTTCTTCTAGACTGAATGTAGAAAACAAATTAATTGTCCAGATGTTAATTTATTTTCTGTAGGGACATTTTTGAAAGTACAACTACAGATACTCAGTGCCGAAAAATGCATTTATATGATATATGATATACAAGGCAACAATTGACTTTGAATTTCCATTCAGAGCTGCAGTAATACAATGGGAGTGTAAAAGCGTTTGCACTGGCCTGTCCTGTTGGGAATAAAAGAAACTATTCAATTACAATTATGATTATTTAGGCATTTTCATGTGGTAAAACATAGTCTTCTGTTTGTTTGAAATCTCAGATTTAACCATGGGTTTAAAAGTTAACCAGCTTTGTGATACCATAAATCCAGAGTTAATCCCAAAGACAGCTAGCTACTTATCCCACTTTGTGATGCAGGCCCCAGGATGCAATGCCATTTAGCCAACCATTAGTTTTGAGTGAAGGATGTTGATATTTAACCGAACATCTATCATCCAGAGCTGAGTTTCAAGCGATGTGTATTCCCATGTATCTGTCTTTGCCTGAGAGAAGCAAATCCTGGCCTTTTCTTTGGACATTGTTGAAAGGCTTTCTAGGAAATGAAGTATGTGCAGATGACAATATACTTTCCATTAACTTAGCACATATAGCCCAGGAAGACACCTCATTAGCAACAGATGACATTTATTACATTTTTCCTTTGACTCACTTATTTCTGTATGTTTATCTCCACAGTAAATACTATGAGAGAGAAGCTCTGATGCATGACTCAGTCTTTGGGCCCATCTTGGCAGCTCTGCTGGGTGAGTACATTACACTGTGCTTTAATGGTCAACATCTCCAAAACAGTAACAAAAAAGTACCAGACCACAGAATCCAGAGCAAATGTTCCTATGTTCATCTAAAATGAACTTAAGACAAATAAATCCCCATTGTGGGACAAATAAAGGAATATCTTATCTTATCTTAAAATAGAAGGTCATTACAGGAATTGAAATTGAAAGGAATCCAAAAAAATTATCACAAATTCAACCACTCTAATAACTATTTCTAAGAGCATACGATTTAAAGCCACCTCCACTCACAGTGTGGCAGCAGGAGCTGAAAGCAGACTGCAGGCAGGAGACTGAGGCAGAGAACCCACACATACAATTTAATAAGCAGAAACAGAAACACATGGGCAGTCAGGCAGGAACACAAAACAACAACTTAGCAGACTAAACCAGAGAAGATAAGTTGAACAATGTGACAAGTGGCTGAGGAAAAAGAAACATTAAATCCACACTGGTTATAACGGGCAGCAAATGAGGCAGATAGCAGCTAAGTAGGGCTGATGAGGGAATCAGCAATATGTGAGCAGAGCACCATGGCAAACTGAGGACACCTGATGGACAAATGAGGAACACAGTAGGACACAAACACACATTACTGTGTCCAAACATTATATTACACTTTATAACTACTAATACTATTGTGTATGGTGCTCTCAAGCTTACAACCCATTTTGGCAGGCAAAAAAGTTTATGTGCTATTTTGTAATTGTGTTTGTAAAAATCGTATTTCAATCAGTGAGTTAGATATTTTATCATATGCCGTATGCATTCCTTTTTTTGTTTTTCATTGCATCTTCTACTATATTTTCCAGCTGTATGTAGCTCCATTTCTGCTGCAAGTCGTAACAGTGTGTAATAATACAACAGTGTATAACAATAATCTGCATGTTGCATGCTGATGAAAGCATCATGCTGCTGAGGCTTTTTAATTATATTCATATAATTAAAATTATAAACCATACTTAAGTAACTTTTGTCTACTCTTAACATACACACATTCTGAAAACATGGTAAGTTAGTTGGTTAGATGAGTTAGTATATAGTGTGCAGTAAAACAAATAAAAGGAAGAAGAGACAGAGGGAGAGGTAGGGGGAGCAGAGATCACCACCAACATTTACGCTTTTAACTTTACAATTACACATTTATGCTCGTAAATTTTAGTTTTACACATTATTACATGATTACTGAAAGAATACTAGGTGTGGTATGGTATGGTATGGTAATTGATTTACTTTTTAGAGTCACATTTACTTGCAGTTTTCAAATAACCCTGTATTGTAAACAATATGCCTGGCAATATTCTATATATTACTACTAACAAGTACTGTGTCCGTATAAAAGTCTGATATACTGTATCTTCTTCCTCTGTGCCATAGAGCTCCATTGTTGTTCAAAAACTAAAAACACATCAATGAGCCACACTGTTGCACTGGGTGACATGTTCCTTCATCACCATAAACACTCACACAGCAGTTTATTTGCATTCAATCCCACATCTACCATCCTGCTGCCAGGAATTCTCAATAGAGTGCCAAAAGTGATCCATGGATAAAAAATAGTCCTGAACAAATTCACTATTTCTTCCTGCTTGAGTAACATTTGTTAAAAACTACAGTGGCCTTTTTTACAAAAAAAAAATGGAACAAAAAAATTGACAATATGAACAGTAAAAATTCTTGCAGTAATAAAACAAAAATACTGCAGCTGTATGTAAGAGGCACAACTGAAAATTCTTCCGAAACTTACTGTCAGACAGAATCATTCACCTCTCAAATCTATTTTATGCATTTTTATAAATAAATGATCAGTGCATATACTGTAGATACTTTCTGAGTGTATACAAGTATATGCATATGTATATATGTAAGTATATGCACTGTATATAAGTAACTCTATGTGACATGTCATTGTGCAACCCTGTGTTGTGAAATGACAAATAAATGAACCTTGATACCATAATACTTGATATAGATAATTATTTATTGACAAAAACCTATTTTCAAGTATCATGCCAAGGCAGAATTATCATTACATTATAAAAGACCGACATCTTCCGTACCTGTTGAGTATAAATTCATTTTAGGTAAGTAGTAAACTTTCAAAAGGTTTAAATTGAGGAATTATACTGAAATAAGTGTTTGGTTAAAGGATCTTTTAATGAGTCTGCATATGTGTGTGCTGTGTTCTCAGTGGGGCCCTGTGCTCTTGAGTACACCAAACTGAAGACATCTGATCATTACTGGACAGACCCCTCAGCCAACGAGCTGGTTCAGCGCCACCGTATCCACGGGGCCCACCGGGGCCAAGACACCTCAGCTGGCCGCCGGCCTGCTCTGGGGGTGAGTGTGCAGTCTGTTTTACAGGAGCTGCTGCGTTCCCCAGGAGATGCTCTCGTATGGTGGTGGGTAGGAGGAATCACTGAGGATGTGTGGGATGGGGGTTCTTGTAAAAGCTATTAGTTGTATTGGATGGCTGTTCAAAATTTTTTTTATTTCTAGATCCGCAAGAGGCAGTCCAGTGGCAGCATGTCAGAAGACAGGTTTGCTGCATCAGCAAGAGAGTATGTGGAGTCTCTTCACCAAAACTCCAGAACACACCTTCTCTACGGCAAAAACAATGTCCTGGTGCAACCGGTAGGACTTTTTTTTAACAGATTATAGTCAAGACTTTTTGACAGTTGGTGTCCGTGCAGATAGTTTTGGTTTTGTTCAGTCAATTCATTGAGATTTAACCTCCACAACGGAGGTCAGTGGAATTTCGCATAGCATTTATTTAATTTATACGGAGAAAACTCAACAGCAACATGTCTTCTTAAAAACACTGGGCCTCTCTTAAGAGGCAAAAAACCTTAACAACATCTTAACTTGTGCATACAAATATATTGAGAACTTTTGCCAGTTTCAGCAGTTTTTTTCTTATTTTCCAAACCAGACAAGTAGACTGAAATGGACAAACTCTTACTGTAGTTTGGGGTGAGTTTTAGGTATGGAGTAGAAAATACCACGAGACACATCTGAAAAGACCAGATGTAAAGTATTCCAGTCAATATTTTTACCACTTCATCACATTTCAGAGTCAGTTTGTCCTTGCTTAATACACGAACAGTACCTCACTTTACTTGACATAGGATGATGGTGCATGATGTAAAATAGGTCATCTCTTTTGGAACACTTGAATAATGTGCTTTTCAACACAGATATTATTGGAATTGTTGAATATCTGACCTTGATTCCTGATATTGTCTCCATTAACTGATCAGTTAACAAATCAGTAGACTGGCTATGTTTCATTAAATAATATTTTATCTTATCTCTTATTTGTTTTTATCAAACAATAGAAAAATTCCTAAAACTTTCAGGAATCAAGCCCAATGTCCTGTTGACTCTGGATAAGTAAGCACTTTTCATTAGAGCAGTCCTCATAACAATCTATCAGACTATCAGAACCATTTACTCTTGAAATACTGATATATTAAATGCAATGTTTCAATGCAGTGAGCAACACAAACAAAATTCCATTCACATACAATGTGTTAGTATGGAAGTAAATTTTTGCAGAAATATCTCAAAATATGGACAGATTAATTCAAAACTATCTGCATGACTAGATACCATGACAGGTACCTTTTAATGTATGTTTACGGGGAGGCCCAAAACAAAATTGTTGCACAAGAGACTTTCAAAAAGGTAAACTCCTGACTTAATATACAACATTGTGTATAATTTTACAGTGTTTTAAAAGTGCACATGAAGGTCACAAGAGTCAGTTCAGTGTTCACATTAAAGCCAGTGAAGAAGCAGTTTTATTTAGTTTGTTTCCTGTGGTAGTTCAGTAAAGAGTACAATCTATTAAGTCGTTTCTCAAAGCATCCATTCACACATGAGACAATAATATCAATGACATCCTGCTGTCAAACGTATGATCATATAAACATGAATGCACTGCCACTGTGGCCCAGGTTCTGTAAATTCATCTGAAGGGAACACTATACTAAATGTATACTATGATTAAATGAGATATAATGTCAGTATTATAGCTACACTGTGTGCCGCTAGCTCTCCATCTTGACTTTATGTAAATTCTTGGCATAACATTTTGGATAGAAACTATATTAAGATATAACAGGTCTTGATATGCTGCTGTGGAGGCCCTGAAGCTACTGTTAGATAAAGGCAGAAATCCAACTTGAAGGCCTACATCCATGCAGGACACACAGACAGCACTTTTCACCCACTCAGTTGGTGTACAGATAAATTGCAAATGATGGTTATGTTGATCCATTATTGTGCTGTATGCACACATACACACACACACAAACACACAGCATTTTGTATGTGTGATCTTTGAAATGAAAGCTGTCTTTCTCATGCCTGTAATGTGCTCTGCACTGCCAAGTAGCTTCAGCATGTTTGGCCCTGGGAATGTATAATGAGCCCATATTTGCCTCCCACAATGCTTAGCCTTTGACAGAGCCATGCTATCACACATGGCTGAGTGCACATGCAGATGAATCCAGCACTCATTGCACACTATGCATGTTAAATGGTACTGTATATGATTCTACTCTAAGTTACTCTTTCAGTCTCTGTCTAAAGACCGAGCAACATATAGAATACATGTACAGTATTTACAAGATGTCAGAACTTAGTCTGTTTGAAAAGAATAAACCTATATGAGATGATAGTAGACAACACTGAGATATGGATTGAGATATAGATTATACATTTCTATGTATATGTTTTTCAAACATAAACTTTGAATGTTGATTATTTAGCCACAAATATTGAATGCTCAAGAGAAATACTTCAAGAAATAGTTCAGAATTTTAGGACGTGCTTATTTGCTTTCTCTCTGAGAGTTGGTGAGAACATTAAATTCATTTCTGTGAATTAAGAACAGCACTGGAGTCGAGAGGCAATTAGCCTGGTGTGCATAAAGACGTGACGTAAGGGGAAACTGTTGATCAAGAGTCAAGGCCATTACAGCATGTAACTCTCCTTAAAACTACAAATGGACTTTCTTTCATTTCTGTTTGTGTATGGATTAAGCAAAAAGGATACCGTGTGTTGATTAGTGAACTTTAGAGGTATTGGTAGGCATATTTTATTAACTTTGAATGGAGCCAGGCTGGCTGTTTTTCTGTTTGTCTGTCTATACCTAACGCATAGACATGAAGGTAGCGTCAATCTTCTCATCTAGTTGTTGGAAAGAAAGCAACTGATCAGAGTTCCCAAAGTTTTGAAATATTTCTTTAAGATTTGAAAGCAAGTTTTCAGGTGGTTAACCTGCAAATCCTACAGCTTTAGCTTACTCTTTATTGATGCAGCCTCAATTCATCTGCTCTCTGTCTTGTGATCCAAACTTGACACTTAAAATCTCTCAGCATATCCTTCCTTCTTCTTCTTCCTTCTCCCATGGTAGAAGAAGGACATGGAAGTGTTGCGGGGCTACTTGTCCCTCCACCAGGCTGGGGATAACCTCACATTGAAGTGGACACCCAATCAGCTTATCAATGGCACGCTGGGAGACTGTGACCTAGAGAAGAGGTAGCTAAAACACACGTTACATATTTATAGATATATAAATGATCTACCTCCTCCTTGTGAAAACAATGTGCATTTACAATGCATGAAATGCAACAACTGCCTTTGAAGCTTCCCTTTACACACTGACTTACTTTACTAATCCAATACATTTCCCTCTCTGTCAGTATCTACTGGGACTATGCACTGACAGTCCCTCTGCGCCAGATCGTCTGTATCCACTGTCACCAGCGCCGTGAGTGTACTGCTACTTTCCCACAATGCAACCTCATTCAGTCATCTTTGCATACAGGGTCGTATCACACTGCACCATCACCTTATATTAAGAGCTCTCTGTCATGAAGGGACTGTTTCATAAACTGATGTCATATCAAAACGATTACTTGTCTTGATTAAATGTAAATAAGACAAGATAAGATAAGATAAGATATTCCTTTATTAGTCCCACAACAGGGAAATCTGCAAATTTGATCCATTCTGTCCTTTTTCTCTTTTTCTTCTTCTATCTCATTTTTGCGTAATGTCTTTTTCACAATTTTCCAGCTGACTGTGGTGGTACACTGGTTCTGGTCAGTCAGGATGGGATCCAGCGGCCACCCCTCCACTTCCCCCCTGGTGGTCACCTCCTTGCCTTCCTCTCCTGTCTGGAAACAGGGCTTTTACCACGGGGTCAGCTGGAGCCCCCCCTCTGGTCCCAGAAAGGCAAGGTGTGTCACTCTGTTAGAGTTGTGTTGACACATAAACTTAAATTGACATTTATATGAATGCCTGGCTGTGTTTTTGAATCCTCAAACTTTCTGATTATTTCCAGGTTTACGTGAAAATATTAGACATAGTCTCAGGCTTTAAAATAATGTACATCTGAAGCACTCTTGCATTTTCAAAAACATATCCAAAATGTTTTGGTTTGTAAAACACAGTGAAAGCACAAAGCAGAACCTAAGTTCCCCTATTGGAAAAATGCTTTTGTACACTTTAATACATTTGTGTGTGTTCTGCAGGGGAAAGTCTTCCCTAAACTGAGGAAGAGGAGCAGTGCTGCCAGGCTCATTGACCAGGACAGGAACGCTGAGGAGCAGACAGCTGCTGACTACGTGTTTCGCATCGTCTACCCTGGATACCGCTACGACGCTAGTAAGTAACACTTGTACACTGTCATGCACACTGGTACAAAGCATCCCCAAGGCAGTAGCGGCTGCACACAACAAAAATGTAATCTTCCCTCTATGGTTAACACTGTGATTGCTTTTGCCTGTTGAGCATCAAGTATTGTATATCTGCTTGAACTTTATCTTCCCATGATGTGATTACAGAGTACGGGTGTAGTGTGGTGTTTTTCCCATGATGCTCTTCCCAAGGTCTGTGGGGTGGCACTGTTCTAACTGTGTTCTCTGTTATCCCACTGATGCAAGCAGTCACTATAAACTACCACCACACCACGGGCAGCCGTGCTCCGTCGCTGGATGATGACGAGGAAGAGGAAGATAGGCTCCATGCTATGATCTCAATGATCTGCTCGCGGAACCTCACAGACCCTAATGTCATGAAAGGTTTTTATCACCTTAACACACCCACCCAACCCCACCGCCCCCACCCCTCCTGAGACCTCACACCAGTTTCAGACGTTCCTCCTGCCTCCCACCCCGTCATGCTCCCTCAGGCCCTGCTCCCTTCCCCCTCCCAACCCCACCTCCCCCAGCTTCGTCTGCCTGTGTGTGTGCAGCCTGAGGATGAGCCCAACAGTGTGGAGTAGGCTGGGGTTGGCTGTGTTATCAAGGACATGGGGAAGTTGAGGTTGTTCAACACAAAACTGAAAAGCAAAGTTGCTTAAGATTTTATGATGACGGAATTATGCACTTCATATATTAGTCATATTAAAAATAAAGAACAACAATGCTAGACGATTGGCAGCCTCTAACTGCCTCTAAATTTGTACCAACAGTTTTGAATTTGTGTAGGAAATCGGCTCGATTTTTTTCCAGCACAAAGAGAGACAGAAAATACAGCCAAGGTGACTCTTCTTTAAGTGAAAAAAGATGCATTTTCACAAGTTTTAAACAGACTGAAACATGGCTGTGAAATGTGACCTCCTGTCTGCCATAATGAAAATGATTTGCAACAGGTCTTGAATTAGGTCTTGAATTAGATATGTGGTCTTGATTGAATTCTCTAGCAGGAGTTGTGTCATCATTGTCATCTGTTATCTCTATTCTGGTGTTAATAATTGCTCCACTGATCAAATTTAATTGGCACAGAATTAGCAATTAGCATACCAGCTTTTTAGACTTTTTTAGTTAATTGTTTATTTTATTGACACTTCAATACACTACACTTCATTCTGCTTGTATCAGCCTGTTTCCACCCACAGAAGCAGCGGTTTACTCAGCACCAAACAGTAGACAAAGTTAACACCCAGCTGGTGAAGAAAGCTGAGCATGAAACTGCTCAAGAGCCAGAGATTTTTCTCAGTAGTTGGTGTGTCCAAGTCATGATCAAAAAATTGTTATTGTTATTACTGTAACTGTTATTGCAGCTTTGAGAGTATTAAATCAATGTACAACAATATATTTCCAACAGCAATTGTGGCGAAACACAACCTTCACAAGTCCTCTTCTGCACATGTGCCCTCAGTGTCTGCACTTATAGAGACAGACAAGTAAAGCCAACGGAAGTGCGGCAAATAAAGTTCATAAAACAAAATGCGTGCCATATTTCCAACAATTACCTCAAACATTTCCATTTTTAGAAGGGTATGTAACCTTTACATAAAACCCAATACACTCATGTATGCAATGTTTAATGAACATACTGACAACATATCAGCAACACTTAAAGAACATAGGAAACATGACAGTGAAAGTGCTAACCTGTATCCTTCAGAGTAAAAGTCTGGGCTTCATTTCATACAGACTTCTTACAGAATGTGCAATGCCCTGTTCATAATATAGCACAACAACACCACACTACTACACTATGCTATGCTACTTTGGAGCCACATACCATTGCATTTGTATTGTTTTGTGTCAGGGGTACAGCGGGCTTTAAAGTTCACAGCATGTTTCACTCAACGTCGACCAGTATCTATTATAAAAGACTTGGTGTTCTGTGTATCAAGGTATCATCAAACCCTAATGTCAAGTTTGAAACGTAGCAATGAGCTGTCAGCACAGTCTCCAGGGTGTCAGAGCGTCACTGGAAGACAGGAAGAAGAGTCTTCATCACGCACCATCTTGATCACGTTAACAATAGCGTGTCAGTTGGTAGCCAGATGAATCCTTTTAATTTAAGATCATTTGTAGAGCCAAATGAAGCACAGTCTCAACCACTGTTAGCCTAATCTAACCATTCTATAGCATTTACTCAACAATGCAAAAAAACATTTTCAGCTTTTATGGAGGTTGAATTTGCTCTGTAGGTTCCTCTTCTGCTGTTATATTAATGACAGCTGGAAGGTAAGAGTCCCTGGACGTTGTAATCTGGCACAATAACACCTTGTCTTTAGAAAATGGCAGCTTTGTCACAGATATTGTGAGGCATCCAGTTAATGCCACAGCTGTCGCTGACAGACTCCCCCTACATCCTTCCTGCGTAATTTAACTCTCTCTCTCTCTGTCACTTCTCTTTCCTCCCACTGCTCAGAGACACAGTTTAATGCAGTGGTTTGGCAGGGATCCTCACGCAAGTCTGTGAAACACACACTGGAAACACACTGTCAAATGAACAGACTTGTTTTATAGAGAGTGCTATGAAACACAGTGACTGAACACGTCTGTCGCCTGGTTTCATCACTGGTACACAGATTCAGACTTCCCCAGGTCTCCTTGTCTAGGTCAAGGCCTTTCTGGCTACTTTGCATTCTGGAATTTGTAGTGCTGACTGCATTACAGTTATAAGAGGATGTAGCCTATGGAGCATGCCTCAGCACTGTTGGGTTTACGCTGTCTTGGCCAAGAATTGCTTTGATAATTTGCTTAGTTTTTTTGCACTCCTTTAATTTGACTTCATTCTGTTTCCTTCTTTTTGTCCTTTCATTTCTCACTTGCAACATGCTTGACAATTTTTGCATGGGAAATATGCACCTGTTTCATTGTTTTTTAAAGAACAACTATGTGTTTCTGCGTATTTGTGATGGGAAATCCTTTCTCACAGTTTCCTCCTCTGTTCCTTTCGATTTTTCTCTCTCTTCTCTGACTTCCTCAATTGTTTCTCCTCTGTTTGTGCAGTCGTTTGCTACGATGCTGTTCACTGTAATTCTTCACTAACCCCGACACCCCCCCTCCCCACCTCCCCACCCACCCCTCTCATTACGGTCCTGTGGGGTTCCGCAGTAGTAGAGACGTGGAGTCCTTGTGTGAGCAGGGTTGCATTACTGATCCCAAAAACAGCTGTTGATCATGTCTAGTCCTAAAGTAAAGATGGGGGAGGCCAGATGTTGGTCTCACTCCAGCATTATTTCTGTTCGCTTTTTTCGTTCTTAATATTATTTTGTTTTTTGGGGTTATTGAACAACCAAAGCACAGCTTCATATTTATGACAGGTCATCAGCTCCAACCTGAAGAATTAAGGTGAAGAGCATTTATTTAATGTTGAAGTTTTTATGATTTTTTCCTCCCCTTTGTGTGCCCTTTTACTGGTGTCCATTTGTTTTTGTTCTTTATAAAATAATTTCTTTTGATGTCTCTTGTCTTGTTCTGGCTTTATGCATCCTGCATGGCCTGAGCGTCAGCCTTGTCCCAGCCTTCCCCTCTTCTATCAGCTCCTTCGCTTCCTCTCTTGTCCTTTTCTACTTCCTCCTCTCACCTGTTTGTCTGGAGCATCTCTGAGCTCTGCTGTCTTTCTGCCTCCCCTCTGAATGAACTGAACCAGCATGGCTTCCCTGCATCCTGTCTGCCTGTCTCTCCCACAGCACCATTCCTGCTTCCTAAACCGTCCCCTCCACTTTTGGTTTCCTCTCTACACTTGTTTTTCCAGCTCTCACATGTAAAATGAGTGTAAAACTTTCATCCATCTACTCATCTCTTGATGTCATGAATAACAAAGAACAATGAAAGATGTATTTATGGTTGAGCTGAGGGACCTATGTCATAATATGTAAGGCATAGAAAATAGCAAGTGTGAAGCAGATTTAAAGGCACCAAGGCTAACAAAGAGTGTAGTACATAAAAACAGCAATGTCCATTTTGTCTCAGAGCACTGAGACCTCTCTCTGTCTTCTCACTTTCACTCTCTCTGGGTTAGACCACGGGGAGATGATGGAGATGCAGGGTTTCGGAGGCAGCCCGTTGTCGTGGCAACAGGCAGAAGCAACCACTCACGAGTCGCTGTGCCAGTCCTGCTCCACAGCCGCTAGCAACGTATCATTTGACTACCCAGCCAGCTGTACCTGCATACATGACCCATCTGACATTCACACGTAGGTCCTGTGAAATGAGATTTCATGATGCCCTGAATCTTTTTTTGAAAGAATCTAAGCAAGTGATTCCTGTAATTCCTGAAATACAATCACAATTTGTATCTTTGTGAGTGTTGCTCAGATGTTGCAATAATTATTGACTTTGTCTTTTAAGATAGCAAGTGAGAATTTTAAAATGGAATTCTAAGGAGTCTGAGATTTCATGGAGGCAGTAGCTAGTCCTTCTAACCTTTAGAAGAAAAAAATCCATTAAGGCACTTTCAGCCATGGCAGTGGGTCATTAAAAGCAAATGTTTAAAAAAGAAGCCTTTACAAATCAGACAGTGGCTGAGGAATAATGAATGATTTCTTTTCTTTCTGCCAGTATTCCTCTAAAGATGCTCTGCCAGAACATGAAGAGGCAGATAGTCTCCAGAGCCTTTTATGGATGTGAGTACATCATGTTACCTCTACCCAGTATTCATGCATTCATTTCTAGCTGTTTTCCCAATATTATGATTGTGTCATTAATTGTGCCATACAACACATATCAACCACAGACACATACACTCCATACTTACACAAGTGAATATGTTACAATTTTCAGTTTTAATTAGTGTGGTGTATGGTTACA
Organism: Holacanthus passer; assembly: GCA_025331565.1. NCBI lineage: Eukaryota > Metazoa > Chordata > Actinopteri > Pomacanthidae > Holacanthus > Holacanthus passer. Next base: position 1,279,122 of record JAFREQ010000072.1, on the reverse strand, counting down.
ATTTTATACAGACACATATAATACAATGCAAAATAGCCTAACAGTATGTTAAACGCTGGTTATTCATCTATTTAGAGAATACCCTATGTGGTGGTCCAGTGGTTAGGATTCAGTGTTCTCACGGCCGAGACCCGGGCTCGATTCCTGGCCAGGGTATGCTCACACACCTGCGTGAGCGTGTTGGTGCCTTGTAGTGGTAGCCTGAATGGAACTTTCCCCATTGTGGGACTAATAAAGGGATTAAATTTTAAAAAACAAACAATAATATTAATCTTGCAGTGACTATTTTAATTTTTCGGTTGCCTCCCAAGAGACTGTTTCTGTGCTTTTATTTCATTATCTATGTGAAACACAATAGAGCAATACAGACACATTTGTATATAGTTATACATATATAAAGAATATATATACTCCCAGTTTTTTGCTTTAGGTTAATGTTCCATCTGCAGAAAAGAGTAGCAACATTCACTGCTGGCTTCCAGCTGAGAGCACAAGTGATTTAATGTGATTCACAAAATAATCTATGGCTAAATGCAGCAGCAGCTGCTAGATAAAGTAGTAAGTTTTCAACTGTAATGAAATATCACTCTGATTATTTCAAACATGTAGTAAAGAGTCTGTAATAAATTGTTGGGTAACATATTGGATTTATAGTGCTATTAAAATATTGTTCTCAGAGTAGAGTTGTTTTTAATTACAACACAGTTTGAAGAGCATATTGTATTAGCAATAGTTAGTTAGTTACTTTATAACAATACAAAGAAATACAACTTTTAGTTAGCAAATAATAGCAGGTTCACACGATATTCCAAAACAGTACAATTAAGTTAACACATAAGGAAAACAGCATGGGAAGTTTTCAACATTTTTAGGCTAGTGTGCAACATAACTAAGACTTTCTTGTTCTTGTAAGTAATGAATAAAGATCATTTACGTTATACTGAAATTTTACATGAATCCTGTGAGTTTGAGGACATATTAGTGTATGTTGTTCTTTCTGTACATCACATGACCACAGAGTTATTATTAGTCATTTGTGGTCTTAATAGATGGTATACACACGCTTACGCTTTCATTTTCATTCATGATGGAAACATGTTTGTACTATTCATTTAGTATTGTAATTCTACTACTATCATTTCTATATTTATTGAATGTCTTATAAGAGGTTTGCCTTTTGTTGAGGTTTCTCACCCCCACACCCCAAGCTAGAGGTTTATTGTTATCATTTTATCATATGACACCGAGTTTCGAAGGATAGAGGGATTTGCATGTTGCACAGATTGTAAAGCCTTCTGAGACAAACCTGTGATTTTGGGCAATATAAAAAAAAATTTGACTTGACTTTACGAATATTTGGTGTCAGCAGTGTGTGTCTGTCCATGTCTCACCTGTGCTAGGGCTAGCTTACTGTCGGCACCTGTCCACTGTGCGGACTCACCTATCAGCTCTGGTCAACCACAACATCGTTCCTCCAGACAGACCCTGTGAGGCATCCGGAGGCCTCAGCAAAGAGGTGTGGAGCAAATACCAGAAAGACTGCAAGGTGGGTCCACAGGAGAGAGGTTTGTACAGCAGCTAACTGTGAGGCTCAAAGAGAAATGAAATATAGGAGAGTGATTTACCTCTGCCAGCAAGAAAATTACAGCAACATAACAAGAGTCTTAATGTTCTTCCTGCACCATCTGATACCCCTCCACCTGCAGCCCAAGTGAAGTTAAAAGCCAGGAATCACAGCAGATTGCCATGTCACCATTGAGTCATTGTTATTGATCAAGTCCCATAGATAAATCATGGTCATCTTGTGCTGTGCAAGTCTTATTTACAGTAATATTTTATAAAATGAGATAAACTGACGCAACCTGTGAGGAATGTTCCTTGAGAGAATTCAGAAGAGCAAAGCTTTCTGTCCTGCTGTAAATTTTTGACACATGACACAATATGACATCATAGTGCAATTTTTATGGCACATATTAAGTTTTAAACAGAATTAAATGAAAGAAGCACCTTGTACATGAGGAGCACAAGAGCTTAGTGGCATCTTAGCGCTATCTGAGAAGAAAAGCCTTCATATCTTGTATGAGAGAGAGGAATCTGAGTCTCACAGATGATGCTCAGTGGGGTTAGGGTGCTTTTCAGCACTTTGAAATATGGCATCATCATGAGGAATCAGTGTTTGCACCTTGTGGTGCCGCTGGCCCCTTGATTTTTGTTTTACCACAATAAAACCACACACAGCGGCAATCACACCTAATGACTCTGTAGATAGATGACCCTGTACCACACATACTGTAACACACCTTTTGGCTAAATGTGTAAGTATATGTCTTGTGTAACTAATTGCATGTCATGTTCACATTATGAAAAATTACGAATAAGTAGGGATCATACACATTTCAGTTGAACCTTATGGCTGGCCAACTTTGGCCCACAGGGCAGCCCTGCGTAAGCCATTTTGAAGCCTTCATTACCTGAGCTGTTGTAATTGATGATGGAGTATTTAGACGCTTTTCTTGAATAAAAGTAGCAATACTTAAATGCAAAAATACTTAATTACGAATAAAAGTCTGACAAGCAAATTTTACATAGGAAAATGTACAGACATATTAGCAGCAAAGTGGACTAGATGTGTACATGGAACCTTGTTTATATATTATAGTATATATTTTACTATTTGATCAGTGTTACTGATGCATCAGTGCTTTGGGTAGATTAATGTAAAGTTATTCCTCATACTTTAATATAAGATGATCATATGGTTTGTCTGAAAAAAACTTTGATCTGGATCTGAATGTCACTAACTACTATAGCTGTCTGTGAAGTGAAAAATACAATATTTCCATTTAAAATGCAGTGTAATAGAAATATAACATAGCATAAAATATAAATACCCAAGCACTCCAACATTCTGTAATTGTTTTGGAGCACTGTGAGGTCTCACTCTGTGTTTTTGCTCCCTGTTGTTGCTTTGAAAATGAATGTGAAAATGCTGATTGTCAGAGTTATTTAAACACCAATTCACACTGTTAAATGTGTTTAAACTTCGTAGAGCTTTTCTTAACTTTATAATTGAGCTTCAGTTACCACTAGTTAAATGTGTTTCTATTATTCTGTCGTCCCCTCTTATACAGTATATCCGCCTTTGCTGTATATTAATTTCAAGTCAGGGATCATTTGGTGCTCCTACAGCCTCCACCCCTCTCCGCTCTCTAATGAAAATTTAATGAGTTTCAGTGAAATGAAGTCTCATTACAGTGTGGAGTATGATACTATTGTAGCTATTAAAGCAGCCCCTGTAATCATTCATCAGTTCCAACAAAGTCATCATTACTAATTTACACTCTATTCATATCTGTGTCCTTCATCTTCTGCACTCATCTACGTCTTCCCCTGTATGGATCGGATGGTCACTCTTTCTCTCCTTTCATTATTGATGCGCTTCCTTTTCCTCTTGTTCCCCTCACTACCCCCACCAGGCTTCTTCTTCCTGTCGTCTTTCTTCTTCTTTTGGTTTATATTCCTATTAACCTTTCTGTGTGTATGTGTGTGTGTAGAACTATAAGGAGCTGGAGCTGTTAAGGCTAGTTTATTATGGTGGAGTACAGCACAACATCAGGAAGGAAGTCTGGCCTTTCCTGCTGGGACACTACAAGTTTGGCATGGGCAAAAAGGACATGAGCCAGGTACAGCACACAGTCACAGACTGTCCTAATTTGTCTCTTAATTTGAAAAGCAATGTGTGATTGCCTTTTTTTTCCTATGAAGATTGATGCGAAGATCAGCGAGCGCTACCAGCAGGTGATGCGGGAGTGGAAGGCCTGTGAGGTGATCGTCAAGCAGAGGGAGAAGGAGATGCAGTCGGCCATCTTTGCCAAGCTCTCCTCAGGCAGCAGCATCGACAGCCACGTCCTGCGACTGGTTCACAGAGACTCTACGCTCAGCAACGAGGTGAAGAAACCCAACACAATATGATATCCATCCAACAATACACTATATTTCCTCTTTACACACTGTGCCTTATGCATTCACATTCTTTCAGCAATGGGAACATGGCCAATAATCAACCAAAAGTTATACGCTTCATCAGTTGTATTTATTAAATTGTCTTCTAAGTTCCCCTCAGCATGTGAAAAAAGTTGTGGATCTAGAGGAGCTCTGTTAAGTAGTTTGTTAAGAAAATAACCCTGATAATGTCATAGTGATGTCATTAAGGTTATCATCAAGGTTTATTTATGTTTAATTTCAAAAGTGTTGGAATAATTAGCTTGCAACCAGATTCAACCAAAAAACAAAAACATCCTATCGTCAGTGGTGAAATCGTAAACTGTACGATTTATGATCCTACACCCTGCGTCACTCCCCTCATCGTCCCTCCTCTGTCGCTTCTAAAGTTCCATCCTTCTTCAGGTGTTTATGTCGGTGGACGAGCCGGATGCGGGAAGCCAGGAGACCCCCAGTGGAGAGGACAGTACACCCACCATGACTAGCCTGGTTCCCCCCGCAGCCCTTCCCCAAGAGGAGCGCCCTCTGGTGGAGTTTGACTCCCCCGACTCCGGTCTTCCCTCCTCCAGAAACTACTCAGTGACCTCTGCTCATTCCCAGATCCTGTCCAGCATAGACGACGGTCAGAGTACGGAGGAAGAAGGGGGGGGCGGGGAGGAGGGCAGGACTCCTGTGCTGGGGGGGCGTCAGGACTCTCTGACTGAGGACAGACTGTGCAGTCAGCTGGACAAACTGGTGACCAATGGAGCGGCTGCAGAGGGGATATCACCTTCACTCTCCTCATATACGGTGTGTCTAGTATGTGGATGTCTGTTTTCATGTCTGTTTGTTGAATTCTGAATGCAACAAGTGGGGACGATGTAGCTAAATTTTTGAGTTTTTTGAGATATCTTGCTATGACCAAAAGTAGCATATGGACAGACTGAGGTTTGCTCATAGTAACATATAAAAGGCCGAAGGAAGAATAAAAACTGATTTACACTTAATCACTCACTAATGTTGACAGCAATATTTTCTTTGTGTAGATTGAGCTGTTGGACACAGTCGCCCTCAACCTTCACAGGATAGACAAAGATGTGCAGCGCTGTGACCGCAACTATTATTATTTCACCACGGCCAACCTGGAGAAACTACGCAACATCATGTGCAGGTTTGTGAAAGAAGTATCAGGATCCTGCTATATTGCTATATTAAATATTTTTATACGAGCAATGGATCCAGTGACATATCATGTAAAAGATGTTGCTTGTAGTTACAAACCCCTCAGCTCTATGGAGCTTTGTAGCACCTTTCAGCTCATTGATTTGATTTTACAGCCCTCAACTTTAGCATTTTGATTTACTCTCATTCATTTTATCATTTCATTTTCAAGAGGCAGCTGTTTTCAGCAAAAAAGCTCTGATAAAGCTGCTATACATTACCTGCTCTTTACCATAGAACAGGCAGTTATAAAGCCAGATATTCTCTCAGCAGTTTGTGTGAATATTGAATTTACATTCACCTGATTGCAAGTTTATACGTGAAATATTAATCACCAAATAACTAGTTAATATAGCTGTCAGAAAACTATGGTGGAGTGAAATCTACAGTATTTCTCTTTGAATTGTCAATGTATTAAGTAGAAAAAAGTGGACAGACTCAAATAAGGGTCACATATTTAGAAATTTTCTCTTCAGTGCAGTACTTGAGCAAATATACTGAGTTTCATTCCACTACTGGAAGACACATACAAGCATCCCCACCCACAGTGTAATATGTACATTAAGTATGTTGAGTTGAATGTGATTTATTTGTCTTGTATGTCTCCTTCTTGCCTGCAGCTATGTGTGGGAGCATTTAGAGATGGGCTATGTTCAGGGTATGTGTGACCTGCTCGCTCCGCTCATGGTCATCCTGGATGATGGTGAGAAGAAGGAATCATCATACAATTGTATATCACCTGACTGTAATTACTGTAAATAGCACAGATGAAAAATAGCCCCAGTAGTCATTACAGAATTGGAGATAATAGGCCTCATTTAATAAAAGAAATAATAAATTAACTACACACTTGCATGACAAATGCAATAGCATCCGTGTGAGGTTTTATGCATGAACGTGAAGTTTAGTTGTACAACAATCAAACATCACACACAAGGAGGTGAACAGTCTGGTGAAGTAGATTTCTTTCCTAATTCAAATTAAATTAAGTTTTTAAATATTATTTGTTGCCAGAAAAAATATTTCATTTTGTTAAAGTGATGAGTGCCCTGGCTACATGATCCTATGTTCTTCCTTTGTGCGTGTGTGTGTGTCAGAGTGTCTGGCATACAGCTGTTTCACTCAGCTAATGAAGAGGATGAGTCAGAACTTCCCTAATGGCGGAGCCATGGACACACACTTTGCTAACATGAGGTCATTGATTCAGGTGATGGATAACTCTTGTGTGTGTGTGTGTGTGTGTGTGTCTGAGTGTGTGTGTGAGTGAGTGTGTGTGTGTGTGTGTGAGAGAGAGAGAGTGTGTCACTTTTACTAAAAGCCATTAATGTTCTCTCTTCTTTTTCTCTGATGTCAGATCCTGGACTCAGAGCTGTTTGAACTGATGCAGCAGAATGGAGATTACACTCACTTCTACTTCTGTTACCGCTGGTTCCTGCTGGACTTCAAGAGAGGTGAACAACACATCCTTTACTCTCAGTTACCTCTAATCTCTAACACTGATTTGTGTTCTTCAAAGCTGCTTTAAGTCATTTTGACTTTTGGGGGGCAGAAAGACTCCTAAAACTGTTTCTAGAAGGTAGAAAAATCCACAAAACCACAAAGAAGAATAAATAAAAAAGAAGTGATTAAATGGCAACATATGTACATCCTCATGAGATCTGCCATTCCAGAGGTGAAACCAGACCAAACCAAGACAATGTCCTATTGCCTTAAAGAGTGACAGTAAATACTGTACCAAGTGATGAGCACTTGGTAAATTCAGTAAATAGTGTCACTCTTGGTGTGACAGATTCAACACCTTTTTGACATGGCTTTTAATGACGATTTTCTCCCTCTCAGCTGCACTATATCTAATTTTTCTAATAAAAGCAGGAATGCCTTAAAGGGCTAAAAGTGAAGTCTTTACTGTCACATGTGATAAAATGACTATAATATATCTGCAGTGACTCACTTTTGTCTTTGACCGTGAACAGAACCACAGGAACATGTTTCAGCATTTCAGAAAGACTGATCAAAGCTGGCTTGGAGTGGGATTTAGGCTTCTAAAAAATGCTGGTCATGAAAATAGGTCTGTCTGTGTGTGTTTGTGCCTGTGTATGTGCGTACAGAGCTCCTGTACGAGGATGTGTTTGCGGTGTGGGAGGTGATCTGGGTGGCTCCCAGGATTTCCTCGCAGCACTTTGTCCTCTTTCTGGCCTTGGCCCTGGTCACAGTTTACCGTGAGATCATCATCGATAACAACATGGACTTTACTGACATTATCAAATTCTTCAATGGTAAGAGAAATTCACATTCAGTGTAGTGTGTATGTACATGTTGTACTAACCTTATTAACCTTAAATACTTATTTCTCACTATCTGTCATGGTTGCCATCAGTGGACAACAGACATTTACAGTTTGTTGTTACCCATTTTATTTTGTTGTGAAATGTGTGTAATGATGCAACAAAACTGAGTTTGTGTAGTGTACCAACATTTTAGTATACTGTATTTTCAAAAAAGCATGAATAAGTAAATTCAGTATTTGCCTACTACAAGCCTATAATGCCACTTCCTCATGAAACAATACATAATTATCTATGTTAAACAGAACACAGGAAAAGTGTTTGCAGTATTTTGTATCATCTGCAGTCTTTGGATGTTTTCCCCACTGATGCCAGAATAAAGGGAGCTATAGGCCTCTTTTTTAACTTTATTAAATAAGGCACCCAGAATAGATGAGAGATCATTATTGCTGTATGGCTGAAGGGCCAGAATGAGTGATTCTAATTATTTCTAATTTAAAGTCATTCAACTGCAGGAAATTTTTGGACATCCAATTCTTAATTTCAGTGCAATGTACACTTGTGCGTCATCCGTGTAGAAATGAAAATCAATCAAGTCTACTTATGATTTGCCCCTGGGGTAGCATATATATATAGAGGAGAGAAGCATGAGGACCAAGGGGGGGGGAGTGCAGGTGATGTTAATGCAAATATACTCTATTGTATATGTGTATTTCTGTAGCTGCATCTCTAACAGTGTGTTGGTCCACAGAGATGGCTGAGCGTCATGACGTCCAACATATCTTGAAGATAGCACGTGAGCTGGTGCACAAAGTCCAATCTCTGATGGACAACAAGTGACTATAGAGGAGGAGGAGGAGGAGTGTCCAACCCTACAGAACACTCAGCTCTTCCTCCCATCCCTCAGAGAGACAGGGTGTTTCTGGCCTCCGCCTATCCAGAGCAGGTCCAGGGAGTCCAGGTCTCCTCTCTGCCTGGATGAAAGCCCTGGGAGTGGGGCAGGAGCACTGCTGAGGCAGCCCAGCTCTGGAGCTTGGCCTCAATCTGTTTACATTTACCTTCACATGGAATGCCCATGGTGTCTGTTCAGACATGTGGATTTGTCTGCATGCTTGTGAGTTTGATCACACTGTGAACGCATTCTTGAGTCTCCCCAGTTCTACAGAGCTTGTGTGTGTGCGTGCATGAAAACACACACACACACACACACACACACACACACACACACACACACACACACACACACACACACACACACACACACACACACACACACAAAACAATATTGGCTCTATCAATACTCCAGTCTTCTTGAGTGTCACCCTTTGCAAATTTCCCCACTGTGGGACGAATAAAGGTTTATCTTATTATCTCTTATTCCTGACTCTGAACCAGACCATATTGGATGCTTGTCAGGAAGGCTGAAGTGAGGTCAGTGTTTGACAGATGTGTTCCTCCATGTAATGCCACTGGAGGACATGAGAGTGTGGAAGTGCAGGATTTATATACAACATTGTCAGAGGAGCAGAAGATTTAGCCACGAAGAAGTTTTCATTAGTGACCAAATGGACTGTGCCAACTACCTTTTCATGAGTGTTTTCTACCACAAGCATGTGTTTTTAGTCCCTCCTCCTTTTTGTTTTTGTCCAAGAGTTAATTATCACACAAATGTTGCCTTTATCAGTAACAGCCCAAGGTACTTAGTTGCACTTTCTGTGAGAGGTTCCTACATGGTGCCTGTGAAGGCCTCACCAGTCGGTGGGGGTTGGAGGCGCCACAAGAGGCCAAACTTTTGAGAAACTGAAGAAGAGAGTGTGAATTGCAGCCAACTTTCCTGATCATGTTAGTCAGTGGTTAAAGCATGTTTAATCCTTGTTCCAAGTCAGAAGAAACAGCAGCAGAACACAGCACAGTAAACACAAAAGCACACAGACCTTCTTCCTTACTTTAACATAAGACTTGGGCATCTCTATTTTGTAGTGCCATAATTTAAGTTCAGGGCCATAGCTACCACTGTCATGTCACTGGTAATATTTCTGGAAATTGGAGGTGTTTAATGACTGAAGGAGGAATTAACGCTCTGTGATTAAACAGGTATTACACATTAGGTTTTTAAGACTGATGCTGACATTTCTTTTGAGTAAATATCTTTTTAGGCAAAAATAATTATAAAAAGGGATTTTTTGGTATCATCCAACAACTTTTAGACCATTTTGTTGGGAGATACAAATTTACAGCTTTTAAACCTAAAAGGTCAAATGAATATATATTAAGTGATTCCCTTCCCCCCTCTCTTTTATATGTGCATTGAGCACATTGAGTTTATGACAACTGTCGACGTCAGTGCGTCAAATGAAATTAGCTTGTTTTTGAGTTGTTTTGGTGGCTAGTCAAAGTTTTTGAGTTGCACTGGAGGGGAAATCCACTCCTGACTTCAGTATTTCTAAAACCCTGCCTACAGTCCTGTTTCAGTTAGCTTCTGCAAAGTTGACTGATGTTTCAAAGGACATTGAGCTGAAAAACACAGTGACTGAAGAACACATTTGAAAAGATGAATAAATGGAGTATTATAGATTTGAGGATGGTTAGAAAAAGTAGACATGACAGGCTGAGAGAAAGAGGGTACAAGAAAATGAAACATGAAACATTATTTTAAAAAAGCCTTTGATTATGAGCCTAGTGATTATATTTACAAATAGCTAAAGATGGATATTCCTTTAAGAATAAGGCTGGCATTATTCTATATTTTGCTATTGTCAGTGAATCCCATGGCATGATCAAAACCAACCATCTGACTTCTCTACCCTGTCTGTGGCGCTCGGGCCTCAAGTCCACTGCTTTCTACTGAAGGCCTAAATCTTTAAAACAGGGTCTCACATGCAGAGTTTTATTTTTAGAAAAGAAAGGATCAATCATTTACAACTAGACACACTTTTCAAAGGTGGATTCATACACACTTGTTGCTGTATTTACAGCAGCAGGACTAGAGCTGAAGGTTTTCCCTAGATTTCAATTATTACTTTGTGGTAATATGTCACCCTTTCCTGGGATTTCCAGGATTTCCTGCCTTAAATGAAATTTAATTTTAAAAGGACATACTCATTAATCATAAAATAACATTTCTTAAAATATTAGGATATTATTATTAGATAATGTGGTAATAGTAGGGCAAATCCTAAGTACCAAAGTACATCTTGAAGATAAAAAATACCAGTATCATGCAGAATGACTTGTTTTTCTGTCTTTTGTGTTTTTTTTTTTTTTTACCACACAGCTGAGCTGTACAGTGCAAAGTCAAATGATTGTAAAAATGGCAGTTCAACTCCAAACTACAGTACATTGTAACTACGAGAGTTGTGTGGAATCTTTAATGAGGTTTGGAGAAGGCGTTTTGTTCCAGTATGTGTGAACCATCAGGTGCATACAGACACAAGACAGACACATAATAAAATTCCTGGGAGCTTGCAGGTATATTTCCCAGGAAAGAAGACCAGACTTTGTCAGGAACCTTAAGCAGAACAGTGTATGTGGAATGGTGCAACAATAATACTTGTATGTAGCATACGTTCATTGCTGGTTTGGGTGTGCACATGGGATTGGTTGACACTAAGAGAAATATAGAATATTGCCAGCATATCCTTAAAATTAATCCATGTTTTCCTTTGGACCTGGAGTCAGACATGCTCACTGATCTGAAGGCACCATGAAGACTGTTCCACTTCTTTGTGCATTCAGCAGGACTGCCAGGAAAAGTGTTTGCAATTGTCCATGTTAAACCTGATTCTGCCTGAAGTCCAGCCTCTGAAAATAGAAACATGCTTGGACTGAGTGGAAGCTGCTTTTAATGCCAAACTTTCTCTACTGTTCAGTGAGTCAGTATTAGGTTGGTTTTGGCTTCACAGTAACAGCACAGAGTATATTTATGTTTGTATCTGAAGGGAATCGGGGAAATTTTTGATACTCTTTCCAGCTCCCCTTATCAGTCTGACCTGTTATGTCCCCCTCCTCCTCACCTCCTTAAAATGTCCAACACGGCTGCATATGATTGGTCATCCAGCACGGACCTGCACCTGTGATTCAAGTGCCAAGAGTCTTCCCCAATCCTGAAGTGTACTGTAGTCATCCAGCTCTCTGATTTGCTAGTTTGATCCCAGGACCAGGCAATGGTGTGGATTTACCTCACTACGGCCTCTCCCCCTCCCCAACCCTGCTGCCATGGTGATGGAGGAGGGTCAGCAGGAGAATCCAGGGCCCATAGCAGAGCTTTTTCTTCCAATCAGGACATTGTGTACCAAAGCCTTCAAACAGCCCCCTCTGTGGCATGATGACAATGTGCAATTTCATACTGCATCTTGAAGACTGACTGTTTTACTATGTGTGTAAAATATTTTTGAAAATGGTGATCCTGGATTCTTTAACTACTGTGCAATTTCTGTCATTTGAGAAAATTCATCTATATTGCTGTAAATACAAACTGAAAGCCCAATATTTCTATGAAAACAGTCAGAACATATATATAACTTATTTTAAGATCTATTTTTTATGTTGGTTTTAGCAGCACTAGTCAGAGGTGTATACTGTGCAGAAATGCAGAATGTGTGCAGACTGTGTTACACGTTGACTGTTAAGTGTTCTTTCTCAATGTTGTGCACTGACTTCAAGACTTCAAATTTCTATTTATTAAAAGAGCCAATGATTGCATTGCTGAATATGTATTGGTAAGGATGTATCATTTGCCTTGAATGTAATGTATTATTAAATAAGAGGTGGTTCATTAGTGGGCTGCTCTCTTTCCTTTAAACTGTTAATGATTCTTCTGTTCATACCAACATCAATTTTTAATCTTTCATGGTCGGCATTGTGAAGCAGAATTCATTTAGTGTTGGATTAATAACCCACCAACAGGAAACATGAGCTGTCTCGGCCTCTGATACTTTGATTTTAATTATTTTCAAAATCTGTCTCTTGTGCAAAAAATCCCCAAAAATACAACAACTCTTCTTCAGATCTTCATGAAATTTAATAGTGGAAATCAAAATTCATTAAAAGCAGCCAATAAAATGTCAGAGGGAGCAAGCTTACTTTCTTGCATGCTTGTCCTTGCCCAAGTTGTTTTAGATGCTGTTGCATCCAACAAAAAGGTTCTGATGAAGTCTAAAATTGCAGCAAGAGACCAAACATATTACCCAGTACTGAAAATTAAGAATGTTTGAGGTGTTGCCAAAATGGTGTGTAGATATCCCTATCGACAAAAAATGATAGTTTCCCAAGAGCCGTGACCCAATAATATTCACATATTATTGAACTGAATGGTGACATTAATCCTTCTCTAAAAAGAAAAGAAAAAGACAACAGGTTTTAAAAAAGCATTATTTATCACGGTTGATACTTCAAACTGATCAGTACCCATGACATTGCACAAATACAAAGGCATGAAAAAAAATGTAACATTAAAATAGGTATTGCATCTTCCAAAAGCTAATTTTCCATTCATAAATACTTCTTGCGATTTCAGTTCACTGCAGTTTCTTACAACAGAATCACAGAGATTTTTCCTAAATAGCCAGAAATCATTTCTAAAAATTGATGAGCGTGATGTGACACGAAAAATAACAATCAGCAGACATTCTGTGGGTGTGAGAAGTATTGTATAATTCTTTTGTACAGTACAACATCGAAGGCCAAGAGTCCTCCTTAGACGAGGAGTGGTAGCAGCCTGCAGGACGAGGGGCTGACTCTGGTGAGGAGACTGTCCTGCTGTGGTCATGTGACCTTTAAAAGGTACCAAGGCCCAACACAGCTGGTGAAATGGGTGAGACGATGTCCATGATTTTCTGTTCCACAGCACCTGTCCTGTTCCAATCAGAGCAGAGTTGGTTAGTGTTCCCACTGTGACTATGACGAAGCATTTCATGCATCATTTCACTTGATGACTTCCATGACTCATTTTCCTATGAGCTGAAAACATGCTTTTTGGTGATTGGTTAATGCTCTAAGTCTGTTGTCCACACTCTGGCAGTTAAAAGAATAGTTGGACACTTAGGGAAATGTCCTTAGTCACATTTTTGCTGAGAGTTAGATGAGAAGATACCATTCTCATGTCTGTATGCTACAGCTAGCTGTCGGTGAGCTTAGCTTAGCATAAAGACTGGAAATAGGGAAACAGCCTGGCTCTGTGTAAAGATAACAAAATCTGCCTACCAGTATCTCTAAAGCTTATTAATTAACACATTATATCAATATCCAAAGCACAACAACCATTCACCATTTTATGGGGCGTTATGTATGGTATTTCTCGTGGTAATACAGTATTTCTTGGCCGTAAGCAGTAATTTTGTATAGTGTCTGCTGGTTACCTGACAGATCTCATCCAAGAAAAAGTCTGGGACATAGGCTGTAAAACAATGCATTGTGAACTGTCTCCAGTTACATATTTAGTATACAGACATGACGACAATATATGTATTTCTCAAAATGCTGAACTACTCCTTTTATCATCAACGATTCTGATAACCAATTAGTTGTTAACATTCCTTATAAAGCAAAAATATCAAACATTCTCTGGTGCCAGCTGAAATGTGAGGATTTCTTGCTTTCTGTCTTATATCACAGTAAACTGGATCTCTCTGGGTTTTCCCACCACTGGTCGGACAACACAGTTTTTCCACTGTTAAGTAATCACAGCTACAATCTTCTAAAATTACTGATTTTTTAAAATCTAAAAATGTTGTCATTTCAAGAGAATAGAAAACTCATCAAAAGTACCAGTGCGTCCTACACCTCTCAATAATCCAGGATGTTACAGGGATTACGTGAAATGAAACTTCACTAAACTGGCTGGGTTTGTCAGACAAATCTAAACTTTGTGTGTTAATCTTATTAGAACCTGACTGATCAGTTGGCAGGGCAGATTAATTCATCACAGAAAAGTAGCAAGAAATTGAAGTACAGAAAAAATAGTTTGTTTGAGATCAGGTCCCCATTACATAATCTGTCCACCAGAGATCACTGGCAAGTTGATTTTCACACTGTAAAATGTGTTGCTTAGTACACATTGGCCCCAGATCTTTAATCACTAAGGTTTGACTTGAAGATTTTGCAAAAATGTTAGTTGATGTCCTGTGTTTTTTGACTCTGACGAGCTAAATTCGGCCTCAAAAGTCTATTACTGGTCAGGCTCCTTCTAGTTTTTGAAGGTGACAGTATAGTTTAGATATTTACTAGGGTGGAGCTATTTAGAGCCTTATTGATACTAAATGGTACAGTGTTTTCTGTGGATGCTGTACCAGTGACCATAATAGTACTGTAGAGATTCAGAATAATTACTTTTATGTCAAAAAAATTCAGATCATTAAGGAAGAACTATTGTCTACAGTTTTATTACAGGACAGCAGTGATGGAACTTACACAACTGCTCTGGTACTTCATTTCAAAATGTCCTTTTTAATGCTAGTTTTTGCTCCACAACATTTATCTGACAGTTATAGTTACAGGTTACTTTTACTTTTCTGATTTTACACACAAAATATATGATTATCTTATCTAAAAATAGAAATGAGAATACCAATCTGCATATGCAGTAGTTCAAATTAGCTCCACCTTGACCAACATTAAAATTCTGCTTTAAGTTAAGACATCAGGAATGATTAAGTGACAGAATCATATATAGTGTAATATAACAGAACACTGACAGTATCTGAATCTGGCTGTTTAATCAGAACTTTGACTTTAAGTACTCAAGAGTATATTGCCTGATAATCCTTGTGTAGCTAAGTACTATTGTAGGTTTACCTAAGTAAAAGTTTTAAAGAGGACTTGTAATGGGAGTATTTGTACGCTGGCATTGCCAGTTTTACGTAAGTAAATGATCAGAACACTTCTTTCATTACTGCAAGGCACTTACTTGCCAGTTACCACAAAAATGTGTCCAAACATTTTGGCACTTACAGCAGTCACATGTTATTGGCACATTTGCCGGCAGCTAATGTGATTAAATGTCAAGGAAAATGTGTCAAGTAGTTTGTTTTTAGGAAGTATCACATCAAAATATTTCACATACATTTACTACAATAACTGAGCCCCTCATAAATCCATGCAATCACATACATTACATCTTACATTATCCTTACATAACTGTTACTAAATGACACAGCACACTGACACTAAGAAAAATGCAAACCAGGAAATTAAAGGTTGAGGGATAACAAGTCCAGCTGTGTTCAGGGAAGCAGATATGATCCTTTATATACAGTTTACATGAATTCTACATACTTATAAAAGTGAAAGTGTAATTTTTTCCTTCTCTGACAGATGTAACAAGCTGACAGGACAGTGAGAGAACTGTCAACTAATCACAATCTGTGCACACCCACACTGACCTGTGAAGAGGTCTGATCAGTCTGATCACTATAAGCTATATTGTAAATGTCCTGAGTACTAGCAGCAAAACATACTTGAAGTATGAAAAGTAAAAATCAGTGCAGAAAAATGTTCACTGAGTATTGCAGTATTACATAGATTATTATACATATTTTGATTATATTTACTGATGCATTCTATTGTAGCTGCTTAAACTAGAGCTCATTCGAACTATGTGTTCATACTGTTCAATGTATATCGTAATAATGTGTCACATTTTATAAGCTCATCACATGTTTTACATATAAAATCTTCATTTGTCACATCCAGCTGTACCTGTATGTTGTGGTGATGGCACTCCCTCTGCTCCTAACTGGGGTTGGGTCTCTCTGCAGACTTCTGAATCTGTATGCAGGAACAAAGGGCAGAAAAGAGACGGGCAGTAGTTACAGTATCGGCTCTCAAGTTGACAGGCAGCTCTGTGGCAAAGTAAGAAAATATCAGAAGATGCAACTTGAACCACCAAGAAGATGGCCACAGTCAGCTGTCTTACTGACTCCAACATATTTATTTTCTTTCCCCATTATTATTCAAGGAACAAAGAGCCTGATTGTGCTGATAAAAAGGCACTATTAGCAAATCAACAGCAGACAGAAGTATGTTTGTAAAACATGTAGAAACTAGATGCAGATTTGTTGAACTACCAGAGGAGGGCAGAAGCGCTCTTTCGCCAACATCAGGCTCTAAAACTGAGAGACCGCAAGACAACACAAAGAAACTAACAAAGAATGCAACCACTAAAGACCAAAAACATGAAGACAGTCATAAAGCAGAGACCAGAAAACAACAAAAGGCTGCATTATATGGCGAGAAACTCAAGTCAAAAACAAGAGATGAGTAACAATGAGCAGATGGAAATCTGTAACTAGATCTTCCACTGAGCTGCAGATGGTTTAACTCAAATCAGACACTAAAAAAACGACTGAATTTGGAAATAAAAAGAAAAAGCTCAGCAACAGGCAGAAATGTTACTGTACCTGTGATTGTTCTTTTAGGAAATCTGGTAGCTGAAATTCACCTTTAAAGACCTAGAAAACAAAGGACCAGGTTTAGAGGTTGAGAGTTCCACAGAGTCATTGACTCTGTATGAATTCATCAGCTGGATCACCATGGTGAATATGTACTGGAAATAAATAATGTGGGGGAACCTTGGGCTATCAGTAAGAACTATGTGATGATGGAGGGAAGCTGAATATCAGTGGAAATGAACAGATAAAGACATTTAACAGGAGGAGTTATACAGTCCATCAGGGGCCAGCAGTGAGACAGAGACTGCTAACTGTTATGAGTGCCTTCAAAATCTGCCCCTTTGCTTTGTAGTACTCATCATTGCCGTCACATTCAGACTACTGGATATCTCATCCCATCAGATATACTATTTTGTTTGCAACCATTGGCTTACCTGTCATAATAGTATAATATGTAGTGTAGTAATGAAGTATAATGTATGCTGTATTGTCATGAAGTGTTCTTGTAATGTGGAATGTGTAAAGCATTTGTTGTCCATTATTGTCTTCCGTGCTTCTTACATGCAATTATTCTATTTCTACTGCAAACTTGGAACAACATTTGGCAATAGTGGACTTATCTGACCATTAGTTAAACCACTTCCCCAACCAAGACTGTCCAATCTGCACAACCGCTCTGGGTGTGTCCACATGTTGAAGTGGTGTGCATGGGGCTGAAGTAAGAGACATGCTCTCTAGACAAATAGTTTAGAGGGTGGAGTGTTTTGGTCACTTTTCTATAACCAAAAATGTAATTGTGAGAAATTGATTATTTTCAAGTGCTTTGCACCTTGCTAATTAGCTCAAGTCCTACGGTAGTAACTGACATTACTCTCAAGGCTAAATAGCATGTCATTGACTACCTATGCTATTTAGTGGGGTTACAGGCTACATTAGGAAAAGCCCCTGGTCAGGACCGACACATTGTCCCAGTTTTATGCGTGTCCCTGCTTATTCTGTGAAGGCCAACTGTGAGATCTGCATAGGCCTAAAGGGGCCTCTGGTTTTAGTGTTTTAGTCCTTTAATTATTCTTCTATTGGGGCCCAAACTATTTCAAGTGTAAATAAATACATTTGGTGTCTGAATTATACTGTTTTTAATCTATATTGAAATGGCTATTATTGAAGGAAAAGAAAAACATTAATTGGTTGGGAATACAAACAACTGATCATAAATGTAAGTGTGTGTTGTTAAGGTGTATGTTAGAGCAAAATAACAATACTATAGTGGTGCAGGCATAGGTCAATTCCAATAAAGTTCATTTGAATTTGAAAACAGGAGGACATGCCAGGCACTGACCTGCAAATTAAACAAGCTGCTTTAAACATAACATGGATGTCATTTCTGTCTTCTCCCTCAACACTTGCCTCATCTCATCATAGAATAATAAATAATTTATTTATTTATATATATCCCCCAGTAAAAACAAAGGTGTAGTGCTGCATGCTGTGTGTTAGGTTTAGTTATGTGGTTTCTCACTGCTTTTGCATTGCTGTTGTTTTGACTTCCCCTCTTTGTCGCCACCAACTTCAACTGTACCCAAAACATACCCAACATCAAAGACGACCGCAGTCAAACTGAGTATGCAGGCACACGCAAGGGCAAAGATCAACTAAATATATATAATTTGTACGTACTTATTATTTTAGATCTCAAAAAGTTGCTCAATCATTTCATCCTTTTGCAGACAACGGGTTTCCATTACAGAGCCAATAGACATTGTTGACTTACTGTAATCCAATAATCAATGAAATTCTTTCATTTAAACCCTGCTGGACGGAGGAGGGGGTCAAAAGTCCTGTGCCCCCCTCCTGGGCTTCAGGTTTTAAAACTTCTTCAAACCACTCATTCCTTAATCCCCCTGCGTGCCTTCATGCATGCTTGCATGTTTGCCTGGTTGATGCGGGGCCAGAAACTGAACATAATCTCAAACTATTCAACTCTCAACTCAACTGTTTCCAACACCAGACACAAATTATTTCCAACACCAGACACAGAGAAGCAAAGGCATGTTTCTGATTTCCTCCTGGGTACCACTCTTCAGCTTCTTTCAGTGTACAGAGGCTCCGGGCCAGACTGCTCCGAGCCTGTCCAAACCTTCAGCTTAAGACAGAAAAGGGCAAGCATGCAAAGGAGAAATGGAGCAGAATGCCCTGTGGTTGTGCACTAGCTCACATGCTCAGGGTAAAAAATCCAAGTGTATGATTAGGAAATGTACGGAAGAAGAAGAAGCTGTCTGCTTTGCACGCTACAGATCAATCTGTCCTTCAGAGAAAAGATATACAGAGACGAAGGACTGCCTCTGGGAAAGACCAGACTTCATGTCTGCATGATGGGATCACTGCAGTAACATGAAGCCTGCTTGCTTTTGTCCAGCAGACTCTGACCTCAAGGTCTATTACCTTGGAAGGATCTGTTAAAATGCTCATGGAGGAATATTTGTAAAGTGGAAGGTTTATAGTCTCTACAGTAGAAATACTGTTCAGCACAATCAAAGAAACCGCTCAGTCCCCAATCAGCTGAGTGACTGAAATGCTTCTTTGCTGCCTTCTTGTCATCTCCCCAGAATTAAAGACCCAAACTGGCTTCTTCCAGAGTAGCACATTGCTGTTCATTAGACTCTTTATTCTCAAAAATGAGTTGTTTTCTAATTACAATTATAAGAAGTCAGTACCTCTGGTTCAACTGCAGTTTGAAAGCTCAATATCTATTCTCTATACTACAATGCAGTTCTCTTATTAAAAGGAAAAAAAATATTACTATGACTATTTCCATTATGTATAATTTGAGGATGGAAGTTCATTTTTCATTTAGCAAATAGTAGTTTACTTAAAAAAAAAAGCGTTGAGGTTATGTTAACCCTTGCCACTGAAGTATAAGGATTTAACATTCACAACTGTGTAGGTGTGCAGAAACCCTGAAAACCTGCCACAGTATGCCTCAGCAGTGCACAGCCTGGGAGGGACCAGCACAGTCAGGTCAGCCAAGGTGCCTGCTGGTACAAGCAGCAGGTCAGTCCAGTGTGGTAGTGCCAAACTAAACCCTGCAGCAGTTCCGCCTCAGTATTATGGCTGGAGCTCCCTGTGACTAAGCCCCGGTCCCAGGGGGTTAAACGTGGTAACAGCCCAGTGCATTTGAAGAGTTGCCAGTGTCAAGCCATGCTCGGCAGGGGAGAATGTTACAGCTACTTCCACCCTCTCTGGGTGGAAACTTTCCTGGGATATTGTTACCTCAAACAAAACACTTCTATCTGAACTGCACTCTGAAACTCCTCTGGAGACTGGGTGTGTATCAGACTCTGCTGTTTGTGTAGGCAGGGGGTCCCACTGCCAGGGCTATGCTAAGCTTAGAAATTAAAACTCATCATATCAGACTGACACTGAGTTTGATAATATCATTGTATTGTACCATTTTCAAACTTCAGTGTGTGAACATTTTTGGGAGAGAAAAACACTTGCTTACTTTCATACCCTAATCTCCTTTACACACCAAGTGGCAACCTCCGGCGATGAAAAATGAAGCCGACCCGGAAGCCAAACCAGCTGCCAAAAGTGCAGTTTCGCAAACGAACATTAGGGGAAGGCTCCAAAAGGAGTCAATTACATTTAACTCCCTTGTTAAAATGTCCAACTTTACAGCAGAAGAAAAAACAAAAAATGTTTTTGAGACTCAACGTCTCATTTCCACGTTTCCAGAAATAACGTTAACCCAGATGGTGTTATTGGTTATGCTGGAATTGGTTACTGAAACTAAACAGTAACATAAGGAACTCCACAAACTCAAACTTTATTTATTTATATTTATATTATTGCTAAAACAGAAATTTTAATTTTATTACACTCCAGAAACTGACTGATTATGATCGGCTGGAGGCTGAAATGTTGACATTTAACGTTACTCCGGCTTATTAATTTACCGTAAATGGTGCAGAAGTGGGCCGTACCACCGGGTTAATTGGCTAGCTCGGTGGGCACGTTTCATTAAACAGGCTTCATTCAGCTCCACCTCTTTGTCCATATTTGGATTAACCTGGAGTTATGATGATGGCGGTGCCCTACAGTTGGCTTCAAAGACGCTCTTCAGAAATCTATGGGTGACAGTCACAGAGACTCCTGTTTTATACAGCCTATGATACACGCACACACAATCAAATCATCAAATCAAACACATAGGACTGATCTTAAATTAGGTATAAAGTATCATATCAATATTTTTTGGACAGCAATGTGTCTGTAGTTAGCAAGCATAGAAAACTGTTGAGTATCGAATGTCTAGTCAGATTCATTATCTCGTTTACTAATTCTTAATTTCAATTCTTATTTACGCAAAGTTCTTGTGCTGCTGCTGGCTTTCAGACAATGATTAACATTTAAGAGAGACAAACACATGAAAAGCAATCTAAATGCTTCAGAAAAAATATATTGGCTAGAAAGCCAAACTGGGTTAAAGACAGCCTCATCAAGTACTACCTGAATGGCTCGTAACTTTTCCACAAAGAAAAGCCTGTTTTGAGAAAGCTTCTTTGAAATGACAAATGAGGTTTTATATGGCCAATTTTCAAATGAAACCTAGCTTTAATATGGTATTGATATCTGGACTGACAATACAGGAGTTTTAGTGACTTAAAGGCAGCCAACAATACACAGCATCCTACTATTTCCTCTTTTCATGCTTAAAGGTTGAGTATTCTTAAAAAGTGTTGTGCGATTATCTACATCCAACAGCTTCCCTAATCTTAAAAAATCCTAAACCTCAACCTTAAAAAATCTTAAATCTTAAAGGTTGAGTATTCTTAAAACATGTTGTGTGATTGCCTACATCCCATTACTCCCTCAATCTCTGAAGAAGAAATCTGTGTTTTTGTTTTTGTAATCTCAACACAACAAAATGTAAAAATGGGGCGCAACCTTTACATTATCTTACACCTTTACAGCCTCTCTTTAAACAAGGTGTTGCACACAATGCAGGCTGTACATGAAAAAAAGTGATAAGCAGCTGTCTGAAGAACAAAAAGTGAGCTTAAGGAGAAGTTGAAATCCAGCCTTACTTTAAAACCTCAACACAGCTGGCCTATCTAAAAGTTACAAAAATTGTCGGATGCAGATCCCCTGCTTCAACCAGGTTTCTGATGCTGGTGTGACGATCCAAAATGATCCAAAAAGGCACTTAAGTCTTAAGCATACTGAGGCCTTAAGACTTATGTGACTGATATGAATGATAAAAGAAAGTCTGAGGAGATCTGGCAAACACAAACTCAGTTCAGCTCTTGATCTGAGGTAAAGGAGTATGATGCATCAATCAATAAACACTTCATGTGAGGTTCTCATTAATAAATCTTTTAGCCACTTTCTTCTTTCCATGCTTGTCAAGCTGATGACTTTATGAATATCAGTCTCTGCTGAGGTCTAGGAGCCAAAGAGCGCCACGATGGCCAAGCACTGACAATGGTCCTGAATCAATATGATATGATTAGCCTGCACATCATTAACTGTCTTCACATCAATACAAAGGAAGAGGTCCAGCCACAGAAACAAAGCACAACATGCTAGACGTGGGACTCTACAGACATTCATTTCTCATCTCTCCACAAACTCATCTTATTATTGTTACTGTGGAGAAACTGAGAACTTATTGATCCCAATATCCATTTCTCACCAGGGATCAGCACAACTGCAAAGCCACTTAAAAGCTATTGATTGCGGCTTCCAGAGCCAGGCCCGACAGGCCTCATTTACAGCAAGCTGGAACAACCTCTACTGACAAGCAGTCAGAGGTGAAGCAGTGAAGAGCAGAAGTCCAGGTGTTGTCAGTTTAAGAAAGTCAGTCAGATAGTGGAGATATCAATGCAAGATACATAAAGATGTTTGGGCTGAGTTGAGGGTACATGCTATTTGTAAGTGGCTCCAATTCCTTGAAAAGCATTCTAAAGCTGGGACTACATTGCTTTATTTATTACTTAAACTATTGGCTGTCTGTCCCTTTCCCTCTTACCACCAGGCATCAAATATTTACTTGCAACACATGACACCTATAGACACAGACTATTGCCACAGTCATAACAAGAGACAGAGAAACAGAGAAATTTCTTAATAAATAACATTTAGAACCAAATACCAAAACCACACCCACCCCCACTCCATAGCTAGGGCTGAATGATTCATTGTTTCTTTTGGCAAAATCAAAAGCAATTTTCAAATGGCAACAATCAAAGTGTGGACAAGCAGCAAGTCAAATTTCAAGCTGATGATAGCTAATTTCACCCACTATACCAGTCACAGGCAAATTTATTCAGCTGTAATAATTCTAATGTTGTGAATAAGCCAAACTACCAAAAAAGAAACTTCAGTTGCCTGATTAATATGCAAATTGACTACAGATACTAGGCCAAGGATGGATTTGTGGAAGAAGGACCACTCCATTTTTGAGGTTTGAAAAATTAACCGACCTCCCGTGCCTTTTTACTCATCATAAAAGACTGACCGACAGACTGGACAGTCTATAAAACCAGTCTCTGTGGTCACCTACACAAGTTTCAGACAGGTAGCTCAGTGCAAATCTAAGTGACGAACAGCAGGTGAAAACAGAGTTCCCAGTTAAACCTTTAAAGCATGTCCCATCATTCATTTTAGCTTAAATCTTTAAAAAAAAAACTCTCTTCCAGGATGCAAAGCTGTGACATCCTGTTAGTCTGAAAATGTTAAATTTGGATCAAGCATCTGAAGTGCAGGGCTGTCATCATCAGCACATGAAGTCTGATATCAAGTCTGATATCAAAACATTGGCAAAAGAGAATTACTAAAAGTTTGCCAATATTAACATAAATGGCCAACCATGTAACTGTTATAAATAAATATAATTCCACTTTTAAATGAAATATGAATAATATTTAGTAATGTAAATTTTACCAGGAATGTATAATCTTAATAAATGTGGTTAAACTGGTCAAATCTTATCTTGTTTAATTCTATGTAGACTATACATTCTAATATACAGTCCAGAGGTTTGATTTATAGTTGAATTGCAATTGAAACCACAATCGCAATATTGGTCAGAAAAATCAAAAATAGATATTTAGCATTTAGCAACAAGAAAATGGCCCCAACATGAAACCCAATGCTTTTGGGACACATACAAGAACTCTATTCCTTGACTACAGATAGTTATCAATAGCCTTCATTAGCTACAATGTAACAAAGGTAGTGAATTAAAATGAACAAATATGCTCAAACCTTTTTCTGACAATGTCCAAGCCTCCTCTCTACCTTTGTCTACAAATGAGGGGGGGGGGGCTTGAATTTAGTAAGGTCAGTCAGATCCCCAGTATCCAGAGAAGAATCCTATTCCTAAATAATACCTTGAGTAACTTCCAATTACTATGGTAAACTAGAACACTGGAGGCTATCACCATGCTCTTTAAGCAACACTGTGAGACACTAAAACCATCATTCAACCTGTGTGACTCAAAACTCGATCAAATACTGAATTTTTCTTCTGGAGTTCGCTGTGCGAGGTATAAGACTATGACTCTTCTCTGCTTGAGTTACCGTCCCACTATGTTTAAGAAGTTACCATTTTCCTGTTGTTGCTGAGTTAGCTTTAGTGTTGTTTCTTAGATATTATTAGATAATATTAGACTCACATTTGTTGAATAATAATGTTTCTCCACATCTGCTGAATGTGTAAATAAGCACTTATCTGCTACCATGTTCACCATAACAACTTTATAACATGACAATATGTTGTGTTTTTAGCCCCAAATGGCTAAAAAGTGAATTAATTCATAAATAAAATAAAGCAAACATATCTGAACAAAGCACTATATGCCAACTTTGAAAGTTTCAAGTTCAATACTTGATGTTCCAGACAAATCGGGCGGTACTCAAACACTATCAAGGTTTGGTACCCCATGACCCAGTAAAGGTCAACAAAACAATAGACAAAAATGCATATGCAGTTAAAGCTAGATTACAAATTCTGAGAATGTTGTCGCATTCCAACATGTAAAAGCAAACTGACTGCAGGGCCCTGTGAGAAGCTTGTTGTTCACTTGGAACTGGCTGGTAGGAGATCCTCTTCTGTATGCAGGAACTCCAGTCCAGGAGCGAGGGAAGGGGGAGGGCAAGCAAACAATAATATAAACCCTGCAGCAGGGTTTGATGCAGGGGAATCACACTAACAACCTGCAGATGTACACA
Source organism: Holacanthus passer (assembly GCA_025331565.1). NCBI lineage: Eukaryota > Metazoa > Chordata > Actinopteri > Pomacanthidae > Holacanthus > Holacanthus passer. Next base: position 1,254,014 of record JAFREQ010000072.1, on the reverse strand, counting down.
GCATAAATCTGAGCAAATGAGCTTCGACACACACATTTTGTCATCAAGACTATTATGAGGAGAGTGTTCAGGGGACCAAGGAAGAAACAGCACACAGAGAGGTGGAATTATTATTACATCCAAATGCATATACATATGTGAACAGGACCACATGCACTTTTCAAAAGCATTAACATGCACAGCATGATGACAACACAGATGGAACAGCACAAGGCACATTTGATATCTGACCAGTACACAGACATCCTTGACAGAAAACTGGTTACATACAGTATTTGGTACATTGTGTTTCTTCGTACTCATCTTTCAATGAGTCTGAATAGAGGCATATCAAAGCAGCAGCTGGCTTGTCTGGGTTTTTGGCAAAAGACAGCTCACTTGATCACAGTCATCCTTACTAGCTAGGCCCCTTACATGCTTGCTAATAACTTATTAAAGAGCTAAGACTGGGATGTGTCATGGGCCCCTTCTTTTGGTGGTTTTCCAGGCACGTCCAACTGGGAGGAGAACTCCGAGAAGATGCTTTATTCACGGGAGGGATTATATATCTCACCTGGCCAGGGAAGGCCTTGGGATTTCCCAGAAGGAGCTTGAAAATGTAGCTATGGAGATGGACATCTGAAATGCCCTGCTTAGTGTGCTGCCACTGTGATCTGAGCCCAGATAAGCAGAAGTAAAGGGATGTATGGTGTTCCTGATACTAACCGCTAGTGAACTCCAGATTAATTCTCTTCAGGAATTCGACCAGCTGTCTTCTCTGCTGGGAAAGCCAACAACCACCCTTCCTCCAGCATGATCATGTTTTGATACAGAATGTGCAAAAAGGCAAAGCAAACAAGCCAACAAAATGCTGACTATTTAGTCTAATCAGTAAGAACACTTTTTCTCATCTTGAAATAATAAGCCTAGGCAATTTCTCTGATGTCAAGCTTTGAACCTTGTCCCTGCTCAAGCAGTTTTACAAATCCAGTACAGACTTTACTTTAGAAAATCTCCTTTGAGCAAAGCAATTTTAGTGAGAACTATTTTAGCTATGAAAAACATTGCTAGCAAACACAAGGTTTTCATGTTTGTTCCTCAGAAAGACTGCATGAGCACTTATTCAACATTCGACAATCCGACTTTTACCAAAAGAAACCAACAGGACATTCACACCCACTTTTCCAAAGATGTTGCACTTTACAGTTTAGCATAGAAAGAGGTATTTGGCATCTCTGCTACCTTGTCTGTAGTTTCCATCTCTGTTTGTGGTCAGACACATTTTTCCAATGAATACCCAAATGAAAAAAAAAGAAGTTCCCTCTCCCCTCACATCTTACACTGCAAATGTTTTCCGTTTGAGACATAACAGTCCTGACAACATGACGAATTGCACTAAATTCATTCTTTCTTTGCTTCCCCCCCCCTTTTTTTTTTTGGATCCCCTCAAACAAATGGAAAAGCAATCCAAACGCTTCAGAAAAGTATACTGGCTAACACTTCAAACTGGGTTTAAGACAAGCCCACCAAGCACCACTGGAATCTCTCTCAACTTTTCCACAAAGAGAAAATCAAACCACTCAACCCACTGAGCAGCTAAAACTTTATCTACACATCAGAAATCAGGAACAAAGTTAAAAAAAAAAACATATTCTTATTGACACAGTCATTCTGATATGGCAGGTGCTCTTTTTTAAAGTAAACTGTTTAAATACCTGTATATTGCAACACACCTTCCCACTCAGAGTTAACAATCTGCCTTGGAATATTTAGGTTTCACTGAGTGTACGGATTCTCAACAACAACTCTTGGGTGTTGTGTTGTTGATGTATGTAAGGCAGGTAATAATATTGTTGCTTGGCTGAAACATCTCAGCTGTGAGGTAAAGCACAGGCCTCCTGTTTGTGACACAGAAAGGCAGGGCACTGCAGCAGTCCTGTAAATGTGACTGCATATAAGTTAATAGCAGATTGTGAAAAATGCAAAACAAGGTTAACAACCACCTATATCATCCTCTTAATCTAGTCATAGTTTGACACTAACATTGTTCCAATATTCAAATATCAAAGATAAGATAAATAAGCATTGTACATTATGTGGCTAAAAATATGTGGACACCTAAGTACTACAACCAAGTTCTTTTAAAACTATGGGTATTATAACAGCTTCCACCCTTCTGGTTTCAGGCTTTCCAATAGATGTTGCAGAGACTTTCACCTATTTAGTCACATGAACATAAGTATGGTGCAACACTGATGTTGGAAGATAAGGCCTGCTTTGCAGTCTGTGTTTTATCCTAAAAGTGAGGGATACAGTTGAGGTCAGGGCTCTGTGCCCGTCAAGTTCTTCCACATCACACTGGGAAAACTATTCTTTATGGACATATAGACTACAACTGGACAGATAAATCTTCTAGACTGATATATTGGCAGATATTAAGTTTTCAAATACATTTTGGTGTTGGTGTATATGTTGCTTGAAAAGCAACACGTGAAAGTACAGTAAATTCAAAGATATGTTTCAGGTGGTTTAGAAAATTTGACACCATTACATAGTTGAGCCCAAACCATGTCCACTTACAGTTGGCCATATAATGACAGGGGATTTTAATTGTGCAGAGCAACCATGAAGCAATTAGTGTCACGTAGACACAGCAACTTCTTTCCTTACTTACATTTGCTGGTTTACATACCAGTCTTGTAGTATTTTCCTCAGAAAAAAACTTCAGTTCTCTCTCGTGCTCTCTCATACACACACAATTTTATGTCTCAAGTTTGCTTGGAAATATAAGTACTATGAATAAGTATTTGCGGTGGACAAAAATAGGCACTATGGCTGAACAGACAAGGTGTTTTAGGAAAATACCCAGATACCTGGAAAGAGTTCCAGGCTTCGTGCTTGGGAGCTACAAATCAGCTTGAAATGTTTGGACAGCAGTCCAACTAGGGAGAGGTCAAACTTGGAAAACACTTTAACAGTCAATGGACAGACATTCTTCAGTATGTATCACCACTAAACTCCTGATCCAGCTTTCAACAACACTTTCACAACATAACATTTCACCATTTTTCAACCTTGTGTTCATGTGAACAAAGATTGTAATACTGTACCATTTCAGTCTACCAGCAGTGAAGCTAAAAATGTCCCATCAAATAACCACGAGGGAATTTCAAATTAATGGCTAGATCCTCAGCTAATGTCGTGAAAGATGGTGCACAATGTGAGGTCATTTTCTTCTTGGTCGTCTTTAATTTACAGCAATTTACCACTGTCTCAAAATCAGTGCTATCACGACCTACTGAAAGAGGTTAGTACCTCTTTTATTGCCCAATTCAAGACATCGAGCAATTGGGCATCTCTGCACCATGAGGACCTTGAGACCTCGCCTACACAGACCTTGAAAGATAAAAATAAAACAGAGAATCATGTCCTCTAGCTCAGACATACACTATGCAACCCAAAGTGAGGAGCTGCAGAGTATGTCACCTGATAGCTCAGCTAGAGGAAAAGGATTTAATAAAACATATTCTGCTCCAAATATAGTCAATGCCTTCCCAAGATATGTGAAGGGTTTGACGTCTGGCAAAGACATTACTGCCAAAGTAAAGAGGACTCGTGTGCACGCACACGCGCGCGCACACACAGTTTATGTAATTTTAAGAGCAGGTTGACCATTAATTGTGAGGGTGTGTTAAATCTCTGGATCTTCCTCCTGCCCACCTTTCAAATTGTCTTGAAGAAAGATACTGGAAACAAAATGTATGTGTATGGAGGAAAAATGTAACTGACATTGACATTGCAATTCAGGACACCCCACATTCAAGGTTTTATGAAAAGCAATATAGTATAACACTTTCTGAAGGTAAGGGAGTTGTAAAAGGCAGATTTTTAAAAAATGGTCAGAATGTGTGTATAACAAGCTGAGATATCTTGACTTTTTAGCTTGATCGTCCATTACCAGTGACTGGCTGACAGTCTCACATGTAGCAGATTCTATGTCAATTTACACGCATGCGCCACACGTGGGTTCACCTTGTGCAGATAGTAACCGGCTATTTTAACAATCACGATGAAACATGGCGGCTGTGTGTTGTTCACATGGACATATAAAGAGAGTTCTTGACTGTGAGAAATGCTTGCTCGTACCAGGCAATGTCAACAGTGACTTCACACTTCTACTGGCTCTGTAAAAATCAGATATGTGAAACTTCGCATTGTATGCCAAAATGACAAAATTTACATCATACCCTCGTGACCCTTGTGCACTCGCAGACGCATAAAGTATAATTTTGACTGAAGACTTTGAACAAATTACGAACATAGGTAAAAACTTGTTAACGTTCTGATCGGTACTCACCCTTATGGTGTTGTCCAGGACCTTGGGGTCAGGCCGGCCATAGTTGGGAGGGTTGGCATGGGGGTCGTAGCCCAGTCTGGACAGCATGGGGGCGATGACGGCCATGTCCCTCACCACGTCAGCTGGGATCTTCCCCACCCACTTTGACAAAGCCTCCACATTGACAGGTTTGATGACCTGGTCTGTGGACCTCTCCACTCTAACACAACAAAAAATGTTTGTTTCAGTTGTCATGTGAAGCACAAAGTTCCAAACAGTTCCAAGTTTTTCTTGGTTGTGGAAGCATATGTTTGCAATGCCAAAGATCCCAGATTTTAATCCAAAAGGGTGACTCTACCACAGTTACCTATGCACTCTCCCATTCTACCACATTTCACATTTCATTGTTGTTGAAATAAAAGCCTCCTCTGTATTGAAACCAAAAAAAAAACACTTCTTTTGATCCCCCTCACTGGTTGGTTATTTTTCAGGTCACCATCTCTCCCCACACACATCTATTTACTGTCTGCAGTCCAGTTTCTCCATCCCAATGTTTCCTGTCTGACTCTGTACCTCAATACGCCAATTCACTTCCCTCTAATCCATTTACTTTGCAATTGAATCTTTACACTGTACAAGTATAGTCTCCTGCATGATTAATAGAGTGAGCTGGTTTTGTCATCTCAGGAGGATGGTGGAGAGGGTTTCTGAGAGACGGGCCATGATCCAAATATCCACTCTAGAACAAATGGGTAGAGAATCACTTTAGGTAACTCCATCAAGACCCAAGAGGCTTCTAAGTGTTGACGTGGAACATAAACTGATAAAGACAAAGACTGAGTATAGTGAACATAGCACAGTTTCACCATCATGTTAGATGCCGACAATCCTATTGAAAAAGCACCGGCACCCACACACGCACGCAGTTCTTTCAGATTTTAAGAAATCTAAAAATCCATCAAAGTAAATAATATCAGAAAGAAAAAAATATTAAGGAATATTATTTGATATTGTATAGTAATAAGCAGATTAATCCATTCTGAACCTTTACTTGCAGTACTAAATTAATTCATTGTGGTATTTGCTAACTGTGAAATAGCCAAGATTGGCTTAAGATAAACCTTTATTCGTCCCACAGTGGGGAAATTCACAATTAATATAGCTAATCAACTATTAGTGTGGAAGTCTGACGTATTTTAGGTCATCGAGCACATCCACTTCTTCTTCTTTTTCTTTATACTGTTTCCTTTAAATTCTTCCCCAGTTTCTAATGAATAAACATGTGAAGGTCAATGAGTTTATAAGCCAAGTTATGACAGTTATGACATATAAATCACTTGTATAAGCTGTGACTGAACAGGACTACCAAGCCAGAAGCAAAATTAGATACGTTTTTTTGATATAACAATTTATTTTATACATAAAATGACATGTATTTCACATGCACAGAGCAGATGAGACCAGACTAGAATTATGCTACTTAAGTACTGCACATGTGGTTTGCAATCATTTGAATCAGACATTTTTGTTTGTATTTGTAAATGCCTGCTAGTGGCCTACTCACATTTACTTTATAGACGTGGAAGATACTGTAAAGCTGAAGGGTTTAATTTCAAGGAAGATATTACATTAGTGAAATTCTCAAAATTTAATATTCAATAATAATGATGGTATTCAAAAGTGATGCTGTATTCATTGATAACAGCTATATAGTTGCCCACTTGTGGTAATAATTAACAGCCAGCTCTGTGGTCTGACATTGGTGGTGGTGTGGTCGACTACTGAGAGCACTGTACTGTACTATCTGTTTGAGCTAACGTTAACTTTAAGGACTAAAATTAACAGCATCCAGAATCCTCACAATCTTAATGTTTAAAAAAAAAAGGTCAACTGGAACAGTTCAACTATCCACCAGTTGTCTGTCATGAATACAACAAGCTAAATTGTATATAAAGAAGTCATTTGTTCTGTTTATGCTATTAATCAGGAAAAACCCATGAGTTTATTTTACTGTATGTCCAACTTATAAGATATAAATTGGCATATTGTTCACAACCATTCTAGCTTGTGAAGATATGGATAACCTATGTTAAAATTGAAAGTAGGGCTCTAAAAATTGGAAAATGGCACGTTTTTACACAATTGCACAATTTTATGTGATCAATTGTTCAATGCCAATAGTGTTTGACTTGATTACTCTTGACCTGAGCAGTACTACAGACACAGCTAGTCAACAGTACAATAAAATGAGGGAGACAATGAATGAAAATATCCCATCAGTTTGTTGCCTGTCATCAATCTGAAATCATTTGCACACACACACACTTCAGCTTAAATTGTGATGTGACAAAAAACCTTTCCGTCCATCACATGACCACTTCCCTTCAGGCTGATGCTCTTAATGGCTTCCAGCTTGTCAATTATTCACCGCTGGGCCTCCTTTACCCAAGGTGGTGTTCTGTATCACTAACGGCTGATAAGAGAGAATCAGATAGAGACATCAAGATCCCAAATAGGATGGGAGGAGGGATGGAATGGCTCCCTGTTCTGGGATAAGTAATGGAGCAAGTCACTCAGCTAGACAGGGCCTCCACTAAATCAAGGCCAAGTAATTGATGATAATGCTAAGACAAGGTCCCACTCTGGGGCCTGGCTGCCCACTGATTGAGATTTTCATATAGATAGAGACCTGGAGCTGCGGGATTGTGGAGAGCGAAGAGTTCTGGTGGTTGTAGAGGGTAAGAGGCATTTTCCGCCGGGTGTCATGAGAATTGAATTTAATGCACTGTGGGCAAAGTACTTGAGAGGAGGTGGGGCAAAATGTTGATGAAGGAAAAAGGTAGTTGTGCTGCCCAAAAGGCTACTTGTGGCTGGTCTGCTCATGCAACATCAAATTGTATCAGGACCCATTTTGGAGAGAGGCATGATGTTAGCCCAAAGTCTGTAACAGCAGACATGTAGTCTGTGTACCAAATAAAAACTACTGTAAAATGCATATAGAGTGAAAACATTTTAGACTACATTATGATACACACATGAAGTAAAGATACTTTTATGCATTAGGTTCTAGCTTAGACAAGCTCGTCAACAATTGTCATCATGCAGTCTTGGCATCCAAGGAAAAAGCATTTTGCACACAAAGTTTGTCAAAATGTGTGATTTCTGTTCAGAGGCTAGTTTCACCAATTTTGCAACACACAAACCTACACCCTTGCACCAGACTCATAAAGAATACGGGATTTGAGCAAATGGTTAAAGTGCTATAGTGTCCCACTATAATGTGCCTTCACTTGTGCGTTTTAGTCAGTCTGTTGTGCTACCCTGAATTATGATGCACAAGCTGCAGTTGTTCAGGAATTACTAACAGGTCAGAATCTTATGATGAAGCATTACTGACATTTGTGTTATTCATTTTTTTTCTTACTGACAATATAACAATAACAATATAACATTGTGGATGAATACAACTACCTGGGCTTCCACATAGACGGTAATCTGGACTGGACTAAAAGGACACAGACGCTGTTTACAAGAGATGTCAGAGCTGCCTGTATTTCCTCAGGAGGCTAAGGTCTTTCAATGTCTGCAGAACCATGCTGCAGATGTTTTATCACTCAGTGGTGGCCAGCATCATCTACTACACTGTAGTGTGCTGGGGCAGCAGGCTGAAGGCAGCCAACACTAACAGACTCAACAAGCTCATCAGGGGAGCTGGCTCTATCCTGGGAGTGGAACTGGAGTCTTTGGTGGAGGTGTTGCAGAGGTGGATAAGATAAACCTTTATTCGTCCCACAGTGGGGAAATTTGCAAAAGGATGCTGAGGAAGCTGCTCAGTATCATGGACAACACCTCTAACCCCCTGCATGCCACACTGGAGTCCTACCAGAGCGCCTTCAGCCGTAGACTGAGACCAAGAGGTGCACCACAGAACACCACTGGAGGTGTTTTCTACCTGTGGCCATCGGACTGTATAACTCATCGCCCTTCTGCAGGAAGAATAATTGAAGTACAGTCATGTGAAAAAATTAGGACACCCTATGAAAGCCTGTGTGTTTTTTAACATATTTGGTCATATGGATATTTAAAATCAATTTTAACAATACTGAGAGGTTCAAGTAATGTAACTTAACAATTAAAACTAAAGAAATTTTTTTTATAATTTTCTGTGAAATGTAATTTTAAATAAATGCAATTTCTGGTGAGGAATAAATTAGGACACCCCCACATTCATTCCCACTTAAAATGGCTAAAATCACACACAGGTGTATCACATCAGGTGCACATGATTAGAACATTGTTACTCATCATTTTGAAGGAGGCTTGCCCTATTTAAACCTTAGACATTTAGTTTGGTGTGCCCCTGACTATTGAAGTGAGAGAGAACACCATGGTGAGATCGAAGGAGCTGTCTGAGGCCTTCAGAAAAAAAATTGTGGCAGCTTATGAGTCTGGTAAGGGATTTAAAAAGATCTCAAAAGAATATGAAATCAGCCATTCCACTTTCCGGAAAATAGTCTACAAGTGGAGGACATTCAAAACAACTGCCAACATGTCCAGGTCTGGCCGTCCAAGCAAGTTCAACTTGAGAGGAGACCGCAAGATGCTAAAAGAAGTCTCCAAAAAACCAAAAGTGTCATCATGGGACCTACAGCAGGCTCTTACCACTGCTGATGTGAAAGTGCATGCCTCTACAATCAGAAAGAGGCTGCACAAGTTTAACTTTCATGGGAGGCATGCAAGGAGGAAACCTTTGCTCTCTAAGAGAAACATGAAGGCCAGACTGAAGTTTGCCAGAGTGAATGTAGACAAAGACCAGGACTTCTGGAATAATGTTCTTTGGACAGATGAGTCTAAAATTGAATTATTTGGACACCAGAACAGAGGACATGTTTGGTGTAAACCCAATACAGCATTCCAGGAAAAGAACCTCATAGCAACTGTGAAGCATGGAGGTGGAAGTGTCATGGTTTGGGGATGCCTTGCTACAGCAGGACCTGGCCAGCTCACCATCATAGAATCCACCATGAATTCTACCATGTATCAGAGAATGCTTGAGGAACATGTGAGACCGTCTGTAAAAAAATTAAAGCTTAAGCGAAACTGGACCCTGCAACATGACAATGACCCAAAACATACCAGTAAATCCACCAAGGACTGGCTGAAAACTAAGAAATGGACAGTCCTGGAATGGCCGAGTCAAAGCCCAGATCTTAATCCCATTGAGATGCTGTGGGGTGACTTGAAACGGGCTGTACATGCAAGAAACCCCCCAAACATCTCACATCTGAAAGAATTCTGCATTGAGTGGGGCAAACTTTCCTCAGACAGATGTCAGAGACTGGTAGATAGCTACAAGAAACGTCTCACTGAAGTTATTTCTAGCTATTAGGGGTTACGGTGTCCTAACTTTTTCCTCACTTAGAATATGCATTTTTGTTGATATCTTTTATTTAATGAGTAAAACAATGTTAATTTTTGTTGTTTACCTGCAATTCAATCATTTTCTTTTCCAGAGATAAAGAAAAACAAGATCAGACATTGATATGTGAACATTTCTTAATAATGAACTGAATATTTATTTTAATATTTATTTATTTAATGGGGTGTCCTAATTTTTTCACATGACTGTATATTACTTCTGATACTACCTTGCATGTACCGTGTTCATGTCCACATGCAATATCACGTGCCATCAATAAGCTTTGCTTATGTTCTTATAAGCTTTACTATGTTTTATCCACATCTGCAAGTCCTAGTCTACTGCTATGTAATAGTCTATTTTTCTATTTAAGGTGGAATATTATATTATTTTCATTATCATGTGCAATACTCTCCGTATCAGGCACAATATTTGCTAGTACGTTTAAGGTCATGCTTTCCTCCTCAATTTCCTGAACACTTTGCATTGTATATTTTATTTGATGCTCTATAGTTGTATTTTATGTTTTTTGTATTTTGTATTTTGGCTGCTGTAATTTATGGAGTACTCTGGCACAAGAAATTCCTTCAGGATTAATAAAGTTCTCATCTTATCTTGAGTGCCTTAATTGTTACATTAACAATTATGTATGGCCAATGATTCACTGATTTCTTTTTTTAAATAAATGACAAAAATGTTATTTTCTAAAATGTTTTGATGCTGTACTGAAAACAGGCCGCACAGTCACCGCAAAACCATAGTACATGTACCGTGAACTTTGTGTACTATTATACCCCAAATGGCACTAAACTGAAATTCAGCGGTATGAAGCAACGATGTGAAGCTTTTTTGATCATGATTCTGCTTTGGCCTAGAAATCACTTTTAGCTGAAAGCATGTTGGACTTTGTCCCTGACTGAGGCTGCAAACAGTTGACTGATCAGTGTCTCCACGCCTATCTTCTGCTCAGCTCAGAGGGCTCTGGTTAAGGTCCGCATTCATTAATATTTGATAGGAATCAATTTGTGGAGGGGTGTCGTGTGCAGTAAATGACCACGGGTCGCAATCTGGATCCCAAAGAGCTCTAATCACTCCCCCTCCCTTTGTGGACATTTAGTACATTTTGGCCTTACTTTTGTTTTTGTATTCTATAATTGTGCCAGGAAAAAAGGTTAAACATACAATCCCTGTTTTACTCAAGCATGACCCCCAAGAGGATTTCCCAATGTCTGGACACAAGTGATGATGAAAGAGTGTCAAGAGAGACAAGGACAAGAGTCCTTATCATTCAGTTGTAGCGATCTAGTGTTGCAGCATGGCTGAAGAGCACTTGAGAGTCTCCATGGTATCTCGACTTGAAGCAAAACATGCCTGACAGTGTCTTAAGAACGAGCTTTTGAGTTTATAAGATTTATCTTTTAGTTTAAAAAAGATGCATAGATCCAAGGACTAAACCTAAGTCTAAAAGTCGAACTGTTTCATGTCAAAGACACTGGTAGTCACTCATTTTTAAAAAGATACCAAAATCTGATCTGAAATCTTACTTACCTACATGGTGTTATTACACTATTGTCAGAATGTTTCATGTTTAGAAATCATGTTCGTTTTGGTCCAGAGCCCACCAACTCCTTTAATTTTGGGTTTCTGTAGATTCTAAATCCAATCAGATAGCCGAGAAAAATAGAAATAGATACAGAGATGGAGATGGATAGATAAGATTACATTACTGACATACAAACAAAACTTGAAACTTTAACAGAAGTGAATTAGTGACAGTCGATATGCTGGCAAAAAAATCTTTTCTACCTGAATGTATTGTACATTGCTCTTTGCTGATGATAAAGACAGATTAGAGTCCGAGCTTAGTAAATACATGTATTTTACTAGCCAGGGTTTCAGAATTCAGTCACTTCAGGCACCAGTGTACACAAGTATATCTTTGCACAATCCAATTTTGTATGTGCAAATGAAATGCTTGCACAGTAGAACCTATATTTCAGAAAGGAGAGCAGCATGGCAACACACCATGCTGGGGTGGATAAAACACAACAGAGTACATGAAAAAAAGATTGTCTGTATTTCAGCTGACAACGAACTATTAAAATATGCCTGGATCTTCCTCTGATATTGATACCTAGGATTGGCTCAGAACATCTCTAATAATGCTGATACAGATAGAAAAAGACTTTTAGTTTATACAGATTGCTTTATATTTTTAAAATGTTGTGAAGATCTCAAGCATGATCATAGTGCTGACACAACTTCAGACAAGAACTGCAGTACACATCAGTGCATTCTAATGCATCTAAAGATGGGCTGGAAAAATTCTATGTGCCACTCTACAGACTTGCTAGCATCTGTAGAGATGAACTATTGTTTAAAACTTTAACACAATGGACCCGACAATACTAATCATTTTCATGTACCTCTTATCAAGCATAGAAGGAAAAATGTGTCTACTGGTTTCTGAACAACAGATGAGAGTTTGGTAATATTATTAGAAATAAACAAATAGACAAAAATTAAATATATGTTACCGACATCATCAAATGACTAATAATCACCAAACGCAATTACTGAATCCAGGTTGCAGCTGCAGGTTTCTCTAAGCTTCACTCAAAAGTTGACACCATGTGGGTGTATATTTCTTGACAAATCAGGTATCGATTGGTACAACATGTTATAAACATGGAGCAGACTCTTTCTGTAGAGTGACTGTTTCAACATTTAGTGTGAGTTAGGATATGACAAGAAAGAAACAGACTCAAAGACTTCACTGATCTCAAATACAGTTATTACAAGGGATGAAATCATAAAATGAAAGGAGCCAAGCGTGCTCAGTTGGATATACATGTCAAACTCCATGGTTTTACTAGATTTGTGTTGGCAGTGGATCTGCAACAGCTGCCTTGTCTAACTCACTCTTTGGCCCCCTTCTTTTCCCATGACCTCATCTACAACCACAAAAGTAGGGTATGGCAACTGTTTCCAGGTCAGAGGTTTATTCTACAACAATTCTACAATTTCATTTAGCTTTTATCCAAAACAACGTACATCTGAGAGTAGATACAACTCAAGCAAGAATCTAGTCAGAAGAGAACAACCTGTGCCATAAAACAATGTTCAAGCATGATAGGACCTTGGTACAGGTAGTGCAAAAGGTGGAATGCATAGGATGTATCAGCTTTTGGGTTTTTTTTTTTTTGCAGTCTGTCAAGTGCAAAGGTGTGAAGGAGCTGTGTCGTTAGTCTTTTCTTAAGACTGAGAGGGACTCTGCAGATCGAACAGTTCAGGGGAACCACAGAGGAGAAGAGTCTAGCTATCGACCTAGGGCCCTGTTGTGGTGGTTGTATCAGGCTCCTTTTGTTGGCGTAGTGAGCTGGAGGGAGTGTAGACCCAAATGAGGGACTGTGGCTGATCTCTTTTTATGTAGTGTGATCAGAGTTAAGCTGGCCATCCTTCAACCACAACAAGTAGGTTCAAGCTCATGTGTCATGCTCAAGCTCATGTGTTGTGCAAATATCATCGCCGCTGAAGAGTCCTTGAGAGAGAATCTCCATGCTTTGACGTCACCGAAGAAGGGCTTGAAAAATAACCATAATAATCCATAAGGATGAATCACTTATCATTGTAGCAGTCTTTATTTAGGTTAGCTTTGGTCAAATTACTTACTTGATATAATATCAGTTAAATGTTTGCTTGATGCCTTTGTGAACATGCAGTTAGCTAAACTTAGCTAAACTAAGGCATATTTTTCATTCTCAGTGAGAGTGGTAGGCAAGTTGTGCCCCATGTACCAAATCCTATACTCCAACAAAAATATATATATTTTTAAGCTTTTCCATTTCACAATTCTACTGAAAATAAAAATATAAAGTCAAGGCTCATGTAAAATCAAATAAATATTACTACTAACATCACATAAGGAGAAGCATGACTACTGTGCCTCCTTCTGATGTGGGCTGTTTGAACAGTACATTGCACAGATGAAAAACACAAATAAATAATATTAATCACTTCATATGAGTGAAACAGGTACAGCTTCAATTCCACAACCTCCTCAACATGAGAATTTTGTCCTTTTTTAATTAAATTAGTACAAACATAAACATAAGCTGCTGTAAGGCCATTTGCACTCAACGTGACATGTGCCCTCAGATGGAATTCTGAAACAGTTTTCTAAATTAATATATTCTTAAATGAATTATTATTATATAGTTTAAACCACATCTGTAAAACAGTGGCCCACAACTGAACTTAATTGCTGACCCCTGCTCTACATTATCATCCTTGCTGCCTCTTTGTTTCTTCATAGTCAAACAGAACAAAGTCAAGGAATGCAATAAGGAAAACAGAAGGAAAGATAAATGAAATATGTAACCAATTTGAAATTTCCAACCAGAAGAAGGAAATCTACACTCACTTTTACTACAGAGGAAATGGGATGATTTCATAAAGAAGTTCAGTGAAGGCAAAAGGCATTTAGAGGGAAAACTGCTCAATGAATTCAAAGCTTTATAATAAAAACCATGAGTGTTCTCATATGCAGACAATAACAAAACATAGCCCAAATTTCTCCAGAGGATATGGAGTATGTTCTGGTGCAACGTGGCAGGAAGAGGGTGGTAGCAGAGGGGGGCAGACAGAGGTGAGGAATGAGGTTGCACCCCTTCAGCATTTCCTCAACGACTTCCAGAGGCCAACCTCCCAAATCATTGAAACCAAAACAACTCTGACACCAGCCAGAGCCATTAGGAAAACCTGCTTACAGTGCAGTAGTGTAGACATAATCTCATTTTTTAAAGTCACTAATGAATGATGCTCATGACTAATGATGTAGGATGTTTCATTTCCAAATGAAATGTAATCATGGAAAGTCTGGAGGCTCTGTGAAAACATGGGAAGGATATATTTCAAGGCCAGAGGTGCATGTTTATTTTCAAGGCCTGCAGGAACTGAGATTAAACAGAAAGTGATACCTACGACTTGACACACTACAACCTACATGTCATTTATGTCTAGGTCTTTAGGTTAATAGCCAATCCATAACTTCTCTCTACTCCATGCCAAGGAGACTAAAGCTAAGTAGACATGGGCATATCAAGGCTATTTATACTGCATTGGGAATGTGTCGTATGGCAGGTAAAGTTTACCATGTGGTGCTTGTGTGGCTGGCACAAATCACAACCTCTTACAATGGTAAATATTTATTTAACCACCATTAGATCAGCAATGAGCTGGTTCATGAATCTGCAGCTGTAGAGAAAGAATCTAGTAAAAATGAAGTCTCTGTAAAAATTGCTGCTCATTATCAACATGGATACATTTGTTATCACCGAGGTAGCAGACAGCTTCCTGACTCTGCATCCCAAATTGGTAAAGTGTCCAAAATGTCAAACAGCATGACACAGTGGATGAGGGACAGTAACCACTTTAGACAGCTGGAAGTAAATGTACAATGGGGTACAGGCAAGAGGCTATTGACTCCCATTTTACAAGGTAGTGTACTCAACACTGATATGAAAAAAAGAAACAACTAGATGACAATGTAGCTATTTCAGTTTGAGAGAACTAGTTATAGTGAAAATCTATTCTTGAAAGGCATCACAAGGGCCTATGTTGTAATTACTCTCTTAAATTAAAGACTGTCTGGACATAACAACATGGGCAAGTCTCTCCCAGAGCTACAAACAAGAGGGATCAAAGACACACTGACAATAGCCAGAGTTATGTTTCACTCTGTTGCAACAACTACGACAATTACTACTTCAAGAATTTCCCAGTTTGGAACAATAAAGTATATCAGTATATCTATCTATCTATCTATCTATCTATCTGGAATTACAGTGCAAACAATGAAATGGAAAAGTTCAACTAAACTCAATCCCATAAGATTCCATCTAATTAAATAGGGCCACTGATGATTCACAATCTTTCCTCTAAGGTCCACTGGCAACCTTGCTGCATCTTATACCTTTCAGAGTACAGAACAAGATAACAGGCTTGGGGTCTGGGCTTGGGAAAGGAAAAAGGAAATGTTGTAGGAGCTGTCAGCATGACTTACTTGGAGAGGGACACTCCTCCAGCTTTCCCAATGAGCTCCTCATGGTGGAGGACAGCATCATTCCAAGGAATGTCAAGGAATTTTAGCAGTGTCCTCATCCATTTCTCAGGATGAAGGACCAACTGTTCATAGTGCACAGGGAGGCATTTGTTGGCTGCCTCCAGGCACTGAGTGTACATGGTCTCTATAGCCCGATTCCACTTGGTCAGGCAGTCCCGGTAGCTGCCCAGGTCAAAGCCGGCGATGGTCACCTTCCGTGAGATCATGGAGTGGACTGAAGCCCGGCCATCACGAATCATAAGTACAAACTTGGCACGGGGAAAGATCTTGGCCAGGTAGGAAAGCGACTTCAGTGCAAAAGGGTCCTTGTTGCAGAGAAAGTTGGCAGGCTCTCCATGTTTGACGATGATTTCCAGCAGGAACGCCTGCATGGCAGCATCCAGCACCTCATCTGTCACACCAGCCTCATCCAGGCGCATCTTCTCCCGACCTGAGCGGCTCCACATCTGCTTCATGGCCAGGATACGTGGGATGACGCGGGTTTCTTCGCCACAGCGCACCTCAGGGTGGGCATCCAGCATGGCTCGCATTAGTGTGGTCCCACTGCGGGGCACTCCACCAATGAAGATGAGTGGCATATCTTTGTTGTAAACAAAAGGTGTGCTGAGATTCTGGCCTGTTCGTAAGGTGGTCCGCATGCTGCCTCCCAGCGCTGATAGAGGAAGGATCCCACCCGGCTGGCTACGCTCCTCAATACGATGGTGGCATTCCATGGCATGGCGGCCCAGGTAGAAGACTGTAACAGAGCTGATGACCAGACAGGCCACCAGCAAGTTCTGCTTCAGCTTGCCAATCATGTTGCAGGCCACAGTTGGGAGAAGACAATATCACCACAGGGGTAATTTAGGGGGAGGAATGGGAAAAAGGAACTGAAGGGTAATTAAGGTTCCCACCCTTTATGGTTGTTTGCTGGGAACCGGGCATGGATCGAGCTCCCTTGTGCACAGCAGGTGTCGAGTCCCCAGCTCCATGAGGCCTGGATTATGGCACAAAATACAAAAGGCACAGTTAGTTCTGATTATACAGCAGGGCAAAATTCATCAGGCAAAGGTAAAATGAAAACAGAATGAGAAGTGTCATTTCATGTCCCACATTTTAAAATAATCATGTACTACATGTCAGGCACCAAGACAAATCTACAGAGGATACATTTGTCAGAAAGAGTCATTACTGCATTCCCTTTATTTGGCAGGCTTTTGATCTCAGGCCAACATTACTGTGCAGTTTTACTTTGCAGAGAGCCTTGAATCACAAAGTTGACAGAGAACTGCTTCAAACATAATTATGACAACAGCTGCCACCAGAAAAGCTATATGAACTCTGTCTCCAAGACATTTTATGGAGAGTAAGTGGAAAGAATGTAATGCCCACTGAAAGATAAATGACTAAGACTCGCTGCTGACAACAGACTGAGAATGTAGAACAAATCTATGTATTTTGACTCTAGTAATGCATTTAGCCTTCAGCCTCTAATTGTGACATAGGGCAATGAGTACTTGCACACAACAAACACACAAACCACACCACACCACACCACACCACACCCACACGCGCGCACACACACACACACACACACACACACACACACACACACACACACACACACCACTTCCCGCACATAAATTCTACACACCGCAGTGGACTGCCTGACAGCTTTTCCTCTGCTGTTGGGAAGTAAAAGCTGTAGGCTTAGTACAACTTATTTGTTAGAGGGTTGTCTCTGTGCTGGCCCCGCAGCCACAGTCACCTTCCTGAACAAACTGCCTGGCTGGAAGAAGAGGGGGTGAAGGATGAGGGCAAGCCTCAGCAGGTCAGTACACAGCCTCGCTTGCAAACCACATATTCAGTCTGGAGTAGGTTTTGTTTTAGGTTAACCTGACCTGGATTAAAAATACTGGAAATAGTGTTGAGTAAGATAAGATATACTTTTATTCGTCTCACAGTGGGGAAATTTACAGTGAACAGAGTAGTAAGTCATCTACAGCCTCATTACCTTTAACCTTTAGCAACCAGTGTGATCTGCAGCAACTCTGATAGGACGTATCTCCAACTACACAAGATCCAGACATTGCCCCTGCCCCTCTCAGTCTCTAGAAATATGGCACCCTGTAACTCACACTACAGTCAACTCTTCACAATCAATTGAGAGATTCAATTGAAAGATCATAACTGAAACACAGAGGACACCAAAGCACCTGGAAAAGTAATTATAGTCAGTCAAATAGAGAAACCTGATCCCCAAGTACATGTACATATATGCATGAGAAAGACTACAGCAAAAGGAGAAAAGGGGACAAAGTCGTAGCTTCTAATGACAGTTGATTAATTGTAAAGAAAAAGCTGCACACTTTCTTATTACACAGACAGAGTCAACAGACAGACTGGCAGCTCTGTGACACTATTAGGCCCAGCCGTGCTTTGCACTAAAACCCAATGTACAGCAAGCTAACATGCTCACAGGGACAATGCTAAAATGCTGACGTTTAGCAGGTATATTGTTAGCCGTGTTCACCATCTTAGTTAGCATGTTAACATGTTAGCTAATTAGCACCAACAAAGTACAGCTGAGGCCAATAGAAATTTCATTAGATTGGTCATAAACTAATGAACTGGACAAATTATTATAGTGATCAGCAAAGTATTAAATGTTTGTATCAAATTTGATGGCAATCCATCCAAAAGTATTTGTGACATTTCACTCAAAAATGGTGTTGCTACAGGAAAAAGATCATCAATGTCATTAGGATTCATACTCCGGGGATGTCATGAATGTCTGTGCAGAATTGAAGGGGATTCTTTCCAACAGTTATTGTAGTCTGGAACAAAGTGGTGGACAGACCAACATTGCCATTGCTCAAGTCACACTGATAGTGGCCAGAAAAAAAATCAACCCATAAATGATTTTATTACTAGTGCAGTTTAATTAAGAAACTATGACTCCAGTAGATTTAAATGTGCCGTCCAAGTGGCAATGGTGCAACCCCATTCTTTCCTAAATTGAGGTCATTTTATCATTTTGAGCCGTGGAATCTTTACACATTACGTATAAACGTCTTGAACAGAATTTCAGCATAGAGTTGGAGTAGCTCCCCATTGCTCCTATACAAATACACAGGGCAAGTCTACAATTCTACAATTCTACAATTTCATTTAGCAGACGCTTTTATCCAAAGCGACATACATTCACATACCGATGGAACAGCCCAACAGTTTTTGGGGTTCAGTAGCTTACCCAAGGACACTTCGACACCACCAACCACCAACCTTCTGAGTGGTGAACAACCACTCTACCTGCTGAGCTATGGTGACCCACAAGTCTAGCTTCACTTACATTGTCTAAAATAAAATTTTTTAGTCAGAGAATCCTAACGTGGAAATCCAAAGACCTTATTTGCACTGCTGTCTGTTTACACATGTTCCACGTCCTCATTAGCATGATGGTTAACAGGCTCTGTCAGCATTATTCTGCCACAGCAGGGACTCTGACGTCAGTATGTGACAGGCTGCTGTATATCAGAGCAGGGCAAAGAACCCAGCAACTGACTCCCCCTTCATGGTACAACCCCAATTCCCAAAAAAGTTGGGACACTGTGTAAAACATAAATAAAAAAAGAATGCAATAATTTCCAAACCCTTTTTTAACCTATATTCCATTAAATACAGTACAGAGAAAAGATA
Organism: Holacanthus passer; assembly: GCA_025331565.1. Taxonomy (NCBI): domain Eukaryota; kingdom Metazoa; phylum Chordata; class Actinopteri; family Pomacanthidae; genus Holacanthus; species Holacanthus passer. The sequence continues at coordinate 1,234,478 of JAFREQ010000072.1, read as the reverse complement.
TTTAATGTTCCAACTGATCAACTGACCAAACGTTTTTGTAAATATACACTTATTCAGAATGTGATAGCTGCAACTGTTCCAAGAATGTTGGGTCAGGGACATGTTGACCACCGTGTTACATCACCTTTTCTTTTACAACCACTCAGTAAGCATTTGGGAACAGAGGCCACTAATTGTTGTGTGTTGCAGTTTTGAAAGTGAAATTCTTTCCTATTCTTGCTTGACAGGCGGCTGTTCAACAGTCCAGCATCTGTTTTCATATTTTGCTGGAATAAGCAGGAATGTTCCTGAAAAAAACACCATCTGCATCCAGCATCAATGGTGCCTTCACAGAAGTGCAAGTTAGCCATGCCAAGGGCACTAACACACTCTCATACCATCACAGATGCTGGCTTTTGTACTTTGCGCTGCTAACAATCTCGATGGTTCTTTTCCAAAAATGATTCCAATTTCCACTTTGCGTCAGTCTATCTCAGATGAGCTCAAACCCAGTAAGGTTGCCCTACTGGAAGTTGTTGATACTGTACATGGCATTTGCTTTGCATGGTCGAGTCTTAACTTAACAAACTGTGTTTACAAAGTGTTCCCAAGCCAGTGTAGTAATTCCTTTACACAATCATATCAGTTGTTAATAAAGTGCTGCCTGAGGGATCAAAGATCACAGGCATACTATGTTGGGTTTCAGCCTTGTCCCTTACAAGCAAAGAATTTTCCAGAATCTCAGAATTTTTTGATGAAATTATGGATTTCCAATGCTGAAATACCTAAATTCCTTGCAACTGATACATTGGGAAATGTTGTTCTTAAACCTTTTGATTATTGGCAAATGCAGTCTTACACAAAGTGGTGAATATCGCCCCATCTGAACGACTGAGGCTTTTGAGAATACTCAATAATGATACTGTTGCCTGTTACCAATAATCTGTTTATCTGTGGCGTGTTCTATACAGGTGTTTTATAATAGAAATGAAGAAGACATTGCTGACTAATTCCAAAAATTTCTGAAGACTGGTGATGGTACCACAGAAATTCAAAAAGAGGCTTTGTTACATATTTGCAAAACTTATGCATTATCTCTAGAATCTTTCACTAGAAATAAGACTCAGGTATTGAACACAACCAGAACAATATCAAACAGAATATTCATATTTAAGGGATTCTCGTCATCATTTCTCCTAAGTGTTAGTGTATATTTTCCTGAAAGTCCTGAGAACATACAGTACATCAAGCCTGATCAGTCAATCCTGCTCAATCCCTTGAAGGTGCAAAGTGCATCACCTAGAGACACAGGTGACAGCCAGCTCCATTTTAGAAGGTTGGTAAATGCCTTGATTCGCTCAGCTCCCACACTAATGAATCTCTAACTGAACCTTTTTTCTCTTCTCACTCTTTAGAAATGAGCAATGTAGGAAATAATTACTTAATAGGCTTCATATTTCAAATAACCGGTGGTCAACGAAATGATATAGATCAAGATCATTGTCTGATAAACAGAAAAATGCTGAGAAAAATGTGTGAGAGCATGCAGCTTTGTATTTAAAAAGTTTGATGCAACCAGAGTTGGCTGAAGTTTTGTAAAGAGCTGCAGTGTGTTTTGCTCATTTGCTAGTGTGGAAATGCTTCAAGAGACCTATTAAGTTATTAAATCCAAAATGCCTCCAAACACTGTAGCTTTTGCCTCCAAAAGCTGTACATAGTGAGGGTGGTGTACTGTGCGCTTGCACATTGAGTTCAGTCTTTCTCATTCCATCAACATAATATAATTAACTGACATTATTACAGAAACAGGTTTTTGGTATTTGTGAAACGATTCAGAATCACAAAAATTAGAAATGACAACTTCTATGTCATTGTGTTATGTTTTTCATCCACCTGTAGTATGTATATAATTCCATATATTCTGTACTGTATTTGAATCTATCTAGACAGGTTGGGACAAACCAGGGCAGGCCAATGCATCACTCTACCATCTGTTTCACCTCGGACACCATGTTGCCAACTTCTTCTCAGTGGGTTACTCATGCCTAATGAGCCAAGTGGCTGCCTTTATGCAAACATCTTCAACTATTAACTGGTAGTTACACAAGTGAGGAGCATTTCACAACAAAACATTACAGCTAATTCCTTGTATTACCCTCCATGTGAGAGGGAGCTCATGCAAGACTAAGCTGCAGATAAATGTTTCCTTTGCACTGTGACTGAAGAATGTAGAAAAAGTGTAAATACTGTACAAAAGTTCTGACAGTGCAGCATCTGACAACGTTTATTTCTTTCTTGGCTTTGTCTTTTCTTCCAGCCCACCCACGCAATTTCACATCTCGCTGTCTTCTCCTTGGTGATTCAGTGTTACAGGGAGGGGGAAGTCACAAAGCATGCCAGGCTGCCAACACCTTTAGTTTATTAGTGGGAGTACAAAAGGGGCCTGCTGTTTCCCCAAGGCTGCTGCAACTGCCCTTAAAAGAAAAGTCCACCTTCTGACTCACTTTTGCAGTTAGATCTTATCAATCTGGGAGGTTAAATGCACTCCAGGTATGTCTTAAATCTCTCTGAGATTTAACATCAAGTTTTCAAGGAAGACCTTACAAAAACAGCAGCACAGTACGGTATGGCTAAGTAACTGATAAAATCTGATCATATATAATAGTAAACAAAACAGATAGAGTTGTACAGGAAATGAAAGGAAGTAAAGCAGGAAGGTTGATGCAACCAGGAAGGAAAGGTTTTGAGACAAAAAGAGAAGAAAGGTGAGAAAGACAACAGATAAGTCACTGATATCATCACAAGCCAGTCAAGGTAAAGCAAACTGTACAGCTATGTTCCTAGGTCATTCTTATACAATGAGTTACCTGTGAGCATTACATAAAAATATAGTTTATATGAAAATAATCTAATGAAAGATTTGATTAATCTGATTGATTCGGTATTAAAAAGATTAAATATAAATGTGAAGACATGTCCATAAATTAATGAAATCATTTGACTTTTAATGTACCTGATAATGGACTTATATTCACAGAATCCCCTCAAATAATTTGGCAGGTACAGGTAGGACTACAGTGAAAATTTCTATTGTTAACCTGCTCAAACATTAGGATCAAGGAATCAAGGTAGAGCTGACAAAAACACGATCATGACAATTTTTTTTATATTGATCAATATCAATGTTTATCACAATATATAATTTGATAATGCTGCTAGTTTAAAGAGTATCGTATATGATAATGAATGAAGCCTGAAGAAACCAGAGGATTCATTAGTTATACTTTACAAGTTATTAACAAAAATACAGAATAACATCAGTGCTTCCCATACACAGATTCATTCGTGGTGGCCCACATTGTCAACATTGACCACCACATATTGATTTTCACAATTTTTTACTATATACTATATCATAACATCTAAATGTAAACATTTAACTTTGCAAACATGCTTTATCTGTCTTAACAAAACAATAGCTTGCCTTCTAACTTATAATGTTTTGGTCACTGGGATGGTACCTTTTCAGGTGATGGAAAAGATTTGTTGTGTTTCCCATCTTGGTAAGCACCGACCAAAGGTATATTCTTCTATCTTAATCTGTGCTTTGTCGTAGCTTCCTGATATTTCCTATTTTGTCAACAGCTTCCAGCTTTGAGGATAAGGCAAGTTCACTTTCAGCACTTTGGCATTACGCGCTCCACATGGCGGAGTAAAACAAATCGGGTGTGGATTAAGAGAGGGCAGGAAGTGACTGTGGGAGCAAATTATGTCAAAGACATCACGTTTCTGCAAGCATGTGTTCTGCTTGTTCAACAGGTATCAGATGAGCATACAGCCTCCCTTTTGTTGTACTTATGAATAATGAGCATTGTCGTCTGTGCACTGTCTGTTGTTGCTTTTATTTATGCTTTGTGTTTGCGTTTATATCAGATACTAGTGATTAAGTCAAAACCTGTTTGATGTATAGAAAGCACAGAAATAAAGAACTACGTGATCAAAAATATCTTTCGTGGGAACGAGTGGTTTGTCCAGTGTTTAGTGTCAGTGTGCTCAGTGTTTTTTCATGAGGAAGTGAAAGGGGAAATCTTTGGGCACATAAACAAATAAGTGTTCCCACTATAAGCCTTTCAATGGTGTGCTAATGATGCCAAGGTGGGTCCACTACAAGAAAAAAGATGGACCACCAAGCAATAGACTGGGCTGAAATGTGTTATCAGGGTTATTAAGTATATTTCTGTCTTTATCATTTTGCCATACATTATTGATATACCTATCAAAATCAGGGATGGAAAACAATGGAAGGGGACCTAAAGATTTAGAGCCCCTTCAGAGGTGAAGCGTGATGTCTGAGTGATAAAAAGCTGCGGTTGTGATTCAGAGCAGTGTCGTGTTACACCTTGCACCGGGGCTGAAATGTGTTTGTGTTAAATTAATTGAGGCTCTTCTCTCCTGTTACTGATATTGTATCCTCCTTGCAGGATATTTTTCCCATTGATCTGTTAGAGGAGGCAGAGGAGGCTGAGGCTACTCTCCATGGAGCAACGGTGAAACCAAACCACATCAACACTTAATAATGAGGGCGACTTTGCACCTCATGAAGCCCTGGTGAGAGAGATCTGCAATACAGATAAAGAAAAGAAAATAATAGCAGGAAACCAGCATTTTCACACTTCTCAATTGTTTGTGCTCTGAAATTAATTACGTGATAAAAATGCCAGCCAGGTTAAAAGGTTTCTTCTATTAAATGTTCCAATGATTACTGGATGAATGATCATGCTGCCTGTCATAAGCAAGAGAAAATCAGCTGTTGTGAACAATCTGTCAAATGCTGTCTGAAGAACTTTTTTCTTGTTTTCTCTAATGAGCAAGCTCGAAGTTCTTTTTGATAAGTATAGATATAACCAAATTCTATGTTAGGGCTGCAATTAATGATTATGTTGATTATCTGCACATTATTTATTCGCTCAATCCAGCAATGTTTAGTCTTAAAGCTCTCTTGATATTTCCACAGTGTAACATGTTTTCTGCATTTTTAATCGCTGTTTTCATTTTTGCCTTCTTCTCATTTTTAGTATTTTTGTAATCGTTTTTGTTGTTGTTGTTTTTTGTAATTGCAAGGTGACATTTCAAATGTCTGGTTTTGTCTGGCCAACAGTTAAAAACATGTTAACAATGATTTCAGTTCACAATGATATTAAACAGAGAAAAGCAGCAAATCCATCCTGACGCTGGAGAAGCTGCAACCAGAGAATGATTCAGATTTTTCACCACTTTGCTTAAAAATGGCTAAAACAATTAATATTTGTAAATATAAGATAACCTTTATCTCGATGGACTACTCAGTGTTCCAATACCAATTCTCTGCTACGAACAAACTACATCTTATTTCACCAAGTGCCCTGTGTGCATATGAAAAGCTCCCATTAACAGTGCTCAATACAAGCACTATGACCACAGCCATCTGCAGCATACAGTCAATTAATTTCCATTTTCCTCTATTTGATGATAAACAATGCCAGAAATGCAGGATGAAAGGAAGGAAGAAAATGCAATTTGATTTTAAAAAAAGACAAAAATTCATTTTTTGTTTTCGACGAAACTTTTTTTGGAGTTGACGAAAAGCCTAGCAGACAATGAGTTTGATCAAAAATCATGCCTAGATTACAGGCAGAGGGCTTCACGTTTCATGTTAGCCCACTAAAATTCGACTCAATGTGGCAGGGCAGATGATGGGGGGCAAGCAACAGGATTTCTGAGTTGGAATCATTTAGGTAATGTTTAGTGACATCCAGCACTTAATGTCTGAGAGGCAGGATAAAGCATTCGCCAAATTGTCTGAATCATTGGGTCTAAGGAGCACATAAAGCTGAGTATTGTTCGTGTAGCAGTGAAAATTGGCAGATAATTTGACCAAAAGGAAGCATGTAAATAGAGAACAGTAGCAGGCCCAGAATTGACCACAGGGGGCACCAAAGGGAAATGAAGCCACGAAAGAAAACGTTTCACAAATTTATGCTGAGAAACTTCTCGTGGTAGGAGAGAGGTAGGAGCGGAACGATTCTAACACTGAGTGTCTCCTAGATAACTGATTAAAATTTAATGGTCTGACTGTATCAAAGGCTGAGCTAAGATCAAGGAGGATTAAAATTGAGCAGTCTCCAAAATCTGCAGCAAGTAACAAGGAAAAACTCTCAAATTTTTGTTGTTCAAAAAAAGTTGAAAAATTAAAGATATTCAATTCAGAAAAATCTAAGATATAGAAAGCAGCAATCCTCAAATTTGAGAGGCAAAAAACAGTAAATGCTTGGCATTTTTTTTCCCTAAATAACAAACTGATTATCAAAATAGTTGTAGTAGTATAGTAAATCAAAATAGATTTACCTTCTGACAATCCACTTATCAAAAAAACTGTATTTGTTGCAGCTCTAGAATTTTTACTGGTTTTGTCATAGCATGTGTCTGCCAGCAAAAAGCATGTTGTTTCTGTTCAGAACAGGACAAGCTTCCATGTCAACAGTAGATTTTTACAATAATGACAACTCAGTACATAATGGTATACATCAGCCAGCTATCACTCTTCCTGTATTGACTCATTTTTTTGTGCAAAGCACCTCATGGTAACTTGGAACTCACTCACAAACTCAAAGTCTAATGTTTAGCCGATAACAGCTGCTTCACTAGTAAGACTCAAACTTCCCTTTGCCTGCAGAGGATGCACAGCAGCAGCAGCAGTATCTACTGTGCATCTGCACCTGCTGATGCAGTTCCTATCCTTGCCTAAAGGTGGCACAGATTGGATTGGAACTGCAGTTGAAAAGCTTCATATCTAAAACTGCAACTCCAGCTCTGCATGATAACAGATGACACTGAATGGGCCTGCTTTCTGGTGCTTTGAATCAATGAGTGACCACACCTTCACTTGGAAAAAGGAGTGAGACTAATGTTTCAGGAGGTTTCGGTGCGGCTGTCCTCTTTCAAAGCTAAACACATGAGAGTGGAAATATGACTATTTGTGAGTTTTGAAATACTGACTGTCACCAAGAAAGTACTGGTAAAAGTGTCAGTAGCTTCCATCCAAAAACATCTGCCTTTGCATTAACTGTCAAAAACTCTCAACATACAGACTGTCACCACTATCCATGACCTTAATATACATCGTATAGGCAATATACTGGTAATTTGGAATGATAATAATAGGACAGCAAATTACATTGAGAACACAGAGAAACAGAAGTCATCACAGTGACCATGCTTGTGCAGCCCTGGTCTCCAACTGCCATCCTCTTACTGACAAATGATCCAGCCTTTATCAAGTTTCCAATCAGATCTTTGATCTGGCACATTCCTGCAGGATCAATCAGGAGGACGGTGGCCATTACCCTGTCCACAACCTCTGCCCCTCAGGCTCTGTCATAAATCACATGCTATGAACAAACCCAATCAACCTCTTGCTAGACTGAATGATAGGGAGGAGGGATGTCTCTCTCCAGGCCAAAAAGCCTCATTCCAGTTGGAGTTAAGTTATGAAGCAGCGTGTGCAAACTAATCCAATGGTGTATTTTTCAGCCTCTAATACATTGCCACTGTTCTTCTGCATCTAGGCATTATCTGTAGGGATTACAGGGCAAATAAACTACGAATGGGGGCACACAGTCCTCCTCCTCCTCCATTATTTGTACAAACCTTGAGTCAACCTTGTGTTCCCGGGGGATTTTCATTTGCTTACGCACCTGTCACACTGTTTATGACCTGCAGGGAACTCTGTCTTTAGAGTGGATGGTGTGCAATTAAAGCTGAGACAATCTGACATTTCTTCAGACAGCGAAAACTCAGCCTCCTGGCGAGATTAATCTTCTTTAATGTTTGTTTCATCACTGGGCCTGTAGCAATAGCCTTACTGGAATTGTATTCAATTCAAAATTTGAAGCAAATTAATGAGGTCTTCTGAATGTAATGTTATTCCTGTGTCCCTTTTTCCACATAAAAGATCACACACACCCATGAAATCAAAAGGATGAGGAAGGGATGAGTTTCAATGGCTGAACAACACAGGGAGTGGTTTCTTTATTGTGACTCGCTAAAACCTTTACATTACCTTGCTCAGAAACATAAAGGACATTAAACAAACTTCCCTGCTCTGACATCTGACGAGGACATCTCATTATACAGCAGGCTGCAAATGATCCGAATATCCTGAGTCGATGATCCTGAGATTGATTTTTGCAAATGCTGACCTTTCAACTATTAGCTGCATAGTTTGAAGTCCTGCCTCTGACAAGAGCCTCTCAGTTGTGCCCTGGTGATTATGCACAACCAGCTCATGAGCAACTGTCTCACAAGAGCAGCAGAAACAGGATGTTGATGCTAGTCTTTCAAATTTGCAAAGGACAAGTCCACACAAACTTTAAAAAATATACTAGATGAGGAACACAGAAACATATGGACAGCAGGCCTGAATATAAAATGTGTACACAAACAGCTGGGGACACCATGGACAAACAGTAGTTCTGTTTAGTCCACTTGGGGACATATTTCTCACTCAAGTTCATCTTGAGTAAGAGACGATGGAATTAAAGTCTTTTGTCAAAAAGAAAGGTATAACCAATTCAGCTAAAAGGAAGATATCACGTGGCGCAGCTAACTGAGGTTGGGAGAGCAGACAGGGACTTTTATTATGCACGGTGTTTGTCCCAAAACCTCATAAAAATAAGTTAGAAGACAGTCTATGCATATGACAGCTTGCAGTGCATGACAACTAACTAACTAACATGGATACTAACTAGCCGCTTGCACTGTTTATATGCAGTGACAATTGCTCTGAAAAGGCCAAAAAAGAAGGAAAAATGAAGAGTTTGGATATGATTCTGGATGAGGCATGTAGGACTGTAGAGCGTACAGAGTGAATTGGAGCTGAGTGAACTTTGTAAAAGAAACTAAAAGCTAACTTCAGTTAAAGCTGTTCACCATTGGTTTCCTCAGGTGACACACAAGTGACATCATGGGTCACCAATGTCAGTCACAAATATCAATGGGCTGAGGTTCACTACTCTGTGAAACACATGATTGTAGAAAGGACATTACCACATTGTCTCAGGAGCACTTCATAGAACTTTTGTCAGTGAACACCGTTGGTTTGCAAATGATTACAATCTATTTGTTGTCTAGCATTTCTCTCCTGAAATTTAGTGTTACATATCAGTCGACATATACATGATACTGATATATCTGCAATAAGCTAATATCAGTCGCTGTATTGGTCGAGCTCTAATCAGTAATGTGTTTATAATGTGCATGTAAACATAACACATAATGCAGCTAGAACTGACAATTAGCAGCTAAGATTGCAGAGCATAAACAATGTGAGCTGATATTAATCATAACCTTAATTATTTCAACCAGGCATTTCCATCAGCAACATTAACACATCATCATCACCTCCTAATTATTTGTGGGTCCATAACCCTGCCTCAAGCCCTAACAAGATCTGTCTTTGCCACAGATTACACAATAATGAGGTGGATCACTTTTACATAAGGACATAATATATTGTAGCCTGTGAAGTGGTTTGCAAGGGACAAATTTGTCATATGAAGCTACATGCAGTAGCTAGCGATATATTTAGAAGGGCGACAGACTCCAGTGAATGCGACGGCCCAGGAGACTGAAGCATTTCTGCTTGATTTTTGACCTTACAATGTTGCAACCAGGTTGCTTCCTCTGTCATGGATTGGGTAAACTGTCACTACCCCGCTTCAGAAACGTACTCTTACTGGAGTACACATGCAGTTCACACAGGAAGTAGTCATGTGTCAAACCACAGTAGTCCTGCCTGCATGCATCTGAATATGCTAGTGGCTCGGTGGATTTAGCACAAGCAATCTTAATATCCCCTGTTAAAGCAATGCAGCACTCAGGTAAATAAACTTCACCTTCAAAGTGCAACTGACAACACAGCAAATGTATACTTACCATCACAATGCAGGGGTTATAAACATTGAAAGACACATCACTAATCAGTAAAGTGACTGGCTGAGAAACACGGAGGAGTAAATCTGCCAGTGACTAGACAGTGAGTTTGTGTGTTTATGCTGGTGGTAATTGGGGTGGGGGGGGACTGGTATGAATACAATTTGTAAGGCAGCGAGACACAATCTGGGCTGTCAGGACTGTCAGTGTGGGAGTGTTGCTCTGGAGACTGTTTGTATTTTGGTTCTTCCAGGACCATACTAATGGTTTGCATGTTTTTAGCCCACAGTACTTCCAACTAATCCTACATACTTCACTGCTGAGGATATTTAAATCATGCTGAATTGTGTTGTCCAGGGATGCAGTAATTTTACTATGGCTTGAGGTAATCCATCACAGTGAACAACATTTGTTCCTGTCAAAGATAGGATTGTTGCACGGTAATGCAACAGTGAGGGCAGATTGTTTTGCAACACTGGCACTACATTACCATTAACCAAAAATAGTTGAAAAACATAAAGGCAGATATGATACTGTATTCACTCTGATAGATTACCCAAATCAACCAAGTTTTGATTTTCTGGAAGTTCATTTTCAAACTTCAGTGAAATGAATGCAAACTACTGGCTGCATGGAAGGCAGGAAAAACATTCAAAATATATGATGCTATGGTATACTCTGGAAAGTGAGTAGAAGCTGGATTCTTAAAAAAAAAAAAAAAAAAAAAAAGCTTAACATTAAGGAAAATATTACGTTTTCTATGAACAATATTGTGCTTCTTTATACCAAGGATGCACAACATGCTACAACAGAACAATGCAAGGGGGGTCTGGAGAGGCCTGAAAACCATCTCAGGTCACAGCAAAGGCCTGGACAGGGGGCCTCAAGCAGGAGACAGGGAGTGGGCGAACCAATTTAATCTGTACTAACAGATTTGACTCTGCTCCCACTTCTTCCCCGACTCATCAGAGCACTGTCCAGCCAGACTCCCAGCCATTCCATCTCTGCTCACTGCCACCCCACTTGCCCCTCGTCTGCTCCTCCCCCTCCACCCCCGGCCTCTCCATAACACCTGACCAGGTGAGAAGTGAGCTGAGAAAGATCAAGGCCAGGAAGGCTGCAGGACCTGATGGCATCAGCCCCAGACTCCTGAAGGAGTGTGCAGACCAGCTCTGTTCGGTGCTCCTGTACATCTTCAACCTGAGCCTGAGGCTGGAGATGGTCCCTGAACTGTGGAAAACTTCTTGTGTGGTTCCAGTCCCGAAGACCGCACACCCCAGGGAGCCAAACCACTTCAGACCTGTGTCCCTACTTCTCACCTGATGAAGACCATGGAGAGGATAATTCTAAAAAAAACCTTTGATCCCCAGTGAGCTCAAATCTGGACCCCCTGTAGTTTGCAGGGGTGGATGATGCAGTCATCTACCTTCTTCACAGATCCCTGACCCACCTGGAGAACACTGACAGCGCTGTGAGAGTCATGTTTTTTGACTTCTCCAGTGCCTTCAATACAATACAGCCTTCACTGCTCAGGGGGAAGCTAGGAGGAACGGGAGTAGATTGTCACCTAGCTGCATGGATGATCAACTACCTCACCTACTATTTTACTGCATTAAATAACTGGACAATTCCAATGTCACAATAATAATCTTACAAGATAAACAACAATTAACAAATTAAATTAAATGTTGTTACTCCTATGCACATAATTATGTGAAGTTAAAGCCACAACTTGTTTCATGTTACCTTTTGAGGTTTATGTAATGTGTTTCACCATGTTTCAGTGTTTCATCGTGTGGGCGATACTTCACCTTCCACAGGAAATTAACTTGCTGTACGTTTGTTGTGAAACTACTAAGCCATTACCTGATTAGTGCAACAACAGGAAATTAAATATTACAACACTGATGACCTATTGAACTTTTGTTGTGTGATGGAAAGCAACTGCTGGTGACAGGCTCACAGACAGCTTGTTGCTTTCTGTTCATTATCAATTGAATATATTTGGTTATTTGGATCTAAATCCAGCCACAAGCTTTGCCCCTGGATCCCCCAAGCTGGCTACTTTTCTCCACTGGCTGGCTACTCCATGTCCTTGGGGAAAGCCTTGCGCCTTACATGACAAGACACACAAGAATAGATGAATTCATTTTCCACTGAGAAACAGCAAGTCAACGGGGGAACCTGACCAATGTGTAGGTGGTCACCAAACTTGTTTACTCAGAGCTCAACTGTTCCTGAACAAGTCTCATAAACAGCCATGTTTTCAGGTTTGCTATCAATGTGATTATAATGCTGCTATCCTCGTGCTTGGTAGCTAAAACTCACAAAAATGGCTACTACAATGAAATGCAGTACAGAACCAAAAAATGTGTTTTGTGTTTGTGTCAGCTGCATACTTTGTAGCCACAGACAGCTACATAAGCACAACTGAAGGCTCTGTCCTCACCCATGATCAATCAACAAACTGTGGTCCATCAATCAAGTGTATCACAGTGAGGACAGGCTGTGCAGGATACAGACGTCTCTGGCCATCAGCAGTACTATTCTGGGAGGTTTGATGAATGTGGGCCCCCACATCAGTAAGTCCTTGAGCAGCAAGAGCTCTTCGGAGGAACTTCATAAACATGGGCAGTTGAAACCCTGGCTGGGCTCAGCGGTCAGACAGCTGCTTGACTGAATGTAATAATTGTGATGCAGCAGTGGGTGTTCTTTTCATACAAAGAAATGAGAATACAAGTGAGCTGGAGTCCAACGGATCCAGCGCTGCAGCTGTGGATGCTGACCCACTGAGAGCAGCCAACACTGAAAAATAGTCTAAATTCAACTGGACTGGAGGCTTTTTCTCCCCCCAAGACCACCTGCACACAACAGATGTGCATCTGGCTACCAAGACACTGGTACTGTTTGCCCATCTCTGGTTGCTGGAAACTGTTTATGTTCATTGTAAGTCTGTAGGCTACAATTGCGTCTTTTAGTTTTTAAATCCACTAAACAATTTCTCTGACACCAGTCAAGCATTTCCTGGATTTTCTTGCCAGTCTATATTATCTTCAATAAGCAGTGGAGGGGGATATGAGCTATCAGTAGTGATAATCAGTTTACTCAGCAGCCAGGAAACACTGTTGTCTGAAAATGAAGGAAAAGTTTAATGTGAATATTGGTATTCAGATTTTTCACCTAATTCAGACCAAATCTCTGTGGTCCACAACAGGACAGAGTGCAAGATTTGATAGGCATCTGTATGGTGATGTGTATGTGCATTTACAGCATTTACATTTTGTGTATTTGGTTGTGTTGTGTGTATTTGTAGTAATGCTGTGCATATGTTGTCAAATTGATGAAGACATTTTCTTAATCTGTTGTCTGCTTGCATGCGTTTTCTTAAATTGCAGTGCCTTGAGCTATCTTGGCTACGGTACAACTAACTACATTTTCTCTGTGTAGAACTGTAACATGTTGCCAGTACATTCTCATTGTATCACATGGTCCAACCTGCTTCATATAAAAAACCAAGCTGATTTTAAACATGCTGCTGTTCAACTCCAGAACTATAGGCTGAATTCTAAGTTACATTTTATAGCTTAAGATCTTAGAAAAAGTGGTTGCTAAGCAGCTTACAGCTTTCTTAGAAGAGCACATTTTCAACAAGTTTCAGTCTGGTTTCCATTGGTGGATTCAGCACAAACAGCTCTTCTCAGAATCTCAAATGATCTGTGTGCAAGGTGATGCAGGAGATTGTTCTGTATTGGTATTATTAAGCAGTGGATGGGTATTTTTGCATCAGCTCTGGATGGTGATCCTCAAATCTGTCAGACACAACTTCTTCGGTTAAAGTTGATGATTGGGCCTCATCAACAGAGTCTCTGGTTTTTTTTGGGGGGGGGGGGGATTCCTCAAGGTTCTGTCCTGGACCTGATGTTGTATGCATTGAATGTGCTCCCTCTTGAGGAGATAATGAGCAATTTCAATGGTATCGCCTACCATTGTTGTGCAGACAATATTCAATGACTCATTCGTTTAAGCCTCAAAATGTTTCAAAAATGTCTCTTCTACTAAACTGCCTCAATTCCATAAAAGACTGGATGGCAGATAATTGTCTACAGCCAAATACAGACAAACAGAAGTTTTTATTTTTACCCTACATGGCATTGACCTGAAAGTGATGGAAGGTCTTGGCTGTTTATCCCCTTTGCTAAACTTATCCTCCATAATCTAGGCCAGGCTTTGAGTCTTGACCAGCATGTTTGTTTCACTCCTGTTTCTACCAGCTGAGAACCACTGAAACTGCAGCCAACTGTGGCCATGGGCTGAGATGGAGACAATTATACATGTGTTGATTTCTTTTTCACCTGCCTTAGCGAGACACAGTTTATTCTTTTGTGAGGTAGCCTGTGAGGTCTGCTCTTGAAAAGGTGCTATATGAATAAACATAGTATTATTAATAACAGAGGCAGAGTCATTTTTTCCAAGCCTTGCGGCACTCACAGGCCAAAACACTTACCATATGTAACCCCAGCACATTCCATTATCTATTACTGATGTACCCAACCTCAAACCAAACTCTATTAAAAAATATTGCAATTGGCTGACGTCTCCTTCATTAGCAATGGGGAATAGTTCAAATAAAGTCGATTTAAGACTCAGTGTGGTCTCCTGGTCAATTCGGCACACCTATCTAGAATAATAAGGCTACAAATAAACATTACATTTGAACTTAGATTACGGTTTAGATAGAAAGGGGCAGTACGGTTAGCACTGAGGACGGGTTTTAAGTTGAAATATGTGCTGCCTTGTGGCCCCAGTCCTATGCCGAGGGGGAAGAGTTGTCTCTGAAGATTAGTAAAATGTCTTCGGTGATCTTCAACGTGTGTAACCTCACTACGTTTGGCGGATTTGTGATGCAGTTCATCCCCTGAGAGCGACACATACCGGCGCTATCTGTCAACATACATCCCGACTATATGTATGTATCCGACACAGGCTTCATGTATATGTGATTGTATCAGCCGAGGTCATTTTTCCTGTCTTGATCGCAACACTAGCAATTATGTAACCGCGTTTAAAGGAGGAGTAGCTGTGTTGAGGCTAACGGGTCGACGTATTACGGTTATTCAGAAGCCCCCCTGCCTAAAATGTGCGTCTAATTTTCGCAGCTCCTGGGCAGAAGGGAAGCAGAGCAGAGGGACATAACAGCAACATTACAGCGCCAAAAACAACCTACCTAATGCTGCGGATACGGCGCAGGAGACTCGGGGTTTGTCGGTCAGAAAATCTCCGCTGAATCCAGGGTCACTATTCGGACAGTTCTGCTGGCCGCTGGAGTCACTTTCCGGCCATTTTTCTGTGTGCATGGGCCGTGTCAGTGTCACGGCGGACAGGCTTGTTGCGCTGTAGACTGGAGATCAACCAGACTGCTACAATCGGACTGCTCCACTACTGCTAAGAGACCGACTGTGATTCGTCTATCACTGAGAGAGGCGTTATGTGTCAGGGTTGTTGATTGGTCCATACGGCGCAGGGCGGAACTACATTAGATTTAAAAGCACAGAACATTTAAAATGACTTATTTAAGGTTCAGCAAGAAAGCAATCATCAATTGAACTTAGTCACTCATTTTGGTATATATTCATTTTGAAATATTTTAAATGCATCAGTAATAATCCAAATGCAAAATTGTGCAGCTCTCCACTCAAAGTCCCTGCACCAACAACCATCTGATATCAAAAAATTTAATATTTTTTTAAACATTTAACTTGGCTGATATCATTGCTTGCTTTTACTAGTGCATATGTTTTCACACTAGGAAGTAAGAGGTAAATGCAGTCTTTTTCTTGACTTTATATGTTCTCTATAATAATTTTGATGATTAATCTTTAGATTTTTCAGCTTGATTTTTGTGTTGACTCTGACAATTACAAGACTTTTTTTTTTTTTTGATTTCAGGTTTTGCATGTCTGAGGTTAGCTTCAGCCGTTGTTGTCCACTTAAATACCATAGCCACAAAGCACACAAGTTGATAAGCTTCAGCTGATGCTGTGCATTTATGTGCTGTTGCAGTGTTGTAGTGTAATGGATTAGATGCTGAGTAGCACATGAGAGTCCATGAAAATGTAAGTGTAAGGGATTATTGCACCACTATATAAATGAATAAAACTGATGACCATATGAACTTGCCGTGGGGCACCAGGGCAAAAATGACCTCCTGGGCCTCAAATGATTCCTCCCACTGTCTATGCAATATAGCATAGCTCTGCTACTTCCAATACAGATAATCAGACATGAGGAAATACAAGGAAGATCAGCAGAAAAAAATCAGACTCAAACACTATCAGGGGGACTTTTTGTGTCCTTGAATCAGTCTGGATTAATACCCACATTGAAATGTATACAGTAAGTCTTTCATACAAGCTGGCTCATAAATACACTTTATAGTAGATTAACAGGTCTCCCTGAAGGAACTGTGCCAATTCATTACAGGAGTTGATGTCTCTTTTAATGCATTTTGGAAGGCGAAGCAGCTGCTTTGTCCCATAGAGGAAACAGAAGCCCCTCAGCAAGCAATCATCATTGCCTGAAGGTCAGAGAAAGACTGAGGCAGTGGGACTAAAAGCACATCAGGTCTCAGAGGGTAAGGGAAGGAAGATTTAGCCTCTCGACAAGATCAAGATTGCTTTTCTGTTTAAGAAATATTTCTCCTGGCAGTGAAAACTTTGAAAGCAGTGACAAAGAAGCGATGGACAGTGATCAATGATGCCATTACTGTGGATGCTCTGGTTTCAGTCACAGTGAACGGCCAACAGAGACCAGCACTCAGCATCTCAAGCAGAGTTCAAAAGTGCATGTTAACTGATATGAGCAGACACAGAGAAGAGTAGGAAAAAATATTGCAGTTTTAACAATATGGGCTTTTTGAAGGCTGATACTGATACTGCATTTCAAAATAAACTTGCAGAAATTCAGCATATTTAAAGTAGATTGTTTTTGTTGCGCCAATTTGACAGTGTTTTCCTCCAAATTAATTTGCAGTAGCATTTTGATTCATTTCCGCCTTTAAAATGTTGAATTCTCAACCTATTTTATCTGTGAAATCATTCAAAACATTCTTGACCAAGAGAATAGTGCAATAAAACAAAATAGGAACTTGCAGCTATGGTCAAGCTGCTACTTCCTTCATATCAAATGACTGAATGTCTGATATTTATTTAAATATTTAAACATATATTGATCAGTCCCAACCAAATATCTGGACAGTCAATAGACAGTTTAGGCCACTAAATAAGATGCTCAGTATCATACCGTGGTGATTCCAACAACATCGAGTGGTTTGATCTGATGATATGGTTTGGCCAACATATTTCCCATGAGACTCATTAATAGCAGAGCAGTAACAATGCACAGTGTTGGAATGAGTGCTGACTGCAGACCTTTGAAATGTGGGTAGCACAGCAGACCATTAGACCACCACTGGTTTCTTCTCCTGAATCTGAGATCCCCCTCATTTATCCATTGAAGGGCTCTAGAGGTAGATGAAGGCAAAAATAGCTGCTGCCACAATGCACTCCCTGTAGACTTTTACTCAAGTGTCCGCTGGAGTGTGAGAATGGTTGGGAGTCATGAGAAAATGGGAGGAAATGTGTGGTGTCCAACAATGCCCAACTCTTCTGGGAGGAGGTGCAAAGGTCAAGGTGTTGAGGTAAGAAAACACTTATAGAACAGAAAAATGGTCAATACTAGCAACATAGTTTGTAGTTTGGCCTAAACTACATGTATGTGCACTGTACAATGGGGAAAAATAGGATGCTAGATTAGAGGTAAAAAATCTAAATGTATAAAAGAAACAGTCCAAAGATCATTTTTGTGCAGTCAAAGCCAGAGTCATATTAGAAGATCAGATTAATCTCTGTACATCCTGCAAAAGTTTCAGATGTGAGGTGGATGTGTAGCTTAAGAGTTAAAAGTAAAAAGTTATCACAGACTCAAATAAACCAGCCACCATCACCCAAAGGAAACTTTAAGTGACTACATTGGTTTGCTTTTTTGCCTGCAGTTAAGTGATTCGATTTATATCCATTTGATGTGTGTACATTAAGTACAGAGAAAATGTATGAGATATGTTTAACATAGCAGAGCACAAAAACAGAAGCTGGAGGAAACTCCTATTGCCTACCACTTTCAAATATGAACTTATTTAGAACCTTCCATCAACTCCAAAATGCCTTGTTTACATATCGCATGTTACTTTTCAAATTAGTATCCAATACATCCCTTAGTTAGCTACTTGTGTTTCAGACTTACAGTTATACCTACAATACACAAACCTGGTAACCAAGCTTTGAGGGCAGGACTTATATTTTAATATATAATATCTGTTTTGGGTGTTTTTTTACATTTTTAAGCTTACATGTTGCATAAATGAGAAACAAGATAGAAAGAAGACATGTCATTTTGCTACCCAGGTTAGCAGCTTCTTCCAGCTTTTTGCTTAGCTAGGCAAAACATACTGTATAGGACATTTCACTGCACTTGATGACAGAGATGAAGTTGAAATAGATCTTCTCACCTTATGGCCAGTAAGACAGCGGGGTGTAAATTGTCTGTCTTTTCCTTTCACAAAGAACAACGTCAATTTAATAAACTCTCTCATTTTTGTATTTTGTCAGATGGCTGATCACAAACAACTTTTTTAACCTTAGCAGCGGAGAAAGATTGTAGCTTTGATTGACGGAGTAATTTACTGGCCATGCCTTGAGTATATCTGAGTCAGTGTTTGGTGTTTTTCAGTCTAGATCTCTCTTGACAGAGATATCAAAGAGCATGCAACACTGCACTTCTTTAAATCTGACACAAATAAGTCTTTCTTTCTTCAGAACTGTGTGATTAAATGAAGTTTACTGCAGCCAGAGTGAGCTATTCCATTTCCACACACTCCGCTCATCAAATATAAAAGCTTTAAAAATCATCAAATGTCCCTTCAATTCAGATTTATTTTTAAAATCAGTTGCACCACAATTGCAACAACACAACTATGCTGAGACAAGCTGGTTGGAACCAGTAACTCAGACATGCAGGAGCAATTCCTCAGTACTGAAACCATGGACTGTCTTCTTGGACTTTTACATGAGAGTTTAGAGTTAAGTGCTACTTCAACACTCCTGTAAAACAGTTTTAGCCTATGATGAGTACTGGCCAATTCAGCAATGTGTTGTGCTAAAGTAGTATATCAGCACAGTAAGTCTTTTCTTTCCATCTGGAACAGATCAGGATCTAATGACTCATGTTTTTATATATTTCCTTCAGATGGTGAGCTGATCTGTTTTCAAATGAGTGTCTTGCAAAATAATTTTCATTATGCCAACCACTTCTCCTCTCTCTGCATACTCTAATATATGCAAAACAACCATATGAATCTTCTGTCATAGAGAGAGTTGCACATTTCTGAAGATTCAAACTACAACAAAGATGACGTAGCATCAAGTGTCACATTTGTTAAGTTGTTTCAGCTCATTGTTGTTAGTCATTAGTCATTAGTTTTGCAGGTATTTGGTCATAAACCAAAAGGAATCAAAAGTGATAACAGTTCAACTTTAGGGGGACATGAATGTCTGTACCAGTTTTTGAGACATTTCTCTCAGAACCAAAAGTGTTAACCTCATGGTGGCACCACAGGAAGAGTCAGGAGATCACCATTAAAATCATTTGGATATGTCATCTGTATAGCATGAATGCCTGTACAAAAAATGTGCCAATCCATAGTACATGATGAGATATTTCACAGGATAAATGAAAACTTTGACCTGCTGCTGGCGCTAGATTGACACTCTGATTTCCCAAGTGGTAATTAGTACAGAAACATACCACTTTAAACTTTTAGCTTTATTGGCCTCATATGACTGATCTGATTTTGTCATAATGCCCATGTACTTACCTGTGAGGCCAGGAACAGGTTTTGTTAAATAGCATCACAAAGTTTTCTTTGCCCACTTGATGGGGCTGTGCCTTGATTCAATTAGTTCTTCATGTCTTTTATGTAAACAAGGATAATTTAAGTTCAATCTTATGTCAGTTACTTACACAGAGTTAATGAAGAGTTGTTAATCTATAACCTGAACAACTTTTAGGAAATAAAATGCAATAAAAGTCCAAGGCCAACCAACAACCTCAAGATATAAGACATAAAGACATTAATGTGCAGTGATGGAAGAAGTATTCAGCTCCTTTACTCGAGTACCAATACCACAATGTAAAAATACTCCTGCTTAAGTAGAAGTAAACCATTAGGTGTTGTCAGCTAAATGTGAAATGTTCAAGGTATTAAAAGTGACCCCTGTGACTTATAATAATGTATGTTTGAATATGTAACATTACACTGTTAGCTGCTTGAGATGGAGCTAGTTTTAACTATTTTATATACAGTTTAGGCCTCAGAAGAAATGTTTAAATTAAGCTGTCTGAGAGGTTTAGAGGAGAAATGTGGAACTGACAACAAGCCAGTGTTGGGACCACTGGAAGTCCACTCATGAATTTGTTCATTGTGTGACTTAAAAGACAAGATAAGACATTCCAGTTCAGGGAGTGTCTCATGTGTCATACTGAGAACAAAGGGACATGTTGCCCCACAGCCCTCCTGCCAGGACCCATCTCCAAGCCCTCTCTTCAATCCATTCTTTTCTCCTCAGCCCTGCTACGAAGCAGAAACTCAGCTCTTCTCTTCAGTCTGCTGAGGAGGCAGCAGCTTCTCCTCTCAGCTCCAACAAGGGAGCAGGAACTCATTCTCAGTGTGACCTGCTCTCGGCAGGCACACCTAACCCAGAACCAAGACAGAACCTACAAGCAAGGTTCTCCCACCAGCAGCTGCAACACAAGCCTGCTTGCTGATTACACCAAAGGAACAACACAGCCAGTCAGCACAGAGCTGCTAACTGTTAACCAAGGAGCCATTAGCTTCTTCTGACCTGGACAACCAACGACTACAACCCTCGCTGCTTGGATATTCCACAACCACAGGATCTCAAAGGACTGGTAACTATACTGGGCATAGATAATTAGTCAAGCTAAGCTAAACACAGGACTGTTGGACTTTAATGAGCACATGTTGATTCAATAACTTGTTATTGAGTTTCATAGTTTCATTGTTGTGATGACACTAGGATTAGTTAGCCAAAGCACAAATTGATGTTAGCTGTGCTTCACACTGACACAGGATTTGCATGCTAACCTTCGCTTTACTAACCTGGCACCCCTCCATCCTACACACATCACACCAAGACACATTGGCGTTGGCTCTTCCTCCCCTGGCAGCCATCCTTGGGGTCAGCCATCTTGTAGCTTCCCTTTTGTTTAGTCCATGCGGATGACACCTTTTGGAATAACCATCTTGTTTCACTCACACACACAAACACACACACACTCGTATAAAGTACATGCTGTTAGACTAGTTATGTGTTTTTTTTGCTTTTATTGCCTTTTAAGAAATACATGGAAATATACATGCCGTGTCATTAATTTTGTACAAAATTGAATAGTGCCAACCTCTACTCTGCCAAGAAGTCAGAAGTCCTTCATTTTATGAGACTAAATCAACGAAGCACCTATCATTTTCCCTTTTAAGGGTGGTACCCCAAGGTGATCTGATGTATATCAGATCCTATTATTTAATATAATTAATAACTATCTCTCATAATTATTAATTATTATCGATAGCCAAACTGCCCATTAAGTAGATTCCCTACACCAGATATCTGAAACATGACAAGGATCCCCAAGTAGATACTGATTTTTTTTAAGAGGTCACAAGTCAAAATGGTTGGAAACCACTGATTTAATCGTTAACAATGTGTCTTAAAATTGTATTTTATAAACTCATATGTATATTAATGTAAAATCTGTAAAGTAACTAAGTAACTAAAGCTGTCAAATAAATGTAGTGCAGTAAAAAGTACAATATTTCCCTTTGAGATATAGTGGAGTAGAAATACAAAGTAGCATGGAATGAAAATACAATGACCCAAAAAAACAAGTACATCTACCTTAAAATTGTATGTATGTATGTAAGTACAGTACCTGAGTAAATGCACTTAGTTACATTCCACCAATGCAGTTTAACTACTCCTCAAAGTGTCATTTAAAAAGAACAGTAAATCTCAAGTTAACTGTTAACTGCATTGTGATATATATTACTGATTGAATGAATCGTAATTTCATAAGCAACCGCATGTTGAAGAAGTTTGTAGACTGTAACTCACCCAAACCTTAATGAACAGCAAAAGTAGCTTTCAGAACAGCTATGATGATGATGATGTGCTGAAGAAGCCCCCCATTGCAGACAGACATCTTTCTTCCAAAAGTAACATCTTCCTCTTGCCAACACATTTAATAACGCTTTCTTAATTTCTGTTAAAAACATTATTAAATATCTGACAAATTAAAGGAAAAACCAGCATACCAACATAAAGTATCTTAGTAAGGTATTGTTCCATCATGAGCCTCAAGAACAGCTCGCTGCCCCTCATCATAGATTACACAGCTCCACTTGAGAAGATAACAGATATTCCCTGTGTAGTGTTTTGATGATAGTGATGGAGAAAACAGTCTAAGGCCACATTCAGAACTATTTTAGCCCTATGTTAAAATATGTAGCTCCCTCATTCATTTGAATGAAACCACTCAATCTGTCATCTGTGTTGGCCATCCAAATATGTGCAAGTGCTCATTCCTGGTACTTCAGGAGGTAGAGTGGTTGTCCACCGATCAGAAGGTTGGTGGTTCGATCCCTGGCCCCTGCAGTCTATGTGTCTATGTGTCAAAGTGTTCTTGGGCAAGATACTGAACTCCCAAATTGCTCCCAATGGCTGTTCCTTTGGTATGTGAATGTACATCGATTTGGATAAAAGCATCTGCAAAATGAAATTGTATTATGGCCTAAATATAAATTCTAGCTGCACGTTATCATGATGAAAGATAAATAGATTATCAACTGTCTTGTGCTGTAAAATCCTGTCACAGGCCTATAGGCTGCCCCTGGTCTGTGGAATGCTCTACCCGACCATCTGCAGACACCACAAACTATCGACGGTTTTAAAAAGGGACTTAAAACCCACCTCTTTTTGAAGGCATATGCTTGAGCCAATCTGTGTCTTTCTGCTTTTTATTAATCTATTGTGTGTTTGTTTTCTTTGGTATGTCTTGAATCTGTAGCACTTTGAGATTTTGTTTCGAAATGTAAGGTGCTTTACAAATTATATTTATTATTATTATTATTATATATAAAATATAAAATGCTGCAGATTTTTCTGGTACCTGATCATTTGGGATCGGTAGGTGCCACTCTGTCTCCTTCTGAGTTACTGATTTATTTTGCTGACTGTGTTATTATCTCACCCTTTTTCTTCTGTACACTAAAGGGCAAAGTCCAAAGATTTGAATCATTTGACATGTATGAAATGTAAAGACAGAAAGAATAAAAGAAAGGCCATGTACAGTCTGAGCTGTTTGACCAAAGTTGCATGTCTAAAGTGTGTTTCTTTCCTTCAGAGCCCCTGAGGCATTTCTGTCCCAATTAGCAGCAGTGCATCTGTGCTGATTAGTCAACAGCGTTTCAACCCCTGCCAGCAAAGGAAGCCAAAAAATGGGAGAAGGAGCTCTTGGCCTACAACCCAACTCCCTACTATTCAAAGTCTAACAAGGTGAAGTGGCATGCATTAGACAAAGACAAAAGCAGTCTGTATTGCCAAACTGTTTGCCTTCCAAGGGACAATGTAAGAAGACAAAAAGATTCATTCTGCACTACTTCCATTCTCATTCAGCTGGGAGACAAAAAGGCTGAATTTAGTACCAGGTGGAATTTGCTTTGGGCTGTTACAAGCTGGTATGATTTCCAATATGAAAGACAACCAATAAATGTTACTCAAGAAGAAGAACTGTCAATTTGCTCAGGTTTTACTGGACCCGTAAAACGGCTGTATTTACTTAAGGCAATCGTTCAACGTTCTGGTAAATACACTTATCAGCATTCTGAGAGTGAAAGTGAAGTGAGAGTAGTGTGGGATGATTGATGTCAATCTCATGTCTGTGCCTTAAGTATGGAGCTAGGAGAGGTACCAAACCATGCACCCTCACTGTGACTTCAGGATAGGCCTCTTTCACAGAGGACATTCTGACATGCCACAGTAGGCAAAGCACAGATGTACTGTAAATAATCAAATAATAATGTCTGAATTCCATCTGACTGCTTTAGTTTGGTATTGATGCTGGCTCACTATCACACTGTCATGAGTTACTGACTGGAACACTTCAATAGGACAGAGCCAATGTTAATGTTATTAGTAACACCACCTGCTTTTCCTACTTTGACAAGTTCAAATGTCTGTTGTGAACAAGGCCTATACTGCAAACAGTCAGTGGAGGAGACAATAGTTTTAGCATGGAACTCTCTCTAAAACTTTTAATTCTTGTTTTGACATTTCTTTACAAACATTTTATTTACAATTTCTTTACTTTACAGGCATATTTTTCCCTTTGAACAAAGCCAGACTCCTTGGTTCCCCATAGCTTATAGTCTGTCTTTATACTAAGCTAGACTAAACCCTCCCTCCAGGCTAAAAGCTCAGAGGCCAAAATAACATAATGAATAGTGAGACATTTTGGGAAATACACTTTAGCATAAAGACTGGAAGCACAGGGAAAGAGCAAGCTTAGCTCTGTCCAAAGTTTCAAGAAAACAGCACCTGTACATTGTACTGATTATGTGATCTAGTATCTGTATCTGTATCTGGTTTGTTTAATCCAACAAACATAAGTCTAAAAGTTTTGGTTTTACAGGGGGTAATTGCTTGGCCGGGCTTGATTTCTTTTTTACTTTGAATACAGCCAGCCTTGCTATTTCCTTTATGCTGAGTTAGGTTAATTCCCTGCTGGTGCTGGCTTCATATTTAATTTATTTAGCTGTAAAATACTACTTACTTCTAAATTGAATAATGCTCCACAGTTTTTTATACAGCTGGACATTTTTGATGAAGTCATAATGATGACGATAACCTTTAATGTCATATAACTGATGTAAAAATGTAAAATTAAGTGTATTTGAGTATGTATTTTGAATAAGATTTAAAGAGATGATATGCAATTAAGATAAGATAAGATATTCCTTTATTCGTCCCTCAGTGGGGAAATTCACAATTAGCAGTACTCAATTGCAGGAGAAGCCTTAACTGTAATTATCTATTTTCATTTGATGGGGTACAAATTTGACAAACTGCCCGTCATCCAGTATGCCTGATGATTCTGTTTAATGATAATCACACAATTAATACAAATCTCCATTGGAGCCGAGACTGTAACCTCTAATTGCCATGTGTTGTGAAAAAAAGTAGTCTTTCTCTCTGTGGGACCAGTTCTTGTACACACACACACACACACACACACACACACACACACACACACACACACAGTACTGTGAATTAGCAGGCTGTCTTGGCAGGTTAAGTGCCAGGCTTGTGAGTCTGGTCAGGTTTTATCCCACAGTAAGCTGATGGTCAGGGGTCTGTTGTTTGGGCAGATGGTGAAGGGGGGTGGCATATGGGATGACTAATGACTCAGTACTATCTCTAAGCCAGGAGTATCCCAGTTATTAAATCCATACATCTCATATGCCACCACAATGTACGTAATACAGTTGTATTATTTATTTGCATTGCATTTATTTGATTACTGTATTATACCCCTTATGCAACTGTCCTGGGACTTCAACTACAGTATCCCTTGTGAATGCACCCCACATAAGCTGCCAGTTCTGACCACCACTCACATCACTTCCAAGAGGGCCTGATTGTCCTGGATGCTGAGTTGTATGTTTGGATGATGATGCATTATTAATGAGCAATATTATCTAACTAACTGAGGTTGACACATTCAATCGTAACAGCACCATCCATGTTGTTGCCCCAGAACGCCTAAGCCCAGACTAACCAGCTCTGCCAGATTTTTGATGGATGCTATCACATAATCACTGTACATGGACTAAGGTCAATTTCAATCACTTTATAGAGTTCAACTAAGCCCATATACAAAGCAGCTGAGGTGCTATTTGATCCTGCACTAAACAGCATGTCCTCTTAATGAATGTCTGAGAAAACACCAGAGAGTCAGTCTTTCTGGCATTGCTTGTTAAGTTGATGCTGTTAGAAGGGCTTCTAGCCTCCTCTCACCAGTACTGGCCATCACTGTAGAAAGCACCCTAATGCTTCTTCTCATTAGCCTGTCAGCCCATGGTAGTTATACTCCTCTCACTGGCAATGACTGCAATAAGAGCACAGTTCCTTCTAATGTGTCTGTCACACATTAACCCTACGTTACACAGAAGCTCTTCTGTCTCCATCTTGGGCATCAAGCCTCTGTGCACTTCCAGAAAGCTTTTAAACTTCTGAAGCTGCTGGCAGCACAACAAAACATTAGGGTTTGCCCAACCCTTTGCAGATGTAGCTCATGTCCTTGGGCTGCTTAGCCAGTTTACGGCACTTCTTTAGGTATTGTGGTAGGCTATAAAACTGCCTGGTTTTCAACATTTACCAAGTCTAAAAAGGCAACACTCTTAGCATATCAATTATAACACAAGTTAAATATACCACTCGTGCAGATGTTTTGCTCAACACAGTGGATTGGAAATATGAAGACAGAGTTAAGAGTTTAAGTTAATAAGTTGCTGTATGTATGAAACATAGCACACAGCAACACAGCATATCAGGAATTTACATCCAACATTCTCAGCAGGTTCAAGAAGAAATGTTGCCCTTCATGTAGCAGGGTAAAAATATTCAATTGTCATAGCTCGTTTTCAAAGGCACTGAGAAATGTCAAATTTCTGCATTTAGTTTGAAGGATCCAAATATTCAGATGATTGAAAAGTTGATTTGGAAGGATGAGGTTTGAGAAAAATGTTGCCTTTGACTGAGCAGTGAGGACTCCAGGAAGCAGGAAATTAATGTAATTGATGGAGGTTTTTCATTTATTCTCTGAGTAAAACTGAACTGGCCAGCCATTACCAGCATATGATATCATAATGATGCACATGTTCCAGGGGATGACTATCACTACTGAGCCGACATTTCCTGCCTCTGACAGGTCACACGCATAAACAGCACAAAT
This sequence comes from Holacanthus passer, assembly GCA_025331565.1. Taxonomy (NCBI): domain Eukaryota; kingdom Metazoa; phylum Chordata; class Actinopteri; family Pomacanthidae; genus Holacanthus; species Holacanthus passer. The sequence goes on along the minus strand of JAFREQ010000072.1, from coordinate 1,207,388 downwards.
ATGTCAGTCTTATGGCAGAGAAGGGTGAAATGACATTACCAAGAGCAAACAACTTTAAAAATATGATCTGTAATGTAGAGTACAGACAGCAGCACTTTGAACAATAGGTTGCTGCTAAAATGTCTGTAAATGTATATAAGACTTAAGACAACAGATGACTAGCAGTAATAAATTCACCATATTCCTTTGAAAATATTATTCAGCAAATCCGCTTTAGTGTCTTAAGTTTACGTAGTTTACAATACATATTATAAGCTAATGCAGTGCTTTATGATCATTTTCAGTCCAACTCTCAACATGCATATTAGTGTGCTATACACATTTACATTGAAAAAAGGTAAATATGTGTATTTTTATGTAAAGTAACTATGGATCAAATGTCTATTTGTGATGTGAAAGCTGTTGCTCAATGCTGACAAATCCAGAGATTTTTTTTCTCTTTCTTTCTTTTCTCGCTCTCTTTTTGTTTCAAAGACCAAAACAGAGCTAGAGGGAGAGTTAATCTTGGACTTGGATGTGTAAACAAATTTACCCTTTCAAATGAAGCTCTAGCACAAGTTCAGCCAGGAAGACAACAATGCTTCTCCATCACAAGCTATTTCCCATCTCTCCTACAGCGCATGCTCAATCACATTTCCCGCTGTCAGTGTTTGGGGCTGTCACTGGGAATCAGCTGTCTCACCAGCTGATCTCTTCCATCCAATAGCACAGTGTCACACCCTCACCTTAGCCAATCGTCTTCGTGCTCTCCTTTTAAAATACGATCTTTTTCTGTCTCTAGCACTTTCATGCTGGTGATTTGCACCTCCACCTCCCCATCTCCACCTCGCCTTCGCAGAATCATCATCCACTTCATCACTCATCTGGCTTCACAGTCTCCAGTCGCCACCACCATCACCAGTGTCAGGACTCCGGGGGGTTTATCCAGCGACGGCTCAGACAGTAATTCTTCAATCAACACATCTCCCCCCAGAGTCCAAAAACACCAAAGATTCTCTGTCAAGTTTCAATATCAATATCATCGTCAACGTCACTTGTTGTGATAAATTATCTTTCTTCATGTACTTGCCTCTCCTGATTGAAATATATACGCTGATAATGTGTCAATGTTTACAACCTGTTGCACTGCCCCCAACTGGGCAAAAAATCCATTAATGATAATGGATAAATAAACTGGGTCATTAGACATGTCATCAAAAGGAAGGTGGCATTGAAATATTTTTTCAGCTTTTTGTGGATGTTTGGAAGAGCTAACACAAAGCTAAAATAAGTTGGTTTTTTGCTGTAGATTGAGAATAGTGCATTCTGACATAAATAATTAGTCACTGTGGTTACAGATGTCCAGTTCCCCTTCTCAGTGATTAGTCATGTTCTGTAAAGAGAGCATCAGTATAGGTATATTATGGAAGCAGTCACAATATCAGGAAGTTTGCTCTCATATCCTTGAACTGTGACTATAACAGACCACTAACAAAGTAATTAATCAGCCAATGCAGACAGAGGCCAATCATTGATCTGTTGCCATTTCAGAGTAATGCTAGAAGTCATATTTATATTTACTTCTTTTAGCTCATTTATGATGTGCTTGTATGATTACTTATGTGTTAAAATTTTAAAATGTTACAGTAATGGCTAATGGCTGATGGGACTGATGAAGCACGTTGGTGAATCAAGCCAGTTCTGCACACCATTAAATATCACTCATCTTCTCCATGTCTTGGACCTTCCACACAGAGGTGAATTAATGGCCATAATGGCCAAGGTGGAGTCTGCTGCACCAGAATTTATGTCCTGCATGTTGACCCAGGCAGCAAACTCTTACAGCATTTTCACATTATGCAAAATTGGTAGCAGCAACTTTCCTAGCATCCTTTTGCTGTAAATAAGCTAACAATGGGCGAGCTAGACCTAATGCATTTATAGTTTAATTGGGCCTGACACTTTATTGTATTTTCTTCCCACTTTGCTAATGCCCCAGGGAGCTCTGGTCCTGCCTGGTGCCTCATTTGCGAAACCTGAGCTCAATCAAGACGATAGACTCCTCCAATAAGACCTCCTGATTGTGCCGTGTCAGAGCTTCTGTCTCCAAGTCAACTTTCTGAGTGGGGGAGATAGCTGCAGAAAGTCGAATATGTCGTCCAGACATGCTCATTAAGTTTGACAGGGCCACCACTAATCAGGTCTTTGGTTGACGCTGCAGTAACTGATAGCCAGGCCAAAGGAAGTTAGAGCCGAGGAAGTGGTTTTACTGCTGCTTGGACATTTTCCTCAGTTTTCCTTTGATATTGTATGTCTAGACTTAAACACTGTTTTCTGTAAAAACTACTACACATAACCAACTGGATAGTGTAGACATTAATATTCTACAGAGGCCTTACACTGGATGATATCCAAAGTGGCCCTGTGATCTCTGCATATTCTTGTCACGAGGACTAGGATGAGGAAGCTATCTTTTGATATTTTTTCTGCATCCTGGCTTCATGATCAAATTTGACTCATATGATTTCATCAGTAAGTCATACTCATGCCCTCCCTTTGACTGACGTCATGTCTGTGACTGCCTGACATGTCAATGCCTGAGTTTGTTGCATATTTTGTCAGAATGCTTTTAAGGTTGTGGGTCAATTCAAGCCCCCAGAAACAGCACTAGGCTGTTAGGTGATTTAGGTGTAGGGACCACAATTGGTAATGTGGATCATGTGATGCACACTGCCCCTTATACAATCATTACAAAAGGAACAGAACAAATGGTGAATTAAATTTTATAAGCCCCCAGAATCACAATTTAAGCCATTTGGTTAAATAAAGTTTTAGAAGAGGATTGTTGCACCGAGCAGCACAGGAGGCTGGTTGCAATGAAATCTTTTCCTACTGTACTGAAGTATGAATATCAGTGGACTGGAAGGCTGCTGAGTCTAACTGGACTTGCTAACTTAACTTACAATTACATTTTCTGTAACTTCTGGCACAGTGAAATGTATCTTTTTAAGTAACTAAAAACCAACACAATGCACACTATAAAACAAATAAAACAGACATTCAGAAATAACACTACTTTGGTCTGTGCCACAACTTTCTTTGTAATCATTGAGTGTCTAGATGAAAATTCATAATGGTATTGCAATGCAATCTGATCATTAACAGATTGAACAAACTAAACCTGCTTTATGTTGTACTTCTATAAAAATATAATAAATAGTCATTGTTGTGTAAAGTTTGCTCTCATCAGGAAACAGGGGAAATTGGGAATAATAGCCTGTCTCTAATAGAAAACCTGGTTCTATCTGGCATCAAGGTAAATAAAGGCCATTACTTTGATCCTTTAATGCCGGCTCTTCCTGTCATTGTGAAGCACAGTTCTCTTATGTGCTTGGCTGAGGAGCCAATGGTGCGAAGCTACCATATGTGGGATTATGACTGAACACCTCTAAGTCAGAATCCCACCTAGACATATGGATACCATATTGCTGCAGACCTTCAGTTGGCCTGAGATGGCCAGCTTTAGTCAGTGAGTGAGTGAGTGACAGGGCTGCAGCATGGCCAGCGGATGGTCACCCCTCTTTTATCTCGCATCACATGTTTGTGAAGGACCTGAAGCTAAATCACTTGTAACTGACCTGATTCTGGGTCAATGTTTCCTATGTAGTAGAAATGACAGCTGTAGCTCATTAATCGGAAGCTACGTGGTTCGATCCCTGGCTTCTGCAATCTGCATGACAGTGTCCTTGTGGCAAAGTGATGAAGACACTGAACCCCAAATTGCTCTTGTGAATGTGTGCATGGATGGTTAATAGTGGTGGCAATATGTTTCCAATCAGCCACCAGTGTGTGAACAGTTGAATGCTGGCTTGTTTTGTAAAGTGCTGCATCTATATAACAATTTTTATGGACTGCTATATAAATGCAGAATCTTTGGTATGTCATTTCTGATAAAATCCTGCCAAATGTTATCACCATGTCTTCCTCAATGAACCTCCCCTCAATCCTGATCACAATCCAGAGAGCCCCAATCCTCCACAATCCAGCAGGATGTGCACTGACACAGCTCAATTAGTTGCCCAATCAACTATGACAAACTCCATACAGGACTCAACCGAGCGTGCTGACTGATGTGGTTTTCTACTTCCTCTTAACTTGCAAATATACTTCAAAATTAACTTTGAGGAAACTGAAGTAAAAAAGCAAAGTACTACATGCAGCTGGTGAAGCATGAGTCAGATATTTAGTGATGATGACCCAGCCCCTGCCAAATGTGAATATTTCCATTGCCCTGCCCACAGCAAAGCATACAAGGCTTGTGAACAAGAGGCAGCATGTTGAAATATTATGCAACACTCATGTGCAAACACAGAAGTGTACCTCACTAAACTCTGTGATAAATAGTGTGTCTTTTGGTGCTAAGAACATTTTGTACATTTGACTGACATGGTTCTGCCATGACACACTGGAGATTCTGTACCAATGCAGATGTTTTTACAACAGCCATCTGCATCCAAAAGTCACTAAGATGTTTGTAGTTATGCAAGGAACTGTTAGTGTGTCAGGAGATAGGAATGGAAGACTGTGATGAGTGGTGTGCAGAGACATTTTAGCTCTCCACTCATCTGAACTTTGACTCAACTCCTACTGAGAAAGAGAAAGAGCGAGGGATTATAAACAGTGCAGAGGCTTTATTAACTGTCATAACTGTTGCCCGACAGGAAACAAGTGAGGCGAAAAGACAGACAGAGAGCTGGCGAAATATGACAACAGCATGATTCAGACCAGTGTGAGTGCAGCACAGGCCAGTAGACTCAGAAATCAGCCCTCTGCAGACTCACAAATGTCTAGAGTACAGCAAACAAAGAAATGAATAAAGTGTGTAATGTTGCTGTGTGAGTCACTGCCTGTGGGTGTGCAATGATAACAGATGACAAACAGCTTGAGGTACAAAAATAACCACCATACCGCCACGTATAATCAGACAAGCAGGAAATATTAAAAGTATTATTCCACTACTTTGCCTAGTAAACCTGCTCCACATCCCCACTCATTATTACTCACACCCTGACTACCTCTAAGGTGAGTTGGCAGCCTGTCACAGATCAGCAATAAACTTTTTCCTTTTTATTAACCATAACCAGGATCTTTCCCAAACCTTCACTAAGTGTTTCTGATGCCTACCCTTAACCATAGTTTATTTGCCAACCACGATCTCTTTCCAACATTGACCATCATTGCCATGTGTAGATAATGAACTAAATGAGGACATTGTCACTGAACATAATCTAGTCCAGTGTCTGGCAATAGGGTTGGGATGAAAAAGTATATCATTAAATTATGAGAGGTGTTTCCTTTTTTTTCCTTTTATAATTCATTGAGTTTTGCATAGTCTGGAGGTGATATATGAATCAGTGCCAATGGACATATTTTTTTGCTGTATTTTGATTTCATAATCTACCCAGCATCTTTAAGGAGCTACTTGTCCATATGCCTGATGAAGGTTGTGTCATCCTGAAGGTCATGAATAAATATATATACCAGTAGTAAGTGAGACAGTGTGCGAGAGTTTTTACACTTCTAGGTGATTAGAGTTAAAAGAAAAATGTACCTTAAAACTATCTTGGACTCTCATGGTCTCATGGTTAGTGTTTTTCCTCTTCTACAGTCTGCTATCTACCTAAACCTCTGTTAGTTATTTGTGAATATTGTTAAATCTTGTTATAGCTTTATTTTCATATTTGGCGTGTAGGTAGGCTATTAATGGAAGGTCTGTATATTATTTATATTCCTTAAAAATATGAATTATATAGAAATATAACTAATACTTCACTGCCTCTCTGGTTGTTTTATTACCCATAATGAACACATGAATGAACACTTGCCAGGTGATTATGTTCTCAGCTCCAAGACAGTACATATGGCACTTACCTGACTGTGTGTAGAGTGTATTAACATGGTGACCAGACATCCTGGTTTTCAGCAGAAAACACACTGTCCTGACTCATCTCTGAGATATTCTGCATATGTCCTGGTATCAGCTGCCAATCCTCCACAAATACAAGCAGTAATATTTTTAAATGTATCCCACACAGCCCAACCCACACATGAAATAACCTTTCCGGCATAGAAATCATAACAGAATTACGAGCTTGTAAATCTGTCGCTCTTACTTTGTTGTGCTGGTTGCCATGACAGTGAGGCAGCTGTAAGCACTGATTCTTTGTCGTCTCCTACAGCAGTTGTTCCTGTCAGTTACCAACCAGTGTAACATCAGTCATGCCATGAAGATTATTGTTTTAATGAAGAATCAAATTTACCTGTTTCTCCACAGTACCTATTTTAGCCACTGTGTGCCCGTCTATTTTTGGGAAAGCGCTCTTCCACAAAATATACACATGAATGAAAACTTCTGAAAATTCATACACTCTAAATTCTAAAATATTTAACTGTGAATGAGTAACTAGATTACATAAGAAACAACACATACACAGCTGAATCAACCCGCTAGTTAATCCAGTAATTATCTGCTGGGCCCCTATAAACCCCCTGTTTCTTGCACTCTGTGAGCAATGTTTACAGTTTTTCTGAGACAGAATATTATATGGCCCCAGGCTTACTGTGTGTTTTTTTGTTGTTGTTTTTTGATTAAACACACACCTGAAATAACATAAGGTTTAAAACAAGATTCTCAAACAGGAATCCTGTTCAAGACAGTGCCCTTGATAGTAGAAAACCAGAGATGTTTATGCTCAGCAGGAAATGTTTACCACAATCACTGTGGCAAGATATTTCACACATATTACATATTACGCATATGTACATATACATATTGGGGCAGTGGTGGCCTAGTGGTTTGTGAAGCGAACTTGCAACCGGTGGGTCGCCGGCTCGAGTCAAACTTCATGTCAATCTCTCCTATTGTTCTTGAGACATCTCAGACTGGACCAAACTGGTGGACAGACCAACTGCCCAAATTTGCCATCACTAGAGCCAGGTCACTATACCTAAAAAGGCAGGATCCTCTTTAAGGCCTTGTCAGGTCAGTTTTTGTTGTGCTTTAATGATGCATGTTCCTCCAGCCAGCATGCAGTACATTTAGCCTGGCGCTTTTGGGACCCCAGGAGTGCTGGGTCTCTGAGGCAGTTGCCTACTTAATATTCTGACCTTGAATATTTGTTACATCAGACTTGTAGTGATAGATGTAAAAAGAGGTCAACTGACCTTCAGGTGAACAACCCAAACATAACAAATGAACAAAAATCATACATACATCATATGACTTTTCATTATGATTTGTGGGAAACACATTTATGACATGAAAGTTGAGTGCAAGTGGCTTTACCTGCTATAGAAAATGGAGCTGGCTAGGTTCTTTTATAGATATTCACAATGATACTGTCTGACATCAGAGTTAATGGAAACTTGGCAAATCGCTGCCCCAGGAAATCATGCATGTTATGCTGTTTGCTCAGCAACCTTAATCTCAGCAGATCGATGCACTAATGAGTACAGATGACTAACAGAGGCATCGTTCGTTTCTATCGCTTGTAATGACTTACAGCCTTGACAGATGGTCAACAATGGTGATCTTCCAAACTAATCAATATTCCAGGCTGAATTGCATGTCCTATACATACAGTATAGGCTATCAGAAGATATATTAATGTACAAAACACACAAATACACACATGCACACACGGACAGTGTTAGCAAATGATGACATTGGTACCCAATGCTAAATGGATCGTGTAGTTTGACCATGGCTGTTTGTGTCATGTCACTGGCTACACTCTTTTATTGACAGGTTGTCTCACAGGTTGCCTCATTATCAAGACATGAAAAAGAGTAATGTTCCTTTAAAGGAGCATTTTCTAACAAATTTCTTATTGTATCTAGCCATGCAGATAGTTTGGTTTTATATGGACAGATTTTAGTAAACCCACTGCTGTGATTTATACTCCTGCCCCAGTACAATGCAGGTGAATGACATTTTGTTTGTGATGCTTAAAGCATCAAAAATGGCTGTTATTCAACCTGAGTTGTTAGTGTGCATAGATGATCTGTCAGGAAATAATCCTAACTTTAATGTTTATGTCATTCCTCATGTACTATCAAAAGGAATTTGTGACAAAACTGTTCTCCGTAGCACAAAGTATACTATATATTTTTATGTCCAATGTCTTTGCTAAAGTAATAGACACTCAGTAGAAAGTGATTCTGCTTCACTGTAAATAATTTCAAGAACACCTAACCCAATCTGACATCACTCTCAGCAGAGATGCAGAGAGCATGACAGTACTGTACAAATAACAACAGATGTAATTTGATGACCTTGTCCTCTAATGACAACATCATCTTTGAATAAATCATTTGCTAATCACATTACTTGGACTGCTGCTGAAGTTACATTTACATCAGAAGTCACTATGACATCAGAGTCAAGGTGTTTGTTTTAGATAGCGGCATCCATCCAGAACACTAATCCATAAGGATTACAGCAAACGGTTCCACTGCCAATGTTGTGCGTCAGTGATTAGAATGATCACTACACAGTGCCAGTAGAGGGTTGTGGGTTTGATTCCCAGTCCTTTCTGCAAGGACTTTCCATCTCCATTTGCATGTTCACTTCCTGTAAGTCAGGTTGTCCATACTGTAAGAATAAATGTGTTTGTTAGCATTGTGATCAACTGTTGACCTATCAAACCAGTCTACCTGACTTCGTCCTAGAGGGCACACAGGACACGCCACTCTCTGTGTCATCAGCAGGGGTGTGTACAGCTCTAAGGGGAATAAACCCATGGAAGGCAGCTGGCCCAGACAACATCCCCGGGCGTACAATCAGGGTCTGTGCAACAGAGCTGGCTGAGTGCTTGCAGACATTTACAACCTGTCCCTCGCTCAGGCCTTTGTGCCTGCCTGCCTGAAGTCCACCACCATCATGCTCCTCCCAAAGAAGAACACAGTGACCTGCCCCAATGGCTACCGCCCCGTTGCACTCACCCCCATTGTGATGAAGTGTTTTGAAAGGATAGTCATGACACACATCAAAAGGACCATCCCAGCCACCTTGGACCCCCTGTAGTTTGCATACCGTCAGAACCGTTCCACTGACGATGCAGTCAACGCTGCCATCCACACAGCCCTCACACATTTAGAGAACAAGGATACATATGTTAGGATGCTGTTCATCAATTACAGCTCAGCTTTCAACGTAGAAAACCTTTAAATTCCTCTGTACCCACATCAGCGAGGATCTCACCTGATCTCATTAACACAGCAGTTGATCAAAAAGTCCCAGCAGCACCTGTACTTCTTAAGGAGACTGGGGAAATTTGGCATGTCAACCAAAATCCTCAGTGATTTCAGGGGTACAGTGGAGAGTGTCCTCACCAGCTCCGTCACAGTCTGGTATGGAAACTGCACCGCTCAGGACAGGAAGGCTCTCCAGCGTGTGATCAAGACAGCACAATTCATCTCTGGAGCAGCTTTCCTATCACTTCAAGACATCTACAGCACCAGGGTCATCAGGAGAGCTCACAACATTATCAAGGACAATACACACCCACAACACACACTCTTCACACTTCTGCCCTCAGGCAGGCGCTACAGGAGTGTGAAATCCAGGACAACAAGACTGGCAAACAGCTTCTATTCACAGGCCATCAGGCGGCTGAATAGCAGCATCAAACACTGTCCCCCTCCACCTCCCATTCAATCACTCCCACTCTAACAGCAACAACAACAACTGGACTGAACAATACAGACGTCACTGTTTGCATCATGTGCAATACCACTGTTTACATGTTCTACATTTTTATGTGGATACTGTGCAATATTAGTTGTGAATACCACTGTTTACACTTCTTACACATAAAAAAAAAAATTACATTACATGCGTACTGTGCAATATTTCTGCTGCTATTTACATGATGTGCAATATTTAAGTATACACTGTCACGATTTCAGTTCTTAATTGGACCCAGGAGCAAGACACAGACGAGGGTGAAGGTAAAATAGATTTATTAAACAAAAGATACTCCAGGACTTACAGGAAAAACCAAAACACACAGCACAGGAACTACAAAGCTCTAGAAAGCAGGGGACATGGAAAAGGGACGATCTAGCATCTTGCAGGTGGAATCAGAGGTCTTTTAAAGCTGCCAGTCGTTAGTAGAAATTGGGGACAGCTGAGCTAAAGAGAGCCCCAGCACCTGAAGACCACACCTCCAGCCACTGAAGCAACACAAAAACAATAAAAAAAACAACCCTAAACCAAAAACACTGGCGTATATAACTAAACATGTACGGAAAACAAACTAGAAAAACACCAATATCAACTAAGAGACCTTAACCATGACATACACATTACATGTCGTATAGCACACTTTACTTTTTTTTTTACTTTTGAAGTTTTAACTTTTTAACTTATATACTTAAATTCCTTCTTTTTATTATGTTGCTATTTTTATTACCTTTATTCCTTCTATTTTTGGACTGGCGTGAAGGGAACGGACAAAGCAAGAATTTCATTGTATGGCGTAACCGCTGTGTTTCTCACTATACATATGACAATAAACTTCTTGAGTCTTGAATCTTGAATCTAGTGCATGATGGGATAAGCACCTGTCTCATGACCCTACACAAGACCAATTCAGTATAATAAATGTCTCAGTTGGCAGGGAATAGTGCCTTGCTCAAACCGGACATAAAACAGCTGCATAGTATTTGCTGCTTAATGAGTGTTTCACTGAACAGAGAAAACAGTTTCTCAACAAATGAATGACAGAGGGTCATTGTCTTGAATCACAATCTAAAAATTGAACCACCACCTGAAAAAATATTTTAAAAAAACATTTCTTGCTAAACCATGCTAAGTGACTCATGGTCAATCCACAATTGAAGGCTTCTTATCCAACCTCCGCTTCATCAAGGCTTCTCTCGGTAAAAATTTGGACTTCACGTTCTTGGTAACGGAGTGCATCAAAATTCAAGTGATGTAACACTTACCAACACCTCTAAAGCTCAGTAATTAACATGCTGTATCATGCATATTTAATCAAGACACAAACAGAACGTAAAAATGACCATACTTCTTGACGAACTAGAATTACTACAAATCTGCCAACCAGTAGTTGCAGTTTACATCCATGCCTGTCCAGACTCATATAATATAGTATGTATTGAAGGAATTTTCTTTGATGGAATTACTATTAAAACTATTGGACAATGCTTCAAATATGAATGTTGCTGCAAAGAAGTTACAAATTCTAAAACGTGGAAGCGTCATACACATCTTTATTGTTTTTGCAGAACACTACGATGTCACAGGGAAGTTGACCTTTGACCTTTTGGATATAAAATGTCATGACTTCATCATTTTATCCTTTCAAATCATAATTAGCATAGTCATAAATAATAGTCATAATTAGCGTATACATTCTTAAGTTATGGCCAAAAACATTTTTTTTGAGGTCACAGTGACTTTTGACCACCAAAATCTAATCAGTTCATCCTTGAATCCAAGTGAACATTTGTGTCAAATTTGAAGAAATTCCTTCAAGACATTCCTGATATATCATGTTCATGAGAATGGGACAGACTGGCAAACAGACCTGAAAACATAATGACTCCTGCCACAACTGTCACCAGCACAGAGGCCTAACAACATTTTATCCGTCTGCCTGGTGCCTGTGTGTGGTGAAAGCAGGATGTCAGATACAGCAGGCGAGCACAGGTTGTAGCAGGGTTTTTTTAATATACTTTTTTATTTACATTAGAGGTCACTCACAGTCACTGCACCTGGCTGTTGTTCACCAAGAAGTAGTTACACAACATAACCAACCAGACATGAACCATGAACCAGCTCTAGTTTCATAGTTAACACAGACATGATATTGATCTTGATCTGAAAGAAAGGGAAGAACTTAATCTCTCAAAATGCTAAACAATTCCTTCAACATGGCAATCCTGTATAACCAGGCACGGGCAGGTCTAGTGATCACACTTGAAACAATGAAACACAGATGAAACTGATTGTGCAGAATTTTCACACCTAAATCAAATAACATTATCATGCCTAGTCAGCCACCAGGACTGTTTTTGTGAAAGTCTATGAAACAACCTTTGACACTTAAATTTACATCTGATTAAATGATGGATGTCACTGATGATGTGAATACCAAATTGTGGACAATACTTGGCCAAGTTGGACGAGAAATTTTGTGTGATCAGAGATGTGTGAGTAATAGTCAGTAGTCAGTCAGTGGCTTTACTGCTTGTAAAAAGTGTCAAAAAGTATGAGCTTTTTTTATAGACACAAGCTAGGCACATCATCGCAGAAGAAACACAACAACAACGCAACTCAAGAGCTGCAGGAGCACAGGTGCTGCACCAGTTGACAGATACTATTCCAAGAACGCAGCTCTCCAGCTGCCTGTTCAGCGCTGTGGTCTGTTGTTTTTTGGTTCTGCTCTCTTTCCTGTCTCTCCAGGCACCGCCCTCCCTCCTCCTGCAGTGGGTGGCTGATTACAGCTTTAACCAAGTACTTTATAACCTTTGGAATACCAAACTGACTGACCAGGGAACCAATTTCCTTTCCAAGACCTTTAAACAGAATTTGTTAACTTTGGGTGTTTCTCACTCAGTGTCCAACGCCTACTATCCAGAATCACAAGGTGTGATCAAACGCCTGATTCTGCTCTTACTGTCAGTTTTTAGGGTCCTTGTGTGGTGGAAAGTTTCTGATACAGATTGTTATCCAAACACCTTAGCACAGAAGGAAAAAAGGGTTGTGCTAAAAGGTTTGAGTCCTCTCATTCTAGAGACATTCTAGATGCAGGACATCTCTGCCGTGTTCTCCGTGTGTTTGTTCTGGTGTTTGTGGGGCTGCTTGTTGGCTGGAGTGTATGGTAGCCAGTTATTAAACCGGCTGCACCAAAGTCAAAACCTAATAAACAAGTATTTTAAATTAGTTGGCAAAAAACAACAAAAGGCATGTGAGGCGAAAATAAAGATCTACCATGTTAGTTAGCTAATGTCATGTAATCTTAAACTTGCCATACAGGCAATGTAACATTAATGTTATGCCAGACTTGAGATAAGTCAGAAAGTGACAAAAAGTCAAGTGTAAGTTCAAAATATGAATGTCTCATTTCCAGAAGTAACCTAGATGTTATTATTGGCTGAGTTGGAATTGGTTAAGCTAAACAGTAATGTAAACATTGACTGGTCCACAAACTAAAACTTTCAATATTATTGCCAAAACAGAATTTTTAAGTTATTCCACTTAAAACACACTCCAGAAACCGACTGATTGTGATCAGCTGGGGGCTTAAATGTTGACATATAATGGGTTAGTCAGCCAAGATGGTGGCGGCCTACATTGGGCCTCAAAATTGTTCTTCAGAAATCTATGAGTGACAGAGCTCCCACTGTTTGGGAAAGTTTTGAAAGTTAGCTGCGTCAGACTTGGTTTCCCTGCCTCACATGGGGGACTATATTGCTACCATTGGTTCTACTGTGTTCAGCACAAAATCAGACCCACTACAAGGGTACTGGCAGGGAGAGTCTGACATCTCAGCATTTGTAATATCTCACCATTTTATGCTGTGCACAGTAATGGCTTTTGGTATGAGAAATGCACCTGCCACTTTCCAGCTTCTGATGCACCTAGTGTTAAGGCAGTGATTCCCAAACTTTTTCTGCAGGGTCCCCCTTGGGACAATAAAAATATTTTTGTGGGCTACTTTTTGCAAATTACATTATTAATATCTATAAATGCACATCCATAATTGAAATAAAATTATTTATTATGACCTAAATAGCACATATGTCGACATACACACAGACCTGGCAACCCCGTCGCTGCGCTCCCCCAGTTTGGCAACCACTGTGTTAGGGGACATGCCCCATTGTAATGTGTACCTTGATGATTCAGTAGCATACACAAATGGCCAAGCAAACTATATTTCCAGTCTGAGAATGGTGTTCCAGTGGCTTGCTGAAGTGTCCGTTACCTCTAACTTTACCAAATGTGAGTTTGGTAAAGCCACAATTACTCACCTAGGGAAACAGGCTGGTCATGGACAGGCCTATCCATTGGATGCAAAGTTGCAGTTGTGTTGTCTTAATCAGCCCCCACCACTAGACGTGAACTTTGATTTGTAAGAACTTCTCTGTAGTAGTTGCTCCTCTTACTCTTGCTCCTGTTTTGGCTGCTCCTGACTTCTCTCTTCCCTTCAAGTTAGAAGCTGACACTAGTGCTTCTGAAGCCAGTGCCATGCTGTAGCAGGGTGGAGTGGGAGTTGTGTGCCTTCCTGTGTGCTACTTCTTGGCGAAGGTTAAACACCACCAGATGAACTAGTCCACCCCTGAGAAGGAGACGCTAGCTATAACTCTCACCCTGCAGCACTTTGAGGTGTATGCTGGCTTCAGCCACGGAGTACCATAACCATAACCAGCAGTTATGTTGGGCCCTTCTGGTGCAAGACTACACAACATTGAAATTAGGTACAAGAAAGAGGCAGACAGTGTTGTGGCTGATGCACTTCCCCATGGTAGAGATGTTTGACCACTTAAATATGTTCTTTGGTCGTCTTATGGTGGTGGTTAAAGTGGTAGGTTCACTGTGTGTGGGAATTTGAAAGTTATGGGCTACTCTTGTTCCAAAGCTATGAATTTGGTCATATGGGAGTAGTGTTAAGTGCTGTAGTCTGTTGTTGTTTTTTGGTTCTGGTCTCTGTCTTTCCTGTGTCTCTCCAGGCGCCACCCTCCCCCATCCTGCAGTGGGTGGCTGAGTACAGCTGTTTCCACTCAATAATCAGGGCCAGGAGTTAAAAGTTTGGGAGAGAGCTGCAACCAATGCCAGTAGCCCTTGGCCCTGGTCATAATGATCCATACTTTGCATATGTTAAACTAAAATATTCCAGTGGATTTAAATACATTATGTTATGATTATTTGTGTCATGTTACACTGCCTCTGTTCACAAAGCATTCTGGGAATATTCTAACACTCCTTTCAGAGTCTGCATCTGTAAATGCTTCATTTGGAGGACCATTTGGAGGACTAGATGACCACTAGCCCTCAATGCCCAAAAGAAACAGGACACCCTACCCTATGTGGCTGCACACAAAATGAAGGGATAGGGCCAAGTGGAAGGGCTAAGGAAGCGAGTTGGGATTGGGCCTGACAGAGGTGAATAACAAAATAGTTGGTGATTGATTCTGCCAAATGGGCTATGGTTCATTAGTAAAACTAAAACACTTTAAACTGAGTGAATCTGGATTTGACTTGGAGATAATTACAGGTAACGGTTCTGACCTTTGTGGGTGCAGGTTTGCAAAGCTGGGTCTGTGCAGGATTCTGGTCTCTCCAGCAGGAGGAGGAGGGGAGATGAGGACCCATGGGTGAGATGAAAGAGACAGCACACATCCACATACTCAACAGATGTTGCTATACACACACACACACACACACTGAAATGCATGTTTATATTATCATAAAATGAAAATCTAACCCATTGTCTGCATTTAAAATCAATATATTCATTTTAACTGGAAAACTATTGCACATGATAAACCACAGGGAGGAAAATGCTGATGAGCGAAGTAATTGTGAGGTCACTGGAAGGAGCTGCAGCTCCAAAAAAAGAGTCAAATGACAGCAGAGCTTTCCAAAATTATTATTGAGGCAAAAGAGATATTCTGAGCAGCACCAGCATAAAACAAAACAGCTGCTTGATCATTTACAATGAAGGGTTTTCAGGAAAAATTCACATGCAACACAGAGAAAAAAAATATGTCGTGACAACTTATATCAACAACATAGGCCTGAGCATGAATGAGATTTTCCAGAAATTGTGAAATAGTTTGATAAGGTCTGAACTCCTACAAAGAAAAACATCTGCAGGCAGAGAGTGGGAAACGTTCCAGGAAGAACTGAGAAGGATAAATACAGGAGAAACTAAAATCCCACCTTGGCTCATTTAGAACAAAAACCACTATTGTTATCATTCATTCCTGCTGAATCTTAGTATTTATTGTCCTCAGCTAGGAGAGGGATTTCCACTCAGGTCTGAAGCCTGGACTGACTGTGGAATTGTCCACACCTACACTAGATATTCTGGACAGGCATCAGTGAGAGAGAGATGAAATCAGAATCAGAAAAGAGGTCAGTGTTTAAGCTCAGCACAATGGGGTTGGCTGCACACACTTTTAACTAACACAAAAGTAACTGCCACAAATTTCAGACTTCAGATAGACATCTAAAGTCACTATGTACATATTGTACAAAATCATCAGTAGTTTTTGTAGAAAAAGGAATGAATCATTGTGAAAACTGCCTCACTGTCTGTATTAATATTACCACTAGGACAGGCACATTGCAAGTCTCAAGTGCAGCAATTTGCCATTTGACTATGGCTGTGGTTGAATACTCAAAGAAAGTCCTTTGTCTTTTCCTTGTCCTCAATAGAAAATGTCATGACTTCATAAGGACTTAGGAAAATACAACAGTGACTATATACTTGGCTACGTAAAAATGCAAGAGTGGATTTTGATTGGTGTGTTGCTTTAAATGTTGCTGCCACAAGGAATTGTGGGACGGCATTATCCCCTTTCCTTTTGCAAAAGATGGTCCATTGTATCCTATGCTAAGGAAGGACAAAGCTTTTACCATGGCTGCCATTTACATACTTGAGGGTCATGTCCCGAATTTCCCCTCTGGGGGATCAATAAAGAATTATCTTATCTTATGTCACTCAGTTGTGTTCATGTCTACTAACTATTCAGTAGCAAGTGATGTATCTATACCACAGATAGCCTTTTCAGCATGAAAGCTGCAGTAGCAGTAGATAGGAGCAGGCAAGTGGACCTCACCCAGACATGATATGTGTCACTTTGCTACTACATTTACAGTTATTTTTATCCACCTTTCACTCAGAATTATAGGGTAACAGTATCTTCTACATTAAAAATCTATTAAAGCAAAATAAAATGTTTGAGCAGTACTGGGTAGACATAACTTTTTTGTGTAACTAACATCAGTAATGTATTATTAGCAAGGAGTGAAAATAAATAGAGCAGGATCCAAATAATGGTAACATAGCCAAGTGTCTATGCGTCTAATGGCTCACATGGCTGAAATGTGAGCATTGGTAAACAAAGTTTGGCATGAGTTTGCAATGACTGGCCCATGCCATACTTTATAGGCTGAAAATATAGTCTTTGATTTTGTGTAACTAACTTGCATTTAACAAGTCTGAGAGCAAGCCTAAGCCTAAGCCTAACCCAGGGGGTTGTTTCACCAGATTTGCAACATGCAACCACTTCCCCTTTCATGTATTTTGACATGTTACTTATAAATACCATATTTCCACCCAATGCATGAACATGCAAGAACCCTGTAGGGCCTAGTCTAACATCATTGTGACATTTTATAAAGCAGAACTAAAAAACATCTTTGTAACTTGAAGGTGTCCTTGTGTTCATTTTTTGGAATATATTAATCCAGAATTTCAAAAACCTTTTGTATAAATGTTGCCCACCATCTGTAGAGTTTCTTCACAGTGTGGGCCAGACAACCATTTTGAGATTTCTAACCTTGAACCATCAACATTAGCACTTGTGTTGGCATACTTCCACAATTAGCAACACTCAATCAATTTCGAGAAGTACTTCTGAGAAAAGCAGCTCTTGCAATCTCATTTCTTACAGTGTTTCACCATCAGTCCAGCTGATTGCAGGTCCATGTTATTTGACTTCAGCATATCATTTTACCCATCAGAGCAACAAGAAATGACGGGCTGGTTTTAAAAAACAATTTTATTGTTTACAAGAAAATGATATGTTTTTTAGTCAACAACAATGGGGCCCAGGGTCACTTTAGCTTGCCACTGCTCCCCTAAAGAACAGACAGATTCATTTGGTACCAGAGATGAAGAATAAATAGATTTACTGCTGACATACAGTACCTGTATCTGTATCTGTATCCAGGTCTCGAACCTTCCTCATTCCACAACTAGATTCACAACAGGCACAAAGCTGGTCCTTACCACCAACTGCCCTCCACCTATTCAAGAAGAGTTTATTGTCATTGAAGACATGTTGAAAGTCATTGACGAGATCAAAGTTTTTGAAAAATGTTTTCATACCGCTTGTCGAAGGAGCATGCCTTGTTCTCAATGGTAACTGCAGATGAAGCTGGGATGGCCTTCAGCTCACAGGTGATAAACATCTGTTGAAATTAGAAGAAGGGTAATTTTATCCAGAGAATCAGAGAACTGATACTTTGTTTTGTTCAGATTTTTTTCTTTAACTCACCATCTTCAGCAGACGAAAGCTGAGGGCCTCCACCTGAAACTGGAGTGTGTCAGGCTGAGGCTGAGGCATGAACCTGGACCTGGAACTGCGACGATCACCCAGACACCTGGGAACGAACATGTCAAACATTAACATCCCAAGAAACAGGACAACTTTTAATGTATTGTGCCTGTATCCAAAACCTACCCATGGTTCTTTATGAAAGCGTGTCTGGGATCGGAATTGGAGTCTGGCCTCATGGTAGCGACACAGCTGTCCACCAATAGTCTGAGGGGTGTATGACTGTACTGCATGACTGATGCCTGCATCTTGACAACATCTCTGTGGGCGTACTTATTGGAGGTTCTCTCAAATTTCCAGTCATCTAAAGCAAAATAAACTCATGTTTTGCAAAGTCATATTTTACTGCTACTGTATATTCTATAGTGTGTTCTTATAACCAACCTGTCATGAGCTGCAGAGAGAAGTACACCTGCTCCTCAGCCACCTCAGTACCTTTGTAGGCCCTCCAGGAAGGATACAGAGGACCACTGCTCACAATGTGCTTCCTGAAAATGAAACTGAGTACAGTTGTTACACCAGCATCTGTGCAAAGACCTGCACACCCAATACTTGACTCATATGGGAAAGGACAAGCAAGTCAAATCTACGTGAACAGTTCTTTCAATTCTTTCTTACCTCATTCATTTGTGCTCATTTTAAAAGGTATTTAAAAGTTTTACTATACACAGCCACCACATAATGAGGACGAACTCACTGCTTTGCCCATCTGTTGAGAAATGTCAATGCTTCTAAACCTTCAAATCCCTCAGTTGTTCTTATTTACTCATTTGAAGATATTCTCACAAATAAGAAAATGATTGGATGTTCAGGATTAACATATGAATAAATCAGAATATGATGGTTTTGAGAGGCTTGAAGCAATCTTGAGAGCTTGATGAGGTCATTTTGCAAATGCTTCTTCACAGTGTGGTCAGTTTTAAAAAGTTAAAAGTGAGAACTAAAATAGTAAGTTGTAAATCTGACACCACCTAGTGAAGAACAATACCTGCCCTAGTGTAATTGTATGTATGCTAGATGACTTTTAAAGCATCTCTGCCTTGGTTTTAATCAAAGTGAAGGATGTGCTGTTCTCCGGTCAGTGTGGCTATGTCCAGCTACAGTAGCACCAGTGTCTGTATGGGCCAACCTTGGAACAGACTAAACAAATCTGTAAAGTTAAGTAAAAGCTGGATTTATACTTTAGGGGTAACATCAGAGCCTATACATCTAACCTTTATAGCCATTCCATGCACTACAGTGTCAGCTATGCTAACAGGCATTTCCTCCAAATCATAACTTCCTGTCATGCTACAGAAATACCACACTGACTGCAGATGTAGCTCTGTCCTAAATCCATACCGTATATTAATTATATACAGTATATACTACATACTATTCACCACAGAAAACATGCTTTATCATTTATACAATGATACACACTGGGACATTGGAATGTAACTTTCAATTAAACTTCACACACACACATAGCAAAAAGTTTCATTGTTTTCCAAGATCTTTCTGGGGCCATTTCCCCACCACCCACAATTTGTTTACTTTTTTCCAGCTGTGAGCAGCTCCTCCGTTTGCTTTGTGTAATGCTTTGTGGGAGAATAGTGTGCATCAACAGTACACTCAATCAGCTGTATTTGGTAGGAATACCACCCGGGGGAGAATACTTCATTTTGTCACTTTTCCAGTGTGAGTAAACTTCCTTAGCATGTATGTGGTATGGATTCGAGACAGAGCTTGTTTTCTGTATCAAAAACACCAATCAATCACCATATCAAGTTTCTTCTGAGGAAACTTCACATTCAGCTGGAATGTGTTTTCAGTTTCAGATGCTGGTAGAGATTGTTGTAAATGAAAACATAGCAATTTGAAGAAAGGCTCACTAACCTTAACAACTGGAATATTTTGTGATCTAGTAAAACCATAGAGGTCATTAATGGCTACAAAAGTTATTTTAAGTAGTTATCTGCATAAGACCAACCTTCCCATTAGTGCTCCATGTTACAAAATAAATGAAAAAATGATTGCTTGCATGATAATTGCTTTGGGGTATAAATTTAAAGCATGATATAGCCTAATAATGTACAAAACATCTGTGTAGTGCACAGTACAGCTTTACATAATTCAGGCATCAAAATGATTGTCTCCTTGGGATTAGGGCCTCAGTTAAAGTAGAACCATTGACTTGAGATTTATAAACTTTTATTGTGGTTTGCTATTAGAAATAAAGCCGGTTTCTTCACTGTCCCACAGTTAACTAAAGTGGGTCTTTGTGGGCTCATCCAGATTTTAAGTCACCTTGGGTAGTGGCACTCCACTCCAATGACAGCACTTTGGCTCCTTATGATGTGACTTCTGCCAGACACTTCAGGGTTATAGACCAGTGTGAAGGCATAAATGAAGGCATTCTCTGTCATCTAAGGAAAAGAGAACCAATGTTTAAAATATGATTGACATTACTTGACTAAAAGTGTAACATCAATGCATTATAGCAATAAAAACCTCATACCACAAATGTGCTGCCACAGTTGTGCAGCTCACATTCAAAGACCAGCACATGAGACAAGTTGTCGATCTCAGTGGCTGAACAACCACCAAGTGTGATTTCCTCCGGCTTTATCAGCTTGCTGAGGCCCAGTAGATCCTGGCTAATTTCCACCTTGATTCTACTTTCCCCACACCTCACAGCAACACCGTTGGTTGTTGCTGGCTGCCGCACTTCAAACTTGACAGGAGGCGTGTTCACTGGATCCACTGGATCTTCTGGAAACTTCCAGGAGAGTGGTTCACCTGGTGGCTGGATCTGCTGTGCTTGGAGCCCGCCAGTTTGTTGAGCAGACTGCCTGGAGTGCTCTCTCTCAGGTCCTGCTCCTGGCTCAGCTTCCACCTCTGCAGGCTTCTGCACCTCTACCCCCAAGTAGATTGGCTTTCTCATACTGAGGAATCGAGGGTCACTAAACCTGACACATACAAGCACACAGCTAAACATAATAAACAGCCTGGACCCCATTGTTACAGGCAGACAGTTTTCTATGAAAAGTACTTAAGCATGACCACTGAAGCAGACAAAGGAAGTGACTCCTCCCTCTGCCTAATTAGTTGAATCCCTTTCCACACATGTGGATCTCACAGCTGCACATCCCTCACTAATTGGTCAGTCTCTGACCTGCACATACATGGGTTTTATGAAACTCAACCATTCAGTATCAATCCACAGGCACTCTGAGAATCTGGAGGGCAAACTGAGTGGCATTTGTCCGGGCATATGTCTTGCTGTTTAATGGAAACCCATATTAAGTAAAACTTCACAGTTATTTTTTCAGAAGAAAAGTACTGTAGTACTATACTTAAGCATTTACACTTCTGCACTACATTTCAGAGGAAAATATTGTAATATTAATCTGATATCTATAGTTACTGGTTACTACAGATTAAGATTTTATATACAACACATAAGATGATCTTATATAAATGTCACAGAAAATAGTGAAAGACCCATAGCAGCTTCCCAGAGCCCAAGGTGTCCGACCAATGGTCCAAAGAACTTACAATAGAACAGAGAATAGATAAACTAGTGCTTTAGCTCTGTTATACATATTATGTAGTGCTTTACATGAAACTGTGAAGCTGTATATAAAGTAGTTTAAATTCATTCCATTTCGCTGCAACATTTGCTTGTAAGGGAGTATTTTTATGTCATTGTATTGCTCCTTTTGTCTAAGTAAATGATCTGAGTACCTCTTCCTCTGCTGAATAAAACCAAGAAAAGTCTAATGAATGAAAGATATGTATTGATATCTATATATTTCTAATTAATAAATAAACCAGATTTAATGAAAATCAACATCAAGCTTATGATTGAGTTACTTTGTGATTTAAACTGAAGGAAAACTTAAAGAGTTTGAGTTTGTCTAAGAAATTAAGTAACATACAAGTAAGTAACACACAAGCCTGTTTGTTGCAGAATTTACAACTAGAATGGAGCCACTAAATGCATGTAATGTACAGATGGAAACATGCCCAAATTTCCAAGAGAAAAAACTGCTTTACTCCAGTAACCCATAAGTCCAATAATACCAACAAATTCAGATATAATGTGTTTTAATATTATGAAGTTCTATCTTTGTGTAAGCAGAAAGATTTTTTTGACTCATTATTACAGAAAAAGACAGAGGGATTTAGAGAATTGGAAAATTTGGAAAGAATGATACAATAAAAAATAAAAGTAAACTTAAGTGAGATAATAAACATTCTAATCAGGGGTGCACATAACTGGTATGCAGGCACACATGCATGACAAAAATTTGTTGTTTCAAAATGTGCCTCTGTGTACCAGGCAGCAACTGTCAGCGGTCATCAATACATGTTTCTCATCTGCATGTGTTTTAGATTAGACATTCCCAATGAAGCAACGTTTGTGTGAGATGTCCAAAAAAGCAACAGACATTAAGTGGCTACTTTGGTGTTTCACCACCTACAAAGAAATGTCAAAGTAAACCTGAGCAGAAGACTCCCAGATATGCCATGGCTGGAAGCTATGATGAGCACATCAAAAGGTGGTGCAAGATATGTCATTCCACCTCTAACAGACAAAACAGGTGTGTTTTATACCGGCTCAAAGAATTTCAATCATCCATTATCTGATAAACACAAAGGTGTAAAGAGCACATGAATGTGGCACAAAGTATTGCCAACAAACAAACTAGTAACAAGCTGTAATGCCCAGTTGCCCATTTGCTAAATGACAAAACAAGTTAAATGGAGAACAACATCAAGCTCTGTGTAATGTTTTTCTCCTAACCTCTGTGGTTAGAGTGAAAATAATACATCTGCAGCCCCGAAAACCAAAAGAATGAGCTGAAAGTTACTAAAAAGCTCTGTAAAACTGGAAGAAACTGATGAGTTGAGTAAGATTTTTTTTTGGGTTCATCGTAATGAGTGACTGTTTTCAGTAAGTAATCATAATGCATATGTCAAATAGTGCATGATTCCAAATGGTGGCGTTATCACTTTTAATTGACAACTGTCACCATACTTATTTTACTATATTGAATATATAGGAATTATTATATTTTAAAAACAACCACTTAGACATTCTTGCATTTATATCTCAACACCTGTATACAGCACATACTTGATTGATTGGAATTTGTAAATGCTTAGTATTATACAGTGATCAACTGCACATAAGCTTATCATGACTGTATGTGGAGCTTACTGGGTATATACCTTAATGCATTAAAAGGCCGATGCATTTTCAAAGTCCCCTTCAAGCCAACTAATTAAAGTAATTTTCATGATCGTAAAGTTATCCAAAAATTATGCCAACCAGCATCAGTTTTCACAGCAGTCACACACATTCTTCCTGAAACGTTAGTCATTTTGGAGGTCAGCAGTCTGTCAGGGAGAGGGGGAGGCGACCGAAGCATAACTCTGCCATTACATCTGCCTAACAGCTGCATTACAGTATTTAGCCTACATATTATACCGATGCCCCGGGGGTTTGCCATGTCTGTCCCTGAATGAGCCATTGAGTCTATTGATGAACAGAGAGCATCAGGGTCACCAGGGAAACAGGAAACTAGACAGCAGAAGCCATTCCAGTGAGTGACTAAACTAAATCAGGCCCTCTACATTTTCAACCATATTTCATGGTAAAATAGAAACATTTAAAGGATATTCATAATGAATACTGAAGTGCTCTCCAGTCCTGCTGAACACTGATCAGATGCTGTGTATCTGTAGAAAAATAAATCAGCCTCTAATCAAAATCAGACACTGGCACCAGGCTAACATACAGCAGGATGACTTCCAAACCAGCTGAAGGTTGACGTGAATGTACATGTACATTCACACATTCCCATTATCAGTGCATGCAGACATATGTTCACCTTCACACTTGTTCTTGAATCAATGTCAAGATTTCAATGTCAAGATTTTTTATCTTAAAAGATGTTCTCTTCCAAAATGAGAATGATGCATTATTCATCACTGTTAGCAATAAGACAGGGGGTCAGATGAGACAGGAAACATGATAAATACCATACCTCACATGTAGTACCATAGAGCCAACTGCTTTGTAGAATGAAATATGTGTGTGAGAGGGGGATATCCTTCTTTCCAAAGCAGTAGTGTGACTGAAGAGTAGTGTGTGTGAGGCTCACTGCCAGCAGAGTTCAGTCAGGCAGATGCTGGCCTGAAGGATCTTTGGCAGACTGTGGTTTATGCATAAAGGACAAATGAGGGCAAATCTCTGCAAAAGTAAACTTTTCAGTCCAGCAGCAACAAAGCACTGAAACTACAGTACAGTCTTCAGAGGTATCTCCTGCAGTGCATGGTCATGTCATCTGCAAATGGAACATATCACAACAGGAGGTCAGAGAGCTGATTTAATAGACGTTAAAATCGTCAAATGTCCTGTATCAAACAAGTTCATCAGTGAATATGAAATGTAACTAGACCAAATACACTCATTTAATTACTCAATTTTAATTTTATTTTAGAATGAAGGATCTTTTTATCTGAGAACCATTTGCTTTAGAAAACATAATTCATTTCATTTTTATTGCAGTATATTCAGTTTATTTTAGCTCAGGTAGATAAGAAACAGGTCTGAAAAAATAAATGGCCTGTTGTTGATGTGACAGGTGGTAGTTAGTGTTCCAACCTCCTGGTGTAGCTCCTTCAACCTATATCAATTGTAACACGTCACAGCTGGCCGAGTGGCCATGGCATAGAAGGGAGATGCACACAAAAAAGTACATTTAAATGATGATTTTACTGAAGTAGATTAATAACTAAGTTAATTTAATGTAGGCATGGTGTGTGTAATCAGGAGAATCAGTAGTGTAAGTGTGTGCATGAGTGGAGGAACATGGTGGTGCAGTGTTGTAAAGTGCAGCAACACAAATCAAACCAAACAAACCAAGATGTGATCTCAGGCAGGAGGAAGAGAGAGAGACTGAGCTCCAGAGGGATGTTTAAAGCTTCTGACACAGCAGGCCCAGCTGTACCAGATCTGCACATTAAATCAGGTCTACCCCACTCTGCAGCTCAGCCTCTGCCCCGCCCACCTGCAAAACCTGCAGAGCAAACAAGGTCAACAGGTTAGAGGGTTGTCACACACAGTAGAAGAATTTGTGTCTCAACTCTTAAACTTAGGTGATTTAAAAGACAAATGATGTAGTTATAAAACCTTTCAAATATATCTTTGATTTTTGATTTTTTTGCTTCTGCCTCAAGACTTTTGTTGTTAGTTTGAAAGGTCAGTTAGTGGTTTGTTGTGGCCTCATTTTTATGTCACTTTCAAGAAATCTCATTATGAAATCATTTTGTTCAGCCATGCTAACATCATGGCTCTGGGATGGCAGTTTGGGTCAGTCGATCCCAGACTTAAATATGTCACAATTGGATGGATTACTATTATATTTGGTTTAGACATTCATGGTCCCCTCAGGATGAAATGTAGTAATTTGGTGATCCTCTGACTTGTCATCTAGCGCCATCATCAGGTCAAATTGTAAAACTGCTGAACATCAGCATGATGGCATTGTAATTGTATTCACATGCTTTTGTTAGCATATAGCACAAAACATCAAGTACAGCCTCACAGAGCTGCTAACATGGCTGCAGACTCATATTCTTGTTCTGTGAATTGAGAAGATTTTTCGTTATAGTACTAAATTTCTCTAGTGAAGAATATATAGTTTTTCAGTGTGTGTGCAGTCGACTTTATGTTTACATTGCATGTATTTGAATACTGTTCACTTAAGATTTTGATGTTATTTTTGTAGTATTTTAAAAAAAATGATGTACTATTGCTATTGTTACTGTTTCTATTACTACCTGTCCTTTAGTAAATCAGGATACTGGAATGCTTCATTTTTGCTTTCAGGTAACATCTGAGGGCAACATGAGTGGCCAAAGGGCCCTCAAATAGCCCTGTGGTTAGTTCAAGTCCACACTTGAAGTGCAAGGAATGTTAATGGAATTGTCAGTGGTTTGATGCGTATCAGTCAGACTGGTGTATTTTTCATAGTGCTAGTAATAATTGTAGTGTAATCCTCCTCATCATCATTATTCTATGATTATCATGTTGTCATTAGTGGTTATTCACCTTGACACACACAAATCATTATATCCAGCAAAATGGTGATATTTGTGACATCCATTGCTAAATATGGTCCATAACTGTAATATCAGTGAGTTTTACTGCACTTTAATGCCAGTAAAGTCTGCTGGGGGGAGGAATGACCTGATCTTGGTTAGCTGTCTCAGCTGAGCAAAGCAGGACTGCACCACTTTAGTCACCTGAGAATCAAAGGACAGGTCAGAGTCAAAGATGACACCTGAGTTGTGGGCCTCTTTGCGAACATTGTTAGATAAGGTACCCAGAGTAGAGGAGAAGTTATTAATACTGCTAGAACTGGGTCCATGGGGGTTAATCAAGATGATGTCTGATTTTGAGTCATTTAATTGCAGGAAGTTTTTGGACATCCAATTTCTGATTTCGGCAAGGCAGGACAAAATGCAAGAAATGTCTGCGGAGCCAGGCTTTATAGGAAAATACAACTGCGTGTTGTCTGCATAAAAGTGGAAATCAATATTAAATCAGCACAACTTTTCCCCTAGGGGTAGCATGTAAATAGCAAACAAGAGATGGCCCAAAATAGACCCCTGAGGGACCCCACAAAAAAGAGCAGCACAAGAGGAGGAGGCATCTCCAAGACTGACAGAGAAGGACCTGTTTGTCAAATAAACCATTTAAGAGCCACATCACTGATGCCAACATGATTCTTCAGACAGTTGATTAAGATATTATGATCCACTGTATCAAAGGCTGAGCTGAGATCGAGGAGAATTAAAATGGAATACAAGCCAGTGTTGGCTGCAAGCAGTAAGTCATTGGTGACCTTGACCAGAGCAGTCTCAGTGCTATGTAGGGTGCAGAAACCAGACTGAAATTTCTCAAAAATTTGATTGGTATTCATAAAAGAAATAAGCTGCAAAGAGACATTTTTTTCTAAACTCAAAAGGCAGCTGGGAGATGGGTCTGAAATTGTTTAAAACAGAGGGGTCTAGTGAGGGCCTCTTTAAACGAGGGAAAACAGTTGCATGTTTAAAAGATGAGGGGAAGATTCCCGTGGACAGGGAGTAGTTAATAATGGCTAAAATGTCCGGACCAACCGTCTGAAGTACAGCTTTTGAAAACCAAGTGGGAACGCAGTCTGAGGGGCAGGTGCATGATCTTGCAAGAGCAACAGTGCGTTCCAAGGTTGACAAAGAAATTTCATCAAGTGGTCTAGAGCAGAAGGAGGAGGAGGGTAGGAGTCCATATCTAGTTCTGTATGATCAACATTAATGCTCTGTCGAATCTCCACTATTTTATTGTAGAAATACAGTAAAAGAAATTCCTCGCAGTGCTCTGGTGTGGATTCAACAGGCTGGCTAGTGTTAATGGTCTTAAAAAGGATTCTAGGATTGTGCCCCCTTTAATGATAAGGTCAGAAAAGTATGTATTCCTTGCTTTTTTGATGGAATGCTGATAGATAAACATCGAATCTTTAAGAGAAGCAAGGGAGTCTATCCTTTTTTAGTATATCCTTTGGGTGGGAGGTTTGGGCTCAGTAGAAGGAAGAGGAACTTGGAAGAGCACTGCTTTGTGTTTAGGGACAGCAAAAAGTTCACATCATCCACACAGAAACTATGAGAGAGCACAAGGTCAAGTGTGTGCCCTTGGTCATGGCTGGGCTGCTTCACAAATTGGGTGAGGTTAAAAAAAAGTATCTAAAAGATGAGCTGCCCCACTCAGTTTTTCATTTCAGGACCAAAGTCTGAACCAAACACAAAAGAGCATCAATAAGCTTTCTGTTTTCAGCTTCAGTGGGATGTTAAACTATGTTAAACTAACTCCAGGTATGAAAATGCAGATTAAGTGACTGTGTCCCTACTGTGGCATCCTGCCATAATGTACACAAAAAGATGAGATACAACATTAAAACTGTTCCAACTGCATTTCTTTTCAGCTCAGACAAAAAATCAGACCGTAAATACTAATTTCTGTTTTTAAAACCAAAAACAGAATTGACATGAAAATCATACACATACATGCACCCAGCTTGTGTCAAAGGAAATGGTTTATAGTGGTTGCTCAATGGTAAGTACCAGAGCATATCTCAACACTTGCAGCAACAAATGCAGCAGATAATCTGAAGATGCAGAGAGAGGTGAACAAAGAGGCTGTGGTGGAAGAGGTATTCAGATCATTTACTTAAGTAAAAACACCCAAATTTTAACATAAAGATACTGCATTACAAGTAAAACTTAAGTAAGCATACACAAGTATTAACACCAAATTTACTTAACACATAAAAAGTAAAAGTACTTGTTCTGCAGTGAAATGTCTCCTGTGACTGATATATGACTATGTATGGCATTATTAGATCATACTGGGTGGAGCTAGTTTTAATTGCTTTATATACAGTGTAGTGAAGTTAAGTTTACTACAGTGGTTCTCAACCTGCAAAGGGTGAGAAGATAAATCTGAGGGATTATAATGATTAAGGGGAGACAAAACAAGAAAAAAAAAACTTGGTTTAACTCTGTTTTTTCACTCTGTTCATACTGTTTATACTATTCATATTGTATTTATCCAAGCATATTCACATATACCACTCACTGTTATTTATAGTATATCTCCATTACTCTGCATTTTACTGCTTTTTTTTCTGCACTTCTTAGATGCTCAATATTGTGTCAGTACTTGTACTCTGTGCAATGACAATAAAGTTGAGTGTAATCTAATCTAACAATGTGTTTTATTTTATAAACTCATCACATATGTATTTTGTGTAAAAATATAAATCTGCAAAGTAGCCAGTAACTGCAGTACAGTACATAAGAAAATGTTTGTGGTGTAATATCATTTAATACATATACTATATGATATTACACCACAAACAAGAGATATATATCATGAACGTGTGGCTGAAAAATGTGCAAGAGCTACATGGTGTTATGGAGTCTGCATTAGGATCCAAATCACTCTCCTGAACCGCTGCCGCCAAGATCTGAGGCTGTTCTGAAGGCACAGGTGGCTCCTACCTAAGAGTGTTTAAGGGACATTCAGTGATCTGCCACCTTTCCTGATGTTCAGCAACCTGTAGGAATGCCCCAGCACCGACAGTGCTGATCTGCCTCCAGCTATGGAGGGCCATGATTGACACAAATAAAGTGCCATTCACACAGCTCGTTAATTAGAGCAGATCCAGACAGAAATGACTGAAACTGAGGTAATAATGTGTCCATGCAAGTTACTGATGTGTCAGACTGCTTTGCCAGTCAAATTCTGGCTTAAGAATGAGGATCTTTAGGCCTCAGAGTTGAAATGTGGTCCAGGACTGGTCTTTGTGAGGTAATTTGTTAGCTAGTGATCAATAAACCTATCGCCCCTCTACTGACCTATCACAATCTTTTTGTACAATATAAATCTTTACTGATTGGACCATTTACTGATCGAACAGTACCTTGTTTTCCCGTGGAAGTGGACTGGAGTCCGTGCCCAATTTAAAATCCAGGTTGAGTCAACATTCTGACTCTACTGTGTGCAACAGTTATCTAGGCCACCAGGAACACGGAGTAGAAGTGAAGGGAGCCTGTTAGAGCTGAATCACAGTGCAGAGATGGCAGCTGTTTCCTGTTACTGGTTTACAAGTTGAATGCCTGGATATCCACAGAACTATTAAGTGATAAAGCTGTCAGTTTAGAGCTCAGCAGAGAATCTCAGGGGAACAGGGAGAGCCTGATGCTAATGGGGTGCTTGCTTAAATTACTCAAAAGGGCTTGAGTACACTTAGGAGGCTATTGTTTATGCAGTCACTGGTTTCAGAATTTGTCTTTTTACGGTTACACTAAGAAAAAAACTCTGTTGTCTTTGTACAGGATGAAACTCTGCATCTTCTCTTAATTTCAGTGTAATTTATTATTGATGAGGGTTTTTTTTAGATTTCCCTTAATAAGTTAATAGAAAAGTGAACACATAATCCTGGTGTTGGCTCCCTTCCTTACTTGATCTGTTCATTTGTTCTGGAAACACTCGTCTTCTTTAGCTCTCTGCTGCCACCTGGTAGCCACACGCGGTATGATTCCATTATACTGTAACTAGAGAACCAACTGCTTGGGCACATTTGTAACACATCCACACTGATTTGTTGTTGTTAGTGTGTATCATATGTAGCATTTACCATTTTGGTAAATAGTAAATACAGAGAAATTATAACAATGCTGAACTGACTGTTTTCCCTTGTGTGTCACTCTTTTTATTTGTGTGTATTTACTTGCAGTCCAACAGTATGGACACTATTAGGCTGGACTGATCTATGCACTTCATTTTCTCTAGTGTCACTTTTCTGAAGTAAATCAAATACAAAGAGTGACCTGCTGTTGGAATTACTTTAAAAGTAAGAATTACACTTTCATAATGAGACAAATGTGGGTTTTTGAAGACTCTCCTTACGTCAGCTGAAGTTATTTCTGTTACTTTTGTTGTAGATAAAATTATTTTACTTTCTGATTTGGGGCTTGTTTCAGAGTTTGGATGTTACAGATATGTTGTTTCCAGAGTATTATGGGATAAATCTTGCCATCTGCAGCATCAGCAGGTTACGAAAAGGTTTCGACTGTCAGTTTTTATTACTACTTGGATGATGTTGCTGTAATTTCTCCACCAAAATCAGGAGTGTTTCTCTGTATAACAGCCATTAACTATAGCTGTTGTCCAGTCTGCTTTTTAAGGGAGACACATACAATGTTTGTACCAGAAATGTTCACTGTTGTGATTTTGCTGTATTACTTTTTGCAGAAAAATCTAACGCTACACCAATGAGACTTTCAAATGAAAATCATTATACTATACTTTTTGGGGGGGTTCTATTTCATGTTTTAGTCCTTTGAAGAAAGAATCTGTTTACATCTATTTGGTCTGGAGGGGACAGATGACATGACTAGCAGAGAGCTATCTGAACTACGCACAGTACGTTTGATTGAAACCCATTCTGGGGAAGGTGTCAACCAACACAAACCTCCACATTCATCAGCTAAATAAATGCAACGTTCACTTTCCTGCTTCTTTTCACAGTCACACAGTGTGGTGAAACACAGCACAATAAAAACTGTACAGCAGGTCACAAAAGATGCAAAGAAATATCCTGTAAAATTAGAGAATTATAAATGGTGCTAAATAAAAATGAAAGATTATAATATGTGAACAAATCTTTTATTCTGGGACAACGCTAGTAAAATACATACATATTTTATCTGTGGAATACTGTAAGTAGAAAGTGGGTTTCTCACTTCATCGACAAATTTGTATTTATACTGATATTTCCTCACAAGGTGAATGTTAACCTCCAATAATGAAAAATAGAGGACAGCACTCGGGTGTGTTTTTGGTCAGTGTTTAACCTTGTTTGTCTCATCGCTGAGGGATCTGATATAAAATAGACACACAGAAAATAAAAGTTAGATCAAATGTTATCCTATTTTTTATGTTTAAAATATCTGAATACCGAACAGGATTCAAAGAGTGTTCAGATGTATTCTTAACATGGAAATCATTGCAGCAGGCACATTTTCTTCTTTGGATAAATTTACAAAAGAAAGCTGCAGTGTTTCTAGTTATAAAAGCCTCTCCAGTACCAGCAGGTACAGTTGAGACCTGAAGCTATGAGCAGGATGACCAGCAGGGTGATGAACAGGCCTAAGCCAATGATGGTGGCAGCGATGGCCCAGACCAATGTCCTCTTAGACATGTCGATCAGGGGTGTCTTGAGGGCCATCCGTGCCCTGCGTGCCCGCCGGCGGTTCTGAGGAGGGTAGCGGGCCAGATTGACACTCTCCATGCCCAGAGAGCGGACCAGGCACGCCCTCTGGTGACTCAGCTGGTCAAAAGTGTGTTTACCATGGTAGCGGCCCATACCACTCAGACCTGGAGGGGTCACAAACAAGTTTGAGGCAGATCTTTAGACATTAAGAAGTGCATTTTAAAGTTCTACTATACGAGGTAACTGTATGAAGATCAGTCAGTCAGTCAGCAGTAAACAACTGCTCAGGACACTCTTAGTTTTTTACTTTCGAGTGTGGATTTGTGACCCAACTTGACACCAGGGTTTTATTTGTCTAAAGCATGCCCAGTTTCTTCTGAGTTACTGTTGGCCTGCGGACGGACATGTGCTTTGTCCTTAATAACAAATAGTGGTGCACTACTTGAGTGGTTTGTATATTTGTACATGAAAATATAGCCTTGAAGCTGCACTAATCAATTATCACCAACACTGCAGCTCCCCTCAGCTCCACAGAGCTTTTTAGCATCTTTCTTTCATTGTTTCTTTCCTGTTTTAGTTCACTCTCACTGCTGTCATCAGTGTTGTTTCCAGCTGTTCCAGTAAAAAAGTAAAAAAGATGAACCCACTGTATTCTACCTTCCCAGCACCAAACAGCAGGCAGACAAAATTAGCAACTAGCTGGTGAACATTGCGAATCATTTAGCTGCTAAAGAGCCAGATATATCCACCAGGAGTTGATGGAGACCAAAAACAGAGCCACAAGGGAGAGTGATATTGGACTTTTCCATCTGTCAGGTGGAAGCAAACATTACTCAAAATGAATGCTAATGTTGCTCTGTGTCTATCTGATGTTTTATATGATATGATCAATGTCGTGTTTACAGCTTGTTCCACTACCCCAAAGTGGCCAAAGAGAGGCCATGACAACTTTATAAGCTGATGACATGATGGTAGCTGCATACCTGTCAACATGTTTTCTGCACCCTAGCGGCCAAAAATCGATTAATGCAGCTTTAAGGGTGTCTTTAAATAGTTGGAAGAGAAAAGAAAATGCAAATCAATATATAATATATATATAGATTATACATTATAACTTATATCTATAATATAAGTTGCAAATCTTTTCTTTTCCAGCTGTTACATCTTAAATGGTGGCAAAATCACTTAATCAAAACCCTGTTGCTTCCCCTCACAAGTAATTTCATGAATTTTCATTGTTTCTTCTGTACAAAAATATCATGAGGCAATCTTGTCTGCAGCAAATATCATTTTCTATTTTTTTCTATTGCAGCAAATTGGCTGCATCAACATTACCGATATAGAGACGAAGTAGAAACACAAAATATTCCTCCACAGCCAAGTATGTTGTACATTTGAACATTTTTGTGTTTTTTATTCAATAGGGTTACAACTAATTGTTATTACCAATCAATCACTCATTTTTTGTTTTTGAAGTTGGAACCGGCATTTTTGTTTGATAAATGACTTGAATGAATTCATTATCAAATGGCCTGTCGATTAATTGGACCAACCAATGGATTTATTTCCAGTATTCAGGTCCTCATGTCAACAAATTCAATATGAGTTAAGAAAAAAAAAACTTGTAGACTCTTCCTTTAATGTCACCTTGTTTTGAGTGCAGGTCTAATAAGGATAAGAGTACTAGATAACTAGACAACTAACTAACTAGACAACACAAAAGTTTGCTCTGAACACTCCATTGATGAAGTCCACCTAAGCAAAAATATAGACAATAATGCCCTTTGAGTCTTACCAACACCACCAAACGGGAGAGAGCTGAGTGTGTAGTGCATCATAACGTCATTGACCGTCACTCCTCCACTTGTGGTCTCTGCAATCATCCTTTTTATTGCCTTATAGGGACAGAAGGATAGGAAAGACAAAGAAGAATGAGACAAGAGAAAAACAATTAAAACATGTTTTAAATCTCCTCACCCCTGTTGTTTCCTCTCACCTTCTTATCAGAGCAGAAGATGTAGAGGGCCAGAGGTTTCTCTCTCTCGTTGATGAAGCGGATGGCATCGTCCATGTCACTCACAGTCACTATGGGCAGCAGGGGGCCAAAAATCTCCTCCTGCATCAGCCTGGAGTGAGGGGGCACGTCCTTCAGCACTGTTGGGGCTACATGTACAACATCAGTGTTCATTAAACAAGAAATATAAATTTCAACACAATACTCTTGACTTATTCAGTACTTCACTGTATCTTCCTACCAATGTAGCGCTGTGAGGCGTCACTCTGTCCTCCCACCACAGGAGTGTAACCCTCCATCAGACCCATGACTCTGTTGAAATGACGCTGGTTGATGATTCGGCCGTAGTCTGGTGAGCATTTGGGATCAGCGCCATAAAATTCCTGGGATGGATCAAAAGGTCTTGATATGAAACTCCAGAATGCACAGTTTCATTTACATTAAGATGCTAGCTCAGACAGCTTTAAATGATAGTACCAGTAGAGTTT
Organism: Holacanthus passer; assembly: GCA_025331565.1. Lineage (NCBI taxonomy): Eukaryota > Metazoa > Chordata > Actinopteri > Pomacanthidae > Holacanthus > Holacanthus passer. Next base: position 1,172,715 of record JAFREQ010000072.1, on the reverse strand, counting down.
GTCGGATGCATTCCACCACTCGGCCCTGGATGCAGGGTTCACACAGGATGTAGTCTGGAGCGATGCATGTCTGACCGCAGTTGATGAACTTTCCCCATGTGATACGACTGCACACAGACCAGGTATTTCAGTGCTTTAGAGCTTTGAGGAAGTCACATTCAGGTACTTTTATGCATGTGAAGCTGTTCAAAAAGAATAAAGCAATTTCTAGCAAATTGCTAAGTTAATACATCCAAACAGTCAGGCCAGTAATGTGCTTACATTTACATATACATTTTCAACACTTTTCCAAAGACTACTTAAATTTTTCAATTCCGTTTCTATCTTTCAGGCACCTTCCATGTGTTTTACAACACTTTTCACTAAAAAAATAACATGCAGAGGCTTGAAATGTGCTTGAGATTCAGTAACCCATCACAATGTTTTTTTAGAAATGTGCTTGGTGTTGCATGCCATGACACTCTGACAACTTGTTATTGGGTCACACAAAAAACATTGCAGATACAATAAATTTCAGAAGATGTAAACATGAATTTGTTGAAGAGGATTGTTTGACATAGCCTGTTTTGTTGTTAAACAGCTTTCTTCTAATAGATGTAAGAGTTAAAGCAAAAGCCTGACAAAAAGTGGGAACTAATTATTACTGTAACTGATAACTGTCAGGTTTCAAATCTCTCAACTATTCTATTTTTTATAACATGATGCAGAAATGAATGGAAATGGATACCTGTAGATAAGGTAGGAAATCTATGGTATACTTTGGAAAATTGAATGATGTAAAGTGAAGTATAGGTCTTTGTACTTAATTGACTAAAATATGCAAAACACATAAGTACTGTCCTTTAATTCCTGAGAAATAATGATACCTAAATCATGTGTCCCTAATAGATCATTCACTTCAGTATTCCAACACTTGATTATTGTCAGTGCAGTTTAGTGATAATGGGCTCGATGCTAACATGTACCTGCACATGCACTGTGTTCAGCAGTAGCAGGCTTCATGCTAATACTTTAGCATGGAGTTAAACGGGACTGCAGACATATTGGCTGAGTTAAACCTGCTTTGTCCTCTTTGGTTAAAGTGCTAAACCTCCACAGGTCACCAAAGTCATCAAATAGTGATGTATTCTTCACATTAACTATGAGGCCTAACTACTCAAATAACAAGTGATGACCTGCTGTCCTCAGAGCCCTGCGCAGTTTATTCAGCTCTCTCTGATTAGAGGTGTATTACCGGCAGGCAACTCTGATGTCACAGTTCTTGTCGATGTAGCAGGGGCTCTTCCCTCCCAGCTCCAGGGTCACTGGAGTGAGGTGGCGAGCTGCAGCCTCCATCACCAGTTTGCCCACTGTGCTGCTGCCTGTGTAGAAGACATGATCAAACCTGAGCCTCAGCAGCTCCTGGGTCTCTGACACTCCACCTGTCACTACTGGGTACAGATCCTGGAAAGAAACAGCAAAGATAAAATAGAAAAATGTGAACTACATGGGGTAACACACCAAAAATATCATCTTTAGAAATGACTGACATGTTCCTGATACATTCAAGATGATATTAGCACTTAGGAAGAATGAGTCACTGCTAATGGAGGGAGTCCCCTCATACAGCAGCCACTTGGCCTTGGAGTCCAAGTACTGTACTGTGTTGGCACAAGACTTTGACGTCACAGCAGCTTGACGCTCATTATTCCATCAACAATAGCAGCTGGTGTTCAGACCTTGTCCAGATAGCGAGGCAGGAGAGCCCGGAGGAGGAGGGACGAGTACTCGCTGAGCTCGGACGGCTTCACCACAGCTGCATTGCCTGCAGAGAGAGAACACAGGTTTCTGTGAATGGAATGACAAACACTGAATGACGTAGAGCAGACTAGTGGGAGGATGAGAATGCAGGGCAGAGGATGGCGTCAAGCTGAAGTTCACACCAGGATATTTCTTTCGTAATTTTCTCAAACTTGTGCTGCAAAATGCAAGTTTGACCAACATGCATGTTTAAAGCCATGAAGTAATATTTTTATTTGAGGGACATATCTGATAGCTCAATATTTGATCATTATTCCTTCAATAGCGGGTATATGTATTACATTATTTATCCAAAGAAGAGCGAAAAAGGCTAGAAGCTACCTTAAATTTAGTCAGGAATCAAAACTTGAGGCAAAATTAATTAAGTAAAAGCAGCAACTTAGAGCTAAAGAACCAATTTTCATTGTTTTACTCATTAAAATGATCAGTTAACTAAGGTACTAGTTAAGCAAACAGATATAGGCTATAAAAAACGGACACAAGACATAACTTAACCACCATTTATTCTATTCTGATGAAAAGGTCAAACAATATTTTTTTGAAATCCAATAATTTGTTCACAGACCACCCTAAAGTTGGTCTGTCACACTATAGTAGTCTGTCTATAATAGTAGGAAAATATATGGAATACATAACTGCTGCTAGAAGCTTTAAACCTGTATATATTGATTTTTTATTTTTATTTTTTTTTAATTTTTGCAAATTTCCCCACTGTGGGACGAATAAAGGTTTATCTTATCTTATCTTATCTTTTAAAACCAATTGGGTTTAGCATGACAAGCTGTAAGCACATTGATATATTCATTTATAAAGTTGGTGGTGAGCATGTGAACAAACAGTTGCTTATTTACACATCCAGCAGACAGGCAATAACATTATCATTCATTCATTCATCATTCAGCCATGTTTGTGCCATCTGACGAACATAAGAGTCATAGTCACTCTCTTTGTGCTCTGTTTTGGTCTCCACCATCTCATTAAATGCTTCACTATGTTCCCCAGCCTGTCTCTAACTGTGTCTGTCTGCTGTTTGTTTCTGCAGGTAGTGTTCAGAGGGTTTATCAGTGAATTTTCGCTCTTCACAGTACCAAAACCATAAAGTTTCAGACCGTAAAATAAAAACAAATGAACTGAGAAGATTCTAAAATGTCATAGAGCTGAGGGGAACTGAAGCGCTCGTGATAATTTTATGTGGGTATGTCACTATGAGTGACACCTTTCATTTTAGGGCGGCTTTAAAGTTTGAAAACCATTCTCCACACTGATAACATTTAGACAGTATTCTCTGCCTGCTTGTTCCAATACTTCATTGAAGCTCCAATATGTCACATAGAGTGAAAAATTCAAGCCAAACCGTTTTACTTGTGCACCAGTTCATCAAATAAAAGCAGTCTAAAAGTCTTTTGAATCTTTGTGTACACACTTGACCTTAGTTTAACCTGACATATTTGATATAATGGGAATCTTTGGGATCTCCACTAGAATTTAAAGTCCTACACACTCATGGACTCCCACACAGGGTTTTCACTTGCATATCTGAGACCTCTTTTCAGGACTGTGTGGGTGTAAAAAGAATGTGGTGCTCTCGGTCACTCTCCTGTTAAGGACCGTAGGAAGATTTCTGAGGTGGCCCTCCCCAGCATTTGTAATATTTTATTTTGACCCTACCTTTGAAAACACCCTCCCTATAAAATGCCAAAACATAGTGCTGGGTTGGTGCCACCATTATAACTAATAAGGCAAAGCACTATGAATTTAAGATGCACAAGTTGAAGTGGAATTAGCAATGTATTAATCTATGGAAAACAACAAACCTGAATTATATCATGCATGTGGTACATTTACCTTTTTTTTTTTTAACTTTTTGTTTCTTGATGAAGAAGAAAATGATGAAGCAAATGACTTACTCCCACAATGAATGCTGATGTATAAATAATCTATGTAGAGTCCCTTTTTTGTCGCACAGGTGGCAATTACACCTTTATCATTTTCATTAGTGCATGGACTTTGGTGACTTCACATAATCCCCAGTACAGCTCCAACCATCTTCAACCGAAGCAGAGGTCTAGTCGACAATGACTGAAAACACATATGTGGATGTGCAGGACCTTTAAAATCCATTACTGTTGGTTAGATGCTCATTTCAGAATGGAAGTGTCACCAAAAAAGGGAAGTGCAGGATAATTCTGCACACTGGCAATGTGGATCTACTTAAATATAGGTAAGCTATAAGGAGGTATTGAGGGACTGGAGACAGAAAGGGTCCCTACCAGCAGCGATAGCTCCAACCAGAGGCAGGAGGGTGAGGGCCCAGGGGTAGTTCCAGGCCCCGATGATCAGCACCACTCCCAGAGGCTCCGGCTGGATGTAAACCTCATCTGAAATAGTGAGGATGTTCTTGTCGACTGGTCGTGGAGCAGCCCACTCTGCCAGTTTCTCTATAGCCAGACTGATCTCATTCTCAATGCCAATCAGCTCCAACAGTGGTGTATCGTACTGGCTCTGTGGGAAACCAAGCATGACCAACATGTTACTCACACAGACAGTACCTGTTGTACACATACAGCTCATGCAGCAGTGTGCCATATCTCCACTCACCCTGTTGATGTCCTGTTTGACAGCAGTGGAGATCTCGGTCTCTTTCTCAGTGATCATCTTCTGCAGGGCCTGAAGTTGCTGCAGTCTGAACTCCACAGGCTGGGTCCTGCCACTCAGGAAGGCCTCCTTGGCCCGCTGCAGTGCCTGTCTCTCCATATAGACCGCCTGAGGACACACAGACACAGGTAAGGCAGCAGGCTGCTCTGCTTGGAATATATAGTAACAACAGTAGTCACAAGCCAGTGTCCTGTCATGCTCTTCAACAAACTATTAAAATGTCCTGGTATAACTTCTGTTTCATGTATACCTCTACAGGGTGGGGCCTGTAAACTATGAGGTTACACAACAGCAAATCACCAATATAAAAATCTCCAGGAGGACATAAATGATCAGTCAACAAGTGATTAAGTTAGAGATATCAAAAGATAACAGATGGTATGCCATGTAGTTACACAACATACCAGCCTATAAGACATTTAAAGCACACGTTATTTTTGTCACAATACAAAAAATACAATGTTGTTTCCTATTTATCCCAAACTTGGATCTTCTTTTTCTCATTAGTCCTTCCAAATGAATTTGCCTTGTATTGCAGTAATTAACATCAAAATACAAAGAGTGTAGCCGACCTTTTCTAATTGGATGCAAACATGGATGTACAAAAACATACAATTTATTGTCTTTCATGATCTTTATAAACGCTCAAATTCATGTGACACTTTGTTTTTAGATAAGCCTTCAGTATTACAAATAGACTTTACATGTAACTGTCCTATTTTCTGGTCTAGTCAGGAGTGTATTCCTGTTTTGCTGCTGAAGCAGGAAACATCTTGTTGAGTTGGACTTTTGGGCTGAATGATGGTGGTTTCACTGCTGGATGTCCGCGTTGACGGCCATGTATTTACAGTTTCACTGTGTTTTACTGATATTTATTTTTAGTTTATATAAATCTATTATGGCTAGCACTGACAAAGTGAAATTCGTGAATTCATAAATAACGTACTGTATGTCGATTTTTTTCAGCGGGTTTTGTTTTTACAGAATGTCCTCGAACGCAGCTCCATCGATTGTCATTTGATCGTATTATCAGTTTAATTAGGAAAAACTGAAAAAGAAGAAAATGCAGACTTACCTGGGCTCAAATACGGAACCAGTGGATTCTATGAAAGTATCAGTTCAGTGATCCGTCAGTGATCTGATCTGAAAGCGGTTCAATGTCCGACACGCTGCGGCCACACAGACTGAGTCTCATTGTACACTGTTCAAAAGTCAGGCTGCTCCAGGATCAGTTTACCAGGAAGCTGCTCACTGTAAACACCAGCTTCATCCTGACCACCTCAAACATTGAGACCCATGATAGCATCAGAAACCCCCCCACAACCACACACACCAACGACGTACATTTATGGTACCACGTTTTCATAAAATAATTAGACTGAACCTTAACTTGGAGCTCAACTGCTTATAATTCTTCTCTTATGTCGCTTCCTTTACAGCCTATAGTTGAGCTAATTATTTACTCAGTCACCTTAGATGTCAATGTATCTTAATAACAGTGTATCAGTCATACCAACCATGTCATGAATTACAATAAACTTAAATTTGTTTATATGCCACTGTTAAGATGACCATCTCTTTCCAACTCATGAATCAGAGTATTAACAAAAAGTCAACAGCAAAACAAAGAATTATTTGGTTGATGTTTAATGGCAGAAAGTGAGGATCACAAAACTGGCACCATTAAAAGCAGATATGATATTCACAGTGATGGATAACCAGGTTAAAAGTAACGTGTGTGTGTGTGTGTGTGTGTGTTGATTTTCAGTGTGTATTGAAATAAATAACTGCATCACTGCTACCCAGCAGCATTATAATAATGACACATATTTTAAAGGACAATTAAATATGTCTACATGAATGAGAAATGAAATGGACCAGTAAATGAAAGGAGTGCTGTATACCACTATGGGTCATTACAGTCCACCTGCACCTATTCAGGGTTCAGCTCAGGCCACCAGTTTCTGCACGTCAGCCTCATCGCAGGAATCTCTGCAAGAAGCATGACACACAAATTCAGTGTAAAGACACAGATCCAACCTGTTTGAAATACATGGGGTAATAGTTAGTTTAGCTGTGCACAGAAGCACAACAAGTGTGGATGTCAACAAAGCTGGTGGGGTGGACCGAAACAAAAGGGGCCATTTAGCAGGGGAGAGTGAAGCATGCTGGGTAATTAAAGGGAGGATACATAAGAGGGTATTGCGTGGTTAGATTTCCTGGACAACACCACACATTGTCTGCTGGAGACAAAGCCATTGTTGTATGAGGGTACAGGCCCGTACAACTGTGGGTATGCGGGGGGGAGGAGTACTCATATCTGGTTATCTGGAGATTGTATTTGTCATTATTTAAAAAGCTGTAAACAGTCATCACACAAATACCCCACTGTTATGAAACACACATCTTTCTTCAAAAGCTAATAATTTTTTCCGATTGTGATGTAAGACAGAACTGCTGCATATAACATAAATACTTTCTGCTATTAAGGTGGATATGGTCCCTTCAGTCATTCTCTTACATGTCAGTCCTGATTAATACTGAATAGACACTTGTCTTGCGAGACAATGGGCTAACGAGTGTGTCAATTATTAACAAAGAATTAACACTCAGAGATTAACAACATCTTGTTCTGTAAAACAAGTCATTAGTGACATCTATTGGTTGTCGGGCAATACGTGGTGTCTAAGGCAGGGTGGGCTGTATCAGAAATCTGTTATAATGTAAGAGTCAAACACATATCCAGACACTGCATTCATTCTAAAAACATGTCAAATAGGATCTGATTAGTCAATTTGTTAAACTATAAGAAATTACTATAAGCATACAACTATGAGAAATATAAGAAAGCAATTAAGCAAAACATAGTTTGCCAATCTAATCTACATAGATTACATCTGTAGGTATTCAGGGATATATTACCCCTCTGGTTATTTAGTTACTGTCAGTATCTAGTTTAAAATAAAAGTACATATTTACTTTCACGGAGAATCTGGTTTACAGAATTTCTCCTCATACTTCTCTAAAGGTTGCCAGCTTCAGAATTTTCTTTCAGCTTTGTTTTGACTTTGTGGGCCAGAAGTGACCTGTCCTCAGATCAAAATGTGTTACGTCCAGTCTGGTCTAAGGCATGATCGTCAAATGTGTTTTTGTGGATAAGGTTCTTCTCATGTTGTCTGAGACATTGAGATCAATCTGGCCATTAAGATCAGCACCATCTGTAGTTTGAACTGGTGTGTTCTTGATGTTGTTCTCTATCAATTACTAAAAGACACAACAGTTCATTTTCACCCATCTGTGAAAACAATGGCAGTTAACATTTGCTAAAATATAAATATAAAATATAACATGGAATTTAAATTACTCAACCGTGTAAATACACTGAAAACAAAGGTAGAACCAGTGATGGGAATAACGGTGTTAAAATAAACGGCATTACTTTTGCAGTAATGGGTAATCTAACTAATTACTATTGCCATCGTTACAATGCTGTTACCGTTACCAACAATTAAATGGGGCGCGTTATAAACTAAAGCTACTCATTGAAACTCTTGTCATCCAACTTGGCTCTCAGTGACAGCTGCTTATTTTTGTGGTTTATTTTTTTCTTTGGTGAGGGAGGAGGGAGGGGCGAGAGCCAACCGCATAAGTGATGATGATTGGCTAAGGTAGAGTAAGTTTTCATGGTAAGCCAATAAGAGGCAGTGTTCAGTTTACACACAAACCACACACACCCAAACTAGCAGAGGTAAGCTGTAGCAATGGCGAGTCTGGAGGGAAAGTTGGTGTTTTCAAAGTGGAAGTACAGACACTACTTTATTCTCCTTGAGGTAAAAGGCAAGAATATACATGTGAAGTGTACATTATGTCCCGGAGCAAAGTGTTTGTCCACGTCTATTGTAAGCAACTCTAATGAGGCATCTCTCAATGGCACACACTTCTACAAAAGTAGTGGCCAAAAACACCATTGTTGACACTGTTGATGATGATTTTTGTGATGAAGAAAATACTTGAAGTACAGTATGTCTACCAGTTGTGGTGTGTTGGACACAATGGATGCAATAAATATTAAAAGTTCTGTCTGACCTGTCTATGCAATTCTCCTCTATGCAACTTGTGAAACCTGCTTAGAAAAAAATCCAAATTCTTAGACATATTTAAACTTGGACTAAAAAGAGTAATGCAATAGTTACTTTCCCTGGTAACTAGTTACTTTTATAGTGGGGTGATTCGGTTACTAACTCAGTTACTTTTTGGGAGGAGTAACTAGTAACTATAAATAATTACTTTTTAAAAGTAACGTGCCAAACACTGGGTAGAACACCACAGATGTTGCAGCAGGTTCAGCATACAAAAACACTGCAGCTAATCCCAGATGAATGAGAACAGCTTAAAGGTTTAAAGGAAGTCTGGCCACATTATATATTTTTCTTATGATCAACAAAAAAACAACAATGAATTGGCATTGTGTATTCTTTGTAATAAGGCCTGATATATCTTATTCTTCTGTTCCATAGAGCTCCATTGTTGTCCTACAGCTATTAAAATGACATTAAAACCTTTTATTCCTATTTGGACTGGATTGATTCTATTTTAGTTCCATTACCTGCACCACAAATGCTGCCAAGCCAGCCAACATGGTCAGCAGTGCCATGCGCCGCAGCCTGCACACATTGATCTGCTTGAGTAGAAGGAATCGAGCCCAGCCCAGCTTTTTGGCGGTGTGAGGTGGGTAACGCATGCTGTTGACTCCCTCCATCTTCAGCTGCTTGATCAGACAGCTGCGCAGGTGGCTGAACTGGTCAAAGCTGTGCCGGCCGTGGTAACAGCCCATACCACTGTTACCTGAGGTGGGAGGATAAGGCAGCTGTATGTGTGTGTCAGCTTCACTCCTCCAAATAAAACGGAGGCTAAATAACTGCAGTTTGGTTTAACTGTTACATACTCACCAACTCCTCCAAAGGGCAGAGCGCTAACTGTAAAGTGTACCAGACAGTCATTAGCCAGCAGAGCTCCACTGGACGTCTCAGCTATGACCCTTTTGATCAGCTGTTTATCAGACACACAGAGTCCAGGCAAGACAATCAACCACGCATAGTGAGTGCAATCTTTTCAATGTGACAACAATTTAAAATCACAGCCACAGAAACATCTCAGTGTTTTGGAAACAGACATGTCTGCTGGTGATGTGTTTACCTTGTTGTCATGGGAGAAGACGTATACAACTAGAGGTTTTTCTCTCTCATTAATAAACTGGATGGCCTCGTCTACACCGCTCACTGTGATGATGGGCAGCAGTGGCCCAAAGATCTCCTCCTTCATCACTTTGGATTCCCCCGTCACATCCTTCAGCACAGTGGGGGCTGCAAGGAGACAGGAAGAGTCATTCTAAGAGTATAGACCAAGTTATTTGATATTGCTTTATTTACAGTGGAAAAACAAAATACAGGTACTGTTGTGTTATATGGTTCCCAGTATCCTGGCAAGACATAAAATATTTGTTACAACTATGATATATTTGCCACTTGTTTTACATACAGATGACAGGAGGGGGTTTGGAGAAGGGATATATTAATTATCATTAGTTAACTGTCTGTCTAATAAAGATTCAGTAACTTAATAGGATGCCATATTGAAGTGTTTCGTTCATCACATTTAAAACACAGATAAAATCCCAAACACTTTTGGATGGTTTTATCAGTCAAAATAGATGAGACTAAGACATCAAAGAAGCCAAAATAGAAACAACACAACCAAGTGCTCAAACATATCACATAGTACCTATGTAGCACTGGGATTCATCAGTGTCTCCACCAACAGCAACCGTGCTCCCATCCATGAGAGCTATAACCCTCTTAAAGTGGCGCTGGTTAATAATGCGTCCGTAGTCCTCAAAGGATTTTGGATTGTCTGTATAAAACTCCTGTAATGTGTGAAATAAAAGAATAACGATCTTCAGATTGCTTGCATTCTCACAATTAAAGGCAAGGTATGGATCGATAAATAGAAAACTCAAAAACCTTACTGTCCTAACACCAGTTTTTCCTTCATGTTGTGTTCATAATTTGTATGTATCAAGTTATGGTTGCTATTGTTCAAATATGGGAAATAAACCAATAAAATGAATACATCAATGCCTTTTTTAAGCAAGTAAGCTGTAATATTGGGCTCTTCATAATTTACCACTGCTGAAAAAGTATTAGGAGTGAGACAACTATACAAACATTACATGCAAAGCCTCCATTGCATCTGCTGTTGTCATATACACTCACCGGCGACTTTATTGTGTACACCCGTTCAACTGCTCGTTAACGCAAATACGTAATCAGCCAATCACATGTCAGTGACTCAATGCTTTTAGGCAAGTAGACATGGTCAAGACGACCTGCTGAAGATCAACCAAGAATGGGGAAGAAAGGTGATAGTGAGGTTGCTGATGCCAGAGCATTTCAGAAACTGCTGATCTACTGGGAGTTTCAACCATCTGTAGGGTTTACAGAGAATGGTCCAAAAAAGAGAAAATGTCCAGTGAGTGGCAGTTCTCTGGTCGAAAATGCCTTGTTGACGCCAGAGGTCAGAGGAGAATGGCCAGACTGGTTCGAGATGATAGAAAGGCAACAGTAACTCAAATAACCAGACATTACAAGCAAGGTATGCAGAAGACCATCTCTGAAAGCACAACATGTTGAACCTTGAAGCAGATGGGCTGCAGCAGCAGAAGATCACACCGGGTGCCCCTCCTGTCACACAGCTACAATTCGCACAGGCTCACCAAAATTTGGCAATAGAAGACTGGAAAAATGTTGTCTGGTTCAATGAGTCTTGATTTCTGCTGCGACATTCAGATAGTAGGGTCAGAATTTGGAATAAACAACATGAAAGCATGGCACACTTTGGGCCCCTTAGGACCAATTGAGCATCGTTTAAATGCCACAGCCTACCTGAATATTGTTGCCAACCATATCCATCCCTTTGTGACCACAGTGTACCCATCTGCTGATGGCTACTATCAGCAGGATAGCATGCCATGTCACAAAGCTCAAATCATCTCAAACTGGTTTCTTGAACATGGCAATGAGTTTACTGTACTCCAATAACCTCCACAGTCACCAGATCTCAATCTAATAGAGCACCTTTGGGATGTGGTAGAATGGGAGATTCACATTGTGGATGCGCAGCTGACAAATCTGCGAGCAACTGCAAGATGCTATCATGTCAATATGGACCAAGATCTCTGAGGAAAGTTTCCAGCACCTTGTTGAAGCTATGCCACGAAGAATTAAGGCAGTTCTGAAGGCAAAAGGGGGTCCGACCCGGTACGAGCAAGGTGTACCTAATGAAGTGGCTGGTGAGTGTATAATATATGTTCCTGTCATGGGGCCCCAATAAACTAAGAGATACACATTATGGTCACAGAGCAGCATTTTGTCCTAGGAGGCTCCATGTCAGAGGGATATTTGTAGTTAGTAACTGTATTGTGTAACTGCTAGATTTTACAGCATCTGATGTATATACTAATGTTGATCCAGATACCCAGGCTTAAATTAAAGTCATGTTTTACATTCTCTAATCACTATCATCAACTATTCCTGGTAATTACACCTTAGTGAAACCTAGTGAAAGTCTTTCTTTTTACCTTTGACCTCCTGAAATTCCCTCAATGATCTGTCAGATTCGCATCTTAAAAATAACTGACATATTAATATCTTAATTTTAGACCAACCTTGATGCATTTGTTGATCTCTTCTATTACTCGGCTCTGGACGGAGGGTTCACACAGGATATAGTCTGGAGCAATGCATGTCTGGCCACAGTTGACAAACTTTCCCCATGTGATGCGACTGTGGTGGGAGAAAAAAATAGCGCAAAGGTTATTTCCAGCACACTGTTGATGTTTTGAAACTCAACCAGTAACTGTGGATTTGGAACAACTGCTACATGTCTTGCGGTTTCAACAGAGTTCAAGTAATGGCAGTACTTTTGTGCTACATTTTATAGTTCAGACTGACCGACATGCCACTGTGATGTCACAGTTCTTGTCGATGTAGCAGGGGCTCTTCCCTCCCAGCTCCAGGGTCACTGGGGTGAGGTGGCGAGCTGCAGCCTCCATCACCAGTTTACCCACTGTGCTGCTTCCTGTGTAGAAAATGTGGTCAAATCTCTGCTTCAGCAGCTCCTGGGTTTCCAGCACTCCGCCTGTCACCACTGGGTACAAATCCTATGGAGAGAATATGCAGTCATTAAAACTTCCTGTACTTTCACAATAAAAGCAGATAAATGTTTTAAAAAAGGCTCACTTTGTCTAGATACTGAGGGAGAAGTTCCTCCATGACCTTGGCGGAGTGACAGCTGACTTCAGATGGCTTTATTACTGCAGCATTACCTAAAAGTTGAACAAAAGACACAATCCTAACCACTTATATAGTGAAAAAATGCCAAAGATGGAATAATCCAAATCTAAATACTCTGAAGCTGTCATATGTCAATCTGATGTTCTTTTATTATTTTGTGATCTTAAAGACTGAAATGCTCTAACTTTGTTTTTGGTGTACCCTTTTCCATCTAAATCTGACTTAGCTATGACTTAGACGAATGATTTCCACCATGTGACAGAATTTTTGAGAGTGAGACACTGTCAGAGGGTTAGCAACGGGTCTCTAAAGCCCTTTTAAGAAATGGAATACATTACATTGCGTTTTCTATGCATAATTTGTCTTATCCTTCCAGCTAGCTAACTGAATTGTGAACACTGAGATATGACTGTTGTTGCAGCCACTCTACTCACTTATAAAGTCTACATGTGTTGAGGCTGCATTGCATTCTGGCCTATTGAGTCTTCTATTAGAAAGCTTAATATGTATTCATCCTCTGTGTATGATTGTTGAACGCTGGTGCAAAATGTCGGAAATGTAAAGAGTCTACGCAAGTTGCCTCTTTAGTTACATCGTAGGTTGTGCACCTTTAATAACACCAGTACATCTATCTACAAATACGTAAGGGTGAGCATGAGTATATTTGGTACCAGCAGCAATAGCTCCAACTAGCGGCTGGAGGGTGACAGCCCAGGGGTAGTTCCAGGCCCCAATGACAAGCACCACTCCCAGAGGCTCCGGCTGCACATAAACCTCATCTGATATGGTGAGGAGGTTCTTCTCCACCGGCCGAGGAGCTGCCCACTCTGCCAGTTTCTCTATAGCCAGCTGGATCTCTCCCTCCAGTCCCAGTGTCTCAAACAGCTCAGTCCCATGTTCGCTCTGAAAGCCAAAGGAGAGACAAAATCCAGAGATCATCCCCAGTTTGTTTCTTTATTCATTCATTCGTTAATTTGTGTTTATTGTAGATCAACATTTTCATTCCGTACATCAACGTTTAGCCTCAAAGTCTAATCATCATCTGCAGAACCTGGCCAGTAGTTAGATAATTTCTAGAGTACAGAGCAAACAATGTTGTAACACTGTGTTGGATATCACTAGTGATACCAAATGTGGTGGATATATGTATATATACATATATCCATATATATAATTTTGTGAAAGAAAATTATGGTAGATATGCATTGTTGTCAATATTGCAGTGTATTTAATGTCTTTAATGGTTGTTTATTTATTTTTATGCACAAATTAAATTTTACTTACCTTTGCCAAATTTTCTGGACTTGACTGCACACTTCATTTTGTCTAAAGTGGTAGTTAATTAATAGCTAATTAATAATAGTAATTGGCAGTATGTTTCAGTTCAATAGAGCTCTACACGCATCTTAATCATTTTTAAGCAATTTCATTCAAGCTGAAGAATACAGATGCTATTTTTTTTAACCAATATTGTCCAGCTCTACCATTTTGCTGTACTGAGCTGGAAAGTGACCAAATATACACTTACCTGTAGGAGATGTGTTTGTTTGAGTGCATTACTCTTTAAAAGACCCAGAGCAACATGGTAGTGTTTAAGTGCATAAGTGAATGTTGGAACAAAGTTGGAAAATAATTCTGCTTTATATTCCTGTCAAATGACCTGTACAGTCCCCAGACTCCCTGGGGAATTTAACCAAGTTTCCTGACGCTCACAAATTGTCAAGATCTCTCAGGTTTTCTAGGACCTACTGGAAGCCTATAAAGTTCTGACTAAGCCACCTTGCCCAGGTCCTTTTTGACTGCATCTGCGATGTCCCTCCGTCTCTCTGAGATGAAGCGGAGTAGGCTCTTCAGCTGGTGGATCCTGTACTCCAGAGGTTTGCTCTTCCCTGTCTGGAAGGACTTCCTGGCCCGGTACACAACTAGCTGTTCTCGAGACATCTTCAATAGAAAACATATACACAGTATAAGGGCCAACTATAACAGTCGGGTTGATTTGAAGACATTCTAAAGTCAGATTTAGTTCATGGTTGATGGCTGCTATAAGCTAAGTTAGCCAAACACGGACTGGATCAAAACAGTGAATTAATGACCATGCAACCGTGAATAACATTAATCATATATAGTTATTGTACATATGACTATATGCTACTTTTTTGTAGCAGCTAGCTAACACTAGCGGTACTGTGAAGAAAACAATGACAACACCCGTTATAATAGGCTAATAGCAAGTTAATGGCAGGGCATGTGCATAACACAATCACTTTACAGCTAGCTAAGTTAGCCGTTGGATGAACTCAACCATCCTGAAATCCAGGTTGGCTTAGCTTTGTTGCTAATAGCATTGCAAACTGTTGTTAAATAGCTAGCTATAGCAAATATACGGGCAGATATAGCATACTCTATTATTAGCTATGTCTGAGGAGCAGCTACAGCAACCTGAAGTTGTACCTTTTCGAGCCGCTCGGTCGGTGGCTGTAGACGCTGGTAGCTCAGTGGTAACAAAGTTATAACGGCGAGCTGTTGGCTAACCAACTGCCTCAGCAAGTGGTCTGTAGGTATGTCAATCAAGGAAATAACCAATCAGCTACAAAACACAAGCAGTTGAGCTCCTCCCTCCATAACAATAACAACAGCTGTTTGTGTGGCCGCAGGCTGCAGATGAGGGTCGCTGCTGTCAGTATGTGTCCCAGTCCCGTTTAAACAAATCCTAACTTTACCCTCTATCTAACCATATTCATCCTGTCCCATCTGCCAAACTGTCAGTTATCAAATGTTCCGGAACACTATAAGGATCTGGTAAATAGGTCAGAGAAATATGTAGTTAATAGTTTTTTTTTTAATCTTTAAATTGTGGCATCAAACTTGGCATTGAAAACAAAACCTTAACTGAGAGAGGAGACATTGACACTGGAAAAAGTTTCACTGGAACATACACAGACATTAACATTTAGTTAGTTACTATTCTGTTTTTCAATGACAATCTCTTTTGATTTTTTTCTTCATGGCAGTTTTTTTGGTTTTCAGTTTTCATATAATCTGCATACTAAAGAGACTAAGGACCTCCTGTGGACCCAAGGTCTGCTCCTGAGCCTCAGACAGGACATCTCACATTTATTGAACCTAACATTGGAATCTGAGTTGCAAATACAAACCTTTAGCCACAATCACACTGAGTAGCCAGGTGGACTTCTGGAAGCCATTGCTGTATGCCTGGTGATGTGTGATCACAATCAGCACAGTCACCTTCCACAAAATGAAATGCTTTAGAACAAATATGAAGGACGATATTTATGAGGCAGATTATGGCATGCTACACAGCTCAGAGTCAATAAATACAAAGTTCTAGTTATTACAAGACAAATGGTTAGTGAGAACTTGTTTGTCAGATTCAATCATGTTCCAGATAATTTACTAAAGAAATTGTATATTGTTTATGGGAAAACCAAACCTACAGCAATTCTGAAAGAAGATTTTTCTACTGTATGTCTAAACCAGGTAATTGGAAAAGCAGTTTCTCTTTGAGCCACACCTGCCTACCTACCTATACATACCTGCAGAAGGTGAGAAAAATAGATGAAAGAACAAAAACATTTAAGGCATAATTTGTAATTATATAGAAAGTTTAAGAACCATGGCACATAATACAGTCAGAGCACTGTAGTGTAAAAACACTACACATTAGTGCTCTGCATGT
Organism: Holacanthus passer; assembly: GCA_025331565.1. Lineage (NCBI taxonomy): Eukaryota > Metazoa > Chordata > Actinopteri > Pomacanthidae > Holacanthus > Holacanthus passer. Next base: position 1,156,212 of record JAFREQ010000072.1, on the reverse strand, counting down.
AATGGGATTTGGTGATGAGACTCTCAAGAAATGCATATAGTAGCTAGAATGCATATAGTAGCTACAATTAAACATGTGTACATGATAACAGGCCTAATACTGTGTGTGTGTAATCAAAGATGTGTTCTAATAGTGGACATGCGCTGCTTGAAGTAATGGAAAGGTACTGAGACAATGATGGAAAAATACTGAACAGAACGAATCAAAACAAAATGATGGAAAAGTACTGCACAGCTGCGAATCAAAACAATCCCACGTGAAAAGTGTGACCGTTGACTTATCAGTGGTGCAGATAGGTGTATTATCAGTGGTGAAGAATGTGGCCTTTTGTGATATCTGGCAACAGGCTCATCACTGGAAATCGCTTGAGCTACTTGACCAAGAAAGATCATGTCCTCACTTAGAACATACCAAGATGCTTATATAAGTTGTGTTTTTCCTTTACCTGGCCATACATTCGTGTCTAACTCTTAGAAAACTTGTGCCTCTCCTTTAAAGGATAAATAATATCTTCTTTTTTAAAAAATAAGAAGTGCGTTTTTCCAGAAATAATGGTGGCTGAAAGTACCCTGAAGATAGGAAAAATAATAAGAACCTCCGGGTAAATACCGAGAGGTCTCCAACATTGGTGTCACGAGGCCAAACATGAGACACGTTTGGACAAGCCCCCAGGGGGTAGAGCTAAGAATTAACTATTTCTATTGGTGAAAGGTATATAATCTATATTCTTGTAGGTTGGACAATAGGCGTGGAAATCTACCACATATAAACGAATGCAAGTTTCATTTTAGCTCAGAGAGCTCTTGGACTGTGCCCTGTGTACACTCTGTTTGTTCTCTCCTTTGTTGTCAACAAAGTATTGCCACTACATCTTGAACTCCTGTTTGAAGATTTTTGAGACCTGTTTGAAAGTGTTTTGGAGCAGCTTTCTAGCAAGATTTTTAACCAAATTATTGAAGATTTTGAAGAAACTTATGATCAATTGAACACCTTTAAAACCTGATTTTGGTCCATTGGCCTGAAACTTGGGTCCTGAAAATTACTCTACAGCACAACTAATAGAGTTTCATCCAGTCAATCTCAGTCCAAAGCAATCAACTCCTTCAGAGCGCTGGAGAAAATCAGTGAGACAAACTGTGCTCAGAACACCTAAGATCACATTTTATTTACATACAATGCCTATAAAAAGTATTCACACCCCCTTGGATGTTTCACCCTTTTTTTGCCTTTATACATGAAATCACGGTCGATACAATTTGACTTTTTTTGACAAAAATTTGCAAAAAAAACAACTCTTGGTTGCATAAATATTCACCCCCTTCAGGTCAGTATTTAGTAGCTGCACCTTGGGCTGCAATCACAGCACTGAGTCTGTGTGGCTATGTCTCAATCAAGCTGGCACATCTGGACACTGCAATTCTTCTCCATTCTTCCTTGCAAAACAGCTTAAACTCCGTCAGGTTGCTCAGGGATCGGGCGTGAACAGCTCTTTTCAAGTCCAGCCACAAATTCGTGATTGGATTGAGATCTGGGCTTTGACTTGACTTGGCCACTCCAGAATATTCACCTTGTTGTCTTTGAACCATTTCTGTGTAGCTTTTGCTGTATGCTTGGGGTCATTGTCTTGCTGGAAAATAAATCTTCTCCCAAGTCTGAGTTCTCTTGCAGACTGAGTCAGATTATCCTCCAGGATTTGGCAGTATTTTTTGGCATTCATGTTCCCCTCTACCTTTACAAGCCTTCCAGGGCCCGCTGCTGAGAAGCATCCCCAGAGCATGATGCTGCCACCACCATGCTTCACGATGGAGATGGTGTGTTTGTGGTGATGTGCAGTGTTTGGTGTTCGCCAAACATAGCATCTAGTCTGATGGCCAAAAAGCTCAATTTTTGTCTCATCAGACCAAAGAACCTTCTTCCAATTGACCTTGGAGTCTCTCACATGCCTTTGGGTGAATTCCAGGCAAGATTTCATTTCATCTTTGTCTTCATTTGCAATTGTAGCAGGAATACTGATGAACCAGAGGCTGGAGCTCCCAGACACAGGTGTTTTTATACTACAGTCACTTGACACACATCAGCTGCACTCAGGAGATCTCCATTTCACTAATTGTGACCCTGCTGGCATCAACTAGCTGGACCTCTGTTGAATTAGGTCAGTCACTTTAAAGGGGGTGAATATTTACGCAAACACTTATTTTACACTATACATTTTAATTAACTGACATTAGTTTGTAAAAATCTGTCACTTTGTTATTAAAGAGTTGTTTTTTGCAATTTTTTGTCAAAAAAGCCAAATTCTATCGACCATGATTTCATGTATAAAAGCAACAAAAGGGTGAAACATCCAAGGGGGGTGAATACTTTTTATAGGCATTGTACATAGCTACTTTACTTTACAGCCAACACAAACACTTAGTTTTAATAACCTTTTTATTGGTACAAGATTTCATAGTTTTTATGTATTGTAGAAAATGTTTGTGAAAAAGCAAGAAGGGTATAGAGGGGATAGGAAAAAGAGGATAACTGCCCTCTTCTGGGAAAAATACTTCCATACTTTTCTATATTACGGTGGACAAAGGAGCTTCAAATAAGTATGTTCACAATGTTGACGATAACATACATGATATATACTCTGTTCACATCTTTTCAGCCAAACTCATATCTGGGAAACTGAAACAGAAACAAGCTTGAAAAAAATAAGACGGGGAGACATCTTTATTTTTTCTCTTTTTAATAACAAAGACTGTATTTGTGTTCCATAAAGAACAAAGAGAGACACCCCTTGGTGAGAGACACAAGTATAACATGTATAACATTAACATTTCTCTTTGAAAAATCGGTGCTTGGAAAGTGTTGCATTTTCAGGGTCGTGATTCACGGCGGGGTTCTTCAAAATGCATTCAGATCAAGCTGGAGAGGCGCAAAACAACAGGGTACATACATTCAAGATTCTAGAAGTTCTATAGGGTAAAATGCAGACTTGGTACCCATGCTTTATCTAAAACAGTCCATCTTCAGTTATTGTCCATGGACAAAACGGTAGAGAGCAAAGATTCAGGGGGGTTTCCATCAGCTTTATTTGTCCCTCTTCACTCTGTGCTGTAAAAGGCTTTGTGTGGTTCAGAGTGCTCGTGACAAGAATGAGGGAAACTGAAACCCAGATATGTCTAGGAATAAGAACAGTACATCAGAGAAACAGGCCCAGAGACAGTTGGGTGCCTGTGAATGCATTTATACATATTTTTACACAGAAAAAGAATTTATTCACACCTGTACAGAGGAGTAGGCCTTCGTCTGCTTTCACAAGAAGAAGGCACCTCCTTTTCTATCATTAACTGTATACTACTGGCCTTAATGCACACCTGGCAAGTACACGTGTGTAAATATACACTCATACATACAGTACACACACTGTTGGGAGCACAGCAGACGACTTGAGGGGAGCCAGGGGGACAGAGAGGATGCTAGGCAGTGCAGATTGTGAGAAATCAAAGTATCACAAAATTTTGCAAAATGAGTATGAAATCTGAAGACATCACACTCATTTCAGAAAATTTCTTAAGACCCACTGAACAAATGTGCGTGTCTTGATCTCAACAATGAACAGTCCTGGTAGAAAGAGTTCTCTGGAAAGTTTTGGAGCTGCCACGAGTTATATTATATTCTTTGGCACACCCCTGTTGTGCCAAAATAGGTTTCTTTATCAAACCCTTGGCAGACATGAATAAAATGTATCAAATTCATCTATGTACATGTAAAGATTTGTGCTCTTTGAATGACAGGGCATCTGATGGTATCATCAATACCCGCAAAAACACAAACTGTGATCTCACACACTCACTCCCCTCCCAAAAAGAGGGGAAAGGAATCATCACATGCACCACATACAAATATATACAAGTTTGCAAACATCAAGTTTTGTTAAAAAAATTAGCTACAGATACTGACGGAACATAAAAAGCTGTAATATTTTAGTAAAATGAAACATATTATTTAGGTAACTTGTCAAGTAATATGACCATTCAGTTTCATAATTAACTCCATCAGGGTTTAAATTGGACGCCTGATTGGTTGTTCAGCACTGCAGTGGTGACAGGAGAAGGGCCTGCCACCACTGCAGGGGATCTCAAGTTCTGCTGTTCGTCTGAATATCCAAGACTACACAGCTCATGACAATGTGAGCAGAGTGAGCCACTGTCACCTCAAATCACCTTAACCCCTCCTCACTGTGAACAATATAATCAACAAGTCACCATGGGTGTTACATTCCTATTAAACTGAATAACAAGGGAAACAACAAGTAACAAGCATCTGTCAGATGTTTCCATTTGCAAGTGGAAAATGAATACCAAGTTGACAAGTTTCCCAGTTTTGTATGTTTACGTGATTTATCAAACTACAAGTATTTTTATAAATTATGTTGGTTTGACGTTTGAGAAACTGCATCTGTGAATAAATTAAATCCGCTAACAAAAGAAAAGAGGTGCTGTCAAACATCCAGGTGATCTTTAACAGTAGAGGCCTGCCAAGTCAAGCTGTAGCCAATTTGTCTCGGCTGTCATGAGTTTCCCTTGTCGCTCTGCCTTCTGGGAAATGTAAGCATTCTGTAGACATGTTGATCATGTGCACAGAGCAGGTAAGATTTGAGGGTGGGAGCAGGAGTGATTAGAAAAACCCTTCCCCCGCCTTCACATTCCTACCTTCAGAATTTGTACAAATACACATCTCCTCCTCTCAATCCACAATAAAGTGCTTGAGCTAACAACAAAAGTAAAATAAAAAACAAAGCAATTACAAATCTACAGGTTCCTTTGCTCACATGGCTGTCTAGTTTCTGTAACAGGATTGTGTGTTTTTATGTAGAAGTCCATGTTGTTTGTGAGTTGAATCTGTTACAGTGATTGGCCATAAGCGTTTTGCTAAATTCTTCCATTTCCTTCACTCCAATACTTGAGGTTTTCAAGACAGACAGGAGACTCAAACATCCATGTTCTTCTGAACCAATAAATAAGAACAATAACAACTTAAACACAGAGCAAATAACCACGGATATCACATAGTAAGCAGGATTTTAAAAAGATGAACTGCTTCATGGGGAGCTTGAGTCTCTTGAAGTCCGCAAAGTCTCATAGCCCCGTCCATCATCATTTTCTTCTGGTAAAAAACAAATGATATCCTTAAAGGTGGACATTAGTTTTTTTTATATAAGTTGATCAGGTAGTTTTCCACCATTATAGCGTAAGAAAAAATGCACTTGAAAGTGCATGCATCATGTCCACATCCGGTTTTAGCCTTATGTTTCTGGATCCATTGTCATCTTTGGTTGTAAATTTGTGCATCAGTCACTTGTCACAGTTCGGTCCGTGATGCAGCCAGTAAAACTAAAAACTGATTATAAATACAGATGAAACCTATCAAATGAAAAGTGCTTGAACTGCTACAGGAGGGAACAGCAACTTTGTGAAGACGGTAGTCAACAGTCTTAGGACGTGGTCCCTCTGTGTGTGTGTGTGTGTGTGTGTGTGTGTGTGTGTGTGTGTGTGTGTGTCTGTGTCTGTGTGAGTGAGCGAATGAGTGTTTATGTGAGCACTGCTACTCGTATAGTGTGACAGTGCAGTAGCAGAGGGCTGAGATTCTGCGGTCCACACTGGCCTTGTCTGCAAGGAAAATACACATAATAAGAACATATTAATTGAAGTTGTTAAAGCAAACACTTGAATAAGAAAACTAGTTATTGGACAGACTATAGGCCCGCTTGAGACAATGGACCCCATGTAAGGACATGTTCATACATTCCTATCCTAAACATCTTGAGTGTTCCAAGTCAGACTAAGTGAACTGTCAAACTCTTAACTAAACAAAGTTTTTGTGATTCACTTGTGTCAGCTTGATGAACCTACCTGTTCACAAAGAGATGCATGTGGAGGTTTGATCATGAGCATTGATAAATCTGCCAAACTGCTATAAGCAACTACGTCTTCTCCTCTATTTTAATTGAAAAGTTTTATTCACAAAAATGGCACAGTGCAGAGCTTCAAGTCCTGCTTTCAGAAATCACCAGACAAAACACAACACCAACAGGAGCAGTGTCAGTAGGGGTATTGGAGGACCTGAAAAATGATTGGAACCAAGAGTTGCACCCCTAATTGCGACAGATATAAATAGTGAACGGATTGACATGAACTAAGATGCCAAAACAAAAATGTGTTCCTTAGTTTCTTTATTTTCGATGATTTCTGTAGCATATTTAAACTCTATTCCAAGGCATTCTAATGCTTAACACGGAAAACACCAGATGATATGTCAGAGAGTGATGAAGGAAGCCGGGGAATGTGACTAAACCTAAACATAACACGAGTAAAACTTTAATGCATTACCTCATCTGTGAACATTTCTGCCTGAGTCATGTCGGATAGATTTTCATTGGTAATGACGGTTGTTTAACAATGAAGACAACAACTCCCTTGATCCAATATTATTATCATACTATGTTGTGATTTTCACATCATACTATATGTGTTTTGTTTTCATTGTTTTGGTTGACAGCCCCCTAGCAGCTAAAACTACATACTGTGCATTAAAGAACAAAGCTGTTCGTACGTGTATTAGGCCCATTGTGTAAAACTGTCTCAGTGTGTGTGTCTCAGAGTTTGTACTCACACTTGACCACGTTCTCAATGTCAGTGGGGTCCTGTAGGATCTTGGACAGGCCGTCCAGCAGCATGGCGGCCTTGCTGTAGCGGTAGGCTATATCTTCTGTCTGCTTGAACATCTCATCCAGAGCTGCTGACTGAACCTGACACATACACGCACAATATCACATTAGGCTGACCAGTATAGATTACAGATGCACTTTGCTGAACATATCATTTGAAAAACCTAATAAAAATGATGACAATCAACACCAGACTAAACTCCTCATGTCTCTTTAGGTCCTGAAGATGTTTTGTGTTTCAGTACTGTGTATCTGAGACTCACCATCTCCACAGCATGATTGTAGATGAGCTTCTCTGCTGTGACGCTGTTGATCTCATCCACAAAGCGCTGCTTGTCTGAGAAGAAGTGGTTGAGTTTGTCAGTCAGCCGCCGGCAGAGGGAGATGCAGCTTTTATAACGTTCATTCAGATTCTTCACCACTGAGGGAAGACAGGGAGAGGGATTAGTATTTTTTGCAGAAGTATACTTGTATTTCAAAGTCAGACATCATTATCTCTCTAGATTCTAAATATGATGTAAATGGACTAAGTCCTGCTAAAGAAGGTGAACAGCAGATTTCGCCTCTTTGTTCACCCACTGTTTCCAGTTTAATGCACTGGCCACAGTTTCATTCAAGTAATGAGAGATGTCAACTGAAATGTCTTTACCCTGTTTGACGGCAGTGGAAGGATTGAGTTTGGCTGATTTAATCTGAGCTTTGGCCAGATGGAGGGAGGAAGCCAGGAGCTGAGCTGCCTTCATGTAGAGCACCAACTGCTCCACCTGCCTGTAGAGGGCAGCACAACCACAGTATATAAGACAGATTGAAAAGCTTCAGCACTGCAGCAACACCACTGAACAAAAAGCCTCCTCAAGACTACATGCTAATATTAATTGTATGAGATTATCATAAAGTCAGACTAGACTTGAGTCACTCTTTACCCCCACTCTTTGCTGAGCTGGCTGATCTGGTCTACAACCACACTGTCCTGGGGAGGGTATAGGGAAGCGGCTGACACGCCAAGCTCTGTCCCTCCAGCTCGAACTGCCGCCATTTCCAAGACGCAGTCAGTGAATGAAAGCATCATCCGTAGGTGCATCAGGGTGTCTGTATGCTCACGCTGTACCAGGAAATAGAAAGATTAAATGTAAATCAAAAAGAAAGATTAGAGGTCTATACCAGAGACTCATGAAGTTGTCCAATTGATTAATTTTCCTGTTAACAGATGAGAAATAGACACTCCCTCACCTCCATCAAGGTTTCTTCAGGCAGCTCAGGGGCTTCGAATGTGATGAATCCCTCCAAGCTAGGAGGGGAGGTCCCATAGGGGACATAGCGCAGGCTGCTGGGTGCCCCCTCACCACTGGGGACAATCTGCCCGCCCACAAAACCTCCTGGAGGGGAGGAGCCCATGGCCACACCTGGAGGAGACCCAACATAGACCCGTCCACTGGTGGAGCACAGGGAGCCGGCCGAACTATTGGAGCCCACTGAGAGAAGGACGAGGAGGGGGAAAAGGAGGATCATGAGATAAATACAACTGATAAATACCTTCACTAAGAACACCTGACTGCATTCTAGCTCAGCTCAGGTGAAGGGTCCTCACCTGAGGTGGTGCGTGGTCGTGTGCCCAGATGGCTGCAGGTAGGAGGAGTGCTGCTGTTGGGCGGTGAACCCACAGTGAAAAGAACAGTGCGTGGACTCGCTGACCCACCCTGAACCAGCCCGCTAGGACCTGCAGGGGCTTTGAGAAGAGGTAATTTAGTGGTTTATTTCTGTCACACACTGTTTCAAGTTGAGGTTTAAATCAAGTTGAAGTTTAGATCAGGTTTTATAGCTATACAAAATTAGCATTAAGTACACTGCATGAAGTAACATTACCACTCTGACATTATGTTTATACAGAACTTCTTATGTGGAAGAGTATAGACAATACTATATTAATTCCATATACTCACTAAAGGACTGAACTAAGGCAACCTGTAGTAACACTGTCCATTGTGTGTGCAGCAGTGTACCCATACCTGTGTCCATGGGTCGCTCTGTGTTCAAGCTGTCAGTGCTGCCCTGATAAGCCTGTCCACCCAGAGTGATCCTGATTGGCTGCTCAGATAAACGACCCGTACTAACAGATCTGCAGGGAAATCATGGGTAGCACATGGTCAAACAACTGACAAAGTGAAATCACATGGTAAAGGGAAAAGACAGACAGGGATCAAAGTAACACACAGGAACTTGTCATTTGACTTTCATAATTACATCATTCTTACAATGTTTAAGTTTAGCATTACATTTGACCATTCACCAAGCTAGTGCCCTCTTCTCTAAAAACTGCCATCTAAATATACTGTACATCATGACATAAGTGAGATAATCATGGGTCTATTCAGACGCGTTATTTCAACAAAGTGTGGCTAGTGTGAAACGAAAATGTTCAATTTAAACCCAGCAAAATAAATTAAAAAGTGAGTAAATAAATAAACATTTCCAGGAAGTGTCCAGTCCAAAGAGTCATATTAGATTTCATTAAGGTTAAGGCAACTCGAGTGTACTACCGATCAATTGTACAATACTGTATGTTAAAAAACCACACAATGTCCATCTTATTAGAGATAAACCATAACGACTAGACCAGGCCTGATGACTATCAATGGGCGTTCATTTCTAACATGAGCTAAAAGGAAAGCTGAGATGGGTGCTCAACAAAAGTGATGGAGACTGTAGTTCGGGGCAAGAGACAGAAACTGAAAGGATGGGTTTCCTACCTGCCAAAGGTCCGGCTGGCCTCAGGGCCAGCTGGGCGTCCGGTGAAGTACGGGCTGCAGTGGTGAGCACAGACATCTCGGGCATCTGCCAACGTTTTGGTGGGCACAGGGCTGTCCGCCAGTGCCATCAAATTACAGGATGCCTGTGTTTTGGGGATCTTGAATGGTGCCGAAATGGTCTGAACGGAAAAAAAAGAAACAGGCAAACTTTAAAGACTGATCTTTAAATTGATTTGGTACTGGCCATCTACACACTTAAAATACCTGCACTCACCTTAGTGGGGGAGCCAATGATAGTGGGCAATGGGGACTTTTGCAGCCAGTCAGACGTGCGGGGGGAGGAGCCCAGGAGCTTGGTGGGGGAGGAGCCGAGGTTGGCTGGTCGGCCAAGCTGAGGTGAGTGGCTGCAGGAGGAGGAGGAGGATGAAGGCGGAACAGGGTCTGATAACTGCTTGTGGAGTTTCTGCCTGGTCTGGTACACTTCAGTCAGGGTGGGAGCGCTCTGAAGCCGAGCCCCCAGGAGCTGAGAGGACGGGACCGGGGAACCTAGAGGAGATAGAGACAGTGGATTAGAATCAGTTCAGCTCTAAACTATGCACAGGAGCAAAAACAGCAGCAGCGAGCGATGCTACTAGTGACACTATGAGCTTTGCTCCTATGTTGGTCATAAAATCTGCTTGTTTTGTGACTATCCAATCACGGGACAAAGTACTGTTCTCTGTCCGGCTGAGGCCTCATTTCAGACAGTGGAATGTAGCTTCCCTCTTTTAATAGAATGGTCACTATGACAGCAAACCTCCTGACACAAACAGAGAAGAAATTATAAGATGTCTGCAGTGTTAATATAACAGCAGCATCAGAGACTTTTAAAAAGACCTTGACTCATAGTGACTCATGCACTTTGTCAATAAAAAAGTCATGACACACAGGAGAGAATCAAAACAACAACTCGTAACTGCAGTTAAGGCTAATGCTGCTAATTTTAAATGGGGTTGTATATTTTTGTGTCCAGTTAAATTTCTTTTGCAAACTGTACCCCATACTTTGCTTCATTGTATCCATATGGTCATCCTTTGCTGTGCAATACTCCATTCCATTAAATTCAAGCGCAATATTTCATATTTGATATTTAATATTTCATATTTAATTCTTCTATACTGGCCATATATATCATATTCAAATCATATTCATATTCTCAAGTATATCTGTAAATAATCCCGTGTAAATTTGTTAAATTTGTAAATACTTTTTTATATTCATTGTTTACTACTTAACTTGTTCTATCTCCTTGCTGCTGTGCAATACAAATTTTCAAATAAAGGTTTATCTTATCTCTTATCTTATCCTATCTAATTGGTGCTTTAGTACCTTGCATTTGCTAAATTTCAAATTATGCTCCATTTTTCTTAACAGTTAACTGATAACCATTTGCTGTTTCGATAACCCACATTCTCCACAGGGCCATTAAAGTTGAATCTTATCTAACCCAGTGACCAGACTATGTAGAGTTGTGCCCGTGAACTGACCTCCTGAGGAGTTGCGGCTGCGAGGCTCGTGGTTCTGCAGGTGACAGCAGCAGTGACCCAGCTGCTCAGGGATGGTACCCACTGCAACACACAGTTATTTTCTTTGAGAGTTTCTGCTTCTAGTTCAATTCGGTCAGGAAGTTGTTATTAAAAAGCTGACGTGCTTGAAGACATATCTGGACAAGGTCTTACCAAGAGGTGAGGGGGAGTATGGCCTGGAGCTGCCAGTGGAGAGACGCCTGCCTATTGTCTGAGGGACATCTGCGGAACTCGGGGAGCCCGAGCCCACCTTGGGAAACCCCATAGGACTAGTGTTGGAGCGCCTCACTGTGCCAGACCTAAAAGACACAAATACACATCACCTAAAACATAAAGCATGTAGACTAGTACAAGCAAAAGTCATTCAGTTTTCATAGCCAAAAGAACACTATTATTATTCAACACTAAACTAATCGAAGGAGTTAAGTAATAAATAAATAAATAAAATTATTGGCTTCATCAAAGATTCAGTTATTCAACTACCCTCTCCCACGTGACTTTTTTCTTTTCCCTTTGGCTGATTTCAAGCAGTTTTGCCAGTTAGTAAATACTTGTTTGGCTGCTGAGACAACTCATTACTGCTGCAAGAACTGTACAAGACCTCTGCACAGTTTTGAGTCACACAGAAACGAAGCATGTGTGGGAGCATTTGCTGTGCAGATTGCTCATCTCAAACCTGTCACACAAAATATTTGGTACAATTGCAGAGAGTTGCAAAGGAGTTGCAGTATTTTGTGGGACCTTATGAGATACGCTACATCATCTGAGCTCTGTGAATTGCAATTAGGAAAACAAAATACAACTGTAGATGGTAGACATTTAATTAAAGGTGCCCTGTTGACATTGAATGTAAAATAACTTATATTTGTTTACAAATGTTTATCCCTGAGGTCTAAAAACTGAGGTTCCCCTCATAAAATACTTTTCTATATATGTTACAAGCATTATTTACACCCATCTTTAAAAGCTGGCAGTCTTCTTTTTCCTTGCCTTTGTTTAGATGTGTTTCTTGGTGAGTTGCCACTCGATCAAGTGAATAGCAGAAACCGTGTGTGTGTGCGCGATAAAAAAAACTTGGGGTACACAAAATTACACTGATCGATTTGCTTGGAATTAATAAAAAAGGAAAACCTATCATCACCTATATGTGGCAGGTAATCTGTGTGTTTTTTTACTTTTATAAATTGTACATAACACAGATATACTAAGGCTAAATCTTAATAGTTTCTCTAATTGCTAGGTAGTATTAAGAGCTTGTTTAAGAGCTTAACACAAATTACCCTAGATCTTATTTCCTACTTCTGGTTCCCAGTCTTATCTTTGTATCTGGTGATATTAGTGAAATAGAGCAAAACTAAGATCCATACAGTATGTGAAATTTTCTACCTACTAAATTCTTGCTCCCTAAAGTGAGAATAGCAATACTAACACAGTAAGAAGGGCTTCTGATAGGTCAAAGGGACAGCGTGTCAGAGCTCTAATTCTCCTTGAACAGACAGAGAAGACAGGACGACTGGTGAGTGGGACAGCTGAACAAAGAAGCACAGCTGGGGGGGGGGTGACAGGGACAGTACATGTCCTGACTCTCATGAGTGTACAGAGGTTGCTTGAACAAGCTGCTACTAAAAAAACATTAAGCAAATCCTAATCTTCAGAGCCACAGGATGTATGCAATTGCAAATAACAAAGCCAGCAAACCACCAAATGAACACAAACCAACACGGGAGCCAAACATAAAATTTTTAAATGATAAACACTTTAACAATACAGCTGATTAGCCTACAGTATCTCTCCAGTTCTCTTATTCAGACAGCAGATGGTCAATAAGAACAACAAAACAAATTTTCCTGAGAAACAAGGTGCCACCCCTCTCTCTTCCTCTGCCCTCCCATCTGCTTTGTCTTTACATAAAGCCCCCAGCAACAGGTTGGGAGTCCACAAACTCAAGCAGGCACTTAGCTGATGTAATTTCAGTGAAACTTTTTGGCTGATGAAATAATAGGCTAGATTTTCAATGCCTAGCCTGAAAAGTCACTCCCAAATGGTGAGTAAAACATTAGTCACAAATTGACATCAACAAACAGGCACGCATTCCAGGTGTTTCATTACTAATCACTAAAGAAGGTCTAAATTATGCAGTCAGAACCATCCAGGACTGAGGGCACTTCCTTCACCCTCAGACCCAGCAGAGGCGGCTCTTACCTGGGGGAGCTGTACAGCGTGGTAGTCGGGCTGCTGGAGAGGTTCTGCTTGATGCGCTGGTAGTTTCGGATCTGGGTGGGAACAGGAATGGGGGTGGTCTCAGCCCGTGGGGACACCATGGGGATCTGTCCTGAGGAGGGCTGCGGCTGTCTGGAGGGGAAGATGGGGAAGACAAGGACAATTACCTAGTCCGTTCGAGGCTGCTGCTGCTGCTTCTATATCTGCAGGACATCTTCAGGGGTGTCAACACTCATAATAACTTAAATCTCCAAAGGCCACTGCTTGAGTTATAATGAGTAGAACATAAAGCAGGACAACTCTAAAATGTAAGGATTTTCTACAGCCTCGAGTTCTTTGTTTACTTCGGTGAGGAGGCAGGTTGAGGAACTTAAGTTTAGCCTGGCTGATCATGAGGACAGAGTCAGTGGGTGAAAAAAGGGGGCCAGGCTTCCATGTAAACACAGACAGAGCACCAATCAGCTTGAAACTCATTCTGCTGGGGGCAGGGCTAGAGGCAGGGCCAGCCAATGGCACGTGCCAGGCAGGTCCTCTGTATTCAGCAGACACAGGAGGGGAAGTGCAAAGAGACACAGCTCATTTGCATTCTTTTGTTATTCCAGAGGAGACAAAATGTTCTCGAACATAAAGCCATGACCAAATCACCCACAGAGGGCATTTGCTTACATATTTCATGTGAAAAAAAGGAGGAGTGAAGGAAATGGCCGTCAGAGAGCGGCACCAGTTAGAAACCAGTATTATGTAATGATGTGAAGTCTGGGAGGGTCCACAAGGGAGAGAGGACACGTGAGGCAAAGACTAGTCCAGACAAAGAACCACAGAGCAGTTGCTTTGTTGGATTCCTGCACTTCTTAGATATTAACACGACCATGTGCTGTCCTTCTCTGCACACTTAGCATGGATCGAAAAAGACATTTGATACAGTAATCCATGATGAAGGCTCTCTATTTTTCTCCAGGTTGCTAAAAGTTTTATTGATCCTAGCCAAGGCTTAATATGGAGAGGAACGCTGTGTTCTGTTGTCCCCTTGTTAAAGACAGAAAGAGAATTTGTAGGTCAGTGAACAGCTGCTTTTTAAAGACTGGAAATAGGAGAGAGACTTAATCTGAAAGTCGTTTGCCTCTCCGCTGACCTGGTTTTTACCAGCCTGAGACAGGGGGATGGGCTCAAACAATTTTCTTTTCTTTCTTTTTTAATAATTTGTCACTTCTGTTTCTCATCATTCCTCTCCCCTTTTTGCTTACATAGTCTCTCTTTTACCTTATTCTAATCTCTTGCTTTCTTTACAATGATCATCTCTCTCCAGACATCCTGCTTCTCTCCATCTCCCCAAGCCCACATTCTGTTCTTCTCCTTCCCTCTATTTCCTTCCTTGACTCCAATCAATTTAGGACACAAAGGGTGCAGAGGAAAAAACAAAGCTGTGATTTAGGAGCTCTTTGAGAGTGTGGCTTGTGTTACTAAATTGCAAGGAACAACTCCTGTAATGAAGAAAAAATTGGTTCCTCCTGTGTCAATGGTTAACTAATTTATGTACATGTTATGTAATTGTATGAACAGAGAGGGGAGAGAAGAGTTTTGCTTGAGGCTGTTTACACATGCAAACAGTAATGCAGGGAGATAGAAGTGTAAAGCGGTGTCTGGCTGCAGGTTATCAACAAAGGGAGGGGGGAGAAAGAACATGAACAGCAGCAGGATTTTTGCAAGTTTCAGGGGGCAAAATAGTTGTATTTCACACTTAAATTTTACCCTAAGCTTAAATGATTGTGATAATATGGTGTCATCCACAAGAGGTCGCACATAGCTAGTAAGAGATCTGAAATTATACACTGCAAGAAAATAACTGGCGGACACGAAGAGCATAAACTAAGGAGTAACAGACAGCAGAATTTCGCTGTTAATTTACGCTTTTATCCAAAGTGATGTACATTCACACACTGATGGAACAGCCATCAGGGGCAATTTGGGGTTCAGTATCTTGCCCAAGGACACTTCAACACATATGTATTCAACGATTTTTTAACTTTGCCTAAAAGTAAACTTATGATCAATTTAATTAGAGAATTAAGAGCATAGCATCCCCAATTAAATATAGTTACTGAAAGTTCAGAAACTATAAATGGGTATAAGATGGAACAGCAAGGAAATAACTACTGGACATGAAGTCAAACTGTGTATTAAGCATGCTCAGTAGT
The DNA here is from genome assembly GCA_025331565.1 of Holacanthus passer. Classification (NCBI taxonomy): domain Eukaryota; kingdom Metazoa; phylum Chordata; class Actinopteri; family Pomacanthidae; genus Holacanthus; species Holacanthus passer. The sequence continues at coordinate 1,140,770 of JAFREQ010000072.1, read as the reverse complement.
ATGGTTGCAGTATATGTGAGGATGTTTTGATCTTTTAATACACGGATGAGCCACAGTAACAGTCACAGTTAGTTATTGCAGGTGAGTTTTGGCAAGTGTGCAATGCTATTCTTATCACACAGCCCTCGGCGGGTCAGATGCTTTATTTAGCACAGAACCACCTTGTTGTTTGGCTCAACATCTGATTCACAGCTCACTGATCATGCACATTTGGAGGAGGGCAGAAGAATTCAATCGAGAAAAAATGGACAGTGACTTTGTATGATATCTGGTGTAAAGTTAAGAGGAGGATGTTTTGCTGGTCAGAGAGCCAGAAATAGTGAAACAGCAAAACAAAGGAAGACTTGTTGACATAAAAACACATGAAGAACAGATGACATGACCTTACACACATACACATGAACTCGAGGCTGTGCGTGAAATGGAATCTGTCTTATATCATCATGTCACACTTCCATTGCATAGTCTATTTTTTACTCTGTTGTACGCTCTTGTCAAAACCCAGTTCACATTCCATGAACTGTGTATGATAAGTTAGCAATGCTGGGCTACATTCAAATATAATACACTATCTGCAGCCTTCATAGAAGCTTTACAGACCCTTTTCATGCCCTTTAAAAAATCATATATAACCAAAATAAACAATGAAAGCTGGCAACACCAGCGTTTTAAGTAGTGACAAGAAGACTTCAGGAAGTCATTGCCCGACAAACACAACCTGTTTTTACACTTTTTTGTTCCTATTAAACAAATGAGATACAATATGCTAATCAGTGAGCTTTAGAGGTGTTGGCAGGCAGATGTACTTAGCTTTGGACAGAGTCAGGCTGACCGTATTCCCGTTTCCTGTCTTTATGCCAATCTAAGCTCACCGGCTGATGCTTAGCAAGAAAGCTTATATTGCAAATTGTTGAACTATACCTTTAATTCTGTTTAGTTATTATGTATGCAATAATGCCTCCCACAGCTTTAAAGCTGAATGAATCAGGGATCCTGTAGGCTTTTCATTTCTCTTTCTAGAACTTATTTCTTTGTTTGTCATGTTGATTGTCAAGTATAATATGTGAGATGACACAGATGTTTTCAAAACTTTTCTATTTTTAGACAATATCCAAACCTATATGTTTGCATTAGGGTGCAGCTAATCTACAAAAAACAACTAGATGGGTTAAAACTCTTTTCCAAAGTTCAGTGGAGGCTTTTAGGTTCTCATGATCATATAAACTTTTTCCAAAGACTCAAAGAATAAAGAAATTCGGTATTAAAGTCTCTCTTCAATTGCATCATACTCACCCTCCACACATGAGGAACTCGCTGGAGGGCCGACGACCCACTCCCATTGGTTGGTCATCTGAGGAGGAAGAAAAAGGCATAGAAAAGATGCATAAATCAGCAGTAATTAGGTGATTAAATGCAACTCAAAATACCAGATGACACTTCCAACGCTATGCACTTTGTTCACTGTTTGAGTGGAAGACTAACAGATGGATGTGTGTGTGCATGTTGCCGTAGGTGCGGTGCATAAGGGTTCATTTTACTAGTCAAGAGGGTCAGTGTGCGTGCCTACTGTTTGTAGACTGATGTCTACAATTACAGCATGAAGTGGTTAGCAGCTGTCTAATTTACTGGCCGTGGATTTGGTGACATGTGCAATGTGTAAGTGTGTGTGTGAGCATGTGTGCGGCAGGTATCATTGGCAGGTAATGAATGTGACTTTACTACATATGTATTTTAGCCACGGTGTGTCCATTAGTGAGTTCTAGACCTCTAGACATCTGTGTGATCGTACAGAACAGATGTCCATGTATTTATTTTTGTGTCCATAAGTCACGTGTAATTCATACTGTATGTACAGTGAAGCATGTAAACAAGCTAAATGTATACCCTGGCTAATGGTCACATTATAAGAATCGAAACTGATCCCCCTCCATTTCTGCTATCCCTCTACATGTTTACTCTGACTAACTAATAAGGATGCGTGCAATTAAAATATATTCAGAACAGACAGAGTTGGCCACTTTGTTGCATGCCGAGACATAACCAAACCTAGTCTAATAAATAAAACAGTCTCCATGAGGAAAAATATTTTGTACAAACTAAACCTGTATGGCTTTATGGAGCAGTGTCTTCTCAATGAAAAGAATCAAAACTCTTTCTGAAAGGTATAACTTCATTAGGTTCTTCATTTATTGGATTACATTGTTGCTTCCAGACAGTCTGATATTCAGCGTATAAATCGTCTATGAATGTACAATGTGTAAGAAACAAAAGCTATGTTTAGTGTTGGGCCTTATTGACAATATATTGACTGTGATAGAAAATGTCCCTGATAAACAAACTTTATTGTATTGTGAAAGAGTTACATTACTTGTCAATATACTAACAACCAATCAAATCATAGAAACAAAATTATTTCTAACCAATCATATGGAAGTCTTTCAAGAATGGAGGGCTCGCTTAGCAAAACAGGCATAAGAGGGTTGACTGAGTTAGCAAAACACACCACATGCTATTGTATTGGTCTCAAAAGTCAATTAGTTATATGGGAGGCACAGGCTTTCTGATTGAGGAAGCATCTTTGTGTTGAGAAAGAAAGCAACAGTTTAACTGTCACAGCAACCTTAAAAATAAAGAGCTTCTTTGACTGTCTCAAATGGAGTTAGATTAACATTACTTACTAATTACTAAGTCAGACAGCAAACAACTGATTAGAAAATTGAAAAGAATGTATACATATTATGTATTTCTAGTTAAATAAACACTGTGTTTGCAGTTCACACAATTCTTGTATTTTTCTGATAATGAATATACTACTAGGGAATTTTAAGCAGAACAGAAATTTTGACTTAATTCATATGATAATAATTTTCTGCCATATTGCCCAGCCTTAAAGGTAATATTCAGCATTCTCTATAAAAGAAGTGAAGGCAGGTTAACAACTAAGAAGCCCAAATACCCACCCTTTCAATTAATCAGGTGAAATTACACAAGTGAACTTAGAGGAAATATAGTTGTATGTGTATGTACAATATGTGTTTTGGCACTTACAGCTGTCAGTAGAGATGTGAGGCACCAGGACAAAGTCGTCTGTGTCACAGGACGAGTTCTTACTGCTGGTGCTTCCTGCAGACTCTTTGGACAGCTGCAGGAAGTTGGGTGGACCGAGCGGGGGGGAAGACAGACCATCTTCTGCTAGTGTCTGCATGTCTGGGAGAGACTGTGTGTTCGCAGACAGAGAGGAGGAAGAGGAGAAAAAAAGAGGATTAAGTTGTAGTGTGCCTCCTGAATGATGCAATTAAGGCTTCCAGGCAGGGCAGTGCTGACTGTCAAACTAATGTAATCACATTGCTACAGAGAACACTGACATCCTGGGAAACTGACTTGTCCTGCATTCCCACTGCTGCTGTGAGATGAGATGTACCACTGTGGTAAGAGATTGTTTTAACTAGCGTTGGATTCATAAGTATCAGCAGCACTAAAACTTAGCAGTATTTAAAATAGTAGAACATAAGTAAAAGGGGTAAGATGGGTGTTGGTAATTTGGCTTATAAAATGAAAATATGAATTTTTATGAAGGGCCTGTTTATTTTCCCTTTCTGGACACCATATTTAACTTTTCAGGCACTATTTGTGCTGGAAGATGCAAGCAGGCACAATAGGAGCACAACAGGGTGGCATTGTTGATATTTTATGACAGCGTATGTGTAATTCCCTCTGAATGAGGATTTATAAAGTGATATGACACTCACAGGAGGAGAGTTGTAGCGGATGCAAGGGGAGCTGCCACAGGAACTGTCCGTCACTGCATTAGAGGTGCTGGGGACCGGCACTGGACACGCTGAGGGGAATAAATACATGATTCATCATGTTTTCAAGTTGGGTCATGTGAAAATGTAGTACAGCAAGTTATCTTGCTTGGGAGTGTGACCTTTGTACTTACATTTTTTAATGGTGGATGACGGCTCCAGGAAAGGATGGCTGAAAAAGGCATCTGCAGAGTGAGGGGTTAGAGGGACAGAAGAGATTGGAGAGGTTTTGAACAAACAACAAGACCTCAAAGTATGTAAAACCAAACCTGAACAATACATTTACCATTTAATGTTTAAAGACATTGATATTTTGTCATTACTCACCAAAGTCCATCCTATCTTTCTGATTCCTCTGCAACAGCCCAAGCAAAAGGTCACTAAGTTGGGGGGACGTCTCCCTTGGGATGCTGGGTAAAAGAGCATAGGAACATTAGTAACTTGTTTCTCATAGGGTGCCCATAGACTACATAAACAATCTTACAAGATTATTGCATGTCGCCCTGTGCAAGACGAACAAAATAAAATCTTGGTCATAATCCGTGTCAGACTTTATGGCATCAATGTTGAGTTATGTCAGACGATGCAATGCTAACATGCATGCATGTTTAGCAGGTATGGTGTTTGCCATGTTCATGAAATTAGTTGCAGTTGCTAATTAGCAGTAAACACAAATACAGCTGAGGATGATGAGTAGGTCATTAGTTTTACAGGTATTTGATCATACATCAAAGTATTGACCTGATGATGGCGCTAGGTGAGTCACCAAAATGCTTACAGTTCATCCTCAGCGGAACCATGTGTCAAACATGACAATTCATCTGAAAGATTATATTTCACTGAAAAACATTTCACCTGGTGGAACTAGAATAAAAGACAGGGCACACCAAAGTCAGCAGGATACATTTTCTGGGAGCCTTGAGTGTCTGTTTAAAATATTGTGCCAATCCATGGAGTAATTGTTGAGATATTCAGTCTGGTGGTGGCTCGAATGACCAACATTGTCATGGATAGAGCCATGCTACTACTATGACTAAAAACAACAGATGCAAGCTGAGGCATGTCATCAACTGGCATCATCCATTTTCATTGGTCTCAAAGATTTGAACACAATTTCTCTCACAGCTGTCAACTTTCATCTGGGACAGCCCAAATCACACATGGTAAACAAACAAAAGACATGTGTGGGGAAAGAGGTTTTGTGGCTTACATAGGTTGTAGATTCTTGTTCTTCTCATAGAACATTCTCAGGTCTTGGGGACTATTGGCCTAAAAATATGAACATATAAATTAGATGCAGAGACACACACATCTACAAACACATTTGTCACCGTTTGTTGTGCACAGTACTAACCTGGAACGGTGGCTTGCCGACCAGACACTGGTAGATGACGGTCCCTATGCTCCACAGATCGGCCTTGGCATCATAGTTCTGGGACATGATGACCTCTGGGGCCTGAGGGAGGAAAGGTTACAAGTAAAGATCTCGAGCAGTGAGAGTTATGCAACATACTGCTGAAAAATCTGATAGGTCATTTTAAAATGAATGACCTCATGTGCAATTCTAGACACACTCAAAACATATCCAGTAAAACACACTGACCATATACATTGGTGACCCACATAGTGTGGCTGCCATCATGTTGCTCTGGAGGTACCGTGCGAAGCCAAAGTCAGCTGCAGGACAGAAGCATGAAACAAACCAGTCAGTACACATGTGTTATTATTACTAGAAACACAAACCACTATTGTTGGACTCTAGAGGATGGCTAGGAGGCAAAAGTTGGGAACAATAACACATGCATAAAACAGTCTTGTACTCAAAACAGAGCTGTGACAGTGATGGCAAACACCATCAGTGTGGTCAGAAATGTATTCATTACAACATTCTAGTTACCAAAATAAGATGTTTTCAGTGCGGACAGCATAGTAGCTATTTCTTTGATAGTCCACGTTATTTACACAGAAAATGGCAAAGAAAATGATCTCTTCCATGCCCAGGGCATTTTTGTCTATCATTCAGCGTCTGACCAAAGTAATTCACTGAAAGTCATATTACTTTGCTCCTTAATTCAAATTCAGTAGGACTAACTGAACACAGCATGACTTTTAAAAAGGTGCTTAATCATTTTCAGATGTACTGTAATTATAAATTTGAACTCAAAAATGCTCTATATTGATTTTATTTCAACTTTTGAGTTATGGCTTGATCAACAGTTAAAAGTTGGGAAATACACTACATATGAGTTGCTATAAGACACTATATACATAATCATATTGACATTAAATCTGGTAGGTAGAAATGTACAGCACATGATAATCATGCCAAAAAAATAAATACAGGAATCACATTGACAAGTTTCAGGAAACCTGTAGCACTTAGAAGAAGTCACCATCCACTGATTCTAAATTCCTTACAATAAGAATAAGAGGCCAGTGAAGGACATTTTTCCAATTAATTCTGTCACCTATTTTGATGCGGATGCCACTGATGTTTGACTTCTTGCGACCCACATATGACAGCAGGATGTTCTGGGGTTTCAGGTCCCGGTGGATGATTCCTTTGCTGTTGAGGATGCGCATGGCAGCAGCAATCTGCTGCAGGAAAACTCTTAGTGTGTCTTCTCTCAGCGTTCCCTTGGCTAAAGAAGAGATTAAAGAAATGATAAAAATGAAGGTTTGAAATCAAAATGGTTGATGCTAAAGCAATAACAGCTGAGAACTCTTAAATGCCTTTCTTTTTAGACTATTTTTTGGGAACTTTTTGCCTTTATTGATAGATAGTGAAGAGGCAGGAAACAGGGGAGAGAGAGGGGTATGACATAGGGCTGAACATCCATCCATCCATGCATTATCTGTACATCTGTACGCCGCTTAATCCTCAGCAGGGTCGTGGGGGGGCTGGAGCCTATCCCAGCTGACTTAGGGCGAAGGCAGGGGACACCCTGGACAGGTCGCCAGTCCATCGCAGGGCCACACACAGGACAAACAAACACACACACTCACATTCACACCTACGGACAATTTAGAATTTTTCAATTAACCTCAGCATGTTTTTGGACTGTGGGAGGAAGCCGGAGTACCCGGTGAAAACCAGGGCTGAACAATTAATCAAAATACTATCGAAATCACAATGTGGCCAAGTGCAATATCCGAATATCAGGAGCTGTAATTTTTCTTTGATAAAGTTAAAAAGTCTCATCACAACATACCATTATAGATGAAGATGCCCTGGTCTACAAATTGTATTCTCCAGATGTAAGGGAACATGCTCGTTTGGTACGGACCCCAGCAAAGATCACATTATCATAATTTTTAAATGAAATGCCAAAAACTCCACAGGGCACCTTTAAGCAAATCTGCATTTGCATTAATACGATAACATAGTTTTGCACGTCAGCTGCTTTCACATCCAGAAAAGGTGTTTGTGCTACCATACTTGATTACAGCTAATCATTAGCGTATTTGGTAATAATCTTATGGTAAATAATGTTAATTGGGGCAGAGAAGGTCCTTTTCCCTGGTGGTAGTGAAATAGGTCTAATCCAATGTGAGACTAAGAGGATTCCTCTCATTCTCTTTCGCTCTCTTTACGAAGCCATTGTGATTACACTGTAGGCATAGATCAATCAGTAAGCCTATCAATATTAATCTAGGATTTAGGGGGTTTGTGCTCTCTGCCCACCCCAGTGGACCAACTTCTAACATGAAAAAGTTGCGTAAGTCATAGAAGTATTCACTGGTGACATCCTCTTATATAAGATGATTGTTACCTACGCAGTGTTCAAAGCCTTAAAGCAAACACAGAAGCCCTCCACAGTCAAAATGACTAATAAGTGGAAGATGGCCAGCCTGGGAACAGTATATTGTAACACTCTGAGAACTAAAGCACTATGACCCCACAGGTTTCATTTCACAACCCCCACTGTTACTCAAGCAGAGACTCCTGGACCACCCTGTCACAGATGGGTCTGACCATGACCCATTCTGCAAACTGCAAATGTGGACATGTGGAGCAAGTACATTATGCAAAAGTACAGTGATAAGGGTGTGTTCCAGCCACACAGTCAGTGTTTTTATGGAACAGAGGTGTAAACACCTGTGGTTATCTAAGAGATGTACTGGCAAACTGCCATTCATTTGAGATTCCAGAGGCCAACCTGATTATTCAAAGCAACTATAATAATACAGTATGAGTGTTCAGTTTCTCTTTGGACACTCAACATCTACTTCAAATGTGATGAGATCAACATTCCAAAACTCAAATGCTATGAGAGGAGATTGGGTAACGGATACCCTCAAGTTTTCACAAAGACTGTTTAGTATCCAAATGAAGGATGTGCAGTAAAAACGAGAACATTTTGATGGTGTATGTTTAGCTACTGGAATAGCTATTGTACATCAATGATAAAGTTTTGCCAAAAAAATTCCACTGACTAGATTTTCTCCACAGCTTTCATCCAAATGACCACATGTGATGAGGCTAAAAAGGGCTGCAGCTAAAAGCTTGAGAAGAAATCTAGTAAGTGAACCTTGAGTTAAGATTTAGGAGTCAAACTCCATTTTCAAGGTCAAGAATGAACCTACGAGCTCAATCATAAAGATAATTAAAAGTGCAATAGGGATTTATCAATAACAGTCAGTACTAGATGGCATTTTATCACTACACTACAAGTACAAACAATCTGTAAATAGCAAGTATTAAAGTCATGGTATGGTAATGAAACACAACTTTCTTTAGCAATATGTCTTGGGCTGAATCAGTGTTTTGTATAATATCTTTCATAAAGGACTGCTTACAAGTGTTTGAGGAAAGTGTTTCACTAACGGATATGGATTTAATAATGCTGGCTGTGATCTACACTGCAAAAACATAAATATGAAACTTGACATTCTGGTTTTCTCACTTGCAACTTAAGACGCTAGCTGTTAGAGTGAGACATCCCACGCATATGATGTCACCAACAACATAAAGATGGCTACACCCCAGTGGTAATGCAAAACTAGTGATTGAGACAGTAAAGTAATGGGGGCCATCACTAGAAGTGACTTTGTTTTAACTTAATATGCTGCATCTCAGACTTCGATGAAATCTACATATTCCGCTGTCAATGGGGAATGAGGGGGACTGTACTGTTGGTGAAGATCGCACTAGTATGTAAACATTTGTATTATTTTATCTTCCTCATTTTTAATTTTTTAGTATTTGGGGCTTATGAAACAGAACTTCCAAACATCACTTTCACTGTTCACTATGTATCATTTCAGCTTGAGCTGACTTGTTGCTCTACTACCAGAAATGCTGACTATAAACTATTACAGTGGCAAAAACACTGGGCTCTGTGGCTCTGAACTAGAAAAGGAACCCTTTGTACAAGGTTGCAGTGGTTTCCCGGCTCGCACACACGCACACACACACACACACACACACACTCTCTTTAACATCTCCACATGATACAAACTTGTATTATTCCACAACTATCCATTACAAATAGATAATAAATGCACAATCACATGCACACATTCCCACACATACACTCTTAATAGCTGCAGTCACATGGCTTTTCCTCCCCTGCAGCATTAGTAACTTTGTTTTGATGAACAATCTGTGTGTGTGTGTGTGTGTGTGTGTGTGTGTGTGTGTGTGTGACAGATTAGTGTGATGCTTACCTTGCAGATAGTCAGCAAGATCACCTCCATTACAGTACTGTGTGTGGGGAGACAAACAATCACTATCAGTAACAAATAAATTCAGGTTCAACAATGCCAAGCTGAGAAGCACATGTTGGTATTATACAGTACATGTCTGTGTGTCTATGTAGACTATGTGCATAAGTGCTTGTTCAAATCCTAGCCCAGATAATTGCAGGCTCATCAATTAATCTGATGAACAACTGTAGCTTTATCTGTGCTGACAACCTCTGCTAGAGTGCACTTAGTCCTCAAGAGGGGCAGCAAAAGCAGATGGATGAGATTGGTGTGGTAGGTTAAAGGAAAGTGAAATGCTGATTAGCAAGGCAAATACTGAATTTAATAAACTGAATAAAGTTACAGTCCACTTCCACTACATGGGAATCCTCACTGAAACCCTGATTACTTCACCCTGTCCTCTGAAGTGAACTTCATGCACAAATGGATGACATATTAAAGGAAAAGCAACATGGAGTACCATGTTCAAGGTTCCATTATGAGCTTCAGTGCTCCTTGGCACAGGCTCTTCAAGTCTCAAACTCAGGGATGAACAGCATCCTTATAATAGAGCAGCAGCCAACTGCTCTGTATTAAGGCACTGGTTGACATCAACGTCATAGGAAGAATTCAATTAAGGCTTAGCAAAGACAGTGTCAAATCCAGAGAGGCATGCAGTTCGTCATTTTACAGTTTATATGCCAGTTAACCAAGCTCAATTATGCTTGCTACTATATGTTGGCAGAATACTGCACTAAATGTTCTAAGACAAACATCTCCCTTCCCTTCAAGCGTTGTTCCAAGAAATAAATTGTGTTTTTCACCCTCCAGACTGAGTGTTCAAAGGGCACAGTATTCTTTTCATTTGGATTACACCTGGCTCAGTGCACTTATCTCTTCATAACACTTTCATCTAATACGTCCACCACTGTTTGAGTAAGACAAGCTTTTTCCTGCTAAGCAAAACATGAGGCATCAACATCGATTTAGTCATACTGAGATTCACACCAGTGTGTGAAAACATTCACACAGTGCAGCAAGGGTACGACCCTTGCGATATTACTTAAACTATTTGGTAGTTAAAAATTGAAAACAAAACCACAAAAAATTATTTATCTAAAACAACCAACTGCCCACCTTGTCCTTTACCTGTGTAAGCTCTGAAAGCAACATAATGAAAAAACAGTGTAATGTAGATAGCCTCAAATTAATGCAACCGAGTCATATTGCAGTTGATCCAAACAAACAAGATTCTAAAGGATTATTAATGGAGTATATTGTAGAGCTCTCTGAACACAGACCAAAACAAGATTTTACAGAAACACTTTTGGGGAATGTAATTCCTAGAAAACAGAGGTGGGTATTTTCAGTAAGTAATTTGCAGTCATGGTTTGTTTTCTACCCTGCAGCCAGTTGTTGCGAAATGAGTGGAGAAGGTTGGGGAGGATGTCAGCATGCTAAGAGAGGAAACTTATGTGAAAGAAAACAAAAGAGGAAAAAGACAGATTGACAGGGAGGGGGAACAACAGCAGTGAAACTGCCAAAACGATAAGAAAGCATGCCGACAGCTAGTGTTGGGGTACAGTGAATGTTTAGAGTATTTTTTATGTTAATTGTAATGGAATCATAATACCTCATGTCATCACTTATGTTACTTTAAAAAAAAGTGATGTAAACTAACTACTTTTTAAAGTAAAAAACAAAGTAACCTGTTACATTGAAATCAAACTTTTCCCCAGCACAAGTGATACTCATGAAATATCTTGACAGTCATGTTTCTATACTCACCTCCATGACCAGGAAAACAGAGTTGGGTGTTTCCTGGAAGAGAAGAGACACAGAATCAGTTACAGAAGCCATTTATCCTGAAGCAGCTGTCAGCTCAACTACACAGCCAAAAGAAAACAGCCCCTGGAAAAAAATCAAAGTACAATAACAGCACTTGCTATTTTTGACCATGCTATCTGTGAACATGTATTTTTGTGTCATGAAAATGCCGAAGCTGAGCTGAAAGTAACCAAGATGTAAACACGCATGTAGTGTTGAAATGGACAGGCCTGTACCAAATGGTGGTTAAAGGCTGAGGCAGAGTTTAAATGAGTAACTGTTTCCAGCACATTAGATTTACAGGAAAAGTTCTTTCACATGTTCTGCTATTACTTGTCTTCTTTAGACAAATCAGGAAGTCAAACTACATATAACTTAGTTTTTATTGTCTGTGCACATCTGAAGAAACCTTCATCTCTTGTCCTAATGATACTAGTGGCACCCAGTGCTTGCTTACTGTGTAAATAAAAGTGGAACTAAGTTGTAGCAGCCTTTAAGTTTGTATATGACCAATCAGCAACAGTCAGTGCTGCCAACCCTGCCCCATTAGTTTCTGGACTATTGGAAAGTGCTACCAGGGTAAGTGTGCAGGGACTTTTTGGGGGCCAAAAAATACAGCAGATAAACTAAATCTAGGCCCTTTTTACTCTGGTCAAAATGCAGGTACGGTAACTGAGTTCCAAATATGATCCTATGTTCTTAAAAACTATATACTATATATGAACTCTCTTAATGGAAGTCGCATTATTGCCAAAGTTTCAAACAATTGTAATGTCATATACTTTAGAGCTGAAACAATTAGTAAATTAGTAACTTTTTTGTAATTTTTCAAGCAAAAATGCCAAATCTTCCCATGCTCCAGTTTATCAAATGAGTTTAGACTGATGGGAAAATAAACCAAGGAATTTGAAGATTCCACCTTGGACTAATTTTACACAATTTTTCCAAAATATTTACAGATAAAAGAAGAAGAAAAAAAAAATCGATACAAAGATCAATAATGGAAATAATTGCAGCAGCCCTGATGTACTTGATTAAACAAAGAGGTCTGCAACTCCAGTTTGAGAACAATTTAAGAGACATATAGAATTTTTTTTTACAGAGCCAAGAAGAACATGCAACATAACAAAACCATTTTATATACAAAATTACCAATAATAAGGTTAGTAATATCACAATAATAAGGTATTTATATAAAACACTGTACCTTACTCATAGCAGTTGCCAGATAATGTAGAGCAGTACAAGTTAATAGGACAGTGATTAAATTGCATCAAAATGAACATATTGCCCGGGCCTACCATATATATTAATGGCATGGGAAAAGCACATAATTTGTTTGCTGAGTAATCTGCTTGTACATGGAATGAACAGGAATGAATCACAGCGAAATGACATGGACGTCAGCTTCTGCACCCATTAGCATTTCTAGCGAGCAGAACACAAAAACAAAAAATACAGTATTTTCCACAGTCTTCAAATCATTCCACATATAAACAAAATACTAGGAGACTGAGGTCTGACCACTAGCTATAGCACTGTGCCACCACACAAGTCAAATGACATGTGACCACAGGTTAACGGGCTTGTTTGTTTGGTTGGTAAGTAGCTCAGTCTTTTCCAATCCTACAGTGTTTCCTCCAGCTGGAGCAGGTGGTGGTGGGGGATGGGCCACCACTATCCATTCTGACTGTATGCATGTGAGAATATGTGTGTGTGTTGGGGGGGCTTTGGGGGATTACATAATGAGGATGTATTCTGCAGCAAAATCCAGAGAAGAGGGGGATGGGAGTAAAGTGTCAGAGGGCAGAGTCACCATGGGGCCAGAGGAGCGAAGGTAACAGATACGTCACCATTTCATCACAAAACACACACACGCAGAAGTAGATGCTGGTGATGACTGGCCATCAACACTGAAGAACATTCTTGCACAACCACAAACTCTGTCCATTACCCAACGTCAGAGAAAACCATCAACAAATAGAGACTGAGTACTTCTAAGAAAACCTGCTATCTGGAGAAACATTTATTTGTGTGTGTGAGTGTGTGTTTTTGCACTTTCCACATACACACGTCGTCTCTGGCAGCTGCAGTTGCCTCAGCTTCGTTTGTTGCCTAATTACTGAGGAGTGAGATGAATTTCAAGAGGCAGGTGGTGACAGTAGCACATAGGGCAGCCTTTGTTTGTGAGGACTTAGAGGAAGCAGCTCACTGTAATGAAAGTGGCAACTGCTCAAACTGTTTACAAGAACAAATGTTTTCTAGAAGGTACTATTCACACATTGGCTTTATTTGATATAAAAATCAGTGGACTTTGGATATTGATGGCTAGCTGCCAGATGAGGGGTGGGATCCAAAATGTTCCGTTCCAGTACAAAATATTCCCAACCAACTATGATATAAATAGCCCCTCTGTCATCATAACCTTGTCACACTGTTTAGAAGCTGTTTCGCAAGCAACAAAATCTGCAGGCTAGACGGAAAAATGAAACGATTTTATTATCCTCAGATATGAAAACTGACAACACAATACACAGGCACTGAAAAGTAGGTGGCACACACAAAAACACAAAAATACTCCGGACTGCCAAGAGTCAATGTGAGCCAAATGAACACTGTGTCTGGTTAGTCCTTCAGTTATTGCGTCACACTCCAACTCCAGGAGTGCAAGGTTATGTAACAATATGGGGGATGGGATATGGCCAAACTGGAGAGGGTGGAGGTGTGGAGGAGAGTTTGAGTGTGAGAGTGTGTGTGTGTGTGTGTGTGTGTTTATTGGGGAGGGGGGAGGTTAAGCATTTGTGCAGAGCTGGTGTGCTTTTGTCACGCAAGCGACAAGCGTAATCCGGGGTATTCTGAGTAGACTGGTGTCATTTGGGAGTAAAGTCTATGTTTTGACATAACAGCAGTACACAATGACAGATGACTGTCAGCACAGCAGCAGGAAAACACTAATTATGTGCTGAGGACAAAAGGTCAGGATTGTTTGTTGGGTAAAGAGGGGAGGATGTTTATTATTATGAAGGAGTACAATATGTTATTACACAGATATGCTGTGTATGGCCACATACTGTACACACACTGTGCTGATTCAGTCATGCATGGAACAGGACATCACAAAAATGCACTTGCCTGCCAGAAGTGAGGCCATGTCATGAGAGACAGCACTAACAAAATTGCACATGAAGTGCCAAGACAGTGAAATACAGAAACTTTATGATAATGCTTTCATCTGTATTCAAAACCTTGTAAGGTCCAGTGTTATATAACGGTCCTTAAGAAACACCTGTTATGGAGAAGAGTGTGTACATGTGTACTGGAGATCATATGAGTGTGTTTTCACATGTTTATGTGCTGATCAAACATGTCACACACTAAACACATGTTCATACCAGATGACTAGGTGTGTGTGTTTGAGTGTGTGTGAGTGTGTGTGTGTGTGTGTGTGTGTGTGTGTGTGTGTGTGAGTTTCATTGAACAGTAACAGTTTTATCCTCTGAGCTTCTGTCCCAGCCAGTTAAATGTCTGGAAAGCAAAGTCCTGTAAAGGAATGTGGACAGTCAGGGAGGAGGGAGGTTCATAGTGCATGTCTTCTAGGAAAACTCACTGAGCTCCAAAAATCCCCTGAAAGTATCCAAGAACATGTCCTGCCCCTTTTTTCTATACAGCCCACTACTTGTCAGTCCTCAATACCTTTTGTAATTAGGACACACACATATGCACGCACGCACGCACACACACCAGGCTGGGGCCCCCTATCCAGTCTAGAACACAATGTTCCTTTGTAGCAACATCAGCTCTTGTGAACATCTCATAAACAAAACTCCACCGCCTCTTCCTCTTTTTACATTCAACTTTTATCATTCAACTTGACCTTAAAAACAGTAGTTTGACAAAATAAGCTGATCTACCCAAGGGTCACTTACTAGCTTTGTCTGGAACTTTCAACTGCATCTCACAGTCTTCCTCAGTGGATGGAGTTTACCCAGTTGGAGACTACTCTAATTTGCTGCAAATGAACATGAGATGGTGGAAAGATCTGGAAAAAGTTAACAAGCTGATGGAGTGACAGAGTTGTCTCCATGCCAACTAAGCAAAATAGGTTGACTAGGGAAAACACTGATATGTAGTTGAGAGTTGTGGAAAAAGCTAGTAGACGGACCTTGAGTGAAGATTATTTTGTGTTAGGAAAATTAAAGAACAAACTCAGGAACACCGTCTGAAGATCACAAGAGCAGGTTGTAGGTCTCAAACGGCCATTTCCAAAGTCAAGAACAATCTCTCATGCTCATCAAATTTTTTTTTTTTGATTACATTACCTACCTACTCTAGGACAAGTAAAGTGTAAATTGAAAACTAAGCACACTCCATCTGCTGATAAATCCGTATTATGATTATAATTATTATTATTATTCATGTGGCTTAATAACTTAGTTTGTGAGTACTGCATTGCGCAAATAAGTAAATACAGCAGAGGTCAGTGTCAGGGTGGAGGGGGGAGTAAAAGAAAACAGAAAAATTGAATAATAATATAATGGAGACATGAAAGTAGACAGAAATTCTTTAGTATAGAGAAAAGCAAACTGGGTTGGTATCATGTTATTTTATGTTTTTACAAAATGACAGAAACCGCGCAACAGAGACAATGATAACACTGACTGTCACCACTTCCTCTGTGCCATCAATCAAGTCTTCATTTTTCTAGGAGATTGCGCCCCATGGCAGACAGAATTGCATAGTGAAAGCATGGCTTATAGGGAATTAATCTAACCACAGATGGTGTCATTTTTCTATAGCCATTACATTGTGCAATCAACATTTACTTCATAATGATAAGTTAAAGCAGTTTAAAACAGCAAGTGGATACCAATCCAAATAAACCAAATACTGATTACAACTTATATTTATATATTATAACTAACATGCATGATGGGCAATTACTTAAAGGCAAATTCACCACAGATGAATGCATGGTTCATGATTTTTTTAAAGCAAAATCAAAACAAACAAACCTATTATCTCTTTTCCCACAAAAATCCAAACACAAAGCTGTAGTGTGTAGCATGAACAAGAGAGAGGAGAGAGAGGGAGCCACAGGGCCCTGACACAGGGCACCTTATAATTAGACCCGTCAACCTCACACTGGTGCAGCTTGCTTAACATTAACAGCTCCATGAAGGAGGACGGGGAACCGCTCAGCTGTGTGCTTAAGACGTTTAAAAGCAACAACTGAGCAGAGCTCCTCCAAACTACAGTGGGATAAGGACCCACAATCTGTCATGGATGCACATACTCCACATCCAGACCTGCAGTCTTTTGTCAATGCACAGCTATTCTAAGGTGGGCAGGTAGCTGGTGCTGGTAACTGGTACTGGTAACCACTCACACAAAAGCAGCCTGAGGTTTACCACATCCACAAAAGCTGGCCGAGGCCATGCAAGTGTACATGAATAAAGCAACATTTAAGACTTTTCAGTGCTTTGACCTACTTGTCACATCTTCTGAAACAACCAATTCAATGTCATTTACCTAAGAAGTTTGTCTTGCATTTTAATCTAACTCCGCTCACCTACATACAATGGAAATCTGCAAGGCTAAGTCCTGTGAAGAACTGTGATTGTTTTCTTTCATGTTTTCAGCAAACACAAGAAGTGCTGAGGTAGTACAGTGGGGTTTTATCTTATTATGTCACAATGTGACGTTGAGTCAATGACCACCTCCACTGTGAAATTAAAAAAAAAACATACAAAAGAACATAAGCACTTCTACTCAGTGTTTATTCAGTGTTCAGACCAATATGCAGTGCAGTCTAGTCTATATGGTGACACAAGTAGCAAGAGCAGGGCAAATATACACATAGTCAGTTGTGGTGTGATCAGAGTGGGTTTAGAGGGGAAATTATGAAGTCAACATTATAATTTAGTAATAAACATAATAAAGAGTTGAAAAATATTCCATGACCAAATCCAGCAGCTGTCCTGATGCTGATACAACCAACCCTGAAAAGCATGATTTTTTTAATTGCAATAGTGCTACTGTGAAAATTTGGTGCTTGTTTGGGTTGAACTTCTCCTCCTGCCTGTTGCCATCTGTCAAATGCCTGCTGGCAACCTGCTAGAACTGATACAACAGCCATGACAGCAGCTCTGTGCGTCTGTGTGAGCACCATGGTGCTTTGAGGAAAATGCTAATATCAGCATGCTAACATGCAGGTGCTTAAAGGTATACCCTTTGATGATTATCATTTTTACCATCATAGGTTTACCTGTTAGTATGCTTACATTTGATAATTAGCACAAAGTACAGCTGAGGCTGATGGGAATTTCATTAATTTTGCAATTTTGCATTTAATCTTACAATCAGACTCAACTGCACAGTCTTGGAATTAGCTTGAACTCCATTTCCTTGGACTTGATCACTTGAATCACTGCATTATCAACAAAATGTCAAACACTCTCACCATCATCACTCTTTATGAGCCTCTTATTAAGACTTGCCCTTTCCCAGCAGCCATCAGCTGTCAGCAGGCCTATCAGTAACCATCCGTGTATACAACAGACAGGTCACAGGGCTAGGTTTATAGGTCATTATTATCAGACTTTGAATAGGTAACCCATATCCTTCAAAGGAAAGAACATCGGCAGATTTCTGCTCAGTCTGCTGGTTTACAGGTATCCTGTGGTCTACTTTTTTAAAACCTAAGCACTTACAAACACATCTTAATATACATATCTTTTTTTAACGCAGATGTTGATTGTATTGTTTAACTGCCATTATTCCATGCCTGTCCAAAGTTGGAAATGCTTTAATGGACAGCAAAAAACAGAAAAAAAATCAGTAATAAGTAAAGATCTATGCGTTTTCTAATCAAATATAGAGGCTAAGTGTGACCAGACAGCTACACAAAGCAACTCGGGTTACATTTCCTGTTCTGTTAAGGAAACCCAGTCACATAGCACGTGGTTCTAACAACAACAGCTGATGAGGCTGGGAAGAAGCCAACTGGGAATCCAAGAAGAAGTGATGACAAATGGCAACATGGGGAAACAAGAAAATGGAAAAAATGAGTTAAATATACAAAATAAACTAGGAATAGAAAGTATAAAAAGGGAAAGATAAGTGGCAGCTACCAGTTGATCTTGGTTACCAAAGGGCTGCAACACACCAGACTCTATTGATAGTCACCAAGAGAGGAAATGCACACCATTACACTGGCTACCAACTGACAGACCAATACTGCAGGGGATGGAAAAAAGAAAAGCCAGCTGGTGAGAAAAAGAGACAGTGAGACACTGTGTATAAAGCCTTGCTAGACCAGCACCAGTGGATGTTACAGTCAACAGAGGCAGAGGCAATAGAGAGCAGGCAAACAAAATCAAGGAACAAAGAAAAGAAGTACATGAACAAACTAACTCAAACCAAATAAAAAACAATCTGGGCTATGAGGGACTGCAAATGCATCAAAACAGACAGCAGCAGTATGTAAGTATCTGTCTGGAATTAAGTATTCCTTGGTTTAATGTTGGGGGGCCAGTCCATTACAGTGGCTGAGTCCACTACTGATTTCTGCTTTGTTTGTACGCTGATACAAAGTAATTTATGTTGGTGAAATAAAAACTGCCTTCCTAAAGCATTCAAAGAATCATGCCAGGCTAGCTGTTTTGCCCTGTTTTCAGTCTTCATGCCAAGATAAACTAACTGGTTGCTGGATGTAGCTACAGATTAAATGGAGAAATATGAGAATGGTACTGTATCAATCGTCTCATCTAACTCTCGGCAGAAAAACAAATTTCCCAAAGTGCTAACTGCTACTTTAAGCGATTCATTTTGGCAGGATAATAGAAATATAAAATTGGATACCCAATGAAGTCACCTTTCAGTCCCATGACTTCATACATTTTCATAATGACTTGCACTGTCTATGTCCTTTCTGATATTCTCTCTAAAGACATAAAAGAAAACACATAGGCTGTCTCTTATTTGAGTCGCTCTAATCTTTCTTATGTAGCTAATTATATTGTGAGGTATTTCTTTAAGGTTGTGATTTTTCTTTTTTCTCATTTTCAACAGCACTTGTTCAAGGAACAACCCAGTTGGTTGTTGAACCAGTTCTCAAAAATGATTACAATAACACAGTATGTGTCTTTAAGTTTGGTCACTGATGGAAGCTGCCTATTCTACTGTAGCCTGCCTGCTGATGTTTGACTGGGATCCTCAGTCATCTGCCTCTGGAAGAGGTAATTACATCAGCAGGACTGATGGAGGGCTGACGATATGGGTGGAGGAGTAGACGGGTGGATGGACTGCGGGAGGCTTACACAAACACAGGAGGTGCTCTTACAATGTGAGAAGTGTTTTATCATCACTTCAACTGTTTCTGTCTCACTCCGCATTTCTCCTTTGGTATATACTTATTGGAAGAAAACTCAAATGAAAGGGATTTTTAAAGTCAGTTCAGGGCATTATAACAAACAAGCAATCTCTACTGTATTTGCTGGTAAGGACTTCTTTGCCAGAACATAATTTTGAAGAGGGCCTCCGCTACTGTGTGTTCACGCAGTGAGAAACATTAAAAAGTCCATGTAAATCCAATAATTTACTGTTGCTTGCTGCTATTCAAAGAATCTCACTTCTCCCCAAGGTTTATTTGAAAAAACTACAAACACAAACATCTGCTTCAGCTGTGTGGCTGCAAACCACTGTGTAAAGGCAATCAGAGCTTTTCACAACACCCACTATCAGTCAGGAACAAGCAATCCCTCTCTGTGTGTAGGACATCTAATAGCATCACTAATGCAACACAACGACAAGGACCAGTGATAAATGCCAGAGACAGTAAGCTTTAAAAAATACAGTATAATATCCAGCAATGAGTATTTCTTTTCAAAACACATTTTTATCCACTGGAGTCTGAAGGTGGATGTGCCAGGAATATGTGATATGGGTCTCTGTTAGATGCCAAGCTCCCAGCCAGAGGACAAAGGGGACACATGAACAACCAGTGTACTGTAAATGTGACAGTGTGCTGGCCTTTCAGATTCAGTACAATGCACTCTTTTCCACTGAATCATACTTCATACTTTCCACAGACTTTACAGTTTGGTCAAAAGCACTAAAAGCGGTTTGTTTGGGTGATGTAATATTGCAAAATCTATTCTTAGAAATGCACGAAATTGCAGTTTCATCCCGCTCTCTGCAACCCTAATGTGCATAAGATGCAAAGGTAGTTTTGATGGGTGCCTGTTCTGAGAAGCCATTCCCCATGATGATGGACAGATAGAGTGAACAATGATTGCAAAGCAGTGTGGATTATTAGTTCACATGAGCACACATGAGCACACATGAGTACTGTCTTATGTATTGTACAATATTATGAAACAGTCTAAAGTCTCAATACCAGTGTTCAGGGTTCATGGCTTGCATGTAATAATGTGTACTACGGGTACGCTTTTCTCAGAAATTAAAGCCCATTTATCTCATGTAAATTATCCACGTCAGATTGAATGACTTTAGCTGTTTAATAGATACCTGCAGATGAATACAAACAGATACCAGTCCAGTCCATAGTATTGTGCATTTCAGTCTTGGAGCAAACATGCTTGATTGACCAGGGTTGAGCTAATGACAATTTTTTTTATCATTACTTCACTTGAACTTGAAAAATACACATATACTGTAGCTCACATTTAGTAATAATAACCACATTAGTATGAGACTTAAATTACTTTATCATTGTCCTAATCATTATATAATTAGGGGTGAATGCTATGTAGTAATCAACTCATGGGAACAGTGACATACGGCTGGTAAGCCACCTGAATTATAGAAGGGAAGCAGATGACATAAGATGTTCTCTATATTGATCCTGACAGCAGCTCTCAGCCTCCCTTTTACTGGGATAACATTACATAATGTAATGCTAATGTTTTAATTTTACAGACTGGTATGACAAGCTGCTGCTCAGCCGTGAATGTCCAGAGATCCTGAATAAAGTGATCAAGATACTGATGTTATGATCTGCTAGTGTTAGTCGGTAAGTAATCAACTGCTGTTTAACTACAACTTACTGTGGAAAACAGTCAGCTGAAATTGACCAGCAAAAAGGCTCAATCTTGATTGACCTTTTAAATATCAAAACAGTACAGAGTGGTGTTTCTACATTTTTTGCCACATGTACAAACATCTGTCGTATGGCTAGTTTACTGGGCAACAGTAAACACTAAACAGTCAACAGTTTCATTTTGTGGTTTGTCTAAATCAGGGAAAGGAACTGACAGATTTTGCAGAAGCTACACAGCTAAACCCTGACAACTGAAACTGATGGAACTGAACCATTGCAATAGTATGGCCCTGAATCAGAGAGAGACAGAGGGTGGCTTTACTCAGCAGTAAACTGGAGGACTAGCCAATAGCAACAATGATCCTCTTGACATCCTTAAGAGATTTGTGGATGTAGATTGATTTGACAAGATTCAAGTTTTTCAACACTTCTTCCATAGATACTGGAAAGCTTCACATAAACCTGCCTGTCTGCCAAGACTCACAGGGCAAACTACACTCAACAGAGATACATATTAAAACAGCATTCCATACTAAAGGTTATTGGCTACTTAATTCTCTATTAAAATTATATCAATTTAATGCAGAAAAGATAAGAAAGACTTACCTGGACATCATAAAGTGCCACAATGTTTTCATGCTGCAGCTCCTGAAAAAACAGAACAGAAAAGCAAGATGCATTAGCAGGAAGATTAAGTAGGCTACAGTACAGCAGCCGACTGAATCATTTTCACTGAGGGGGGAAAAGTCATGGCTCCTTTCTGTCAAAGGTGCAGACTCATACAATGTCAATGTCAGATCATTCTTTGAGTACACTGAAGAGATAAGTGAGAAGCAATTAAGTGTCCTATTCACCTTCAGGATTTTGATTTCCTTGCCAAGAAGGATCTGGGACTTGGACAGGTTCTTCTTATTAATGCTCTTGATGGCCACCTCCCAATCTGTCTTCTGCAGAATACAGGGAATAGGAAAGAAAGCTTTAACAACAACTTAGTCCCAACATTTCTGTACAACATAGCCTTAACTACTATCAAAGATAAATCTTTGTCACACTCTTTGATTACATAACACATATTCACTTTGTACATGTATTCCTCCAGAACCATTCTTTTCAAGAGATTCAGTCAGACATGCAACTTGTTTTGACGCTATGCCTTACGAACAAGTCTTTGGTAAAGCCACCCATGAATTTCTTCTTAAACTGGCAAATTCCATGTTCCATGTTGTTCCAAATTAACATTAAACAACCATTGGAGGAAGTGCATCAACTGGCTGCTGTCACTTGGAGGAGCGTATAAAGGTTTGTCAATACAGCTCTGTATTTCCGAACATGTTTGGTTGAGGTGGTAAGGCTTGTGGATCCTGGCTGTCTGATGATTTTGTGAGATGTACTTAGTAGGAGACAGCCCATAGGTACATTCTTATAGCACATTGGTACATTTTCTCTGAAGTTTAATGTTTAATTTAATACACATGCTATATCTTTTTTTACAATGTTAGAAAATTATCATTGGCAATAAATCTAATTATTATAGTATATTATATTATATTAACTTATATTATTTTCTTGATGAAATACAGAATTTTTTTCCACAAAGTAATAATAGTGAAAGACTGCCCATCACAATTTCCCAGAGCCAAAGTTGAAATGATCACATTGTGTTTTGTGAACCAACAGTCCAAAACTCAAAGGTTTACTACTATGTTAGACAACAAGAAGCAGCTAATGCTCACATTAGAGGACCTGAAACTAAAGAAACTTTGGTATTTTCTGTTTGAAAAATAACTACAATTGATTAACAAATAAGTGCTACTGCAGTGGCACTTGAAAATTTCCGAAACAATGTGACATTTTAACACACAATATATGTGAATGTATGTGTGTGTGCTAAAAGCCAAGCCTGTTGGCCTAAATTACATTGTCAGCATCACTGTGTGAGAGCTGGCTAGAAGGACACAGGAAATTTTATCCGTCCCAATAACACCGGGTCACTTAGGTTTCTGACAGTTAGGCTAGCCTATTGCGTTGAATGACATGCTGAATGACGAGGCACTCAGATGACAGCTAGAATGGGAGCCAGCCCACTTACACTACAAGCTAAGTGAGGGGAGAGGGACCTATTTTTTCCCTGGACTAAGATAATGTTACCAGAAGAGCTCCTGGAGCTGGTATAAAAAGACTTTTGGAGATCACGTGAGCTCAAAAGCTCTCAGGATATGTGCTGCACATGCAAACATCCAACTAAGGACACAGAAATAAACCCAGGAGAGGCCGTTTCTTTGCCCTTGAGAAAACAGACAGACTGTGTGGACAAACAGGAAGCTCAGGAAGGAATTCCATGAACAAAAAGACAAGCTTTTTAAATGAATCTAGGTTAAAAGGAGATGTTCTTGTTCTGCGGGTGCACTCCGCCTAGAGCCTGGCATAGAATCCAGCACACTAGTGAGACTGCATGTGAGTGACATGAGTGTGTGTGTGTGTGTGTGTGTCTTATACTGCCAACTGAGCTGCATCCATCCCCAGCTCACTGACAGCCTACCCAGCCAAGTGTGACTGAGCTGCTGACACTACACCCATAGCAAAAAAAAACTGTGACCCTGCTGGCCCATCATGTAATGCTGGAGGGTGAGGAGGTGCGGGTGTGGGGGAGAGACAAACTAAACTAATGGCTCTATAGTGCACCACATAATGGACAGTTAAGCAGTGCAGAGTAAGCAGTTCTCCTCTTCTCAGAGTCATGCTGCAAAGACAGAAGCACGTTTTCATTTTCCAAAATAATGTATGATCTCATTTATGAATCACAGATGATTATAGAGGCGTGAGCAACAAAGAGATTAGCATCAGCAATGCTGCAACCAGACGTTGGCTGAAGGTGTTATGATAGACCATGGAAGAATGAGACTGACAGCACAGGACAATGACACCAAATGAGTATCAACATACTTAATATCTTATTTGGGCAATTAAACAAATTGATATTTTTTTCCCTATATGATCCTCAAAAATGCGCAAATATGTTTGTCCAGAAATGTAGTTTAAGGCAGAATGCATATGAGAGGGTGGCTTAAGCTGACTGATACTTAGCACATAGAGGGAACACGTCTGAAAAAGCCTTACAATTAATGTAATTATCTGTGTGTGGCATTAACAGGACAGGTGTGAATGAATCCCAAGCTATTCTTCCCATACATCCAGTAAGTTTATATATTTACATCCAATTCCTCTTCCAACGCTTTCATTATAGCCTCTGAGGAGGGTGGGCTGGGACTTTGAAAGACGTTAAATAAATTAAGATATCTGAGTATTACAAATTCATAAAAAATTCTCACTGCCTCCATGTATCTTTCTCATTGGATGGATGGATGAATGAATGAATCAATGAATTTGAAAAGAAAACACATCATTTCGCAGTGTCTGCCAAGGTAAATATTAATTATGCAGTTGATTTATTCGATAGCTTGTATGTACGTTAATTCCCTTTTAGGACTAAATATAATATAATATTTAATGTTAGTATAGCTCAAAATTCTTTGTGGATTCTGGGTACATTAGCAATTAGCTTGCCTTGCTCTGCTAACATATTGTTGAATTTATGGGAGCAACCTGACAATAAACATCTCCTCCTTCTAAAATATAATTTATGATTTCTTGGGTCTCATTAAAAGACACCAACTCATTCGGCAAACATTTAACATATTTGAGCATTAATTTTAGCTCCATGTAAAGTGAATGTCCTCATCTGTTCATCTGCCTTAACAACACAGTTTACACATTTTTCTATACGCTGATTTATTAAATCATAGTTCTGCTGAGTGAAACATGACATGACATGAATTTAGCAAAAGACCACAGTAATATATAATAAACATTATCAGTGTTTGATAACTAATACTGACGCACTGCTATTATTTATGGTTAGGCATTCCAGTTAGGCTACCTATGTCGCCTTTCCCCTTAATATCCGGTGTGACCAATGCTGTGGTTGAGGTCTGGTTAGGCTTAAGCAAAAAAACACTTGGTCAGTTAATTAGTTAGTTGGTTGCTGTCGATGTATGCTGAAAATAAATACGTACTGTGAATGAAAGATGACTGTAGTTAACTTTTTCTAACATTCATTTTTATATCATATGAAGTACAGCAAGTCAGCAACACATTCTCAGCCTAGATGAATAAACACATAGTTCAAGACATGCTTACTTCTCACTGTAATTTGCAAACAACCAGGAGAAATATCCTTAAGCAAAAACCATTACAGTATCATGAAAATATCTGAGAAAATTATGACTATAATGAGACTAAAATTAAAACTGAGTTCCACTGACTAAAGTTGACAAAACAAAAGACTAAAATGTAATGTTTACAGAATTGCAGAGTTGCAATACTCTGTGAAAACTGGACATCTCTGATGAGCCTTTGCACAATTTCTTGATATTACAGTGACAAGAACCCATATGTAACATCCAGCACTGCCTAATCAATGAAGCAATCCATCCAGTCTGTTGCATGCAGGTGGCTCTAACCTTCCTGTTCCTCTGAGGTGGAAATAATCCTATAAATAGGCTAAATGGCATGGAGATGATAGGACTTAAACAGCAAATACACTGATCACATGCCAGAGCCGTTCTAACTCGACAGCGACACATGTGAGCAGTGGACAGATGAGCTCACATATGTACAGCTTCCAACGATGACCAGGTGATTGTTTGCAGGCCTACATTCAAGCTCAGTTACTGGGTTGTGAGACAGTTGGTGATTCAAATTAAGAGAAGCTGCTCTGCCCAGGCTACAGCAGGGATTGTGGGGATGCTCTAACGTGGCTTTCATTGAGGAATCCAGGACCATCTGTTTCAAACCAGTAGCAATGGGGGCAACATGATGTCATCTCCTGCATCTCTGTCACACATACACAAACAAACCTACCATTCCTATGTCCCTCTGTGATAGAAAACAACACCCCAGTCAAATGTAATCAGTTAATTCAATTTTTGAGCATTATGTTAATAATCATAAGGTTTCTGTGCTTCAATATGAATCAACCTTGTGCAGCTCTTACATAAGGGAGGCTTGTATCCTTAAAAAGGCAAAGGAAAAACACTGCTCCCCATCCTCCCTCCTGCCTCAGTACGTCAGCAAGTCATTCACTGCTGCCTGACTCATCCATTTCATGAATGAACCAAACGGCATAAATACACTTATCCAACTGTGTAGCTGATGAAATAACACTGAAATCACTTGCCATGGCATGATTATACAGTACATCAGACAGGAGATACATGTTTAGTCATAAAAGCAGTGTAATATTAGCACTCCCAAAAAGGTGACAGTCCACATATGCTGCTGCAGAACTGCATTCTGCACTGACACTGACTGACCCAGATTTTCAAATGAAGATGCCTACTTGCCCCTTTTTTCCCTGCAAGAGTAGAGGGAAAAGACGGGCAGAAAACATTGCAGGCAAGCTATTTATTTACCTTCCTGTGCCTTCCTTTGAACACCACAGCAAAGGCTCCATGTCCAATCAGGTCTTTTCTGCTGTACTCAAAATCTCCCACAGTCTCCATTGCGATGAGCTTGATGGATGTGTTGCCCTCCTATTCAGAAGATAGTCCTGAAGCAAATTATCCACTCAGTCCTGGTGATGCTACTTCTTGCACTGCGGATTTATTTCATGATAGACTGTTCTGATGTGCCTTATTGCATAAATACGAGATGTAGTCAGGACATGATGCACTCACATGCCCTCTACGTAGGTTCAGATGTTTGTAATATCACACAAAACAGACGGCTTTGAGCATGATTAGCAACAATCCTGAGCTAAAATGTATCAGTGCCAGTCTTTGATCCAGTTGGATAGCTGCAATCCAGCTTGGCATTACTCCCCAAGGAGGCTCACTAACAATATGTGTGTCCCCAGTCACCCAACCTATTCAGAGGGGCAGTCTGAGTTACATGATGCCAACCCTGCTGAACATGACCATGCAAACACTGAAGGCAGATGCAGACACCGAGCTATCTGTTAGCCTGACAGTGACATAACCCTGTGGCTACACCTAGCGTCATAGCTGCTGCCCATAGTAGGTCTCTGCAAACATGCTAACAATAATATGGAAATAACGTTAGCTTGATGGGTGAGGCTGAATAATTTAAAATGCTTTTATCTAAAACACAAACCTCACAGCAAACTATAAATCTAGCTAACAGCGTTAGCATAAAACATCTTAAGGATGCAACACAGATGTCAACACAGAGCTGCTGTTTATCTGAAGCCGTTAGTCCTGATTATGTGTCTTCTTCGACGAGACGTCCGAGTCCTCAGGACACATTGGTCTCCTCTTGAAAAACACTGACGTTTCCCCTGTGAGGCTTAAGTTCATTTCATCCGTGGAACATAAAAGAGCACTTCGTTGTTTCCTTCGTCGTCTGACAGGACAGCTAACGTTAGCACTGGGAGCATCTGTCGCCTACTGTTACTTTTACTTCCACGTTAAGCTACTGTACGTTAAACAGTTCATATAAAAGGTACAGATTTTAATGACTGTCCGGTACTGTCACATCAGTAGAGAGAAAGCAGCTCCCCTTGATCCGCCGTTCACTTAAACAATACTGAGCCACAGCCATGTTCCTGCTTTATAAGCTATCCTTCCGCCGAGGCCAGCTTCACACCTTTCCTTCCGCTGTGAGGGTTAGTCCGTCCACTGAGGCTCTGAGGACGCAATGAAAAAAGTCTTTTTTGGGTATATTTATTAATCTCATTATGTTTGATTATATGCATTTTTGGAAGTTCAAAATTATTTGAAGGATGTCTAGTGTATAAAGGTTATTCCAGATATTTACTATTGTATTGTTATTTGTTATTGTTTTTCTTTTGCAATAAAGACAACTGGGGTGAAGTAGGAGGATATTATTGTCAACATGCCGAGATTATATATATCATTTATATATTTTTTAAGATTAAGTAATACACGAGAAACAGGTATTGATCTAAAAATAGCCTGACAGAAAAGGCACAGTTTAAGCACATTCAGTTGCCGTCGTGGCTTAATGATGACAACATAACATATTTTGTCAAACAGGGAAAATGACAAAAGAGAACATGTATGTGGGAAATCAGGAAACATTGAACAAGTCTATTGCCTACAGTGTCTACAGTGTACACGCGCTGTTTAGATTTGGCACCCTCTGGTGGCTGAATACATATTTGTCTTCCAGCCCCATGGCACTGGCATGACTGTAGACTGCAGACACTGAGGTTATGTCCTCAGTACTTTTTTCTATGATTCACCAGGGCCAGTCACCTTCTTCTGTTCAATCACACAATGATGGGTATTTTACAGGCTGATTCCAGTATGTTTAGCTATACTTTTAAGGCAAAAACAAATAAGGGCTTGGTACTGATATTGTTGCCTATACAATATCTTTTTTTTTTTTTATAATTGAACAAAATGCAGTGTATCAAACTGCTCATTGCATCAGTCATCACACATAAAATATATTTATGGCTTGTAGAATAGCCAGCAAGAATAAAAAAAAAAAAACAATACAAAAAATCTTAGATGTAATAAAATATCTTTAACAATTGTTGCTTATATTTTACTAAACAAACAAACAATGATAATTTTCTACACAGGGACAAAGGCCTGCTTGCTCCATTATTTCATGAGGCTAAACCTCCATTGATCAATCAGTATAGGAACACTTAGTTACACTTTCCAGTACTCCAGTAACATCATGTACAAAATACATCTGGATGCTTTTCACTTTAACACTGTCTACAGATAGTTAAAGGCTATTAAGTCTGCTAAATGCATTATATTGAAAGCCATTTTTGTTTAAATATAAGCTTTACATAGACAGGTTTTCAAGGTAAAACTGTTGTATTGTACCTCAGTGTGTTGTACTGTATATAGAGGAGAAACAACAGTGTAAAACACAATAATAATGTGAAAATGACAAACGTAAATTGGGTGAGTGTGAAGGCAGTTTATAATGCCAAAGGCTGGTGAAAAAAGCTGTTGGTGGCCCTGGTGCAGTGGTGTGTGAAATTCTTTTATCACACACTTGTTTTTGTTTTGTTTTGTTTTGTTGGGGGGTTTGCAGCCATTGTAATAGATATCTAATTTGATAATAGTGTGGTGAAGCAATGTAGTGCTGGGTGAACATAAAGAAGTCCTCCACCAGTTTGGAGTCTGAGAAAATAACCCTGATGACATCATTGGGGTTATTACCTAGGCTTGAACTTAATACTTCAAATTTTTTAACTGAAAATCTCTTATGAACTGGAGTCATGGACTTTGAAAGAAATGGATGTTTACCGGACAGGGAGGGTCTGATACAGGAAGCTATTGATGTGCATTGGAAGGCGGGCTCCAATGCTCTTGGAGCTTGACCCATTCTTAACTAAACCATTCTTTACTAAATGTTAGTGTCTTAGCCTCTGTTGCTTTCATTTTAACTAGTTCTGTTATTTAATTTGTCTAAAAAGTCTGTCAATGTTTTGATATTGCAACAATACATTTCTGGAGTGCATCTTTAATTATGCACTATAAGGGTTTCCACTGCACTGCAATTTCTATACTGTACCACGCTGTTATGTAGTCTGTGTGGGCACCTCCTACATTTCATCTGTAGAAGCTTGGTAAAACCTCTGGTGACAGCTTAACCTTTATCAAAACTTCTAGAAAGTGTAGATGCCAATGTGTTAAGAGACCACTTCAGGTTGTTTTCTGAAGTGTACAGTGTGTTCTTTTGTTTCACTGACATTCAGGGACAGCTTGTTGTCAGAACATCAAGCCACAAGTTGTTCCCCCTCCTCCCTATGAGATGACTCATCTCTGTCAGAGATCAGTCACACTAAATCAGAAGACTTTATAATGGTGTTGGTGCTTTGTTTAGCTATATAGTCATGGATGAGCAGGTAGCACAGAAGAGGGCTGAGCTCCATGCTAGTCGTGGTAGTGGACTGTGAGGTGAGCTCCCTGAGCTCCTGACTGTGGAGAGAGTACAGTGTCCTGTTTCAGAATGTACATTCCCAGTATACAAGACAGTATAAAACAGTCATAGTAATATGTTAGCCATTACTTTATTGCTGTTGTTATGCATGCTCTATTATTAGGACTGTGCCATTCCCAATTCCAATTGCCAATGGTTAGTTTGTTGATTTTCCTTTGCTTGTTGTGTGGACTGTCTCCATGACCCACAAAATATATAAAAGGTCACTTTGATACTGATAAAAACATGTTCAACAAACAAGTACTGACTCATTCTGGCTGGTTTAACAATGGGAATTACCTTCAAATAATAGTGTTATGCAGTCTGAATCACACAACCATAGATATATGATTATCACATACAAATGTGGAAAATTATCTCCTAAAATCACTGAAAATTAGACGGCTATAGTCTGGTTATGAGTCAGTTCTTCTTCTTCTTCTTGGCGTTGGCTGACATGTTGCCACATTTGGAGGTGGAGCTGTATGTGGAGGACAGCAGCATGGTGAAGACTAGCAGCAAAGGCACCAGCAGGTACGGAGCATATATGGAGACCAACAACCAGCGCTCCTGCATTGTCTGAGGACCAGGGTGGGGTTCCATAGGAAACTGATGGAAAAGGATGTGGCCTAGGATCGGTAGCAGCGTGGTGGCCACATGTACGGAATATATGATGGCAGGAATTCTGATCCACTTACAGCCACCTGAAAGACAAGAAACACACTGAGTAATCAAAAGATACTCCAGGCTGCAAAACACATGGTATTACTTCTTTGAAGGTCATTCTAATGATAACTCCTGCCTGCAAAGTGTGTGGATTATCCAGAATAACTGGGACACCATTTCATAAGAAAGAACTTCTTAATTAATTTTTAAAATGTAATTTTTCAATGCTGTAAGTACAACAAACAAAATCTATTAAACTCCTTTGATTTGTGGTGGCAACAAGAATAAGATGGTCACCTCCCATCCATGACCAATAAAACTAAATCTACATATGAGAAGTAAATGAGAAAATCCCATTGAAATGAAAATGTTAGTTACATACAATATATCCAAACTGAATTGACCTTCTTACCCATACCTCACAGTAGGACTGGTTTGCTAGTGTTAGGACAGAAATAGTCCAAGAGAGGGCAGGTCTGAGCTACAGTTTGTCCGCGGTGGCTTGTTTCTGTGTCAGTGAGCAGCACAGCATTCAGGCACAAAACTACCTTCATAAGAGGCAACAGATTTTTAAAAAGCACGTTATGTATTCACTGACCTTTTAGGAAGGCATAAGCTGCAATGGGAAAAAAGGCATCTGAAACAAGGCCTCGCAATAAACGAAAGACTTGAACCACTCTGGAGGATCCATCACCATCGGGTCTTTGAACTCCTCTGCATACCACTTCAGAAGATCCCTCAGCTGGTGGAAAGAAACATTCGCCACATTAACTGTTTTATAGCCACAGAACAGATGATTGTAACTTGTAGTAACTTGTATTGTAACTTATGTTTGTATTTTCTCCTGGCACTTACCGGCTGAGGATACACATGTCCAGGTAGCAGGGCTTGTAAGTCAATAAATAATGTGATTGGAATGTGAGAGGCAAAATAGAAGAAAAAGATTATTTCTAAAACACGAATAGCCATGATGTCTCAAACAGGGCAAACAACAGATAACTGCAAACCAGGAAGCGACAAAGTTCGCCGAGAAGCGTGTTGGAGAAACGCGTGTTCCCAAGATGGATCCCATTGGCTCACAGAAGGAGACGGGGCGTTTCTGATGGCATCATCCTAAACAGGAGACGTTATTGGCTGGACATGCTACTTTAAGTGCTCCTCGAAAATGTCGGAATTATTCATACAAATAGTTTTGCGAATAAATATTAAATAATGGAAAGTCGAACGTCATAGTTTTTAGATATTTAGTCAGTAATTCTTTTTGAGTTTTAACTGTTTATGTACTTAGGTAGGTATGCATACTTCTCAAGATAATCTTTAATTGTAATTTTATAATTGTAATAATAATAATAATAATATGCTGCCCATATGCTCTACAGGCTCTTGGTTTACATACTCTTTTGAGGAAAAATAAGTAATGAAAAATGAATATCTAACAATAAAACACAAAACTAAAATATATAAAATATAATAAAAAAGGAAAACTATTTCTTAATAATAAATGAGTAAACACTAGAAGTTCATTTTAGAAAGTATTTCTTTCTTTCTTCTAGCTTTTATGCTGCTCCGTGGCAGGCTATGGAAAACTCAGATAATGCACATCATATATAATTTATATTTTAATTAAGTTATCAAAAAAGGAAGAATAAAAAATTAAGGAAACAAAAGTTAACATAGAAACATAAAACATGATTAATTTACAGTGCTAAACAAGAACATACAAGTACATTATTTTTACCATCCATGTGACATTACACTACTTTCCAGTTGTATTTATTTTTTCTCTCTGTCAAGTTGTTTATGTGTATCATCTCATCATATTTGCTATATTTAAAACAGCGCTTGGAAAGCTGCCCCACTGCAGATAAATGTAGGCCAAAAAGTTGTGCCCTGTTCTAAATATATATAAGTGTTCAGCTGTTCTGGTGCCTTGGTACATTTATTTAGATGGGATTCGCAGCTTCCAAGGTGGTGCTGGCTGCCCGTAGACATTTAGCTTCATGATATTCAGCCTCATCTTTTACCAGAAGCTGCGGACTGTCAACGTCTACATAATCCTGCAAAAAAAAAAAAAGATGACAAAAAGAGCGTAATAAATATAATATGACTAATCAAGTATGTAAAGTCAGATAGCTTTGCATGCTAAATGACTGTACATGATTTGACATGATATATGAATTTATTTTTGAAAATTACAAGGAAAGGATTAAAAAGAAGGAAAGGGAAGGATGTAAAATCAATGACATAACCTATAAAATATCAATAATTAATCAAGTAAACAATTTAAAAGATGGTGTAGCCAGCTGTTCCTTACTGCATCGTTTTCAATGATGCTCTCCAGCATGCGGACAATGTCTATGAATGAGGGTCTCAGGGTGTATGGCTCCAGCCAGCAATCCTGCATGATATGAAGTCTGTGGGGTTTAGACAATCGAGGGATTCATTATGTTATGAATATGGATTTTTATTATCATTTCATGGTACTAAAGGTGTTGCCACTCAACAAAAATAAAACAGGTTGGGAAACGCTGCTTTTTTGTGTGAATGCTGGGCAAAGGGCAGCATAAACCTGTATTGTGAGACAACAGTTTCTTAATCAGATGAAGTTGGGTATGAGTCCAAGGGCAGCTTTATTCATGGTTGCAACAGATGCTCCTGGTAACACTATTCTGATTTTCTCAGGTGTGTGGTATTTGGCATTTACTGTCTCCCATCCCTTGCCATTGTATCTGAGCATTCAAACCTTTCCTCCCATCCACACTGCATTCAACTTTGTATCTTATCAACTTTTTAAAGTTGATTTGCTTTTTCTTAGTTTTGCATTACTCTAAACTGAATGCCTCTGGGTCTTGGACTGTTGGTCAGATGAAAACATCAATTTGAAGACATCATCTTTGGCTCTTATCAGTTGGGATGGGCAATTTTTCTAATCTTTTTGGCATTTTGGACATTAAACTGTTAGAATATAAATAGCAGATGAATTGATAATGAAAATATTAGCCTCTGTGGGACAGCATCCACCTTGTTGATTAAATATTGTTAGTTCAAATACCAGCTGAAAATGTGTGAACACCGAGTTATCCTTAGACATTAATCTTCAGTTGCCCAACACTCCTTTCCTTCTGGAAATGCTTCATTTTCAAGTTACAGCAGGTTTATTGGAGTTCTTGGTCACACAACGGATAATTTTACCATACCGAGTATTGTGCAAAATATGTGCTGCTCAAAAACCCAGTCCATTCAACAATAATGTATTCATTTGCAGATAGTTGCTAAAACTGCTTGTCAAACTGCTAGTTGCATTTGTCAGTTTTCACTTACATCTCTGGTCTGCAGCCTTCAGGGTTTGTGTTCTTATGACCAATACAGATATGGTATACCACTGCCTCTGATGTCTCCAGGTTTGGATATGGCAGTGTACCTGAAAATGTAATATTTTTCAAGACAGATACAGTTACAGATACGGTTACATATGAAGTACAGCCTATTCCAAAGTAAAATGAACCTACGGGACATTTCGTATGGATTAAACGTGATGTTTTTCTACTTAAGTATTAAGTTACCTGTTGTCTTTTAAGATGTTTAATTTCATGCTTTCAATTGTTTTGCAAAAATAGGCATCCCCATACTCTGTACATCATCATGATCACATGCAATACTGCCTTAAAATAAAGAATATGTTGATTTAAAATGAAAACATACGTTGGCCTTGTGTTTTGGTCTAACCTCGTACATTCAATCATTTTTTGCCACACATCTTATCGGTCATTACCTGAGCCACCAACTTACCAAATGTTTGCATCTCCCACAGCAGGATGCCAAATGCCCACACGTCTCCCTTGAAGCTGTAATAGTTGTTCTTGAAGTATTCAGGTGGGTACCAGCGCAACGGTACACGCTGCTGTACAAGTCATATACAATGGAAAATGTGATTTCACACTTGGAAATGTGACCTGTGAAAACTGGAACTCACACCACACACAGTAGTGACATTGTTACTGCTGGTCTTTCTCTAAATCAAGGCAGCATCTCTTTGAAACTGTTTCCTGTTGCAGAGGATGTTATTAATTCCCCCTCAGCTTGTGCACACTCACTCACACACACACACACAAACAGAACATAAATTCATTTTGACTAGCAGAAGAAACCACGTTCACAAAAGTAACATTGAAATAATGTGGTCAGTGTGGAAAGTTACTAGTTTTCAGTTGGCCGCATGCAGACTTGCACTGCCTGTCTGCAGTATACGGCTGCCAAATGATTGATAGACAACACATCAAGTGTCACAAATTCACACACACATTTTTACCAAATGTTAAGCACATTACAAGTTCATATTTCTGCATTTTGTGCCTAAACAAATCAGCATGTGACATTTTAATAAGGTTTTCAAAATGTACCATAAAGCAGATCAGCAGATTTTTTGGCAGTTTAATGGCAATTTAATGGCTGACAGACAATGACAGACCTGTCAGTTTCAGTATATGCCAAAAACTGTCTTTCCAAAATAAAAGGGGGATGATTTAGGTTAGAATGATACATATTCAGTAGCACATTTAAAATATGAAAACTCAGGTTAAGCTACAGCTTTGGACACACTGTTGCCTGTTAAAGTCACATGTTCTGAGTGTATCATGCTTAGTTATTAGGGTTGCTGGACATGACAACTTGAACTTAACTCGTAGGAGAAGTGGAATCCCAACAATATCAACACTTGTGCAACGGGAACATTTACTCTGTGTCAGTGTGTGTGTTGATAGTGTCTTACCCGTGGGTTTCTCCAGCGGCTGCTGTGGCGGCTCGTCATGCGTGTTAAGTCTCGGGCCAGGCCAAACTCTGCCACTTTCACCTCCCAGGGAAACTTATTGACCATGACGTTCCTCAGAGCCAAGTCACAGTGCACAATCTGCAGGGAAGACCCATCTCAGCATGTGTGTGTATGTGTAAAAGGAACCTTTAGGATTCTTAATGTATATGTATTTAGCCATTGAGGATAACATATTAAATCATTATTCATCAACCTACAGCTTAGTACTGTAGGTTGACTGTTATGTTCTTACCATTTTGGAGCGCAGGTGCTGCATAGCCAGAGCAATGTGGTAGGAGGCGATGGTGAAGAGGCTCTGCAGCTCAGGGTCTGCATTTAGGTGGACTCTGTTGGTCTGCAGGAAGGTCCTCAGAGTGCCACAGCTGACATACTCCATGATCAAAATGTAAGGCTCTGCACAAAGGAAAAGATAGAGAAAGGATGGGGGACTTACATAGTGGTTCATATCCAAGGTTTCATGTACCTCCATCTATTATCTTTCAACCTGGAGCACTGGAGAACAGGACAGTGGTTTCGAGACAGTTTCATTCTTGCAGAGGGATAACAGTCTGTGTAAATGTCCCTCACCCTCAGTGGTGTTCCAGTCCAGTAACTGGAGGATGTTCTTGTGGTGCACCAGTTTCCTCATGATGGAAACCTCTGTGTCCACATGCTTGAGACGGACACCTCAAGAAAAGAAAAGAAAGATGAAACCACATCTCTGTAACTAAACTTAAAAGAATCATTTGAATTTAAGAAGGTTCAAAAATGAAACAACTCAAAATTATTTCTTTGTACTCTTTGTACTTCTTTGTAATCTTTGTACACCTCTCTTACCATTTGCTTGGGCTTCAGCTTACTGATGGCCACGTTCATTATACATAAATAATTAATAAATAATCTTTTTAACAATAATAAATTGTGGTTCTCTGCTTCTGCACCTTGACTTTTACCTCAACAACTGATTATTTCTGCCTGCAGGGCAGCTCTGCCTCAAAGTATTGAGTATGTACCGTCTTTGCTGATCTTGCAGGTGAACATGTTGTGGCCTTTACACGTTCCTCTGGTCATCCTGGCCTGGTAGAAGACGCCCTCCTTCCCTGCTTTGATCAGCTGCAGCAGGTTCAGGTCTGACTTTGTAAAACGAGGGCCCTTGAACAAATGTCATAAGAGGTGACTTTGGAGCATCAAAGTAGAGAAGAAGGGCAGTGGGTTGGGTCAGGAAACTGAGAGACTCATTTTTGTCCACACTGCACCAACCTGTCTGATTTTGGCTCTATCTTGGGATGCAGTAATCATTATATATAATTATTGGGTACAAAAGAGATGTGATGAGGACGCTGGCGAGCTGACACAGATAGAGATACAGTTAAGTCAAATACCTGACAGCATGAAATATTCAGCATCATGTGTTGACATGAAGACAGTGGTCTGTCAGTGGTACCTGCTGCAGGCTTTTCCACAGCCTCCTGGAGGAGGACCTGACTGTGCTCTTCTGCTGCAGGAGAGTTTGTGGAAGAGGTTCCTCTTCCTCCTCCTCCTCCCCCACTGCTGGGACTGGCCTCACAGGCATGACGGAGGCTTCCAGCCGAGGACCAGTACCCCACAACAACTTGTTCCCCCGCAGCTCTCGAATGGTCTGGACCAAAAAACGATATCTGCAAGAAAACACAGTGGAAATTGTAAAACACATTACTCTATACAGTGCTTCAGGGAGAAAGATTCCAGCAAAAGCTCAAGGCATAAAGTAAGAAAAGGCTAAATAATGTCACAGTTCTGCCTGCCAGGCCTCTGTTTAGTCTTTAGTTTTTGTTCAGCCTTAGTTTTTTGCCGTATCACTTTCTTACCTGCCACAGTTCTGTCCAGTGTTCAGTCCCTCTCTGTCCAGTGTTTCAGCCTCTCTGCCTTAGTTTCAGTCTCTGTTTTAATTCTGTCAGTCTTGTCTTAGTTCTGTTAGTTATGGTCCTTGTCTTGTCATGTCGTAGTCTTGTCACGTCGTAGTCCTGTCCTAGTCCAATCTTGTCTTAGTTCATTGTCTTGGTATTCGTACCTTGCCTCTGCTGTCATGTTGTGTGTCCTAGCTGTTTCTTAGTTCTATGTTGTAGTTTTCTGTCTTGGTTTTCTGTCTGTGTTCTATGCCTTAGTTCTGTCTGTTACAGCCCTGTTATGTCTTAGTTCAGTCTGCCTTAGTTCTGTCTTAGTCTACCTGTCTAAGTTCTGTCAGTCTGTCACTATTCACCTGCCGTAGCGTCTCACCTCAGGTCCCGGTACTTTCCTACTCACACCGCTTCTGCCTCACCTTACCTGTCAGCCACTCCCACCTCATCTAGTCACCTGTGATCCCAGCTGCAGCCAACAACTAATCAGGACTCTATATAAGCCATTTCACCCCACTCAGCCTTTGCCGGATTGTTCCTCTGTTCTTGTTCTCTCTTCTCTGACTCCTTGTCTTTTGTTGTTCCTGGATGACTGTCAGCTTGTGTCATATCTGGATCTGCTCTGTTGAGATTTCTGGACTATGCTGGACATAACCCTGCAGTGAGTTTTTGTTAATTAAGATTTTGTTTGCCTTTATTAAAAGACTTCTTCAATAATTTTAGTGTGTTGCATTTGAGTCCATCCACACACCCCGTACCAAAATAACCTATTTCACAAGAAATGTAACAATAAAACAATGTATTTCTTATATTAAATGAAAATACTATATAAGACTAAGAGTATACAGCCACATTAGAAGCTCTGTGAGGATGTACTAATAGCACAGTGGTCTTTTGAACCAAATGTTAATGGTAGCATACTAATATGCTGATTTTTAACAGGTTATAATATCTGTACCATTTCAGTTTTGTGTGCTTGCATGCTAACATACGCCAACTAGCACTAAACTACAGTAAACGAAAGTACAGTTAAGGCAGGTGGGAACGTTATGCAAATTGAAATTCTGATCTGATAGCAGAAAATGAAAATTCATCCTGATACGAATCTATCCAATATTTGTCAAGACACTTCACTCAAAACTAAAACTTTCAACTTGCTGGTGGCACTAAAGGAGAAGTCAGGAGACTGACAAACAGAATTTATAGAATGATCATCTAAGCCATGAATGTTAGCACCAAATTTTATGGCAATGTTTCCAAATAGTCAAATATTTCAGCCCGGACCAAAGTGGTGGACAGTTCAACATTGTCAGCCCTAGACCCACGTTGGTAGGCTGATGTAAAAGCTGGGTTGCAGTATTTCTAAAAATACAAAACTGAGCGCATTTAACATAAAGTAAAATATAGAATTAAAATGTAGATCATAAGTGATAACAAGAAACCTCAGAGCAGAAAAAGATACCTAAATAATATTAAAAAAATATATATAATGCTTGTTGTTGGAAGGATGAAAAGACAAATCTGCTTTTCTTGAATCTGTACCTCTAATGTGATACAGTTTGCTGTCAGGCCAAACTTCACCGGCATTAGGTTAGCCTGTGGTGAATTTCGGCAGAAATTCATGGTGTAGGCCTCTGGCATTTTAACAGCAGACACTTTGACATGGCAGGAAAACCACAGGTGTGCAACTGCACTTGTTGATTTGGTTTTGAATATGTTATTCTTTAGATGATGAACCATACATTTTATATACAAGCTTGCCAAGCTTGCTTCAGTGATCCTTCAGTAAATTCCCTGTGAGATCATTTCAGTCTCTCTTACTTTTTGAGACACACAACCCCCAGCAGTGTGAACACCAGGATGGTGACGGAGAGGGCCCCTGTGAGGATGTAGACAAGCGGGAACTGATCTGAAAGAGCCAACAGAACCAAAACAGTCAGTTCCAATGTGCTCCCACAATGTGTCAGTGAACACAGCTGGATGTGAATCTTACTTGTGGAATATGGGCACTCCCTGGACAAATTACCTGCACAGGTGGAATTGCCAGACATTGTGTCATCTGCACAACAAGGGTGACTGTGGTAAAATAACAACACCTCAGTCTGGAAGGTAATACTGTAGCACTTGAAATTAAATCTGCGATCCAAAGACAGGCAGAGCAGGACAGATATTAAAGACATCTAATCACAAATCAAACAAATTGAGCTTTGTTTAAAATTTTAATTACATGAGGAGAAATAATAATGTTTGAGAAGATTAGCGTAAGACCAGAGGTGCGGTGATGTCATCCTGTCAAACCTGAAGCCCAGAATATTAAGAACACACATAAATTCACATGAAATGCTCCATCACAATATAAAATAGCCTTACCTGTGTTTTCTGATGAACACTAACCTTCACTGTCCAACCTTCAGTGACTGATGCTGATCAGAAACCAGCTGAAGCTGTCTGCATAACTCTTTCCTGTGTTTATTCTGTTTGGAGCTACCTAAAATGCTAAAACTCTTCAAGAATTGTCTTGTAAACCTCCAGCCTGTCTGTGTCGTCACCAGCAGGAGCTCTCATCTTGTGTCAACCACAACATAAGCAGAGGAAATGAACAGAAGCTGCAGGTGGTTTGAGCTGCATGACACTCTGTAACACACTCACTAAACTATGGACATACTAACTCTTCCCGACATGAAAACTTAGTTTAAATGGGGAGTGACTGGGGACAAAATAAAGAAATGATTGATAACTGATAAGGTTATTTAGGACATGATGGTCGTAGATGAAACAAACATGTTAAACAAGAGACATGAGAAACAGACTTTACAGTAGGTGGTTGTTGGATCCAAACCACCTAAAGGCAGTTTAACATTTATTTCAACTAAATTATTTGACCCAAAAACTTTGCAAATTCATTGAATTTCTACGATAGTTTGTAAAGAGAGACAAGTATAAATGGATGTTTTCCAGTTTTAACCTTCATTTTGATTTACCTCTTCATCTACTGAATTATTGTTAAAGTATTTAGATCAGTTGAGGTATTTGAGCAGTAAAACTATGTAGAAACACTGGTCATATATGTCATATCATATTCATCTTCTCATGTACATCTGTAAATAATCCCGTTTAAATTTGTAAATTTGGTAAATTTGTAAATACTTTTTTAGCTTGTTTATATTCAGTCTTAACTTGTTCCATCACCTTGCTGCTGTGCTTTGCAAATTTCCCCACTGTGGGACGAATAAAGGTTTATCTTATCTTATCTTATCTTATCAATATCAAGTAAAAGCTAAGTATTATCAGCTAAGGTATATAGAAAACAACTCTTCTTTTGCAGAGGTGCCCAACTGGATTATTATTACTGATGCATTATAATGTGTAAGCAGCATCGTAACTGGTTGAGATGGAGCTAATTTTACCTGCTCTATATACTGTTGGGTGCTTTATTGTACTGTATAACATTGCATCAAATTTATATGCTCTTTACAGGTTATAAAATCTGTAAAAAGCAGTAGCTGTCACATAAATGTTACCGAGTAAGAAGTATGGTATTTACTTCTGGTCCACAGTTTTGAAGTGCTTTGAGAGCATAAATTGTTATAAAATGAAAAAAAAAAACTGGAAATACCCCAGTAAAGTACAAGTACCCGAAAAA
The DNA here is from genome assembly GCA_025331565.1 of Holacanthus passer. Lineage (NCBI taxonomy): Eukaryota > Metazoa > Chordata > Actinopteri > Pomacanthidae > Holacanthus > Holacanthus passer. The sequence goes on along the minus strand of JAFREQ010000072.1, from coordinate 1,099,408 downwards.
TTTACCTTAGTAAAGCACTTGACTTTAGACTTGGTAGACTAGAGTTTAGTTAGTCAAACTCTGAGGCCTGATACTTATTGCTTGAGACCCTAAATTGTGTTAACATGCAGTCAGAATTAGATAAAAGGGGAAGAAGAAAAGCCCCTTCACATGAGGTGGAGGATAGAAATATCTACATTTCCGTTGCAGTATTTACTTCGGGGAAGTTTCTGCAGAGACCCTACATGTGGTTACCTCTTTCATCTGCAGACAGGCTTACTGCAGCAACAGTAGGTTACTTTACAATAATGAGGGTGGATGATGAACTATTTTAAAGAAGACTAAGAGTCTACACACTAAATGATAAAATGGTGTGGGTGAGTCCAGACCATAGACTGTATGTTACAAGCGGAGGCAGCCACCGTGACCTCACCCATTGGTTTGTGGGCTACCTTTTTGTCTCAAGTTTGGCATAATGGTCATTGCCAACTGTTTTTTTTTTTTTTTTGGTGCCAGAAGTGACCATATTTGGATGAGAGGGTGGAGCTGGGGAGGATCAAGGCATACTGATGTTCCGAGGACACTAGTGGACACCAGTAGCCATGCACTAAAGCATACCCTGCTTTGTTGTCTATTTCCTCTAAATAGGACCATAATTGATGAATATTATTATATTTTATATATAATGAACATCATTCTGTATTGGAGAATACTTGACATTAACGATTGAGAGGTACTGAGGTAATAAAGCAACTGGAAAGTTGACTCTACTACTACTACTCTGCTACTTCCTGGGCATCATCACGTAGGACCTCAAGTGGGAGCTGAACATCAGAAAGCACAGAAGAGGATGTACCTCCTGTGGCAGCTAAAGAAGTTCAACTGGCCAGTGAAAATGATGGTGCACTTCTGCATCTCCATCATCGAGTCCATCTTCACCTCTTCCATCTTCACCTGGTATGCTGCTGCTGCTACTGCCAAGGACAGTGGCAACTTTTTAAGTGACTCCATGCAGTAGTAAGTTAGTTTGAATGGCTGCAGAACAAAACCTCATGACACAAAAATAGTTTTTTTCCCCCCAACTGCAGCTGGCCTCAGAGTCCCCCACTGACACTGACTCTCAACATATATCAGGTAGACAACAAATATTCCAGAACTGAATGAATGGGTTAATGGTGGAAATAGTATTTTATATTATATATATTTTTTTATACAGTCTGAACTGTCAGATGTCAGATGAACTGTACCAGGTCCCACCCAGTGGCTCATCAGTTTTGGGCCTTTCTTCCTCTCAGGGCTGTAGACCCACACCTGTGCCCCAGGAGCAAAGTCTTCCCCTTTGGAGTGAGAGGCGTAGGTCCGTTTCTGTCGGACAGGTGCAGATCCCAGTCTTGTTGCTGGCGGGTGGACAGGATAGCAAGTTGGGTGGCCAGGGTGTGGTTGAAACACTCACTGAACCCATCACTCTGATGATGTAGTACTGTAGTCCGGGTCTTCTTGACGCTCCTCAGGTGCCCTGAAGCGGCAGAACATCTCGTTCACCAGGCGTTCGGTGGTGGTGATGGCACTCTGATCAGGTACTGCATAGGCTTCAGGCCATTTAGTGAACTAGTCCATGGCTACAAGGATGTAGCTGTTACCCTGTTTGGTGGTGGGGAACGGGCCTAGGATGTCGACAGCCACATGCCTACCTGGTACTGCTGCAAGGGGGCATGTGAGCGCCGGGTCGGTCCCTTCTGGGTGGTGCAGAGGCCACACCAATGCACATAGAGTTCCACATCTTGGCGACACCCCGGCCAGTAGAACCGGGACCGTAGGCAGTAAAGGGTTTTGGCGACTTCAAAGTGGCCTGTCCCCACTGAGCCATGGACGAGCTGAAGCACTCTGGGGCGTAGTTTGCAAGGCACCAGGAAGCTGGAAGACAGCATGGTTGCCCCCAGGCATCTGCCAGCGGTGAAACAGCTGCACATGCTGGTCGTTCCCCTGCCCTCGCCCAATCTTGGACACGGGAGAGGACAGGGTCTCAGTGTTGCAGTTGCTCTGGGTCAAAGTTCTCAAAGTTGTGGTTACTGGTGGTGGACGATGTCTGTGGCCCACCGTGATTGCTGTCTGGAAGCCTGTTGATGACACTGTCCACTGGTGTGTCCCTCAGTGCTGCCACCACTAGAACTGCTGTGTCCTGTTCCTCAACTTGCTGGCAGTACTGGCATTCCTTCTCCTCACAGGGTTGTTGAGACAGTGCATCAGCATCGTCGCTGGGGGTCTGGGTAAGCCAGCACAGGGGCCTCAATGAGTGCTGACCAGAGCTGTGTGAAGGCATGGGCACAGCTCTCACTCCAGTTGAATGCTTGTCCCTTCTGGGTCAACTGGTGTAGTGGGCTGGCAATGGTGGCGGTAGGGCGGCTCTCTGGCCAATGGCAGTGAAGTGAGCCTCACTGCTTCTTCGCCAGCTGTGTGGAGTGCTACAGCCTCAGAACCCAGGTAGAGTTTAGCTCCAGGCACATCCACCACAGCCCCCACTTAGTCAGCAAGTCCAATTCGATGATGCAGGGATCTTGGATGTTGGCCAGCCAGAACCTGTGGCCAACAATGTGGTTAACAACAGTTACTTGTAGGAATCTTTTTCCTAGCATGCTGGCACGTTGACCGGTGACTGTGATGATGCAGAGCTTGGTGCGCCTCCAAACCCATGGTCTTGGGCCATTAGTTCCAGGCCTGGCCAGATTAGAGAGATGGTGGACCCAGTGTCCACTAGGGCCCTGCACTGGGCACCATTGATGTTGCAGTTCACATATAGTCCCAGAGCTCAGCCTAAACGGCCGAGTCGTCAACCTGATTTGATGAGGGAGGAAGAGGTCGCTGTGGGTGGCAGTTCTCCTGTTGTGCCACTCCATCCTAGTTTGACGGTGGCTGAGGTGCTGGGCAGTAGCATGCAATGTGGCCTGGCTCTCCACACCGGTAACAACCCTCCTTTGACCACCAGGCAGCTCTCCTGGTTCCCCGTTGTGGTCATTGTGCACTGGTGGCTTGGCAGGTCACCTCCTCGCTGTCACTCCCCTCGTAGGTTGCCTGGCGAGCATGTTGTCTCATGCTGGGATGGCGCTCTTTTGTGCCCAGCACATGCTCAACCCGCTCTGCTTTACTCAGGGCCTCGGTCAAAGTCTTTGGTGCCAGCAGACGGATGTGCTCTTTAAGTCACCTGGAGCCCCCGGACAAAGGCTTTGAGGGCCAGCTCCTCCTGTGCAGCAGTATCAAAGGTGGGGTATCCCTGTTGTGCATGAAGGCAGAGGTCTGCAGCATAGGCACCCAGACTCTGTCCAGCTCTCCTCTGGCGGCTGATCAGTTTGTCTCTGGCGTCATCAGCGTAGATACAGTGGTCAAAACACTGTTGGAGTGTTCTCTCAACAGCAGGCCAGTTGAGTCGCTCTTGGGGCTGGAGGTCGGTGAGGATCTGTCAGGCCTTGCCTTCCAGGGAGAGGGCGACATGTACTGCTGTCTCTTCTGCTGACCAGTTGTTGAACTGTGCAGCCAGCTGAACCTGGATCAAGAAAGTCTCTCGTTGCTCTTCCCCATTAATAAAAGGCAACTTCATCATGCCTCGCCAGGGCTCCTCTGGTGGTAGTTGTGGAAGCAGCCAGGTGGCATTGTTGCTGGATCTCACTACAGGTAGAGATGAGCTTTCTACTGCTGGTTGAGGAGCAGTGGCACCATCTACCATCTCTGCTGTCAGCACTCGCGAGGCGGCAATGCTCTGCTGGATTCCTCTGCAGTTGGCTCCCCCTGCTGGTCGTGAATCACTGGCTCCATCAGGCAGGCTTTCTGGCTCCTGCCTATGATGCATCGTCCTTGCTAGCATGTGCTCAACTCCTCATTGAGCATGCACCCATGATGTTATGCAGGTATGTGATAAGCTCTTCTATTTCTTCCAATGCAGCTGCCATCTTCTAGTATCCCACCTCTGACACCAATGTGGTGAGCTTCAGATTTCTCAACTGAGGAAGAGGCAATTAGAGATGAACTCATAACTACTACTCTGCTGTACTCAAGTCAAGGGTGATTCGCTATGCTAACAGCCTGACCCATGGTGTCAAGTAACTATGAACATTATAAATATCCATAAACATGAACAAGAAACAATAACAGGCACAATCGGCAATATTCACCCACATGACATATGTCAAATAAACATCCCCTTTACATAAACAATCTTTAAACATAGAGTAACAAGGCATGCTGGGAAGTCTCCACCCCACTCACTCCCCGACACGATACAATATGTATACCATGTACCAATCAAAAACTTAAAACAAAATACAAACAAAAAAAACACATTTCAGTCTGGTGTTGTCATTTCCTCTGCAGAATTTAATTTGTTGCTTGGGTATTTTGTTACAGATCAACGGTATCACTCCATATACAACTACAAGTACAGCATTTTGTACAGTTCATATTCAAATACATAGTTTTCATTGGCTTATTTACAAAACACATTTTTTATGTACATGTTTTCATGTCAGTGCAATGTCACTTTCTTTCAACAACACAGTACAAAAAAAGTTCTTTAAATTAACAACTCTGGTTCAGATCAGACAGAAATGAACTTAAATAAGAGGCTACAGACATTGACAGACAGCTCAGTAGTAGATTGCACTGCCTGCCGGCACTCTGAACTATTCTTCTGGTGGGGTGGGGACATGTGGGCGGGGGCTCTGGGTAGGGGGAGGAGCTTAAGATATGATCCCTGTGGTTCACAGGATCTGTGGTTGCCCAATTTCAGCATCCAAGTTCAGTTCTTTTGGGCAGAAAATCTTTGTTCCTGGATTATGAAAACTGTGCTGAAATTAACCCCCACTTTAAATTGTATTTTTTGCTAATACAGTTTAAGCTACAGGTGTGGTAAGCTTAGCATCACACAAGTAGTTGTTTGAGGGAACAACACAGACAAGAAAAATGTGCTTAAATGAAGCAAAAGTTACAAACTAGGTTCTCAAGAGACAAATCCTTAGGAAAATTTTCCCTTTGAGCCATGTGATGATGTTTCGAACATGGACATTAACTGGACATCATCGACATCGGTACAAAGGCAGGAGGGTAGAGGAAAAAAGAGCTGAGCAAGCAAATATAAATAGCACTCATCTGTACATTTCCATTTGTTCAACAAATGTACTCTGCAAAGGAAAATAAACTTTCATTCAGTGACAAATATCTCTCCAAATACATCCATAAAGACACCTTCTCCTCATAAATACAGCAGCTAAAAAGGGGTGAGTACAGGGATTCATCTCCTGTGATCAAGAAGACAAAGCGAGGAATCGTCGGGAGCCACTGACTGTCTGCTGTCTGTTCACAGTGATTAGACTGAGCCCCATGCAGGAGGAGCTCCACAGATACTGCTACACACCAGACACAAAGCTCTGCTGCTGGAGTCCACACAGCAAAACACAGGTTTGTTCATTTCAAACTCACCTCAACAGTCACATCAAGTAACCAAACCTTCAGATAAAATGAGGATCAGAATGTAGAATTGACATGAAAGCAATATTTAAACTCAGCACAGAAAACAAATGGTAATCTAAATGTTGGGTCTTGCAGTGAAGCTTTTGCAGATCTGACAACAGTGCACACACATACTGTAGCTCTAAACAGAACAATAGACTTAAATGATCTGATATCAGGGGGTCTGGTTGTATTTTATGGGTCTGAAATTTTTCAGCATGTTGATTTCTAGAGGAATTTCCTTTAAACAACCCAAATTTAATTAAACATATTTATACATTGTCATTTCCCTCCATACATCTTGAAATGTATGCTTGCGTTTTGCCAGTTTATGCTAGAAATGAACTGGAATGAATTAACTGGATGTATAACCAATTGAACACTGTGCCCCTTCTACCTGTAATTGGTACCAAATTTCATAATTCTTTCTAGAAAACTTCCAGTGGCTTTATGGTTGCATTTAGGAAATTACTGGGTCTAAGGGACCTGTCAGGGCCAGATTAACCCACTAGGGGACCCCCCAAAAAATATATATATAAGTGAAATGCTAAAAGCATTATAACTAGATTTTAACAAAAGCCCCCCTATGGAGCATTAACATTTGGTATAAATGAAGACTTTAATATTACCTCACAAATTTGCAATTTATTGAATTAGCTGTGGGGACCAAGACAGTCTGGGACCCTCAGGGATCTGGCCATTTTGGCCAGAGGGTAAATCAGCTTTGAGACCCATAAAATCAAGTGTTACTGAAGCTTCCACAGATATTTAGCAGGATGCACTGTGTGTGATGTAGATGCCAGGTTTTGACAAGAAAGACAAAATTACTTGTTAACAGATGAAAAAATGGTAAAATGTTTTTGTAATTATGATAAAGTGATCTCCAATTTCCCAACTTTTTCTGGCTTCTTATTGGGGAGTGTGTGAACATAAGGATTACAGATGAGTTTGAATCTCAACAGTTGAAAATTGCAGCAGGTGAAAGGTGCGACAGTGCTGTGAAGACAAGCTTGACCCCTCTAGGTGTCGCTTTGAGATAAAAAGCCATTCCTGACCTGAAGTGGCTCCTGAGGCCTGCCTTAAGAAAAAAAAAAAAATCACAACAATAAAATTAATCTTTTATAAAACAATACATTTGCAGAATCAAAAAAAAAAAAAAAAGTATTAAACATATATTGTATATTATTCTTTAAGCATCTTTTTTGAAATCATGGCACCTGTCCTAAACAAACCAAGACTCACACTGAATCTTTTAGAGTTTCTTAGAAGTTCTGGGTACACACAGGTCAACATTGCACAAATCACCACTGATATTTGGCAGCTGTGGGATGAGACACAGTTGTGGCATAAACGCCTAATTTCATGTCCACATCAGGACCTGTGTGAGGAGGAGGGGGAAGAGATATTTTTGAGGGAGATTTCCTGAAATGTGTGTACCATGACTCCTACACTGGAAGGAAGCATTTTAATTATTATTATTAATACTGTCACAGACTTTTAGGGTACAGTTGACAGACTGCGTGAAGCGATGAGGTAGCATATGACTTATGTTTTTCCTAGTGACACTATCGCTAATAAAATCTTTAGACAACCATTTTTTTTAAAAGCTTGTCACAATATCCAATACAGTAGATACCAAATTTCAACATCGTGTTGACCTGTGGCATATGACACAAACACAGGTCTTTTAACTCTTGGGCTTTGTTAACACTTGGCATTTAAAACTCAATCCTTATTCATTGGCCATGCATTTACACCTGGAATTCATTCTGCGGTCTCATTAGTTTCCTTCTTCAGGTAAGATATCCAGGCTAAGATCACATGATAACTCCAGGTGTAAATGTTTTTTTTCATTCTGGCATCAGAAGTGATGAATGCACAAAAAGAAAGCAACATCACTTCATGACTTAGCCATACCAGCATACATTCAGAGATGCGTTAGTATGCAAGTATGTGTAATATGTATGTTATGGCAAGGGTTGTTCACATGAGGGGAGGAGAGGGGTTTGTTTTATTGGGCTCAGCAAAGTGCACCAGTTTAGTGCTTTCACCACGGCTTCATTGTTGTCTTGGCAAACCTTTGCACTAATCCATGTTTGCGATCAAGTGTAGAAAGTGCTGCGACATAAGACAGAGGCCAAAGTCTGACTCTAGTCATTAGCAGTTTGTGAGAAATCTTCAGAATGATCTGAATGTCTGGTGCTTCCTGCTCAGAGCAGCAGGAGGGAGCAGAGAGCAGGTGTAGTGCTGGCTGATGGAAGACGAGGCGCCATCACTGAAGGACACAGTATTTCTTGTAGTCAGACTCGAAATCTTCATCCATGCTACTAGTGTCGGCCATCTTCTTGCCATCAATCTTTGGCAGGAACTGGGAGTAGTCGACTCCCTGCTGTTCATAGAAGAGGATGTAGGCGGAGTCGGTGTCGATCTCCTCAGAGTGCACTTCCTGGAGAAAATTTTAAAAAACACAGAGGTGATGTGATCAATCTTGTGTAGGAACATGTCGATGAACCTGTTATGCGTTGTCTCAATAGCTGCGACAATTGTGTAAAACATTACAAGCAGCTTTAAGAGATTTAATGTTGGCATGCATCCACCACTAGATGTCACCACAGTCAAGAATTTCCAAATACTGGACACAATGGCTTTTATTTCTCAGTTTGTATAGATTTGTTTTACACTTTGACGTCTGTAGTCTGTCGATCAGTGTAAAAAAAAAAAAAAAGTACTAGAATGTAACTTACCCCTTGCTGCCCTAACGCAAGTCAAGTCAATTCATCACTGCTGCTAACTGTAGCTGAAGTTAGTGAGTTAGCTCAGGTTAGCTATGCAGGTGGCAGTTCTATTATCTGACCCAGCCTTGGGGTGTCAGCTGAGCTAAACCCAGCAAGAAAACCACCTGGGTACTGTATTCCCAGTCACCAAACTGGCCTCCGTCGGTCACCCATGTTCAGCAGGTTTCCACTCTAACCCTAACCCATGAAACCCACTCCCAGTGAACAGGGTTGAACCAAGACTGAACACAGGCCAGTTTGATGACACGAAATAGTTAATGACATTTTAATGACCAATTCATATTGAACCACTTCAGTTTAAGGAAAACATTCAAGACACAATTACAGTGGTTTCATGACAGCCAATGCAAAAATCAAACATGCTGTCATTAACACGTAGTTAAATTGTTTCTTCAACTTTCATATCATCTTCATGTTTATGACAGGTTATGTTGTCTTGGTTAATGTCAAGTTGTCATAACGAAGACATCTCAAAGACTTCTTTACTTCTGACAGGTGTCATGTCAGTCACACACAGCTACAAATAAAGTATTACCCAAAAGTCCAAAGGAGACACCTTTGGCAATGGCGATAATCAGAATACAGTAATGAAAAGTATGCTGTTAAATGTGGAAATTGAATATGAAGCGTCTTACCTTACAGCTGCTGTCATTGTAACAGTACCATTTCTCATTGGGGTTTTTGGCATATGTCACATAGTGGCCTCCTCCCATGATTCCTGAATGGCACTGAGGGGATAAAGCAGAAAAATATTATAGAATAAGCAAAAAAGAGCCTAGTGAGAATGCCTATCAAAACTACTTGTAGGTGTGAATTTGATGTGTGGTCATTACTGATATTGCATAGAGGTTGTAGATGGCATCCAGACACATGTTGTCTCTGTGTTGAAGCAGAGAATTGTCAGGGTCCATGCTGCTCTCTGTGCTGCAGTCTGAGCTCAGCCCATTGCTGTCACCGTTCACCAGAACCACTTCACAGTGGCTGCTGGACGCCTCAGTGCTGCATGATGATTCTGACATGATCACCTCTCCCGATCCGGGAAGGCCTGACGGCGTTGCCCCTGCTGTACTCCCCTCTGTCTCTGCTTGTGGTGCACTGTCCCGTGGCTCAGCCTCAGGAATAGCAGCTCCATCCAGGTTCTCCTTGCTGTTAGAGAGGCGGTGTCTGCTGCCCAGCTGGGGCAGGCGTAGCCGGCCAGGCCTGCGTCCTCCGCTTCCGGTCTTTGGGCTGCTGGAGGGGCTGCTGGTCCGGCTGAGAGAAGGCGCTGACTTCCTGCTAGAGGCAGGGGAGGCTGTTGGGAAACCACAAGGTTAAATACACTTCCTCTGCAGATGGGCCATTAGCTGCTCTGCTTCATTATACTTCTGTCTATTTTGTTTCACATGCTGTCAAGCTCTTAATCATCAAACACATAATGGAAAAAAAGAAGAAAATACATCTCATTAAGAGACTTTTATGTGGTTAAAGTCTCTCAGTGCATGAGTGGCTTGCAGTAACTAACTGTCAGACATAACATCAACATATGGTACCTTTGGGAAGGTTGCAGAAACCAGCAGGGGCAGAGATAGAGGACAGGTTGTCTTCTCCAACCCTCAGCAGATCCTCGCTCTCACTGCGGGAGTGGAGGCAGTGCTGCTCCAGGTCTCTGGGAGCCAGGAAGGCGCTGGGGTCAAAATTTTCCCGTGGGAACTTGACAATCTTCTGAGACTTGATCCAGCGGCCGTTCACAAACTGGAAGCGCTTCAGGTGAACAATCTGGAGAAGAGAGCACACATCACACATACTGTGATATCAGTCATTTAACTGTTTTAAATGCAAACTGCGAATCATACTGAAAAACCACAAGAACCTATCCCTTTGAGGCCAGAATTCAGGCCTGACACAGTATTCGAGGTGTGCTACTGACCAGAATTGGCGGCAGCCTCCAGAGGTCCAGCTTCTTAGTGGCCAGCCGGTGCGTCTTGCACTTGGAACAGTGGTAGAGCTCGTCCTCACCCAACTCTTCCTCGCCAGTGAAGGCCTTCAGACAGCTGTCCAAGCTGATGGGCTCAGCCTGGGCCCGACGGGACTGCTCCACACTGCAGTGCTCCTCCACAATCTGCAGGGAGACCATGGTGGTCATGCTACTGAAGGAGGATGTATTCACACTATCCTGGTTTTTGTATAATTGACAGTGTCTTCCTTAAAACCAGAAACAGCTAGCAGCAGGGGAAGCAGACACTCTGGAAGGGTGTTGCCTGGTTTAGGTAGAATACAACTTTTGTTTGAGAGAAGACCACCTAATACCGTAATTTTGGCTTTCTTTTCTGAATCGGTAGCCTATGTTGTGGAGTTTCTGCCAATTATCTCTGAGCATTAAGCAGCTCACTGGTAACTCTCTGGTCAAACTCAGAACTACAGCACTTTCTGGTTAGCAGATTTACTTATCTCACTTACTGTAGCTCTTATCTCAAAATTTACACAATAATACAAGCACCAAGTGGACCACAATGATAAAGTCAACCTTAACCTAGTTTTGCTGGAAAAGAAATCAGAATAAATGTCAGTAGGACACAGGGCAGAGGGACAGCAGCAGTGTCACTTAGACCTCACTCAAAGGAAATTGAAAAGGTTCACTCTTACTTACTACATTATTTGGAATAGCTGATAATTAACATGCATTTTATGGAAAAAAAAGAGCAACACACTCAAAGCTACTATCTAATATCGATGTAATTGTTAAATTGACTTGATATTATACATAAAAGAAATAAACACACACAAAGTTTTGTATTTAATTTTTTTAGAGAGAGAGAGTAAGAGAGACAGAGACAGACAGAGAGTGTGTGTTTTACCCTCTCCTGGGAGGTCTGGTAGCGGAGGTGCAGGGCCGTGGGGTCCCAGTCCACAGCTATATAAGCATTTCCTACGGAGGCTCTGTCCTCTGTACACTCTATTGTACAGCCTCGACAGAACCTGGAAACAGACAGACACAGGTACAGCTGCCGTACATACACAAGTTGGGGCACGTTGGAAACTTAGAACCCATAAATTCTTAACATTCATGGTTAAAAATCAAAAACAAAGGTGCATTTTGGGCGTGGTTTGTTCATGCCTTTCCAAGGTTAATTCTGATCCATGTTTGTGCCAAGACAAGAGGTTTCCTTAGGTTTTATTGGTTTTTCTGTAGAGCAAACAGTTTCTGCTTATGACTAATATCAAATATTTACTTTCAATATTTTGATCACAAATTTGTACATTACATATTGTATGTAGTCAAATATGTCAATCTTATATCAAAATCCAGACAATGTCTCATCACCACCAGCTGCATTACCTCCTACTTTGTGAGACACATGTATATGTATACACTTATGTGAAATACTCTGCAGAATGTCTTACCTGTACCAGGGACACCAGGCACATGAGTTGCCATCCTTACCCACAACTCGTAAAGTGAAGGGGTACTGGTAGCCCATACTGTCATCACTGCAGATAATAATAAGAAAAAAAATATTCAACAATCATGTTCCTTATGCACACATGACGTTTGTTTTTGCCACTCCACAGTCAACTTGATCACAATGCTGTGTGCTAGAAAACAATTTCATCATTTTATTCTTACAATGGGATACTTTTGGCACTTGGTTGAACTCTGAGTAAATTACACTAAGCAAAGGAGTAGAAATGGATCAGGCTTCAGACAGTTGATACGGATCAGTCCATGATTCCTGATTGTGTGGATCAGTTCTAATCTTATTCCAATATTTTATAATAGTAAGTGACAGGACTCGCTGTCAAATGTACAATAAAGCAAAATGAAAAAATATCTTTATAAGAACACTGACATTTTGAGAAAAGCATGTTTGTACCAAGATCTATGTCTTGGTAAGTTCAGAAAAGATACTGGCATAGCACTGTGACGTATTTTACCTAGGATAGCACAAAGACTTGAAGCAGGGGAAAATGCTGTCCCATATGTAGCTCTGTCAAAAGCAAAAAAAATGAAAACAAAAAAATACTGGGTCAAAGTGGAAGTCAGCTTACCAGTCCTGGGCATGGTTGCTGGCTTCCTGTGGAGGCAGTGGGCTTGCCAATCGGGACACTTGGATCCAGACGGCATCGTACAGATCCTTCTTACTGGTGTGGACAGTGCAGGGAACTATGAGTGGCATGCCGAAAAGACTGGGTCGGTTCTTCTGGGATGACAGGAAGTACAGCTCCGTACGCATCTGAAGAGGTGACACAAATGTTCAGGTTACATCAACAGCATGCACGCACGCACGCACAGTGTAGGGTCCCAAAGTCTGAGACCACATTGAAAATCTGTAATCTCTAAAATTTAAAAACACAAGAAGTGACATGACAAGAAGTAGATCAAATCAGTGTCATTGTTTAAATTTCATCTGAACGCATGCTTTAATTGAACGGATATAAGTCATGGAAATCTGACCGTTTGTACAAAGCAGTTAAGTTGGTCAGTGCCACAAATTTGCTTAAATTTGATTGCTGACCAAGAAATAGTGCAGAATCTTAAATATTTCTCCTACATTTACATGTCACAACTTCTTCAAATGTTTAATCCTCAAACTTTCTAATTATTTCAAGGTTTACTTGAAAAATATTAGAGATTTTCAATGTCCCAGACTTTTGGACCGCACTGTGTACATCATATACATTTGTACAGAGTTCTCACCATCTTTCTATGCATGGCGATGATGTATCCAATGAAGGGGCTCTCCTGCACTGGTGTGATGTGTCCGTTGGCGAACCCGTTGGCCAGAGGTGTCTCAGGGTTGCAGGGCACCAATGTGCTGGGCCCACCGTTGGGGATGAGGACGGGCTTGGTGCTCAGGTTCCCATTAACAGTGGAGCCGTTGGCTATTGGGGTGATGTCTAATGAAGATGAGGAGCGAGACAACTGTGGAAATGGACAACTGTGTATTCAGACAGATACATGCTGATGAGAGTGTAAATACAAAGTGTGAGTGAATAGGCTCACCTGTTAGTGTGGGTGAGCTCAGTGATGTTGGTGAACCTGGCACCGGGATCTCAAATGCACACAGGAAGCCGTTAACAGACAGCCGGACCTTCTGGTTGTCCTGAGGAAAGTTCTAAACACAAAGAATTTGAACATCAGACTGCAGCACAGGCATTCTGCAGTTTAAGTGAAGTTCAAGACACGCTGTTGAGAAGGGTGCCTTTCAGACACTGTACCTGAACCTTGAATCCTTTCTAGGCAATTATTACAGTCTAGGAGCCAGATCTAGGCAGTGAGACAATTTCCTAAGCCCCCCATATATCTAGAAATGAATAAAAAAGATTTTTTTTTTTCCATTTTGACTTTCTGTAGTTTTCAGTATGATTTCATTAGCAAGGCTACAAAATCAAAACATAAAAACAGGGTCTTTATTTCATATTTGACATTCAGAAACAACAAGAACACTTGAGATGTGACCAATAAAACCCTGATTTTCCGAGAATGACATGACACTAAAATGTCTCCATTTAAACCTAAAAGAAAGGCTGACATAGAGCAAAGACAGTTTCAAAAGAGGTGGACAACTGTTTTTATGGAGGACTTTAAACAGAAAACTTCCCTTTTCTAGTAATACAATCTCAAGCAACATAACCCTCCTAAACATAACAAGCAGGATGCTAAGTCTGAAGGAAAGAAGAGGGAAAGACTAGTCAGCTACTCAGCTTCCCAGTGTACATGTTGTAGTTGAAATTTAGAAAGACAGACAAAACAAAATTTATATTTTTTCCACTGAGTGGCCCTGTTGGGGGACAATAACCTAAACAGTGGCCTCTAGGTAATTTGAGCTTGAGACCTATGACTTCATATTTGCCACAAGAGTCAAGAGTCTAATGAAAACTAGAATTGAAGTTATTCTATCACTTCAAGGATTACAATCTATTTATGTATTTTATGTATGATATATTTTTTTTTCATGATTGCTAAACGTAGAAGCTGTCCAGTTTTTGGCTGCTTCAACAAAGGCACTTAACCATAAATAGAGAGGATATGCTTTTCTGCAGAGCAACAGCAATTGGATCACTAATATTTAGACTAATCCAATCAGCTTCTGTTCTTGGCAGCAAACCTGCAGTGACTGAAGCCCAGATACAAAATTTTATTCTCTGTTAAACACGATAAATAGCTACCTTTAAGTTATGCCTTGTCACTGCTAACAGATTTATGTAACAAATTGAACATGTGGAAACAACACTTGTTTTATGCAGTTGCCTGCATTGTAGTAAAGTCAATTAAGCAAAAGTGCCAACAGAAAATATATCTTCTGTTCTAATTAATTCAACATTATTAATGTTATTTGGAGTTTGCCAGCTGAAGCTAATCTCCTTTCAAAGAATGAGCATTGCATAGCATTTGTCAGGTATGGAGCCACAGAGCTACACTTTGTGCAAAACGAGGCCTGAAGTGTGATCAGTGGAACAGTCTCAGTACCTTGATGTTGGAGGTATGGACCTCAGCCAAGAGGATCTGCTCAGGCTTCAGACTGCACAGTTCACTCAGCTGTTTCTTTAGTCCTGTGTACTTCTCATCCATATTCAACCTCAGGCCGTAGCGCACAGGTGTGGAGCCATCCAGTTTAATGACTACAAACACACAACAGCATTACGCATGATTCAGTTTCTGTTGCTTAAAACAGGAAATCATTGTCAGAGTCTTTCCTCCAGTTTCCTTACCAGTGATCTCAAGATGCATGGAGCTGTCCATGGGCAGGGGCAGAGACAGGAAGTTGAATGGGTCAAAGCGAGCGCTGATGTGTCCACACGTCTTACACTTCACCTGGGACTTGAGCTGACCGTGGAACAGATCCACCACAATGGAGCGGTTCCTACGCAGGTGGTTCTCCCAAGCCTTCAGAGCGGAGAAGCATGGACACACACACAGAGTGGTGAGTTCAAACACCACTAATCATGCAAATCCCTCCCCTCAGGACTTACAGAAAACAAACAGAAAATCAATACAGCAACATTACCGATTTAAAGGAGAGCTTAGCTGACGGACTGACTGGTATTGACAGCTCTCTTCTCCTCATCCTTTGACTCAGAGTGAACACCAGAGCATGTGACAGCTCATTACCTCTTTACCCTTTCTTGGAAGAGGTAATGAGCTGGAGGACTCAGTCCTCAGTTGATACTGTACCATAAAGGGTTTAGAGACTCCTGATGCTCAAGTCATAACTGCTCCTTTACATTATTTGTCTTGCAACTGAATTAATCAAATTTTTGAAAATCTCAGACACTGCTTGCAATTACAATAAAGTCAAGTGGACAACCTCTTAATGTATGAGTTAAGTTATGAAATTAAACAATGACATGGATATTCATGAATATATTCTGATAGTGACTAACTGATTAAATACTGTAAAAACATACATACATTAGTGTCTTTGTCGGTGCCTGTTGTGACAAAAACTGTTGACTGCAGATGGACGTGAAGCACGACTGTGAAGAGCAAGTACTTCTTCACTAGTAGCGTGGACTAAGCCAGGTCAGACAAGGTAAGGAATCGTGCAGAAGTAAAATGAATGACTGCTTTCTCTCTGTGATCACTCATTTGCAATGTCAATACAACTGATCACATACTACAGGTGTTAACCTTATTTATGCTTATTTTGTCCAATGACTTTGCAATCATATAATAGTGATTTGACCACTGTCTCAGCACAGCAGTGATAGAATTATTATTCTTTGCATTATTTTGATTTAGGAGAAAATAATGCTCTAAGTTTTGGAACTATAGTTCCCATAGTTTGGGGCCTATGGGGGATGTAAGTATAAAGCTGTCATGCAGTCACTTTGTTAGCTGTGGCCCTTAAGCCTATATTTGTTAACATTTTTGCAAATTGGAACCACTGAAAGTATGCAGAATTAGCTATTAGCAGTTCCTCTGTGCAATGCATCCATGAATTTAAAGACCACTATCATTGGATTTCTTTGATACTGAAGAATGGAGTTCCTAAGGGAATCTTTTTTCTATGATTTCCAAGCGGATTTATGAGCATTTATTTGGGACAGACTTCTGTGATAATGATATTTTTGGGAAGTATCAAAAAATATTTGCATCTTGTCTGTATGGCTGACTGAGTTGACTGAGTTATGACTCAGAGAAGGAATACAAATCCCCATAAACAATGACAAAAATAAAGAAAAAAATCCACTGAGAAGGTGTGTCCAAATTTTTGACTAGTACTATATAGCAACCAATTAATTTGGAGATAATAATATTTGATCAGCAGTATGATCTCTGACCTCAGACGCCACCTCCCAGTCAGGCCGGCCATCACTGTCCTCCAGCTCCACGTAGGGTTTGTCATGGACTCTGTTGAGGTCTTCATGGAGACCATCCAGCAGGAAAGCTAGCAGCTCCTGGGAGTCCTGCTGCTGGAAGCCATTAAAGCGCGGGGCATACTTTGCTATTGTCCACTGGAATGAAGGTAAAGACAACATCAAATTTATTTCTATATAACTTTTAAAAGCAATTTCATAGGCACTTTGTAGGAGTGCTCCTGTAGCAGTAAGATTGGACACAAAAATAGTGATTCAGCCTGCAGAAAGGTGAAGAGTTAGGGATCAAAAGTGCCTACTCTGAGCTTGAGCGGAGCCACGTTCTTCTGTGTCCCGCTCCACAGCTCCATCACCAAGTCACCATAACACTTGGCCATGTGACCTCGCATCCCGATGGGGTTGGTTCTGTAAATGCACCAACACAGTCCAGTTAGAATTATAGGTTCAGATCTATGGTGGCAAGATTTATGCCAAAGCCATACACTTAAATGGCACCTGTTGAGCTCATAGAGGTGTCTCCCTGAGATGAAGTAGTCTGTGAGAGGCTTGGTGTTGCTCACACACTGGATACTCGAGTTCATGAAGCATGTGTTGCCAAGGTTACTGAGGCCAGTGGCTCCTTTCTCTGTAGGAACTGGGAGGGAAGACAAGGATATACTGGTCAGATTTTATACACTTAATTGAAGGAAAAACACATAATGAGCATGAAAAGCTGTCTTTACTAACCAGCACTAATGATCTTAACATCTTTTATTATTGCACATATGACAAACTGTTAAATTCACTACCTCAGTGTGACAGCTGAATGCTAGACTGTTTATCAACTACTCTCAACATACATGAACATCACCCAACAATGAAATGAAAGGAACCCATTAAGGAAAATCATTATATATCAGTGTACCATTAATAAGTGATCACTCCCTGCATTAACTTTGAAACAGGACATCTAGAATTCAGTGGCAAATGCCTTCTGAAACAACTGCTGTAAAATATTTGAGAATAATAAAAAAAAAGTGAAAAGGGGACACACAGGGATGGTTTTTAAATTTTAAACAAACATAGATGATAATAACACATCTATATATGGTATTTCAAGGTGTTAGTGGGCAACACATTAGCACCGCTGAACGTTGTACTGTGTCATCAAGTTCACAAACAGAGGTGTAACCCTATCAAGTAGCCCTGTGAGTTCAAAAGACTCCCTGTGTCCCTCTCCCCATCACTATCCCTGAATAAAAAAAACTATTGCTGCAATTATTTTCCCTCATAACACATTACACCCTGTCTGCTAAAGTGAATAGGCGTGTGATGATTAAAATAATTTCCTTCAAATGTAATGTTTGCCTGTAATAGAATTAGAGTATTTAATATCCACTGAGTAGAGCATGTTTTCTCAAGACAAAGCTGTCTGTGTACAATTACACAGTAAGCTTATCCAGTGTCTTCCAGCTTACCTTTGTGTCTATCCATCTTACTACTGTTGGCAATAAAAGACATTTCCTCAGGCCAGCTCATGTCTTTGTTCCTGACTGTGGAGAAAGAGAAAGATTCCTGCAATTAAAACATTTTGCTCCTACTTTCATGTGTCATTATTCAGAATGAATGAATGAATGAATAATCATTATATATTATATATAAACATTTTTCTAATAATATCTCCCACTTATAGCACTATTATGAGTCTGTAGACTCATTAGCAGTTTTGCTAATAGTAAAAGTGACATGTTTCATGCCTTCAATAACTAGCTGCTGCTCATCCTGGATCTTCAGACTTTCCAGTGTGTGATCTTCATCGTCCAGTAGGGTGAGGTAGTTCTGAGCGACAAAGAGAAGAGAAAACATGAAACTGCTTTATAACTTTTGATTTATTGGGACTATTGAAATATTACTCTGTTGTTCTTTCTTCTGCATCAGTTCATTTCAAAAGTACAATTAGATATATTGTATTAACATGCTAGGGGGCCCTAAGGGAAAGATAAGGTGCTGGGCCCCTATAAACACTCCATTCCTCCCACACTTTGTCTGAAATGTCCCAGAACTAGATTTTGACACAGGACCCTTAACAAGACAGGGCCTCAAGATTAGGTAATAAAGACCCACCTTAAGGCTCCCAATTGTGCTTTGGTGGTATATATTCCCAAATACATATTCCATTAAATTAGCACAAAACATGTGACACACAACATGCCTAGATTACATTATCTATTGGTTTATTGCCAAGAAGCTGGCCTTAAATCTATCTTAAATCAAAAATGTTTGGACTCAAAATGCCACTAACTCATGGATCTTTAAATCTGTGACCTTTTCTGACAGGCATTATTATGTTTCTTGGAAAAAATGTATTCACTGTGGTTGGACAAAAAGCATTTAGACCATAGGCTGGTTTATCAACTGAGCAAAGCAGACAACTGTCCCTGGGCCCCAGCTCTCTAGAGGCCACAAAAGTCTAAAAGGTTTTGGTAATTTGATTAATTGCAAACATGTTTTGGAATTTGCACCACAAAAGTACATTATCAACTGGGTCTTATAGTGCGTATTACTGTGTATCATGTGGTCCTGTCTTGCAGAGTGACCCTGTGTTTACACCTCAATTATTTGGTTTATATTGTAAGAACATGATTCATATTTCAAAATAGAGTTTTGAATCCCAGACACAGTTGAACAGTTTAAAAAAATGGAAAATAGATGTGAATGTACAAAAAAATGTTATTAAATAACTAGATGAAAACACTATGAACGGTTTCAGCGGTTTAGTGAACTCCTGCAAAAATTAAAAATTGAAGCACTACCTTCATCCTTATGATGTATTGTGTCATATACTTGCTGACAAATATATGACATTTCATAAAAGTCAAATATATAAAATCAAGGGGGCTCTTTTGACAGCTTTGCTGCCCACCTCACTGTTGTAGAGCCAGAGTCTCATGTCCTCCTCCTTGATGCGGAGTCTCTGGGACAGGTAGAGGTGGATGTCCTTGATGGTGCCCACGCGGCTGAAACAGCCTGTGTAGGCCAACACCCTCTTCAGAGGAGCGTTGGGGGATGGCACATTACCTGCTAAAGCACACAAATAGGAGGGGAACATTCACAAACTGACCAGAACACACGATGTGAACACACTTACTCCAACTTATTTAAAATTTGGTGTGAGTTCATTTAGCTTTTTCTCAGTTAGAAAAACTTCAATTGTGATTT
This sequence comes from Holacanthus passer, assembly GCA_025331565.1. NCBI lineage: Eukaryota > Metazoa > Chordata > Actinopteri > Pomacanthidae > Holacanthus > Holacanthus passer. Next base: position 1,079,642 of record JAFREQ010000072.1, on the reverse strand, counting down.
AAAAGTCCTTGTGTGTTTTGAAAACTCAAATGAATTTTTTTCTTGAGCTCACAGATGCAAACAACCATTGACTGATACCAGCAACAGCATTCCGGTGACTGAGGATTAGTTGTAAGGAAGCAGCAAGAAACGGCATTTTTTTTTAAATCAATAGCACAGACTTGATTGGTCAATCAACTTAGTGGATTTAGTGGGCTCAGATTGGATTAATCAAATACAAACCAATCAATATTAGTCCTGTTAAATAAATTCAAAAGCTTCACTGATATTGATTTCAAAATTATTAATAAAACTGGTGATTGTAATATCTGATTTTCAAATGTTATTTTTTCCATCTACACAGCTTTGTTATTCAATTATACCACAAAATGAACCATCCTCTACACTTGCTCAAGTGCTCTACTATTGCCTCGTTATGCAGAATATGATGCATAATTAGATCCATTTTAGATATATGGCTGTATGCCTAAGAGAGGGTCTTCATAACAAGCTGCTGCTCAGACAGAGTATGAGTCATGGTGAAAGCCACAGCTCCACTGGGGACTCTCAGGTCTGCGCTGTGGCCTGAAACCTGATATGTTGACATGATTTGGACCAGCGCTCTCATGCTGAGTGCTGATGCCCCAACCTGATTACAATGGAGAAACTATGTACATCTCCACTTCATGCCTAGTCATCTCTTTCTTTTTGCACTGAGGCATCTTCAGCTTATACTTGTCCATTATCCATTTAGACATAATGCAAAGGGACAATAAACACCGGAGTGAAACGCAGCTTCAATTATAGCATGAGTGAGTGAGTCTATATATATATATGTATATATATATATATAAGGTTTCTATTGTGAGTACATTAAACCTGAATTGACTGATGTGGAATAAACAGAAATAAAACTACTTGATTGCAAGGAAATCTCATTTAAACCCAGTATTCAAATATGGTGGGTTTATGTACTTGCTGAACTGATACCAAGTAACTGCTCTGTAATGCTGCATGTGTCACATCTGCCTGCATTCTGCTACCATAATTGCCGCATGTCATTTAGAGAAGAGTTGGCAATGATTACTGACTGAGTAGGTGATGTGGCTATACAGCCAGGGGTTGAATTAACTGAGAATCTTCCATCATTAAACACATTTCAGAAGGAGTGCATTTCCAAATTTAAATGAATACAAGCAAACTGACTTTTGACCAACAGTACAAGTTTTGGAGAAAAAGCAACTGGAGAGGGCCAAACAGTCAAAGGTATTCACATACATGCATGTGAACTGCGGTTTAATTGCAAAATTTAATCATCACAGTGTGGAATACAGTTTCACTGCCACTGTTACTTTTTACAGTAATAATTACTTAAATCTTGATGCAGAGCTGCAGTCAAAACATAGACAAGACAGATACATACTGCGTTTTACTCTGAAGCCAATGATTGATTGGGTTAGGCAAGAGCTACTGATTTAAAAGCGGTTGTTTTCACCTCCATTGAGTGAAATCCTGTAGGCCATGACTTGAGCGTTTTCAGTGGTGTTACTGGGAAACTGGTATGCTTGTCATCATAGAAATAGATCATAAGATTATGCTGCTTATTGCAACTTCTGCAGTATCTGCCGTCTTCCCTTTGGCACACGGTTCCAGTCTCTGCCTGTCTGTGGCACAGTAGCCTTCAGTGTTAATAGGCTATTACTTGCGACTTGCGACTTACTTGCGACGTGTATCCAATAAGAGAGCGCTGTGGGCGGGACGATGAGTGAGACTAGAGTAGTGGCTACAGACCATGGATGTATTACAAGATTATAATACATCCATTTTATAATACAGCCATGCAGTAGACAGAAAGAGGCAGCTACTTCAGAAACAAAGTAGCACATTTTAAAATTAATTTCACCCTAACTAATCTGAAAAATGATCTGATCCACAACTCAAAACTGATACAATCTGAACCCTGAGGTTTGCGATCCATTGCACTCCATTTGTAGTGTTTTCCTCTAAACGTGCATGCAAACGACATGCACCCAAGTTGCTGTTTAATAAATATTTCATTAACCTTTTTTGAGGCAATTATGGTGATTCCTTTTATTTGTGTTGTCATTTTTTGATAGATCAGTGACCAAAGTGGAAAAATAATGTAGGATTAGACTGAGGCATATTCAAATAGAAGTGATCTTACAAAGCCCTAACCCCAATGGGAGAGTACAAACATGCCTGACATTATCATTATGTCCCACACTGCTTCTAAAATTTGCTCCTTTAAGCATGATCTAATACACTATGCAGATGAGTGTAGAGCACTAGAACAAGTGTCGTCGAAACTAATACTTGAATGGCAAGGTCTGTGAAGATTTAAAAGGTTTGAATGATTCCACTTCCCACTCCAGAGCACTGCCAGGGCTGGATCAGTCCACTCTAGAAGGATTAATAGGGGGGATGCGGGGTAGCTCAATGAAACATTTGTCGACGGCTTGCTCTGGTCTTGCTGCAGGCTTACATTACCTCTTGGTGGGGGTAAATACGGTGGGAACATTCGCAGGCTGGCCATACCCATATTGACCCAGATGTTGGACTGGGGGGAGCGCGTAGCAGGCTGCTGGCGGAGGAAGAGGAGGTAGCGGGGGAAGAGCTCCAACTCTGCTTGGCCTGTCTTGCTCTCGAGGATAACCTGTAGGGGTGGAAGGGAAAGTTTCAAGTCTCTGCAAGTTGAGTTTTATACTTTTCAGGAATGGAAACCACGGAGTGCATTGATCAGTCTGGACATCTTTGACCAGGGTTTGTCCTTTAAGTCGCTCTCACTCCTGTATTTAATAGTTCATTTGATTTAGGCTGAACAAATAAATTATTAATTTGTAATTAATACATTTTTTTGGTCTGTATTTATTTATTAAATTGTTATTTTATTATTAGTTATGGTTCAGTTATATATTACCATGGTAATCAAATGATGTTCCATAAATCTATGGATTGCTGAAAAGATGCCTTCCTTGAGAGTTCCCAAGTTCCACAATCCATGTGCTAATTGTGCACCAGAGTTAAACTGGAGCTGGACAGAGACCAGACTTTCAAGCAGACTCTGTGCAGTTGTTTAGTTTGCACCAGGATTTAAATGATACATTTCACACATACCTACATGAACTAAAACAAACCCATCACAGCCAGTTTGAACCTCACTAAACAGTTTAGGTGTGACAGCACCTTAAGATACTGTGAAGGACATCCAAACCGAGCACGTTTGGTGACTATAAGCCAATTTTTGAGATATGACTAGACTGACCTGGTAGGCAAAATGTCAACAACTTGGACAGTGTGCCTTGGTGAGGTGGCACTTCTCTCTCAATAGAAAAATGAATGGCTCAACCTCTCACTATTCATGATTTACTGTCATACTGAACTACTGTGTGGACAGTGGGAAATACAAATACCGACATTTGGCAAATTCATATTCAGGGTCCAATTCATCTGTGAAAGAGTCATTTACATTATCAAAATCATTTTTACTAAACAATATACACTGTTTCATCTTGTGGTTAAGAAGAACTGCTTGGATAATCCAATTTAAGGTTTGAATAATCGACACCAAGTCCAAGTCATGTTTCGAGTCTTAGAGACAATTCCTGTTCATTACAACTTTGCACAGCTTTTGCAGTTTTGCAGTTTGCAGTTTTAGCCATCATTTCTGTCAGATGAGGGGCCTAATTTATAAATGTTGCATAGTATTTTTTTTTTTAAATTTTTTTTATTTCACATAGCTTACATCAAATACATAGGCCTTTTAATTAAATGTTTAAGACATGTGGCTTTGGAAGGCATGTCTGTACACACAGTTTTCCTGTGTAATGAGCTAACTATTACTGATATTTCTCACTTTCAGATTTAGTGTTAAATGAAGTTGTTTATATAATCTTGTTAAAATGCAGGCTTGTGCGGAACCTGTTGGATTGCCTAGCCCCTTACGTTTCTTGCCCTGTTGGATTTTGTTCAAAAAATTCAGCAAAAATAAAACCTGAGTTGTAATAAACCAGAATTATCCTGATTTGTTCAAGCCTCAAGAAAACAGCTCTGCTCCTAAGAGTATATTGGGGTGTTAATATTGACCAGTCCTGCATCACAGTGATAGTGAGGTTCATTAGATGTTGAGTGGGTGTACTGTCATCACTTACCGGTCGTGGCAGGCTGAGGTTGGCACCATACCAGTGGTAGAGTGCCCGCCACACCGGCTCTGGCACTGTCTCAAAATCTCTACCAGGCGCCAGCAGCAAGGAGCGCTTCAGCCTGCCACCCTCCATGGTTAATGTAGGGGCCTGCAGGGACACAGCACAGACATCAGCATTTAAATACATGCACAAAAGACACTATCTGCCTACTTGAATTACAGATAATAGACAGAGACAATATCCTAATGTTATGCACAGGCTGGCAGCCTGCTATCATTACAACAAATTGTAGAGATAAGACAGAGGAAAAAGAAAGCACCATCTGGTCCCTAAGAGCCTTTGCCAGCAGAGGAGGAGTGCTTGCTAATTGGGAATCTCAGATCATTTCTTCTGTCAAACCAAAGAAGAAGCTAGCAAAAATATTCTTCTAACACACTGTTGTTTTGTTTTATATATACTAAAGATCGCAAATTCTGTAAAGATAAACAAGCTGTGAAATTTGCATTTATTGTCTTTCATAGGTCTGGATTACATCCATATTTTAAATGCACAGCTTTACAGAACAGCCATTTGATTCCTGTGAACAGACGAGCGTGGTTCAGAAAGCAAATCCAGAGGGAATGTATTAATGCTGAGTCTTCTTTGAGAATGCGTAGCTTGTCTGTTCTCATATGTCAAACATATGCCGAAGCAAAGCTAGGAACATGGTGTATGATCCATGCTACATGACCGCCTCCTGACTGTAGAATGTGGTTTTTCTGATATAACCACTAGGTTATAATCTAGGTGTAATCTTATGGTTTGGCAAATAATTACAAAAACTGCTGCAAACGCAACACAAAAAGATTCCTTTTCACAGACTGAAAAGGTGTCGGCTGAAGCGACAGCTTATTACACCCACCCTCTTTAATTAAAAGCAAAGTAAAAAAAATACCATACTATGCCAAAATGCTATTTTTGATTATACATTTTTATCTGTTCATTAAATAATGTAAACACTTTACTTTAATTCACAAAGTGCGCTACACATTATGAGTTTTTGTCCTTTTAACGGAACTACAATGTTTTCTTTTACATGAACGCTTACTCTTTGTTTCTTACACATGGCATTTCTCTCAAATTATATTAGATTTCTTTAATTTTAAAGCCACGTAAATACATTAAATTCAATACACTTTTTGAAAGGTGTTTCTTTTTTCTGGGGTTTGAAAGGTTTTCAATGTGAACACCTATATACTGTACATAAGCTGGACAGTCTGTGTAGGAGAGTCTGCTTCTTAATGTACTCTCACACAAACTACACGTGTAATTCAGATGACTTTGTACTGCTCATAAGCAAAATAATCCAAGCACACACACACACACACACACACACACACACACACACACGCGCGCCCTCGCCTTCATGGGGTCGGTGTTGACCAGAGGCTGGTTGTCGATGGCTCCAGGTCTTTGCGCTGCCAGCTGGGAGGGGAGGTGGCCATTGGCTCCAGAAAAACACTGATTGTTGTTGTCCGATACATTGTGCTGACGGGCAAAACAGCTCTCTGCAGCAGAGGGAGCTACCTGGGGGCTTAGGGCTGCTGGGACAGAAGGGAAAGGGAGGGAAGGGATGAGAAGGAGCAACCGGGCCACACATACAGGGAAGAAAAAAAACAGAAATATTACAGAACCACAATATGTTGCCAAATGTACTCCACTTTTAAGTTTGGATATTTTATTTGAGTGAATAAAATTCAGATATTTTTAAGTCTGAAAATTGTAAAGAAGCCAGTATAAATGCTGTTCACCAATGTAAAGCATTTTTTTTCTAATGTACCACTGAATAATTGTCCCCAGTGAACGATCATTTCCATTTCCATTATTCTGTAAAATAATGTCAGGTAAGCACTACATAAAAATAAATAAATAAATAAAACAAAATAATGACCACCAGTTGCTAATAAAGGCTGGCATTGAGGAGGGTGTGGTATATCTCTACTGTAATGGCTCAAGTGGGAAATTTAGCATAATGTACATTTCTGCAGCACAAATTCTATCAGTCAAGTCTGGCTCTGGTGGTGGTCCAGTGGCTAGGATTTGATGCTCTCACCGCTGCCACCTGGGTTTGATTCCTGGCCAGGGTATGCTCACTTGCATGAGTGTGTTGGTGCCTCATGATGGGCAGCCTGTATGGAAATGTAACCATTGTGGGGCTAATAAAAGAAATAATTAAATTAAATGTCATATTCATTGATGTGCTGCTCTGAGCTTCTTTTTTTTTGCTTAGGCAGTGCACTTGAAGAAAAATGTTTGAATGCATGAATAAAACAGAATAGAACCTGTGCAGATGCTGTACATATGTTTCCCTAAATATACATCAGCAGCAACCTGAGTATTGGTTGTCTTTTTGTTTTTATATGCAATCTACTGTTATGTGATGTGTGCTGACTGACCAGTCTCCGTAGCCTCTGAGGCACTGGACACAGCATCGGGTGACCTCTCCTCAGTGGGGCTGATGGGGCTGAAGGCTCCCAGTCCTCCCAGTCTGTCTGGTGGGGTGGGCTCTATAGTGGCCATTGGAGTTTGCAATGAGCTCAGAATGGACGGCTGCTCCACCACGATGCCCTTATGCTCCTGGACAGGAAGATAACAGCAGGGACTGCCCTGTCATTGTTTAAAGATTAATGGGGTATTTGCTTTCATAACAGTTGCTGCTTCTGTCCCAGTGTGACTTTACTGTGCAAGATACACTGACAAACCTGATCTCATAAGCTGATATGCATGTTTTGAGAGTGGGGTGAATGAGATGTAACAAGTCTCTTTAAATGAGACACACAATTTTGACAATAAATGTTGATATGGCTACTAAACCTTTATGTGTGAGCTTTGATTTGGAGTGTGAATTTACAGTACCTAAGCAATATATGTCACATCAATGTGGCTTATCAGGGTTTGTAATTGTATAATAAAAAAAGACAATATGTTATAGCATCCCATTTGTCTCTACAGTAGGCCTGGAGGTGAAATGGTCTTCAAGATGCAGTCAAACATTCCTTTCCTAACCCTGAGTGTTTTGAAACCATAACACCACTATAAATCATGTCTTTATTAATCAACATTTGTTTTGGAATGCAAAAAGTACTTTAAATGCATGTTTAAAAAGGTTATGTAGTTTTAGTATCAGTGTATATCTATCCACACATTTTGCCTCTTTAACTTGACTTACATATTTAACATAGTCCTTCCACTGCTGCCACCACAGCATCGAGATGAGGAACCAGTTCTGACCTTGCTGCAGCCCATGTCTGCTCTCCCTCTCTAACCAACCCCTACACACACAGATGGAAATAAAAACATAAATCCAATGAAAAATGCTCATTAGGACCAACAGCATATTCCTGTTCCAGTAAGTTGTATACAATGACAGGACAAATAAATATACCTGATGATTTGTCCCTCCTCCTCAGGAGTACCAGGCCTGAGCCCCAGGACTATGTGGCAAACCTGGACCAAGACAAACACACAAAGATGTACAAATTCATGGAAATGATTATGACTAAATACTGTATTTTAACCAATACAAGTTGTACAACTACAGTATGCGGCTGTACTGACCTGGAAAAGCAGGTTTAAGAACTCATTGGCCAAAGCGCTCTTCACACTCCAGATCTGGTAGTCCTCCAGGGTCAGGTGACCCAGCTGACGAAGAGTCAAAAAACACAAATGTCAGCATACTCAGATGCACTATTCTCTCTAAATATACACCCTGTCTTAGAGCTTGAAAAAGAAGGAAGAAAATCTATTCATCTGTTATGGTTATTGTGGGTGAAAATAGCTTAGAGGTAAGACAAGAAGGCAGGTGACTAAAAGGCTGCAGTAGGTATATTGGGCATCTCCCAGTGACAATATGTGGAACTATATGAATGTGAAGCAGGTTGAAGCTGGAGTTGAGTGTAAAGTGGTGTTGACTTTCTCTGAATCAAGGTTATAAAATCAAATTATATTATGGGATAGAAGTCAAAGGATTAACTTCCTGACAGCTACATCAATGATTTTGTCACCAAGAGTAGTATCTCACCTTGGTTGTGTCATGCATTTTCAGAATGCCCTCTACTATGTCTGACACGCTACTGTGCAGCTCCTGCAAGGTAACAAAATATATTAGCACAAAGTAGTGAATACCAAGCACCTTATCCTCCACTACTGCTATGAAAAAAGATCTCAACAGCCCTGGATGTAAAAATGTGAGATGAGTAATTAGTAAGATTCTGGAATGATCATCAATATGTCAGTTTGCAGTGCCATTAATACCATAATAATAGAACATTCAGTTTCAATTCCTGTGGCAAACCCTGCTCTGTCCTGTCATTTAGGACTGTACAGCATTTTTCAGCCAACATTACCTTTAAATGAACTGTCATGAAATCATAAACATAATTATTGTTTGTTCACCATTTTAGGAACTCTTTTATTCTGAGAATCAGATGAGAAGACTGATATCACTCTCATGTCTGTGTGTACATGGAGCTGGTACATTGTTAGCTTAAGTTAGCATAAGGACTACAGCTACAACAAAAAGAAGGGGGGAAACAGGTAAGTCCTGGAAAGCAGGCCTACTACATGCTACACACGTATAATTACCATGTCTTCATCTGTGTTCAGTGCGTGTGTGAACTTACAGGGAGTGTGTCTGTGCGATTGTCCTTCCACACCTCCAGCAAGGCCACCACCATTTCATGGAGTTCATCTTGAGAGAGAACCCCATCCCGGTCCACATCAAACACTTTGAAGCAAACTGGCAGTGAAAGAGAGAGAGATGTAGTGGTGAAATACAAATGTAGTGATGCAGCACAACACTGGTTTCTACTGCCTACAAACACCACACTGTTTAGTCTGTTATCAGGAAATCCAGTCTGTTTTCATTTCTGACAGTGCAAATGTAAGTTCAATTCTGATGACAGTGACTGTGCACTAATGACCTATGGTCAACACTTTCCAAAAACATTTTCACTCTTCAACTTACATTTAAAATTCAGATAACAGCTACAAAGAGGAAATAGACTGCACTTCTTATGATAAAAAGGCTTGGCATGACTATGTTAAGCCTCTAGGATTTCTTTATCTGTAATAATTTTAAACCACAGTAGGGCTTACATTTCTGCCTTTCAGCAATGGGCCCCCTGCAGCATGCGGAGAGTCCACAAGAAATCTCTTTAAAGTCGATGTGATTGTCCCGATTCTCATCGAAGGCGTGAAACAAGCCTGGAAAAAAAGTCAATCATGGAGATAATATTTATTCGAAGAGCAGGTCTTTGTGTAGGGTCGTATTCACTGATGAAGGCTCAAATTCATAGATTTTTGTACCTGACACCCCCATGAGACATGAAAAATACAGGTAAATATCGTCTTACCTTCACTCAGTGAAGCATGGATAGGAGGAGAGACCAGTGGGACAAAGGTTTCCAAGTCAAAGCGGCCAGTTCTGGACTGGGCTTTCAGCAGCCAGTAGCGCTTCTCCAAGTCTATAATGTCTGACTCCTCCACTGCAGGATAGAAAACAGAGGAAGTGCAACACTGTTCAGAGGCATCAGTTTCAATCACCAAGTTTTGCAGTGTTTAGAAATGTTGGTACAAGTGAAAGTTAAACGACTATAATCATTCCTTAAGCTTAAAGCTATGTTCTAGCTTTAGGTTTGTACAGCAAGTGAATGTGGTAGACTGACATCTGGTGTTCATACTGATTAAGAAGAGTCGTTATTTTACATAGAATAGAATAAAGTATTTGGTGGCTCATGATGTAGAGACAGAGGTGTGTTCAAGTAGCAAGAGCAAATGCCTTGTAAACAGCATGGGTATATATAATAAATACATATAGCTAGCGGATAGGTAGCAGTGTATTGTATACTATACGTAGGTAGAATAAAGTATATGTAGAACAATATAATACCAAAGCTAATGCAAGCTACAGAGGTTAAGTGATTATTGAGTATGATGCACTGTGACAAGTAGTGAGGTACAAGAATGGGTAAAGGTATGCCAATATTTGAACACACAAATAATTCAAAATAGAATACTGTCAATAAGCTAATGACACAATGCAATGAACTGCATGAGCTGCAACTGACAATTATCACCACTGTTTATTATCTTTTTGATTGTTTAGCTTCTAAAATGTCAAAAATGATCATCATTATTGTCCAAAGCCAAAGGTGCTATTTTTTTTTAAAAAAAAGGTATTTTTGTCCAATAAACAGTCCAAAAGCCAGATATTTTAGATTGATATATTAGAATGATGTAGAACAGAAAGAAAAAAATCTGTAACATTTTTGCTAAATAAATTGTGGTCCATGTCCGACCAGCTCTTGGCAGCCCCAAAAACTCTAAGGATAGAGGGTTGTGTATGTTATACAGATTGTAAAGCCCTTTAAGAGGAGGTTTATGATTAATATTATACATAGTAGAATATGATGTAAAAACATCATGGAATAATATTAAATGTGATATTGTAGAACTGTAACACCATATAATGCATAAAAATTGAGAAAAGTATCAACTACAAAGTATAATGAATAACGAATAAGGTTGTGTGAGCAGTGAGAAAACGTGAGCAACAGGATCTGTAATCATCAAAGACTGGTGCTGGTGACTGGTGACTGGTGGGTGTAGAGCTGTTATGGCAGCGTGGGAGTATGGAGAACAACAGTGACACTCCCCCATACTGAGATGCACCTTTCATCACATAATAGCTGAATAGCTGGAAGAAAAGACGTCGTGCGGCACTAAGCAGAGCACCTGAAAGGAATCAGATTGTGTTCTCTGTCTGACCAGAGTGTATTGAAGGTGAGGTGAAATGTGTCATTCATGAGAAGCAATGGCTTGGTCAGCATTGTTCTCTCTGCAGTCTATCACTATCGGCTTGTTTAGCCTCATGGCACTGTCCATTCTCACACCTTCTGCAACACACACATTACTAAAATTTCTGCAAAATTAACAGTAAATAAGTGCAAGTTTTCATCAACCATCTTTCATCAATTAAAATTAAGGAGGATGTAACAAACTTAGATAATTTATGGAGCATTTCATAGTTACTTTAATCCTAAGGATGGCATTTTCAGAGCTGAAATGGTTTGAAATAGTTTTTTAATCTATTAGTTAAGACCTGATTTATGGTTTCATGCTTTTAAGCAAAAATGCAAAATATTGCCTGGTGTCAGGTTTTCCACATGTAAGAATTTGCTGTTCTTTTTTGTCATATATTATAGTTAACAGTTCACTTTGGGGTTTGGACTGTTGATTGGACAAAACAAGCTGTCTAAAGGTGGTCACCATTAATTGAGAAAACCATAAATAAAGTAATTGATAAGGAAAATCAGCATTTGTTGCACCCAGAGTGGAAAGACACAAGTTAGGTGATGCAACAATGAACAACAAGAAGTAACTATTTATACTCGTTAGTTGGAGCACATATATGTCGGGACCCAGTGAGGAGCAGAGTAAACATTATGATGGTCATGACCACAGCAAACCCAAGATGGGGTTACGTAATGGCAACTGGGTGAAATGGTATTTGACTCAGCTTGTAACAAAGTGATACTGATCAGACTAATATAGCATATGTACCTCTGCCAGGGTCAATGAACCTGCCTCCCCCTTCCAACAAGCTAATCCAGAGCTTAACGTAATAGGATTCAGCAGCTAGCCAGCTAGCCTTCGGCGTGGAGCCAATACATATGACAGGTGTCACAACACAGGCCCATAAATCAAATGGCAGTCAATTCCTGGCAGAAAGTGGACTGTGACTTCCCAGATGGCCTACTAAAACAACCTTCCTGAAAGCTTGTTTTTAGCAGGTACTGGTCACACTTTCCAGTCAGATGGGATGATGACGGCTGTAGTCGGCTGCTGGTGAAGCAGCACCCTGGAGAACGGACTGTCTGAGAGGGGTGTTGCTCTCTCATCCAAGTTCTGATTCCCTGTGGTCCAGAGGTGAACATCAGGACAGCTGACCTTGGCCTGACTAGGGAGCACTTAATCACCTTTTTACTGCCACTGGCAACTCTGCTTCCTGGCTTCAACGCTTGAACTTAAACAGACTAAAAGGGAGCACTGAGTATGAAATCAATGATTTAGAACATGAAAGGGACTATATGGAGATGGCATGGAGGAAATAATATGAAACTGATAAATTATTGAGGATTATGGACTAAGGCAGGGAGTGAGCATTAGAGACTCATGACTACCCTTGTATCTCACATCTCAGTTGGACATTGCTAACTCAACAAAAACCAGGAAAAAACACTTCCTATGCAATAATCACAAAACAAGCACAAGCTCATCCATGCACTGTGGTCCGAAACAACAAAGCTGAGACTAAAAAACAGATGTATCAAGCTATGAATATCAGTGAATGGTAGGGAACAATAGTGTAGATTTTTTTTAATATATTAATGATTAGTATACAAGAAAAAAAAAAATACAATTATAATCATAATTATTTTGGTCAATACAGGGACCATGATAATCTAACATGATTACTCATCGACTTTGGAAACATCCTGCATTTATCGAGCTTTTAAAAAAAAACCCAGTGGATTTCCTTGAGATTTAAATTCAGCTCAACTCAAAAAGTAAGTAAGTAAGTAAATAAATAAATAAATACATAAAATAATAAAAGGAATGAATGTAACATTTACAGCGGCATCATGGGCTTCAACACAAACTTTTATTTGGTTCTATCTGCGTTTTCTCCAACTCATTCAGTACTGAATGTGTTTGGTGACCAGCAACACACAGAACTTGCCTTCCGCTGAGGGTTTCTCCTGGCTTACATCAGCGAACCACTTGTGGTTATATCATTCAGTGTCATTCTTTGCTGAATTTCAAATCTTTGTGATTACGGCAGACATTAAAACATTTTGACTTTGTCAGTCTATTCTGCCAAATGCAGAAGGATCTTAAATGAATTAGTGGTAAATGAGCCTAAAGACTTTCACTCTTATCACCCTGAAGATACAGAAGACCAGGAGAACATCCGAGTCTGCTCAACTCTTCAGCCACAGGTCTGTAAGCAAACACCGCTAACATGGATTTCTGGAAAAGCACAATATGCCTCATAAGTAGGGCTGGGTATCCATTGAAAATTTTCAAAACCAGTGCCAATACAACACAGTGGTGCTACCAAATGGAAAGTTCTCTAATTTTGTCACTTTTCTAGTAAAGAACTGATCAAAAAGACGAGAGTTCGGATCTTGATGCAAGCTTTCCATACTTGACAGTTTTCAATTCTAGGTTCTATGAATGCATAACAGTTGCTACCAAAAACGTTTTGAGGCTTGTATCCAGCCCTACTCATAAGTCTAACAATGTGAAATATAAATTCTTATTCATTTCTCTTAAAAAAACACAACAGAACTAAACAGATGAAATGTCCTTTTATATTAACGCAATTTAAAAGGCTGAAGGAAGAAACCAGATCTCAAACAAACCATTTCAACAATGGCTGTAACAGAAGTGACCATGAATGACAATCACAAGATATCTGATACATAAAGAAAAAAAGGACTTGCCACAAATGATTCTGTCAGTTTACTGCATCTGTCTCTATGGCAGATGCATTGCCTGGCCTGATACCCACCTAGAGGTGCAACTCTCTCCGAGTGGCAGCAGAGATACCATACCATTATCCAGGGAACATCCTTATAGAGGTGCTGCCACAGCCAGCATGTAGCATAGCTAGCAAACACTCCAGTGATAACCGCTCACAGAAACTATGTCATCCGGTCCGGAGGGCTGTTATTCCCATAGATTTCTACTCTCATAATATTGTGACAGTGTGACAGCAAGTTAGCAGAGGATTCACTGTACTAAGCTTTGCCATGAGTCAAGCTTTACGTTCTTGTTCTGGAAAGAGTCATGAACCAGCAGCGTGTCAGTCACTCTCTCTCCAACACACACACACACACACACACACACACACACACACACACACACACACACACACACACACACACACATACAAACAGAGACGCAAAGTTAAGAGGATAAGGTGGGAGCAGGCAGATTAAAGGCAGCGTCCAGGTTCTCTTGACAAGACAGGTTCTTTCCAGCCCTATGTCCTTAATTGGCAAAATAAAGCCTGGCTAAATTTACTTGGCCTGCAAGAACTGTATTGCTGTATGGTTTTTTTTTTTTTTGCACTTTCTATTTGCTGTCTTTAAAATATGTACAGCACTGAGCTGAATTTTCTACAATAAACAATAATTGTCCACATAGGTATATCACAACACAACTTTTCTCCTCCTCAACTTGCAAATCTACATTTGTCAGGTCCCAACAAAAAGTCAGTCAAACAATAGTTCAAGAAATAATTAATAAATTCACAAATATAATTTGTCAATTGAAACATGCACGCATGCACGCACACACATAAGCACTGTCACTGAAAAAATTGGTAATATATTTTTAGGATTTTTTAAATGTAGGTATAATGCACATTACCACTTTTAGAACCAACGGTACAACAGTACTTTTGCAGTACCAGTGTTCTGTACAACAGCGATTAGTCCCATAAAAGAGCAAAAATGACTTCAGAACAGCTTTAAAGAGGTTGTACAGCACAGTCCTAAAACTGCACCTTTTGGTCCACAGGTGCCATATTTGACTCATTACCTCTAATAGTTTCCCCACTCGAGTAGTTTTATGGTCATTTTCTGCCTTGGTTGGACCTATTAAAACCACAGTCCAACCAACAGCAATTTATGTTCGAAATGAAAGAGAGAGCTCTGCTGTTGTAGACTGATATCAAATTTAGTATTTCCTCTAACAAGAAGGTTAAAAAATAAGGGCAAAATGCATACAGTTTGTGATTCACTTGCAGTAACCTGATTTTTTTATATCATTTTATTGGTAGTAAGAAAACACCTGTGATCTCCAGGTCAATTAGCCTGCTGAGCAGCTGAAAATCATCTGATGCTGCTAGTCATTCCACACATTATTTATTAACATTAGGCAGGAATAAAACAAACCACTCAAATTCTTCAGTCACTTCTCGTCTATTTACACCTGGCTCATTAGGAGCAGTTGTTTCGAAACCAGGACCATTTCCCCCCTAAGCTCTTTGTTTGGGCATGTGTGAAAACAACACTCGGATGTAATTGCTGTGTTGGTCTGGAATCACTTCTCGTCAAACCCTGGAGTGGTTTGTTTGTGGTGTGAAAGCAAGTGGAAGTACCACCAGCATTTTGTGAAGGCAAATATGTGATTTTAGTACAATGTCAAATACTAAACTATTTATTAAGCCATCTGCTGATTGTGAAATCTGGTCAAGAAATGATCTTATAATTGATCTCTATTAGCCATGTATATCTTTATGCAAATAATTTGGTAACCATGGTAACACATATAGATGTCAGTGCAGGTATTTTCTCTGATAAATAAGTCAAAAGCTGTTACAACTGCTGTGCATGTAGCCTACTTTGTGTATTTTGTCAGTTCATCAAGTTCATTAAAAAGTGTGTGACAGTGATCCCACTGTAATAAGCACCATATCATTACAGTACAAGACACTTTCTTTCTGACTTGTCTCTCTCTGTTAGTGATTATTTATAGCATGTGGTCCATTGGTAGTCTAATAATACTAATAATGCTTATAATCAGTTATTTACTCGTGAGCTTGTTCATCAAAGAACATAAATATACACATCAGTGCTGCATAAACTTCTGTCAGTCACAGAATTTGATTTCCCCACATGGGTCCTGGTGATGCACAGATAATGCATGAGTTACCTGTCATTCTATATAACTTCATTTGTAAAAGGTCAGTGCTCTGCACCAGAACTTAAATGCCGCAACATGTCATTTTTTTTCCCTTGGTCCAGAATAAATGAACCGAACTACACAATTAAAGTCAACCTTGGCAGTTTAAGCTGTCAGGACTTTAAATAAAAGAAATATGAATATCACAGCTATCAAGCATCTACAGTCACATTAATGAGTGCAGTCTGCATGATGTAGGGCTGAGTGCGACAGAGAGGAAATGATTACAGAAGGCAGCAATGGGAGGAGAGAGACCTTCGTGAAGAGGAGATGGAATAATGAAAAAGGAAATCTGAATGAAAGGAGGACAGTCAATGAATCAGGGTGATAAGTTGAGCCTGTCAGTCATTTCCCAAGGCACTCGCTACTACTGATTTGAAGGAGGCACAGCGAAAAAATGCAATAACTTCATCCAAGCTTTAACAACTGTTGTGAGCCATTCGTGGTATTTCCTGAGACATCTACAATCTACAATGGAGGCAGGAGGGGGAGGAAGATGCAGCTGGGGAACACTCTACTTCACATCACTAAGACATGAAAGGAAAAAAGCACACACTTGGACTGCAGTGTAGCTGCAGGTCCCTGATGAAATATGATTGAAATATGTTGCAGTGTTTAAATTGTTGTTGATTCTGTTAGCTGTTATTGCAAAGTCAACATTTTCTCCATGTTTACCTGTTGTCCAAATTTCCAAAGAACTAATTTTCTTTTTTTTTTATCTGAAGATTTTTAGGAATTTATGGTCTGATATAAAAACATTTAAGAAAAACATCTAAGCAGGTTATTAATAATATGAGTATGAACATCAACAAGTAAACACATTTGTCTGTTTATATATATATAGACACACACACACATATATTTTTGGGACTTACAGTGTGTGACACCAGCCAGGGTCTGGTAGAAGGTGGGCGTGTCGCTGTCATCAGTGAGCGTGACACACACTCCTCCAGACAGAAGCCATCTGGACAAAGTGAAGGCCTCCTTGTTCTGTAGGAGCCAGTTCCTGAAGCGCTCATAGTTCACCTTGTCACCCTGCCACAACACACAAACAGTTAGTCCGTCAAAAGCGGTGATGGCCTGCATATGTCATAAGCGTATAAATGCTGTAAGCATCACAATGGACTCCATAAACTATTCATAGCATATCAATAATTTTAGCTTTTGAAATCAAGACCATCAGCATTTGTGAAAAATAAGGTGGGTTGAATTTAGAAGGCTACATTCATCCTAATACACATTACTTTAATATGCAAAATACATATTTAATCAGCATTTAGGTAAACATAACCATTGGATTGGACTCAATATAAAAAGGACTTGGATTGTGGTTGAAGCCAACAAACCTTGAATGGAACATTCCTAATATTAATGTGATCTAAGAGTGTGAGAGTACCCTGGGGTGGATTTTTACTTTATTGGGTTGTATTTTCCAACGTTTTTTTTGTGGTGGATTGTGATTTGAAAGGCGCTTTTGTATTCTAATAACCAGTACAATAACTCGCTTTGATGCCAAACTTTGAATTCTCTCTGTGGCTCTATTTGTAAAACTTCAACAATAGCTGTTTTATGAGCTTGTGACAAAGACCACTGTAATGATGAAAACAAACTCAATGATATGAGCCAAGGAGAGAATGTGGGTGGGGAGTGAGTCCAAAATGAGACATTTGAGTAGTATGATTATATATGTTCACGTATATCCATGTGGTGACAGACAGGCTGTGGTGTTTGCTGACCTCACTGAAACACTTCTTGAGGGAGGTTGGGACTTCTCCATCCAGGACCTGCAGAACTGCTTCTATATCTTCCCTTGCAGCATATCCGCCCAGATCGCTGGCAAACAGACTGAAGAGGTCTGTGAATAGGCACACATACACAGACACACACACGCAGAGTGTCAGAAGAGAACTCAGCTTTATCACAGGAAGGCAGGCCTCTTGCACGCAGCTGCAGTAAGGACGATGGAAGTTATAATGTCAATACCTTCCTGATGGATTAGACTGCCTGCAACACATCAACCACAACTATCAGAATAAGAATGAGGAAGAGACTGGGAGGAGGGAGAGAGAGAGAAACAAACAGGGATTGAGAAAGACAGAGAGATGAAGAGGCTAAAAGAATAGCAGGTAAGAAATGTGGACATAAAGAAAAAACACATGGCTGTTGATGATGAAATGATGCCTCAGGATTTTCCTTCAAGATTCAGTCAACACTTGTTTTTTCATGTCAATTTAAACACCAGTGAAGTCATGCATGCTTTAAAACATAGTGAGGTCCATATTTATTCCTACAATGAGGTGGAAGTCAGACAAACAGAAAAAGCCCCTTCCAATGGGACTTGATACAGTTCCCTATAGGGCTGGGCGATATGGACTGAAATTAATATCACAGTATTTTTCCCCCTGTGGGCGATGACGGTATTATTATTATTATCACGGTATTAGTGTTTTGTATGCTTTGTAAGGAATTATGCAAATAAAGTTAATATTTGAATAATATAATAAATGGTTTGTATACCTATCATCACTTATGTCTTTTGCTACGTATAGCGTGATTGCCAGAGTAATATCTTTCCATCTCTTACTGCTCTTGTTGTAAGGTGTTGCTGTAGTAAACGATGCCTGGAGTCATACGGGGAAATCACAGGGGGGGGTCCAATCCTGGAAAATCATAGAATTGTCCTCCCGCATTTATATCATTGTAAATAATAGAATATGCATTGAATGCATATGTTCCAATTGTAGATGCAAAATAATGCTGTTCAGTGTTCTTAAAGATCCAACCCCCCCCTTCATATGCCTCACAGTGGTTTAGTCCACTGCTGACCAACCCGCTAGTTACAATTTAGAATTAAGTTTATAAAATATTGTGCATATTTCACTTGACTTACATAGCATACATGTCCAAAAGTGAAGAAAAAAAGTGGCATAAGATAATTGTCTGCAGTGACAGCTGTGTAGTTTTGGGACGTGCTCCGCTGCTGCCACCACCTGTGCTGTTTTGTCCCGGGTCGCTTCATCGTATTCATGGGCGTGCATGTTTTTTTAAATGATGAAACAAGTAGCTTGTGATTCCTCCTCTTGCTGTCACAACAGACCTTGCACATTGTTGAAGTTAAACCGAA
The DNA here is from genome assembly GCA_025331565.1 of Holacanthus passer. NCBI lineage: Eukaryota > Metazoa > Chordata > Actinopteri > Pomacanthidae > Holacanthus > Holacanthus passer. Next base: position 1,060,580 of record JAFREQ010000072.1, on the reverse strand, counting down.
CCAGCTCCAAATAACGAAGGTGGTGCCTCTGTTTTTCTCGGTCTCCCTATCTGCTTCCAACCACAGACTGTATAAAACAGGTTCTGACCGTAGACTGTATAAAACAGGTTCCGACCGTAGACTGTATAAAACAGGTTCTGACCGTAGACTGTATAAAACAGGTTCCGACCGTAGACTGTATGAAACTGGTTCTGACCGTAGACTGTATAAAACAGGTTCCGACCGTAGACTGTATAAAACAGGTTCTGACCGTAGACTGTATGAAACAGGTTCTGACCGTAGACTGTATAAAACAGGCTCAGACCGTAGACTGTATAAAACAGGTTCTGACCTCCACGCGTATCTTTTCAGTCAATATAGGCTACAGCTCCGACCTTTCTTCACCATATGTTTTGCTAGTTGTCTCTTATTGATAGCTTAGCTTAGCCTAGCATAACCATAGGCTTTTTTTTTATAGGCCACCCACCTTTTACAGCAAAGGCAGTTATAGTGAATATGTTTTCCGTTTTTATTTGCACCAAGATATATAATGTCTCAGGACAAGTATTCAGACCACAGCTGAACTTTTGAAGAAAATAAAATGCCTCATGTTTTTAGAATTAGGCTATTATTGATTTATCATGATGATGACAGTAATGCAAAATCCGTATCTTGCCGCAACAACACCGCGGTGATGACTATGACATTGGTATACCGCCCTAGTTCCCTCTAATTCTGAAGTTGTAGGAGTTATTTGGGACATCTAGGGTTCTGTACAAGTCCCGTGCATTTTGATCAAGCACAATATGAGGTGACTGACAAGAGCCTGGTCGTAGCGAAGTAAACACAACTAGTAAGGTGCACTGTGCCACAAAACACTCAGTCAGGGAGCTTAAAATTCTGTTGTGTGCACTTTTAAGGGCGAGTGAAAGATGAAGATCATGCTTTGAAAAAAACTCAAAAACATATTTAGAAACTTAAACTAAATCTTTAGAAACTAATCTAGAGACTAAAATTCTGGGACAATTTTGGATGAATACTGCAATAACAGTACAGTGTTTTGTTCCCAATTGTAACATTAAAATATTTTGAATTTAGCCATCCACAACACCAAATTGATGTGAAAAACATAATTTCCCAGAAACAAAGTCTAAATATCTAAAAGCATAAAGCTATAGTATCATAATATTGTGCTGAACACTGAGAATATCAATAGAAGTAGTAAAAGTTTAAAAGGGAATTTTAAAGTGAAGGAACATACTTCTCAACTCTATTGCCTTTGAAACTACAACAAATGAAACATGGCTTGACTGGAACAACAGTTTCTTGACAAACTTACTTTAACATCAATACACAGACAAGAAGGTAGATGTAACAGCGGTGCACTGTGAAGTGTAGGGAGAAAATATTCTGCAGATGTAATGGATGAGAGCTTTTGCTCCATGAAATGGGAACTAAAATAACTCTAAATTCCCTTCAATGCTGTCTGCTCCCGCTGGACAGAGCAACAATGAATTAGATGGTTCTATGTCAACTCAGACAGCCATGTGTCAAACCTGGCTCAAAAACACAGAATGGTACATAAAAAAACCTTTTTAATAACAGCATTAATTATTGCTTGCTCTAACTAGATAGTAGAGTGGACTCATGCTGCAATTATCAATCTCTGTCATTGCAATATGTTGATCAGATCTTTAGATAAACGCAATAGGACTAACAAGACATTACCATTATATAAGATTTACTATAAGAAGTCCCAAACTAAGGAGGAACAACTTTGCTGTAAACCAATGCCTGTGATAATGATATCATATTTGCAGTTCATGGTTGGATATTTTTGTCAGGTAGTGATAGATTCATTTTGTTCAAGTCAGATTCTTCTTTCAAGACATTTAACAGGTTGCTGTTGGTTGGAAACGTTAATACACTGACAGATTTGAGAACAAAATAAAACCAACAGAACAGCATCAACATAAATTCCCTGTTAACTCATCAAAAACAACTTACACTTGGCCTTCTCCTCATCACGTCCTCGGGTTAGAAGCACCAGACCCACGATCAGATTGTTGAAGTGCAGGCCTTTAGATGAGCCTCCAAACGAGGTGTAGATCACCTAAAACACATAAAATATACAGGACAATGTGAAAAAAATGGACAAAATTAATTTTATCTCCTGTTCACACTGTCTGCAACACGGTTAACACGTTGTCAGAAGTCATTCATTTACAGAGCTGACAACAGCTGAGCAACAAGCCTGTCATCTCAGAACAGATTTTACCAAAATCATCAGCTGCCACCAGTCAATCTGATTACAGCATTTTGTCACTTCCACACCATTGTAATTGTGTTACACAGACAATAACATGGATTGATACAACATATAATAAAGCAGCCATGCAATTAGGACAACCTTTGTGCAGAGGTGTAAATGACGCGAACCCCATTAAGAAGTAATGTGCTGATTATGAGAGGCTTTGTGTAAGGACACATCCCATTTCCCAAACATAATTTACATTCAACTGCAGACAGTGGGCACACTGGCAGTTAATGAAACGGGGTATCACATTAGAAGATTACTGTGTTTGTAGGTACACATGCTTGTTCAAAAATTATGTTTTGGTTGGAGCATAATCTCTTCCAAACCCACATGACAAAGAAACATTTGCCCATTTGCAATCTACAGTGGCTGAAATTAGGGAAGGGGAAGACAGTAAGATGAGAGAGAGGTTGAAAGAGAAAGATAGAGAAAGCACAATAGACAGTGGACAAGCAAATGAAACTTATCTTAATTTGGTCCTCATTTCACTGTGGTTATTTAACAAATTAAAAACAGCAGTTGATCAAACAGTATCTTTAGTTTTTGATATCTTTTGGGGCATTTAAGCTGTTATCCAGTAGCATTTACTGAAGAATCATAGAAAAACCTCTGAGAAACACCACTTGACTCTGGGAGCTGTGTTGTCAGGGGCAGTAGCTCATTAAGGCAGCCTGGAAGAACGACATTGAGCCGCCACTCAGCAATCTAAGAACCTGATGGTAGACACCAAACCTATGAGGTGTTGTAATTTTATGCTAAGTTATGCAATTATTGTGCAAGGTCCATTTGCTTAAAAGTATAAGATGCAGTTTAAAACTGTAGTAAATTAACTTTTTAGTTGAGATTCTTGTATCAGACCTACTGGTCATGAGGCCAAGAGTAATCTTTCTGACTCAAACATTTTATTCATCATTCATTAATGCAGCCTTTGTTGAAATCTAATGATGTGCCAATTAATTTCTTTAAGGTAAAAATAAAAGATGAGACTAATGCATCTGTTTCTGACACTGGCCTTAGAATCATACTGGAGGTTGCTTCCTGGGCTAGTGTGTGTTGAGCTAAATCAGGCAATACAAAAATATCAAGACAACAATAAATATTCATCATCATTAGTTCAAAATCATTTATAACAGTCTTCCAAATCCAGTCAATCCAAATTCAGAGTTCAGCACATTCTTGAGAGTTAGAGGTCCATGCCAGGGGGCGCTGTTGTCTTTTAGCATAGCTGCACAGCATGAAGGAGAAGATTACAGAGCAGTTTATGCAAATGCATCAAGTTATCTTGTATGTATATGAGCCATGGAAAGGTAACTCTGCAGTCAGAGAGCTAAAGAAGTGCCTCTATGTCAAAGGGTCACACCTCTCACTTGAGGTTTTAAAAAAAAAGGTAGTTAGTGAGATGTGTGATGCAATACAGTCACTATGCAAAGTTCTAAATCCACCACCAAACATCCCCTGTCTGCTGCATTCTTATCATTTTGATGAGCTGTTGCAGATGAGCACATAACCACTGAATCATCCAATGTCCTTGATGGAAAAAGATGGAAAGATGGAAAAAATTGGGGTTAAAAACAGAATGCAATCATTTGCAAACAAACTGTGTTTACTGACAACAGCTTTATGAAGTATCCCAAACCCATGTAGAAATCTCCTTTCTACAATCATGTGTTTGACAAAGTGGTGAACCTCTCTCCATCCTTGCTTGTGAACGACTGAGTCTTTCCAGGATGAACCTTTCATACCCAATCATGATACTATCACCTGTTACCAATGAACCTGTTTACCTGTGGAATGATCCAAACAGGTGTTTTTGGATCAGTCCACAACTTTCACAGTCTTTTTTTGCTCCTGTTGTAGTGTAAAAGCACTACATAAGTGGGCTCTGAATGTAATGGGATTTGATGATAAAACTCTCGGGAACTATGTAGCAGGGTGTATAATAGGTGGAACTGAATATATGAACATGATAACCTGCATAATACTGTGTGTGCATCTAAAGAAGCATATAATCAAGGATGTGTGTGACATGAAAGTGTGTGTTAATTAGAGGAAAAAACCGAGGACAGAGCAAGTCAAAACAGCCTGTCAGTAAGACCTGATAGTAAATACAGGCCAGCATGACCTCATGGGCAATCTGACAGCATAATCCCTAGAGAGTTATGGAAGTTTATGTTTTCTTGTACCTAATTAAGACAGCTCATATATCATCCTAGAAGATTTATGTATTTCTTTTTAAAAAATGACAAGTGTGTTCTGCCAGACATAATGGTGGCAGGAAGTACCATGCAGATATAAAATAAAAGGTAAAACCCTAGGAAAATACCTAGGAGCCCAAACATATTGGTGTCACAAAGCCAAAGATGAAGTAATTTTACCTGCCCCTAGGGGCGGATACGAACTCAACAAAATTATAATAGTGTCAAATAAAAGCACGTTTGGACCAGCCTCTAGGGGGCAAAACTAAGAATTATCAAATTTTATTGGTGTAAAGTTCACAATTCGATATTCATGTGGGTTGGACAATAGGCGTGGAAATCCCCCCACCAAAACTATATAAACAAATGTAAGTTTCATTTGAGCTCAGAGAGCTCTTGGACTGTGCCTTGTGTACATGCTATTTGTTCTCTCACTTTATTATTAATAATAAAGACTTGTCACAACATCTTGGACTCCTGTTTGAAGATTTTTGAGATCTGTTTGAAGGCATTTTGGAGCAGTTTTCCAACAAGATTTTTAACCAACTTGTAGAAGATTTTGAAGAAAATTTTGATCAATTGAACACCTTTAAAGCCTGACTTTGGTCCATTGGCCTGAGACTTGGGTCCAGAAAATTACCCTACACTGTACCAACTTGTTTGAAACATGTTGCTGGCATCAAACACAGAATAATCATATTTACAAGAATCAATCAAGAAGTTGATGAGGTAAAACAATAAATATTTTGTCTTTGTACTGTTTTCAATTAAGTTTTATTTCAAGCAGTATGAGCCAATTATCACATTCTTCTTTATTTATGTTTTACACAGGGTCCCAACTTTTTAGAAATCGGGGTTATAGTTTTTTATTTTTACTTATTTATTAATATAATTATTATTTTAGTTTAAATACACCAAATCATTTAGGTTTTACGTTTCTCCATTTATTTGAGACTGAAGATTTTCATTAATTTTTATCCACAGTACTGAATGAATGTAGTAAATCTGCAGTGGCATGATGATTCATTCGGAGACATCTTTCACTGACAAACGCTACAGCACTCAGCCTTATGGAGCTCACTGAGTGACACAAAATTTGCAGTGTCCAATGTGACAGTGACAGTGGCTGAGATTAGGGGTAATCAACAAAACTTAAACATCCAAGGCCAGTTTACTCCTAGGTCACACTACATGACTCTCAAAGTCGTCAGAGCACTGTACTGTTCACACTACACGACTTTCTGTCTCATAAATAGGAATCTGGAAGTCGCTGTGGTTTGTAAACTACATGACTGATTGGTGACAGGGGGTTTCACATTACAAGATCTTTCACCAAGAGGAATCCCCAATGACTCTGTCTGGTCTCTAAACAACATTTGGTCAAAAAACACATGCGAGTCACTTTTTGAACTGGAAATGACACAATACCATGCGCAGGACAGAAACTGTTGCTATATAACTTGCTATATCTCCCAGCCCTAACTTGTGGGCTCTGAGATAAGCTGCTGTCTGGGAGGGTGGTGTGGATTTGGATTTGGATTTGACATGATGCTCTTTTATGGGATTTCTCGTAACGTCTGTATCAGAGTAATGTTGTGCAATTTGCAATTAGATTCAATGGCATTTTGTAACGCTCAGCTCACAATGTTCATGTTTTAATGACAATGTAAACAATGTTACATTGTCTTACACTGTTACTTTATAAAGCTGTTTAGCAAATAACCCACTAAGAGTGACTGTTGAAGAGAACATACTGGTGGACACTGTTCCTGTTTACTGATGCAACAGCAATTCAGACAAGAACCAACTATGATCCTTATGTGGAATTGAAACACTAACTATAAGATCAGTTATAACAATTCTGTTAATGCTGTCTAACTGATAATTGGTATTCAACTTTATACTTCATACATTACTGTTTTCGTACAAAGAGGCAGTCACTTTACGATCTGCCATTGCATTAATTTATGCAGTGACTATTAGAAACCATAATTACAATGGAGCTTCACAGTATGTTTGAGTAAATAGTATGTTTTTGTCTTACAGGTAACAGTGTTTCCAAAATCATGTTATTCCCCAGAGTTTAGTGTATTTTTTCATGCATTTATTTTGCATTATAAAATTACATGACCGAAACATATATGACAGAAAATATGAGGTGACACTGAGCATCATTAGCACATCCTTCCAAGGATGTGCACGACCCTGTGCAGTTTACAAAGACAAATCTGTAAGTCTAAACAATGCAGAATCACAATCATCACAGCCAGGTCTGAGCAGTCTCCTGTTGGAAACACAGACTCCACTTTCATCCAAGACATGAAAGTATTATGTATGCTCTCTGTTGTGGATCACTGAATCTGTATATCATCATGTACACGTTTTTAAAAAGAAGTGTTACTGAGATTTCTGCACATTAAAAATAACAGGTCTGTTTCTTGACTGACTGATTAGGCTCAGGCTTTCTTTGAACTGTCAGAATGTGCAGCAGACATGTTTTTGTTTGAAGAGACCAGCAGTAACCCTTAGATCTGGACCGCTGTCACCGCAGTAACTGCTGCCATGGTGACAAAGGGGCAGAAGGAGAGATGCTGAGAGAAAGGAGAGAGAAGACACGTTTTGTAGTGTTCAATGAATGATAAATGGTAAATGGACTGCATTTATAGAACGCTTTTCTACCTTAGAGGACAAAGAGTTTTCACTCACCCATTCACACTTCACACACACACACTCTTTAGTTATGTCACTTTTGGGGAATTTACATAGACTTACATTCATTTCCTGGAGACTAACCTGTAGGACTACCTGACCTTAACCTAACCCTGACCTTAACTGTTGACCTAAAAATCACAGTTTTCCAAATTGAGGACACCACTTTTTGTCCCCAATTGCACCACTGTCCTGAATCAACTGGTCTTGAGTCTAGTGTATATCCCCAATTTGGACATAAGCGAACCCACACACACACACACACACACACACACACACACACACACACACACACACACACACACACACAGAGAAGACAACGTACAGAAAGTATTGTTAATGTATCCTGATGAAATGTGTGTTGTAAGAAGCCCCGCTTGCACCATAGTCTTTATCCTCAGTGAACTCATTTTTTCTGCTGCCGTCTGTGTTCTGATGGGTTAACAGAGGGAACCAACGAATGCAACAACGTGTATGCAGGGTTATAGCAGAGATGCACTTACTTACTTACTTATTCATCCCATGACATAAGGCTTCTACTAGCTGTCTCCACTTGTCCCTGCCTTGCGCGATGGACTGCGCCTCTCCCCATGACATACCCATCTCTGCCAGCTCGGTTGTAACGGTTCTCCGCCAGGTGGTCTTTGGCCTCCCTCTCTTTCTTTTACCAGGTGGTGTCCAGGGTAGAACTATTCTGGGGGTGCGGTTTTCATCCATCCTGAAGGTGTGGCCCAGCCGTCGTAATCTTCTTTTCTTTATCTTGTAGGTAATATTCTGGCATCCAGCCTTTTCATAGAGTGTTTTGTTGCTGATCTTGTTTGGCCAGAATCTTCCTTAGGCATCCACTATGGAATGCTGCCAGCATATTCATAGACTGGGTGACACGCCAGCACTCTGAGCCATAGAGCAGCAGTAACTTCATGTTGCTGTTGTAGAGCCTGGTCTTGGTCTTTAGGTTGTATTGTTTGGACTTCCAGATGGTATGAGGTCTTGCAAAAGCTGCGCAAGCTTTGCATTGTCTATGCTGATCAAGCTACCTAGACAGATGAAGTCTTATACATATTCCAAGTCTTTTCCCTCTGCTGATACTGACTCGTTAGGTGTTGTGTTGATGCACATCACTTGTGTCTTATCAGTGCTGATGCCTTTCTGTCTTTTCTTGTGTTGTTGACAGGACAGCAATATCATCAGCGAAGTCCAGGTCTTCTAAATGGGAGAATACTGTCCACTGAATGCCTCTACGTTTGTCAGATGTTGTTTGACACATGATCCAGTCAATCACAATGAGGAAAAGGATTGGTGATGTAATGCATCCTTGTCAACTTTGAACCAATCAGACAGGCTATTATCCATGATAATGCTGCATTCACAATTTCTATAGAATAATGCCATCAGGTTGACAATCTTTGATGGAATCCCATATGACTGTAAGATGTTATAAGAGATGCACTGCTTTGCCTGAAACCCAGCATGCTCCACAAACTTCAGGAGATATTATTAAATATTTATGAAATATAACATTAACATATTGGGGGGAAAAAAGAAAATTACACAGCTTAGCCCACATAAATAATGAGTAATACAACTGTAGATCTCATCTAATAATTAGGAATGTTCTGATCAAGTTCTTTTTCCCCCCGATCTGAGTCCATTAATATTGTGTATCTGTGAGTACCAAGTCTTATATTTACTTAATGAATGAATGAATGAATTCAGTTTTTCATTATTCAAAGCCCATATGGGCTTTAAAAACATCAATGCAATTAAGGTGTACAGTACATTTTCAAACAGTGCTACAAAAGGACCAAAATTAAAGAAAACAAATTTCAATAATTTTCAGATTTTAATCTCTTCATAAAAATTCATAAATGACTGACAAAAAATGTTTAATTCTGGAGACATTTTCCACAGACAGAGTTAGAGAACCTCCCTCTCCAGTCAAAGGTGTCTTTTGCATATTGTTCCTTCACTGTGATGTTTGAGCTTCAAGCTGCAGAATGATGCCTGATCCCATCGCCATTTTGAAGGGGTTAAGGCTAAGGATAAATTAATTTAAATATGTGCAAATGCACTACTTTGGCTCTGATGTAGCCATCTCTCAATTCAATTTAAACTGGCAATACTGGCGAAGAATTGTTGTTTTATTTTTATACAGATGTCTCACTCTATGTCCCACCCACAGCATTATCTGATTGGTTACATGACACAAGTAGCCCATCAACACTGAAAGGTACTGTGTTCTTCAGTGAGTGGAGCTGTGCATTAAAGGGAAGGCAGCAGATATTGCCGAAGTTGCAATAAACATCCCAATCTTATGATCTATGATGACTAGCATGCACAGTTTCCCAGTTACAACACTGAAAATGTCCAAAGTCACAGCAGTGGGTTTAAAATTCTGTCTATTTCTCAGTACGATGGTTAAATTTTGCAATTAATACACAGTTCACATCCTGCCAAACAGATCAGCTAAGCTCCATTACATCACAATAAGTGTGATGTAAAAACTCAGAGGAGAAGAGACAGTAGATGAGTTAAACTTTTGAAATGAATAACATTTACAGATTCATATGATCTGGATTTTTCAATAAGCAAGACAGTAGATTTTTTAATAGGACAGTGGACTTTTTTTGTTGGAAAAATCTTATCAGACACAAATTATTATTTAAACCTTTCATATCTTTCATATATATCTTTCACATGGTCTTTAAACACTTGAAAATAATTCACAAATTATTCTGTTTTAGAGCAATGGAAACAATAGAATATTTCAGGATTCTGTTGTTTTATGAAAAATTGACACTGTTAAATCATCAAACTGTATCATCATACTTTTTTTTTTACCGTTTTTTTTTTTTTTTACCCATTATGGTCTGCATACAGTTGAAGTCACTTGTAAGTCAGACACTTAACAGCTGTATTTTAAACTACTTTAATTCAGAGCTTCATTATCTTCCATCAATGATGGATATAACAGTATTTAAAGCAACATTTTCAGATATGTATTCCTGTTAGTGTTTTCACAATAATAGACTTCTATTTGTGATATTAGTGCTAATATTGATGCATATATTTTTTTTGGACAGTTTACAAGGCCCTAGATTCAGTCCGAGGCATATGGGCTACTCCTACCACCTTCTTCATAACTGATGGCCTATTGGTTTACACATAAGATTGATCCCTTACGTCTAATGTCCGGTTCCATCATGCTCTTTACAGCAGGAAATACATAAAACTAAAGAAGTAATGATGCTTTTTCATTGGACTTTTAAGTCCTCCAGTGATGTGCAGAGCTGAACTATGTGCTGGGTAAGACTAAAAGAGGAAGACTGCAGTATTATCAATTCCTTTCAGGTTATTAAGGATCCACCAACAGTACCTGTGCTGGATGCCTTCTCTGGATGTATGGCATTTAATTAAAGGAGGAAGACACAGGAGAGCTCCAGGCAAAAAGTCTGGTCAGTGACTGAGTCTGGTCATCACCTTGTTACTATAGCCTCTGCTAAGCCGCCCTAGCTGTAATGCTATCCAGGCAAATATTGATCCCAAAGTCCCACAATACACTCTACAAAACCATCCAAGTCTTCTCCAATTTGCTTAAAGTTAAGGGTTACTTACTAACACAAGTAAACCTCTTTTTGGACTTGTACTTCATCAGATATCATCTCTCACCTCCTTTCTACAGTATCAGCCATCTATATCTCAGGAGGCACTGGATGAACAACCTATTTTGGACATAAATTGGACTTTCTGACAGCATTCAGAATTTCAGTGTAGCTATCGCTTGAGAGTAACACTAATGTTCAATGGCACATATTGTGGCATAGTGGCTTACCTCTGCAACTTTATGGGGAACTCCATCACCTAGTACTTCCCTGTAGAAGCACTGCTGGGTCATGTAATAGGTGAGGCCACTGGTTCTTTTGAAGGCATCTTTCAGCCGCTTCAATTCCACATCGGTGACTAGAAAGAAAAAGATATAAAAAGTGAAGCCATTGTAAGCAACTTAAACTCTGTGTTAACAGGACCTCAAGTAAGTACAGCAAAATCCAAAACACTGCATGTAATAATCCATCATAATGTAACTTTAACATAAGCTAAATTTCCCTACAATTTGTCTACAGAATGTAGATTTGGATTATCCTGAGTAACCAAAACATTTGTAGTGTTCAAATGTCCCATATTCTAATGTTATTTTCAATGCTTTGAGCACTATAAACCTTTTTGATTCCTTTCACCTCCATTGTACTAGGGACTATCGGCAACAGGAGTTTCAAAATTCCCAGCAAATCCCCCAACAAATCTATAAGAGTGCATCACTGCACTTGATTATGGAAAGGGGAATAATGTTTTGGTTATTATGTTTTGGGAGAAACAACTCAAAAAAGGTCTGTCAGATGCTGCTTCAAATTGGCAGGCTGCTTAAAACAGGGTATTTGTGGAACAACAATTTAACATGTCTAGCACACATATTCATATCTTACATTTTTACGTGCTTACACACATAAAAACATATGACACCTGAGCTACAGTCAGGGCTTTCCACATGGATATGGAGTAGCCAACTAGTGGGGAAAAAAGAAGTCAACCAGTGTGTGACTGCAATGCATCTTATAGATGGCTCTGTTGTAAAAAGTGCATCATGAATAGAAATTCTTTCATTTATCCATAAAGAGTACAAATGTCTGTGTGGCATATATAGATAATGCAGCGCTTTCAGTGAACTTTTTTTAACGCTTACTGTGCAATCATCACGCTGCTGCGACAGGTTTTTTCTGGTGTTCTCTGAAGTAGACCATCTAATGCGGATGTCCCCTGTCTGCACAATCAGTGCTCTTCTAAATGTGTTTTGTTAACAATTATTTTGCTAATATTTGTCAAACACTGAAGTGGACTCTTTGCTCTCTACACACAACCTCTCAGCTGAGCATGTGAACACACACATTCATACAGATCACGGGGTAAATTTCTCTTTCATCATGCTCACGTTTTCAATCAAAATTTGTTATAGAAAAGTAGCTGGCTGGACTTAAATGAGTAGCTGGTTATTTGTTGAGCAGCCAGAACTTGGCTGAAATGAAATTGCTTTACTGAAATGAATGCTAATGTTGCTCTTTGATTATGGGAAGAGGAACTTCCAGTGTTGCTGAACAAGGCTGTCCCTGTATTGAGCCACACAGATCAAACTGACATAGCTACATTGTTTGATTTTTGGGTAAGACAGGAAACAAAAGGACTGCACAAAATGTTGACCTGCCCCTTCAATCCATCAAAACTATATAAAATGTAATATACTGGTGTAGGGCTAGGTGGTATATCGGTGTCATAGTCATCACCATGGTGTTGCGCCACAATACAGATTTTGCAATACCATCATCATCATGATAAATTAATAATAGCCTAATTCTAAAAACAAAATGCATTTTATTTTCTTAAAAAAGTTCAGTTGTGGTCTGAATACTTGTCCTGAGACATTATATATCTTGTTGCAAATAAAAACGGAAAACATATTCACTATAACTGCGGTAAAATAGCCTGTGGTTATGCTAGGCTCAATAAGAGACAACTGGTGAAGAAAAGTCAGAGCAGTAGCCTATATTGACTGAAAAGATAAGCATGGAGTGTTGGAACCACAGACTACGGTCAGAACCTGTTTTATACAGTCTACGGTTGGAAGCAGATAGGGAGACCGAGAAAAACAGAGGCACCACCTTCGTTATTTGGAGCTGGTTCGGTTTAACTTCAACAATGTGCAAGGTCTGTTGTGACAGCAAGAGGAGGAATCACAAGCTACTTGTTTCATCATTTAAAAAACACGCACGCCCATGAATACGATGAAGCGACCCGGGACAAAACAGCACAGGTGGTGGCAGCAGCGGAGCACGTCCCAAAACTACGCCGCTGTCACTGCAGGCAATTATCTTATGTCACTTTTTTTCTTCACTTTTGGACATGTATGCTATGTAAGTCAAGTGAAATATGCACAATATTTTATAAACTTAAATTCTAAATTGTAACTAGCGGGTTGGTCAGCAGTGGACTAAACTACTGTGAGGCATATGAAGGGGGGGGTTAGATCTTTAAAAACACTGAACAGCATTATTTTGCATCTACAAATGGAACATATGTATTCAATGCATATTATATTATCCTAATAAAAAAATAATTGGTTTACAATGATATAAATGCGGGAGGACAATTCTATGATTTTCCAGGATTGGACCCCCCCTGTAATTTCCCCGTATGACTCCAGGCATCGTTTACTACAGCGCCACCTTACAACAAGAGCAGTAAGAGATGGAAAGCTATTACTCTGGCAATCACGCTATACGTAGCAAAAGACATAAGTGATGATAGGTATACAAACCATTTATTATATTATTCAAATATTAACTTTATTTACATAACTCCTTACAAAACACACAAAAACTAATACCATGACATAACACTGTCATCGCCCACAGGGGGAAAAATACTGATATTAATTTTAGTCCATATCGCCCAGCCCTTTACTGGTGTATATTATGCTTACAGTGTTTTAGAAATGACAGTATGTCCAACACCACAGCGATTCTGTCCCTGTCTACAACAGCACAAAACTGGTTAAACACACAAACACACACAGAAGAGTTCAGGGTCTTCCCATGTGATGACTTGGTCAAATACAGAGCTGTACCTATCAGCAGCATCAGCCACGCAGCACTTCATATAACACACATCCTATTGTCCTCTGCTGTACTCTGGTGAAGGTACATAGTGTGCATGTAATACTAGGATAAAGTCCCAAAGGCAACAATTACCCTGCTTGCTCTATTGCTACAATGAAATGGACTAAGCTATATTGTCACTACATCTAGATCAAACACTGATGGAGCTTTCCAGACACAGCTGCATACTATGCAATGTGCTGTTGGTTGAACTGAACCATCGTCACTCAGGGCCAGTAGAGGTGTGGAGGCAATAGTTCAAGTTTAAACTTGAAGCCTACCCAGCTGGTAGATCTCTCTCGTATCTCTTTTGTGCTCTTCTCTCCTGTCGCTTTCCGCAGGTACGTGTGTCACTGGAGCTGCAGAGTCCGTGTTTACAAGCCTCCGACTGCACACATGTCTCTGTTCAATACTGTTATTATCACTATCGACACACCTGTGGACTGTAGTATTGCATGTTCTCACTGCTCACCAGTGGACACTGAACTGTAATTGGTATTATTAAGCACTCATACTGGTACTCTGTATCATCAAGTAGTAGTACCCAACTGTAAGTACTTGTGATTCGTCTGAAAAAAGTGGTATTGATGAATCACTATCCAAATCCAGATGGCTATTATATGAGATCAATCTATCTAGTAAACTTTCATCTGACACTGGCTTGACTGCTTTATGCAAATCACTGTCATTTGTTCCCACTACACATTGCCAAGAATTTGAGGGCACTGTTGATTTTCATCAATTTTTTCCAGACTTTGAGGAGAGTGAAAGAGTTTTTCACTGACACCAGATCCAGAACATCTGAGTCTAGACTCAATTGTATAATCCAGTTTTCACCACTTGGCAGGGAATTTCAATCTATCATTTGAAAACACTGGCATGTTATAGAATCTGACCCAGCACTTAAAAAATATTAAACCTCACAACCTCGTATTGTCTACAAGAGACCAACCTGCTGGTGAGGGTCAACTTTCCATCACTGACCCAGCCCCAATATTCCTCATGGCAATTATAGATGCAGTAACTGCCCATGGTGCAATTTCACACAAAAAAACACTACTTTCAATCACCCACAAACACGTAAACCTTTCAACATCACAGGTGTCATATCATGCAAACCGATAATCTGATCTATATGCTCAAATGCCCATGTGGCCTGGCCTACATTGGTGGAACTACCAGACCACTTAAAACAACAATTTCTGAGCACAGATGCAACATTCAAAACTATGATACTAGAAACTCAGTGGTAGTGCGTTTCACACAAGCTGCTTACATGGTTTCTTCACTCAGATACTTTGGCATCAAACCGTTGTGGTGGTGATATTAACTAATTTTTAATCAAAAGAAAAGCATTATAGATCTACACCTTGGACACGCTGGCTCCAAAAGACTTAAATTAGGACTCCAACTTGCAGCAATTTCTGTAGTACACTCTTGTGTGGAGGCTCTCTCTGGTCAGTCTCCGCTATTTACCAGTGTGTGTGTGTGTATGATATTCTATGATTGCTCTGAAGTTGATGTTGACGGTATATCCTTAGCTTCTGGGTAGTATACCTCTTTTAGCCCTGTCTCTCCATTGCTGTGGTGGTATGTCATTGCAAGTCAATATTATTACCACCTTTTTAGATAACCAAAGGCACCCCTTTAACTGTTTTGTTTCTTGTTTTTGCATTACATTGTGATGGTTCAGTCATGTGATAAGTGTACTATGATGCTTTGTGTATTTGAGTGTACATATGTGCATTTGTACTATGCATTACAAGTCTTTATTTACCCATTGATTGTATCCTGGTGTATTTTAGTGGTTGAAAATATATTGTACATTATATTTATACTTACAGGGTTCATTGTGCAAATTAATTAATAATATCAATCACACAAAATAAATAATATTAGAAAGAGTATGGTCTAGACCTGCTCTGTATGTAAAGTGCCTTGAGGTGACTTTTGTTGTGATTTGGCGCTATACAAATAAAACTGAATTGAATTGAACATAACCTACCAGGTGACCTGATACTTGTAAGGTGTGTCTCTGCATTTGCTTCATGTCTGAAGGAGGGCTTGCGCCTGAAATGTTACATGGTACAAACAGATATTCAGGGGAACATTATCTTGTGTGTAGACACACACTTTTATTCAACTTTTAAAAAGTATGCCTTTGTTGGCCTGGTGACCTTTTTTCTCTCCACTGTTACCATTAACCACTCATACAGTTCAGCTGTATGAGCGGTTTCTTTAAAAGAGCAAAACAGTTTCGCTTTGACTGTTGTCAGTTGGCTTTAAACACGCAAAGTAAATGCCCTCAAAGGGCAGACTTGGCTGCATGAATCTTCTTTTTTTGTTAAAATTCTACAAATACATGAGTTGTGTTTAATCTGGTAAACTCCTCTTCTGTAGCTTGTTTCTCTCTGCTACAAACACTTAATCTGTGCCTTCTTTACTGCCTACTGTACAAACAAGGTAAGCTAAAGAAGCAAAGCAATAGACATTTACACAAATTCTCCTGATTCCCTCCTGATTGCAAGATTTCCTGACTAATTAAGCACTTGCCACTGCAGGCTACATGTGTTCTGCAACTGCATTAAATGAACAGTTCAACAATTTGGGAAATACTCTCATTCCCAGGAAGCAGAAGTACAAAAACTGAAGTGTAAAAATGCAAAATTGCAGTTCTATGGGGATATGTGCAGGGCCACTTCAGTGACTTTCTCGAGTCCTATAATTTCTGCTGGTTGCTTGGCAATCTTACAGTGAAACAGGTCTCAGACTCCTCAGCACCAGATCCCCCCCAAGGATGCTTCCTTTCTCCTCTGCTCTTCTCCCTGTACACCAATAGCTGCACCTCCAGTCACCTGTCTGTCAAGCTAATGTAGTGTGTGGATGAAACCACTCTCATGGTGCTCATCTCTAGTGGAGATGAATTTGCCTACAAGCAGGAGATTGACCATCTGGTGCAACGCTCTAAAGACAGTGGAGATGGCAGTGGATTAAAGACAGAACCCAGCCCCACCCACCCCCATCACCCTGTGTGACTCCCCAGTCAACACTGTGGAGTCCTTCCACTTCCTGGGCACCATCATCACCCAGTGGGAGACCCAACCTCCACAGCAAAGGATGTTCCTCCATGTGGCAGCTAAAGTTCAACTTGCAAAGTCAATGATGGGGCACTTCTACACCACCATCATCTGTATGCTGCTGCCACTGCCAAGGACAAGGGCAGATTGCAGCATATCTTTTGCTCTGCCGACAAGGTAATAGGCTTCAATGTGTCATCCCTCCAGAACTTGAGGCATATCTTTTGGACTATATCTTGCACACATTGCAAATATTTTTTAAACTTAATACTTTGAACTTTTGCACATATTGCTTTAAATATTGTTATGCACCAGTATGCCAAGGCAAATTCCTTGTATGTGAAAACCTACTTGGCAATAAATCTGATTCTGATTCTACTACGGTGGTGGGGACAGGTCCACAGAGTGGTCAGTCCCAGTGACTGACCAGGCATGAAAAACAAACAGATAAAAACAAGGCATTCCCAAAGTCATACACATCAATTATCATGTTATTGTTGTTGTTATTATAATCATGTGATTTGTACCATTTCCTTTGTTCCTCTGTGGGCTTATTAGAGGGCAGTAAAAAGGCAGTAAAAACAGCTCAACTCTAACATAGCCCTGCTTTGGCCTCTATAAAGACAGATGAGAATGGCTATATGCTTATTTAACACTTGCATGAACAGGAATGGGGGATTGCTTACAAGGAGAGAATTGAATCACAGGGAATGACTGTGGCATCTGAAGATGGCTCCCTGGGAGAAAAAAGGATTCACAAAAACAAATGAGAAAAGTCAGAGTCAAAGTCAAAAGAAAGTTACACCAAGCAAAGTAGAAGCAGGCTGACACAGAACAGCTTGCTACTAAGGATATGCTCTTGGTATTTGGAGACAGACTTGCAATGCAGTGGGAAAAAAAGGAAAAAATATCTACCCTGAAAAACTGAAAAGAACACCACTGGAGATGTACTCTTCTTTGCTAATACCATTTTGTTGTTTTTGAGTTTTTCTATTTCCTTAAGATAAGTGGAGGATGGAGGAGCTCATCAGCAAACAATGCATCATCTTGGGATGTCCTGAGATAATCCACGTTATGTTACTGTAAGTGCAATAAAAGCTTCCCAAAAAGATTAATTAATGTAATCTGACTAAATCAAAAGATAGACAGAAGACCCTAACATCTAAAATGTACATTCCCTTTCATTCAAATAGAAGTGAAAAAGCACTCAAAACAACTGTTTTAGGAAAACTGTTCTGAGTACGTCACTGAGAAATAAAATAAAATATGAGCCCCCACAAAGCAGTCAACCTAGGGGAAACACTGGTAAAAGAGCAACTCTTGCCCCTCCTTATCACCACTGAGCAAAGCCCTTAACCCTCAGAACACAGTGGAGCTAATCAGTGACTAACAGATGAACATCTTAGTTGGCATATGCCACCCAATTGGACTGCAGAACTGATGAGTGTCGAACTGCTGAATTGCAGGCTTTGGCAACCCTGCGGGCTGCCAATCATACACATGGCTCAGCAGAGTGCGCAATCTCCAGCAACAGAGAATATAGCACCCTTGTGTGTCATGTAAGGTAGGAGCTGACTGTATTCACAAGACAAAAAGCATAAAATCTTCTGTAGAGACACTGCAGAGCCAAATCAGCAGCCTGTTTCTCCTTCCCCCTCTGTAATGCTACACTGTCTGCAGTAAAAACCTTAGCTCTTATAGATTTACCACACATAAGCTCATATTCATTCTCTAAACCACGGCTTGTTGAGTAGGCTTTTTTCATTGCTCAGTGTTTGTATTACAATTTGGACTGCGTATCATTTGAACTTTTGTGCCTCTTTTTAACATGTTTTGATTTATCTCTATTTTTTTTAAGTAATAGAGCTGAAACGATTCCTTAATTAATGAATTATGAATTCCTCAGTTCCAGCTTCTCAATTGTGAGGTTTTTGTGAGGCTTTGTTTTACTTATGCGATCATAAACTGCAATCTGTGATCAACATGCATTCCAATAATACTAATAATGATTACAATCTGCTATTTCTTCGTGACATCAAACATCATAAATATACACATTATAAGCAATAAAGTGCCACACAAACTTCTGTCAAGTATGGAATTTCCCCACATGGGTCCTGATGATGCACTGATAATGCATGAGTTACCTGTCAGTCTGTATAACATGGTTTTTTTGTATTGTAAAAACTGTTACTGTCACTGTTAACAGGAACTGGACCAGAACTAAAATGTCAAAATAATGTGTCATTTTCCCCCTTGGTCTGGCACAAATGAACTAAACTACAGGTGTGAATACTCACAAAGAAGAGGCTCTGTGCCAAACAGTTCAAATGTGAGCAATCCTGGAATGCAGTTTCCCATGAAGAATTGTAATTAGGGCTGGGTGGTAGACTGGTGTCATAGACATCACAGCAGTGATCCACAATATGGATTTTGCATTACTGTCATCACTGTGATAAATCAATAATAGCCTAATTCTAAAAACATAAAGCATTTTATTTTCTTCAAAGTTCAGTTGTGGTCTGAATACTTCTGTCTGAATACGTCCTGAGACATTATATATCTTGTTGCAAATAAAAATGGGAAACATATAACTGCCTTTGCTGTAAAAGGTGGGTGGCCTATAAAAAAAGCCTATGGTTATGCTAGGCTAAGCTAAGCTATCAATAAGAGACAACTAGCAAAACATATGGTGAAGAAAGGTCGGAGCTGTAGCCTATATTGACTGAAAAGATACGCGTGGAGGTCAGAACCTGTTTTATACAGTCTACGGTCAGAACCTGTTTTATACAGTCTGTGGTCGGAACCTGTTTTATACAGTCTACGGTCGGAACCTGTTTTATACAGTCTACGGTCAGAACCTGTTTTATACAGATTATGGTCGGAACCAGTTTTATACAGTCTATGACCGGAACCAGTTTTATACAGTCTATGGTCAGAACCAGTTTTATACAGACTATGGCCGGAACCAGTTTTATACAGTCTATGGTCAGAACCAGTTTTATACAGTCTACGGTCAGAACCAGTTTTATACAGTCTATGGTCGGAACCAGTTTTATACAGTCTACGGTCAGAACCAGTTTTATACAGTCTATGGTCAGAACCAGTTTTATACAGTCTACGGTCAGAACCTGTTTTATACAGACTATGGTTGGAACCTGTTTTATACAGTCTACGGTCAGAACCTGTTTTATACAGTCTACGGTCAGAACCTGTTTTATACAGACTATGGTTGGAACCTGTTTTATACAGTCTACGGTTGGAAGCAGATAGGGAGACCAAGAAAAACAGAGGCGGCACCTTCGTTATTTGGAGCTGGTTTGGTTTAAAAACATTTGACACGGAGCAAACCTCAACAATGTGCAAGGTCTGTTGTGACAGCAAGAGGAGGAATCACAAGCTACTTGTTTCATCATTTAAAAAAAACACACACACTGTGAATATGATGAAGCGACCCGGGACAAAACAGCACAGGTGGTGGCAGCAGCGGAGCACGTCCCAAAACTACGCCGCTGTCACTGCAGGCAAGGGTGGATATCTTACTTCAAACAAACAGGAAATTTTCTCAAGAGAAATTTCTGAGGGGGACACCAAATTTGCCATCAAACATACTATTTAACTAGAAAATTACAATTTTATGATTTCCCTCCGTGATTTCCGTGTATGACTCCAGGCATCATTTACTACAGCAACACCTTACAACAAGAGCAGTAAGAGATGGAAAGATATTACTCTGGCAAAAGACATAAGTGATGATAGGTATACAAACCATTTATTATATTATTCAAATATTAACTTTATTTACATAACTCCTTACAAAACATTAAAAAAAAAACTAATATTGTGATATAATACTGTCATTGTCCAAAGGGTGAAACATACCGTGATATTAATTTTAGTCCATATCGCGCAGCCCTAATTATATTTGTACTTTGTTCAGCTAACTCACAGACATTCGGTCTCCACTGAAGCTCATTAGAGCACAGTAATATATTACACATTCTACAACAGGGGTCACCAACATGGTGCCCACGGGCACCAGGTCGCCCCCAATGACCACATGAGTCGCCCGCGGGCCTGTTACCTAAAAATAGCTCACCAGTGAGCTGCTTCTAATTTTTTTTTTTTGGTTGCTATTCTTTTTAAAATCACACTTGCATTGATGTAAATTGGAAATGACAATATTTAAAAAAAAAAAAAAAACTTTTAAAAATGTTTAATATACATGAACTCTGACCTAGTGTAGTTCAAAGGTCAGTATTGTATGCATGACCAAACCGTAGCGTTCGTGGAAACAAGCTAGTGGGCACAGTGAAAATGAGGAGATGATTTACCCCCAAAAAGAAAAAAGATGGCAGAAAAAAGAAAGAAAACATATCATTTTCACGATGAATGGGAGGGAGAGTTTGTTTTTTTTTTTACCACTGTGAAAAGATCCTGCATGTGTCTCATTTGTGGGGCGACTGTGGCGACGGCAAAGCGGCACAATGTGGAGAGACATTTCAGAACGTGTCACACAAGCTACCATGCTAACTACCCGCCGGGCAGCGCACTACGAGCAGAAAAAGCCCGTGAGTTAAAGGCAGCTTTATGCAAACAGCTTTCTTTGAAAATGTAAACACTTGCAGATTTAGAGAAAATATAGAAATAAAGATAGAAATTAAGTGTTGCATATTGATATTTATCTGTTTCCTACCTACCTTGTTAAATCATTGTTGATATTTATTGTGAGAAATCATTAACATGATTAGTGTCTTCACATAGATGAATATCATTAATTATTAATAACATATAGTTAAAGGTAAATTGAGCAAATTGGCTATTTCAGAAGTGTGTATCAAACTGGTAGCCCTTCGCATTAATCAGTACCCAAGGAGTAGCTCTTGGTTTCACAAAGGTTGGTGACCTCTGTTCTACAATTAGTATCGTATTCAATCTTGGTGTAGTGCATTAAACTTGTTGGCATTACAGATTGGTGTCCATTTATTCAGCCAAGTCATCTCCATTGGTGAGATCTCATATAGCTCACTTTCTCTCAAACTTGTTGCTTAGTCTGATTTTAATCCTTTTGACTGGGCCAGTGGGAAAGTTCCAGACTTGTGAATAGACTGTGCAGCTTTCACACCAGCAACTCACGTGGCAGCTCTCCGATCATGTATCTGAGCATGATAGTATCATGAATAAGCAGGAGTCAAGTGGCGAGGTTGAGAGGCACATTATCTAGACTGTATCTTGCACCTTCACTCTGGTGAACCCTGTGCTCACTCGATCTCCACAGTGACGCTGTGGTTAATGGACAGCATGCTGATAGTTCAGCCAGAGCAGGCCGTCCATTAGTCAAGCTACACTGGAAGAAGGTAGATCGACCAACCAGCCAGGCCTGTTCGCAGCTCACTACTGATCCTTCATTTAACTGTTGTTCTGAAATCAGTAAGTTAAACTATCACTCTTTTTTCATGTGGGGAAAGGCAGTACCATAGCAGTAACTCCATGTTAACATCCATACAGTCATTTGAGAAGTGTTGTGAAGCGTAGTCAGTGGACATTCACCATTAGACATCTACCATAGATTCAGGTCGTGTCTGACCCTGATTTTAGGCCACACACCTAGAAACTTCTTTTTTTCCAAACTCCTTTCAGCTGGAAAGACAAAACTGGACAAAAATCTAGCCAGGAGTATGACATCAGCCTTACTAAATTGTTGTTTTTATGCTATTACAAGTTGTTAAGAGTATTACATCAAAATCATTTGCAAGGCATCAATGATTTCATCGTTTTGAGCTGCTTTGAAAATTTTGCACTGGAAATCACTGATCTTACAGTGACTAAAACAACCTAAATAGCCTAAATGATTAGTTATTTAATTGTTAATCAATGTTATGGAAAGCAATATTGATTATTGAATATTCACTCAAGTCATGTATCAAGCAAAAATGTCAAATATCCTGCTTCTCCAGTGTGAGGATTTGCTGTTTTTCTCCCTTTTTATATTACTGTAAAATTTAGACTGTTAGTAAGACAAAATATACAATTTGAACATGTCAAACTGGTCTCTGGGCAGTTGTGATGGCCATTTTTCAGTTTTTACTGGCATTGTATAGGCTAAGCCATTAATCAAAAAATAATCAATACTGAAAAAATAGGGTTTTAGCCCTAGTACTTTATCATTAGTGTGACAAGTTTAAATTCATGAAACTCAACTACAATCTCTGCTGGCTCTCCTTTTTTTCTAATACATGAGGGCCAATTTCTTGTTTAACTAAAATGAGTTAGACAGAAACATATCAAGATATTTAACTGAAAATCCAGTAAATAAAGAAAATGTGTCATTTGTGAATAAGTGAGAAGTGTTCTACTATACTACTGAGGCAACTTGATGACAAAATAGTAGTAAGATAATAGCAAAATTGTTACAATTACATGGACAAATGGGGACAGAAAACAAAGCAGTCCACATTATGGAGAACACTTTGTGTATTGTTAATGCTGTGATGCAATGGGTGTCTTTCTTGGACACTGGGCTGCATTAACTGCAATGGTTACCATTGAATGCAGGGAAAACAATGGGTGCAATTTCTGAAACTGCCCCAACACACACACACATACACAGTCTTCAGACAATGTCTGGGATCATACACCCCCCCCCCACACACACACACCCTGCATTCAAAGCACACACACATTCACAGCAGGTTTTCAGTGTTGGACCACCTAACTAAATTATCATGGCAGCAAAGCAGCAGCCAGCAAAGCCTCCTGCTGTGACTCAAAGTTTGCCGTTCTATGAAATAGCTGGGCCGCGCCGACCTGCAAGGCTGGGAACACCCCGGCAGGAAGCACAGAAGCGTCTGGAGCAGCATGCAAATACTGAACTCACGTGAGCCCTGGTGACCTTTAAGTCATGGAGAACTATCAACAGAAACGCCTGCAGGCAGGAGCATACACACAGTGCTGTTCATAAAAAGCTCATTTCACCTGCAGGCATGACACCAAACATTGAGCATGAGAGTGCTGATTTAATGGGATTGGAAAGAGAATGACAACATTAAACAACATCTGTTTTTTAGAGGCAATTATGAACTGATTCTACAAATCCCCACAATTGTACTATAATGCCCTCTGTTTGTTTTCTGATGCACACTGTAAAGTCCAGTGACAGTAATATCCTGGAAAATGAACTATCAAACAATAATATAATAAACACAATAAAAAATAATAACAACTGGGTGCAGTCAAATTCTCAGAGTTTCAAAATCAAAGCAAAATATTCACATTCACCTATCAAGTGTATCACTGCGCTGAAGTGTACTTGTGTGTTACTGAACTTTCTGCATAATAGGCCTTTTCACAAAGGACATTTGAAGTGTCACAGTAGGAAAAGCTCAGATGCCAATTGGACTTAGACAATTAAGAATGAGAAAGCGAGTCAATCCTAAGAATTGGTACCATGGTCAATGTGGGCACCTCAGCGGTGATAAATAAACCCAATTGAACACCAGTCCTTTGGGTTTCACCCAATTCGGCTGCCCGTTTCAGCTTTGTCTTGCAAGGCTGCTCTGCTTTACATCATTCTTGCAAGGTGTCATAACAGATGTTATCCACAGCTTATGGTAACCGAAATGGAAGCTACAACAGAAGCTATTGTGGGAGCTACAATAAGGGTGAAAATGATGGGAGACCCCCAGCTATGTGCAATGTCTGCAAGCCAATTTGAAACCCACTAACATCACGACCATATGATAAGGCACCTGGAAAGAAAAACAGAACAAAGCGAGTTCACACAGGTGATGGTCAATAGGACGGCACTGAATGTATCGCTTTGTAGAAGTAGCCCATTTCTGTTAAAAGCACGTTAGTTTTTGTCAACTTAGAGAGTTTGTGGAACCACTGCACAGCCCAATGTTACCATCATAACACTGCGTATCTCAGTATGTCCTACCTGAGAATTACCATAAGGTTTGTGGCCACCTATGAGATTTACCTCGTGATTTTGGTTAAAAAACAAAACAAAACATGAAAACTGATGAAAGTGCTTATAGTGCCTTTTGTATTAATGCAAAGTTGTTTCATTGTCAAACAATCACAAGTGTGCACTATAGGCTGTGATATTTTGGCAAATACGACTTGTTGTATTGCAACAGATGCAGTCTTGTCATAGCATGTGCACTGCACTGTTGTACAGGGAGAAAAGGAGAGTAGAGAACACACACCTTTGTGGTGCCTCTATGCTAATACTAAAGGCTTAAGAATGTGTGCTACTGATTTATACCAGTTGTGGGAAGTCTAGGACCAAAATGATTGAGTAACTCTCAGATTAAGAAGCCTGCTCAACAGCCTGTCAAACTGAGAATACATGTTAAACTGAAAAAATGTTACAGGAAAATAAACATTCAAGTCTTCTAGAAAAACACATGCGTACATAAGATAAGATATTCCTCTAATCGTCCCTCAGTGGGGAAATTCACGAATGTACAATGTACAAACATATGTATTATAATGCTAAGAACTTGCACCATAGAGTCTCTATCAAGATGTTCAACATTTCAGTCAAATGTTGGATGCAAAACATAATGGATATGGAGGTTGCATGTAATCAATAAACTGTTAAATTTGACTCTAGACCTTTGCGCAATCTACAGCCAACCTAAAAATATAATATTGTGCTACAGCAATCTACCATGCATATTTGCAACAACTTAAACAACAGCCTGCCCACGTCTCCAAAGCAAACAGCCTACTGGAAGCCTTTGTGACAGTAGTGGACAAATCTACATCCACAAACCAGGCATCACAAGGTAAGAATGCAAAGCAGCGGTTTATTACCTGGGCTGATAAGGCCTGCTGACGTCGACCAGAAATGCAAGGCTCTGCAGTTCTTATGTGACTGTTGGACTGTGTGTCAGAGTGGTTAGAGTGATGACCATGGATGTTGCATTACTGAACTATATGGTGGTCAACCACAAAGGTTCAAATGGCCCGTGAAAGAGGTCCAGGGACTTTCTAGGAAAATGTATGAAGTAGAAGCTGATTCATAAGAACACAACAAAGCAAAACACAAAATATATAGCCTATTTCAAAAACATTTCTATATCCTCATACATCTTCTAGCCTGAATATACAAACAGACAAACATTTTTCAACTGGGGCCTGTCTCACAATGAGAAGGTCACCATAGCTGCTCTATGTTTGAGTTATCCAGCTTCACAAAAGTTAGCAGTGGCTACAAGCTACAACCGGTCTCAGGGCTGCCTATCAACTGACATTCTGAACCAGGATTTCTATGAGCACATTTGCATGACCAGGTGTAACACTGCCAGGTGTTACAACATAATGCCATGCAGTACAACAGCTCCCCAATCCATGGCTTCATAGTTACCATAAAGGTGAGTCAACACCTCTGGTAAGAACAGACAGGAGTTTCTAATTGAACATTATCAGGCATTATCTATTGCAGGTACATGCAGCCAGCTCCTCCTTCTGGAAGTATTCTTCCTCCAGTGTAAATTGCCATTTAAAGGAAATTAATTTAAACATTAACCTTGATGTTACTCAACACAAAAGTCACATCAGCCTTCTAGATCAATTCACAATACCAAAGGTTATAAATGCTTCATCTTCATTCCTGACCAATCATTTTTATATCAATTTTGTACATTGAAGGACACAATAAGCATAATCAGCTGCCCACAGCTGTAAAATTTTAACATCTAGCATTGTGAATTTCCCCACTGTGGGACAAATAAAGGTTTATCTTATCTTATCTTATTTAAAGACTTTCATTCAGCCAGGAACACTACACCAGAACTGATTAAAATCAAAAAACTGGATTTATTCAACAAGTTTGACACAGCTTGATCTCTAACTCTACACTCCCATTACCCTTGCAAGCAACCCAGCTGATTCAATATTTGGACTTCAGATGACTTTTCTCTTTAAGTTATGTACACAGTCTCCTGCCATTGACTTCTTTTGACATACATTTTATCACACATGCTAATTTTGCATTTCAATGATTAACAGGAACAAGTTTTTGCCCATTTGAGTAAATGTTCAATCATGCTGTCATTTAACCCTCTCTTTGGGATAAAGAAGAGGACTTCCACCTCAAAAAATGTGGATGCCAAATTCTTCACTGTGGTGTAGTGGACTTTTGTGTCCACCTCATGTAATGGTTTGTTACAACAGTTATCCGTTAAATCTCTGCTCTAATTGATAACTGTACTCCTCTATACTGTGGCAGAGTCCTGTCAGTCCTAAAATTCCTTGTATATCTGTACAAAGCAGTGCAAGCAGTCACATTTATTAAGTTCTATATGACTTTTCATATACTTATTCATTTGAAATCTTTATTGTAATTGAATTCATCCCACTTCAAATGCACAAACACATGCAGCACTGATCCAAATTTGTCCTATTTCAGAAAACGCTTATAACAGCCAAAGTTGATGCAAATATTTGAGCCTATTTTGAGTCTGTAGAGGATATGAATATCTCTTGAACAACAAAAAAATACCACTTTTACTCAAGACATATGCTAGCAATCACAGTGCTGCGGTTAGAAACTGTAAACAAAATGAACAGAGAGTGTACAATCAATCCTGCAAAATTAGACATGAAGGAAGTCTGAATGATCCTGGGTTTACTACAGGAACACATCAAAGCCTAACCTTTCCAACAGGATGCTCCCTGACCATTATCCTACCGGTACTACAGTGCGCTTACATGAAAACTGACCCCATAATTGCTGCAGCCAGGCCTGCTCTGCTGTGGGAATTAGGAAGGCTGCCATGTGACTGGTCAGATAAGGCTGGATGGCTGGATAATTCCACCGCTTGTGTGTGTGTGTGTGGTCACATGTGATCATCAGAGTGGGAATAGCAATCAGCTTGAGGAATGTCCAAACCACCACACAAGGAGCTGATATTGAAAAGAAGCCATTGAGGCAATAGAGGTGAATAAGTTAAGGTTTGTTCAAACATGTGCTTCTGTATGAAAATAGTTGTAAAGAATCCTGTTTGAAAATAACTTACACTTCAGTAAAAGATCATTTTGATTAATATGAATGCAAAGGACCGGTCTTACTTTGCTGTACAGACATGACACTGTCCTGGATGAATGTGTAACAACCTCTCATAGCCTTGAATCCAGGTTGACAAAGTTCAGCTGTTGCCAACCCAGGGAGTAAAGTGCAACAAGAAGGCCACCGAGGACAACATCTCCTATGTACTTCCTAATAAATGCTCACCCATATCTTACATAATTGCATCAACACTCGGACTGCATCATTTACATCTTTATCCAGCTTTGTGCTGCTATCTAAATTTACTCCTGAATAACGCTGTAACCTGACCTGACGGCAGAATGCTTTTATAGAAGACACCTGTAATTTCAAAGGAGATCAAACAATGGATCCCCCAAGTTTTACTAAATATGCCCACAGGGTAAATTCTGGAAATGCAGCCACAGCAACGTGAAGCACATCTGTTTGTTGTTCCGCCAAATGCCCTGACTGCACAGCTAACGTTAGCTAACCCTTGTGTAAAGTTTAGCAAGAGCAACCTGACAGTCCTCTAACACAAACACTGACGACAAGCATTAGTTCATATCACATAGATGGGCTTGAAATCGGTCAGACGAAGGCTAAAACAAACAGTCTGGAGGCATTTTCCTCTGGGATCTTAGCTGTAGCGACCCAGCTAACTAACTGCCAAGCTAGTAGACGAGCAAGCTAGTGGCAGAACAGACGTTAACGTTCCTCAACGTTAGCTAGCTAAAATGTTAATAGCTAAGCTAAGTGGCACACTGTGGTGTCAGCCAAAAGTAATCACATATTCAAGGCAATCTGCACAATTGTTTTGGCAAATACTGTCATGCCAGCCCATCCCTCCTCGTTAGCCAACACTAGCCCGATAAGCAATGCTTTCGTAGCTATGGCGAGAACGTCACACCAAGCACTGTCCAGAAATCTGTCAATTTTAAGTGACCTTGCTTGTAAGTGAAGACGCACGCCCCATAAAACAACAGTCAGCACCATTTCCACATTGCTAGGAAGGATTATTTAATTCGGGTTGGATAGAACCTACACAGCGACATTTAGCTATGATTTATTGAAGCTTGAATGAGTGGGAATCGCTTCCTCCTGTCGCCCAGCGTAGTGTAACATTGCTCTGGGTGGGAAGGCGACTGCTGACAATACAGGCTTAGCTATTGTTAAACTTAACATATCATTAAAATCCGCGAGGCTTTCCGACATTTTTCTTTGCCGAATTGAATAATGGATCCTAGGAGGCCCTGTGTTATTATTATTGTTTTTTTTTTACAAGTGTCTGCCTTGTCCAGTAATCAAAGACACTTAAACCGCTAGATTTTAACGGGTGGCCGGGGTTCCTCCTCTTATGCACCGGGCTAGCCTAAAAGCTGACAGTTAGC
This sequence comes from Holacanthus passer, assembly GCA_025331565.1. Lineage (NCBI taxonomy): Eukaryota > Metazoa > Chordata > Actinopteri > Pomacanthidae > Holacanthus > Holacanthus passer. Next base: position 1,031,170 of record JAFREQ010000072.1, on the reverse strand, counting down.
TAAGCTAGCGCAGCTGAGCTGGATTTAGCCCGTTGCTTTTCGGCTTACCTCTCTTGACGGCCTCGTCATACGACAGGAATCCTATCCTCGACTCTTTGGCCCCCATGCTCCCCTCATTTCATTGCGATGTGAGGAAATGAACGAAGTTGATCAGAAAGAGTTTGTCGCCTTATCCGTTTATTGTGAAACGAGCTCCTGGTGGTGTGTGTATGTGGTGAACGGGTGAATGTTTTCAGCGACGCCTCCATTCTGTCACATGATCTGACTCCACAGGTCACTTGATCACATCCTGCAAATGCTTGTAAACACGACCGATGTGACAGACTGACAGGATTTATTTTGACCTCACTAATTTCATGAAGTGTTTTCCCTCTGTCCTTGTAAATGTCAAAAATACAGTATGACTCATTATGCGCAGTCATACCACGCTGTCAACGCATGTGCATGTGTGTGAGTGTGGGGTGTAAAGAAGTGCGAGTACCACCACCTTGTGGTCACTCTGCTAACAGCACAACACAGTGACCTGCGGTGGCACGTAAACCAGGAGCTGGAGAAGTAGGCCGTGCAGCACTTCAAAGTTTTCATCAGATATTTTCATGATAAATTCAATTGCAGTTTAATTCATATCCACGTAGCTACCAGTTAATTTTGGTGTATACTGGGATAATGGTGGCTCAGGTTCGCGGTGAAACTTTCCACCAAACTCAAAGAGTATCACTTTAAACCACTTTGGTTTTGTTAGGGGGTAATCAAGACGTCGGCATGTACCCAACACACCAAGGACAACTTCAATATATTTTTGACTTTAAATGAATCCCTGGACGTTCAAAATGTATAGACGCACTGAATGTTTGTGAATGCTCCCTTCTTCTTCGGTCACAGTTAGGCGACACTAGAGGAGCAAGTGAGCAAACCCACATCTTTATCTTTGGTGAACTTCGATATGTATTTACACCTCGACAGGCGATGGTCATTCATCGCGCATGCGTGACCGGGCCGTTAAATGTCCAGATTTTAGAATGGCTGCACCCTGCCTGGAAGAGTTTAGATGAGGACTCGTCGCTGCGTGCTTACGTCAGCATCCTACGACACCGAGACGAAACAAACACGGAAGCGGCCGCAGTCTCATTTAAAGCCACGACAGGTGACCGTAACAGGTCGTGGCCACTATACATTCATACAGTCATAAATATATCAGCGGGTATATTGAGATAGTGTGCTTGTTCTGATAGTTACAGAGGTCTGTGCGTAAAGGCAGGTTGCATCATCTTGGTTTCCGGGATGAGGCTCGGCTAAATCTCTCACAACTGAGCGGGGATGGGATCCAAAGTTCTGCTTTACTGGCCGAATATCATCGGTGAGAAACACTTGGATGAATTTCAAGACATTTATTTATTTATTTTGTATTTGTGTTTTGTGCAGGAGCGAGTTCACTGTGGCGTGCTGACTGTGAACTGTGTACAGTACTATGAACATACATTAGCCTGAGTGCTAGAATATACAATAGTGTCTTTAGTTCACTATCCAGATGACGGTCACTGAATTGTGATCACAGGCATTGATGGCAGACATTGATGCTGAAAGATGCCACAGTGATGATAAAAAAAAAACAAAACCGAAAACGAACTAACTTTGGCTTAGGCTAACATTAGCTGCCACATGTTTGTCACTGGATTTAACAGTTCATTCACTTTGCTGTTGCACTGAGTGATGTAACCTCTGTCTTTGTGTCTTTCAGGATACATCAGGATTGGCCTTGTGTTTGCTGCTTGGGCTGCCTATGACACACCAGCAGTCTTTGTCTGTCTGTACTCATTCTTCATAGCGCTGGATGGTAAAGTTTCTGTTAACATTGTTTGAGCTGTGAGGACAGAAGTTTCACATTTATGCTGATAGTTTTGAAATATTGCTGTTAGAGCACATTTTTCACCAGTTTGATACTGGTTTATTATAACATCATTACATTCCAGTAGATAATTAATGTTGTATTGAATGTATGCCTACAGTGCAACAAACCAGAGTAACTAATGACATTAATAATTCCTGTCATTTAAGGCACTAAGGCATCATAAATAGCATTTTCACAGAGGACTTGAAAAGCTGAAAGGATGGCTGAATTCCATTTAGCTGCTTTAGATTCAGGGTCCTTTTATTTTTCATGCTGGTTCATCATCAGCTCGTCAATTTTTACTGGGACACTTAAATCGAACATTAATGTTAGTAAGAATTGTTCTTTTCCTGCTATAACAAGTCAAAATGTCTGCTGTGAAAAAGGCCTATTGTGCCACTGGTAGATTATGTTTTGCAATAACTTCAAACTGGATTTTAAAAAAAGACACAGTAGTAGACCACCACCGTAGTAATGGGGCTTTTTTCACACATAGACAAGTGAAAATGGTACATATGGGCAACTGTGTGTAGTTAATCAAGCTCCATTCTATCATATCATTTAAAAGATGGACTTCACGATTACCCGTCACCATGGACAACCTGATTTCAAATTAAAGGTAGTATTTATCAGCTGCTGATAATAATAAGAAATGCACCTGAATTTTCCCTCTGGGGGATCAATAAAGGATTGTCTTATCTTCTAATGATATTGCACAAATGCATAGCTGGAATAGAATCTTAGCTGTTGCATGTAGGTAGAGTTTCAGTCTAGTTTCAAAAAATGAAGATGCATTGACAGTAGTTAGTTTGTGTGCAAGATGTGAGCGGTCTGTCCCCAATATGTGATGATGTTTTTTGTGCAGGAGTGGATGGCTGGCTGGCAAGGAGGCTGGGCCAGAGCTCCAAGTTTGGGGCATGGCTGGATGTAGTGGTGGACAATGTGGGCAGAGGCATGCTGTGGAGCCTGCTGTTTGAGGTCTGATGACTGCAGATCATTCAACACATACAGTATACACACATTTACACTAAGTGGTCGCACAAGGCTGTTGATGTTACCACATGATTATCATATAAGAAATCTTTTCAACTAAGCCTCTCTTTCAGAGTTATGGTAGCTACAAGCAAAATTATTGCATACAGTATCTCTGGATGGTCACTGTCATTTAAAGGTTGATTGGTTGCAGTGTACAAATATTGGCTACTGAAATGTAGAATTTTTAGATCTCTGGTTTTTGAAGCATTTAAAAATGAACTACCTGAACTCATCCATCTTGAAATGAAAAGCATGCAGTGGGTGACTAGTTTCAAAAATATTAAGAGATGTAGATAGCTCATCAATAGCTATAGGAAGTGCTTTTTTGCAGTTATTTCTTCTGGAGGCTGCACTTTTGAATAATGAAATGAAATTAAGTTAATGTTGTCAATAATTTTGTCAACAACATTGTTTCTTGTATAGCGACATATCTTTAAAGAACACTCCACCAATTCCACATTCTTATTGGAGTTACCATAATTAACATTATTAACGCATAAATAAATGTTTCCACTAGTGAATAACATTTATGTCACTATTAAAGTCATAATTATGTCTGAGATTTCTTAAAGGCCTGAAAAGGCAAACAAGTATGAGTGCCCTACATCAGGCACAGTCTGTCGTTTAAGGTTGAAATTCGAATGGATAGAGGGTTATATTGATCATCACTGTATGTTTAACCCTCACAAGACAAGTCATAAAAAAGAGACTCTTTCTGAATCTCTACCATTCATTGCATATGAAGTGAACATAACATAAGTAAAGATGCCAACAAGTTGCCTTTTGGGAAGTGTAGGTTTCTGTGATTTGGAGCTTGGTCCACAATAGTGAATAAAAGTCTGAATATCTCACCTCTGCTGCATCTCTTGCAAAAGCTGGAGTACTCTAAAGTTCGGAAGTTGTTTTTAAAAAAAAAAAAAAATTTCAACTTATTTTAGCAATCTGTTAGTTACATGTAAAAACTGCAATGGTACAAATACTTTTTCACCTATTTGGACTTTTGCTTTTAAAACCGTAAATGGTAAAATTATACAGGATTTGTAATTAAAGACACTTTAAATCAGCAGTACAGAGAGTGAGCCATTCAAACGTATCTGTGCTGATTTACTTATGCTGTATTTACTTGTGACTTGATGAAACACTGTGCAAACATGCACGTCTTAAACTGAGCCATATTTGAAATTGTGTTAATTGTTTTTTGTCTGATGTCTTATACTGTATTACAGTGGGGTTGGCTACTGCCCGCATTGGAGTGGTGTGTGTTTGTGTGTAACCACAACGCCAGAGGTGAACACTGGAAGAACAGCTTCACAACCGGCCCTCAATTCATACAGGCCATCATGGCAAATGGTACCAAGTCTGTCACTGTAAATAAGCTGATGTTCATATACTGTGCATAAATTAGATTCCATGAGTTCGTGTGAGCATTGTGCGTCTGGTGCTGTTAGGGCTTCGAACACCTCTTGGCACATGGGTGGTGAGCGGCCTGCACTGTCTCCCACTGTGGCTGTATGGGTATAAGTGGGGTTTACTGACCCACTGGCTGTATCTGCCTCCCTGGATCCAGGCTCTGGGGACTCTGCTGCTGGCTGCAGGCCGCCTGCTGGCTCTAACAGTGGAGGTAGAAATATCCTTTGATAATCAGGTTGACAAAAGTTGAAATACCCGCTGCTCATATTTCATGTCACGCTTGTTCACGTGAAGCTGTCTCACTGCCAAACATCCCATCTGTTTCTCTACAGATGTGGTGTATATGGACACACATTGAATACCTCACCAACAATGAGGAGCCAGAAGAGAAAAAGAACTGAAAACCACTCAGCAGAGTCAACTTTTACTGTCCTGTCTACCCTGGAATAATGCTGACATTATTCCACCACCTTTATATAGCAATGGCTTCAGGTCACATTTGGTTTTCTCCAAATCTGAAAAAAAAATCAGCCATTGCTGTGGGAGAATAAGCCACATTTTGCCTTTTTGTTCTGTTCTCACAAATTATGTGCATTGATTTCAGATATCACCACATGGATATGATTTTTGTAATTTATAAGGAACACAGCAGTAGGGCCCAATTACTCTTCAACCTAAGACTGAAATAGACCTGGTCTGACACTGTTCTAGGAACGTCGGCAGGCCAGTTAGAAGTGTAAAAATGCCTGCACTAAGCAACAGTTTCTATTCGTGGTAAGTGTATTTTTGATCACTGTCATTTGCTTTATGAAATGGCATGATCAGCAACCAAAGGGAGAGGCTTATTGTACACATAGATCACACTAATATTGACCAGAAAGCATGTATTTAAAGCCTCAATCTCCAAGGGATACAGTTTTGTGTAACTGTAGTAAAACTATGTTGTATTGTGCATCAGCAAAGCCTGTGTGGCAAAATGTTTAGGAATGTTTTGAATGTCTTAGCTGAAGCAAGTCCAACAATTCTTTACTTTGGAAACCTCATAAATCCAGTTATTTTCAATTTGACTTAAAAAAAAAATCTTATTCTGTATCGCTACAGAGATACAGCATTAGTACCAAAAACAATGCTATGTATCAGGGATTTAGTTACAAGACTTTCTTGTGATGGCAGTCATATTTAATGTCTAATAGATGGAGAATACTTTAAAGAAATACCTAAATGGATTTGACTACTGTTAAAAACATTAAACTTGATTTGTTTTTGCTTACGTGCACAATGCATTAAGTCCGTAATTTAAATAGGTTTATACAATAAAGAAATGAAATTAAAAATTGTGAAGTATTTGTTTTCTTCATTTTTATTGAGTATGTGACTTTATTTTAAATTTTAACAATATTCCTATTTGTAGTAGATGAACCATGAAGATATTTTTTAATATTCCTTGAACATCACCATATTTCTAATAAGGGTAGCATACGGTGATGTACCTGTAAAGGAACTGTTTTAGAAACAGAACAAACCATTTGCCTGCTGGATTAGTCAGCAGTCGGCAATCTGGCTCATCCCACAAGAGTTGGATGGGGTTGTGGTCAGGGTGCTGTACAGGCCAGTCAATTTCTTCTACAACAAACTGAGAAAAGCATTTCAGTATGGAGCTGGCTTGTGCACATGTTGCAGGGCTGCCAAGTAGCTTGCAACACTAGAGTGTACTGTTGAGAGCAGGATGGCTTCTGTGACTGTTCATTTTGTTCCAAAGGTACAGTCAACCCTGCAAACGCTTAAGTTCTCTACAGTTGCAGATACAGTATGTGGCTTTTGTTGTAATATTTTACAGAAAGAATACATTTTGGTATTCAATTTTATTTAAATCAGGAATGCTCCCCAGGAAGTTAGAGAGAGCTTTAATGCAGGAGAGACTTGTCAATGTTTTGTTTCTCTGAAATTGCAGGGAGCTTAAGCAGTTATTATTAGTGCCTTACAATAAAATGAAAATAAAACTAATTGAAACTAAGTGGCCTAAACCATAAGTACATGCAAATATGTGTCTACATACTTTTGGCAGTATAGTGTATCTTAAACAGGTCATAATGCCTGGGGGTTGGTGAAGCATTGAGAGGCTTGTGATATAAAATGTTCTATTCAGTACCATCAATTGTTCAGGTAAGTTTTTGACATTTGTTTGTTTCATTTCACTGGGATGTGAATAAATTGCAGTTTGAGGTGTGAACACAAAAGAAAAATGCATGTGGCGTTTGTGATCAATGATATAAGTTTTAATGTTTTTGCAGCTAACAGTGAAGCAGTAACAGGACAACAGTGAAACATCCCCTCATCACATTTGGTGTCGATCATCTGAACTCATAGAAACAGAGCTGTTGGAGAGATCACAGCTTTATTGAACTCTTTAACTTTGTCCATATTTCCTAGCAAGCACACGCCCTTTGACCCTCCAGCACTGAAACTATGGTATTCCCTTTCAGATATCAGCAGATCACAATGTTGACCAGTGTTGTCACTTGCATTCCATCACTCAGCTGCTTTCTCATGGTTATTGTAAAAGAAAAAACACCCACATTTTTTCTTTTTCTTGTTGGCCAAACAGAATCTGACATCACAGCAAGATATTGAAAGTTCAGCTGGAAATTGGACAGAAATGACTTCACATTAAATCAGTGAAAAAGAGCCTTTCACGGGTGGTACAGAGAATAATCCATTGCAGAAAAAGCAGAAATCACTTGTAAAACAGTAACCCGAATAGACCAGGATGCCATTCAACAGGTGACATGTGACCTTTGATTAAACGCAGTTCTGTGTAGCTGAAGGAGAGAACAAATTAAATCTTAGGATGATATCTAACAGGAGTATCTGAGGGTAGATTTGTCCATGAAATGTTTTCAATTATTCACTTTGTAGGACAAAAAATATGCAGTGACCATTTGTCATGAACCAGACTCTTCTGTAATGTACTATTTTCTGCAGTTTTAATCTTTATATAGGACTAGGACTGTAAGTAACATTCATTTCCACGTCTGCCCTGGAAAAATGTTCTCCGTCTCCAAGAGGGAGGGTGTGTGTGTCGGGAGGGAGGGGGTGCCTGTTGAAGCCGAAGCACCGAGAGTGTAGCTGAGCGTCCTTTTAAGGGGGCTAAGGCTGGACCTCCTCAGCTAGAGCCACTCACATCACTGCTAGAGAGGGAGACGTCCGACAGAACTGAAGCAACAGCAAGGCAAAGCTCATTTTCTTCATTCACTTGAAAAAAAAACCCCACAAAACGGTGGGGTACTCATCGAAGGCATCAGATTTTCAGTAACGCTGCAGATATTAATTCCCGAAATTCATTTTAAAGCTGGACTGTTTTCACATTTTCCATCAGTGAGAACATTTCAGAGCAAACCCTCATCAGTTATTTCTCGACAGAGCTACAAATGTCATACTTGTGCCAGTTCACCCATGACCATAAAGCTATGACTATTCTCACGATGCTTATTTAAAGGGTCAGTTCACCCAAACTATAAGACAAACAATTTCTCACTTACCTCTAATGATATTTAGGCATGCAGAGATATTTCTGCCTCTACCCTAATACACTGAAAGTGAATGGAATTTCATCTCAAGCATTGAAAAAGGACATCAAAGAGGCAAGTGCAACATTTGCTTCCAAGTGTACCGGTCACTCCAATTTTCAGTTCAGTTTTGTTTCGAAATTTAACCAAAACTATCGGCAAGGCTAGATACCACAACAGCAAGTGGTGTCAACCTGTGGGTCTCAACTCCACAAGGGGTTGAGAGTTGATTACCAATGTAGGAAAACACACAAATCTACTATACAACATTTTGTGTATTTTTATAAATACTGCAAAGTTTTACCTCTTCAGGCCTGACAAATCTAACAGATCAGTATATTGGCCGATATTAGCTTACTACAGATAAATGGGTATCTTTGTCTGTGTCCGACGAATCCAATAAATGTCAGCAAATGACAAATGTATGTTTGAGGTCATTTAGACAGTGTTGTCATTACATAGATTATCCAGCAGAGAGCACTTGTTTTTCTACTTTAATACATATCTGGGTCCCAATTCTGTACTACTTTTTAGACATGTTTGCTTATGTTACATGTTCCTGTGAAAAGAATGGATATCAGTGAATCTTAGTATCAGTTTTAAAAACCAATTATTGGTTTAACATTGGGAACCACTGCACTAGAGGTAATATACTACTATAATAGTATGGTTTTAATGCCAGTAGCTGTCAATGAGGCTGGGAAAAATTTGGCTCGAGATTATTTTCACTGACATGAGTTATAACAAAGTAAACATCATGGTGCTAACATTTTCAAAAAACATATCATTGGTTGTTTTTAGTGTTATTTTTTTGCAAGCAAGAGAGTTGAGCTCTGTAGTCAAATAACTGATGGGATTTTGGACAGAAACAGTCAGTAAGACAGAGACTGATGGAAAAACATGGAAAAAATGTCCAGTAAACTTTGCTTTAATGGGAAATTGACAGGAAGGAGTGGAGAGGAAAGGCCAGATGCACAGGCAGGTAAACAGGTTGGCAACACATGCATACACATTCACACACAAATATACAATATTGGTCCCCATTGTAGTGCCCTTAAGGGTATCATCATGTATTTAGCACTTAGAAGTATGGGTCCGTCTACAGACAGATAACTGCAAGCTGGTGTAAGGCTGGTAATCATCAGTGGAGCACTTGGGCACCCAGAGTTCTATCTGTGTATACTGACACACACACACACACACACACACACACACACACACACACACACGTGAAGCCACACCTTAGATTAACAACTAAAGGGGGGCTTATAAGCTTCTGTACACGTAGCATCTTCCTCTTCTCACTCCTATCCATGTCTGTTGTTTTAAAGTAATCGTGTTGAGCAGTTTTTTTTAGAATTCATGGCTCACTCAGTAAGAAAAGCATAAACAAAGGGCTACATAAATATACACTTTTGCATATAAATTATTGGCATTTTAATAATTCTAAGTCAGTATTAAGCTGGAAAAAGATCAAATAAATTGAAAACAAGACCTGTGAAGCCTGTTATGTGTATAATACCCACTGGTTCAACACATTCTACTGTAATCTCTCCACCAAGCAGTTCAAAAAGGAGTTCTCTTAGGGTCCACTTTCATTTCTTTGCCCAAAAAAAAAAAAAAAAAAAAAAAAAAAAAAAAAAAAAAAAAAAGAAAAACAAGAAGCCTTCAACTGAAACTTAAGTGTACAATCTGCAGTATTATTTTACTGTACAAGTGTCAAAAAATATCTGACATTTTCCATCTCTGTTCCTCCAGGTGATGTTGATGGATGTGGGTTGAAACACATATTTCACAGATGTGTGTGGGGTCCAGATACAGTCATGTACATAGCCCAGGAGAACATGGTTTTGATCTGTGATGAGTTTCATGGCATTCAGAGCTACACTGGTTCAAATACAAAAGCAAAAAGGTCCTCCGATTCCAAACTGAAAAGAAAAAGGCGAGCGAGACAAGAGAAGAGGAGAGGTCGTTTGTCATCCTTACAGGACGTTTGAGGTTGGGTTTTTTTAACCCCCCCTCCCAGTCGCGTGTCCTCTTTCTCTTGGAGAAATGCAACAGCCTGCTCTGTGGGGTGAAGCTGCATCCAGTCTAGAGTTGCATCTTGGTGGTTTGTGTGGGTGTAAATGAAGTTTGATAACGATGTCTTCTACACTTTCTTTAATTCCACGGCTAAATGTGTGTGTATGTATGTTTGTGTACTGGCAGCTGTAGTGACTATAAAGCCAACTGACTTGCCGGTGATGCTTGAATTTACTGTGTATTACTAATTAACTGTGCAACTGAAGCACCAGATTTGGGCTTATTATGTGTCCTCACCAGGCTAAAGTCCACGTGTCTTTGTTTTTGCTCTTCCCTCATGAAATCAGCCAAGGCAGGGACGGGTGGGACCCAGGCTCTGAGCCAAAAGGAAAGCTTGTACCACCTCCTGGGTCTGCTGGGGTGTAGTGTTGACGTCCTCCAGAGCATCTGCCACAGCAAACTGCCGGTCCCTCAGCCGGTTCCAGTTGGACAGTACGTTGTGGTATTCAAACACTTTCTCGTAGTTTCCCACTGAGTTGTAGAGTTTAATCAGGCCTCGGTAGTCGTACTCCAGTCCGCTGTAACCCTCTCCAAACAGCTTCTTGCCTGTGAGGACATAAGAAACATCATATGCCATGTTTGTAATCGTTGTAGAGTTGTGATGATTAGTTGATTTACTGACCGAATACTAATCAGTAAATTTTCTGATAATCAAAAATGTACTGCTTTTCTTTGTCTTACAACTTGGGCTCTAGAAAATAGTCCTTGAAATTATCGCTATTTTCTAATGTTCAGAAGACCAAGTAAATAAAAGAGGAATTTATTAGCTGATAATCAATAATAAGTTTAATACTGACCTAAATTATGCATGTTAATTAAAAGCTAATTAGGCTGCTAATAGCTAGCATAATGCCCTACCATGGGCTATTAAGCCTTGGACAAACATTAAGCATCAGAGGCTAGTTTCAACAACAGAAAGAACAGTATCAAATCAGTCTGACTTTGCTGCCAGCTTTGGCTCAGAACTCGGTTCATTTTTGGAACAGCACTCCTGGGAGCTGACAAGAACAACTATTCTGTCTGGAAACCCTGAGAAACAGGAGTGACTGCAGATCAGAGGGCTATCCTGCTATGTTTGGGCTCAACCCAGGCTTTCTGGCATCTAGAAGGAGGCTTACTTTTAACCAGGGTAAATTACTATGGTAACCTATGCTGAATCACGAACCTGCTCTGAAGCTGGTTCAGTTCTTAGGATCTGATCAAAATGGATAAGTCGCCTGCTTATTCAGTAGCTCACTGGAAAAACCGAGTTATCGTTTCTACAGTACAGGATCACTACTTGAACAAAAGTACTACATTTAAATAAAGTGAGTAAAGTAATATCTGTCTTTTTTGTTAAATCACAGAAAAATATAAAAAGTTAAACAGCCATGAGTAACCCCTCTTTCCCAACCCTGGGTCTGACCAATAGCGATGGAGCGCAGGTAGAGCCTCTCTGCGTCGTCATACTGATTCATGTCGTAGTTGTAGAGGGAGGCCAGGTGACCCACAGACAGAGCTACTTCGTAGTCCTCGTGGCCCAGAAGCTGCTCCTTGATCTGGATGGCTTTGATGTGCATCTCCTCTGCCTCCTGGTTACATGGACACCCGGAAAACCCAACACAGACACAGACACAGTCACACACAAAGATTGAGATATGGATCACACATCAAGGCAAAAAATATTAACACAAAGCAGTAGAATGAAATATATTGATTTTTTTTCCTTTCCAAAACTTTCCAATGCGCAACACATTTGCTTCAACAGTCATCAACTATGTTTAAACTTGATTGTGAAATGTGATTTTAAGCCGACAAATGTCATCACAGGGTTAAAATTAAGAGGTTATTCTTATCATGAGTCTCCCAGACCATTTTAAATGACGTAGAGGCTAATATGTTTGGCTCTATGGAATTTGATTCAAAGTAGTGCCAGGTTAGCCTCTTGTTAACTGTGAGATATCAGATGCTGTCTGGACTCATTTCAAAAAATGATTATTATATGACTTAAATCAGCACAGGACTTTTTCTATATATGTATATACCCAGTAGGGTCTCTAATATTTTCACATAAACTTGGAAATCAGAAAGTTTGGGGATTCAGGAAGTTATGACATGTAAAAGAATTTGAAACTGTCTATTTGACTAGCTTGTAGTACACTGATGTGTGCCCTGGCTTCCTGGTTTCACTTTACAAGATTAGATTTGCTTTTTCATACTGTATGCTGGACTTTTTTGGTGGTATTAACATTGCAAACCATGATACAGTTACTGTTTGTAGCATATGTTATGTTGTGGCAGTGTGAGCAGCTTCTCTTACATTGTACATTAAAACCAAAGAACTGGTGGTGGATTTCCACAGGCACATTCACTCCCCTCCAACAACAGTGAACATCCAGGGAATGGACATTGAGATGGTGACATCTTATAAGTACCTGGGTGTTCCCCTCAACAACAGACTGGACTGGACTCATAACACTAATGCAATATACAGGAAAGGTCAGCGCAGACTCTATCTGCTCAGGAAACTGAGGTCTTTGGAGTGCAAGGGGCCTGAAGACCTTCTATGACTCTGTTGTGGCATCAGCCATTTTCTACGGAGTAGCTTGCTGGGGCAGCAGCATATCGGCTGCAGACAGGAAGAGACTGGACAAACTGATCAAGAAGGCCAGCTCTGCACTGGGTTGCCCCCTGGACCCAGTGGAGGTGGTGGGAGAGAGGAGGATGATGGCTAAGCTGTCATCCATGTTGGAGAATGACTCCCACCCCCTGCAGGACACTTTATCAGTTCTGGAGAGCTCCTGTGTGTGAAGGAGCGATATCGCAGGTCTTTCCTTCCTGCAGCTGTTAGACTGTACAAACAGCACTGCTCCCAATAGACACCTTTATGTCATTACATCTGTGCAACATTCTTTTATTTATGTCAGTATATTTATTCTAGATTCCATTCAGTGTGCAATATTTCATTCAATGCAATGTTCAATATGTTATATTTAATATTTTCATATTAAATTCACTATGCAATATCTTGCAATATCTCATTTCTTTCTCTCTCTCTCAATTCAATGTCCTTTCCATAGTGTATATACTGGTCACATATTTCATATATTCTCATGTAAATTTGTAAAAAAAATCCTTGTGTAAATTTGTTAATACTTTTTTTTTTTTTAGCCTGTTTAATGTGTAAATAATATTTATATTTCTTTTAGTACAATTGTTAATACTTTTAATGGTAGCTAAGATGTTAATACTTTTTAAACCTCTGTGTTTATATTGTTTATTACTATTTAACTGCTCTATCCTCATGTACAATGTGAATTTCCCAACTGTGGGAAGAATAAGGGAATTATTTATGCTTATTATTTATTTTGCATCATATGCCGAGACAAGAGAAGCTCTGAGCTGGTTTCACTCCTTTAGTTACATTTCATTTCATTCTAGTCAAAATAAGAATAAAATTATGTGAGAGTTGGTCAGGATAATCACAGACCATCACATCACCATCACATCACCACACACACACACACACACACACACACACACACACACAAAGACCACCTTGAACTTCCTCATGGACTGGTAGAGTCGTCCTAGGTTGCCATAGTGTTTGGCTGTTTGGACGTTGAACTCTCCGAACGCCTTCTTGGCCAGCTGCAGTGAGGAGAGGTGAAGGTCATGAGCCTCCTGCAGAAGGCGCTCTTCTGTCTCCTTATTGTGGCAGTCAATGGCAATTTCCTCCAGAATTAGAGCTGAGCAGACAAAATACATATTAGACGTCTGGCCAGGATTTAAGTCATTTTTTTGGTAAATGTGAAATTCACAAGAAGCTTTAAGTATGGATCAGTTTCTGAAACATAAACATCTTCACGGTTACCTTCTTAATCCTTTAAAGAGGAAGCATTTTCTAAAACTGTTGGCTGATGCCTTGCACCACTACAACATACCTAGGTGGAAATTTACTCAGTATGCACACCAAATGTTTTCGTCCAGCCAATTGTCCTTATTAATATAATTTTTTTCTTAAGGAATGTGGACAAACTCCCTAGAAAATAACTGTGAAAGGATTAATATTAAAAACAAAAATGTTTCAGTTGAGATGTCACCTATAGGACTGCATGCATACTCAGCAATGAGACATATTCGATGGGTGAGTCATAGCAATAACTCTATTTAGATACAGCTTTGTAATTTGTGCAAATGTTTCTTCTTCTCCTTATAGCAGAGGTGTACAAAGTGGGAGGTGGGCCTCCCCAGGGGGGCTCCAAACAGTTTCAGTTTCAGGGGGGTGTCAGTGAATGGAAGTGAAAAAATACTACATTAATTATTGCATTAGTTATCAAAAGGAGATCATATAGAATCACCTAAATGTGTGTGATTTGGTTCAAGAGATAGTTGAGAGATATAGTACAGTATTTTACTGGGGTTTTTTTTTCATTTTCCCTGAGTCAGAAACTAATAAATGCTTTTGGACAGAACACGTTTTTAATGCACTTGGTGTAGTCTGAAGTTACATCAAACAGCAGTATTAAGCTATCTTGGTTCAATTGTTGAGTGGGATCAAATAACATAATCATGAACCCACTGGCATTCAGGAATTGAGCCAAACTAAACAAGTAGAGGAACAGCGCCTGCCTGATGTTCCCCACTGTACCCTCCACACAGTGGGCAGAAGCCCAGCATCTCCAGGAAACTTGCCTTACCTTTGACTCTCTTGGAGGAGGCCAGCAGCAGATGGTCCTCAGGCAGAATGTGAGTTATGATGTCTATGGCACGTTCTGCATGGAATCTGAGGGACAAACACAGCAGCTCACCCAAACATGTCATGCAACTCAGACTTGGCCAGAAACTGTATTCTACTTGGGATAAACACTTCCAAGAAAGTAAAGTCTTTCCCTTGAAGAAATTTGTTTTGAAGACCAGAGTTTAGAGCATTACCCAATTTTGAATGAGGCCCTTTGCATACAGGAAAAACTGTCACCGGATCAGTGAAAAATACAAAAAACATTTCCCACTCAGCACCTTCCCATTTTGCCAGCATCTATTACTGCATCAAAAATGATCAATCTTTTTTTAATGTATGAAATGGCACAGAACCAAAGCACGCAGTCACATAACATAAATACAGTGAGTAATAGAACAGACCATCACAGTATGAGCCATGGTCTTGTGCTTCATCTATAAGGGAGCCCATGTCTAATGTAATTAGCTGCCTGGTCTAGGAATAGTCTTGAGTGTGTAAGATTCATTGTACTCACAGAGCGTTGTCAAATTTCCCAGAGCTGTACTGGTGCACATATGATGAGTAGGCCAGGTCTTCATGGGCTGTGGCAACATGGATGTTCTTCCCCCCAAACACAGACTGTCGGATGTCAAGCGCTGTCTGGGATTTGCACAGAAAGAAAGGACTTCTATTTAGATATACATTACACACCATATTGTTTTTTTAATTAAAATGAGGACATCAAACATATAACGTGCACACTTCTTTTGCCAACCGACTTACCTGGTAAATAGCAACTGATTGGCATATGTTGTCTACATTTAATAAGTAAAATCCATAATCTAGCAACGTGTCAGAGTACTTGGGATGCTTGTGTCCAAAATGTTCTCTGTAAGACACAAAACATTGAATCAGAACTCATGATAACAAAAGGAATAAAAATAATATCCTTATAAGACACAGCAGGTTACCTTGCTAGAAACACTGCATGTTTGATCAGCTGCTCTGCTTTTCTGAACTCTCTCTTCACCACGCAGGCCTGCAGCAGAAAGACAAGTCAAACCTCACACATGTGTTTGCTCAAGGGATTTCCTTACTTGGCACCACACATTGCTGTGCTGTAGATAAATTCTGCAAGAACATGCAATAATAACTCAATAAAACCTTGCAATATAAATGAACATAGTTAACCTTAGAGGCTTGCCGGAGGACATCAACCACTACTTTGACAGGAAGCCCTGGAGTAATTTCCTTCATAGCCTCTATACACCACCTGTATGCCTGGAAAAAGCAGGAAAAAGATATGGATCCCAATCTTAATCCGTGTCTGGCTGAAGTGTTTCTCAACAACTGTGCAATGCTGTTAAACAGACTGGCACTAAAATGAAAAGCACATGTCTTTGTTGTCTATAATATACTAGAGACATAATGTAATTTTCTCAGTCACTGTTGGTCAGACATACATACCTCATCATAGTGGCTTTTGGCGAAGAGCAAGGCACAAAGCTCGCCGTAGAGCGCTGCCTTGTTGGCCTGGTGGCCATGTTTGGCTAGTTTGTCCATGTAAGACTGAGCAAGCTTGAAGGTTTCCTCCCCCAGGTGGTACTTACAGTTGCCATTGCGGACATGAAGCAGCCTGTGGAGGCAAGAGTGCTATTAAGTTTTTGGGAACATATTCTCAAGCATGTCTATCCAATTCATTTCCTGGACGCAGTCATGAATACAGAACAAAAGAGGAGCCTCTCTGAGGCTGTCTCTGTCATTATCATATTTTCATTTTATAATACAGTACACTGCCATATACAGCGCTATAAAAACCAAAGCAGCAGCGACAGAGGCAATTTTTTAACCAATCACTATGGATTCCCAAGACCAAGAAAGTGATTAAATTCAAACAAAGGTTGGTGTGCTCACCTTCCTTGGAACTGCTTCTAATGCTTTTTGATTCATCAAACAATTGCTTCCTGATATTTTTTGATAGTGCTGGTTGTTCATCAAAACTGTCATTACTTAATTTTATGTTAGTTAAATGGCTAGTTGTTTTGGCACTTATCATAGTGTCATATTAGCATTTGCAGAGTGGCAACCTATAGCTGCCCCCCTGGACAGTGGGTAGTGGAAGGAAGAATGTGTGAGACAATTTACTGATCTCAATTGGAGCCCCAGTATGTAGAATTTGAAATATTCTGATCCACTGGATTGGAGAAACAAAAAGGGCAGTAAAGACATATAGAGAACTAGAACAGATGCTGCCCCCGTATAGGAGCTGCTTGATGCCATAGTTGGTAATATCAGCATGGTAGCTCAGGCTAACCTGGTAAAGTCTTTCCATTTACTGCAGCCTTGAAAACCAAGAAAATCAGCTCTGACATAAGTGTTTGACCTCCACATAAGTGTTTCATCTCCAAATTAGAGATAGGAGAGAGATAGACACCAATGCCATTGTCAATTATGGTTATTGGTCTGATTCTTTATCGACTTCCTTGGTGATTAGCTGGCTGTAGCCTGAGAGCTATCTTTAGTAATAGTTTGGCTTTAACCATCTGAAATTGATGAAATGAGAGAGGCAGTGGCGCTCGTGTGCTGAGAGTCAAATGTATAGCATGACAGATGTTTCAGCATATTGCAGGTGTTTCCACCCTACTGGAAAGTATCATTTTAAAGACATTACAACTAGCACTGCTGTCACCTTTGTGAAAAACAGGCTGGCATCGATACAAAGAATTGATAAGCTTGGAGGCCAATAGATCGGTTCTGGTTTTTGATTCCCACCCCTACTCTTTCTGATCTAATGCAACTACTTTGAATGATTTTACAGCCTGTTGAAATTTACCCTGCTAAATACATAAATATGATAATGCTGAATTTAAATACGTTGTTATTCTATCATTGATCGTCATTTCTAGTCACAAGTGAAGCTGAGCTACTGATTGAGCAATGTGTAGCTCTGTGTGAGACACAGAGTCATAATCATTCTTGGTATTACTTCTGCATTATTGAATGGGTGTAATGACATGGGAACAATATAATTCCAAACACAAACAAACTATGCCATTTTGTCAACCAAAACCTAAATGTCACACAGAACTGTAGTTATGCTGGACATGGGTCAATAGGACAATATGCTAAAAAAAATCAGCTTTATCTTATTAGAACTAAAACTAAGAGATTCAGGAAACTGGGAAAGGAAAAGAGGGTATTTGAAAGGAATTCTTGGTTATTATAACCATATACTGAATGTCCACAGGTTTTGAGACTGACCTGACACAGCATTCCACAGCCCGGAAGCAGTGGAGGACCTCACTGTGGAGCGTGCACAGCTGCAGGCACGACAGAAACACTTTCTCTGCATCTCCATACCAGCCCGCATCAGACAAAAAGCCACCTGAAATAAAAATATATCAGATTACTCCAACTGTCTCCAACTTGGAGGGGAAATAATCAGAAACACAAGTATTTTGTTTTAATGATAATACAAGGTTAAAATGTGCCTCTGGCTCAACAATGATTGCCCTGGCCTGCTAACCAGCAAAGTTGCTGCCTAACAAGCACCCAACCAAGAGGGGAAGTAAAATGAAAAGAAAAAGTAGTGATAGACTTAAAAATGGCTATCTAACTGGAATAGAAAAATGAGAAGTGTTGACATGATGGCTGATTACATATTCCATACCACCCAACAGTAGTCTTAAAAATCGTTGTTGAATTTTGAAAACAGAGTGAGAAAAGGCTTGGCCAAACAGTAACTTGTGAATATCTTTAATATCATGTGGTAGTGGTCACTACAGATGCTGAGGTAGTATGGCAAAAAATGTCTACCAAAGTGAGCAATGCTGTTTTTGCTTGCTATGGAGCTGAGCTATGATATGTTTGCCATACAGGTAATGGTTATATGGCATACAGCTACATTCAGGAACATCTCTGTCCTGCACCATTTCACACATGCCATTACAATGCCAGAATAGATGGGGCAAAGGACAGTCCAGCAGAAGGTGGTAATGCAACACTTATGGATGCCAGTCACCATAAAACTCAAAGAAGATGAGGCAAGGCCCGATGCACTATCTATGTACACAGCGGAAAACATCTCTTATTATTAAGAGTCCTCTGTTATTTCATCAGCAGGCTGTTATGCTTTGTTTATGCAAGACGCCAGGGAGTGCAAAAACAAAACATTCTGAGAAGAAACAAGAAGTCAATAAGTGTTACCAGAAGAATGCCATAGGCCAGGAGTCTGCCACCTTCAACAACAAAAGAGCTATGTTGGCCCATTTCCCACCAAATAAAATTCATGTGGAGCCACAAAAATTGTTTGACCCCTAAAATGAAGATAACACAACATATAAAGTTGTATATATAGTTATGCCATATACAAGAGAACTATAGTCTAGTTTGTTGCATTAATGAAATAGAACTACACGAAGAAAACAATTGACATTTTATTGCTGTTTGTAACAAAGGTAAACACCATGAACACTAAAAACAAAAACACTGTCATGTGTAGGGTTACTTTCAAATAAAGTACATAATGCAGGCCTGTTTTAGTCCTTCCTTTATTTGTGGAAAATGAATAAAATAGAAAGCTGCCCACTTTAACATTAATCAAACATATAGCTGCAGCGTACTAGCTTTAAAAAGAGCAAACACAGAATTAAGTCCCTTTCAATGTGCCGTCATCCCCTTTCTTCTCAGTCACATACAGCAATCAATCATCAAGCCTGAACATAAAACAAAACTACTTCAGTTCAGGGTCCAATATAATAAATAATAGCCTACTTAATTATAGCTTTCTCACCCGATTAATGTGATTTCTGTTCCTGAACATCACTGCAGAGCTTATCTATATCAGGGCTGTAAGATGCGACTTTGATCGTCACACAGGACTGCAAACTGTCATCCTTGAGGCTCGAGTGGCGTTTGCATTTTATGTAGTTCATGCTGGAGATCACCTGCTCGCATAACTACGTGGATCCAAAGATGGACAGGACTCCAAATACTTTTTCATGTTGATGTAAGCGCAGGGAATGGCATTCCATGTTTCAAAGACAAGTTTGTTGAGTTTAGGGAGGTTTTCGATCTCACTCCATTTGTGCTGAATGGCTTTCTGACTGGCAACATTTTCAAGATCAGCTGTCAGGCTTTTGAACTTAGACACCCTCAATCGGCTATGTTGGCCAGTTCAATTTCAAGATTGGGTTGACATATGCCTTTAAACGCAGCCACATTAAACAGGGATGGATCGATGTTCAGGGGTGTGACGGGGAAGGATAATGTGGTTTTTTCCTCTCTGAACTCACTGAATCTTTTCCCAAATGCAGTTTGCATTGCGATGGTTGCACGCTGTAAAAATACTCATATTTATTGTGTGCTTCTTTGAACTCTCTCAGAGAAGGGAAGTGAGAAAGCGTGCCTCTCTCTACATCTCTCGCAAACACTGTCAACTTTTGCTCAAATGCTAAAACATCCTCCAGCATCTGCAGGGCTGTGCTTCCTTTTTCCTGAAGACTTTTGTTCAGCGTGTTAAGGTGCGCTGTCATATCCACCATGAAGTGCAGCTTTTCCAGACAATCTAGATGTTAAAGTTAGGGGTAGGTGAGTCCTTTGCTTTCCAGGAAAGTTTTCATGTGTTCCACACACGCAGCAAACCGTTTAAGCACCTCCCCCCTGGACAGCCACCAGACGTTGTTATGCAGCAGGAGATCCGAATATGTGCTGCTGACTTCATCTAATAGTAAATGGAATTGTCTGTGGTTTAACCCTTTTGCCATTATTTTGTTCACTATCTGAATGACAAGGTTCATCACCTCTGTGCATTCAGGAGGAAATATTTGAGTATATAAATATTTCCATTGTTTTCTTATCATGGGTTGAAATTTTTTGAATAAACACCTGGCACGACCTTTAACGCATGTCGAATGTGACGCATATTTTGATATATTAAAACACTATTTTAGACTATATAAGAGGTACTCCATTGAAAAATAAAATAAGACTTTATTCTTTTTTTTTTTTAAATCATGAAAGCAACAGGGAGCCACTGTAGAGGGATCAAAGAGTCACATGTGGCTCCAGAGCCACGGGTTGCCGACCCCTGCCATAGACCATACACGGCTGCACACTCTGCTGCTATGGCTGCTATATAGCTCCTCAATGCCAGGGAAGAATTCTAATTACCTGTAAACTCATATCAATTGGTGGACATACTTTATCACCTCCATACGATCTTTGTAAAGAAAGAAATTAAGTACTTAGAACAACAAAATTCTCTTGAAATAAAGGCTGAATATCCTGTAAGCAATTTCATTTTGCAGGGCAAATATTATTTACTTTATCTCCTTCTGGTTTTGAAGCATTTAGCATTGCTAGAGACATATAAATAGCAAAAATCTTTCAGACCTGCAGAGCCCACATGCAAGAGGTGTGACGACGTCACTTTTGCTGCACACACCTCTGTGCTGGGGTCACTGCATCAGGCATCAACAAAGCATTACAGTGAGGTGTGGACAGTCCTTAATAACAGCCTTAGGTTTCAACCTAGTCTTGTTCCTATCAGCTAAAGCTATGACAACATTAGCGTAAGGAACGTAAGGCCTCCACTTATTCACCCATCTCAGAGAGCCTGTGTAAATGGTTATTTCCCCTGCCCCACCATTTACCCAGCACAAAGCCGAACTGGATGGCCTTCTCTTTGACATGGGCGTCCGACTCTGCGATGTAGGAGCAGCGGCGGCTGAAGGAGTTTGCCAGAACTGAGGCCACTTTCACACCGTGGTCCATTAGGGCCTGAAAACAGTGGTGCAAGAGGTGTCTGCAGTGGGGAAGACAAAGGAATGGAGCATGTCAGTGGAAGGCATAACCAATCGGTAATGATTAATATACATTTTTGTTAGATTCAAGCTTTTACTAAAAATGGCATGGGTAGTACTAACAGACATCTGGCTAATGAGTGAATGACAATGCCAAAGATTGTATTCTCATTAAGCCTATCAATGCAGGTTGAAAGCAACACCACACAGATAACACAAACAACAGCGATTATGTACCTTATCCTACTCTATTGCTAACAGGGCTTTAACATTTATCAAGCTCTTTTATACCAGGGTTGCATTTGTCTTCTTTCATAAACCCTTTCCCAACTCTTGATTTTAACTGATCTTTTTCAGCTGAAGTGAAGTCACGTTTATGGTATGTGATATGGAACTTAAAATGGCTTTGTTAAACAGATGGAACTGAGTGGGAGAAGACAGATTGTGACTCAATAGGTCCAAGCAGGAGGAGAAGGAACACAAGCAAATCAAACACATCAGTCATGGGAGAGGAGCACTTGATAGTTTGGTGAAAAACAGCTGATTCAGATTAAGTCAAAACAGGAAATGTGTATGCACTGGCCAAACAAAACACAATTAGAAAGCCAATATAGTCCAATGCCACAGAATAACTTCAATGTCTACCAATTTATTCCGCCAGATGTTGTCATTAATGTACCAGGGATACATCTAATAATTATTTACATTATGGAATAATCTGCTGTTTATTTTCTTGATGAATTGTTTTGTTTATAAAACGTGAGAAAATAGTGAAAAATGGCCAATTCCTTACAGTCCAAAGCGACGTCTTCAAACATCTAGTTCTAACAATCTAGTTTTGTCCAACCAACAGTCCAAACCCATAGTTTTGATGAGACGGTGGAACCATGAAATATTTGCTATTTTTTCTTTAAAAAGCGATTATTAGATTATTACAATAGTTGCCAGTTAATTTTCAGTTGATTGACTGATTGAATAATTGCCACTATCAGAACTGCTTCATTTGATGTGTTTGGTAACAGTGGTTACGTTTTGTTGAGGTCCATACATGAGGCAAATGATTTCCAACAGTATTAACTATTGAATGAATGCAGCTTTCAGCATATACAGCATAAACTGCTCTGATAATCATCTGTTCACGAGACTGCAGTCTCCAAAACCATTTTGTAAGATAACGGATGGGTCAGTGTGGATGTCGTAAGGTTTCAGGCACACTTTAGTCCCATTATGTTCTTACCTTTTGTCTGAAGCCCGCAGTACTTTAGCAAACACCTCCAGCTCACAGAACTCTCCTCCCAGCTGGCAGAGCCGGCCCTGCTGGTAAAGCTGAGAGACACACAGAGGTGGAGGGATAAGGTGAGCATAGAGAGACTCATTTAGAATAATACAGATGTCAACTCATCCATTTGGAGCACAATATTGACTCTATGGATAATAACTGATCTGATTAATAAGGTGCAGGAGAGGACAGAATGATTCAGCAGAAGGGTACAGAATGTCTCATATGTAACTACAATTGTGCAACTTCTTTCCTATGTTGTTGTTTCTATTACAGGTTTGTTTTAAGAGATGCTTTAAAAATGCTGTCTGCTGTTCAGGAGTTGAACTATAAAAATTTGCTGATGTCAAGCCTGTCATAAAATGTGCTGTGCTGGAAGTAGTTATATTCAGTGGCTCTCGACGGTAGGGTCTTTGGGGTACACGACTAGTCTCAACTGTGTCTTTACTTAATATTGGAGTGATGTGAGACTATGAGAGAAACTGGTTCCCTTGGTCCAAGCCACGGACAAGGTTCCACCTGCTAGGTAATTTATCAGGACAGTTTATTGTGGTCATCAACCTGTAAGCGTTTTTCTAGTGCTGAAATGACAACTCAAGTGCCATTGTGCAGTACATGAAGTTTGTAGTCCATATCATGTTCACAGTTTTTTTTTTATTAACCACACTAGTGGCATGGCTCTATGAATGACAATGTCAGTTGGTTCTCCACTTTGGCCTAGAATGAAATATCTCTTTAAATACTGGATGGGCTGCCATGATACTTTGTACAGACATTCATAGGACCCAGGGTCAAAGTCTACTGAATTTTGCGATCCCAACTTTTTCTCTGTCATCATGATGCTGATCATCATCATATCTTGGCGATTGTTGGATGTATTGCCCTGAAATTTACTAACATTTACATTCCCCCTCAGAATGATTTGTAATAACACATCCTCTGTCATTTCATCTGACATTGCTAGCAGGCTGCTGTTTTAATTTGTTTAGTACTTTGTTTTATTACCAAATATGCTTAAAAGTAATAACATCCCTATCAGTCTCAGCTGTATTTTGGGCTTATAGCAATTTAGCAAAAGATATGCACTACTTTTGTGACACATGGTGTCACCAGCCACTTAATTTAACCTGCCAACGATGAGCTTAACGGAGAGGGCACACCGGTTGCTGGTAATATTTTTGTTGTTGCCAAGTTCAAATAGTTGATAAGTTAATTACTGTTTGTGAAAAGTCATACCAGTTTCAGGCCAGAGGATTCAAATCAAATTTACTTGACAATCAATCTAAATCGAAGCTGGTTTAACTGCTAACCAGAGTGGAACACATGTCAGACTGTACTTGGCTTTGGCGACATCAGTTCCTCTCATAGATGGTAATTCTACCCCACTCACTTGAGAAAGACTAACAAAAGGGTAGACGATAAAGAGGGACAGTGAGAGTATTGTGAGGGGGTGAGCAAGAGTAATATAATGTAATGTAATACAGTGGTATGCAAATGTTTGGAGAACCCCTATTAAAAATTTCTGTTACTGTGAATAGTTAAGTAGTAGAAGATAAACTGATCTCCAAAATGCATAAAGTTAAAGCTTAAACATTCTTTTTCTTTAAACATTTTGAGCAACATTATTTTTGTTTTGTATAACTTCTGAAAAAAGGAAAGGGGCAATGCTTCTCAAATCTCTCTGAGTGCCCAGTGTCTCAGATAATGTTTACCAAAGTGTCAGACCTAAATAAGCTTGTTAGGGCTATGGCTTTTCACAATCATCATTAGGAAAGGCCAAGTGAGGCAAATTTCAAAGCTTTATAAATACTCGTCAAATCTTGTCCCAACAATCAGCAGTCATTGGCTCCTCTAAGAAGCTGCCTAATAGTCCGAAAATTAAAGTAATTGATGACTGCAAAGCACAAGAAGGTTATAAAAAGATAGCAATAATATCATTAAGAAATGGCAGTTAACGGGAATGGTACATGTCTTAAAATTTGAGAGAAAACTGCTGGTAGGATTTCTGGAAAGGCAAATCAAAACCCATGTTTGACTGCAAAGGACCATCAGGAAGATTTAACAAACTCTGGAGTGAGTGGTGCACTGTTCTACTGTGCAGCAACACCTAAACAAATATGATCTTCATGAAAGAGTCATCAGAAGAAAACCTTTCCTATGTTCGCATCAGAGGTTGCATTAAACTTTCTCATTGTCCGTCGTTTTGATGGAGAAGGTTAACATCATTTAATGTTCAAAAACAACTCGATCCTAATAAGATTAAATATATAGAACAAAGTTAGAGATAGTACATTTGCAGATATGTTATTTTTTTTACGCAGTGGAGGGCAGTAAAAACACCATAGCCATTGTGCCTAAACAGGCAAACATGAACAATGCTATCTTACAGAATTAGACAATAACAATTAAAATATGAAGAAACTATTTACATGAGATTAGACTGAATTCGATTGACCTGCTGTATTCTACCCTGAACTCAAACCTTCCTCCTGGTCTGCGTGGACGTTACAGGCAACCTGCTTTACCATTGCCATGCTCTGGCTGACAACCCCTGAAGCTTTGATGTGGCTGTGGCTACTTTTGTGATCATTCAATGCTGATTTCTTCATTGCTGTGCACTCTTGGACAAATCTGTTACGCATGTTAAATTTCTACAGACATCACAGAAACACACCTCCAAACCCACAACAGTCAGAGGCACAAGATGAAGTATTGTCAGTCCTCTGACCTAGACATCATTGAAAATCTAAATTAATCGCATATATATTGTACTTGCTATGAGAAGCATTTACAAATATTTCAATTCAAATAGATTTTGGTAGATGAGTGACTCAATGAATGGACATTATAAACTTTAACTGTGATTTAAATTGAGTTGGTTAGACTTACTCAGCCTGTGTCTGAATGCCTGTTCGTGTGTGGCTTGATGAGACTGGTTGCTCAAAGTAGCATCAGGGGCTGTGCTTGGTCTGACCTCCAAGCTTGCTTGTGCTTTGCGTTGAGGTGATATTTCAGGCTTGAAGTACAGTGGTACAAAAAGTCTTTACCGTGCTCCAATCAACAATTTTTTTGAAATGTAAATTTTTCAATCACCGGACCAAGCAATGTTTTGTGATCTGCTTCCATCACGTTGACATATGTGACATATGGGGGTCAAGGGGCATCATAGAGCATGATTTGCGTTAATTTTGCCATGTTGATTTTTCCAGAATTAATTAATCAAAATCAATGCACTATTTTGACAACCACACTTTAAATATTAAAGAAATGAGTAATCTTTAACTTTATGCCTTTTGGAAATCAGGTCATCTTTTACCTGTACTTTGACCAGGGGCACCCAAAATTTTGCGCTACAGTTAAAGCTTCAATTCAGTCTGAACAGTGATGGCCAGTGACTAACTTGTGACAACAGTCTCACACAAATCATATTCATTGCTTTGACCAGGCCTGTAAACACTGGTATGGCATTCAAAAGTACTTTCGATTCATACTGGGTTCCACCACTTACTGATAAATCCAGGTACATCTCTCTCTCTCTCATCAATCTCTCTTTCACCTTTGTAAATAAGTGTGGAGAGGAGAGGGAATGTGGTGATGCCCTCCAGTTGTCTGGAGTTGTTGTTTTTTTTCTTTATTTGGTTGCTGCCAAAATCCAGTGTTGGTGAAAAGTACCCCATGCTACAGTACCATGGCACTGCGTCATAAAAACAGTTTGTCATCTGGTTGACTACAAGTTCAACCTGTTCCACAGTGGATGACATCCACAGCATCTCTGTATCACAGATACAACCTGATGATGACTGACTTCATGTCAACAAACTTTAATGTTACATTAACTAGCTTACTACAGCCTACAGACTCAATGGATCACATTTATTGAAAAGCAAAGGGATTTTTACACTTCTCATACACATAGATTGAGTGTAATTATGTTACTCAGGTCCTTACACAAATTCAGGATTAATGATATTTACGGTTTATATTGTTTTAGATTATAAATCCCCAGTTATGTGTACATGTACAAGGAATTTGACTTTTCTGTTCTCTTCGCTTGAAAGTGTACTTAAACAGAAGTAGACTTACAACGGGGTAAACATAAGCATTTGACAGCATACACTGTATATATAGTGTGCATGGATTGTGTTGGCAAATGATATTTACATGATAATAATGGTGTGTATTTAAAGAATGAGAGTATGTAATAATATAATAATGTATTATTTACAGGTGAGTGTTTTTTGCTGGGTTATTGCACAGCATAAATGTTCATCAGAGTACAGAGATTTATTGTTTTTATACATTTATATCTTTATATTTGTAAATTTCCCCACTGTGGGACGAATAAAGGTTTATCTTATCTTATATTATATTATATATTTATAACTATATGTCGATATAGTTATAACTATGTAAAATATATATTTTCAATATTTTCTCACAGCATTGCATGTGGGCCACCATATAAAGAAACTCATAAAAATGTAAAGAGAGAAACATTTACAGAAATTTTAATTCAGTGGTTAAAAACTAAAATGAGAAAACAATAACAGACGTGTGTTTTCGTGTCTGGTTAAGGAGGAATGTCTATGCAACCAGAGCTGCCAGTTTACATCATAAATCAGCATTAATCCAGTGAGCAGATCCTATTGTATATAACCTTATGGGCCTTATAGTCATCCTGTGGCTGAGGGAACGAATGCCATATCTGAAAGGCAAGCGGTATTCATGACTTCAGTATTTCTAAAATCCTGCAGAGGTGTTTTCAATGTGGCATTTAACTGAATGTCGTGGTGAACAAAAAAGATTGTTTGCAGTTACGGTATTTCAACATATAGCTGTTTTGTTTATGCTGTGTATGGCAAATTTACAGCTGACTACTCAATAATGTCTGTTTAAACAGGCATCTCTGCCTGTATAATAAAGGACACTTTAAGCCAAAACAGATTTTTGCCAACAACAAACCCACAAAACACTGTCAGTTACATGACAACACTGACACAATTCATTGATACGGTCACTGATGTAATTAGCTATAGGATCAATGCCGTGTATGGCTTCTTATTCGACAAACGGTCATTCTACAGATATAGCATACTAGCTACCTTGCATTTTAAGAAAATGTAAGGCGGGCTAGGTTAACGGTTAGTTAGCTACACCCCAAAAGACCAGTTTTTTGTCCTCATGGCCAGCGTAACGTTATGGAAATTTTGCTAACGTTAACGTTAGCAGTAATGTTAGCAGCTGATTACACGAACTCGTACAGTCCAGTGGCTGCCAGATATAGCTGAGCCTCTTGGCTGGCAAACCTTACCTTATAATAGACATCGAACTGTATATTTTCTGGGAGCGAGCGTATGTCCCTTCTTGATCGGCTGTAATTGTCCACAACAGCCGAGATAGCGGTGTTGTACAGTGTTTCTGGGATCCATTCGAGCTCCACAGCAGCCATGTTGTTTTCCCTCTCCAAAAAAACCCCAGCAGCTACAGCCCTCCCCAACTCTCCCTACATTCGCTACCTTACTGCGATTAATGCACTTCCTCCGCGAGTCCTCATATAACATTCACTTTAAAGGGGGCCTATAAATAATCGTGCTACCGCTGAGTTATCACTACAATTCTAAAACCGCTGCTTCATTTTCATTTTTCTCCTTCATCTCCAATTATTCGTCGACCCTACAGCAGTTCCGTGCCCCCGTCCCGACGCACACACTCACTGACGCTGACGCAGTGACGTCATTGTGCAGTCCATGCAAAAATCCCTCTTTTCAAAGAAAACTCACATTTTGCAAGAATGACGATGATGCTTAGAATTTACATTTACAAATGGAAATACCTGGTCACACTATTTACTCTCTAACCGTTGTTTTGTTTTGTTTTTAAATGGTGTGTGTGTGTGTTATTAAACTTATTAAATATTAACTGGTACATTGACAAGACAATGTATTGTCTTAAGCAGAGCAATGCTTCCAAATATAGACCGTGTGTTTTGAGTTTTGATTGACTGATTTCTTCTGATAATTCAGCCTCATCATGGCCTGCTTTGCCTGCACTTGCCCTTCTTTGGTCCTCATGTTAAGATAAGATAAGATACTCCTTTATTAGTCCCACAATGGGGAAATTTCCAGTGTACAGCAGCAAATAGGATAGCGGAATAAAAGGGAACATTACTAAAGTAGCAGTAGATAAATAGTAAATAAGCAATATGAAGTATAAAAACTACTAACAATTTAAGTACAATAAAAAGTATTAAAAATTTAGCTTGAAGAAATATAAAAGTATAACAATTTAAACACGGCTAAAGAGTATTAACAAATTAACAAGAGAAATATATGAAATATGGCAACAAACTACAGACTTTAAATACAAAATTTTGTATCCAGAATCAACTATAGGCCCTCTGTTGAGCTCAACATTTCCACTAATACACTAATGTGGATGTGACCACCATCAAATTAAAGTTGGAAGTCGTTTAACTCTCCTAATCATGATTTGATTTCAAATGTAATTAATATACCACTGTTTAAAATGCTCTTAAACTATTTTGTATGTACATATTCCTAATAACTGTGTACACATTTCTGGAGTCAGTTTCGCTTAAAATCGCTGCTGGAGACCAACCGCTAGAGGACGACAGCTGCATTGGTGCTGCCACGTCCACTAACTAGAAGAAGACAGAGTTTGACGTCAGCACGTTTGAGCATGCCTACTACGCTTGAACATAAACAAAGGCAGGACGTCGCGCTGCAATTAACTCTACTCTCTTGTAATTGTATATGCTAACTGTACCGAAAAATTGGAGAGCAACTTATTTCTGGAGCCATGGAAAACGCATTACTGATGCGAGTGAGTGTTTTCACCGACCAAGGAGGCAGGAAATACATGGAAGATGTGACTGAGGTCATAGTCGAGCCCGAGCCGGGAGAAGACGAGCCGACGTTGGGTGAGCCAGAAGACAGCAGTGGGGGAGAGTGTACGGTCAGCTCTCCGGCTGTGGACACGCATCCAGACCGGACCGGTGAAGCCATGGCGTCCCCGCATGTTTCAGATGCATCATGCGAACCTGTACGAACGGAAGGCCAAAGTGAATCAGTGGAAACGTCTTCACGGGGAGGTCAGAGCCCGCCACGAGCCGAGCCGAGCACCGCCAGTCGTTCCCGCCGTTCCGTGGCGTTTTTCGCGGTGTTTGACGGACACGGGGGTCGCGAGGCTGCGCAGTTTGCCCGAGACTATTTGTGGGAGTTCATGAAGAAGCAGCGGGGCTTCTGGTCGGACTGTGACCGGGAGGTCTGCTCCGCTATACGGAAAGGATTCGTAGCCTGTCACCACGCTATGTGGAAAAAGCTCCGTAAGTTTCCAATACTCAAGTTCTGTAATTATGAGCTGCCATTAGGGACAGTTTGACCCCATGTCTGCCTCTCTGTTTGAGGAGCAAGAACATCAAGACAAACCACTGGATTAGACCGTAGTCTGTGGCCTAACGTTACACCCTGAAACTTCATGGGACGCGGCGCACTGTTGGCTTAAATAAAATTACCAGAGGATTCTATGGAGTCAGTGAAGTCATGCTCCTTGGGCATTAAATTGTCACAAAGGTCAACCTTAACGCATGGAAATATATTTAGTATTTACTATTGTTTTGATATTTAAACACAAAATGATTTATGTGGCTAGCAGTTTTAGCAACCAAAGGCAGCGGAGCTAACAGCCACCGGTTCACTTAAACAAAGCGAACACACACAGCCGGTTACCAATTCACAAGTATGGTCGAAAGTTATTTTCTGGATAGTAGTCGGCTAGTATTTTAGTATTTTGGGCTCACTCCACTTGTGTTATCGAATATTTAACTGTATTTACATATTTCGTCCTTACCCATTACAAACCTACTGATTCACCAAGCAGGCAGTGTGTGCTCTGCATACAGACACCGGCAGTCTGCTCAGGTGTCTGCCTGGATATGCCTGGACATGCTGGCTGTTTTACAGCTGGGGTTCACACTCACTGTCTGTAAACAGCATGTGAGACTTTGATTATATTGGAAAGACTTGCTCCAGGACAATCTGTGTCCCATGAAGTGGACTTAAGGTTACAGTGTTGTTGTCCAGCTCAGTACATCAAAGGATTCCTGATGGAGATTAGCAATATATAGACACAAAGTCATTTTTAGAGCATTTGTTTTCTGCCTATCATTTTGCTGATCTGTTAAACGCACAGTTCAGTGTACTATAACCCTAACTCAGGGATCATTACATTATTACAACACGATTAAACAACAACAGTTTATAAGCACTAAATGGATATATCCAAATGAATATATTAATTTTCTCTTTTTCAACTTCTCAGCTGAATGGCCAAAGACACTTACAGGCCTTCCTAGCACATCGGGCACCACAGCCAGTGTAGTGGTCATCCGAGGAAACCGCATGTATGTGGCCCACGTTGGGGACTCTGCAGTGGTTCTAGGGGTCCAGGATGACCCCTCAGTCCCATTCATCAGGGCTGTGGAAGTCACACAAGACCACAAACCTGAACTACCCAGAGAGAGGGAGCGTATTGAAGGTCTGGGAGGGAGGTAAGGCCTAACCCACAAGAAACCTTACGTCTGCATTGCATGTAAATATAGTGTTAAGTTTAATAATGCTGTCTGATGTAGCATGCTTCTTGCTTACTTTGAGTATTTTTGCAGCCTGGCCAGCGTGTTATTGCTCAGAACATAAATCATAGCTCTCCAAATCTTTTCAGTTGGAGATTCCTGCGAAAACTCTTTGTGATTTAGCTGCAACAGGGACCCAAATTAAATCCAATGGATATAACAGTTTATTGTCATGACTCAGCACCCCCATCACCCCCTATCTATGACAAAGAAGCAGTTGTACCCAAGAAGCATCACTTTGCACAATAGCAGATCAAAATGTTATCTACATCAAAGGATAATGTCTTTTATACTATCTGTGGCATGTCTACTGATAAGATGTTGTGGTAGTGATAGGCTCCTGAATGCAACAACCAAACTCCACAACTTTGAGTGGGATTTATAATCGTGCGTTAAGTGGTTATGGCATTGCAATGGACCCTACACATATATTATCATACACACCATCAAAAATGTCTTGAGAGAGTTGT
This sequence comes from Holacanthus passer, assembly GCA_025331565.1. Taxonomy (NCBI): domain Eukaryota; kingdom Metazoa; phylum Chordata; class Actinopteri; family Pomacanthidae; genus Holacanthus; species Holacanthus passer. Next base: position 999,288 of record JAFREQ010000072.1, on the reverse strand, counting down.
ACCAACCAGGATTAACTTTGGTTGCAAGGTTAATTCACCTTCATTTACCCAGTTTTTAACCAAACTGATTTAAACCTTTGTGTGAAAGATCACCTTTATTTAAAAGGGTAAGTGGACAATGCTTTCAAAATAAACCAGGTTGAACCAGTGTCTCTAAAATGGTTTGAACAAAAAGTGAACATTGCAGTCTTAATGAAGGTGGGATAATGTATTAGATTGCATAAGCTTTAGCTCAGTGTACTTTATAGACTGACTGCTGAGTGGAGTCCTTGTTTTTGCAACCCACCCATAATGTCTGTAAGTGGCTTTATGAAATTTGTGGATACTTTGCTTAAAGTAAGTAGGAGCCTCTCTCTTCTCTCCCTTCCTCTATTGGCTCTCAGTGTGATCAAGAAATCTGGAGTGAATCGGGTGGTCTGGAAGAGGCCAAGGCTTAGTCACAACGGCCCAGTCCGTCGGAGCACTGTCATTGACCAGATACCATTCTTGGCGGTAGCCCGAGCTCTAGGTAAGCAAAGCAACAATCACTGTAATTTCACTGAATAACCTGTTAGGAAGGTAACATGAATGAATGACTAGAATTATATTATTATTTTTGTCTGGCCGTGAAAACCCATCTAAATTAAAAATCCATAAAACCCTCACTTCAGTAAAAGCATGCTTATAAGAAGGAGCTATTGTTATCATGTGAGATGTAGAGAGATTTTGGTCCCCAAAAAGACCCTTGATCTTCAGTCCAGTTGTCATGACTAGTCAGTGAGAGAAAAAATAGCCCCTTAATTACTAATTTATTTGCATTCATGAAGAATTAAGTTAGAGCTTTCTGTGGCTTTTGTGCAAAATTTTTAGATAAGGGGAAGAGAGTGAGGGCAGACCTTGCTAACAAGTTTTACAGGATAAATTGGACCCCTTCAGCCAGTTATAATGAAGAGTGTTTGTTCAGAGCAATGGTGCATTCAGCTGCGTTTCTCTTCTCTGCAACAGGTGATTTGTGGAGCTATGACTTCTACAGTGGGGAGTTTGTGGTTTCTCCTGAGCCAGACACTAGTGTGGTTATCCTTGACCCCAGAAAACATCGCTACATCATCCTGGGCAGCGATGGTTTGTGGAACATGGTGCCACCTCAAGAGGCTATCTCTATGTGCCAGAACAATGATGAGGCAATGGTAAGTGGAGTGCAGCATTTCAAGGACTTGTTTCTGTAAAGTGTAGGTTACTCTGTAGCAGTTATCATTTTGGATCATTATACAAGTAGACGAACGGTTTCCTTTCCTACCTGCATGAATCAAACATGATCAAAAGGCCCTATAATGGTACTTGTGTTCCAGTGTAATAACAGCCTTCCATTCTACAGGCACCGTGTGGGGCATCAAGTGCCCGGCAGCTGGTCAGTCATGCTCTGCTGCGGTGGCGCCAGCGCATGTTGCGTGCTGACAATACCAGTGCCATTGTAATCGCCCTGCAGGAGCCTGGGACCTCCCAGAACACCCTGCACCATGAGGAGGTGCTGCTTGACTTAGCCAAGGTGTCCCAATCTCCTCCCACCTCCATATCCCGTGCTGACACTCCTCTCCTTCAGGTGAGGACAGGATGACAACAAACCCACCAAAACCAAACCACACACACTTTTTTTTTTTTTTGAAAAAGAATGCACCCAAATATTCCCAAATAATGCACCACGATGTGAGACATTGAGGCATTATTGGAGAGTGTAACAAAATCTGGGCCTGTACCTTTTAATTTTAAGGGTCAGGTTTCATTTTATTTTAAACAGAAAGTTGCGAAAGTGTTGAATTCCCATACAGTCAATGTCTGACTAAGGTTTGTTACTGAAGAATTGTGTTTTCAATATACCCATGACTGACATTGTGTTTCACTTAAAAACTTTCTTTTGCATGGTTTTCGTTTAGCTAGCAACACGTCTCTCCTATAGGTGTTACTTGATAAATCATTTCACAATAGTCTTTAGAATTGATTAGAAAGCATAGATGAACTGTAACAAAGGAGCATTAATTAATGAAGCATCAGAAAATTCAGATGATTGGCCAGAAATTTTATTAACACACTGTGAAAATATTAAGAGTTATAAGTGAATTATTTATAAGTGCTGACATTTGTCCTGTTTTTTTTTTTTTTTTTTAAACCTGTTCTCCTGCAGCGCCCTCCAGAAGAAGACTCGCCCTCTGCCATGTGTGAGCTCCTCCCTGCCTTGGAGCGACGGGATGGACTATCAGGAAGCAACAGCCTATACCACATGAATCTGCCTGACCCGTTCACTCTGACTCCACTGTGTCCAAACAGTAGTACTGAGTTGCCCAGTCAGTCCACTCCCATTGACAGGACAGTTGGCAGCAGGACGCCCAACAGCAAAAGAACTACTGATGGATCATCATCACCATCATCGGGTCAGTCGGCTAAGAAAGCATGGCGCAGGACTGCCAACAGGCTGCCGCTAGTCCAACACAACACAGACAAGAAACAGGAGTCCAATAACGTCTCCCCCATTCTGCAGCAGCACAACAAGACCACAGTGTGTGTGTGCTGAAACACACACAGACACATCAACATGCTGCCTCCCACTGTCAACCTCGTCTCCAGTGGTTTTTCTGTTCCATATGTTTGCTACTCTCCTGCACATTCTCACAGTAAAAACCAGTCTTGCTCTGGAGGTTGTGAAAAGACCTGTGTTCTTGCTCAGCACCAATACATACTTATTTGAAACCATAAGGGTTTTTTGGAAGAGTGCTCACTTTCATAAGACATTTTGTGTCTTCATTTTAAAATACCGGTTCTTGTCTTCTTCAGAATCAAATTTTTTGATTTGCGTCTTACTTCAGCTCTTTCTGGTAACAGTTTTGAGAAATGAATATAACTAATGATTCTGGTGTGAATATTATGCATTTTATAGGTAAGTATTGAAAAATAAGTCAAACTGTTCATTTAAAACAAATATATATATTTTTTATACATTCTTTTATTGTACAATGATAAAACATGAAAATTTAGATGAGCTCCACCACGGATTTCATCTCTTCCTCACTCTCCATATACCATTGTGTGCACACCCTGTGTTTGAACATATTTATGTATTTGATTCTTAACATTTTACTTTATCACTGGAGATTTGTCTTGAATATAAACTGAAGGTGCTGCTACAGTCACAAACTATAAGCTACTACATTGTGTATATTGATATATGAATATATAATGTGTGTTGGTAGCATTTTTTTCTTTGATGGTATTTATATGCCATAACACATCTGCCCGGTGAGGTTTCAATTAATGGAGAGTGTTTTCAAGTTTTAATTGCACAATGCATTTGAAGGGATAGCTCCACTCTTTTAATCATCTTGCATTGTAATTTGTAATGAAGCATTACAGTTGAGTTTTTTTTTTTGGTGTCTTGACTTCCTTTGAGCCTGCTCCACCCATTCATTCATCAGTTAGTGATTTTCTAAGTTTCCGAGAATTGCCTTTCAACAGCCCTCTGCTTTGCTGAAGCTTTTGCAGAGGTTGTTGTGTCTGTCTTTACAATGATAGATTTCTCCCTCTGTGTTTGCTGAACGTCCAGGTGGCTCTAAAACAAAGACTTCCTTTGGTTCTGAGGGACCAACACAAAACCTGATGTTTACGAACAATGTTAATGGACAGTTTGTGCTGCCAGACTTCCACTGTGGCTGCACTGGAGGTATCAGTGATGTCATGTTGTCTATTTTTGGCTATACATCTGCGAGAATAAGAAAAGGTGCTCCATCACAAGCATGTTGGTCCCTACAGACAGGGGACTGTCTCGCACCATCAGTCCATCCTGCTACCTTGTTTTGTCTTATTTGCTACAAGACAATAATAATTGAGGCTGATTGGGAGGTTTCCTTAGCATTCTCCTTTAACAAGCCATTGTCCCTCCATGCTGCAGCTGCAGTTGTATTGTTACTGATGTATGCACAAGGCTCATTTGTGAGTAAATACACTCTGCATGGACTTTCTAAGAGAATATGTTTGCACTATTATGGTGACCTTAATTGTCTTTGAGAAGGGAGTTGTTTTTGTCATGAAAATGAAAATGAAGATGATGCAGCTAGGAATGGATGACATGATTTGAGTAAAAAATAAAATTCAGCAAATGGTGGATGTTTGAGGACAAAAATATTTGTCATTTTAACAAATACAAGGGAATCACCATTAAATTGAGTAGAGTTTGAAGAACATGGCTGTGCCCTCTTTTGCCCTTTTTGTTACATGGCAGACAGTGTGTGATTCAGATGAGAAATTTTCACTTCAAGAGAAATAATGGATGAGGCTGATGTCTCAATCTTTGTAAACCCTTGTTACATGATGATGTATTTTCACTGAGCTAAGTGCAATTTCTAACAGGAATTTGTAGCATGAATTGGTTTTAAAAATGTGTATTGTTGATTGACAATGTTGGAGAAATGATAATGTTCATGTTTGACACATTCTCTCTGCAAATACAGTCCAGTACTTGGCTCCGGATCCCTGTATGATTTTTATATACTATATTTGAGTAGTCTGCTTATTTACTCTGTTGGAAAATGACATCCCTGATTCAGATGGCTGTGCTAACAGATTAAAATGCATGTGTACAGTGTAAATGTGAAAAACACTTATCTGGAAATGAAGCTATTTAAATAAAAAGCTCTCTCATATAAGGTAATTACTATGCTTTCCAAGTAGATAGTGACTTATTTTGTATTGTTAATGCACTCTGCGTGTTTGGTAGCCCACAATGGTCTAATGCTGAGGACATCACTTTAAATTTTAGTGGCTTTGTTTAAATACACAAAGTTGCACTTTTGAGTTCAAAAATGTGTTGTATTTTGATTCTGCCCTCTCATTTGACACCCCTAAATCTACTTTTTAGTTCACTATCGCACCTTACAAAAATGTGTTCCCCTTCTCTCCTTTTTCATTCTTATTTTTGATTTTGATATGTTTGCCCAACTTTATGCTATTTACAGTCCTGTACCAAAAAAGGGATCTTTATATCAAGGTAACACAGGCATGAAACTGGGGTATAACAAATTGGACTGGTCCTTAAAAGCCAGGACCTATGCAGATTTTTACTAACATGCCTTTTGTTGTGTTTTTGACAAACATTAAGTTCAACCATGGCTTCAACCGGCCACACCAAGCATTCAAAATAAAGTGTAAGTACTGACAGTTGTCACATGTATTGGTATCGTTACACACCCAGTACAAGCCTGCCGAGTAAAGACTGTATTGCTCAAGAGGATATTTAGAAAATTTCAACGTGTCCCAACACGTTCCCTAGTGGTTCATAAGGATTTTATTTTGAAAGCAATTGAAGGAAGTCGTAATGTTAAATATGGCTAACTTCCTGTTAAGTTCTCGTATGTGATTTTCGAGAGCGGGAAGACTCATGGCAGGAAAACGCTAAAGGGAACCGAAACAGCGTATGTTCTCCACATTAGTTTTTTGTACTGTCCGACCAGTGTCAACAGTATGTGTCCACAATATGGACACAACAATCAACCAACGTAGCTGTGGAAAAAATTAGCATTAGCATTAGCTCCTGCTAGGTAGTGAGTGCTAGCTAACAAGTGTCTGTCTCTCAAGTCTCAGGTAAGTGAAACCTTCAGACCTAGACAGAAAAGAGTGAACAATAACGTTTGTTTTACTGTGTGTTAGCTGTGTGTTAACGATGCAGTTCGTAGGCTGTAACTAACACGGGCTTTACTCACATTACGCTGGATATGTCTGTAATATTTAACTAATATCAGATTAAGGATAAACATTTTCCCATGAAGCAGGGACAGAGGAACATGGCTGCATCCTCAGTGCAGTACACCATTGGAGGGGTGAAGATCCACTTCCCATGCAAAGCATACCCATCCCAGCTGGCCATGATGAATTCAGTGAGTAACATCCTCATCACTTGACTAAGTAGACTAACACAGCATATGGGTCTATAAAAATGTATAGATAATAATTTGGTTGTCACACATTAATAATGAGATAATAAGACATTTATAAATCTGAATTAGACGTATGTAGTAATGAAGTCATTCACACAGTTGTGGGACACATTTGTGTCAGCTTTGGTTTCAGCCATCTTATACAGTATATTTGTTAAAAGGCCTTTTGCTTGTCATTTTAACCATAAAGAAACAAGTGAATAATAATTTTATCCATCCACCCTTTCACCCTTTGTCTTACCTGCTTATGCTAGAGCTTGTCACCGCTTACAGAGAATTAAAAGCAATTTAGTCTTTTCAGTTCATCTAACTCCAGACAGGAGTAGAACATGTAACCTCCTCACGGAAAAGCCCCAGGTTGGTCTATTATTGTCAAAGTAGATCTAAAATCATTTATCTCTATGTAGTGGCACAGGCTGATGCAGAATGATAGATAGATAGATGTACTTTATTTGTCCCAAACTGGGAAACCTGCGTTAAACACCTACATAAAGGGGCGGTAGATAGGTAAGTAGATACAGTATATTTGTCTGATTGTTCTACAATTCTACAATTTCATTTAGCAGACGCTTTTATCCAAAGCAATGTGCATTCACACACCGATGGAACAGCCATCGGGAGCAATTTGGCGTTCAGTATCTTGTCCAAGGACACATAGACTACAGGCCAGGTATTGAACCACCAACCTGGTGGACAACCGCTCTACCTCCTGAGCTACAGCCACCCCATATTATCATATACGTGATTGTTCATTGGTGATTTGTACAAGCAATCGGTTTATGCTTTGTTTATGCTGTGTCTTTATAATAGTTCATGGAAAAGGTACAAATACCCTCAGAATGTAACAAAACTACCAGCACCTGAAGCTGTGAATTATTCTATGTGGATTTGACATTGAGTGGTTGTGTTTACAGTTTTGTTTGAAACTTTCTGAACAGTGCATTGAAGGTAGCTGATAGTGTACCTTGTCCGCAGATTGTACGTGGCCTCAACTATGGGCAGCACTGTTTACTGGAGAGTCCCACAGGAAGTGGAAAAAGCTTGGCCTTGCTCTGCTCAGCCCTGGGCTGGCAACAGGCTCAGTTTGGTAAGTCTGCTCTGACTGAGACCAAAAAACAAGTGTGCAAAGTTAAAGTGTGAAGTTAAGCTGGATGATAATTTTTTTTAGTGTCTATATAGTGATGTGAGACTAAAAAACACTTGAATCTTTGTTGTTGAAATGGCCTGGCATGTTAACTGTTTGTTCTTAAGATAAGATAAACCTTTATTCGTCCCACAGTGGGGAAATTCACAAATATCACAATATCATAATATCCACATTACAATTTTTTTCTCACTGTTTTCATGTTTGTAAATAGCTTCTTTTTCTATGCTGCCTACCCCATGTACCAACTGAGAGTCAATTTCACTGATAGTTATATCTGTGTTTCATTGTGTAATGACAGCTAAACTGCAAGAAGGAGCAAGCCCTGTGGAGGACAAGAACCAGTCAGATAAAAAGTGTGGAGACTATAAAAAGTCAGATACCACCACCCCCTGTCAGTGTGTGTGCCATAGCAGAGCCAACAGGACCACAGCTACAACAGAAACCAACCCTTCTGTTGTGGACCTCACTGTGTCACCCTGCAAAGAGACGGCACAGCCGCCACCTCCAGCACCTGGACATAGTAAGTGTCTTTCTGTCCTTCATTTTTGCTACTGAAACATGCATAACTGATCTTTTTGCCTGCACAGCGGTAGTAATTTCAAATAAATAGACATGAATTTATTTTGTGTTGATTATGTTTTACCAGATCTGCACAAATTTACATGTAAACAAAGGTACTTATAATATCATATAAAGAATATAAATATAAAACTATTTTGTGTTTTATAATTATAGCTAAGTTTTTAATCAATTTGTGGATATTTCTCCATGTTTTGACATTAAATCCTAATTACATCCTCTGCGATTCCCTGATGTGAAACAAACAAACACACAAACAAAACAACATGAAACAGTCTGTGGTGGGTATGCTGTTTATAGGCTGTGTATATTAATGTCACACTGTGTCTGTTCCTGTGTTGTTGATATTGATGTACAAAGTCAAAAGTGAGTGAGCAGAACAGAACAGAACAGAACCAGAAAAAGCTGGACTCCCCGGTGTTGGATTTTTATCTCTCCTGTGTCTTTGGTATTTAGCAGCTGCTTTCAGTCTTACCGCTGTCTTCAGTCTTACCATCAAATTTGGAACACAGAGTTTTAATACACACCATGATGCAGAATCAATGACGTTATCCCACTAAGATAAATTTAAACATCCACAAATTTCATGAAATTCAATTCAGTCCTTTCTTAAGGTAGTATTCAGTATTGTAGTCGTTCACAACCTTTTTCTTTTTTTCAGACATACTCCCACAACCTTGTCAGAAGTCACCAAGCCTCATTCTACAAATGTGTTCATTTGAATTGATTTTAAACTGGATGTTTTTTAGCACTATTAACTGTGTAGAAGTTTATATTGAGTGTTATTTTGATACAATTGACCTGTCAGTGTTTGGGTTGGTTTGGTCAAGTTTGCATTTGTACTACTAGTGGCAGAACCTGGGTGTTTCAGCTCATTAGTTTTAGGTATCTAATTTAACCAATTATCATTACTTTTAGCTAACTGTTTAGACTTCTCACTGCTTCTTTGCCGAACTGCTTTTCATGCACTCTCAATTACAACAAATGGTGTTCAGGTGTTAACAGCTGACTCAACATATCTATTTGTATATCCCCCCAATCTTGCCAGGTTAGTGCGGTCATTAAGTGGAGCATGGAAGAGCATCTTGATAGTTTTGACATCCTAGGAGTGACTACCAGCTGCAGCTGTTTTTTGCACTGTATCTTTGCTTTCATTTTTTCATTTTTTGTCTTTTAGCAGGTCAACATACTGACAAATTTGCCAAAGCAGGTGTTTGGACTGAAACTTAAAAGAATCACAAGATGTAAAGGAAAAAGTCAGAGATTCTAAAAGCACTGGAAGAGGCTGAATTTGTTATTTTATTTAAAAGAAGGACACGTCAGTGCATTGTAGTAGCAATTTTATTTTTATCATTGTCCATCCTTGGCATAAACATTGTTGAGTCAGTGCTGTGACACCTCAAGTTTAATTCAATTAATCAATGAATTGTTACTCCATTACTCAGCAAGTAATCCATTTGAAATTACATGTTACAATTTCTTAAAAGATCTAAGACATTTACATGTTGGTATAGCAATGAGCCAGTGTTGCAGAAGCAAGTGAGCAGGACATCAGAGCTAAAAATGTCTTGATATTTTGGATTTTTTTCTTTTATCTTTGTCTTTACATTTCCACACCTAAGTTATGTCACTGTATATAATCCAAACATTATTTATGTATTGCACTTACTGTGTTTCAGTGCCGTTACCAGAGGAGTCGCAGCCCAAAAGACAGACTATAGCCTCTCGTCTGTCTGAGAAGTTCCAGGCTTCCCTCACCTCTGACCACGAGAAAGATGACGACTTCCAGTCAGATAGGAAGCGCATTCGCACTGCTGAGCACAAGGTAGTCGTAGATGCTTTATATATACTGTTGTACAGTTATACTGAATTTACTGTTTATTAAGTTTAAATGGTAAATACAGTATGTACATTTTTTTTCTTATGACATTAAAGAAAGGAATACCAATATCTGCATTGGTTGGATGGGATAGTTACATTGTTGTAACTAGCAGTTACTGGCAGAATGTGTTGCCTATGATAACTATGTTACTGAGATACAGGTGAATCAATATGCAATACACAATTACTGCTCGACATTCATATACAGCACACTGCATGTCAGTGTAAATGAAGAAGAAAAGAAAAGATGAATTGGTACCAGTTTCTTGGTAATAGTCTTTATGACAATGTAATATGATAGAATATATTAATAATATATTTCTGAATAGATTATGTCCTGTACTGAGGTAAAAGCCAGTACCAGTTTCTCAACTATGACTTGGTCATCTGCTAATTCTTCATCAGCAGTTGGCAAGAGTGCAATGAGTGAATAACCAAAAACGCATTCCATATTCAAAGTCTAAAAATCTTTGTTTCACAAGCCAAAAAGCCAATGTCAAAGAAGTGAAATCACATGGTAATGTATTGCTTCTTCACTATACTGTACTGGTAGATTGATTGCCTAATTAGCAAACTTAATTCTTTACATTGTAAAATTAGTACTTTATTTATGTTAGTGACACACCATTTTATGTTGAGGGGAGGTGTGAGGTGGATGCTATGCATGGAAAACATGCTCTCATTAAACTTATCAAATTGAACAAATGATCTCATACAATTCTCTTAAATCTTTAGTCAAAATCAATCAAGACCCTCCTCTGTGTCTTTCTCAGTAGTTTTCATAGTCTCCTTTGTAGTTGCTGATTCATCAGTTTCATTTATTACCCTCCTGTTAGTTAACCACACTTTATAAATATGAAATGACATTATTCTTCAGGTGTTTGAGAAATGTTTTTTGCAACACATTATAGAAATGTTGAGTCATGTTCAGCTTAGCGAAGTTACGTTTCTGTTTGTTCCTCAGAGTCGTAAAAGGCAGCGTCTGGAGCAAGGAGTGGTATTCATAGATGATGAGGTGGGACTGGAAAATGAGCCATCAGGTCCTCAGAGTTGGACAACAGAGTCAAACAGTCAGGTGGCTGGGTTTTCCTCATCATGCTGTGTGAGTACACTCCAGACATACATAGATGCTAAGTTACATGAGTAATATGGCTTTACTGATACATGTAGGGAATGTCATCCATTTCACAATACATTTTGACATGTAACAGTAGGAAAAGCACATGTCTAAATAATAAAATGGATGATGGCAAAAGTCCACCTAGTTGCTTTATTTCAGAGTCCTGCTATTATGCATATTGGCTTACTGTCACACTGTCATAGCTTACTGGGACACTTGAATAGAACACAGCTGTCATTAATGTTATTTAAAGATGGCTGTGTTCTTTTCTTATTATGACAAGTCAAAATGTCTGGTGTGAAAGGGTTTATGTTTTAAAATCGGCTAGTCACTGTGGGCCACCTTTGATGTGACTGATGTGATGCAGAGTCTGTTGATTACCTGTGTGGTGTACAGTTGATGATTGCTACAATGATTATGATGTGTAGGCTATTGTTAAACTTCATATCAACAGCAGGCACAACACTAGTAGCATCAGTAGTAGTAGAAAAACATACAAAAACATGAGGACTAGGACAGGGTCAACAGTTAAGACAGAGATACAGTTCATCAAGCAGGGATGTGGACATCACTTTTACAGGTATGTCTCCATTCGTTCCAGACAGAGAAATGAATCCTCAATAGTAAAGGCCATTATTGCTGACATTATTGATTTAGTAATTATTATTAATTCATTTAAAGGGCAAAATACATGGACAGTCCCAAAATATGTAGTAGCCTACTGTTCTGATCCACACGCCCTCCAGGGGTTAGGGTTAGATACTGTTCCCAGTATCTAGAGGGTTAGGGTTAGGGTTAGGCTTTGCCTGCAGTGACCTATCAAAATGTCATGTTGTGAAAAAGGTCCATTGTGTATGCTGGCTCGCTGGTACAGTTTATGGTTTTAGACATTTAGGCACGGAGCCATACTTATTGTTATTAGTTAAACATGGTTTTCTTTTGCAATGAGATGTCAAAATGTCTGTAGTGAAAAAGGTCTGTGTGTTCTATCAGTGTCATAAATGGCCCTCAGAAACACAGACTGGTTAACCCTCTTGTGGATAATGCTGGTATAGTAGATTCTAGCTAATGTTGGACCTTATTTTATTGTGTCAGTATGTCAGCAATGAGTTCATTAGCCACATTCACTATTGCCACTGGGTGGCAGTATACACCACCAAACTGACCCAGGCTGCAGTTCGTGTCAAACATGTATAGACTTTGAAATTTGAACATTTCAGATTATTCATGTGTAAACATAAGCCTGTTTAGACCTACACAGTAAGTGCAATACAGCTGTTGTGATTTGATGTTACTTGAACTGTTGTGATGTTTTTAATCATGTGGTAATTTTCATTTCTCTAACATGAAGGCAATCCATATGCAAATGATTCATTTAATTAATATTCATAATCCCAGCATACTTGAGCATGGAGGCCATTCCACATTAAATAGTCTGTCACCTCACAAATTATAGTTGTTGTGAAAAATTATGAAATTGAGGAAACACTAACATCATTGCATACTTTGCATAATTTGTTTTTTTATGGACAGATGATAGTGGACCCAATTATAGTGTATCATAAATGCACGCACTCCATTTATATCAATGAGGGTAGACATTGTATGAGAAACACAATAAAACACCACAAACTACAGCCTACAAAACGATCATAAAATTAGATCATTGCCTCTCTAAAACAGTTTAAACAAAACTGACCATCAGCATAACCTTCATGAATTTAGCATTTATTTGTTTGATTAAACTGACGGTTATTTCTGGATAAATTGATTAATCTTGTCAACAAAATGTCAAGAAGTACTCAGTAATCATTTTAATTTAGGACAGCTCGAGGTGGCATCTTCAAGTTTTTTGCTTCATCTGACCATCAGTCCTAAACCCAAAGATAGTTACTATCGTATATAACAGTTAAAAGCAGCAAATCTCCACTTATGAGTAGCTGGTAATAATTTATTTTTTGTGGAATCACTAATCAATTAATTGACTCATTTTAGCTCTAGATTCATTGTGGGGCCATTGTATTTGAATGTACTACAACTGAGAGTATTTTGTTCAAGTTTTTGTTTTTGTTTTGCATGAAAAGTATACCATCTTGTGTGAACCCATTGCCACAGTCAGATGCAACCAAACCAGGTGCATCAAATAACACCATGTTCTTGAAGGTATCTAGATGCTGTTTCAGGTGAATAATCCATGTTCCTGAGTTCTCTCCTGGTCCCAAAGACCAACAGGTTGGTCATAATCATTAGACATGCTTAGCCATAGAATGCTGTTGCACAGCTCACAGGAATGTTTGAACTCTCAAAACTGCGTCTTAGCTTGCCACAGGTGTGTGGCTTGGATTTAGAGCCGTGGATGGTGGGAGGTGGAAAAAGAGGAGGAGGGAAAGTGAAGTCGGAAAAGCGCGTCCATCTCTGGTTTCCCTGCAGCTACATGACCCGGGCTCTTTTGTCCCGCGAGCACTGACTGACGGCCTGAATGGAGCCCTTTGAAGCAAGCTCCAGTTTTAATTAAGAGGGTTTGCCTCGCCTGGGCCGCTGATCTGTGAAAGCCACGGGGATAAATATTGAATGGGGTTCACCCGCTGGTTACTGCGCCCGAGGGATAAACAGGTGCTTTGGAGGGCAGATATTTGCCAGAGCCCCTACCTGCACAGTGTGGTCATATCGAGAGGAGGGGTGTTCGGTGTCATGTCTTCTGAGGTATTGGCTATTGAAGCCCACCCTTATTGGAATGAATTCCAAGCCCTCGAAAGCTGTGGAATGAAGAGCAAATTGGCGTCCAGTGAGAGGCGCCAGTGATACCTAAGTGATCCACTGCCTGCGGCCCCTCAATGCCCTCTGACTGGCCCCCTGGAGTGTGAGATTTCCATCTCTCAGGTGTTGGCAGGGAGTATAGCAACAGAAGCCTACCTGTGAATATTCTGAGGTGTTCAGTAACACCACTGACCTCTGTTCTGTCAATTCAAGACAGCTTTAGCCACTGCTTACACTTACACCTTGGCTGTGTAGGTGTACCAAGGACAGTTAGCATACCTGTACTAAGTAAACTTACACCCAAAAAAACTTTGCATAGCTGGCATATACAGTGTATCTATAAATGCTGTGTTAATAAGAAAGCAGTTCCCTCGTGTTACGTGTTGTTTGACAGACAAAGTGAGGGCATTCTCATGGCTTGCAGCACCCAAGGAACAACACCAGTGGAATTGTTCGGTGCTGAAAGAACCAGTATGTTCTTGTTGCTAGCAGAGCTGGCGTCCCATTTGCCCCTTTCGCCAGTTATCTACATTCCTTTCCAGGGGGTGTCTGCTCTCGGCTGTGGGGCCAGGCTTTAAACCTTGTTGTCCTGGCATCTCGGGAGGCAGGCACGTAAAAGGATACTCTTGTGTCAGCTGTTTCCTGCTGCAGCATTTGACAAGGGCCTCTATTCATCAGCAAGCCCTTCTACACTGCCCCAACCCACCCCTCCTCCCCCACCTGCCAATGAATAAGTAATCATTGGCCATCTTGGGGCAGGATATTTGGATGGCTCTATTTAATGTGGCAGCAGCAGGTAAGGTGATCGGGCTCAGGGCCCAGGCTATGGAGCGTAACTGTTCCAGAGGAGAAAGGTAACTTGAACTGGTGTTGGGGCCCTACAGCACCTCTGTTTATTTTTCGCATGAGCTCAGGGCTCGTTATCCCTCTTAACTCTGAGAGACGGCTCTCTAAGGGCTCCCTTTGGCCTACACTCCATCACACATTGTAATATTTGATGGGCAAACATGCTTGGAAAATCTGAGCCACCTGGTAATTTGAGCTACTCGTCTGTCATCAGACAGGCTGCCTTCTGATCCCCATCTTAAGGTGCGATATGTCACACCACATACCATTCATTCTTAAGTGAAATCATTCAGATTATTTGTTAAGGATTTGGGGATAAACATGTTTGCAAAGCTTGTGAGTTATATTTAATCAATATTAAAAAAACTATAGTCGCGTCTGAAGAAAGAGGCTAGACACATAATATCATGTACTGGACAAGGTGTGCATATCAATGTTGACCTTTTGGTCTGATGCCATTAGCTGTTCAAAGTGCCATAATATCAGCTTTCTCTCAAGGCCCACCCAGCAGTAAAGCTGCCTTTTGGGGCATAATTTTGTTAAGTCACCAGCCTAATGTTTTTTCAATCAAAAGACAATGATAAATCTTCTCCATTATCATTTTTAGATATTGTATTATTGTAGTGGAGAGAGAGGGTTCTGATGTGATGTGAATCGAGGCCATATCTGTGGATGAAATTTCTCTTTTGCTGGATATGTAAATTCCATATGCAATATCAATATATGTCATGCTATATATGTTCAGTTGCTGGAAAATCAATTGTGTTGTATTTAACAACACTCTCTTTAATGGCATGTACCTGTACACTGGTTTCCAATGACTTCACAACAGTATTGGACATTTCTTGTTTTCAGTGAAAATAGGTGATTTCTCAATTTCTTCATCTGACACCACCTGTGGAGTCTCCTCAGTCATCAATTCATCAATTCGCACACCTTTTCCTCCCCTACACACTCCCTCTTTGCAGTTTGTACATATAATGTTTCATTACATTGTTACCCATGTGATAACTTGATGAATCTTCCTTTGAAGACGCTTCAGATTTGAATTATATAGCCCAATATCATAAAACACAATTAGCCTCAAGGAGCTTTCAAACCAGATGGCCCAAACTTGTCCACGCATTTCAAGAGATACTCTGCCGTTTTTAAGTGTTTCATTAATCATTTTTAAACATATAAGTAAAACACCGAATATGAAACACTCCTATTTAAGTCTTTAAACTCCTGACTTCTCTGTGTTAAGGATCATAACAATCTGCTTCCGACACATAGATAGCAACGAGGAAAGACAACTTTCAAATACTCACTTAAACTGAGCAGATCAGTTTTTTGTCTCTGTGCATCCAAAGTGTGGTGTCTGTCTTCATTTACTCTAAAATAGGGCCTGTTTTAACAAACATTCCATAGAAAAATGCCTTCAGTAATGGCACAAGAAAAGCAATTAAGAAGTAAGTAAAGAAATAAAATGTAAATGAGATAAGCTGCTGGCTTAGTTCAACTAGTGAAACCTGTGTATGTGCAGCAAAATGTATTTTTAAAATTGAATTTTCACCTGGATTGTTGTATTATTTTTTTTCATCCGTTTTTTTTTTTAAATGGTGACATGAATTTGATCAAATAAAATATGTGTTACTATATTTTTGTAAATTACCTTTTTACATTAGTGGTATTTAGATAGATATATAGATAATTTGCTGCTACTGCTACAGATAATATTGATAGTGATTCATTTTAAAGTACGTTATCTTAAATTATATTATAGTTGCAATACTATATTTGAGAAGCCTGTGATTGGATGGTGTATGTGAGCCACTAAATGGTCAAAGCGTACCACTTAAAAGAGCTCAGCACATAAGCAGGATCAGTTTCATAAGCGTTGCCAGCTACACTTCACCTGTAAGGGGAGGAAAGAAAGAATTCACCACATCACTGAATGGCCAATTATGAAGCAGCTAGATTTTCTCAGCCGCCACAATGGTGTCCTATCATCTTTCAGACTCAAAAGGTCACCTAGTGCAGAGTGACAGGACACCTTATGTATACATACAAATTCTTTATGCTTCTCCATGTGTTTTTCAAAAGAGTACACAAGACAGTCTGTCAGATAGCCTATTCAGGCAGTGGATAATAGTGATGAGTCAGTAGCTGATGAGCCGGAGTTGCATGTTGCATACCTCACATGATGTGATGTGAGTGTACATGAGGCGTAGTGTTCAAGTGAACATTTATTTGAAACTTTGAAACACACCAATGGAAATTAACATAAAAAGTAGAGATAAAATAGTAATTTATTAATGGTGGCTTTAGAAATAAATAAGTACTACTGTGGTATAGGTCTCAGAAATAGATGGCCTGCCAGCCTTATCATTAATTAAACAATGCGCCATATGCACATTTGTGTTGTTGCTGTCATAGTATGATGAGGTAGGATGGTTTCTATCAGATGCATGCCCATAGATTTCATGGCACAAGTGCAATGACCAGTAGAAAGTGGTAGGTCTCGGGTATACGGACTGTGCCATCTCCAAATGGATCTTCTATTCCTGGATCATGCAAAAAGGCTGGGTTAAGTGGAATATCCTGTATATCGGAGGATGTGGTGATTAATGAATGCAGTCTCAGCCATCACGTCTGGTCTCATAGCTCTGAAACAGTTGTGCCAATCACTGTGAAGCATGACAACCATTAAAAAACAAATTGAGAGTGGTCTCCAGGAAATCATGTTGTTGTGTGTATGCTGCAGAGTGGCATGAACACACAGCACCACAAATCTGTGTTCAAAGGTATATTGTGGCTTTTACAGCTGTGCTTATGTCATTCCACTAATGTTTTGAGTTCTTACTGACCAGTCTGAGGGATGCGGAGGTGTATGATGTTAATTTCATAGCAGCCTAGTTTTGTTTGCTCATGATTAAGGTTTGGAACAACGGCTTGCCAATTAAGGTTTTAGGTCTGGCACAGATTTATCAGCATATCTGTTCTGCTGCCATTAGATGGCTGCAGAGATTTAATAAACTGGTTTTCATACATTAAAACAGAAACGCTAAGAATCACTTGTCAAGTTATAGATCAGTGCAGACTACTTCACCCATGTTCCTACTTGTAATCTCAATTCACTTTTGTTTTTTACAATTGTTTTTTTTTGTCAATTTAAATGCATCTAATGATTGAGTGTTATATTAACATTGTTCATAGACATTTTTAAATATTTTTCCATATTTACTGCACATTTCCTCCATATATTTAATTGACAAAATCACCACATTGTCAGCTAAGTAATTTTTCTATTCTCAGTGCAACATCTAAAGTGAAGTATCTCTCAATATTTGTTTCTTTTTCTCTATCCAGGCCCCTGAACCCTGCTCCCAATGCCTATGTGCTTCAACCAAAGATGGTGTGAAGGACAAAGACAAAGATGGCAAAAAGGAGATTCCTAAGATCTTCTTTGGCACTCGCACACATAAGCAGATAACTCAAATTGCCCATGAGCTGAAGCGCACTGTTTACTCCAGTGTGCCCATGACCATCTTATCCAGCAGAGATCACACCTGTGTTAACCCAGAGGTGGCACCTCACTCGAACCGCAATGAACGCTGCAAAGACCTGCTGGAGGCCAAAGATGTGAGCATGAACACTGACAAAAAAGATACATCCACATTAAACCAATTTTTAACTTCACTTTTAAATTAATACTCTACCTGAAATCTGTCTTTTTCATTTTAAACAGTCTAAGCTTTGCAGGTGGATGTTTGATCCATCATAGAAAGCTGCACCTGTGGTCAACTTTAATACATATGGGTCACTAGTTTAAATCTTACTGCAAAAAGTTCTATTCTGGCCTGTACAGCTATATTGGAATTGCTGTATATGTCGACCAAAATGCCAGTAGAGAAATATAAATATATGTTTGAGATCATTTTTAAACAGTGTGTCAATCAGTCTGTCTACCTTAAAAATGTCTCACTCTCTACATAACTTGGTCACATTTTTAAGAAGCAAATTTAAGAGATTCTTATCAAAACAGTTTGTTTATGATATGTGCTTATGACAAAAAACAATATCAATACTAGTACCTGCCTCAAAAATCCAAGTCAAGTTATTCTGTTGACATGTGACTCGAATCCTACAAAGGTCACGACCTGTGTGTCTGCTATAGTCCATAGCTTAGGCCAGTTCAACCCTCCTATTTGCACCCTCTTGCCTCACAGTGAACTGTTCTGGACCTGAACTTTTTGATCCCAATATATTTCTCTCCCTCACATACATACTCCATTGACCTTACACCATCATGTCGCAATAGACCTTTGCTAAAGTTTTTCATTCACCCTGTAACACAAACCCACACATAGCTACCACTACCAGACAAAACTCCTTCTGTAATGTGGCCTCAGAGCAGCAATTATGCAGCTACAATATCCACAATTGGTCCAGCAGGCTCTTTTTGACACACTAAAAGGTCAAGAAGCATTGAGATAGCTTTTTTTAGAGACATGAGACACTTGTAACTCCCCATACTTTCCTAAAGTTGAGACGCCTACTGTAATGAAGACAATTACTCTGTCATTGCAGGTGTTTGCCTCCCATGGCAATTGTCTGACTTTGTAATATGAAATAGGTGGCCCAGTCATAACCCCTCACTGGAGTCTTCATCACCTTGGGGTCTAGTCAGTGTCAGGTTACCATGCTGTATAGACACACTGATTCATACTAGTGCTGTCTTCAGTCAAAACACCTGCCCTCCGTTTTAACTGTGCTGTAAGCTGCCCTGACTTTTCTAATAGTGGCTGCATGGCCATTAATCCCCCCAACTCCTCTTTCACTGAGCAGACAGGGTTTAATGTCAGCAAAGTGTCCAAGCTTAGCACATCATTGTGAGAAGAACATCATTTCACCCAGGGATTATTATTTTGTTTGGAGGTCACTGAGTCCACCAGTGTACAGTATTTGTGTGACAGTGTCACCTCAAGCTGTTAAATTCATAAAGAACAGGGTGGGACATCTAAAGAAGACACCTCTTTTGACAGAGTAATTGGGGCTTGGTACATGAGATGCTGCTACTTTACACATCTCCTACATTCACTGTATTAGTGTCAGGACAAGTAAATCACCACAATAGCTGGAACAGCTCATCACAGGCAGCCTCTGAAATACTGTATGTCACCCCTAGTTAAATTGGAAACTAGAGAGGAAAGAAATTTAACAGTTATGTCAGACATATAATAAATTCCAATGTTGCATATTTTATTGTCTTTTAACTGGATTAGTTAGTTACAAATAAAAAAGGAAATTATAAGATTTTGTTCAATATCAATTATTGTTCCTATTTTTATCAAAGCTGCTATTAGTTGGTAGTTTGTATCGATGTTTTCATACTATTTAAATACCAAAAAAGAAAAGGTTTCAGTGTTTTCCCAATATAACATTGTCAACATAAAATTAATCTGCAACTGATTTGCAAAATGGTTGGTTGTTTTCAGACAAAAATTCCAAAATTCAGTGGTTCCAGGTTCTCACTTGTTAATATTGTCTGTTTTTTAGTCTGTTTGGATTTTGGCTCGAAAACTAAACATTTGACTTTGCTGCCTTGGGAAAATGTTAGGGACATTTTTCAGTATTTTTTCAATTTTGATGATCAATCAGTTAATCAAGAAAAATAATCAATAGATTATAGTTGTTAGTTGCATCCCTAAATACACCTATACCACTACCACTACAGAAACTACTGTAATTGTTAGTAATAATAATTGTAATATGTAGTTTTTTCTAAATGGCATTCTTGAGGGCCTAAACATTGTGGTCTGTCCAACAAGTGTTCTCCATTCTCC
The DNA here is from genome assembly GCA_025331565.1 of Holacanthus passer. Taxonomy (NCBI): domain Eukaryota; kingdom Metazoa; phylum Chordata; class Actinopteri; family Pomacanthidae; genus Holacanthus; species Holacanthus passer. The sequence continues at coordinate 979,173 of JAFREQ010000072.1, read as the reverse complement.
TTCTTTTTAAAGTATTATTTGCTCTTGTTAATACAGATGCAAAAAAATGTTTGTTATTGTTGTTGCATTTGTTGTAGTCTGCTTGACCAGTCATGACTGACAGCACTGCAGGCAAAACGTGCAGGTTGCACAAAGTATTACATTTACTAAATTTCATTAAGTCATTGAGAAATGACTGTATGTGGTCAAATAAACTACATGTTATGAGTCAAATGCTGATGACTTTGATGATGACTATGGTTGATTTCCAGCCCCTAATAAAGTGGCAGTTATATTCCTTGAGCTAACCTTATCCTATCTCTGTGTGTCTTTGAAAAAAAATGTACAGGGCAGGTCATGCCGCTACTACCACGGTGTCCAGAGGATGCGGGACCAGCGCACATTACAGCATGTCCACGGATTCTTTGAAGCCTGGGACATTGAGGACCTGGTTGCACTGGGCAAACGGCTCCGGTCCTGTTCCTACTTTGCTGCCCGTGAACTTCTGCAGGATGCCTCCATCATCTTCTGCCCTTATAACTACCTGCTGGACCCAATGATCAGAGAGAGCGTGAGTAGAGTTTGGAGGAGAAGGAGGAGGAATTTGGGAAAAAAAAGTTACAGGAAGGAAGCCACAAGATGAGTTTAGCTCTTAACAAAGAACCATATATTATGTAGAATTCATTGATTAAACACTCTCCCTCTTCTTCTCTTCCTCTGTTGCTTTCAATCTCCATTAACAACAGATGGATATCAACCTGAAAGGCCAGATCTTGGTGCTGGATGAGGCCCACAACATTGAGGACTGTGCAAGGGAGAGTGCCAGCTTCACTTTAAACCATGACAGTCTGCTTATGTCCAGGGATGAGCTTGATGGCATGGTCAACAACAATATCAGACGATCCAAACATGAGCCACTCAGGGACTTCTGCTACAGCCTGATCAAGTTAGTGATTCAGGAACTTAATTTTGTTCATCAGTGGCTTTTATAATTTGAGTAAATATTTTCTAAGGATGTCATTTTGTCCATGGTGTAGCTGGATCCAAGAGAGCCAAAGCCTGATGTCTGATAGGGGATATGAGAGTGCCTGTAAGGTCTGGAGTGGAAAGGATATACTGGGCATCTTTTACAGCCTGGGCATCACTGCTGCCACCTTTAACATTCTGAAGGTACACCAAATAGCTTTGCTTTTAGACTTGTGGGGTTTAACAGACTCATAGACATTCAGCCATGACTTCAACATTTTTTCATAATTTGCCTAAATGCTGTCAATTTTGAGGCCCCTTTTACACCTACCATGTTTAGTCCAGATCTCCTGACTTTTCAGTTTGATGTCTTCCACAGCAAAACCTGGCAGCAGTATTGGAGAAGGAGGAGCGTGTTGGTTTTGTTAATGGTAGAGAGGATATGGTGCAGGTCCCAACCATCAGCTCTGCTACCTCCACTGTCCTCAAAAGCCTCTTCATGGTGCTGGACTTCATCTACAGGGACAACTGCAGGCGAGAGACAAGCCAAAGAAGTTGGCTTGACCAAAATCCGAAGTCATGCCAGAGCCTCATGTGAACTGTTGTATACGGTATAGAACTGAATGATTGCTCAGTTGTTCTCTGTGTGTCCATAGGTTTGCTGAAGACTATCGAGTAGCTCTACAGAAGAGCTATGCTTGGACGAACCAGGTCCCAGCTGATGTCCCTGATGCCCAAGGCTTTTTTGTTAGACCTCGTCACAGACAACGCCAGAGCGTCCGAGCCAAGACAGAAGTCCTGTCCCTCAGCTTCTGGTGCCTCAACCCTGCTGTGGTGAGAGGTTAGATGTGGCAGACCCTGCCATGTAGGCCACACTGATCAGTTACTTAAGTCTATAAACATGACAAATGCGTGATTTTGAGTCCCACAGACTTGACTGAACAGACTACGAAACTCTTCCTCAGTCTGTCAAACTGTTAAATCAGAGTGTGGGTTCTATTTAGGCTTCAGTGCCCCTGTGTAGACTAAGCACTGAATGTAAGTGAAAGATTACACTAATTATATTATATTATGTGTTTGTAGTATTTGTTGTGTAAATGTTGTGTTTTGTTATTTATGTGTATGTCGTAGGATGCAAGACAAATTTCAGACAAAGTACATATTATAATAATAATAAAGTGAAAGTGACAAGTGTTAGTAAAATATGTCAGAAATATAAAAGTGTTAAGGACACCCAGCTCTTCAATATCTGCCACTAATGCCCCTTAATTTTCAGTATTTTGATTATGGCATAAATTCCAGCTTAAACACCTCTTGGAGGTTCATTCTGTCTCTATCTGTATCTCCAAGGCTTTCTCTGATTTGAGTGGCTCAGTGCGCAGCATTGTCCTGACATCAGGAACCCTGTCACCCATGGGCTCCTTCTCCTCTGAACTTGGAGTGAAATTCTCCATCCAGCTGGAAGCCAACCATGTTATCAACAAGTCCCAGGTCAGTAGGTTTACCCATGTCAATGAGCCTCTGGGAACACTGCAACTGGCGCATTTTGTTGCTGTTCTGACAGAGAGAAAATGAGAGAAAATTTAGTGAGTGGGTGTACAACAACAGTGTAACTAAGTTATGTGTCATGCTACTTTCCCAAATTAATAGTATGACTGATTCATGTCTTGAATTTAAAACCTCATTCCTGTGACCTCAGGTCTCATTGAAGTAGTTTCCTGAAGGCTTCCTGAAAACTATTTTTTTGGGCCAACATTATGACGCCCAGATATATTGATTACATGAAGTATGATGGTGTTATGAACTTCCGATTTCTAATGCCCTCTCGTTAGGTTTGGGTGGGCACTGTTGGTGCAGGACCCCAAGGCAGAAAACTCTGTGCTACCTTCCAACATGCTGAAACGTATGCCTTCCAGGACGAGGTGGGTGCGTTGATTCTCCATGTCTGCCAGGCTGTGGCCAAGGGTGTGCTCTGCTTTTTACCTTCTTACAAGGTAAATATCCCACTAAAACATACTCTACTGAAACAGGAAACATAGGCTATGAAATTACTGGTCTGAAGGAATAAGAGTTTGATGTGTATTAGTGTGTCACATGTGCATGTTAGATAGTGTTAATACATCTCAACATCTTAAACTGCAAAGTAAAAACACAAGACAACAGGAGGAGCATAAACAGGGACAGTGACTGTCACACAGGGACAGCATAGAATTTAATATTAATCTGCTGTAAATGTGTCCGATTTAGCCAAAAGGCAAATTTTCTGTTGTAGTCCCTAGGCAGCTCAATGTTTCACCTTAAAATGAACAAATAAGCAAGATGGAGACACCACCAAAGATATAGAGGGTACAGAATAAATAAAAGAAGCCTAATAAAACCATTATTAAACAAGTTAAGTAAGGTGGTAATGTGTTGTACTGCACTGTATGAATAGAAGAGGAGAGGTGTTTCTATTTTTGAGTTTTATTTACAGAGGACTGGTGATTGTATCATTGATACAAAATATTTACTTTTGGCTTGTCCTCAGTTGTGCAGCGTGTCTGTCCATTCCCAACATGCATCTATATGTACACTGATGATTAATTACATGGTATTGAAGGGGTGGTGAATTGTTTTCAGTTAGAATATTTCCACTGTTTACCACTTGGAGGAGCTAGAGACCATAAATTGGTGTCATGCCTGCTGCTTTTGTTGTTTGTAGGTATTTCTATTCACTCCTGCCATGCAAAACAAGTAACAGTTTTCAAAACCTAGACTGGATTCCATTCGATCCCACAGCTAAGAAGCAGATGTTGGTGGTGTCATATGCTACAATAGATCACTAATAATCAATAGAGGTACTTGTCAAGTACATGTTAAATGCTGTCATCCTCACAGATCTGTATCCTCTTTCAGTTAATGAGGGTGCTTCGAAGAGCTCACTCATAGACACTTTGTTCCCCTTTGTTTGTTATGCGTTTTTGTTCATGAATAATTAATGTCTACTGTAGCTCAGTTGTCACATTAGCTTACTCAGGGTCAAGTGGATTTCATTTATCATTGTGTGTTTGCACACACTGCACATGCTATTTGTTTGTTTGGTCAATTAGCAATTTTGATTAATGAATATACTTACTGTGGGAAATATAATGCATGTAACAGATTTTCATTTGAATAGTTTTTTGTATTTCCCAGGGAAAGTGGAAAGAATAAAGATAGAGAATATGGAATGTTTTTTTAATTGTTATTTCCAATATTGTTAATCATCAGGAAACTCCTTACATTTATCTTGTGACCTTCACTACCCTAGTTTGGGAATCTGAGTCATAATGTACACCTTTTAGTCAATAAAAAAATATGGTAAGGGCTGCTGCAAATAAGTTGTATCTTTTTAACTGATGTCTTACAGCTATGTCATTCATTAGAATGATCAAGGCTGTAAGAGCAAAACATGAGTATTAAGCTAAATATGACTGATTTGAAGAAAGAAGCAGTGTGTGGAAGTGGTCAACATTTTGAACCTACTCCTACACAGCAGAAAAAAAAAATACCACATCTGTAAATGATGTCCACCTGATACTAGAATTACCTTGAATCATACACAGTTCTATTCTATAAATATACCTTACTTTATCATGTAAAAGCTTTTTTAAATGTGATAAGCATGTTTTCCTCAAGGTTTTAAAATATAAAATCAAGGTATTTTGAACTTCTGAACTGCCACTGTTGTGTTCTACACTCACATGCTATTTCTACTGGAAATGCATTGTGTCATAGAAGCCAGGCATCACTGATGTACTATGTTTAGCTATGATGATCCTTCAAACGGTGGACCTGCACAATTGTGTTTTGCTCGTGGCAAATTTGTTTTTTGCCTTTGGTATTATTGCGTTGTTCGTGTTTGACCTGCATTGCAATGTGTCATATGCAGTAAACATTTCTCTGCAATCCTTGTTTGCTTGCTATCTAATTGCATTCTCAAACAGCTGATGACATCGCCATCCAAACTGTGAGGGAAAGCTAAGACTTCGGGCCTTGTTGTTTTCTCATTTTACCTCCCTTTTCATCACCCTGTGATGCCAGCTGAAGAACGACTATGAGCTGTGGGATGTTTTTTTATTATTGATAGCCATGTAGGAGTCTTCTATCTCTCTCTATGCTGATGCATAAATATTTAATCTGCAGTCAGCTCTTAAAGATGAGGAGATGAGGAGATATGAAGGGCTGGGGTATTAATTGGAGCCCATGGAGGCCTTGTTGGTGCCGCTGAGTCCCGTCTGCCCTGTGATGTGTGTGCGAGCAACACAGAAAGGATAGGTCATCTCCAGACATCCCTGTTCAGTGTGTCTATGTGATGGCTATCAGCCCCTCACCCACCTTTGCTGCACTAACATATACACATAAACACACAGTCAAAAGTACACAGCAGGATGCACTGGCACTGTTTCAGCTTTATTATAGAATGATAGATAGAATGAAAATGTAAGCTGTGAAATTCATAATACAATCAATCTAAATCTGACTTCAGGTCAATAACGTGTTTTTTGGTCAGTATAGAGAAATGAACTGTATTTGTATTTCTTTATCTAAGATGGTCACTTCCCAGCAGTGGCATTGGTGCACTGCAGCCAAATGAGTGCAAAGAAAACTCAAGAGAATGTTGGGCATTAGCACACAGCTCAATACATTTCTTTTTTAAGATACATAGACACACAAAGTATGCCTGTAATCACAGTCACACACACAGTTTCCCAGAGCCTGCACCAGTGCTGTGGTTTTGTAGCACTTTAGCCTCAACAGCCCCCCAGTTAATGCCCATTAAAACCACAGCGGACCCTGCCGTCTGGTCCCAGCCGCCAAAATAAGGGACCAGTGCTGCACTGGAGAGGGGGAATGATGGTTTATTTAAAAAAAAACACAGGGTTTTGCAGAGGTGAAAAGATGGTGGGGAATATAAGATGCTTTTAAAGGAGATTGAGATAAGGGCCATTAGATGATGTCGCCTCACTGTCTGTGTGAAGACGCACCCAGCGCTGGCGCCTGGGCTCTGCTGAGCATGTGTCAAATCAAAGTCAAACTGGACTGCAGGGTGAACACCCACAAGCACGCACTGTCCCCAGCTGCTCAGGGGCATCTGAAGCACCAATCACACAGCTCCACAAGTACTGTTATTTCAAAGTGAGGCTGTTTATGTCTGTGTTTGGGAGCATATTAGGTTCATGGGTCAATTTGCCCAGTGTAGCATATCCCTCCTGATATTTTTTAAAGCTGAGGTGATGTTTTATATGAGTTTTTACAGTGGAAACTTCAGGGTTACTGGTGTTCGACTAAGCCGGAGCTTTTTTGGGAGGCTTAGAGTTTCAGACTTGAAGATCACAGGTCTGATGTAGCCTCAGTCATCTCCTTGTTCTTATACAGTACACACATTTGATTAAACATAATGTGGACATTTAAGCGTGATATAAGAACAAATATAGAGCTGTAATAATTAATCTGTTGTTTATCACTTAATCATTGCAAAAAAATCTCACAAAAAAGCCAAGATGAACTGCTTGTTTTGTCTAAGCAGCAGTCCAAAACCTCGTGCTCAAATTTGAAACTGCAACCAGTGAATCATTGATGTTTTTGCAATATAAATAACTTAAATGATTAATACATTTTAAAAATAATTGACAGTTGCTATTCCACAGTAGCTGACTTAATACAGTGTTTGCATAGGGGAATGTAGTACTACCAATAGTACTTACTCCTGTCTGAGTAATGTTTATTATAACGTGTACAATGTTTATATATAATAATTAACTACAGTACACAGCTGTTTTAGGAAATTACTTTTGTTCATTAAAAAATGAAACCGTTTATTAGTGACCCATTTTAAAGATTTACATTTTCACTAAGAGCCAATGGGCTTGGGGCTGAGAGCCACAGAAAGGGTAGTAAAATTAGAAAATATTTAGGGGTTAACACATTGGAGGTTGTTTTGGGGGTTTTTTGTCTTTTCATGGGATTTCTTAAGAAAAAAATACTATATCACTATCTTTGTTGAAAGATGGTAACCGCTCTTTTTTCTAATAATAGGATTGTGTCATGTCATGTCATTACAATACTAACATTAGCATTCTTTAGTTTCAATGCATTTAATTAACACTCTATTACATTTTATATCTAATGGTTATAACTTGCTACACTATCAGTTATAGAGGAGTCATAATTGTATTCACAAATAACACTACTGTGTTTTTATACACAGTGTAGAAAGTGATATCATACATTTTATATTCAACTCAGTTTAGTATTTATTTTTTGAAATGAAGAAAAAGAAGTCCTATCAGTGACTGTCTTCTTCTCTGGGCAGCAGGCAGTATTTTTGCAGCGTTCCGTTGTCCTCACCAGCGTGACTGGGATGTGCAGAGCAGCCGACAAGGGAAGAGTGGCAGGCCAGAGGTGGCAGGTGGCTCCTTGGCACCAGTCTTGGCGTGATGGTTGCTGTGATATTTTGAGGCTGAATAATTTACACCGCAACAACACGTCTCCCCTCGCCACTGCGAAATGTGGCTCCTGGCTGCATGTTTCATTAATGCTGTCGCCTCCAAACCCCTTCCATAATTCATCAGGCACTGGAGGAGCTGCAATGTGTCGCCACACAGCTCACTGACACCAGGGACACGGGGAAGGAGATAGAGAGAGGCCGGATGCAGAGGAGGTGAAAGATGCGAGATAGTAAGGGGGGAAGAGAGGGGTAGTGTACAAGTGCGAGAAAGACTACAGTTCACTGCTTCTATCTGGTTGTTTCACCACCCTGTCCCAATTGGCAGAAAGACCTGGCCCACTTTACCATGTCACTGGCAGAGGCTGAGCATTGCACCTACCATGCCTAGAAAGGGCAATAAATTATTCACACTTTGTTATGCCCTCTTATGTGCTAAATACTGCTCATTCCTATTTATGTTGCCTGGGCATCATAACTGTGCTCCTTTTAAGATCCCTTGTTAAAGTATAAAAGTGGTAGGCAACAAATAAATTCAATATTAATTGACAACCTTGCTGTTTTTTGAAGACAACTCGAATTATAGCTTATGTTTCAGAAATGCAAATCCTGTATATATGTACATGACTGGTAATTTCTGATAATGCTTTCTCTCATGTTTTCAAAAATATACATTTCTATGGAATGTCATTTATTTTTTGGTGTTAAACCTCTCTGGCATATACAAAAATTACCATACTTGTTTTTATGGTGGAGTGGAGTGTTAAATTGATAGGCCTTAAATAACCTCTACCTCATATTTATTTGGTGTTTTGTCTTGAAATTATACAAAAGAGGTGTGTAGTTGAGCATGTAGATTGACATTTTATAGCTCAGCCCAGTCTGCCAACTAAACGCCATGTCTCTGTCAGATGTTGTCCTTAAATTATTAATGAAGGTGTTCATGTCTGTAATTTTTGTGTCTGTAATTTCTGTGTTGAGTGTCTAACACCCACATGGCTGAAAGCCTTTGCTGAAGGTGCTAAAGATCTGTTTGACTACACAGTAAAACACTCTGCTTCTGCCCTACATCCATGCAGTTTGATTTATCAGACCAGTTTTGTGATCTACATGCTGACTGGGGCAATACAAGAAGCACCTGTAATAATCTGGACTAACACATATATAAATACTTATTATTTTAGTGTATTCAATTTGTGTTCCTGTTTTGGACTCCACCAGGTTGTTAGTGTACCTAATCTTTCACCCCTGCCAACAAAAGTGGTATTTGGTGCAGGTCGGTTGGTTCAGATTGTGCACTGCACTGTTATGCCAGTTTATTGGCAACATTCATCGCCTTCCCCCGAATTGTACATTTTAAGCATTTATGTGTACTGCGGCCATGCTGTGTGGTCAACCAGGTAGTATCAGTTATGCCCCTCTAAGACAGACACAGTAACTGGAATTAATCCCAATTAAATTGCTGGTTGTACTAAATGGGTCAAAGTGTTTCAACTGACCTGAGTCTGCAACCATTTTCCCACACTTGGTTGAACATAGTCTAATATGAATGGATCATACACAGTTTGAAACGGCATTATATATAATCTTAAATGAAGTGTTGATTTGATATGAGAGTTGGATTTAACAAAACAGTTGTGTTGCAAAACAGTGACTTGAAACATTGGGTTAGGTTTGCTGGTTGTAACACCTCTTGAACAGCTGTCATCTTCGTCTTTTCAAACCAATCATTTCAAGGTTTTGCCAATGATTTATGAGTCTGTGAACACAACACATTGCTCAGAGTGGACAAAGAAGAATAGTGATAATCATGCAATTGAACACATCCTAATTCAACACTGTTGAAAAATACGTCACCTCCGATTCACCACTTATAAGGAACTTTGTCTTGAGTAGACTATAATGGCCAGAGACTTCATGAAGTGCCAGTGTTTCTCGTCTCATAGAAACTTCAACTATGTAGGGGTGCAGTTGACTGGTCGGAGGAATCAAGAATACTTTTTTCCCTTCAAGAATCTCCAACTTGAGGTGGAGGAGTTTGTGTGCACCTGTGATCCTTGAAACTGTGGTGTTGGGAACAACAACTCTTGCTGAGGCCTCCTTGGACAAATGATGAGTCATTAAAAGAGGGATGCATGCTTATGAGTCTGCTGACCTGGCCTGAACTAATTGTGCCAGGAAGAACATGGGGCTGCTGTCCTGTGGGCCCACTAGCTATATATTGGTCTTTAATAATCCCAAATTGTACATTTTCTGACTATGATAAAAAAATGAGCAAGTAAATACTTGTAGTGCTGCCGATTTGAGTTCTCCAGATATGATTATGTTGGCTGTAAGACACTATCCTTGATTCCGTCTTTTCTGATCATGTCACATAACTTTCATCAGTAAGAGCATTTTTCCTCTGTACTCGTTGCCTTGTGGAATCAGCTCCTTTCCAAGTGCAGCCTGGCAGATAATGGCTGTTTTGTTTAGTGGTAGATCTGCCTAAAGTACATAACATGAATTATTCATCTCCCACTCAAAACTGCACTGGAAAGCAATTGCAGGACAAACAGTTGCTGAGTTGAAAACGCACGTAAGTGGGGGTCCTTGTCGATGTAACACTGCATATTTAGTGAATGTGACATGTTTTATTGATGCAAACATCCTGGCCTCACTTGCTTTAGGAGGCACCAACCTGACGAAATCTTCCCCATGCTTCATTTCACCACTATGAGGCAATCACACTGGCATGCAAGAAACTATCAACGCTCTCATGCTGTTTCATTTCCCTGTCTGCCTTTGTTGTTTTCCTCTGTTCTGCACAAAGCCCGCAGAGTAAATTTCTGTTTAGCTTCATGTGGTCTTTGGAAGAATACTTGAGTTGGCTGTTCATGCAGGTAAACAGAATAGGTGTACTGTTGGGGACAAGATGTCAGTGAATACTCACCACCTTCCTCTCATCTGGTGGCCCCATATGCATCTGGCTAAGGCTTAATGTTGACACTGTAAGACTGTTGAGAAGTTTTCTGCTGACTACAAGAAGAACTTCTACTTGACCCTTCTAACACATTTCCAATCCAGTGAAGTTGCTCTCTGATTGTGAAGTCATGCTTATTCAAGGATATAATCTGCACCGCACAGACATGAATGGGGCCATGCTAGGATGAGGGCTTTTAGATCAATGTGCCTCCCCTGAGAGCTGCTGACTTTTTACACTAACAATAGTACAAGAACAGTGATTATATTACAGAGGGGGTTAAACACGTCAGCTTTCTGCCAAGTGCAAGTAAAGCAAAGAAGTACAAGCTGATTGATGAGATGGGAGCAAACACAGGTATCTAAATGCTTCCTGTTCTTTGCTTTACATTTCAGTGTTGGAAAGTGTCATCATGTGCTAAATTGCCATGACTTACAATTACTTCCATGGTGTACAATTTTACAATGTCTGAAGATGTAGACCTGCTGCTTTCTCTTAACACGCAGCTACGTTTTGCTCACTGCAACAAGGTATTTCCCTGAAAGTGCTATTTCTTTCCTTAAGCTTGTTTGTAGGTTGCATTTGTCTTTGTTTAAAACCATTTTAGGCCAGAGGTGCTTCACAATATCCCAAATCTAGAGATGAAGGAAGAGTGTTCACCATGAGAGCCTTCTGTAGTAGAGAGCAGTCCTATGTTTGCTGCTCTTAGTTACCCCTCTTGTAGGTTCAGTCTCATGATTCTGATTCCATGTCAATCAGTTTCTACTCTTTCAAGTAAATCTAGGAAAATATTGTCAAAATACTTACAACTTGTCTTCTTTGATTTGATCAGATGCTGGACAAGCTGCGAGACCGATGGACCAACACTGGTCTCTGGGAGAAGCTAGAACAACAGAAAACTGTGATCACAGAGCCCCGCGGTGGTGGCAAGGGGGATTTTGATGAACTGCTTCAGACGTACTACGATGCCATCAAATACTGTGAGGAAAGAGGTGAGACTGGTAAATATCACACTGAACTTTGGACCAGCTATTGGTCTTGCTATATCACTCTAAAGCAGCTTGATTGGTGACTTCATGCCTGTAAATTACTGCTGAAATACAGTCACTTGTTCTAGTCTAGTGCTCACACATTGAGTCAAGCAGTTAATTGATTTCTAACAAGAATGGTAATAGTGCTACTGACTTTGAACTTAAGCTGTCATTTGTACAGCTGCACCAAAGCTGACATCATCTTAATTTTCAATAGAATAGTTTTTGTTATTGGAATTGAGTTCTACTGCATATTACATGTCATTCATCGTGTTGATATATGTGATTTCTTTGTTATAGATGGTGCACTGCTAATCGCTGTTTGTCGGGGTAAAGTGAGCGAAGGACTGGACTTCACAGATGACAATGCCAGGGCAGTGGTCACCATTGGAATTCCCTTCCCAAACATCAAAGATCTCCAGGTAAATAGAATCAGTCTACAGATAATCTGCACAAACTCTAGCAATTGTACATGCTGAATAAATGGTTTGAATCAGAGGATCTTAACCACTGAGCAACTATGAAACAGTATGATTTGGCAAAAAAAGCTGAATAATAATTTTATAGCATATTATACATTATTTGGCTGTAATTGTCTTGAAATTGTCCAGTCCGTGTTGCATTTTAACTCACTTCCCTGTAATGTCCCTAATAACCACATAGAGATATTAACTGTCACTAAAGTCTGTACACGAGAGAACCAGCCTGTCTTCACCAGCGGTGCTGAGAGCGCTGGGTTTTTTTGCAGAGCAATTCTATGATTTCCCTCCGTGATTTCTGCATATGACTCCAGGCCTGGAAAATCATAGAATTGTCCCCCATATTCATATCATTGTCGATTTATAATTTTTTTTATCGTAATATAATATGCATTGAGTACATATGTGCCAATTGTAGATGCAAAATAATGCAGTTCAGTGCTTTTAAAGATTCAACCCCCCCCTTCATATGCCTCACAGTGGTTTAGTCGACTGCCAACCAACCTGCTAGTTACAATTTATAATTAAGTTTATAAAATATTGTGCATGTTTCACTTGCCTTACATAGCATGTATGTCCAAAAGTGAAGAAAAAAGTGAAGTAAGATATCCACCCTTGCCTGCAGTCACAGCGGCGTAGTTTTGGGACGTGCTCCGCTGCTGCCACCACCTGTGCTGTTTTGTTTTGGGTCGCTTCATCATATTCACGGGTGTGCGTGTTTTTTAAATGATGAAACAAGTAGCTTGTGATTCCTCCTCTTGCTGTCACAACAGACCTTGCACATTGTTGAAGTTTGCTCTGTGTCAAATGTTTTTAAACCAAACCAGCTCCAAATAACGAAGGTGCCGCTTCTGTTTTTCTCGGTCTCCCTATCTGCTTCCAACCATAGACTGTATAAAACAGGTTCTGACCGTAGACTGTATAAAACAGGTTCTGACCGTAGACTGTATAAAACAGGCTCAGACCGTAGACTGTATAAAACAGGTTCTGACCGTAGACTGTATAAAACAGGCTCAGACCGTAGACTGTATAAAACAGGTTCTGACCGTGGACTGTATAAAACAGGTTCTGACCGTAGACTGTATAAAACAGGTTCTGACCACAGACTGTATAAAACAGGTTCTGACCGTAGACTGTATAAAACAGGTTCTGACCATAGACTGTATAAAACAGGTTCTGACCGTAGACTGTATAAAACAGGTTCTGACCATAGACTGTATCAAACAGGTTCTGACCGTAGACTGTATAAAACAGGTTCTGACCTCCACGCGTATCTTTTCAGTCAATATAGGCTACACCTCCGACCTTTCTTCACTATATGTTTTGCTAGTTGTCTCTTATTGATAGCTTAGCTTAGCCTAGCATAACCATAGGCTTTTTTTTTTATAGGCCACCCACCTTTTACAGCAAAGGCAGTTATAGTGAATATGTTTTCCGTTTTTATTTGCAACAAGATATATAATGTCTCAGGACAAGTATTCAGACCACAGCTGAACTTTTGAAGAAAATAAAATGCCTCATGTTTTTAGAATTAGGCTATTATTGATTTATCACGGTGATGACAGTAATGCAAAATCCATATCATGGCGCAGCATCACCGCTGTGATGACTATGACACCGGTCCACCACCCAGCCCTAGCTGTGAATAATCCTCCCCCCATTGGCTGGTCCACAACAACATTGTCATTACAAAATGCCAAAACACTTTGGAAAAGCATTTTCAGCAACACTAGGAATTAGTTTACAATCTGTCTGTGTCTATTTTAATTTATATTGAATCTATATTGATCTAACAATCTAACAATTATCAGGCGAACATTTGCATTCTTGTGTACAGATGCCCTAATTATAGTACTCCCAAAGCTGTAAAAATGTGTGCATATAAGAGCTACGTTAAAATCTATTAAAATATGAAATAGAAATTCTTTACAAAATTGTTGTCAAAAGAAGGAGCACTTCCTGATATAAAGGACAGGGACAATATATCTGTATGTTATTAGGCTGTCTACACTGTTAAAAGTGGTGCTAGACATGACTCTTCTCTTGCTCTCACTTGTTGCTGCAAAGCTGTGCCAGACATGACCAAATGTAACACACTGCTTACAACTACAGTAGACCAATGTGGTATGGACTGTTATTGTTTGATGTCTTAATCAATGGAAAATGGCTCACCATTTTCTCCACCTCTGTTTATGTTGGACAATGAACCTTACATCCCCAAATCCATCATCAAAAGTATATCCCTGTTTGCTGATTGAAGCAGCTGCCTGTGAAAATCACAACTGGAATAATTTGGCAAGACTATCCTCATGTTGTTAACACTGATACCACGACCACATCGGTGTTGAAGCAGTGTCTATAAAATTTCCACTTCTTCATGTTTTGGCCAAGATCAAACATTTTGGATATCATGAACACAAAAATATATCTCACAGACGTACTCAGGCACACACACAAACCCACACCAAATAAGAGCATCTCTTTTTGGTGATCCGTAAAAAAACGATAATCCCAAAGCGATGTGTCTATGTCTGCCCCATCCTTAGCAGATAAAGTTGACCTTTAAGTTTGACTCTCTCCCACCTCTCCTCCCCCTCCTACTCCTTCATATCCTCCTGTCAGAGCACGATGAAGCTTTCACTAACCTGTTCTGTCAGTGTGGCAAGATGTGTGGGTGATTGAAACCTTCCAGACCCTTTCAACTTAGCAAAAGCTGTCAGTTTCACCACTGTCAGCTCTCAGAACATTACTTCTTCTTGTTTTTTATTTTTTCTTATTAGATTTGTTTTTACTAATACCTAGTAACTAGAAAAGATCCATCTTAGTGACAATAGGAGATTATGCACACACATCTTATGGAAATATCAGACCTTTAATTTAAAGAAATTACTCTAATGACAAAATAATATATTGGCAGAAAGTGTGTTTAGGTTTTGCAGCCGTGAAATAAAGACTGTAATAGACTTGATTGTAGCTGAGTAGCAAAATACAATACGTATTTGATATTGACCTAAATGTGTCATTGCACAGAGCATTTATAATCAGATATCAACTTATTTAAAGGTTATGTCTGGAGATGTTTGATATTTTTCTTGTTATCAACAAGTCCCATGAAAAGCCCAAAACCAACAGTGAATGTGTCCTTATAAGTATCGTTTGTCTGATATATCTTATTCCTCCACAGCTGAAAATAGTCCCCAACAATTTTCTCTTGTTTGAGTAACACTTTTTCAAAACTACATTGGCCAGGTGAGAGAAATTACCGAGCCTTTTAAACAAAAACAAAAAAACCCAAAAAACCTTTATTTTTATTGCTCTTTGTAAAGAGCTCCATCTTCAGTAGGAACCAGTGGGTTTGGGACTGAGTCAGGAAGTATTAAGAGACTGACTAACACATCTTTGGTTTATTTGTTTTTACAGGATTTGTTCATTTAGGTAATGTTTTTGTTTCGGCATTGGCGTCAGCACAAAGTAATCGTATCCTGGTATTATCAAGACATTTTAAATCCTTTGGTCAAGAAGACTTGATTTTTTTTTTTTTTTTGAGACTGTCAGGCGATGATTGAAGTGATGCAGCAGTTTACACTCTTAGATTGTAATATAGTATATGATGTTATAGTATTTATTTGGTTGACACAATAATGGAATAAACACAAAAATAAGGCATTAATACTGCACATAAAACAGCAAATACATATCATCATAAAGACAAATATCCCCGTTCCTTTGTCAATATCTGTCTGATATAATGCAAGCGATGTGGTGTAGCCCTGCTGCATCAAGCTTGTAAACTAATATGTCTGATCTAGAATAAAACAAGAGATGAGTGGATGTAGCAGAACACCAGGGGGAGGATTGAGAAAGCCAAAGCTCGTTAGGGCCAAGGTGGAGCTGACCAACCGTGAAGAGACTGTGCATTTCTAATGACATTCTGTGCTCCACATCAACAGCATTTGTTTATTCGCTACGTGTGCTCTGTTCTTTAGAAAGCTTGCCGTCTCCTGCCACATCTTGTCATAATTGTGGCTGCTGCAGCATCAGGTAGGCAAGGCCGATGGTGCTGACACTTTGACTTTGTGCTGCCTTTTAAAGTCATACCAAAACCTTTAATTTTTGTGAAGCTCCCTCCTAGACTACAATTAAAATATTACATAATTTAAAATTTCCCTCCGGACATGTTTTAGAATATGTAAAAATACACTGCTGTGATTCACATTTTGTTTAGCATGGTTCTCTCACATTAAAAGTGAAAAAATACTGTAAGGTCACTGAACCCTCTTGAGTCATAAACAGCTATACAAAGATACAAATCGGTATAGTCAATGTTTGACATTTTACAGGACATAAACATAGGAAAATACCCCTTTTGAGTGGATATTTAAATGAATGGATAAATAGGAAAATGAAGAGGACATGGGAAAAAGAAATGCTTTTTTCTGGTTTTCCAGATCAAACAGTTTGGACTAAAAATGCTTCATCCTGCTTTCAAAGTTGATTTGAATATAGTTAGTCTGGTTTTCAGTTTGAGATGTTATAGTGTCTACCCTGTTCAGACCATGCTTGTAACACCATGCTATGTTTACAGTTTTCTCCATCTCTTCTTTGCATCATAGTCCTCAGGTTGTCAGGTTGCTAGTTGTTTTTTTACTCCTCCTGTTATCTCCTCTTTCAGTGGTAGAGGCAGTGTGGCCCTCAGAGAGGCCCTGGGGGGCTGTAAAGGTCTTTGAGCTAAGCCCCATTACACCACTGAGAGGATGGGGACACTGACACTAATGACTCTCAAAGCCATGCAGCTAGCTCTTGTAGCCTCCAAAACTAGCACATATACTGTTCAGCACATTGTCAGAGAGATAATAGGCTATTTAAGGGGGTCACTCACACACACAGAGCGAGAGAGAGGCACATGTAATGGTATATTTACTACTGGAAGAGGAATTCAAGATTTAGCATGGGGGAGAGGTCCCACAACGGGATCCTCCCGCTCTGAGCAGCTGTCTCTAACCTGCCAAGTTAGGCACAGCAGTGTCCCCCAGGCAGACTGCGCTGACCCCTACCACTTACCTCTCAATGGTTTCATGCCCTCTTGAACTCTCTTCAAATTCTTTGTTGCTTTCCCTTAAGGTACTTGTTCATTGTCAGTCTTGTGCCTTGGAGTGTACCCTCTTTTGGTCACCACATGGTTCTGTACTG
The DNA here is from genome assembly GCA_025331565.1 of Holacanthus passer. Classification (NCBI taxonomy): domain Eukaryota; kingdom Metazoa; phylum Chordata; class Actinopteri; family Pomacanthidae; genus Holacanthus; species Holacanthus passer. The sequence continues at coordinate 962,100 of JAFREQ010000072.1, read as the reverse complement.
GCAGTGATCTGTACTGGGGTTGTTTCAAACAAGCGTGTTTTTAGACTCTTAATGAAACTGCAAAGTGTTGCTGAAATAGCTGCAAAACAACTTTTTTTTAACACAACACAGCTCTGCTCATTTGGCTTACTGACCTACACTGTCATTATTAAAACTGCTTGTTGCTGTTTTTGTGCGTTTTTGTGAGTTTACTCCTCACACATCCCCGTACTGATTGTGACTGATTAAGCCCTTTGCAGCTTGGAAAAACTCTGAAGGTTTTCTTTGTTGCTTACATTGTCTTATGTTATTCTGATTGTTTACTGCTGAGTGAATGTACAATGTGAGTGATTGTGATCTTTGTCACCTGCTGAGCTGAATCAGAAAGATCCTGAATGCATCTCCTCTTGCGGTCATTTCAGTGGCTACATGACAGTCTAAACAACTGCATCACAAATGAAATACATAGCACCTCTGCTCTTTTTCTCTGCAGGTTAATGTTGTATTTCATATATGTAGTAATTTCTTCTGGTTTATACTCTGTCCTAACCGCAAACAAGCATCCAACAGGTGTCGCCTCAGGTAACTGGACACTCTCTGTCCACACTGAATCTGTTAAATATGCACTACTGTTACGTCACGTAAACAAACAATGTACCTATCATCTGTGTGCTCAAGATCGCACTGTCGATGTAACTACTCAAGTAAAAGATGGTGAAGTACTTGCTATCTTCCTATATTTGTACTTATTAACCGGGAAACACATATTTTGTGTTGTGATAATTTAATGTTTCTTTACTGGAAATCACGTTCATTACAGCCAACAGGTTGTTATTAGCAATGGTCATTTACCTTGATGAGGCTACTCGAGTTTACCAGAAAATTCTAGCTTGCTCCAGATTTGTTTCTCAACCTCGTGAATTAGTCTCTTGTCATGCATGGTGACTGCTGACTGAAGGGGAAACAGAAACATCAAGGACATCAGTGGTGATTTTGACCAATGAAAATAGGTTGGAGGTTGTGCAAGTGCACAAAATTTGATGAATAAGAAATTTTCCAAGCATTTTTTTCAAACAAGCAACGCATCGCTTAGCCTATTTGCTGCCGGACAGAGGTATTTTTCATTGAGAAAAACGGTTAGAATCTGATGTTTGCTGGCTCACTCAAATCAGCAAGATGTTAGGACATCTCAATAGAAAACAATGCAATACAATGATTTTGTTGCTGATGCTTGCTTGCATCGCATTCACTTGGGACAGTGTGAAGCATGAGCGGTCTTAATTTCGGTACGATGCGGTGGGCCTCTGCTACCTTCCCTTTTTTTTTTAAAATTCACCAGTACCTGTGTTGCTTTTTATTTTAACAGTGTTAATGTGGAAAGAGTTATTTTTTCAAACACATTTTCACCCACATGAAGGCTTTGTATTAACACCTTATCATATTTACACCATATGTCTCACACTGAGACTGGTTCCCTTAGAGCACACAGGTACACATACATGTGCCAGACATGTTCTTACATTGTCACCTCCATGCACTAGTGCTAACATGTGCACATTCTCTTAAGAGCACACATGGACCCAGACATATTAATTCATTCATTCTATGCCACACTCACACGGCAGCACCCCATTGCTAGGATAAGAGGTGTAAGCCCAGCTTCTCTCCATTTAAACTACTCCAGTACTTTAAATGCCGGCATGGCCTGCATTCCCAGACAGGCATAACTCTCAGACTCTACAGCCTAAGCACATAGCATGGCATTTTACTGGCCTGTTGTGTTATTGTGACAAAGATCAAAGGTTGAACTTGAAAAGTCCTCTACAGAGAAAGCCCTGCCAAAGGTGGTATAACATTTATGTTGACTTTTTCCAATGGCATGTTTTACAGTGAACAGTCACGTCCTGCGTGAGTGAGTCAAACAAAACGTGGCTTTAACAAGCAATAAAAAGACACTTACAACTGATAAGGCATCTCTCTTAGTTTAATGAAGGGCTCAGCCAACCTCTTGCTGCTGCCCTTTATTAAAGACAACCATGAGAACATTTTTGTTCTAATACCTGCAGGCATATAAAATGGATGAATAAGGAAAAGTTTATGGAAATCATCAAGAAGACATGGTGATTTATGCTCCAGGCTCATTCAAGACGCTGTACTTATGGCTTTATCGTCAGCCACTGAAGCAAAGCTATGTAATACATGATCACAACTTGTTCTGTCCCTGTCAGCACCCCAGGCCAGCTTTAGGAAGACGTCTTAGTCGCATTCTTTTTTGTTGATGCATGCTCAACCCTTTATTTAACCTTTGCCCTTTATTTACCCCCACCCTATTTTCACACAATTAATTCCTATGGCAGAGTACGGTTTGAAATAGTTTTTATACTATTCAATACAAACTTTTAATACCCACACCAAAACAGTACCTGTTACAATACCTTAAATGTTGCAAATCTGATTTTATTGAAGCTAAAGATTAAATAAGGAACTATCTGATCAAATAATAAGATTGTGAATCTAACCAGGCATTCAGAGCCAGCTTTGTGTCCTGACAGTGTTCAAATACTTGGCGCTGTGCAAATATTTTGGTTGGCACCAAAAAAAAAAGCATTGAGGTTTTCTGGTCAAGACCGCATAGATAAAAGTTCAAGTCCAAGCGGCTTTGAGATCAAGTCAAGACAAGGTCCAAAATGGGAGTCAAGTCAGAATAAAAATTGACCATGACCATCTCAAAATAACGAGCAAAAACAAAACTGTGCCCATTCAGCGTTCCCCACATTGTTGTCTTATTGTTGTTCATGGTGAAATTATTATAGATGGATCAAATCAAATACTGTGTATGCTGAGCAAACTGGACTTGGTTGGGACTACCATGCCCTGTTTCATGCTGTTCATTACCACTCAGAATGTATGCTTTTTGCAACAGTAAGCTTCAACCTTGACGTATAGGTTAAATCTAGCAACTTGACTTTCCTGTTTATTAATCTTCCAAGTAGAATTGACTTTTTAGTGGAACATAAGACAGTACTATCAAGGAATAAGTAGGATTCTGTGTGTAGCGTTAGTGTGAGCTGATCCATGAGCATGTTGGAAGGTAATGTCATAGTCTGATCTCCCTCTGAGTGTGTGTGCACACACGGACACTCAGCTGTCAGTTCAGCCTTGTGTGGCAGATGAGGCGCTCAGCAATCTCAGTGACAGGCACAAGATGTCCCGGACTGCCAGGGGCGTGCACACTGACACTGACGCGCACATACACACACCCTGCGTAAAATGTAGCTCAGACATATGCGCTCAGCTGAGAATCATGCCTAGTGGTCAAATATATGTTTTTAGGGATGAACAGGTAGCTGTAGAGGACAAGGCCAAAGCAAGCGAGTGATCTCTTGACATTTTAACTAATCCCTTCTAGCTTGTGGTTTCTTGCACATTTGCGAGATTTGCTAGCAGCCAGAATTGGCTTTTTCACATATGCAGCCTGTCATGTTAGATTGGACAACGACATGGTACAGACCGAGGACGTGATGGCTCGAACGCTGAAATGGACTGTGATTGGATTTAGATGACACCGCCGGCTCGAGGCTAGTGGCCTTTCTGTTCCAGATGTGGGTTTAGAAGTAGATACTTTAACTAGTCTGGTGTCTCATACATTGGCAAACATCTCACCATGAAGCCAGCAGTGTTAACAAAACTTCCTGTGACGTGGCTATATGAGTTGTCTTCTATTGACAGCCTGCACCACAAATAATATTTACACAAATAAGATCTATGATTTTCAGTCTCCTGACAAGCTTAGGCCTACACATCATATATGTTATAAGTCTTCCAGTGTCAGTGTAAAGCTTTTCCTTGGTGGCAGGTGTTGCTCAGTTGTTTGCATGCTTCTTAGGTGAGGTGTGATTAGTCATATTCCAACTTTGGGGCGACATTTAGGATTTCCTGTGACTCTGCTTGTTTGTTTATGTACACAAACCCAGACAGGCCACAGTGGCATTGCGTGATGCGCGTGAGGGAACAGGCTGTACCTGCCAGGGCCCCGTGTTTGGTGGCTCAGGGCAAACACACGGTACCTGTCAAAAGCAGTTAAAGCCCCGTTCAGCAGCCTGCCCTGCATGGCATCCCGTCAGACGCCAGCTGAACTTTTCACTTGTCAATTCTGAAAGGTTAGCGCTAAAATCAGTAGCGACAGATGCAAATGGATGGGTGCTTTCCTGGCATTTTTGCACAGGGATGCTTCATGTCACTTCGACCACCTTGTCTGCCCCCTCCTACCGCCACTCTACTCTGTCATGGCCTCTCTTTAGCCCCTCTGTTCCCCTTTCAGAACACATCTGTCTACGAGGGCGGGTATAACCGACCCCTTGAGGTTCTCAGTAGTATTAGTTTGGGACTTAGTTTGCCCCAGATCCATCACCCACTTGGTTTTCCCCTTCATATCCAAGATTAATCCAATTAATTCTCCATCATTAGACATGCATGAAACCCTCTCTGCAGGTGCAGCTACAGCTATTGTTTTCTAGAACATGTTTTCAGTTCAGTACGTTCAGTAGTCACACAGTAGCCACTAACTACTTTTTTAAAATGATTTAACTATTTTTTAATAGTATAAAATAGATAGACTTCTTACCCTTTTTTTGGTTTCCATAACTTTTATTTGTCTTCACATTTCGTCATGTTTTCTTAGGATCAATTCCTAAACAAGTGGAGGAAGTCGCTGAAATAGACTTCTAACTGTTGCTCAGTCCTGATGAGCAACCATAAAACTGAAATCAACTGAACACTTATGTTGATTTGTAAATAATGTATCACAAAAATAAAGAGCTCTCAAATAACATGAACAGTTAACAAAATGCTTGTAATGCTTGAAAATAAAATGAAAATTTTTTAAATCTGTACATAAGTCTTTTCCAGTGAATTTTCTTTGTCATTGTTACTTCCAAATACTTTCATTTCTAACTTTGAGAACACACACACAGTGAGGTGCAGACCAGTGTGAGTTTAAGCAAGTACATCAAAATTAAAATTTAGCATCTTCAATATATTATATCAGTTTTATTCTCTAAGTGTTTGTAGTTATCTAGGTTTCATTGCTTTGTAATGCCACTGTTCTCAAAAGATGATGGTAATGCCGTAATGTACCTAGTATTTATGGTGACTTATAAGTCACTATTGACTATTTCATACTGACACTGCCCTGATAAATGTAAGATAATTTTGTGTATAAAGAGTGGTGTGCTGTGCAATGTGTTTCATTTTGATGGCCATGCATTCAAAGACTGTCCCATAGACATTGACATACTTTTAATATACTGGCCCGTGGTTTCAGGTGGAGCTGAAAATGAAATACAATGACCAGCACTGCAGGTCCAGAGGTCTTCTCCCAGGCCATCGTTGGTATGAGATTCAGGCCTACAGGGCTCTAAACCAGGCCCTGGGGAGGTAAATCTGTCCTCTACAGCTGGAGTGTTATGGTCAATTTACATTTGTACTTTATGTCTTTTATACTTACACTTTCAAACTTCATTTTACAGGTGCATCCGCCACAAGAACGACTGGGGTGCCCTAATTTTAGTGGACGATCGTTACAGGAATAATCCAAATAAGTACATCACAGGTGCACAATAACGTTTACAGTCTGTGAACACTGGTTGATGTAATTTGTTAAACTGCACAGCCTCTCAGCTTGAACACTAGATGGCAATAGTTATCCACTGTAAGATATTTGGTCATGTTTGTGTGTGTGTGTGATCTCAGGTCTGTCTAAATGGGTCCGCCAACTCGTCCAGCATCATGACACCTTCAGCAATGCCATCCAGTCTCTGGTAGCATTCTCTCAAGTGCAACGGAAAGTGGAGGTGGCCCCTGCAGACAGCCAGACCCTCAGCTCTACTGTCTCCTCTCCAAACAGTCACTTGCCTGTAACTGTAGAGGGACAGGGTCTACCAAAGGCCTCAGAACCCCAGATACCCTCATCTGTCAAACCATCTAAAACCCAGCAGGACAAAAGCCCCTCGACCTTCAGTTTTTTTTCTGGTACACAATTGAAAGCTGAACAAAACAAAAAAACAGGTGAGTTAAAGTTAAAGAAGAGTTTCTTTCAAATCTTCCAAAGACAGCAATTTTATATTTTATAATAATAATTTTATAAACTGGCCTCTGCCCTCTCTATTAAGGCCTATTTAATGTCACTATTGGTGATTAGAGGTTTAATTCTGCAGTATAAGAAAGATTTTACCTTTTAGGTGAAACAAATTTACTGCCTATGTAGTCCCAAAAAAGTTGTTAAAAAACATTTGTTGAAAAAGTGTTGCTGTAAAGTAAAAGGTTGATTTCATTTCATGTTTTTCTTATTGTCAACAAACCTCATGAAAAGACCAAAACCGTGATACTGGTACCTGGGTATCTGCACCAATACCAAAACAAGAACTTTACCTGAGTAACATACAGTCTAAAATTGGAACTAATCCCATAAATAAGCAAAACCACATATGTGTTACTTTGGCTTTGAATACTTTGACTTCCCTCCCCTGTTAAGCCCAATCGCTATACTCAAAATGTAGTGTCATTTTTACAAATGCTCACCATTATGACTATTTTCTGCAGTGGATTAATCCACATTTGGTGCTTGTGTTGTGTGTGACTGAGTCAAACTAAACTACTGTGTGTGTGTTCATTGTAATGAAGGACCATGTCACCCAGTGCAACAGTGTGCCTCATTGTGTGTTTATAACAAAAATGGAGCTCAATGGCACAGAGGAAGAAGATATAACTTTAGGCTTAGGCTTTAGATACACACACAATACTTCTTCCCAACAAGCAATTAATTGATGTTTTTTGTCAGATAATACTTGGGCTATGGGATTTGACAATAAGAAAATTATAGAATATCACCGGGCTCATTCTTTAAGAATGAGTGTGTGTGAATAGAAGGCCGTTAATGTGTCTTTTGTGCCATGGTTAGGGGCAACGATAAAGAGTTCAAATTCATCTCAAAAATTCTTTATTTTGTGTTTTGTGAGAAACCAGAGAACAAAAAGTGACAGAAACAATGTTTAACTCTCCGTTGACATTGATTTTAACTCAGCTACATTCCTAAGGATGGAAAAAATACTGCTTTAATGTCAATTCTAGTATCTGTTTTCATTATTTCATTCAAGATGTCCTTGTTAGACTGTTTCCACTGTCTGGGACATAGTCTAACTTTTTCTTCCTTCTTCGTAAATCATGACGGTTAAAGCAGTACAGTTGTTAAAAGACAGCAGTCAAATGGTGCACATCATTTTTGTGCTCAAGGATGTATGAGCATGACATCACTACAAGAAAATATGTTGAGGTGACGTGTTTGCACATTGCCTTGGGGAGCACCCATTGTCTTGGGGGTCATGACAAGGTTGAGCTGTTAGCCCAGTTGAATTCAGTTTGGTGGATAAGGGTGGTAGCCTAGCAGTAGCACATGCCCCCACCCCTGATGGTTGGGGGTGGATATTGGGGGTGGGGGCCATGGGATCAGTTGAGTGGCTTGCCTCATTACTGTAAGGTTTTTTGCGTGCCTGAGTGGCGGTGGAGCGAGCTGATGAGCAGATGTTGGACTGTTGCTTTTAATTAAATCCTCTTGACCTTTGTTTGGGTTATATTGAGCGTGAAGCACACATTTATATCTTTTTTATAAAACGCCTTGGCAGTCATGGTACTCGTACCAGCCTCATTTCATGGTGCGACCTAAAAGCTTCTTCGCGATTCTTAACATGTTTGGCCTTGTTGTGTTTGTCAGTTCTATTCTAATATTTGGCTAATAATATCCTTGTCTTTTGTTTTCTTGATGCAGAATGTTTAAGGACGGTGCACAGTCCCCCAACAGAGCCCCTATCACACCAAAAAAGAACAGTGCAGCCTCTGTACCACATTTTCACCTCCAGCCCCATCAGTACCTGCTTCAAGAAGCCAATCTTTAAAGAAAAAATGCCTAGTAACTCTGGCCAGAATTTGGAAACATCTAATCATTCTGAGCACAAAGAGAAACAGCAGATGTCCTCACCACAAAAGAAGGCTGAGGTGGCTTGTCTTAAACATGGAGCTCCAGACAGTTCCAGTGAAATCAAACTGGATCTACACAATATGGCTCTTGAGCCTTCTGCAGTAATAACCCCTCCCTGCTGTGAAAGTGAACCACCCTTAGCAGACAATCTAGATGAAGATGAAGAGGATGAGGACCAGACTATCTTCTTTACTCCTGAACTTTTCGAGGGCGAAAGCAATGATGGCAGCCCACAGAAAGAGATGAAGACCAAGTCACCTCCCAGGATGGAGAGCCCTACCCTGCTGTCAGAAGAACTTTTTGGTTTGGAGCAGGCCCAAGGGCAAGGACAAGCCTCTGCTTTTGATGAACAGAGTGCTATTTCAGTCAGTGAGGAGAGTCAGGAGAGCACAGAGCTGCCACACATACAGAAAGAAGAAATCAGAGGACACAAGCAAGTTGAGACAGAGCAGCTGGATAACCAAAGTAGGCAGACAGACAGTAGGCTTCGTAGGCTGTCCAGGTCTAGGCACAAAGCTCTCTCCTCCCCAACAGGTAACTAACAACCTGGGAGCAAGAAATATAGTGAACAAAACAGAATGTTTTCTATGCAAATAACAGGTTCATTTTCAATGCACATTATGGTGGCAAAGGTTTTCCCACCAAATAGCAGCAGTAGATCGATATTGAAACAGCTATTGAAAGTGTAGTGAAGCGTAAAACACTATACTTTGTTCATACCAATTGCTGCATAATTGTTATTTTTCATCCCATTTCACAGTTTATCTTTAAGAATTTCCTAAACACTATGTTGTAAAGTATGTAAGTCATTTACTGCTGCCTCAGACAACTAGCCCACACACTCTTAGCATGCACCAAGTAGATGATAAGGCTTCAGCCATCTCAGATCAGCTTCTTATGTAGTGTGACAGCACATCATATTAAGGCCATTACTGCCTGTTCTCAGTTAAAAACATAACTAACCAACGGTATTGTGCTGCAGCTCTGATTGAAGGTGCATTTTAACAACTCATTAAAATGTGAGCTCATTCGTTTTCTGTAGAAGTAGGTAATTATTCAGTTCTGTTTTAATGATGTGTCTGTAGATTATGGGTGAGGAATGTAGAAGCTTTAGACATGCCTGATTTAACCTAAAGAAGAGACCTTTATTTTTTCAATTTCATTTCCAACTATGTAATTATGTGCTGTAAGCTTAAATAGCATTTGTGTGTGGATACGCATGTCTTTCAGTGCAAGTATCCATATAAAATCTGTTAAGAATTCTGTTAATTAAATGTTAGCATTTCATTGATATTTTCTCATCCTTTTTCCTACAATGTTTTTTTTTTTCTTCAACCACATTGACATGTTTCTGTCTGTCAAATAAATGTAACAGTAATTTATAAAAAGATTAAATTTCCTCTCAAATTTCATAGAATAAAAGTTCAAGTAGCATAAAATGGAAATACTTGAGTAAAGTACAAGTACCTCAAAACTGTACATAAGTACAGTACTTAAGAAAATCCACTGTACTTTCACCACTACCCTTTTTTTCAGAACTTTAAGGTCTCGCTTAGACTTTGCTGCACAATCCATTATTTATATCAATGACGGTAGACTTAAATCATAATAACAGCACAAAGTATGGCCTCCACAATGAGCAGCCTGTGTTCCCTAAGTTCCCTTAGTTTTGACTAATACTGAACATTATAACCTTCATTAGGGTATGGTAAGACTGCTGTGTTAGACTGCATTCATTTTAGCTAGGTAGACCTTAAACTACCAACTGAGTGTATATCTTTACATAGCAAAGCTGGACTGCTACTACTGTGCTGTATGTCAAGGTATCTTCAACAATTACATATCTCACATATAATTAAACACATAAAACTAAGCCAGTGATATTCTCACCAGTCATTTACAGTGTAGTTTCCATATTTGTAGACCTTGATGTAGATGTTATTTCACTCCTGTATAATTTACTGACATTTAGATCTTAACCTCTTCTTTTGTACTGTGCTTGTGGAGGACAACAGTGATTATTTGTGACCAATGTATGTGCAATACAGTTGTATATGTAATCAGCAGTTTAATGACCATATATGATTGTCTGACGAACTGAGGTCATTTAATCAAACCAATGCTAAATGCACAATCATCAAACAGGCTAAGTTGAAGGGAGACAAAAAATGACATTAAACATGATTACACTGATGTGATTTGTCTCATTACAGCTCAAACTTCACCAATGTGTGATTTGTGCAGACGAGCAGAGTAGACAAGTGTTCCATTAAAGCCTTTCTTTGCTCATCAACTGCCTTCCCAAGACCCTTGTATATGTAATCGTGCATGACCACTCGTTAACATCATGAAAACACAAAGCACGGAGAGTCCAGCGAATGTGTGTTAAAAGCACTTAATAGGGAGCCCACATTACTGAAAAACTCAGTAATGGCTGTGAATGACTGTGTTTTTTCCCATTAGACTAATTCATCCTTTCCCCCAACCCCAAATTATTAAAGCTACACTAAGACAACATTTTTATTTAAAAAATACACTGGACTTCACAAATCACAAAATGGAAATGCAACAGAAAAAGCACCCCATCAACATTAATTGAAATTCCACAGATTTGTGCTGTTTGCTCAAATTAAATTTTGGCATGGGGAATGACTTTCATGGGGAATGACTTTCACCTCTGTCTGAAAAAGTTGCATTAGACTAGTTGATGTTTATGTTTACACACACACACAAACACATACAAACAAAAAAACAATACCAGCAGTTTAATGGCTAATTTCCCAATGTGACTGTGACAGGTGGAGTCTACAAAGTCAAGAGTGTAGGGAGAGTCAGTCTTCAGCAGATTGAGACCAGGAGAAGCCAGAGGAGGACAGACAAGGCCACAGCAGTTCACAAGTTAAAGGTAGTGATCCTGGATTTAAAGAGCAGACCGTCCAGAGCCACACCCATGGGAGTATATTGCTCAAAATATGACAGCGTTCAAGAGAATTCTTATCAGGCACCAGAGGTTCAGGATGAAAGCTGGATTACTTGCCAACAGACAGAACGTATCTTGAAACTTAGTGTAAACAACAGAGTGACTAAGTCAGGTAAGTCCACTGTCCTTGTGAGGGAATACAAAGAAACAGAGCTCTTAAAAAAGTGCATGCCACACATGTTAGTTCCACAACAACTGAGCTTGACAATGTGAAACCCAAAAAAAGAGATAGGAGGTCTGCAAGAAGCCGGAGCAGCAGGATGTAGATCCACAAGTCCAGCAGTGGATGGTCCAGGAAGTTTGTGCAGCCAAAAAGGCAAACTAATCTATATACAACTTCAAGCCACAGGCTGTACAGTCTGAACCATTAGTACATGTACATGCCAGTGTTGATTAGCAAGCTGTTAATATTACTTCTGGCCAAAATTTGAACACAATACATTACAAACAGAGCAGTTTTGCTAAGAGTTAGCATGCAAATTAATGTTTGTTTACTGTTAGAAAGAACAGGGAAATTACTACAGTTAGTAACTAACAAAATGCAAGTCAATAAAATAAAAGATAAAAGGTCAGAATCATATCTTGAGTCAAAGTGTGGAATCAGCCTTTTTACACCAGCTTCTCGAGGAAATACCACTGTTGATAACCTGATTTATCTGTGAGCACATCTTGCCCTCTTTCACAATCTACCACCAGTGCTTGATTTCAGCCTGAATAATATCCCGCCCACAAGTTGTAGCAGTGCCAAGCATCAAATTGATCAGTCAGCAACATTCACTACTTCCCCCTCCGATAATTCATAAAGTGCTACCTTGGGAGCAGGGGCTTTTTGGGTGGGCGATATACCGGTGTCATCACCGTGGTGCGCCATGATATGGATTTTGCTTTACCATCATCACCGTGATAAATCAATAATAATTCTAAAAACATAAGGCATTTTATTTTCTTCAAAAGTTCAGTTCTGAATAGGTCTGAATACTTGTCCTTATACATTATATATCTTGTTGCAAATAAAAACGGAAAACATATTCACTATAACTGCCTTTGCGGTAAAAGGGGGTGGCCATTTAAATAGCCTATCGTTATGCTAAGGGGACAATTCTATGATTTTCCAGGATTGGACCCCCCCTGTAATTTCCCTGTATGACTCCAGGCATCGTTTACTACAGCGCCACCTTACAACAAGAGCAGTAAGAGATGGAAAGCTATTACTCTGGCAATCACGCTATATGTAGCAAAAGACATAAGTGATGATAGGTATACAAACCATTTATTATATTATTCAAATATTAACTTTATTTACATAACTCCTTACAAAACATACAAAAAAAATAATACAGTGACATAATACCATCATCACCCACAGGGGGAAAAATACCGTGATATTAATTTTAGTCCATATCGCCCAGCCCTAGCAGGAACTACAACCCAGAAACCTATAACATAGTAGATATTTTAGAGTGTAGGTAGACTGGAAAATTATGGGGGATATACCACAGACCAAGTGGAGCACATAGAACACTTTTCTGATGTTTATTTTTTTTTAATGTTTATATTATAGTTTATAATATTTTTTATATATCACATTTCTATTTAATATATTATTTTTTGTTAATTATGTTTATATTTATTGTTTTATATTAATTTTTTCAAGAAATATGGTCAGAACAGGTTAAATGTAATACAAGACATGTTGTTAAAGCACTGGAACTGTTAAATGGGTTTTAAAGTACCTTTAGTATCGAAAAACAAACTTTATGAAATTAGCTAGTGCCTTCACTTTTGCTACAGGTCACACCACCATTTTTGGGGAAGTCATTCACACCAGGATGTTTAGTATATGTCACTTAGGGACTTAGGGATGTCAAGCATAAAGCTGTATAGGGAAGAGTTTAGGGCATTCAAAGTGTTTGTTACACCCGTGTCACCATGGGTTCTTATGGGTTAAACTATGTTTCACATACCAGAGCTCTAAACAGCTCTGTGTGAAAATAAATTATTTCCATACAGCACTGTTGCACACCATCGTCATGCTGCTATGATCACCTTTTAAACCTGCTGAGGGGATGGACTAACACTGCAGCATAATTCCAGCTTAAGTCGATGCATTATTATACAATCAGTTCCTTTTTCTAATTGACAGTCAGTTCTGTTTGTTCAAGTACAATATAGCAAGAAGCTTTTATTTGATGGTACCAGGTTGTTTAACAGCATGTGATGTGATGGAATTACTTCCACATACTTAGTGTAGCTAGCACATCCAAACAGTTTTGGTTGTAAATGTGTTCCACACTCATTTTGTACATTAAAATCTGTTTCCTGAAAATAGGGACTACTGCATACACTTTATTGATTTCTGATGTTCCAAAGAAATTTGTGGAGTATCTTCTTACCTGGGCTTAGATAACTGTTTATCACATCATGTAATAATTTGAAATGATCAAATTGATGGAATGTTATTAAAGCATGTCAAAAGTGCATTAAAAATTTATCTACCTAGTATGACATGGCAGGGTGTTCCTGCAGCTACTTTATTTATGTAAATTAAAACGTAACTATATGTTTTTAACCAAGCTCTAAAAGTACAGAGGTCTTGCAAGCAGAAACGTAGGAGATTTAAAAGGACCTGTCCAAAAAGAAAGGTAAGTGTCAAGTGCCAATTGAATTTTTTTTTTTGCAGCAAATCACAGTGAACAGTACACATTATTTCTCATCAGTGTTATCTTTGCTGTGTTTATCATTTTTCTTGTATTGCAAAGTTTATATATAATTTTAAATCCCAATAATACCTTTCAAGCAGAACATAAAATGTAGTAGAGGATAAATAAAAGGATGACACACATAAATAAATATTGACACAGACTGCTATACACCTGCAGTGATGGTTTTTGTATTAAGCCTGTTTTCTCTCCGTGCTGCACACAGAAGCACATAAAGAAAACAGTGGATGGTTGCGAGTCATGTCACCACATCCTGTGTGAACACTGTGAAAATCAAAGGGTCTGACAAAGAAAAAAAAAAGCGTCTGATGTGAACATAGCCTTTAAAATATGACCCAAGAGCAGCACTGAGGCAGAAGGACTTTTGTAAATATTTGCTCTGTAAGCTAGCAGATCCACAGGGACAAAATTAACATTTAGAAACAAACAATTTCCACTTTGTCGGCAGTGTCTGTGTTATGAATCTGCCTGAATTTTGGGTGAAAGTTATTGAAAATGTTTCTTTGAGGTTTTGAAATAAAAAGAAAGTTTTGAGATATGACAATAATTATTTAAATCTGGAAAAAGCCTCAGACTTTTTTGTTCTACTTGCAGAGAGTCAAAGACCAGAAGCCGTGCTCTTTGGGACTCTACTGTTCTATGTGTGAAAAGGAACTACTTCCTGTGGCACATGGTAATTTCTGAGAAATCCCTGTTATGATTTTAATTATTTAGCACCTCTAAATAATATAAGTCAAACCATTACTCACAGTGAATGTGTTTCATGTTGGCTTTGATTAAAGTTTCACTGTTATCACTTCATTTTTCAGGTGTATTGGGACATGCTGTTTGTGAATTTAAAGATCTCGCTTTTCTAAGAAAAGACAGAATTGGTCCTTCAGCAACAACCTGCTACTGTCTGTGTGCACCACATCAGCCATCAATTTCAGACAACTCAGGCTCACTGCTGGTAGTCCGGAGTCTCACATCACTGAGGGCCCTAAGGACTGCTCTACAACCCTACTGTGATAACAGTTTAACTGGTGAGTTGACAACTGTTTTGATTAGACTAAAACAGTATTGAAGAAGTAATTGTGAGTACAAAATCTTGTAATACAAGAAATCTTGCTAAGCAATAGACGTTACATGTTTTCTGTCAAAAAAGAGAACCAACATGATGCCCACAGTGATCAACTGAGCATTCAACAATAATACTAGTTGGAAGTAACGGATTAATATATTGGTATATTTTCAGAAGAAAATACTGAAGTGTTGCAAAATGATGACTACTGTGAATGTCTACAAATGAATTGGAAAGATGAATATACTTTTTCTTCTCTTAATCCTGCTGTTTAAAAAAAAAACAGACTTTGATCCTCTTATGGCACATTTTATTCCCATCTAAAGTTACTAACGTTGCATGCTTTCCCACTGCTTCCTCGGTCATGCAGCATACAATGCCATATGGAACCCTGAGGAGGGCTGTGTTACCAGATTTCTGCAGTGCAAAGGCTGTTTGTCTCAAAGCCCTGTTCTGTCTGCAACTGTAATTGCAGCAGAGATCCATTACCCTCGAGATATGGCTCAAGATCAGGTAAGCTTCATGAATTTGAATGTTCAATGTGCACATATAGTACATTACACTTTTACATCCTGCAAAACACTTATTCAGGGAACTCTTAGGTTGAACAAGGCTCAAAATCCTTGTCAGAGGAAAGTTATTGCACTTGGTGCTTCTTACATTTATATGTTTATTTCTGACAACATTATATAAAGCTGTGTTGAAAAAGACCATGCAGGCACAGTGATGTATCACTTTTTGTAGCTAAAACGTAGCTTGTGATTCCCTGTTAGCTGTCATCAAAATGCAGTTAGCTACAGTTAGCCAGTTATACCCCTTTAACACCGAAGACCTGCGCTTTACTGGCTGTGTGTTCAGCCTGCATTTGATCAATATCGATATTCGTCAATATCTAGTCAAACCATTACAGAAACAGTTCATAACAGTTCAACAAACCACAGGATGCAAAACAGTTTCATTTTTAATTCAGTTTTGCACTCACTTGCCGTGTGAGTGCTGCTGTTGTTGGTCTTGTTTTCTGTAGTGCTTACGTCTCAGGTAGTTGGCTAAAAGAAATGTTAAACTGTTAATCTCATAGATTAAAATTCCCATCCCTCATGGAAACATCAGTTCATTGTCAAACCCACATTCAACCCTGGCTGGGAAAAGGGTTGCAAAGACAGGTTGAATAAGTTCGAATGTTGAATGGTTGAATGTTAAGCACCTATAACTCATGTCACTGTGTCAGTCTGGAACTGGTTTCTAAAAACCACAGGTGCTGCTTACATTCTGGGATTGTGTCTAAACTCATTCAGAAGAAAATATTATCTAAGAGGTAGGTAGGAAACACAAGTTCTGAAAAATGTGCTTGTATCAGAGGACGTTGAAAATTATATTTAATGTGTGTGTGCATGAACACACAGCTGTCAATGTGAATGAAGAATGTGATATTTTGCATTTCTTCATGTCCGGAATATAGAGAGCAATGAACACAGTCCGTGGCAATAATTGAGATAGCTCGAAGGAGAATGGCCAGGCCAGCTCTCCTTGGACTTTGAAGAGGATGAGCAACCACAGCTGAGGAAAAACACATCTTAAAAAAGGTTCATCAATTTCATAAACATCTGGCCATTGTTGTCTTTAGCAAATGTTACTCAAACAGCAGTAAACACTGCATTTCTTGGCCATGGATTAATACATTTTAGGTGCGCCAGTGAGTATTGATGTGGGAGTACAAATAAACTACAGTGTGTGTGTTCATGGTAATGAAGGAACAACAGTGAGGTTCATTGATGTGTTTCCAATAGTTTTTGGACAACAATAGAGCTCTATGGCACGGAGGAAGAAGATATATTTCAAGGGATTTGTTGACAATAGGAAAAAATAGAATATCACAAGACTTGTCCTTTACAACATGAAAAAGTCTGCCAGTGAGGGGAGATAATTCAACTTAATCCCAGTTGTACTTTTACACTGTTTTCCACAAGGTTGAAAATGTGCGGATGCTATTAGGCTAAAGGTTAAACAAGGCTCTACCCAGGACTTCATTTTAAAAGAAGTGAAGAGAGATGCTGAGCGGTAGCCACAGCGAGACACGTTTGAAGGAAAAATCTGACAGATGGAGGTGGCATTCCGAGTTCTGTCTACACAACAGTGTTGTAATGGTAATGTTCTCAATATTCCATATGAAAAAAAATAAGAAATGACTCACATCTAATCAGTTACAGTCATGTACTGTACAGACACCCTGCAGTTTTATCAGGGCGTGTTTAACAAAGCGACTGTGCTGGTTTCTTTTGTTGTTTGTCACTTGTACCTCCAACTTCAGCAAAGTGGACACATGCTGCGCCAGGAGGCCTGTTTTAATCAATAACCACTCCCACCCCTCCATAATCCGATTTACAGTGGTAGCAGAACAGAGACACACTACAAAGTATCACAGCTTCTAGGAATGTCTTAGCAGGTTTTTATGGCCTCATTGATTTGTAAATCCTTAAGCTGTTTTTTTTTAATGATTTGGTTTATAGGCAGAAGATGCCTCTGTGCTACACTGTGTCCATTAAAGGCATGCAGCCATTTTTCAATCAGTATAAAAATGGTTTGAAAGTTTTTGATTGAATAAATATAATGTATGTGCATTAATCTTTTCATCAGACCAAATCTGACACAGGGAATCTCTGTGTGTAGCTAAGTTGGACAAAAACAAAAAAATGTAGCATAACATTTTAAGGTTACAAAGTTAGTATTATAGATAAGATAAGATAAGATAAGCTTTATTGATCCCCACAGGGGAAATTTACTCATTACAGCAGCTCGAAAAACAGGCAAATAGAATAAAGTATTCAAATAAAGGACTGAAAATATGGCAGTATAAAGAATAACAAAAACAGTGCAAATAATAACTATAACAAAAATAGTCGTAATTAGAAAACTATTTACACTATGTACACATTTTTCCTTGTTGAAAGATAATCATGGGTTATTTTTCTGCACACAGAATTGTACAGTTGTACATAACATCCAAAACACACATGGTGTGTAGTAATCTGATTAACAGAATGAGAAAAATTGCATTAATATTGCACAGATCAGTTATTACACTATAATACATATATGACACTGAAATGAGGTGTTAAAGCAAGAAGAGGAGCAGTACAGTATTTATGGTATTTCACAAAGATTTCTACATACATTTTTGAATCAAAACCTAAAAATCACTAACCTAATTTTTAATGTTATTTTGGAGAAAAAATATGAACTTTTATTCGTTACTTTTCTTATTATTGAAGTTTATTATTGATTTTTTCCCTCTGTGACTGTTAGTGTTTGGTTGACTGTCACAGCTCTTGTCTGAAATGTAATTTCTGCTACAATCAAAACCGTTACAGTTGCTGGGAGTATCCAGTGGTAACTGTATAGTCCTTATGTTCCAGCAGATTTTTACATGTCAAACACTGTTGAGATTATCTGTGACCTGTCAGATTAAAAAGATTAACCCTGATTGACTGGTAAATTCAGATTTAATTGTAACTTTCCAAACTCTGTGTGGTACTTTCAAATCTGAGTTATCTAGTCATCTCAGACCTTTTTCATTTTGTATATAAAAAACCTTTCCTTGTGGAAAATGTTCTCAATTAAAACCTGCGTTGATGATTCAAGAACATAAATGTCAAATGAGGATAAAGATAATTAATTTCTAGTCTATGAAAGTCCTCAAAATGAGTCACAAACAGTTGAAAAGTTGCAAGAATGTATTTTCTGTTGGGTCTACAGTGGTGTGTCTGAATGATTTGCCACTTTTCGTACACGTCAGTAGATACCTCCTGTGATGACTGTCCATAGCTTTGCTCATATTCTTCTTTATGCACATTTGTCTTTTTTGCCATGACAATAAACATGCAAAATAGTTCATCATTACTGTGCACTGAGTACAGATCTTGTGAAACAAAGAAGAATCTTCTGCTCCATCATGATTGACTTGTTTGTGAAATATCGTCAACATTTTGGCCATCTGGATCTCAGTGTGAATCTGACTAAGCCCGCTGGCCAAATGCACATATCTGCCCCCCTCTGCGTTACAAGGGGTTTAGGACACACTTTGGTCCACCCTTCACTGTTTTTCGGACGCTCGCATGATGTGCTTGCATGATGCGTTTCAAGTTCCTGCTGTCAGCTGTGAATTTGACAGACACCATATTGCAAGTAAAGCTTTGGAGTCTGTCTGGGTGCAATCTCCAGACACCCAAACTCTAGTCTGCAGTTAACAGACTCCAACACTCTTGGCAAGGGGCATGACGCACTCACAACTTTACCGGCATCATTGACCACTGTCATTTTGACCTGTTAATCTCAGTGTGTCATTCTTGTCATAAGCTCCCCTCCCCATCATTTATCACTTTGTCATATGCGCCAAAACATGTCACTCCTCATCCCTCTGACACCTGCCTTAAAATCTTTATAGCTGACCTGCCGTCATAATCGTATATAGTTGCTGCAGGAGGCATTACATTTAATAATTGTCCATCTTCAGATAATAGGAGGGCACGCAGACACCATGTGTGCTTTAATGTGCTTTGTTATAGCACAGACGAGATTGTAGGCTTGCAAGCTCTGATGTAGTGACCTTTAATAAAAGGCAATCTTCATGCCCCAGTGGATATTAAAGGTGATTATTTTCATCTGAGTGATTTATTTGTAGCACAAAATGAATTCTGTTCTCTACTTCAATTTGAACAGAAAAGAAATGATTCATCCTGTGATGAAAAATGTAGGTTTATATATTTATTTATATATTTTTTTATACATTTCAGTATTCAAATATTCAATTTTAATTTTTGTATCAGATTAGTTATGTTAGATCTTGAGATGTTTTACACATATCTCAAAATTTATTCATTTCCATAAAAAAGGAATTATAATACTGATTTCTGCAGTTGCATTAAGGGTTGTCTTACCACGTCATGGGTGATGCATAGTGCCTTCTATATAGCAAATATTCATACACATACATACTATCAGGCTAAGCTACCCTTAACCCCTTACACTGTATCATTACATATACAAAAATAGATTGTGCAGTTGTGGATTTCAGAATGTTTTGTGTACATGCTCGGTTAACAATTGGAAAAATCGTCAGTCTTGGTTTAATTGGGAGTTGTGGATGGTTTAGGACAGTAAAAGCTGGTAATACAGAATACATTATCTCCTTTCCTCTAAAGTTCATACCCTGCCACAGGTGCTAGCTAACATGTACTGTATGTTTTTTAGGTTTTCTTGTGGTGTGTATATAGTATTATATTTAACATTCCTTTTTTTAATTTGTGCCTGCAAAATATCCTTTAGGAAAGTCATCTTTCCTTAATCTGACAATAGCAATGTAATTGTAAAGATAATCTTGTGTGCTGAATACCATCCAATGTAAAATGTGTGAAAATGACTTGAGGCGTTGCTGAAGAGCATGTCGGATTTATGTCTTTTACATATAATGAAACATGCAAATGGATGTTGGTGAAGATTTGTATTGATATTTGAAAACATAAATATTTATGTTGTTTGCTTTCCTATTAAAAATTGATGAGTAGCCTTTGTATTTTATGTCAGAATTTTCTTTATTTGCATATTATTTTAAATGTACATAAACAGCTTTGACCACTGTGGTGCATTACTGAAGGTGACTAGCTAATGAAATTGATTTCTTTAAGCTTATGTAGCCTGATAAGGATTGCTTGACTGGATCATCTGGTAGTAGAGGGTCTTTAGCAATCTGTCTGCTGGAGCAGCTGTTAGAACTTGGCTTGAGTCATAGGTTTGGAGCTCCTTGGATAATAAACCCAGATTTGTTTCAGAGGGTCAGTGGAATTAGACACCTAATCTGCCTATGTGGTTTTATAAGTTGACTAATCTTGATATAGACATCCGTTGTTTGGGCTCATCTTAGTGTGCTTACACCCTAAGCTGGTTAATGCTATAAGTGTGATTGTGGCAACCATTTGTCAGCTGAAAGCCTGATGCCTTTTTAGTTGTGCATATTGTAGTAAGGTCTCAGCAGGAGAGCATTAAAGACTGGCAATTAGCCATTATGCAACATTACCCAGTTTATGTTGAACACTGGTAGAGATAAGAGACTCTGATCCATTAAACTACTTAACTTCTTTGGGTTTTTTTGTAGTTGTTGTCTAGTTGTACATAGGTTTGTACCTTCATGTGTTCGTCCATATTGTAAAGTTGTGTGTTTCTTTAAGAGAGCATACTTTCAATCTGTGCTTCAATTTATGAAAAGTGGTCATTACTTACATTGGTTTCAACACTCTTGTGCTGATTTCGATTTGTCAATACAAAAGATAAAAGAGTAGAGTATAACTATCCAGCTCCATTTTCTTTCTTCCCTCATTGATTTTTGAGAAGCTATGTCATTATTCATTTTTTCAATCATTACAGTTGAACTTCCTCATTGGGGATATAATACGATGTGTCACTCTGCCACACGATGTAGACCAGTCAAGATCGTTGATTGATCTTCTCTAGACAGATGTAAGAGTTAAATGAAAAGAAGAGCAGTAATTTAGACCCTATTATAATGTTCAGTTTTTTATGCTTGCTCTGCCCTTTTAGCTATGCTAGTGTCATGGCTCTGTGGCACTGTCAGTCAGTCGGTTGGTCAGTCCAGACTGAAATATCTCAACTATTGGATGGCAATGGAGATTCGGGTTCCTCAGAGGATGAATCTTACTTACTTTGGCAATCCCCTGACTTTTCCTCTAGTTCCACCAGCAGGTTGACATTTTTGACCTTCGGTGAAATATTATATGGATTGCCATGAAATTTGATCAGCAGCGCCCATAGAATCAAACCTAAAGAACTGTGGCGACCTTAGACATTAGTTCTTTAGTGTAATGTTTTTTGAATGGTAGTCTACGGGAGTGTGTATATATTCATTGATATTTTTATTAGTTTCAGCGTTTCAGTTTGTTTTTGGATATCACTTATTGTTTGTTTTGATTGAAACCAAATTTGGGAAAGCCACATTGCACAGGTGTGTAACATTTCATACAATTCTACCTCCAGGGGTGATACAGAGACAATATAACATGATATTTCCACAATTCTGCTGTCTTTAAGAAAATGAAACTGAACAAGCTTTTCATGAACATGAAAAATTTAAATTTATATATGATTTTAAATAGTGTAGTTGCATAAATACAAAACATATGAAAGAGGAAAGGAAGACAAAAAAATAAAAAATAGGCTAATGAATCCTATCAATTCTAAATATCAGTAGACTTAAAAAATATTGTAGACACTACTTGTGGTGGCAGATGCAGCAATAACATGCATTTTCTTCGGGAAATGCAAATATTCTCATTTTACTTGTTAGGAAAAGTATGTAGCTCAAAGCACCGCTGTTCCATCAGCATCACAGAACTGCTAGCATAGCTATAGGACTTATTGTTTACCTCCAACAAGTCCTCCAAATGAATCAAAACCTATGCCATATTTCATTGCATTCATTCCAAAACGGCACACACTGTATGAGCATTTTCTGATTTGATGATCATTTCAGCACAGACCACCTTGTTCATCAGTACTATTACATGTGGTTGTTTTTACTGTTTTACTGCCTCTGACATGAAGAGTTTGTACATCACGTGGCCACTAGAGGTCTCTAGTTAAGCATATTCTTTTAGGCATCAAACAGATGCCAACTGCTTTTTTTTTCTCAAAGACATCCAAGCTTTTACTATAGCCACATGCTGCAACCACTTGCTACAGCTACGTCTGTGGCTGTGGCTGTTGCCGTGGCTGTAGATTTTGCTGTGGGAATGGCTGCAGCTATATGGCTATTGCTATGGTTGTCGTTGTGACTGGCTGTTACATTTTATAGCACCTAAGATATAGCCAGAGACACTGATGAAAAGCTGTCCCCCCACCCAGAAAATCATTGTAAATGTTTTACCTGATTGCTTGCAAATGCTGCCAATGAATCTTGTTTCAGCACCCAACCTGCACCATCTCCACATCCAGGTACAGCCAGCTACAGCACCAGGCATCCATTCACACTGGTCACTGGCAGTGGCTGTAGCTACTGCGAGAGCTTGGCTATGCTGTTCTTGTTGTGAGGACGGGACTCCTTGCAAAATTTGTCAGCTACAAAAACAGTGCTAGCATGAAAAAATCTGTCCTTCATAGACGAGTCATATGTTTTGATTTGTTTATGTGTATATTGTATGTCAACAAGACAATCAATCTTGCTTGTTAATGTTGCCTCTAAAACAAAAATCACACATTGTCTAAAAGATTGTGGGATCCTCACAATAAAATCATACCGTCATGGACAACCTGACTGCTTGATTAGACTGCTATTGCATCAAACCTCTTTTCACCGCCTACCTGATCTTAGTTGAAGCTGCATATTTTGCATTACCTTAAATGATGGTGTCTTGTAAATCTGTCAGTGAAAACATTTGCTTCTCATTTGGGAACAGCACTTTGGGTTTGAGTGGAGGTTTTGGTCGAGGGAGATGACCTCTCTAGTTTAAGCAGTGCTCCATCCAAGAAAGTAGACTGTCTCTCCCTAGGATGTACTGAATTATTAGCACACAAAGGCTCTCTGTTGTCCTCCTGAGTCAGACCTGTCTCATGTTGAGGGCCGGGAGGGTGGAGATCATTGAAAACACTTCACAGGCTTCTTCCACTTGCCAATAGATGGTAAATTACCACGTGCCTAAAGCTCTAGCTCGGCTGTGAAGATGGCAACAGTCCTAACAGGTAGATAATACACTCATTCTTTCATCCCAGACTTATCAGCAATTCAGAATGAAAACAAGTAGTGAACATTCTGAGACAAGGTGGAAGGAAGAGGTGAAGACAGCGCGTGTGAATATTGCCAGAAGACATCTCGGAGTATCACATTGTGTAAATTGCATCAAATGAAATTGCATCAGACAGCACTTTACTCTGGGAATTCCGTTCATATTGAGAAATTCTGCAGGTCAACAAATGCATCGAATTTGGTGTAATTGCAGGAGTATTGTTTAATTAAAATAAAATCTTAGCAAAGTGTGTTAGTTTCCTTAATCATAGTTTATTCCCCATAATCATGATCTGACCTCCTAATAATACCATACTTGCCATGTGAAGATATTGAAGAGAGAAAGAAATGTAAAAACATTGGCATGTTACAAAATATTGTCTCTGAAAATAATTCAGATTTCTGCAGAATCATCCAATATCAATATGTCCTATTTTGCAGTAGGTTTGCATTAGATTTTAATAAAGCTAAATGATATAAATGTTTTGTACAGTACGGTTATGATTCCAGGGTGGAGTTCTGGCAGTCTGTTGCTCCTCACACTTGGCAGATGTGGGGAAACTCCCTCAGATACGCTTAAACACTCCTACATTTCAGAATCCTTCTGCAAATATTTCAGTAGATCAAACATGTTACTTCTCACTCATCTCCCGCTAAATGCTTCGCTTTTCTCTCCTCGAAATGATGGATTGCCTTTCTTTTGACAAAGTGCGGGTGAAAGGTGAGGTATTAAAAGCTGTCAGAAAGCTACTTGTCAGAAAGCTACGCTGGAGTGGGATTTACAGATATGCAATGTAATATGTTGAGAAATGGGAGGAGTGAAAGCGCAAAGCCGTTGGTGGTCCAGACCTGTGTAAATATTGTAAGTGTTGGAACATTGTCCGTCAAAACATGCTGCAACTTCAAGAGGTTTGCTAAGGAATGCAGAAACCCTGAAAAATGTAACTTGGTGGTTTTCATGTAAATTGACATCCCTGTCAGATGAGGGATTGAACAGAACATTGGCCCTCTATGGCTGTATTTCTTACAACATATTATATCCTCCTCATTCCAATTATCTCACACCTATTCTCACCACACACAATCATTTGAAGCACTGAGGAAAATCCCAACAGAGTAATGACGGGAAAGTTCTTTGTTCTGGCCTCTTAGTGGAATCTGTAAGTGCTGACAGACAAGACCATTTAAGAACAGAAGCTCTTAAAATCAAACAGGACACACTCAGTGTTTAATTCTGTGGCAACATACCCGAGAGCTTGCCCTGACTCATCACACTTTCAAAGCCCGCTGGCACACCTCGCCGTGGGAATGACGCTTCTTAGCCCATCTCAGTTTGAACAGGTTGATTCCACTTTCTCTGTGCTCTGCGTTGGGCATTCAGCAGCTTTTCAGATTTATAATGGAGCACTGGCTGAATGCACAAGCTCAGACTTCAAAAAGGGTTAATAAGTGTTGAATACAAGTCCTAAGTGTGCACACGATGCACCTACCGCTCCAATTGAAGTGTGTATTAATCCTGTTTTATTGTTGACAACTTGGCAGGTTGACACAGAGGTGTGGACAGATAGGTATCAATAAAACTTGCTGCTGAGCTCTATGAATTTCCCCATAGATGTTTTCTGTCCCACGTGTATATTTGGGTGGCGTGCTGCTCACGCTCAACTTAGCACTGTCAACACAGGTTTAGATTATCAATTAATCATGTATGTGGCCTAATTTTAAACTCCAATTATGGCAAGAAAATACAGATAACTGACAGTATGTATACCTCTTGTTTGATCTACTCACATGTGACATATATTTTGATTTGAATTAAATATATATGTATAGCTATATATTCAATTAGAGCTGAAACAATTAGTTGATTCTAATTAATGATTGTCTATAAAAAATTTTAATTAACCATTTAAGTCAGTTATCAAGCAGAAAAGCCAAACACTGGCTGGTTCCAGTTCCTCCAGCATGAGGATTTTCTGCTTCTTTATGTTTTATAAAAATGTAATGTTAAATGATCTAAATGATATATCAGTTAATCAAAATAAATAAATACATACATATATAAAATAAAACAAAAGATTAATCAATAAGGAAAATAATCATTAGTTGCAGCCAGAAATTCCATAGCAGCTGCCGTAGACTCTATATAGATAGATGTATCTAGATACAATAGCCTTCTCCTCATGTCAAAAAAGTTGCCTTTTATCAAGAAAAGAGCTTTTCAAGCTGATGCTGCAGGTGTCCTCTGGAGACTCTCCCAGTGCTATCAGTCTAATAGGAATTCAGTCACGCATCAGTGTCCACAGCTCACTCTCAACACCCCCTGTTCGTGTCAGAAAACAAAGCCTATGGGCGTCCCCGCTATACATAGCCGCTGGGACAACCGGACAACACCTCTAAAGCAAACAGTCTTACCCGCTCTTTTTAAAAGCAACATAATGCTCAGCCTTTGTCCTTGCCAATCCTCCACCGTGGTTCTCCTGCTCCACAACAGGTGCCATTTGAAGTTGCTTTTCTGATTCATTGTTTCTGCAATTCCAAAGCCCATCTCTTTTCATATTTGCCCTCCTAGCTGACTTTGTAGGTGATTTTCTCGAAATTTACTTGACAAACTTGCAGCCTATTATTTTTTGTAGTGCAATGAAAGCATGGCTTAGGAAGTGTTCACTTGAGTGTGTGTTTGGGTTTGCGCTGCTACTTTTATGAAAGAACACAGGTTCTTCCTGTGAGAGATGACACTGCTCATATCTCTGCCCTGTTCTGTTGACTGTGATGTGGGTGAGACAAATATTCAATTAGATGTCATTTAAATCATTTTCAATATTACGCATGAATGTTCATTCCTGACCTTGGAATTAGTAGTTGGACATAAAATCTCAACTCAAGATCCACTTACTGCCTTTTTCCAGGGCATTCAACCACATCTCACTGTTATGGAGACTCTTGACTACATGTAATGTGAACAGGCTTGCTCCTAGTAATGAACCCACAATAAATTATCAGGTAACTGCAGTTCCTCTCAGCTTTATAGAGTGTATAGAGTGCAACTGCAACTTTACTGTTAAGTTTATTCTTACCACACTCATTAACTTTTTTTTCCTACACCAGTGGGCAGCAGCTTTGAAAGTAAAAGCTCTAAAAATCCACTGTACGCTACCTGCATAGCATCAAATGGCAGACAGACAAATTAGAGACTAGCTGGTGAACATGGAGCATTTAGTAGCTAATGAGCCATGAATTTCTCTGAGACCAAAAGGAGAGTGAATAGTGGACATATATCCCAAGGTGGCCAGAAACACTGCTCCAAATGAATACTAATGTTCTCTATTCAAGCATGAAATTTCTGATTCAATTTTCTCACTTTGGTACTTAAATTTGAACCCACTGTCCTGACCTGCTGTTCTTTTCACTCAGTGGCAGTCATTCAGTCACATACTGGATTGACATCCCAGTCCAGTTAGTATTCCTTGGAGCATGTGCAGCATAATTCTTTTGTTGACCTCACAATTGTTGAGATGGGGGGAGAAAATTATTGCAGTAATGAAAACTTTCCTGAGTTGTAAAATCCTGCCATATATCACCAATATATCACACTACAGTGTTTTGGCATTTGATGAGCCTTCAAACTCATAGATGTGTTATTCAAACTGGTCTAATTCATTTCACAACACACACACACACACTAACACAACCCACTGTGTTTATTTTAATGTATTGCTAATTTGGTGTAAACGCTGCCAGATCATCAACTGATCTGTTGATTAGCATAGTGTTGTTTTTAGTATTGCTTTTTCAGCCAATGGCTGCTCTTTCTAATTAATGATTGAGCCTAGGCATTGTTCTCAGAAATGATTGTAAATAATAAATAATAATTTGGTAGTTGGTAGCAAATCATTGCCTTGATTAATTGCTTTAATTTACAATGTAAATATTTTGTACCTTTATTTTATTAAATTCTGTAGAACGAAATATATTTTACGATTGTGGTTTATGAACTCCATAAGCTATCTATGCTATCAAAGTCATAAGTGAAAGTAATAAAGACAGAGACACAGAGAAGACAGTTTACAGAAGTTCAACATAAGGTCAGTTGGAATTAGTAACCATATTAAAGATTACATGATTAGTGTTTCCTTGCACAGCCTCTTTTCCTTCATCTTTCAATGTAATGTGTTTCAGTATTTGCACAGTGGAAATAAGCTAGTTGGAGAACATAGAGACATGCTTGAAGTAATATAGGATTGTTATTCCCTTAACCTGTCACGTGATACTTTACTGCCCCCTGTGACCATGAGTGTGGGGTCAGGGGTTACATGACCTGTCAGTGCATCATGTAACCTTCATTAGATCTCTGTAACAGTCACCAGGACCTGTTGTGTAACCTTGGGACCGGCCTCAAACTCCTCCAATCCATAAGGCTATTTTATTTAGACTTTTAGAGGTTGTACAATACTCAGTCATATGGACTGTATTTCATATTGCCAGAAAGAAACCAGACAGTTGAGGTGGTGATTTTAAGATGACTTTGGTCTTCGGTTTTCTTCACATCTTTACATCCATGTATGAGTATTCATTAATAACACATGTAAAAGGAATTCCAACTATAGAGCTGAAATATGAACAGAAGCACAAGTTGTCATGAACCTTTGCTATTATAGTATATAGCATGCATCCCAACCATGACTGATCCATGAAGCTTTCTTATGTAACCAAATGAGCTTACACCTTGTCTCCAGTTGCTGTGTAGCAAAAGCAGTGTGTCAGTAGCACATTAACTGCAGCTGCAGTCCTCTGGCAGCAGTACGGCTGTGAACATAGTTGTGTTGGTATAAGTCTGAAGAAAGTAGACTAAACTAGGAATAGTTACAGGAATAGCATGAAACAAGCTGTTACATGGCCAGTGTAGACCACTGTATTGATTAAAAGTGTATGTAACAAACAACTTAGAACAATACAGGATTAAACATTTTTTACTTTGGTGACTCCTAGTGGTAGTATCAAAAAATCAGAGCGCAATGCCTGTTGCTACCCCTGCAAATTCTCCCAACAGGACAAGAAAGTTGTCTGAATGACTTATGGTCTTTGCCCACCCTCGAGTCCTCAAAGTTTTGATGACTGACTACTAATTTATGGAGCCAGCATATGGATTTAGGGGTGTGCAGGAAAACCCATTTGCAGACAAGGCAGATTACTTTATTTCTCCAGAGATACCACGAAGTAAGAGTTGATCAATTTTTCCTGAAACCTCTACCTTAACTACCATAGCATTTTTCCGTGGTGGACTTGGTTGTCC
This sequence comes from Holacanthus passer, assembly GCA_025331565.1. Lineage (NCBI taxonomy): Eukaryota > Metazoa > Chordata > Actinopteri > Pomacanthidae > Holacanthus > Holacanthus passer. The sequence goes on along the minus strand of JAFREQ010000072.1, from coordinate 933,251 downwards.
ACCAAAATTGCTCACTTTAGCTCATAGCACTAGCATTGACAGAACGTAATCCCTGCAATGCTAACGAGATGCCACTAGTTGGCATGCAACCTGTCGCTTTCTACAAGTTGTCATTCCTAAGCAGACAGATGCTGTGGTGTAGTAGCCGAGAAGTATATTGCATTTAGGCTATTGAAAGAGAAATCACTGAAATGGAATGATTAAAATGTAATGCATCCAGTTCATGTCGTTCGGGGGCTGTTCAAAATGTTTATGAGGGACGCCATTAGTCCGCAGGCCACACTTTGAGAACCCCTGCTTTAAGCTTTATTGCCCTTGGCAACCTTCCCTGCAGAGAATTCAGTCATTCTGTTTGTTTTACTCATTAACATTTCAGCTTCTGTTTCTTTGGAATATCATTTCTGTTTGTTATTTCTCAAACTTTACAAATTTGAAATCTCAGGTAGGGTTCCAGTGTCTTGTCCCTGGTAGTGGTGCATGAGACTGACGATGATTTTGGGGCAAATTGTTTTTGTCTGCCAACCTCTCGAGGGAGCGTTGGTGTCACTATCAAAACCAGAAGCTCCATAAAGGTCTGGTCTAGGCCCCATTAGAAAAACAGAACATTCACATTGTGGCTGACATAAATGACTGTTTGATGGATCATGTCATCCCTGGCCTTTGCCATGAACGACAAGAATAATACCCCGGATCACCTTTCAGTTATCACTTCTGAAGATATTTCATTTCTTTCAGCGTGTGTCTTTCAACAGACTGCGTAAAGAAATCCCTGCCAGTATGTTACTACCTATACCCACTTAGCAGAAGCCAAACTGAGCTTACCTGGAAATAAGGTAGACGTTGGTCTCTCTATAACTAAGTGACTCCTTAATCACCACATGACCAAAATGGTGAACAGACTAATAGATTGGTAAACCAACTTTGACTGACATTGCTGTCCTAGCCAGAAGAAAAAGTTTTATTCAACATCAACAAGCACTTCCCAGCCTTTCTGGTCTTGTCATGCCATAAAGGAATGTTTTAATATTAATTTTTAACACCAAAAAGACCTGTAAAGATCCATTAGTTTCTCACGTGCAATAAAATATGGCATTTGAAAAGGACCTACATATTTCCAAGTAGATAAGAAACATATTTCTTGCATTGAGTTGACTTTATGCCCACTTATAAAAATCAGATTTGATTGAATGATATCTACAAATATAAATGTAATTGTGCTAAAACCTTAGTGGCACAACTTAAATCAAACATCTGTACGATAAAGGCAGCATAAGTAATGTGATTATAATGTGGTCAGTATGTATCCTAACATGAACTTTCCAACATTTCTTTTTTTTTATTTTGACTCATACTGTTTTTGTGTTATGCTGTTTTTTTTACAGACACTGTTTGCTCAAAAGCTGTAAAACTGGGAGGCAGAATGAAGAGATGAAAGGCAGCAAAGAAAACATGTCAGTAACTGCTATGTTGATCCCTGTGTACCAGAAAAGCCATACATCAGTCAGTCATGTAGGTGGTAGAGGTGTAGCAGCAAATAACTTACCAGAGCTAAAGCCATAGGATCATGAGAGTGCAAACATGATTATTGACAGAAACACAAAAGGAGGTTTAAGCTAGTCTCATCCCAGCTGTGTGAAATTTCAACCAAGCACAGCCATGTGCAAAGAGGGGGGGCAGGTGACAGTGTCGGAGAGCACGAGGACCCACCCCCACAACCAATTTGTGTGCAGTTTCCTTTCTTCTCTCTTCTTGTGGTTTTTAATCATGACCCAGTTTTGGGGGGGACAAAGCCCCATGCACCACTGTTGTGCTTATAATAGCTATGTCTCCAATTAATAGGGCAGCCTGTATTTTTGTGTGCGTGCATCTGTGTATACAGATCATGGGGCAACTTAATAATCCTTTTTCTGTGACACAAAGGTGTTACAGACATGCTGTCTTTGCCTTTGCCCACCTCCTGCTTGAGTCTTTAAGCCTTATTGCCCTTGACACACTGCCCTACAGAGAATGAAGTTGTCCCATTTCTCTTACTCATTGTGGACAGAGTGGGGCACTGTTTCCCTACTTTGCCTCAAGAGCTCCTGATTAAGCTGTGAGTAGTGTTTTAGCCTCCAAGGGCTAACCATTGGGCTTTGTAGCTCGGTTTTACCGTGATGTCTATTGTGTCAGCAGCAATAAAGAGACATCTGTTTCTTAAGCTAATTCTACTCATTTGCTGTCCATCTACCCAGAGCCATCGTTCACTACATCTTGTTGCTTTTGTTTTGCCAATCTGTCCAAACAGGCTTTCTGTTACTGAAATTAAGTGCATGAAAGAATGTTGAAACAAGTTAACGAGACAGCCAATGGTCCCAGGATGGAGACACCATTTATAATGACACAATCAGAGCATTTTCTGGGCCTAAACCAACACTGGTGTCCCAGGGGATTAACCATTAACAACATCAGTTAGCAGTGAAAGATTGGCCACTGCTGTGTGTGTGGCTGATCTGAAGAGTAGAGCCTCAGCTGAATCTAGGTTTTTTCTCAATCCATTTACTGTTATGGCACTGCTTTAGCCTACCACATAAACATGTGGCGACAGATTGTGGCCAGACTAGTGTATTTTGCTCACAATGCCACTGGGTGAAGAGAAGCCATTTATGAGTTTATTTTGAAAAATGCCAGCAGAGTTTCTCAAAGACACATAAGCTGTGATAGTTTTGCTTTGATTTTCAGTACCTGGACCCTATGCCTCTTTGTTTAGTTGAGAAAAGGGATCACTGATCATTGACAGCCATTAGCTAGATGTGCAGAGGTGTTAAAGTAAAGCAAGGTCCTTTTTTCATTTTTCATACAACTATTTCCACCACTTTTAGTGTGTGTAACCAAGTGCAATACCATGAATGCGTTCGACGATATTCCAATTTGTACAATTTGTACCATTCATTGGCTCAAGGCTACATAAACAAATGTGGTTATTTGGTCACAACACTTATGCCTTTAGACACGGTTATCCCATTCATTTGAACTGTACTGAGGCCTTAGTGGAGTCCAGTGCAGTATTCTGTAGATCTCTTTATTATTTTTTCTCTCACTATGGATGTGTAACTATCTACCAAAGTCAGGTCCCATTGGAAACCTATTTGCATACTGTCCTGATGAGCTTTTTTATATACTCATTAAAAACAAAGAAATATTCTTGTTCTTCTTATCAGGTGTAAAGTCTCCTGGAAAAACATTTTTGTTTTGATGAACTTACTGTTTGTGACTGTTAACTGATTCAAAAATTGGTAAGTAAACTAAGGGTGTCAACTCCTGAAACATACAAACCAAACACAGGGATTCCCCAAAGTAAACACTCATGTCATTTGAACAAAAACATCCTCGCACACTCTCACCTGGTAAGCACGCACTCTGACAAAAACAGTGAGCAGTGAGGCAAACACATGCATAAGCGACAAGAATAAGCTGCAGAGCAAATGAGGGAGTGGAGCGTAAACCTGTCTCATTGTCAGGCAGCGGGGCCTGTGGGTGTCAGGGAGAGCTCTGCCTCTCACCTTTTGAATTGTGTTTGCGCACACATGTGTTTGCTTGCCTGTCTATGTGTATGTTTGCTCGTAGGTATGGATAAAAGTGTAATGTTTGCTCTCTTAGCCTGCTTGACAGCTGTCTCTCAGCTAAAGCCCTATCCAGTTTTGGCCTTTCAGCAGTACTGAGTGCTAATGGAAAAATAAGCTTTGGAAGGAGAGGCAATCTGAGAGAACTCATTAATTTGCAGTCAGGCCTTTGTATTTACTGACTTTGAGAAATGGACTGTCATGAATCACTGTCCTAATAATTCTTCCTCCACCCAGTCAATACTTACTTACTATAAATGTAACAAAGGTTCTTGAAAACTTAAATAATAATTTGCCTGCTTGATTATAGTGGAGTCTGGTAATGTTCAGTCATCATTAATCTTAATTATCTCTATATTTGCACTTCAGTCTCTAGTTGTGCTGCCTGCTGTGGTCCGTATGTGTACTTTGTTGTGTACAAGTGGATCCTTCAGCCTGATTGTGAAGCTAAATAAAAAGCCAAAATCAGTGAGAATCAATAGGACAATGATCATCTATTACCAGATCTCACCACAATGTAGCAAGTATTTGGGGGGGTATCCTGATCTGGAATGAATTATTGGACAGACAGAACAACTTTCATTGCCATTTGTTGAATTTTGGCATTCAAACAAAACAAGTTTATTGTGAAGTGATGCAATAGCAAAGCGAACAGTTAAGATTTTGGATTTTTTTTCCTTTACATTATCTTAATGCCATTTTAACTTTAGTAGTGGATCTGAGTATTTCTTCCACCACTAGTGGCTATCCCTGTTGTCATCTCCTGACCCAGCCAGACAGTTATCTGTGTAGATGCACCTCAGGGAACCTGCACTCAAAGTGGTGTTTAATCCCTTCTCCTTCTCTCTCCCACCCATCCTCTCTGTCTCCCTCTCCCTCTCACATGCAGAGCAGGATACATGCTCCTGCAGCAGACACACTAATTTCCTGATTGTGTAATTATATCAGGATGTTGTTTGTGCTATCAGAAATGTTGCTAGTCATTGTTTGGGCTGTGTGTGTTTGTGTGAGATGAGGGCCAGTGATAGCAAATCTTGGCTCCATGCTTGTGCTATCTAAGTCATCAGAGACAGCAGTTCCTATACTCTAGCATCTTCACATAACACACCCTTTCATCTAGCTCCTTGTATTGAATGATTGAGATGTATGGTGTCGGGAAAAGTTAAAAGTAGTTCAAATCTGATACACATTTTCTTTTGCTGTGATAAAGTTTCAGGCGAAGGTGTGTTTGCATGGTGGACAGATGTTTTTCAAAGCAAAAAGAGGACAGAGATCCTATCCAGCCCATTAACTGTAATTGTGCTTGTTTAGAGTTCATTTGATGAGGAGTGGGGCCTGTATGAAGAATTCAACGGAAAGGGAGGTGTCATCCTCTCACATCAGACATGAGGCCCAGGGCCCAGGAGAAGAGGAGGTGCAAATGAGTTTAGGTCACAACGAAAAGGGACTGCAAGATGGATGTGATAAGTTCCACTGCTGCTGCCCACCCTTCCTGGCCCTGGTGATGATAATCATTCAGCTTGTTTTGCCTTCACTACCTCATGATAGAAGCCAAGGGCTACATGACAAGACTCTAAACAAACACTTGAGATGATAAAAGACAGACGGCTGGTTCACACAAGTGAGACTAGTCACGCTCTAAAAAGGCCATTACACTGGAGACACACTTGCTTTTCCTGTATGACCCTGCATTCTTTCTTCATTACTTTTCTGGCAGTCATGCAACACTCAAATAATCCTGTTAATCTGCAGTGTAGAATCGCTAGTAGACACGTGCTAACCACTTTGTTTAGTGACAGGAACATACCCTCTACAGCCACTCTAATGCAGGAAGTATATTGTGAGCTTGAGACTGGAGATGGGTAGTATCCAATGCGAGGACAGCAGGAAACTGGGCTAGGAAGCAGACACTCCAAAATACAGTATCACTCGTCAGGCTCCAATACATTAAAGCTGGAAGTGAACAAACCAGAAGTCACACAACAACTTCCCCCACATCAACATAACAACAGTCTGAGTCTGAGTTGTACAGAAATTCAGACATTTTGAAAGTCCAGTTTACAGTTGGCTTCCGTGACATGTGTTAATCATTCTCTCAGACCAACACGAGTACCGGTTACTCAAAGCTTCATGACAAAAACAAGCTTGTACGTGTTAGCATATGTTCTGTAAATGTTCCCTGCCAACAGCGGCTGTCAGAATCCTTCCTGGACCTGTTTTGGAACACATTATGGAGTTTTAAATCCAACGTAATGGGATCACCCTTTAAATACCCTTTCAAACAGCTACACTAACAGGATGTGCGACCTGTTCTTCAGCCATCTCCCCGATCAACCTGGCTGTGCTGCGTTAAGTAGACACCTGATTTGATGCTCGAGCTTTGTCAGATCGTCACAGCCTAAGCCCAGAGGGGATGAGCCACAAATCACCCGCTAAGACTCTTTGGAGTCAGAGCTGAGGACCTAAATCCCCAAGTTTACCTTTCTTACCTGTGCTTAGTCCTCTTACTGTACGCTCACTTCGCAGGACACAGGGTTGTGTCCTGGAAAGGCCAGCTGGTAATCCAACACCTGCTGTAAGGACACCTGTTATCCAGATTTACTGAAATTGCATTGCAAGGGCAGGTCTTGTTTTTAACACCTCAGTTGCTTTGCATAAGAGCAGAGGTTTTGTTATATTAATTAAAAATGAATGCAAATCAACATGTAGCAAACAAGTAAGTGCAATTATGATTAATTACATGCTTAAATAACATGGCTTAGCTTGGAGTTACCAGCACCTTAGTGCTCTGTATAATTGATGCACTCTTTGAGATCTGATTTTAGATTCAAGCATGGAAAACCTGTGATTTTCTGAGTTTCTGGTGTCAGTGCAACAAAGATCAACTATTTTGAATGGGCAACCAAATCTTTGAATTCTTTACACTACCTTTCTAAGGATTTTATTTGAACAGCATTGTTGGAAATTATTTCTTACCAGCAACCACCTCACATTACATGTTTTGTGAAGTTAGTTTCTACACACACATATTCTATTTTGTGTTGGATAATTAAAACAAAATAATTTATTAAGCATACCAGCACTGCCATTTGAACTGTAGAGTTTTTCCTCATTTGCATTAACTTATTTAAGTTGTCAGTAGAGTGCTTGACTATGTAGTTGGCCCATTGGCTGTCGTGACATGATAATGAGGCATGCCCAAGCTGCCCTTCATCTGAACTGAATTGCCAAGCTGTTGTCTATGTTTCACTGACATCACTGATGCTAAACATTTAAATCTGTGTGTTGATGTGGGAGGGACTCAGAGGGGAAACTTAAAATGTGCTTAGATATGCCATCAGTTGCCTTGGGGGAGATGAAAATTGAGCATTGATCATGACATTATTTTATATTATTGTTATTTCAATTGTTATTTATGAGTTATTTCATCAAAATGTGTCCTGGCCTGCTCAACAACTGCAACTACAAAGGGCAAATCAAATCAGAAGAAATTAAAAAGAAACAGAACACATGAATTGGAACAGGAATGTATTTAGGTTTTAGGTTTGTACTGTATGTAACATTTTTATGCCTGTACACTCTAAAGAGCAGAGAAAACAGATTGGACCAATCGTGATCTTGTTTTGTTTGATCCCCTCATGAGCTCTACCTGCATAGAGCATGCAAAATGGCCAACTTAATTGTCTTATGCCTCTCACCCAGCCTTTCTTTAGGTACTTAATCACCTTCAGGGGGATAGTTCCTCCTTTGGCTAACCTGCCCGTCTGCAGCGTGTGATCCTTGGTAAATCGTACTAATCAAACTAAATACTTGATCCGGACCAGGCCGGCAGCTAAAGATGAAGGTCTAAGGGCCCAGCTCAGCAGAGCATTGTGATTACAGACTTAATAGAGGACAAAGATCTTAGTAGGATATATGTAACCACTTTGCCCTGTGAATCCCACCTTTACTTGACCTAGCTGGATTTTTGCCTAACTGGCTTTTCTTAAGGTGTTCTTACTGGCAGACTAGCCTCAGTTCAGTGGGGTTTTTTTGTTGGTTTGTTTTTATAAAAATGCACTAATATGTGCTTCAAAATGAAGGCATGCAGCTTCTCATTAGTGTGATAATGACTTTTTATAATATGTTGGTGAAATAAGACCACTCAGAATTTATTTTGTATGTTGCAGGCAAGAAGCCCATAGGCAATTTATGACCTCTGCCTGAATAGTATAAACAATACAAAGTAAGAAAATCATGCAAAAAATACTGACATATTTGTAAATAGTTTACAGACAAACAGTTTTTTTGTGTATATCTTTTTTTTTTTTTTTTTTTAATATTCCACATAGGTGAAGATTTAGATTCCCACAAATGAGAAAGAGGTTTTGTAAAAGTTTCATCATTTGGTACCACAGTTCGCACCACAAATCAAATTCTGCTTTTCTAATTCCTTCTTTTCGTCACTTTATTGGTGTCACAAGTCTCCAAAAATATCTGCACTCACTTGAGACTATTCAGATAATGCTTGATGAATAGATACTGTGATATTTTAACACCCCCAGACACATGCAGACTCCAATCCTCAGAGAGTGATTCATCCCTATTTGATTTAACATATTTCAGCCAGTAGAGGGTATAAGTACTCCAAGAGGAGATCCTCCTACTCCCAAGCCTCCCTGGCTCATTGCATACCATTACCTCGCAATTCCTCTTCTCATCGGTCTGTTTGTACAGTGTGTGTACTGATACCACCTTCACAAGAGGAGCAGCAGGAGACACACTTGTACATCACTCCGTTGTTCTCTGCTCATCAGCTGGTGCTAGGTCATTTCTAACTGTGTTTAAATAAGTGAGCTTTGCAAGTTAGAGATCCTCCTACCTGTTGATAAACATCAACACACAATCTTTAAAAAGCAATTATAATATCTTTCAGGATGAGTAAATCTGAGGAAGTTTCCTTTACCTTGTTGAGTTTGTTAAATAAGGGCTTGTACTTTGAAAGGGCCCATTAAGCCGCGATGAATCTGGCTGGGGTGGGGGAGGAGGGGTTTGGGTCTTTGTGTCATAGTGCTTGCCTAGAAAGCCAGACATCAAATAGGCTCCAGCCAGGGGTGAAAGAGGGCTGAGCGGGTTAAAGGAAATAATTAGGGATCCAAAGGGTCCGCCTCAGAGCTCACTGATGGTGAGGCAGGCATCTTCTTGAGAAACATTTTGGTCATGGCTAATTATCTGCCTTTGTCACAACTGAACTGTTTTTTTTAATAGCTTTCCTTCGTTAGCATGTAGAATGTATTGCTATTATGTTTCACCTTGTTTGCAATTGAAAATGGAAATAAAGACTAGAAGGGAGAGTAGAAGGAAGCAGAATCCAGCAGTTGGTCAGTTCAAGTCTTACTGACTGTAGTCAGAGTCAGACTGGCTCCTGCTCATGTATTTAGTTTGGATCTAGCATTACATGTACTCGATGTGTGTCTTAGTAGCAACTCTTTAATTCAAGGAAATTAAACATTTTCAGCCAAGTTTTTGGTTGGCTATTTTGTACAATAGCTGTTTGAGTTTTGCAAGGAATGAAAGCTTTATATTGAGTTGCAGGTTGGCTATTGAAGTCCTTGTTTCAGTCTTCGAAGTAGACCAATCTGCCATTTGTAAAAAGCAGCACTTTACAAGCCACATCATGCAGATAGCAACAAATGGAGGCTAATGTTCAAGAAGAAAAATTTGCAATTGCAATCTACTTCAGAAACATAATGTAACTTATAGTAGATGCACATGTAGGATTTTTATATTTGTGTAAAATCAAAATATTACAACAGTCAGTTATAAGGCCAGATAAAATCACTCAGTCTTAACTTTAGTAGTTTTTAGTAGTTCTTATGACACAATGGGACAAGAAGAAAGTGTTGTTTCTCAACAATAATACTTGACATTGACATTTAGCCTTTTATTACTCTTTCACTTCCAAAGGCAAAGTTGATTGCAGTATAAAAGTAATAGCCTGTAACATGCCAAACAGCAAAGAACAGGATCCATTAACAATGTTTCCTCAAGTACATAAAAAGAGCAGCCAAAGACGAAACACAGCCAGATAGGGAGGTCAGGAGAAAAAAAGCTGTTTAGCTTAATAGCGTAGTTGTAATTGTTGAACAGTTGTATAAGAGGTAACAACAGTTTTCAGGTTTCAGAGATAGATATTGACCCCTTTAAACAGTACATGCCAGTGGGGTCAGCAATTACAAACCTTTGCTGTGCAGCCAAACCTTGTTGAAAACCACAGAACTTTAATCTAGTGGAGATTCCAGTTTCCAAAGATCCCAAACATATAATTTGTATATAATGTGTATTTGATTGAACAATTCAGTCATTAAAAAGTGAGTACTTTTTGAGTACTCTTTGAGTACTTCTTACACTCAGTGTAAATATCATGTATCTTCATTGAAGAGTTGGAACAAGCTGATACTGAATTAATATACGGTCAGAGTGAAATTACATGACTTTTTATTCAAAGGTGACTAATGGAAAACCATCTAGCTCAGAGTGCTGGATAATTATAGTAAGCTACATTACTTCTACTCAGTAGCTTGCATGACTACTCTACAAATAGGTCAGGGTCAAAGGTGCTGTTACATCTATAGCTAAAGCAATGGAGGCACCATAATTAATTATGACCCCTCAGTGAAACAAACAGGATTGTCACAGCCTACAAGTTCATGTTAACATGTTACCTACAGTCAGTCACAGATAGCCTAACTTCAGTGCATATCCTGAAAACAGGCTGAAATTAAAAACTGCGTCAAAACTTTAAAGGAATAGTTCAACATTTTGGAAATGCAAACAAATGTGAGAGGTCTGTACCTGATCAAAAACCTGACATGCATAAATTAATTTAAAAGGACACTTGATCTTAAAAGAATCTTATGGCAGTCATATCTACCCTGAGTAGGCCCAATGATTATGTTAAAACAATGTAGCGACTGTGGTTGGATCTACTTGGATCTTAGATGTATTCACATACAGACCTGAACGCAATAGAATGGGTCCATACCTGGACCAGATTAGACTGAGTAGAATCTGGCCCAGCTCAGGTTGCTGCTCAAATTTTGTTTTCTTTGAACCAGTGGCACCTTTAGTGCTACGTACAGTCAGAATAGGCTTAATGTCTGAGACGTATCTTCACAAACATTTTAATGTCTATCAGTTGAGTTTAAGGCTGTATTGGTTGGTAGCCATTTTCTTTAGCCTTTCCTGCTCTGACATGCAAGTTTTCATGGAGGTCTACTGGCAGCCTTTGCCTCAGAATCTGGCCTATTTGATCCTTAGGGGTGATTTGACCCTTTTAATTGAACCATAATATTAATAAAGCGTATTATCATTGTATATTTGAAAATAAGCTTTCAGATGATCCTGCTCAGAGGCAGAGCATGAGCTCTCTTTGTTTTGCAGTCTGCAATGTTTCACTGTACTCTTCTGCAGTAGTGCAGAGTATCTGCATGCTTTCCTGTGCTATGGATTTTGATAGCAGTTTGGGTTTGATTTACTTTTGTTTTGTTTCATATAAGGCTTCAAAGCCACAAATCCAGAGACAACACTTTGTACTGTACAGCATGTTTGTCTGTCTCTGCTCTGCTGACATTGTACGTCTCTTCCAAACAATGTGAGTTTTTCCAATGTAAAATGTTTTTCTCCAATGTACAAAGTAAATAATCTGAGCCTTTTTCCTCTCTAAATGTCTAATCCAGGAACTTATTGTAATGATTATTAGTTTTTACAGATGCTTTTATCCAAAGCCATTTTGAAATGCAGGGATCCTGTTTTTTTACAGCAGATTTAGCTTTGGTTTATACTGCTGCCAACCAGCTGTATGTTTGATCAAGGGACACAAACACACTTTAATGTCCCTCCACTAGAGCTTTGAACCCTCAATGTGCCCTTTTGGCCCAGTCCTCGAGCCTCCCACTCTTCTGAGCAGTGCCCACTGCTGGTAATCCGTCTGCGAGTGTTGTGTTCCTCTGGCCTCCAGTACACAATGAATCATTTTTATGAAGGGGTAAAAGAAAGAAGATTTGAAACACCTTAGCGTGTGCATTACCCTTTACTTCTTCTAATGCACAATGTCACCCTGTACTTGTGGCATACGGATAGTAATCTGATGGAGAGCCAAATGAGAAATCCCCCAGACTCTCCTCGTCCTTTCCATGGTAGATCTTTCTGCATGTGGATCAAATCAGAATTATCCACTAATTGACTATTTACAGGGCTCGAGAAAAGCCCTAATGGACTTGATATTAAATCCCCCTCAGATATTTAAAGTGTCTTTTTGGAGTGGCTTGCCGAAAAACCTGGCTTTTTCTTTTTTACAAGACGGCCAAGTTAAGCCTGTCAGTGTGTCGGAATGGGCCAGCCCAGCCCAGGCGGCTGTTAGATGGGATTATGGGACGACAGTAGGCAAGGGCAGTGCGACGCAGGGGAGACAGGAATGGCCAGATCTGCCTTCAATGACTTCCAGATGGACTGCAGGCCCAGGTTCTCTCACTGGAGATACATACTGAACTTGGTTAACTTGTGCTCCATAAGGGGCTTAAACTTGGCTTCTTTATAATGAGATTGACAGGGGTTTTATGTGGAAAGTAGATAACATAAATTTCAATATGCCTGCCCTGCCCTTAAATGCACTATTAAGGCTTTGACTAAAAAACTTTGACTATTAAACTGAAGTCAGGGTTCTTTGGTGTAAACTTATATTGCTTTCCTTTTAATGTCAAGAGTACCTTGTTTTAAAATTGTTGCTTGTTTTGGGTACAGAATTTCAACATTGCAAACTACCAGTAACTATTTAATGCAAAGAAACAGTTAGATGTATTTTTTTAAGGAAAAGTATCAAACTTTGTATTGTGTTTTTTACAGATATGGCTTGACCCAGCAGCGGTCCATTTCTGCTCGCTCATCCATATTAAAAACTGAAGCTTGAAGACAAGAGTGACGAGATCAGTAACAGCAGTAGATATTTTTTTTGGCCTTTGTATAAATTCTTATATTCTGGCGCCATTATTTTTATAAAATGTGACAGCCATGTCTAGAATAAGACCCATTTGTAAATCTGTGTACTGTGTCCTGTTGTCAGTACTTCCTAATGTTCAAATAAATGGCATCCAAGGAAATATCTTATGTGCACTTTAACATTATTTTACAATTTTTGCACAGATATTAATTAATTATCACAAACTGCAAAATTGCTTAATTTAAATGACAATACCTTCCTATATACCATTCCTTATTTTTATCTTCGAATAATTTGCAACAGCAAATACATTTTGAGTGAAACACAATGTCGCCCCAAATTAAGTTGGATGTGTATACTTACAGCATTAAACCAAAACCATAATCCTTCCTAACCCAAAGCATTTTTGTTGCCTAGACCTACCCACACGCTAGACTCAGGATGCAAACCCTGGTCTCCAGTATCAAAGTCCTGCACTTTGTACATCCACCACTCACCATGACCTTCTTGTGTGTGGGATAAGAATGCAGCACATTCTTCACTGAGAAAAACTTTGCGAGTGAGCATAATCCAGGCAGCAATTATATTTCCCTCAAACATATTAGTAGTATATGAACATAATTTCTAGGACACAGGGTTTCCATACCAGTGGTTTTGCGCGTTTTATCTGATTTACTGCAAATCACATACTTTACATCACAGCTAACCATTTTGCAAAACATGATGGTGTGTTTTTGATTTTTGGACGTAGTTGTCATTCCAGGCAGCCATTGGTTTCCATTCGTTTGTGAACCATATTCTATTCTCTTGAAATGTAACAAAAAGTTGGACAAACAGTAATGCAGACTTGATGTTCACTGCAATAAATTAAACAATTCAAAGTTTCAAGAGTCTGCCAATTTAATTTTATGCCATATTGAAATGAATGGAAGCCAAGGCTGCCTGGAACGAATTGAAAATACATCTGAACATCAAAAACTGCACAGCGTTTGTTTGAAAACAGTCAGCAAAAAGGAAGACAAGAGTTAAGGAAATTTGTAGTTCAAATTTGCAAAAGCACTGGTGGGGCTCTTTAGGCAAATCACATTAAAGAGTAACACTGGTGACTGAAACTGTACTTTGACAGCTAAATGAATCTTTGATCACTATTATCAGGTAAATTATAGTTCAGCTCTTCAAGATAGCCAGCTGATGATTTGTTGATTTGTGCGGTAGTTCTCTGTGTAGAACCTCCCTTCATGTGAAATGCATCAACAGCTGAGAAAGAGATAGAGAAAGAGGTGCTGACATGAACCAGGACCCAGCCATCAGCATAACTCATGATCTAATGAGAGCTCTGTGTGAGAGAAAGCAGTGCCCTGTATGCTGATGTACTCATCCTGCTGTCTCTGCATTCCTTTCGACAAATTTGCCTTACCTTGACTTTTGATTGCAGACCTGTTCAACATTTACTGATTGTTACTCAAGTGGATACTCTACTGTAAGTGCACTATTTTGATTCTATTGGACAGCACCATGTAGGGCTGTTTATATGTTAGAAATCATGTGTCTTACAGTGAAACCACTTCAGTAATGGACAAGTTGCTTCAGTAAGTATTCATGGACCTAGGACGTCTGGACCATGGCCTCTGAAAAACAGGAATGTTTGAAGACTCATTTAAGGTGGAAACTATGTCACCATAGCTCCTAAAAGTCAATTAGCATTAATTTTACAAACCTATGTAGAAGAGAGGGTTGCATTTAAGTGTTCTGCTTTGGCAGGTTACTGCTTCCATGAAGGTAGCAAACGTATAGTGTTCTGTATATGTATCTCTAGTTCTAAGTAATGTCTGACTCAATTTTTCAACTTAGCGAGCAGAACTGATTTGATTTAATGACACATTAAAACCCGATTATATTGAACAGTATGATTTTTGCTTTCTCAAATGTGTATTTATTTGACATAAAATCTTTACTCTTATTAGTTAAGCTGAGTACTGCATGTTTGCAAGTAAGCAAGAAAAGAATCTGCTAACCTTGGCATGCAGTTTGTTGTGGAATTCTCACCTACATCAATAAAAACACAAGCCTATTGCCACACAAGAATGTCCATACTGGATGATTCTGCAAAGCCATGAATTACAACCACTGCCAGCATTTCACATACTTAGTTTCTCCAATATCACCACATGGCAAGTACAGTATGGTTAAGGTTGGGAAAGGTCATGGTAAGGGCAAATACACTATGGTTAAGATATGGTCATACAACTAAAACACTTGGTTAAGGTCAAGCTCACGCTTGATTAAAAGGGTTAGTAAATAGTAATTGCTTGTCTGTGAAGGGACATGACTCCAGTCCAGGCTTTGGAGGTCTTGGATTAAATATAGCAAACAATTAGAGGCATGAAAATGTTTATTTATCAGGTGTGCAAAAATGTCAATATATTCAAAAATGTTATATTGAATTTAACAACATGAAATAAAGGGATAATGCAAAAATGCATGAGTGATTACCATCATATCCTACAAATAACCTTCCTTTGCCAATGCAAGTTCAAACTGTACTGTATGTAATGCTATTGAAAGCCTTTTCTTTCAACTTCCCTGCCTGCTCAGGCTGTTTCGTATTTGCAGTCTTGCATGGATTTTTTCCAAGTAAGTCATTTGGGAGTGGGATTTGTGTGCAGCTCTCCTTTCCGGTACTCACCATGACTTAACAACAGTTCTTTAAGCTCCCATCTGGTTCTGCCTGTAAGTTCTTTGCTGTCCCGTTTCACTAGAATATTGTTTGGAGTCATGAGTATGGAGCCAAGCTTTGACGACCAACCACAGTAGTATGAGCTTACTCTTACACTCACAACATGATGTTCTCTTCAGATGAGTGCTAGTATCACACAACTAGCATAGAACTGTTGAAAGTATATGAATAAGAGCCACACACTGACAACTCTCACAATGGCAGTTTTTTTGGTGCACCTTTCACTTGATTTAATTGCCCTGTATGTATATCATAGGAGAAGCCTTTTTGCATATAAGTCTTGACTTAACAACTTAAATTTCTCTCTGTTATATTCTGATATGATCAATCTCACTTGGCAGTGGACTCAATACACTTTTACCCTATTCAAATTGTAACAAATCTCATTTTGGCACATGTGAATTAATAGGACTCAAAGGATCTTGGTTGTGATAACTTTTCAAATCTGTGGTAGCTTTTGGACGTCAACCTGGGCCCCTCCCAGTTGACCATGTCTCAAGGCTGCCAATATTGTATTTTTTTCTTCTTGTCAACAAACGTCATGGAAAGACCCAAATCACCAATGCACTGGTCCTTCACATCAATGAGCCACAATGTTGCACAAGTTGACATGTTGGTTTATTAGCATCCTAACTTTTTTTGGAATCGAGTTGTAAGAACTCTGTTCTACTGCCAGAAATACTCACCAACCCACCAAATCTATACTGTGATTAAGTCTGTCAACTCACATAGAGTGGATTACTATGTGATGAAGAGTACACACAGTGTTGATATTTGGTGTTGAGACTCTGACCTTGTCCCTCCCCACTAGCTGTGGGAAATGACAGGGGAACGTAGACTCAAGGCCAACAGGTGTGTCAGCAGGCAGGCAGCAGAAGAATGTGCAGTGCACTGACAGCTTAAGTACACCACCATGATTAAAAGCGTGCGTTGGATATATTTTGCTATGATGTATGCTATGTGAGTGAGGCAGCAGAATTGAGTTAACTGCCTGAACTAACTTTGCTTCATTAATCAGCAACTCAAAATAGTCCCCAACAAATACAGTATTTACTCCTGTTTTAGTCATTCTTCCCAAAAACTACAGTACCCAGCTGTTTTAGGAAATTACTGACATGTTTTTGATAATGGGTTATATATCTGTATCACATTTATAAAGAGTTACATCTTCAGTAGGAACAAATGGGTTTGGGGAAGGGCAGGGAAGTCAGAAAGTACTGAGAGATGGACTAACACACTGTTAATTTTGGTCTTCTCATTGGAGTTGTTGACAATAAGAACAATATAGAATTGTGGCGGTCTTATTCTTTAAACATGCTCTATCTGGGTAGTGCTCTGCAAGAAATGATAAAATCCTCAGTGGGAGACCATCATGTACTCATATTTTACGTATCTAGGCCTCTCTTTCTCGTCAAGAACAAGCACAGGAATCATTGAGTTTCCCTTATCTACAGTATGTCATTGTCGGAAAAATGATCCTAACTGTTACTTCAGGTCTGATAACTAACGCTACTTGGATTGTTGTTTGGAAGCTGCTGTCAGACTTTGTGTCTTGCTAACGTTTCTTGTGCTCTTGAGCTTATTGCTCCCTTTTTAGTGCTCCTCAAACCTGCACTTTGTTTTTGAGCATTACAAAAGCACTCTATGTGGTGACAGGATGGTACATATGCTATACATCTGCATAAGTAAAGATGAGGTTACCCACTGTTCACCACATACAGAGTTGTACGTAACAGTGCTTCATTCAAGAATTCATTTATGTAAATGACTTTGGAGTGCAATTTGGCAATGATCGTGGATGTAGTTCATTGCCATTGCTTGGCATCAGCAGCCCACAGTGGGGTTTTAAATCTTGATTGACTTCAGACTTGTACGTACATTGGACAGAACTGGTCTGTAGTCGTCCACATTAGCTGTCAGTCCAGTGTGTCCCGGCACTACTCAGCCCGACTTGGTACTGATATGATGGATCCCGAATGGATATAGTGCCTTGTGTGGGATAGGCTGAGAAATCTCTGTGAGGCCGGAGCGGTGAGCCAGACTTTTTGTGGTACAGAGGTGGATGGCTGGACCTATCTCTGGATCCCAGAACAGCTGGAGAGCAGGATGAAGCGGAGGATGTGGGAGGGATGACGGGCAGACCTCGCTGGACTGTAGCTGAGTTGTAGACCCCCAAGTCAGCCTGTGATCGTGATGCCATGGACGATGCAGGGTGCGGAACCACAGGCGTGACCGTGGCAGTGTTGGTGAAGTGAGCAGCAAAGGGCTGGTACGGGACACCCTCCATACTATAGCGAGGGTAGGGCTGCATTGTAGCCCACATGTTGCAATTTATTGGAGAGGAGTTGGTTAGGTCATCTGTGTCTCCTGCCCCAGATCCAGACTCTGTTTCCATACTACCATACATACAAGCTTCTCTAGAGGTGATGGCCTCAGTGCAGTATGGATGAGACAATAAGGGCGACTCATAAGAGGGAGCTGAACGAAAGTAATGCTCCTCTGAGACTGTAGATGATGTCTCCAGATATGGCCGCTTGCATCCTAGCTCCAGGTGACGGGCATTATCTGCAAAGTGATATCATTAACTGTATTGTTTTTAAAACCAGAGAGTCCTTAATGGGCACATCCTATTCTCTACAACGGCTGACAGAACAGTGACTGAGAACATACCTCTGTGTTTGAAGCAGTGGTATAGAAGGCTGGGATCTCGGCTCTGAGGGAAGTGGTTGGAGATAGGATCTTGGGAGTCGGAGTTAGACAAGGGAACCCCAGTCTCATACTGATAAGAGGACAGGACTTGAGGGTGCCCCGTGAGAACTCCTGCCCCGAGCTTCCCTGCTAGATGACTATGCGAGGAGATGAGCCTCTGGCGAACCATGTTCTTTGAAATCACCGGATATTCTTTCCTGCACATCAGTATCAGCACCAGAAAAGGAATCAGTTTTTATATATATATATATATGCAGAAAAAAAGCTGAAGTTTACAAGAGACTTGAAGTGTGCTGAATGGTTCAGTAGAATCAGTTTTACTTTCCTGGTTCCTTTTGGTATAAACATACCCCTGTAGTCTTGAAACACGCAGATCTCCTTCTTCACTACCCCGGAATCCTTTGGCAAATGGATTGTTTTCTATCTTCAACTGAGTGATCTAGGAGAACGATATTTCATTTAAAGACCCATTCTGTTTGGTATTAACTAAACCATAGGTAAAGCCTGCTTGACTTAGCTTAACAACTTAGTTATATATAAGTTATAATATAATATTATAACTAATATTATATATTAGTTATAATATTGTTGATAGTTGATGTACCTTGTGGTTTTGATAAGAGGTTACAGAGATGAAGGCTGTCTCGTGAAAAACATGAGTACAGTAGGCAGTGTTCTTGGATCCAAAGGCGTTGTTTTCGTCTGCTTTGACAATGTGCAGTCTGGGCTGGTACTTGTGCATAGAGTTCAGGATGATCTAGGAAGGGAAAGAGAAGGCAATTCATTTTAAATCTGTTATAACAACGTCTATCTGCCACTTTGGTGTGGTACATCAGAGCTGCTCTCAAGATCTCAGAATCACGAATTAGTCATACATTTTTTCATAATTTGTTTTTCACCACTAGCTTTCAAAGAAAATGAAGTTAACTAGCTTAAAGAGTAAATGGACACCAAATTATACAGATGAAGTTTTACTGTCCCTAATTACCCAATGCACTGATAATAAGAGATGATCCACTAAACAGCTATGGTGTGCTCTGACAGGAAGGGACACTCCACATGATATTGTTCTTGCTCTGTCCAGAGTATCCAATCAGCGTTGTTTCCATTCAGCAACATGGGCTGTAATTGGCCTCTTTTTCGTAAGTAGTGAATCACTATACAATTAATTAAATTATAGCCACTGATTATATGAACACTGAGAATGTGAGTTAACGACCTATAATAATTCAAAAGCAGCTCATGATAATGATGCCACAATAAAATGAATCAATAACTGTTTCTCAAGGGACTCTTTTCTCAGAAGTGCCACTCAATGGAAAACACAGCTGCTGCTAGTAAAATTCATAATGGGTATAAGTTAAGCTTCCCCATTTCCTGTAGTTAGCTAATGAGCAAGCAGTGACAATAGACAGCATTATTGTTAATACCTGCAATTACTTTGTCTCCAGTGCTGTGGCAGAGGCTACTGAAGGTCAAGAGAAATGTGTGAAGTGTGACAACATCTTTTCCCAACTGGACTTAACTGTGTGCTGATTTCATATTCTGTACATTATGTACTGTACATTCATTTTCATTTAGTATACAGAGATCAATGACAATCACTTTTTCAGTTATGGAAATGATATAGTGCATGTGCCACCAGACATCCAACAACCTGTTTCACCTCCATCCAACTGTTTTTGCATCAGTGAGTAGTTCCTCCTATTCCTTTGTGCAGTGAATTGTAGGAGAAAATTATGTCCATTAATAGACAACTCAAAAATCAAGCAGATTTAGTATTAATAATTCATTAGTATTCAGTGTTAAATTGTCATTACAGATAAAGCTCAGGTGAAAGGAATATCATTCAAGAAGGCTCATTTCCATCCCGGCCTACAGAGTAAGCGAGCACGTGTAATAGCAGGGCCCTGGAACTGGAACACTTAAAAAGAATGTGGACTTCATTAATTTTCATTAATTGCCCCTGTGCTTTCCCTAATATGACATTTGAAAATATCTACCATGAAATGAACCAGTTTCATAATGCATTACTTAAGTATACATTGAGTATGCACATCTTTCTAAATTGTAAATGTTTACTTTTTCTTAGTAACATTTAATTTCCTACACTAAAAAACATTATTTTCTTGCATGCTTACTGCAAAAATGGTAAACTATGAAGAATTGTTGTTAATTGTATTGATAAAAACTAAACATGGACGCCTGACGTCATCTCTCTTAATGAAAGTAATAGTATTATATGCTAATTAAATGCACACTACTTTTTACCCTCAACTCATTTAAGTGTAGGTGTGAGTATCACTGAACCATTACTCAGTAATAGAAATCAACGATAGTGATTCAGTGTTAAAATCACACTTTCATCTATTGCCCCACGACATGAATGTGATATTAAACCAAAATGCTGTAAACAAGGTGTAATTCCCTCATGCAAAATTTGCATCATTGCATACACATAAGCATTAATGCAGGGCTGCAAAGGAGCCCTAAAGCACTGGCTGATGGGACAGGAGTGGGCAAAATCTGTGAGTCTCTGAGGGTGAACATTGTGACTGGTCTGTGTTCACTCCTTCTTAGAGTACATTGTGGGAATTTTATAGGCAGCTGAGTGTCATGGGTTCAGTCTCTTGTGTTTTTACTAGTTTATTTTTCAGTGCATTTCGTGTTCATACTCCAAAGCTGCCAGATCGTCCCTGTTTTCCAGTGTTTCCGTTTCCTAGTGCTTCGCATTTTTCAGTGTTTCCAGTGTTTTCTTGTTGCAAGTGTTGTCCTGCCTACCAATGTCTCCAGTGTGTCCTTGGTTTGTCTCCACTGTGCTCATCCCTACGTGCTCCACCTGCATGTCTCCTGCCGTCCTGCCTCAGCACCTGACCACCTACCAACCACTGAAGAAAGACCTGTTGTTTGTATTTGTCACCATTTTGTTTTCTTGCAAAACCTGGAGTTCCTTTTGATTAATAAATCTCCTTTACTCCCTGACTGTTTCACCACCAACTTACAGTTTAGACAAGTCTGAGATCCCTCGAATCCTGCCATAAGATAAAACTATTTGTAATGAGTGTTAATGAGTGTCCTGAGTCCTTTCTCTCTCTCTTCTCTGCTGTCACTCTCTGCAGGTTTGTGTGTCACTGGAGCTGCAGAGTTTGGACCTGTGTTTACAAGCCTCCAACTGCACACGTGTCTCTGTTTAATACTGTTATGATCATTATCGTCACACCTGTGGATTGTAGTACTGCGTGTCTGCGTTAAAAGTTAAAGTTAAAAGTAAAGTTAAAGTTTTTTCCTCGCCACTGTCGCATCAAGTGCTTGCTCATGATGGGAACTGTTGGGTCTCTATAAGTAATATTATAAAGAGTATGGTCTAGACCTGCTCTGTATGTTAAGTGCCTTGAGATAACTTTTGTTGTGATTTGGCGCTATACAAATAAAATTGAATTGAATTGAATGTATAGGCATAGTATAGCATATCCATCCTTTCCCTGCTGAATTCTTCACTGAATTTGATCCTTTCAATTGCAATGTTGTTAATTCAATTATTGAGTTCAGTGAACAGTTTATCTGCATCTTTCATCTCTATCACACTTGATCTGGAATATAAATGTTGTTTGGGTGGCTGCAGGTCGGCTCAGTAGCACCAAGTTCTGCGACCAGCGAAGCATTAGCAATAGTAGGGAAGGGTCATCACTAGTCCAGCTCTGTCAGGGCAGATAAGCATCAAGCTCTGCACCTTGGCTCCCCTCCTCATTTGCCAGACACTCTCCTGAGGAGCCTTCTCCTCCAGGGGGCTCCCAGAGAGAGGCAAAGGTTGAACAGGGTACAGAGAGCTAGGCTCAGGTTGAACACCAAATGGCCCTGTGCTCACATGCTTCTGTTGCTGAGACAGGCTGGAGACAGAGATAAGCTATTGGCTGGCTCACCAGAGGCTCTCTGTTGACCTTTGTCTGCTCTGCTGTCTGGCTGCTGTTTGAGGATGATATTGGAGAGTCTTGGGTGACTGTCTGAATGCAGTGATCAGGGAGGCCTTCCACAGATCAGTGAAGAGCTTAAAAAAAAATTTGTTTTCATCTTCTCTGACAGAACAACATTCAGAAGTTATTATTTGCTTTGACTGATACATGCTTGGGATGAGTTCTTGAAAGGACACTAAGCATTATTTTATTGCCATAGCATGTAATAACCAAGCTCTATTGCCAGACAAGAACATCAATATTGGATGATTCTGCAAAATCTAGATTACGTCCAATACTAACATTTTAAAATAGTTTCTTTGAAACTACTGTATGATTATGGTTAAAGAAATATTGTAGTTACGGCAAATAAGCTATGGTTAAGCATTAGTGCTAACCTTAACAATCGCATAAATCATGATGGGTGGTATTTTCCAATATGGACGTCATTCTTTGGCTGAATGACCATAGTACATGAGCAATAGGTGTTTGGACAGGGTTAATGATCAATATCAAAGACTCTAGACTGTTCTTTGCGGTGGTACCACCCCATCACTAGTGTGTGAAACAAATCAGCTCCACTGGAGTGGAGTCCTTGGAACATCTCTTGGCTAACAGTTTGAAAATCTATCCTGGGTCAATGACATCTGTTTCCTATCAGCTAACAGAAGATAGTTTGTATTTCTGATGCTAAGCAGGTCCATTGTCAAAACGGGACGATGGTGTGTGAGTAATTTTGTACAATATGGAGAAGAATGATCGTCATTGATTTGAAGGATCAGCGTGAGAACAACTCTGTAGACCTCAGATTTTCAAACATTTACATGGTATCAACTCTTAGACTCATTAGGACACAGACCTGCATTTGAAAAGACATCATCTCAGGAATTCCTGATAAGGGAAAATATACTTAATTGTATCTGAGTCTACAATAGTTTGACATTGCCATATAGGGTGAGAGTGAGAACTATGGTTAAATTAGCCATTTTTAAACATTCTGTAACAAGCATAATTAGTACTGAATGGGAGTTCCTTCACTACACTGTGAGAAGCACTGCCCTACTACACACCTCCTGGTCTGGGCGTCATCTGGGCTCTGACTGGCCTCAAACTTGCTCTGTCCTCATTACTCGCCCTTATCACTGGCCAGGCACTCAACTCAATCTGACAGCAGGCCCTGCCACTGATCTGAGAGGTTATGAACCTAATGAGCCCGCCCATTGATGGGATGGCTTCAGACAAGCTATCCCAGAGTCCCCCTGGGGAGCACTGCCACAGTCACACTCACACTTCACCTCCCTCTGCAGCCTCGGCCTCCTCAGTTTCTTTCATTCTTCTTTCAGAAATCTGCCTGTGAAAAACACCTTCACAATTTTGCCGTTTGCACACGTATCAACAACGTTTTTCATATCAGCTCTATTTTGCACAAATCTTCTCACTGAGATGTTGCTGACATTGGATGGGATTTCTGGCTGAACAGAATTCACTCTAGGCATGGCATTTCAGCAGTATATTGTAGTGTTGGAGGTATAGTCCAGACAGACTGCCTTGGGAGTACAAGGTTTTAGCCATGCTAATGCTGGGGATGGCAATGTCAGTCTTCCAGTTGGTCCACCACTTTGGTCCAAACTGAAACATCTCAAAAGCTGTTGATGGAATATCATGAAACTTTCTGAAGACATGCATGGTATTAATCCGATTGAAATTGGTGATCCTCTGACTTTTCTCATAGTCTCACCAAGATTGACAATTTGTTTTGGGTGAATTGTCTTGAGAACTATTGGATGGATTGCAATGAAATTTGGTGAAGATATCCATCATGCCCAGAGAATTAATACTAATTACTTTTGTGATCCCCCAAATTTTCATGTTTACTGCCACCAGCTGGTCAAATGTTTCACTTATCCAGTGAAATATCTTGAAATCTAAAAGATGGATTGGGACAAATTTTGGTACAGACATGAATGATTCCAAGAGGATAAATACTAACCTCGGTGAACTCCTGACTTTCTCTTTAGTACCACCATAAGGTTGACATTTCAGTGGTTCAGAATGAAATGTCTCAACTGTTGAATGGATTACGATGCCATTTGGAGCAAGCATTCATCATCACTGTAAACTTTGGTGGTTCCCTGACCTTTCATCTTGCACCATCATCAGGTCAGAATTGCAATTTGTCCAACACTTTACTCTGTAACAGCTTATTTTTCTTTACAATGAGCAACTAGAATAGCTGTAAACTAGTGAAGTCCACTGTGCTTGCTATGGATGTGACTTGCAGTAGGTACTTTTTTTTACGACATAGGATTTCTTTTAGTAGTTCTGTCCTCAGGGACATATCAGAGATGTAGCAAGTCATTCCAATCAATCATTCCGATTGGATAACATTTTTCTCACCAATTTAATTGCTTAAGTCTGGGAACGTGGCGACATAACCGTTTTATTCCACTGGGACAAGCTACACAAGTCAGACACTTATTAAATCCATCTACAGTTGGTAATAATAATAAACCTCTCTTTGAATAGATCTTGAGTTATAGAAAGTACTAATATTCTTTGGAGGTACTCACATGTCCAAAAGGGTCCAGGTGATTGTTTGTTAGTTTGAGCTTCTGAAAGGACACCAGCTGCCTCATCCAGTGAGCCCCTGTGGCAGGGGAATCAGGGTGCACATAGAGTCTGCCTGGCATTGCTGGCTCAGCCTTGCCAGCCACCATCCTAAAGACAGATTGAGAGATGGACAGAAGCAAACCGTGATAAGGAAAGAAAAACAAATTCAATGTTGTCCCTAGCTATTTTCAAGAGTAAATTACATCCAACATTACATACATCTCACTTAATCTAACAGAGCACAATAAAATGAACAGTCATTACTAATTCTGCTTCTCCATGGTATTAATGAGGGACACCACAAGCCACCAACTACAGGCCATGCCACAAGATCAGAAACAAATGGCCTGTAAAATTATGTCTTGTGTACTCAGGTCTCCTGTTTTCTTCCACAAGGGAGATATGTACAAAATAACATTTAAGAAATCTGTTCATTAATTTTCTGCCCCAACAAAGTTAAGCAGTATGACCTTTATGGAAGGAAAGGTAGGAAAGTTAGGATGTCAAGGATGACACCTGGTCAAGGAAGTTGCAAGATCCTTCCCTAATGTTTGTTAAAGTGTTTTAGTTTGCTTTAGTTGCCACACCCTAACCCTACCTTGACTGTCATTTTTTTTTAGCCATAAGCACAATCTTCTGCCATAAGCACAGTCTTCTGATAACCATACTGCTGAGGCAACATGGCAGACATAATACTAGACTGGTCCTTTACCACCATACCACCATTTATAGGATAATGGCAAATTGAATTCCTCTTTATTTCCCAAATTTCTCAAACCACTTAGTCAGAAGACATCACCATTAGGTAGCCTGATTGAGGACAAGTGGAATGTCTCCTGGGTAGTTACAAGTTATGTTGTTTTTGCTTGTTTCTGTGATAAAACCATTGAAATGTTGTGACACACTCATAATGTAACTAGCACAAGAAAGGAGACTCATCAGAAGTCAGCAGATTTCATAATGTGAATTACATGCCAATATCTAACATCAGGTAAGCTACTGGTCAGACCAGACCAAGTAAGGCATAGTAGTAGGCTGTGGGGTAACCCTCAACGAGACTCATTTATGGCTTTGCAATTGCGAACTTACCACTTGTTATCACAGAACTTGTAGCGGTGGTCATCAGCTGGGACGATATCAATTAGTAGGATGTATTTGGTTTTGGGGTTCATACCAGTCACTTTCACCTTGTAGCTAGGAAACATCCTCCTGTTGAATAAAGGAAAAGTGTTAGAAATGCTCTAATTTGACTTTCACATAATGGGAAGGGACTTTACTTAACTGAGTATTAGATGGGATGAATTAGCTTAAGCATCTTCAGTACAGTAAACATAAGTCTTTATTCTCAAACCGAAATTAGTATGGTTTAGGAACCTTTAAGGATTTGATCTAAACTTGTATTTCTATATGATTGTAGGTTTCCATACAAAATAACTGCCTTTTCATATGCAATCAACTTCAGGGAATAATAAAAACCTGTTTTTGTCAAAGGTCTGTATTTTGTACTGATGGGCTTCTCAAGAAGGGATTCCATTGGCTGTTAAAACAATTGTGTTTGTAGGATAAGTGTAGTATTGTCAGGGATAGTGCGGATGAAAATGTGATTAGCTCACTGACTGCAGCTCAGTGATGTCCTTATGGGATTGGGATGAGCAAAGTCCCAGAGAGATCATGGGACTGAGAGACGAATAGGGTGAGAAGCTGCCTTCACTGAAACCTGAAATAACCTCTACCTGAACATTAAGTGGATAAAACCTCCTTTGACACAGAACCCCACAAGTACATTGCAGAATAAAACCGACCTCTGAAACCTTCCAGGATACTTTTCTTGACATTGTCCTTATTGTTAAAATCTCACATTTTCTGGCCTGGTAATGATTTGTCTCCTTTGAGAAAAGACTAAAATCCTCTCATACTTGTGATACTGAAAGCCCATAAAAAGATGGGATCATGCTCTATCTTACATCTTTTAAATGCTTCCAGACTAAAAGACAGAATATGCTAATATGGCACTCAAAGCCATAAAACACATGAAGGGAGCTACCTTTCCTGACCTCTTCTGGGAAACCAAAAACTTTTTCATCCCATCTGCGCCAAAGGAAATTTCGCAAAGGACTCTGCGCCCCCTTATAAAGCCCTAAGTGGTTTTTAATGGCACCCCAGATCGGACAACAGTTTAGATAGCCGACTCGTCATCGCTCAAGAGGCTACGGTCAAAAAGGCCTGCAGTTTATCTGTGGGTGCTGCCCGTGGCAACGTGTTCAAACATTGGAGGGCTCATGAAAACCTTGCACGCTTTCTGGAAAGATGGCGTAGCTTTACAATCCCTATCTTCATACTTGCTGTTCCAATTGGTGCAAATGCCCTTCTTCAAACGTTCATGGTGCCTGACACCCTCTGATCATGTTACTGTAAATACTCCCTCACGTAAGAGAGAGAGAAAGAGAGAAGGGGGATTGAGGGCATCTCTCTCCCAGGCTTCAAATCCAATCAGTAGGAGAGATCAGTCCTGGTATCATCCTCACTGAAAGACGGGTTAATCTTAGAGGAACATTCAAAACAGACCTCTGCTCATCTCTGGCTCCACTCACACCATACAGACAGAGCAGATGGAGGTCTGTGTCAACACATGCAGCCCTCAGACTTGTGTAATATGGCCATAACTACCACGTGAAGGGTTCTATTGCCTTAACCTTGGAAGTGTCTGTCCAGCCAGACAGATAAAGTGGATGTGAAACAATCTTTGTCTCAAAAGAGTGTAGCTGTCAAAAAGTTTTGGTCTTGGTCCTGGAATCACATATGTTCTTAAGGTCTTAGTATAGTTAAAAAAAAACGTATAAACTTGTATGACATGTCAGCTGAACATGTCTAAAGGCAAAAGTGTTTATACCTGTTCAGAACGGACACATTTGACGTCATTGTAAGGGGGGAGACGTAATTAATTGCAAATACAGGGACTATGACAGGGATTATGATGATGATTACAATGTTGGCTGCACACACAAAAAGTGGCCGAAGTAGTTGTGAAAAAAATGAAAAAAGCGCGTGAGAGAAAATCAAACTGTGCCTACTTTCACACCTTAGCACACATGGTCAGTTACAGAGTACAGGGGGAGGGTTTTGGGGATTGTCTGTTTTGGGAAGTTAAAAAATAGTTGGACACAGCGTCCCAGTTCTGCTGTCGGAAAGGAGGTTTCAGATGCTGTTAGACCATCCGACATGCACTTTGTTTGAAGCATACTGAGGCCTTTAAATGTCAACCTCACACAGTGTATTAACTGTTAAATGATCTCAGCTGAAGTCTGATCTTACTTGGAAGCTATACATCTTAACACTTAATTGCTGATTTTAGGAACATCCTCACTGGAGTGCAGGACCAACCTACTGCTCTTATACATTTTGAATGTAAAAGTGTGTTTTGAATTCAAACAGATCATTACAGGCTGAATGTAGCAGGAGCACAATCATTATAGTCTAAGGTTTCACTGCACTCCTGTCGCTAAGCGGCCTGTATGTCTATGACTATAATCTTAGATACATATGATGAAATATGGCATATCTTGGTGTAGTATCTATAAAAAAAACATAGGTATTGCAATTCTGGACAACTGGTTTTCAAAGGCAGACAACATGAAGGCAAACATATACATATGGTAGTGTGACTAAGTGAGTGAGTTTAAGAGGAGCATGAGAAATGGTAGTTGGAGAGTGTGTGTATGATATCAGTGTCAGGGTGTGTGTTTCTGTGCCCAGCCAGCTGTTTCTCTTAACAATCCCACATGTTTAGGCCCTCCAGTGATCCATTCCCTCTCTGGGAATCTCCAGTACCACGGCAAGATCAAAAGGAGCGTTGGGGGATGATGAAGCGCTACAACCTAGTAGACTCAGCCTATTGTGGGCGCCGGATTCCTCTTATCAACCCGCCGCTGCTCTCTTGACGGGCTGTGTACAAAGAGGGAGAGTGAGGGAAGAGCTGCGCTGGGTGCTACAAAGAGGGAGGATTATGCCTGGACAGTGACACTCACAATAACAAGTCTGCCAGGCTCAGCTAGGTGCTGCTTGGGAGTGGACCGAGCAAGTTTCATCTCAGAGTGTTGGAAAAGTGTGGGATCCCCTGCATGACACCCTGGCTGCTCTGCATCTGTGCCTCCTCCTCTGCCACTTCTGCACCCTCCTCACATGTTACATCAATGAGTCGTGAACTCTTTTTTACTTTTGTAGTACATTTTGCGCATGCCTGTAATGTAAGTGAATGTAATGTAATTAAAAGTAAAAGTATTGGTATTGAGAGCCATACCCTCCAGTCTTACTTGGTATTGGGACGAAAACAAAATTCGAAAAACTTCTTTATACTTTATATGCAGAGACATATGTTTCCATTGCTTGCTCTGCCATTTGCTATTTTGATCACTATGCATCACAAGCAGGAAATTATGTTGTGTAATATATACTAGTCACCAATGTTAGCTGCATCACAACCACAGATTTAACACGGTGATTTCTATGTTTATTCCCCTTTTCTTCAGTTGTAGTTGTTTCAGTGTAGTTATCATTAATGCCACTTTGCTTTTTATGTGGTGAAACTTTATTAAAAATTTACTATTATCCCTTATTTATTACAGGAAAAGAACAAATCTTTGCATCTACTTTGGGAGTGCCTGTGTTAGAGCATAGAGCCTGAGAACCAAAGGTCAACTTCATCAAGCTTATGTATTTAGACTGGTACCATCCAAAGCCATCAGGGTGCTATAAAGAGCTCAATTTTTCTAAGCGACAATAATTTAAAGTAGAATCATCAGCCCAAATTCTCCTTTTTAATACTATAAATCCAATCTGTAAGAAGTCTGTTTTTTTAGACTTGTGGTGTTGTGTTTTAAAATGAATTTTTCTGTCCAATTACTTTTAAGTCATCCAAAACAAATCCCACATGCACAAACACAGACACAGATGTAAACATCATAAAACAAAAGTGAAACTGACTGATACACATAACACTTTACTTTTTGACTTGGTTATGAAATGTCCAATTCAACCCCTCACACTCACAGACTTTCTACTCGCATCAAAGTCAACACCCTGCAGATCTGCATAGATACTTCAGCCTAGCAATTGCTCTACCCCATTTTCACTCTTTTCCCTTGACCTTTGACCTTTCAGTTACACAGAACAGCACATACACTGAAGATGATATTTTTAAGACATACCCTGTGTGCTGGCGCCCCATGACACGCAACTGCTACTCTTTTTATTTTTTTGCTTCTGCCCCTCAGCTTGAGTCTGCCATTGCCTACCTGCCACACCTACCTGCGTGATGCCAAATCAGTCATTAAAGACAGCATATAAACAAATTAGGATACATGCCCGTTGTCATGCTGACAAATATCTCCAAATCTCACAACCTTCTGTCTGTCTGTCAAATTATATGTATCATGTATATTTGGCTTAAAGAAAAACAGTTGCAAGATTGAGATGATAACATGAGTTAGGTGGTACCCCCACCATCTCTCCTGTCAGCAAGCAGACTAGAGGCTGCTCTCACTGGTTTGGTGTTAATGAAAAAATGCCAATTCCTCTTACAGGATGTAACAAATCTAAACTAAAACTAAATTCAAACAGGAGTGAAGAAGTTCTCTGTTGATCTCACTAACAATGGTAGACCTGAAAGCAAATTCAAAATGTTACTTGCTAAGGGAAATTTCAGTCTGAAACATTTTATGGCATGCTACCTTACTTTTCAGTGATGTCATCCTACAAACTTTCCAGAAATAGTAAATGAGTGGTTGCTTTGGTTTATCTGAAAGCAGTATGAACTGGTTTCCATTGTAGGACAATTCCATCTGAATTTGTGCTTATTCTCCAGCACTGTGTTGGTGTGGCATTCCCCAGGGCTCAGTTGTTGGGACAATACAGTTTCTGTAAAGATTTGACACCTCTGTGTATTTATCATCTGAATCTGATGACGGGACAAACCTCCCACTATTGTCCTGGGCAATGTCATAAACGTGACAAAATTAAACCATCAAGCACAGATTTGACTAGAAGTTATCAGTGATTACTTTGCTAAGGCTGATAACACTCAAGGATAATCTGAGCCTGATTTAGATGATAGATGATTTTTTTACATTGTCTTGTCTGCTCTATGATTAATATTTTAAACATTAATGGAGAATAACTGGAAATGAGCCTGAAAATTTTGTTTTTTAGATTTTAACAGATTATGATATATTATATTACGATGATAACACGATGAGTAACTCTATATGCGCTATTCATAATATAACTGAATAATTCACCCTGGTGTTGATGTCATTTAGTGTGAGTTCATTTTCAGAGATGTTGCTTCAGAAGGACGAAGCCAGTTTTTGTGTGACCTTCAGGATGTCTGCTGCAGACTGACTGTATGTAACCCAGACAGGTCTCCCAGCACAGCTGCATAACTAAACCACTGCACAGCCCTTCAAAGGGCTTTAAGGATTCAGAGCCCACTTCATCAGCTGGACAAGGAAAGCCCATCTCTTAAGGTTATGCAGCATTAAGGAAAAAATGTGGTGACCTTTTACATTTTTTTACTGGAAAAAAAACATCACATGAGGAATGAGAGGCGGAGGTCGATTTGAGAGTGTACTCATTCTCTGGTTAATGTCCAAAGGCCTCACTATCTAATCCTCAGGTCGCATTAAATCCAACAAGCCGAGCAGTCATTTGTGTTTTCAATTATGTAGTCAGTGCTGCAGGAACTTTCTGTCTCTTCCTGAAAGACAAAGTTATAACTGCTATATGTTACTATTAGCTGTCTAAACAGATGGTCACAGAAAGGTATGATACTCATTTTGTGTAATGAATCCATCACTTCAATATCGCTTTCTCTGTAATTTTCCACAACCTTTGCATTTTTGTGCTGAAGACAATGAACAACTTCTAATATATTATCTGACTAACAACGTATGCAACATTTTCCAGGTTTATGTAGACATCTTGGAGAAAATCCAGCGAAACTGTTTTCTTTGAGGAAAGCCTTCATCAAACCACTACATCACTATTTGCGATGAAAAAACTTTTTTTGTGTGGTATGTGAAATGCTTAATGATTAATTAATGACAATTGTGGGAAGTAACTAGATACATTTACTATTTTCTGCTTTTTTATACCACTAATCCACTACATTTCTACACAAAATATAATATAAAATATTCTTTTAACTCCACTACATGTGGGCTGCAGTTACTAGTTACTTTACATACTGAAATTTGCATACAAAACCTATGATCATCTTATACAATGTATCATATATATGATGAATATATGATGCATCAACAACAATATATTTGACAGAACTCTCTGAAAGGGGCCATTGTGCATAACAAGTACTTTTTTCTTTGGATATGTCAAGTAAATTTTGTTGCTCAATATTTCTTCAAACACTGATTATCAAGGTAATTTCAAATAATGGAATTAATAGATGAGCAATGCTGATGAACAAGGACACATACACACAGATTTCTACTACTACTTTTGTAAGTACATGCAAAACATAACTTTTGTGGATTAGAAACATTTTTAAATCAGAGCACTGTGACCAATTTTTTATCTAAAAATAACTAATGATTTTATCGTCGGGTCGAGACTGTACTGTGAGTTTGAGTTTGCTGCTTTACTAACCTGCCTGCTTTAGTAATGATCATCTCTGTGCCGGCCTCATGGAACTTCTTCCATAGCTCCCTCTCATGAAGAACGACCTTAATGTTCTCAATGTTCTGAAAGAGAGCAGACATCACTGTTACACTCAGCACAAACCATACCATCTCCTCACCTCAATCTATTAGAAATAGGAAACCAAGAAAAAAAAAAGCAACGTAGAAATCATCTACAGTAAATGTCAAATTAAAAATCCACTCCTGATTTTTACTGCATTTTCTTGATAAAAGTACAATTAATGAAAAGCTGGCTTTACTCTTTGTACGACACACTCTTTAGTGTAAACAGATGTTTCCACTGTTTTTTTCTCCACTGAACCCAGCTAGGAAACACATTTTGATTTATTTTATATTAAAATCAACATTTCATTCCATTTTATAAAGTTCTAACTATTCATAATAATTCCTCCATGTTTCAACAGTCTGCAACCATAAGAAGCAGCTGTGTGTTTTTGCCGTGTGGACTCCATGTGTACCTGGTCGGGCTCACTCGAGCTGGGAATGGTGGGAGCTGCGGACAGGCCGAGTTGTGACTGGTCTGGAAGGAGATCCGTCTCCCTGTTGGTCTGGACCCGGGTGATACACTCATCCGTCACAGCTGAAACCTTCTCCTGCAGCATCTCTGCAGGATTACAAAAATACTCAGCTGTCAGACTTATCAGTGACTACCTGTGAAAGCAGAGAAAAATGTCTGCTGTACGTCAGATCTGGCATGTGACTGACCAATGCAAATTTCACATGTTACGAATCCCATACCATCATAGTAACTTTTGAAATGCACCATTTGTTACCTTATGCCATCAGGTTCTGCATACATAGTATTCAGCCTATAGACTTCTACATATATGCTATGTGTAGTCTGCTCACCACCTCAGGTTGATGCACCATATTATAAATAATTATAAAACTCATCATCATATTCCTGAAAATGAAAAAGTTAACTTTTCCTCAGAGGTACTGTATCACCAATTTTGAAATGGATTATGATGTTGACCTGCATGTGTGTACATATATTCAGTATGTCTGTATTTTAATTAACTGAAATAATTTATTATTCATATTAATTTATTATATGTATTTCCAGTCCCATCTTACAACACAAAGCTACTCTATTTCAATACCTCTAAAATGTGTCAACTAATTTGATCTTTGTTTAACACATTTCCCTCCTGCTCACTGATAATAAATATAGAAACCAGCTAATAATTCTGCCTTTTTCCCCAGCTATGATTTTGTCAGATAGTTATATTACAACCTCTATTTAATGTAAGTGATGTAGAGGTAAAATGTTGACGTTGCATCCCAGAAGATGTTGACCCCAACACATTTTTCAACAGGTTTTTGAATGTAAATTGAAATATCTAGTATTGTACTATATAAAATCCCTCCCTATAATTTATGCCTATCTTGCTCAGGGAATGTCTGCTGCTTAGCCGTTCTAACAAAATCGCAGTTTCCCACGACGAGCCACATCTGTTTTGGCTAAAAAAGCTTACATGAATTGCATTAATAAGCCAAACTGAAGAATTAGAAAATACTCTGAATGTCAAATGTGGACATAAAAATCTAGCAAATTATTTTTTCTCTTGTCAGCCTCGTCACCATATGTTTGTAATACTAGAATGTACAAAAGCAAAAATGAGGTCATTTGTTTGGATCGGACTGAGTGTCCAGCCACCACTTGCTGTTGTTGGTGAGAAAGTCTAGCAAAGTCGCATGACGGTGGAAAATAACTTGTGTTAGCTTGAGCCAGTGTGTGGCTTATTATTGCATGTGCACATGAGAAACTGGTTCAGTTGAACATGAAACATCCAAACCTCATATTCAGTTGACATGGCTGAAGACCAAGTTTTGAAGTATTACTGTTTACACTATTTGTCTCCCACTCTCCTGACTATACTGTATGCTATCAAGTATTGGACTGAAGATGATTCAATATGAACCAAAGAAATTCCCACATATTAAGATATGAACAAATTAGTTTTAAACTATCTTAGATATAGATGGATTTACAATATAAGCCTTCACAATACAAAATCAACATTTAGATTTCATCTATTTTAGGGTCTGCATCCATTTATCCTTAAGAATAATTTCAATAAATATATAGTCTTTCAGCATTGTGGCCCAGTTTAAGTCAAAAGCTTTTTCATCATGGACAGCCTTGTGTCCCATCATGCACTGGGGCAAACTTCACACATCAGTTAAGCATTTTTTTGTACTCATCTGCTCCTCTTAGGCATGAAGGGGTCACAAAATCCTGCACAGATTTTACTGTGCTGTACTGTCTCATCCGGTATCTATAGAATCCCAGCACCTAATTGTCTCGTGCAAACCTTAGCCCATGCAGACTTAAAGCTTCTCAGCTCCATGACAGATAGTTAGCATGTCAAAAGCGCAGGTTTTATTTCAGATTTGTGGAAGAGACTCTGGATCAAAGTCTCAGCAGCAAATCACACTGACATACTGAGTATATAGCTGTAGAAAAATGCAACTGAGAGTGCAGTGTGGTATGAGAATGCATGTGAAGTGCTGTAACACATTGTAAAACTGAATCCCCCGAAGGGAAAATTTGAATTCAATTATGAAACATGCAGGGTGAGGATTAAAAGCAGTTTCAACTAGATGGATTGATTTTTTAAGAGGAAAGGACCAAAACCAGTGAGGAAATCTGGTGAAACTAACATGGTGCGATTAAAAATGGACGCTGTCATTATGCTGATGGTCATGTGTCCCCCTGTCTCTCACGCCTACAGAACCACTGCAGATTGTCATTCACACTGCTTCATAAACCCCGATCTGTGTCTGCGTCTCATCCTGCTGCTGCTGCTGCTCTGAGCTTCACGTCTGCCTCAGATTCTCAAGGGTGTCATCCTGCTCCAGACTGCAGACACTGTTTTCTAATTGTTACTTGCTTTGCTGGAACTATTGGTTAACAAACCAGTTATTTCTGCTTCAAACACATTTAAAAAAAAAAATCCATTTTCTTGCCTGCATTTAAAAGCATTTCAACACTTCATACTGGCCTATTTCACATTCTGACTATAATTTGTCTTTCATGTCATGTGTCAGCTACTGTATTTCACACTGACCACAAGTTCTCATCACTCTCCTATAACTTTAGAGTATTCTCAATTATCTTAACTACCAATCTTTCTGAAGACAATGAGGCAAAAAAATACCCAACGTACTGCGAGTCAGTGTAAAACCTGTTGCTTTCTTCTCCCTGTCCCTGAAAGCCTCGTGCTGTTCATTCCTCAGGCCTGTAAACACAGAGCGGCCGCTCTCTCAGCCATGAAAGTGGAGAGGCTGCGTCCAGAGTAAACTGATGGAGACATTTGTGAAAGCTAATAAAGATAAGGCCTGACAGGGAAATGGCCACAGAGCCTTTTTACAGTGTGAAACCGGGCCTTTCACTGGTCCTGTTTAACTGAGCAGCACGAGCCAGGGCCCTGTTTCTGTTCCTGCCACTCTGGACACTCAATCTGAAAACTATCCACGGCACATGTTCCTACACACGCTGTGCCATTTTGATATTTGTCAACACTGTTAAAAATAAAATAAAATAAGGGAAACATAAATTCTGCTCTAAAATGCCATCAGGGATCAGTTTCTGTTATTTTGAGTACATAATGTTGTATGTAAATGTCTAAAATCCTCTCAGGACTCTGGTTTGTGCCAGCTGTTTGTCCTGTAAGAATCTGTTTGCTTTAAGTCAATCTGCTTGTAAAACATCACAATGCACTTCAAGATGTAATGTCTGTGCAGCAGCGATAAACAGTGTTAGTCATTTTTCCTATGCAGATGAAGAAAGTGTGGAAAAATCTAGAGGACAAACTGGAGCGTTCTCTTGTTGAGAAGGGCTTCAGAAAACTAGCCTGAGAAGCTAAGAAAATAATATATGAGTTGTGTGTGTTGTGTGTGAGATATGAGGCATGTTAACTGAGACAGACAGTTGTAATAAATTTCAACCTGCCGCCATTTTGTGCCTGCAGCTCTGATGCATGAAGGCCTGAGCATCAACAGGGAAGACATCAGTGTAAACAACAAACAACATGAGATGATGAACAGGCCTACTTAAAGAAAGCACGTCTGAAACAAATCCTCCAACATCTCTGATCAGCTGCACAGTGTGATCGGCTTTAACTTCACAAACTACTGAGAGAACTGTCTCTCTCTGGAAGTTCACAGAACAATATGACCAACTTTTTCACATAAATAAAATCATGATCACTGGCGCAGAAACTCCCACAGTGTCCATCAAGAGTTTCCAATCATAAATAAATAAATAAGCAAGTAAGTAAATAAATCAATCAATGAATAAGTCAATCAATCCCAATGTCTTGGCTTTAAGATAATTAAGAAACGAGCATGAAAAAGTCAAACACCATCTTCCATATTTAAAAAAAATTAAAAATATATTTAAAAAATAGAATAAATATGCATATATATACATATATTACAAGCACATTCATTTAATTTATTTATCATCATCATAATAGATCATATTTAGAATATTCACATTTCATTTCGTTACTTTGAAATTGGCATCTGCCAATAGCTGCCAAGTACAGGCCAATATTTAAGCAGTAAAGTTAAACAAAATAAAAAGTTTTAATTGTGTATAATAATAATAATAATAATAATAATAATAATAATAATAATACAGTGGTGGGAATAAAGTGTTATTCTTAATTATTGTAATAGCAAAAATATAATAAAACATAGCCATCATCTGTAAATGAGACTAATATTTTTGCATAATTTCATTCTGATGTTGATGTATGAAGCATTATTTAAAAAAGAAGATCAGAAATAAAGTTGAGTGGTCTAATAATGGCTGCTGCTAATTTCCCTCCAGAGGATGACCCTGTACTTTAAAGCCCTCCTGTC
This sequence comes from Holacanthus passer, assembly GCA_025331565.1. Classification (NCBI taxonomy): domain Eukaryota; kingdom Metazoa; phylum Chordata; class Actinopteri; family Pomacanthidae; genus Holacanthus; species Holacanthus passer. Next base: position 896,082 of record JAFREQ010000072.1, on the reverse strand, counting down.
CTCTCACACCGTCTCCTTGTAGTAACACCCCCGTCTGAAGCACACAGCCTTGTTTACAAGCAAGCAGATAATCAGCAGATAATCAATTTAGACTGCAGCTAATCAGCAGCAGCGCGGCCGTGTCTCTACTGTACCTCATGCATTCAGCTATCATCTGCTTAAATCCATCCCTGTGCAACTCTGCAGCTCTGTCTCCAGCCGGCTGCAAACAGCGGGCTCTTTCCCTTCCCTTCTAACGCCTGTCCTCCGACGGGAATCTGGCGGGGCGGCTGTCCGCTGCACGGTGTCGCTGCGTCGGTCGCCTCGGCTGCCCTAGTGCCCTTCAGCTCCTCCAGCACCGAGCTGCGGTCTGCGCCTGTGCAGTGCGCACTGTGAGCTCCGAGAGGGGAGCTCAGTGGGCTGTTTTCTTGGAATCACACACACATGCTCACACACACACACACACACACACACACACACACACACACAGTCGCTCAGCCCCCTTGATGTGTGAAAACAGCAGGAAGAGAGAGGTCTGTCCCCCTGCCTCTCTCACCGGGCTGGCCCTGACGCTGCAGCGGGGGAGCAGTGCCTGCCAGGCGGCCTGTGCCTCCTCTAAACCTCGGTAACACCCACTCACTGGACAGCAACACCTCCACCACCACCTCCAATATACATTTAATAATCACGAACAATCAGCCAACGTGCATTCTTGCAGTCCATTTACTGTTTTGCCATGTTCCATATGATCTTGCTTTCTTATGATCTGATCATTTTATTGTTGTAACTGCCTGCGTGAAGTGGTGAATATGAGGCGACCCGTCTCCTCATCATTGGTCCAGATTAGACGGGTGGACTGCACCTCAGGAGGCCTGTCATTCACCTGGACTGACGCTCACACACAGCTCACTGTTTAAATGTGGCCACCATGCACAAACATGTACAGCAGGTATTATAGCTGAAGAAAGATTCACCTTGATAAAATGAACCTGCTTCACTCAGATTGGACCTGCTCCAGTGTTCAACTGGCCCGGGGAGAGATGATCGACCTTCAGCCATAATCCACCACAAAAATTAGCCTGTTTATCCCCAAGACCAATTCCAGTGATCCCCAAAACTCTGTTATCCTCCATCAACAGTAGTTGTAATATATAATCTACATTTTAATGTCAAAACAATATGCAATCAGTCTAAAGATAAAATAATAAAATAAATCGAATGTCAGTTAATAAAATGAAATTTACTTTTATCGGTACTTAAAAAATGAGGTTTGGTCGAGCTTGAAATAAAGGATGTCATGATGCAGGCCTGCTGTATTTACAGAGGAACAAACTAAAACCTTTATTTTCTTCAAAACAGTTTCTCAAAAATGGGTATCAGTTGTTACAATGTTTTTCATTGCAGTTTTAATGGAACTTTTTTTTTACTTTATTCTCATCCTTCTACAGTTCTGCCCTGACGCGGTTGTTTGGCACTTCTCATACACCATTATACATACATTATATAGCATGTTAGGCCTGCTAATAAAGCAGGACAAATCAGTGGTATTATATTAATCATCCTGGATTATTTGTTGTGCTTTTCACTTTTTATCTGGATCGGTTGTTGGTCTTACTGTGGTTCGACGCGGAACATATTCAACTTTAAAGAACCGCAAAAGAGAGCGACGTGAAGTTTTTTTCTAACTGCACGTAAATATAGGATCACAACTACTAAATAATAATTTTAATAATATACATTTAAACCCTGGATGATTATTATCAAATGTTTTAAAAAAACGGGTTATATCAGATTTCGTTCAAATGGTCCTTCACTGAACTTTCCAACCTCTGAGCGGCTGAATGTGAAACCACTGGAAAATAACGCTGAAGAAAATCATCAGCATCAGACAGTTTATCTGTGGCACCATGTACCTGTGTGTGTGTGTGTGTTTATAGGTCTGTCTATCCATCTACCCACGAGGACTTGCTCTGACCGTGGGGACAAAGCTGAGGTCCACACGGGTCCACGGGGCTTTGTGAGGCCTTAGACTTGGTTTCAGGGTTCGGGTTCGAATCGGGTTTAAGATTAAGGAACGTGCGTGCGTGTGTGTGTGTGTGTGCAGGTGAAATATAGGCCTGTGGTTTTGCACTAAATGGAGCATGAGTCTGCGGCGCGTCCATAAATCCGATGCCAGTGTGACTTATAGACCTGCTGGTGACATGAGCGGGTGAAGGGCCGCAGTGTGTCCCCGGGCCGTGTGTGTGTTTGCGGCTCCGCTCCGCTGACTCTCCGGGCAGCCTGCTGACAGACACTCAGCTCAGACTTTCTGCTCCAACCTCAAACTATTAACGGCACACACACTCTCAGCCTGCCTCACACACACACTCCAAACTTCATATCCTCTGCTTAATTTACTCCCATCTAAAGTCGATAAATCTCTCATTTCTGTTCTATTATTTTAACATGTTTCACCTTCGACACCTTTAATTTGCTTGTTGATTGAACTACTGTCTGTACATAAACGCATGAGGTGTGTGTGTGTGTGCGCGCGCGCAGAAGTCTTCTTTGTGGTGTGGCTCTATTTATCTCACTAAATGCCCTTATTCCGTCAGAGCCTATTAGACAATCAGTCTAATTAGCCAGAACGCAATTATACCAAAGTCTGCACTCATTCAGAGCCTGTAGAGTCTGGTACATACATTGTGGTGAACTGTGGGGCTTATATAGCCCAGCTCTAATAATATCAGTAATATATTTACATAGCACCATGATCACAAGGCCAAAGTCTGTGGAATAACTGGAAGTGGATTTAAATGGGAAACCTTCAAGTGTGACTGTTTGCCCATGAAACCAAACACCTTTACATACAGTTGTTTCATGCTCAAATTTGACCTCATTATCTATTTTTATTTTATATTTTACACAGGCTTTAGCTTGGCAGAAATGCACCACACAAAAAATGAACAGTTTTAATCACAAACAAAAAAGCATTCTACGTAAGAAAATAATGAGCAGTTGTGCATCAGTGTTGGTGATCTCTGTCCGTTCTTACCTTCTGCTTCCCTCTCAGCTCAGTCTGACCTCTGTGCTCCTTCAGTCGCCTCTCTACTGGGGGAATCAGTCCTCACTCTGCTGGGCACATGCAGCACTTCTGCAAGTATCGTCTGCAATCAAAAACTTTGATTTTTTTTTTTTTTTTTTTAGCAGCAGAATTGAGCCGAGGTTCTGGAGGGGAATTGAACCTCCACACACTCCCACCGTCACGTGGTTGTAGCAGGAGGAGGTTACAGCAGAAGTCAGTCTGACGCCAGTGTTGGACTGGGAAATATGACTTCCATTTGGTGATCACTGCAAGGGAGACAAGCATCAGTATCCCCAAGACCCACCCCTGTTTCCCAGAACTTTCCTGAAATATTGTATTTTATACCCTATAACTATATTATTTATATATAACCTTCCACCAGTGTGATTAGTCCCTAATGTGCTCATAGGATTTCTGTTCATACAATTAGGATTAACTGTATAGGTGTATCCTCCACTGAATCCTGACATTACATTCTATATTAAATACTACAAAAAATAATTATATACTGCATATATGTGTATACGGTCATACATTAAAACACATTATCACACTCAAAATTTCATTACATTACATTGTAGGAACATTGGTATATTTCATATTAATAGTCCGCTGTCTTCATGATAATATTATTCATACCAAAAATGAATTTTTCCTTCCTTCCTTCCTTAACAGACTGAGAAAATTCACCTACTTCTGAAGCAAAATAAACAATGTAAAAACTCTTAAGATTTTCTCAAATTGCATTGTCACATAGCTGAAATCAGGACTCTTGTTTTAGCATATTTTGGAGATGCATGGTTTTGAAAGGATAACAAGAAAATCAACTTCCTGTTTGTTTCACAAAGTATAGGCTTGTCCGCTTTTCTGACTGAATGTCATTTTGGGTGAGATTGTTGGAGAAAATACTATATTAGTTTGAGCTATGAGTTACTGAATCTGGCATTTTAATGATAGTGACACAAGGCGCAGAAGATGTCAAAACATTGAAATGGACAATTGGACCCTATTTACAGCCCGAACAGTTAATGAGAGGCTCCTTGCTTTTTGTAGTTACATAATATTATATATGCAGTGCTGTCTATGAAGGTATCTGTTAGATAGATTTATTTTTCAGTGTTGTGCTTACTATGCTGTTGTACCATCCAGGTCATTTTCCTGCTTTAGGGCATCGGGATCTGACTATTTTCAGATTGTGAATCTACATTTTGCATTGCTTAAAACAAGTTTCCCACATATCTGAATGAATAATTCAGATATTCTTACATAAACGTTTTTGCTGCTCTTACATTGTGATTCTGTCCAGTCAGAAATGTTGGTTGCTGAATATTCCTTCCATTTTCACCTCCTTGTGTATTAACGCTGTGAGTCTTGGGTCTTCTTCGATGTGGTGCAGCGAGTAAAGTGCTTCGATTTCGCTCATTTGAAGCGTAGCTGCTGTTGGTGTCATGGTTGAAGGCGTGACGGGGTGTCAGATTTATAGTGGTGGGAGTCTGGCCTTTTCTCTCCCTGGCAAAACATTTTCTTGTGTAATTGGCAGGAGGTGGAGAAGGGGGGGTCTGGCTAATGCACGGCACCACATTTCTTCCTCTGTCTGTTCTAGACCTCCTTGTTTCTTCTGCAGTTAAAATGGCCGAGGCTCCTTTCTTGTTAGCTGGATACAGTATCAGCCCCTCCCCCCTCCTTATTCTCCACACTGCTTCATTTCTAATCACTGATTGGCCATCATCACTCGTAGCCAGTGTTGAGCCTTAAGTGGCCCCAATACGTCACAGACAAGGTGGAGATTTCTGCCTCAGCTCCCCTCGCCAGGCCTCCAGTGTCATATTATTCGTGGCTGTCCTCCAATACATTGCACATACACTTATTAGGATGGAGTTGTTCTAAACATCATGAGTGTTTGGATACAGTATCTCATTAATCATCCCACCTTTCCGAGTTTGATTTAAAGATGGAGGTGGCTGAATTTAGAGCACATTGAACACTACTTCCTTCTGTATTTCAGGTGTCAGACACCTTAAAGCTGCATGAGTCAACATTTTCATATGAACAGTGGATTACATGTCAATGTATAAAGTGAAGGATGTCGCACATATTGACCAACCTTTTCTGGAGTTCCCCTCAGCTCTGAGCATTTTACCATCTTTCAGCTCATTGTTTTGGTTTCATGCCCCACAGCTTTACTGTTTTGGTTCAGTCTTGCTACTTTCATCAGTCTTTTTTCCAGGAGCAGTAGAGAACTGTTGTCAGCATGAAAAAACACTCTTATGAACCCACTGTATTCTATCTGTCCAGCACCAAACAGCAGACAAAGAAAGGTTGCTGCTAGCTTGTGGACATGGTGCAGCATTTAGTAGATAAAGAGCTACTCCCTCAGGAGTTGGTGGAGGCCAAAATCAGAGCCTACATTCATATTCATTAAATGGCTAATGCATTCGTCATAACAATCAGATTATAATAAGTCTGGTTGTGTTGCCAAGTAGCAAAAAAATCTATTTGCTAAGCCCTGCCCCAGTTAGGTACTGTTGTTATGCCTGTCAAGCTTTCCATTCTCACATGCAAGATCTGCAGCTGACAATCAGAACTGTGTCTGATTTACCACTTGAAATTCTTAATAATATTTGAAACAATGGGTCCTCGATTTCAAATAGATGTTGTCAAAAGTAGGCTTCACATTTCTAGCCTGCAACCATCCATTTTCTTATCTGAAATGACAACTGTCTTCAGCACATTTTATCAGCTTCAGCTATCCCACTAATTAAGATAATGTTCCAAAAAATTGGTTGAACACTGTCTCCAGTTGGCTTCCATTGTTTCATGCTTACTTGTTTTTAATTAAGATTCTTGTTTTAAAATGAGATGTAGTAAAGTGTAAATTCAATTGATGCTGCCTTAATAACATTATTACATTATTATTTCTAGGAAGTTCTTTCAATTCACCTGATTGGACTTAGCAGATCTTTTAGTAGCTCTCCCATGAGTTACAACACAGAAATGCATCTGACAAAAAAACACCCCCAAAACATTCAAACTCAAGCCCAACTTACTGGCCTTTTCCTTACTTTCAAATGCATCACACAGTCTCCATCATAAGATGGAATTTGTTCAGTTGTCATTACTTGGATCTCTTGAAATGTCACATACAACCTCAGTAGCTGTTGTGATTTCATTCATGTCATTTGCAGAATCTGTGTTTGCTTTTAAAACAATCGGATCCATTTGAGATCACCAGAAAAAGCGAGCGAGTGGACATTGATTGGAATTATTGTGTCACGTATATTCCTGGGTTCTAACTCAAAAATCCTGGATATTTTGAAGACTTTGCATTCATAAAACATGTAATGTTGTGCTTGAATGTTTAAATTGAACTTTCTGAAATATTTGCTGAAAACCTTTTTACATTCCAGCAACTCAGAAATTTCTGGGTCTGAAGGGTGATTCCGTTCAGCTGGAAAAGACCTTAATGTCAAGGAAACTGCATTTTTTAAATTTGTTGGGATTTTAACTTCACGTGGTGTGCTCCAGTGTTGTTTTGAATCTTCTTCATTATGTGGAGGGATTAAGTTGTGTGGTCACATTAGATCGAGCCCCAAATCCTCTGTGGCCAATTAATGGAAGAGCGGTGGTTTAGGTTTCTGCAAAGGCATTTAAATTTAGTCACAAACATTGGTTTGACACATTTGGACGTTGGATGGGTGTTTCCTCCTGCAGTTTGGGGAATTCTAAAGGTAAGCGTCTATGCCTCAAGTGGCAGCTATGTGAAAATCACTCAGTTCACTTGGTAGAATCATATCATGATTTAGATGATTTCATTTAAGATGATTAACAGTTAACTGTTGGTTTCTTTAACATTTTTCAAATATTCTCATTGTTTATCAACACATACAGATTTTCCCCCCTTTATTTAGCCCTGGACAGTGTCCCAGGTTATAAGAACAGTAAATCTACTGAAACTATCTTGAAGAATAGTTCAAACTATTCATCCTCAGTGTTGGCACAGATCAGCTCTGCTTACATACACAACACTAATGAGTGTGAGTATTCTCTGCAGAGCAGTTAACCTACAGCTCAGAGCAAACAGTGAGGGTTAGAGCCTGCAAGCTCCATCACACATGAGAGAGAACTAACTCACACTGAGTCAACGTCCTCCCGCTTTCCATCAACAGCAACAGACACACTGCTGCACACTGTTAGCATGTGAGAGCTGATGGAGCTGCTGCAGAGGTCACTACACACTTCTACATCTGCATCGTTCAACTGTCACTAGTAACAATGTTTTTCCTATGTAATGTTTTTCCTACTGTATCTGCAGTTATGATTCACCAAAATATAGTCTATGCTAATCAGGCTGGATGAAAGTTTTGGTTCATTATTCATCATGCAATCAATCTTTTACCTCATCAGTTTCAAGTTATCAGTTATCTGTTGTTCTATTGTCTTTCTACAATATATCTATGTAAAAACACAACTGCAACATGTTCTCACAGTCCGTCCCTGAGGACACTGAGGTCAATGCTCACTGAGGTCTCCAGGCTGTTTTTCAGCAAAACAAGTTCAACTGGAATAAAATGGTGTGAGTTAGTATTTATTCACTGGACTCATATTCATGGCAGTGCAATATTCTCTGAAATAGCATCTGTTCCCATCACACCAACAATTATTTGTTGTCCAAGCTACAACAACGTCTTAGAAGGGTATGATTTCCAAATTTGGACTTTATTATTTCTAAAATCCTGGTCACCTCATCCTATGGCCTGGTCACAGTCACTTGCCACTAAATGTGACATCTCCAGTCCCCTTGTGATCCTAAAGGGAATATGGATTATTAATTATTGAAGTTATCCTGTTTTCCAAAACAAGGAATTTATATTTTTACCAAATAGTAGCACAATTGCTGCTACATAAATTTATTTTTTGGGATAATTGTAGGAATCAAGGTTAGCTTAAACATACTACAAGGAGTTTTTAGCTGGTTATGAAACAGTTTCAATGTAATACTGATGCCTCTATATGACCTACAGTAAATGACCCTAGTAAATGAGACCATCAGCGAGGAGATTGTTGCTGTCACAGGGCACGCAGAGTTGTTTAAATTTCCCCAGGCGAAGTTTCGCAGTGAGTAGTGCAATAGCCAGTTAATGGGAAGCAGGAGCAGATTTTTCTTTTGAGAATTTTATTTTTAATGTTTTATTTTGTGGTTGGGGCTGACACTGAGGCAGGGCCAACAAAGCGAAAAAGAAAAGAATTGACTGAAGAACAAAAAATAAATGAATAAACAAAAGTGACAGTGAAAGAACACGGGTGAAAACACGAGCCAACCTCACTTGGTCATTCAGCAGAAGGAGAGAATTGCAGGACTTGAAAGGATTCAAAAGAGATTTTGAATTGTCTCTCTTCTTCTGAGACAGGTATGTAATATGGGAAATGTTCATAACTTTAGTTTTCTCAACAAAATTAGTATCACTGAGCACCTGAATCTGTTAGTTGTAGGCTTACATGTTACCTCGGTGTATGAACGATCATAGAGCAAACTTTACTTCGTTTCACCATCGCCTCATTACGTGGCCACAAATAGATATATTACCTCATCACTATGCATCCTACAATAAAAGTTAACAATTTTACCAAGTGTTCCTGAGTCCATGTAGAAATCTCCTTTCTACAATCATGTCTTTCACAAAGTATTGAACCTCTCTCCATCCTCGCTTGTGAACGACTCAGTCAGACTCAGGATGAACCTTTCATACCATCATGATACTATCACCTGTTACCAATGATCCAAACAGGTGTTTTTGGATCAGTCCACAACTTTCACAGTCTTTTGTTGCTCCTGTCCCAACTTGTTTGAAACATGTTGCTGCCATCAAATTCAGAATAAGCAGATATTTACAAAATTTCTGAAGTTGATGAAGATAAAACATTAAATATATTGTCTTTGTACTGTCTCTAATTGAGTATATGTCAAAAAGGAATAACAAATGATAACATTCTGTTTTATTTGTGTTTTACACAGCATCCCAACTTCATTGGAATCGACATTGTACAAACAGCTGTGTTGCATCTCTCTTTCACTTGCTTCAAAAACAAATGCACATGCTAGCCAGATCAAGATCTTTGCAAGGCTGTGGAAACACTACTGTGTTTGTCCACAGGGACCGCCAAAATCATTACAAAATGAAAGTTCCTTGCAGCTGCTTCAACTTTGATTTGAATCTTTTGAAATGCCATAGTTGAAGTCACACATTCTATATTTTTCTTACATATAATGATAAAAGTTACAACACTGAACAATTAGTTTAAAACATGCTATGGCTACAACTCCACAGATTGTTGGGACGACAAGTTTTATGACCTTTGCTCTCTGTCTGTTCAGATGTGCACAGTATGTAATGAGAACAGTATTAGCAACCTCATGTTTGCTCACTGTTTAAGTGTTATCTTTCATCTTGACAAACAGTAAGGTGATGAATGAGTAACTGTATCATACCACAAGGTTGATCATTCTTTTGCAGCACCCTACACCAAAATAGGCTCAGTTTAAGATTTTTCTGGTGGGATTTTATAACTATAAATGAATGAGAGTTTTTTTTTGTAGTCCCTGAATTCATTAGCATGGAACTATATTGAACTTGTCCAAAAGCAGACAATCCGATTTAGAGCTTCCATAAAAGTGCTCCTGTTTATCTGGCCTCTCTCTGCTCTACCTCACAAGCAGTGGCGTCTGACTAGTTCCCCAGTGCTTGTATTTAAACAGTGTCATGCCCTTTGTTTTTCAGAGGTAAGCCCCTGGACTCTTTGAAATGGGTGCCATGTTTGCACTGTGACCATTTAATTCAGAGCACAGCTTGATGATATTAGTGTCAGGGTCAATTGCTGATTTCAGTTGGACTTTAGAAGCTGCCTGGCCGGCGGTATGTAGGCATCATGTGCTGCTCGGTTCAAGATCTGGTCAAACCCATAGTTTTACTTACACTCACATACACACTCCAGCTCCTCCTGTTCCTCTGATCCCTGAACATGTGACGCGACAGACATGGGACCTGGTTATCCTGCCGACTTCACAGGCCTGAGCCCAGCATAGTGGAAGTTGTTGCTCAGACCTCCCATGCTGGAACCTCCAAAATCCCTTGTCGCCTTCTTCCACCTTCCCATATCATCAATACAGCAAACTGCAGTGTCTGTGTTTTAGTCCTGCCTCGGTGAAGAAATGGCTTCGCCATGTGCACAGAATGTGGAAGTGATACATTTGGACTTTCCCTGCTGCCTTTTATGTGGTTTTCTAATAGCATTTGTAGATCAGAGATGGCTGGTTTCTATTTGACTACCACTTATTATACCAAATACTTAAGTCAGAAGGAAATGGAATCAGTTGGAAGTGAACTGAATTTATAGACCTGAGACTCTAAAGTGTATGTCACTTCTGATCAACAGGTGTTGGTAAGCATGATGTCACTTGAAGACTATAGTAATTGACCCAATGCAGCTAATCTATTATAGTCTTTTCATGCACATCTTTGTTTTTCTGAATGTTCAGGCTCTGGTGTTGTTGTAATTCCCCCTGCTGTCGGACCTTTGTTACTGTAATGTTTCTGAGTCTAAATGTAAAACAGCAGTGTATCTTTGCCTGTGACAAACTCATAAAATGCAGACGCTTGTGACAAGGACAAGCTTGAATTCTTTTTCACTGTATGGTTCAGGTCATTAAAGTTAAATGGGACTCAGGGATTTTAGGGACTAGTTTTTGTTCCAGTCCTCTCGGCTGTACTTTGCCAGCTTTGCTCTGCTGCTGGCGGTAAAAGCCAGGCAGCCATTTGTCTTGCTGCACTTCGCTATATCTTTGTTTTTATTGGGTGTGAGTGACTTGTCAGCAGTCATCTAAAATGCATTTCAAAAGACTTTTTTTCCCTTGTACTCAGCCTTTGTTCTCATGGAGGAGAGAAGAGTGAGTATTGGATAGGAAAGAGAAACTTCCCACACTGAAGATGTCAATATGTGATTCTTTATGGATGTGCTCTGTGGAGTTGCGTCTACAGAAATGTTATAGTAACAATGACAGTTATTGTCTGAGGGCTATTGCATTTGTTTTTGGTCATGATATCCTGTTCACCCCTGTATTTTTGTTTCAAAATGCTGTTTTAGTAACATTTTACTACTTTTCATTGCTCACTAAAATTGCCCACTACTGACTTTTTATAAATTCATTTTACACACACATTTCTCACACCTGTGCACTCAATCAGATTTGTAGAAAATTTGAGTCCAGGTAGCATATACGACAAAAAAATGTTTTTGTCATGTTGCCTTGTCGAGCATTTCAAGATAGATATAAACATGCATAAATGTTATTTCTGCTTATTTCACTTTATTACCATCATTAAAAATGATCCTTTCATTATGTTTGATACTGTTGCTAAACTGATGCAGAATATTCCTACTGATACATTTTCATTCAATGCTGATAATTTTCTGAATTTCTTCACAAATAAGACTCAGTTACAGATGAAGCCACTGGTCCACACTCCTCTCAGAATGATGGCTGTGCGCTCTAATATTTTGATGGATACAGGCACTGTGACTTTGACCAACTGCACTCTTTCACAGTTTGAAATAATTTCCCCAGAGGCTTTTACTTGTCTGGTAACTGCCTCCAAACCTACAACCTGCATATTAGACCCTATGCTGTCCAGTCTTTTAGGGTACTGTTTCCTTACTATCAGAAAGTGACTTTGCATTGGCTTTGTGTCATCTGCTTTTAAAACTACCTTTATTAATCCCCTTCCTGAAACACCTCATACTGATCCACAAATTCTGGACCATTTTCATCATCTTTTTATGTCAAATTAACTTGAAAGGGTTGGAGCTGATCAGCTGACTGCCTACGTATCCAGCAACAATTCTTTAAAATAAATTTAAATCTTCATCCCATCATGTGGTCCCATCATTCTACTGAAACTGCCTTAACAAGAGTAGCAAATGATTTACTAATTACTGTTGATTCTGATTTAACATGACTGACTGAAGTGCAGCTTTGAAACCGTGGATCACATTTCTAAGCTACTTGGTGAAGCATATAGGTTTCCAGGGGATGGTATGTTCATGGTTTGATTCATATTTATCAAATAGAACTTTGTATCTTTCAGACTTGAGTATTGTAATGCCCCTTCCTCTGGTCTTCTTAGTTGCTTGTTCAGAATGCTGCAGCTATAATCTTCACCATACGTAAAGAATTTGATCATATAACACATGTTCTGGCCTCTCTTCACTGGTTATCAGTGCAATCTAGAGCTTATTTTAAGGTTCATCTTTTAACTTATAAGACCTTGCATTAACTTGGACTACCTTGCTTATTGGAGCTAATTACATCATAAACACTAGCATGCCCTCCTCGCTCAGTGCTGGTCTCCTGGTCATTCCTTTGAGTTAACAAAAAATCAGTTGGTTTCAGAGCATTTGACTACATTCCCTTTATTTCTGGATTGACCTTCCACTACATATTAAAGAAGCATTCATCAAACATTCCTTAAACACTGATGTTTTTATGTTGTTTTATTATAATTTATTTAATTTTCTGTGCTTTCTGCATCCTCTAATTGTAAAGTGTATTAGGACCATGCTGCATGGTGATTCTGCACTTTAAATAAAATTGTTTGATTGAAGTATTCATCCTTTTATATGCAATACAACTCTGTTTAAAAAAATGCTGGTTGTTTGCAACATGGGAAAACCACATATTTGTCTCAAATCCTTTTAGAGTCATCACTCTTTATGGAAAATGGCACACCATTATCTTGGTCAGTCCAAGAAATAACATCACCATCACTCAATGCTTCCACTCATAATTTTATAATTTTGATAGTCCAGAGTTGGCTGTGACATGCAAAAGAGGTTTGTTTTTTTTACAGTTAAGACACAAACACAGGAAGTGAGCTTTGCTTTGCCCAGGCCAGTAAGTTATTCCTTCCAACAAGAAAACATGATAAAGTTCCCACCATGGTGCCCTTCCAGCAAAGAAAGGGTGATGCAGGGTGTGTGCGCACGTGTGTCTGTGTGTTTTTTTTTACAGAGATTTAGTAGTTCTATTTTAAATCTGAGTCATATGATAAAATAATTTGAATCAACCAAGGTTTGGAAGCGTTTCATCACAAATACATCACAACATTTTACGCAGTGGTCCAGCACTGATCAGAAACAGTGTACTGACTTCTCTCTTCCTTATTTTTATGAACAAACACAGTAAAAACATTTCTAAGCGAGGCAAAGTTTTGAGCTTCTACATAGCGCTGAAGGCTCAGTACTACATACAGATACGTCTTCATATCAGCAGTGTGTTGCAGTCTTGCAGGCCTGGAACAGTTTGAGGCGCTGGCAGCTTTGTGACAGAGATGTCCCTCATGGCTAAAATTTCTAATATAGGAACCAGTATTTTAAGGGAAATATCCTACTCCTTAGCTGCTGAATGCTGTCCGTCTGCCATGCTAAGCAGGTAGTGTACAGCTGCTGCTGCTGACTGAGACTGAACGAAACAGTAAACCAAAACAATGAGCTGAAAGACAATCAAAGCCCCACAGAGCTGAGGGGAAGTGCAGAGTCAGGTAATAATTCTCTAACCATAACAGAACCTAAAGTTCACTGAAAATTCTTGGTATCTCATGGTCTACAGTACACATTGCTTCGGAGGCTTTTTAAGTATATATCAGATTACATTTTCAACCCAAAATATAGGTTATGCAGCCACATCAGTCCAACATTACATGTCACTTGACTGATCATACTACCAGCAGTCTGGCAAAGCAGAGTAAGAACATGACTTCAACATAATTTTCCCTAACATCACACACAAAAATCTCTCAAAGTGATTCCAAAATCAACATGTTTGAAACTGGCTAACATGTCAATTAGTAATAAACAACACTTAGAAATACTGTATACTGTCTTTGTTTCTAAAGAAGAAGCAGCATCCGTCAAACTCCAGTCTGGGTATACAGCATGTCTGTGGAGCAGCTCAAGAGTTTATCTAAGCAGGCGTGGGTGTATTTTACATGCGTCTGAGCTTGGACGAGTGTTGGGGGGTTGTATGTTTTTAGAAGAGCCAGGGGTTTAGTCTCTGCGTCTTGACTTGGCCCCGGTGTCTGTTCATCATGACAGAGACTGTTAGTCTTTGCTAATCTCCTGTGTTCATCTCCATGTCAGCCCAGTGTGTTGAGGCCAGGCCTCTTAGTACCATCTGAGCAAATGATTTCTCCAGGGTCAGGCACATAGTACCTCTTGCTGTCCTCTTTAAACACACCCTCAGGGACTCAGTCATGATCAAAAGCCCACTTTTGCACAGGTTGCCTGGATGTACAGACTCATACTTACTGCGTTTGTGATTTGAGCTTAAGGAGCCTCCATGCAGGCTCTGTGCTGTTTGATCAAGGATAGTGAAAGGCGTCCATTTCCATGCGGGCCTCCTCTGTTTCCTTTAGCAGTAATGAGTGACAAGATGGAGGTCGCCCGGCGTGGCCCTCTCGAGCCACTTCATTAGTTGCCCTGCAATGTTTGGCTTTGCTCTGATTTACGGCTTTTCCGTTCAACATCTTTCGGTTTGTAATTTGTCTCCACAGCATAGGAGGATGTGCCATGACACATACTCTTTACATAAAGCTCTTGCATGTCATTTTTTATTCCAAATCAAGCTGTAATGTATGCTGGGGAACAACCAAGAGTGCGTGCGTAATAGGCACTTGTACAGCGGAGTTCAAAACTCTAACCTATCTCACATGTCCTGAAGTAAAAGCAAAAAATATTTTTGGTCAAATGTTTTTTCTCCAACAGGATTACATAATTTTGTTGACTAACATTAGGTTAAAAAAAGTTTGTTAGTATTCACTGAAAGTCCTCCTTTAAACTTTGTTTGCTTACACTCTACTTGGCATCAATTCTAAAAGCATCCACACAATTCCAGCCCCCCTTTCAACCCTTCATAAAGAGGCTTATTAGGTTGAGGTCTGAAATGGAAAGCCATGCAGCTCAGCACTCGAAGCTCTTTCTTGGCATTGAACAGACCTGGCAGCACTTTGATGAATCATCTTCCACACAACTCTGAACTACAAGATATTTCACTCCTATGCTGAGCGATTTCTTTGGTCAGTGTATCACTTAGCCTCACAACATCACCACACCTGAATGTTTCCACCTCCATGTTTGACTGCAGGTTTTATGCACAATTGCATCAAGCTGTTTCGGGCACCATTGCATTGAACCTGGTATGTGGCTCTCAGATTGCACAAAGTCTTGTTCACATCTATAAACAATCTGCAACCGTGCTAAAGTTTTATACTGTTATCGTTAACAATGGAGTTCGGAAGATTTGTCTGTTGTCCCCATTATTAACTGGAGGTGTGTGTTCTTTGGTCTGCTGTTTTTTTTTTGTCTTGGATGTAAGCTACTCACATCAGAACACAGATGCTTCTCTCTAGATGTGTATTTCCTCCTTGAAACTTTTACATTGCCCACAGTTGGTTTCTATGACAAAAAAAATCTAGCCCCAAACTGATCATTTACTAGTTCTTTCCTTTTTGGTTCCAACTGCTGTTTCCAAGGTAAAGATAGCTTTTGTGGCTTAGTGCCTTAATTAAAACATCCTAACAACCGAGCGGCACTCATTCTAAATGAGAAGTATCAAATGGTCCTAGAACCTAATCGCGGACACAAATAGGATTGATATTTAAACTCATACACTTACCTTCACCCTCACATCACTCTACATTATTGAAACTGCGCACCTTTATTGACATCATATTTACTATTAATGTCAGTTCTCATATTAACTAATAATCTTGTATTAATCAAAATCTAAATTCATTTTATGCATCAATTTCAATTTTTAAAAAATGTCCATTCCTAATTCCTACATTATTCTAAATAAATATTGTCAATAAACCTTTGAGCTTAGACATGAGTATTAATATTTGTTCGGTCTTCCAAAGTTAAACATTTATAACACCACATATATGTGTAATTGTGGTCACGTGTGTGAGCCTTCACTGAGTTTGCTCTCTGTGGTTTGTTCCCCTGTTATACATGTTGTAGCCACGCACTTCATTCTACATGATGCAGTGATGATACTTGTAAAATAAGTAAGTGTGCCACCTAGTGGCTGTTTGTTTTGGAAGCAGCACTGTGACCATCTGCCAGTGTTTGGAAACATATAGATACATCATCAGCCTTGCTTTTAAAATAGGCTAGAGTAGATTACATGGGTAGGAAATATAAAAAATAATAAGAGAAAAGCATGAATTGGCTGTTGACCTGACCAAGGCTTTGCTCAGTGCATTCTGGGACAGGATGTAACCCCTATTGGCCCTAAACAGGAATACAGAAATAAGTTAAAAAAAAAAAAAAAAAAGACACTGGACAAAGAATATATCAATGATTATATTTACATATTTTACCATATACTACACACCATGTTATTCTAATTTTAAAGCTTAGTATTGGTATTATTTAATGAGATAAGTAGGAAAACTGGCAGAACTTTGAATCAAGTAATAATAAATAAAAATGAAAGGTTTGCAGTGGATTTGCGTTATTATAAATACCAGCATGAACACTTGTCAGACTCTGGGCTCTTAAAGACACAAGTCACGGTCCTCTCTTCTCCTTTCTTAGTGTCCAGGAGGGGGCGACAGGCCAGCATGCTGTGGCGCTACAGTTCTAAAGTTTCTCATTATCCAACAGCAGGACTCGTGAAACCACACACACACACACACACACACAGAGTCATGACTTGTTGCATGCGTTGCATTGTCTGCTTTGAAACTACTAGGATTTTCTGATTGATAAGCAGAGATGACAATTTCCAGATCATTTAGACAATAGCACACTTTTTCAGAAACTGGATAGTATTTTATGGTAAACTTTAGTCATTTGATTAATGCATGGTTAGTACATTCCTACTCTCCTTCATTCCGTACATACATACAGCTCTGGACTGTACTGCTCTATTATAAGCGCATTTTATAGGTGTGTTTATTAGGTGTGTTTAATGGATCTTTTGCGCTGATGATTGAGTTAATTCAAAGCAATCTGTGTGTTTCCCTTCAGCACATCTCACTTTGCTGGTGATATTCAGAATAAAACCAAATTTTGCATTGCTATTTGCCATCCTTGTGTGCTCCTGCGCTTGTGTGTGAGTTACTGGCTGGTGCAAGTGTTACAGTGAGATTAGATTCTGCGTGTTTTTCTCCCTCCTCCTCCCTGATGACAGAGGTGTCCTGTGATTGGACCCCTCCTGCTCCACTTTCCACCAGTGTGATGGCTGCACCTGAGCCGAGCAGCCAATAGCCGAGCAGCTGTCGGTAGCAGAGAGAGCAGCCTGCAGAGCTACAGCACAACAATACACACTCTGTAGAGGCCATACAGGTTTGTGGGCTGCTTCCCAGCACCATCATACCGATATCCTGCACCGATACTGGCCTCCATTCACAAACAGAGAGTATCCATTCAGTTTGTTGCAAGTTTAATATTATGCATTTTCCCTCACTGTCTGAATGTTGTTTTAGACTTATATTGCAACTCGACTAGGCTAAAAGAATTAATATTTTAATATTCTGTGATGTTGACATAAAATATTGGCTTCTAGCTCCTTCTCAATTAAAATACATCACCCTCAAGCATCAAATATCCAGATCAGTCAGTGTCTACAGGGATCAGTGGGAGGTTTGTGAGGGTCATCAGCAGGGTGGCAGGGCAGAGGGAAAGCCTGGTACAGCCCTCCCCAGCATATCACTTCATTATTATCATGAGGCAACCCACAAATCACACAAAATCTACAGATTTATGTCAGCAGCATATATTAATACAAACATGTAGAACATGAACAAATAATGCTAGGCTCACATATTAACCTATGTTTCCATTTAGTCTTGTTTTATTTAAATTATAATAATAAAATATTGCCACTATTGTAATGTTTTATTCCAAAAATGTACTTTCATCGTTTACATATCAACAATTTCATCTGTAGTTAGGAGAAGTATCCAGATCTTTTATTTAAATAAAAGGAGCAATAACCCAATGTGAAATACTCCATTACAAGTAAAAGTCTTTAAAAGACATTTGAAGAATTCCTTAAGTGGAAGCATTATAAGCAGACTGTTCATAGTAAAAGTACTCATTCTGCAGGCAAGACTCACATTATTGTTATATATTAGATTATTAGTTTGTTATTACTGATGCGTTCATGTGTATGTAGCCGTTTAGTGTTGCAGCTGGTCAAGCTGGTGCTACAGTTATAACTATTTTTCACTCTTTTGGGTATTTTATTTAGTAACAAAGTACTGTATTTTTTAGACAATCATATTCTTCATGTAAAATATTAATCTGTAGAATAACTATAGCTGTCAGGTGAATGTAGTAAAAAGCATGCTTTAAAAACTGGGAGAAAATAGAAAAAGTCAAGTAAAGTACAACTACAACAAAAGTATGCTTCAGTAGTATTCAAGTAAAGATATACTGGGTTATTTTCCACCACTTCATTTCATACCTAATTACTAAACCATATGCATTTCTAACCTAGGATTCTGAATTTAATACCGAACCTGTGGCGCAATTTATGACTATTTTATCAGATGAATGATAAGAAATAAAAATGTAAAGCTGTAGAATAATGTGAGGCAGGCTGACTGATGTGAGGCTGGATCCCACCAGACTCTGAAATATCTGCTGCAGTCCCTCAGATAAGGAGGGCAGATAGGCCAGCCTTCTGTGGTGTTGTTTAGGAAGAAGCAGGAAAGGTGTTTGTCTTCTGTGTTGACATGAAGTGTGTAACTTCTTCTGTTGGCCTACAAAAGCCTAAATACCAACATACTGTAGGCCTACACCGATCATTTGACAAAGTTGTGAATAATCTTGGCCTTTTTACCCCACGCTGTCACCAGTCATTAGTTATGATCCACGGGGCCTCCACAGGAGCCTATTGATCACTCATTGACTGATTGATTTAGACAAATACTTTTTTCTCCCAGAGTGCGAGGTCGAGTCTCCCTCGCTGTTAATTGAAGATAACAGAGTGGCAACAATGGCCCCATAATAGACTGAGAGTTTTGTGATTATCGCTGCAGAAAGAAAAGAAAATGAAGAAGAAGGGAAAGAGGAGGAGGAGGAGGAGGGGGGGGTGGCTCTCTAATTAGGAAGCGGGGCGGTGTGGAGGCTGTGGCCGGCAGGCAGGCGACAGGCGCCGGGTCCCGGACAAAAGGCTGTCTGCTGCCCTAAACTCCCCTGCTTAACCCTTTAAACCGAGACACACACACAGACACTGTCACACACACACTGTGCTGCTGCTGCTGCGTCATGCGCTCACACAGGCCTCAATACACACACACACACACGCCAGCGGTTCACATTTTGACTTTGGTAGCAAACACTGGCGATAAAAGCTTCAAACACCAGGATTAAACAGGGACAAAGAAAAAAAAATGTTCAGAGAAAGCAACACAAATGACATTGTCTTGTAGTAATGATTAATCGGCTGGTTCACGTTTAACCTCTGAATAAATGTCATATTTATCTGCTTAAAATCTCAATATTCAATTCTTTTCCGCAAGTAAGAACATATTTAATGTTGAATGTACGCTCCACGATCTACATTCCCTGATAACCTTCCAGCTGAGTTCAACAGGGAGCACTTCAAGTATGTGTGGCTGCAGAGGATGTGTGTGAGCAGCAGAGAAAGCGCTTCCTATAAATACTTACATTACTCGAGTCTTTCTAAAAATACAGCCGGGTACACAATACTGAAGGAAATGCTGATTGACTGAGGCTGAGGAGCTGCTCAGAATAGACCGGTGCATGCAGGACACACACCCCGTTTAACACAAATAACAATTAATAGACCGTTACCAACACTGGATAAAAATAAGAGAAAATAAAATCAAGAAGAGAACCTGCCTCTTTTATTCAACTGGTCGATTAAAGCCTAAAATGTTCAAATATTATTTAATATTCAAAGCATTTTATGTAAAATTTATACCAACAAATTATACCCACAATCTTTACCATCTTATTTAAATGTAGTTCTGAATTGGTTTGAATTAAACCCCCCTTTTTTTTTTAAATCGAATTCAACCACATGCAGAACTCGGCCTTTTTTCCTCTATGACCGACAGAGGGCGCTCCCGTCCCGTGTGTGGAGCTGCGCGTGTGACACCATAGATTACTTCATTCAAAATTCTCTATGAATTATAACAACAATTCAAAAGTAATAATAATAACAATAATAATAATAATACGCTTGCAAGATTTCAGCACAACGATTTTTTATTGAAATTGTGAGACAATCAAAAAAAAAACCAAAAAAAAAAAAAAAAAAACCGACAACCAGCATAAAACAAGATACTTTCATCTTTAAATATATTTATGAATAGATATGAATGATGCGCCCATAGGAGGAATTGCTTTGAATGTCTCCTGGCTGGAGTGAAGTAACCTGAGGTGTTTTGGAGTCCACGTGGAGCTCTCTGTTCTCTGTTCCTCTGTATTCGTCGGTGGATGCGGACTAAAACATGGCACACACATGGTTTTCTAAAAGTCAGCGAGGCTTCATACACAGATTTCAAACCAACAAGCGCTACATAGCTTTCATTTACACTATATGTTCATGTAAAATGGGGGAGAGCAGGAGGAGGAGGAGAAAAAAAAATCGAAATATATACACGCTAATATACAGCCTTGAATAAATTAATACCAATTGCATATTCTTGGATCTTAGCTTTATTTACAGAATTTATTTTTTTTATCTTTAATTACATAAATAGTTCAGAAACATTTTTTTCTGGCATGAAATGATTCTTTCTTACTGTCTCCTGCAGACCTTTACACAGAATCAGGCCTGGAAATCAAAGAGTTTATGGATGCAGCTTGAGACCTGGGCTCCCGTTCAGGCCTCGGCCCGGTTTTTCTGAACCGGCTCCGGATGCTCAGATGCTTCAGCTGTGCGCCGATCAGTCAGTGTGCGGAGCCGCAGGCCCTGTGGCAGCTCAGACCGATATACGGGGCCGATACTGGCTCTGTGTGCTCCACCTCTGATAGAATTCATATGCTAAAGTTTGAATATATTTTAGTAGTGGGACTGATCATCCTTGAAATGAAGTGGTCACATTTTTCTTTTGAGTATTTCATCATTATTTTAGTGTCTCCTTGTCTATTCCATGTATATTTCCTTGCATATTTTATATACTCACGTCAGTGTTATTTTGTATATTTTATTTTCAATTTTTTATCAATGTAGAAATGTTTCCCAGGCCTTCAAGAGCTGCTAACCCTAAAACACAGGGATTCCGGGGAGAGTTTTGGTGTCTAATGATGGTCGAAATGCTGTCCAACCCTTTCTGAGAGATCAGCTCTGAAGGAAACCCTCAATACTTATGAATTTAAAAAAGATTAAATTTAATTATATGGACTAAATTTCTATCTGCAGCTTTGTTCCGAAAAATACCAGTTATCAGCCTTCACCGACCCATTTTGGTCAAACCGTCATCCCAGTCTCCATAATGTGCTGTACAGGACATATGCACGTATAGTCCTCTGTTAAGTCTTCATCCCAACAGAGAGTCTTCATCACTTGGGAGAGTCTGCAGTCGGGGAGGGCTCCCTCTGGCCCTCCAGGCCGCTCACCAGTCTCTGGATGCTCTGAAGCTCATTGACCGAGTCCTTCATGGCGGTTTTGGGAGACGCGGTCCTCCCACTTGACCCTCCCGTCTTATGGTTGCTGTGGTGCTCCGGGGCTGGGCTTGTCTCCCTGCTGCCCGGTTTGGAAGATTCTGAGCCCGGGTTGAGGCTGCCCTGCAGGCCGGTGGTGAGCAGGCTGGAGCTCTGAGGCAGCGACACTGGAAGCTGGTAGGGGTTGAAGCGGAGCCGGGGCCGGGATGAGCTCAGGAAAGGGTTCCTGGAGAGTGGGCTGGACGTGCTGGTGGCTGGGAGGGCTGAGGCCGATGCCGCTGCCGCAGCTGCTGCCATGTAGGTGTAGGGGTAGGGGAAAAGACCTCCAAACGGAGGCATGGGGATGCCCTGGAATATGAAAGCAGAAAGACATGAGGTCACAGTTGTACACATCACTATTTCCAGTCAAGTGGTCAAATAATCGCATTTGTGATAAGTTTTTCCAACACACAAACAGCAACCAAACAATTCAGTTTCTTAAGATAATTTAAAGCAGATTTTTATGAAAATGTAAGACAGATCTAACATGAACACAACAAATGTTCATTCTCTGAGTGTAAAATTCTTAGCCTGATAAAATGTTTAAAAAAAGAATTTTATGACTATATTTATTATTAAATCTTCATGTGTTCATGCAAATACTTTTACAGAAAGTCTACATGTTTGCATGCCGCAAATAGATGAAATTTTGCTTCACTGATTATGCTTATTATCAACAGTAAATCAAACACAGCTTTGATTTGACTGTGCCAGGTGAGGCTTATATGACCAGTTATGGTTCTAAGAAGGTAAAACCTGACACCTAATCCTGTCTACACTCTGAACCCAAAGCTCCAACTTCCCTGTCCTCCTGACGTCAGCTCAGTGCTACAGGTGTACAGGCAAACTAAAACATTTTCTGACTGGATGATCTTCCTTACCTGAGAGGCGAGCATGTGCTGGGACAGATGGAAAGGGAAGGGGCTGGGGGTTCCTCCTGTGCCCTGGGCAGAGAGGCTGCCGTTTTCCAAACCACTTGCTCCAGATACAGAGGCCAATAAATGCCCCATGCCCATGGCAGAAAAGGCTCCAGGGGCCATGGCAAACTGCCCAGGGTGAAACAACAGTGGCGATCCGGTGTTCAGGGGGTTAAAGAACTGCTGACTGTGCAGCCCAGACAGAGCCAGGCTTTGTAAGTGGCCTGGGCTGAAGTGCGAGGGGCTCTCGGTCTGGACCATGAGAGGAGAGAAGGCGTCCTTACTGGCACTGATGCCTCCGGCCTCCAAGTCCTTTGTCAACGCGTCTGTGGTGTCCTTCCTGTGTCTGCTCTCCGCCTTGTCCTTCTCAAGGTTCCTTATACTGAATATGGAGTCATCCTTCTTTTCCGTGCTAGGCCTGTCCCTCACACGCTCCTCACACCTGGAGTTGTAGGGGGACACGGGTTCAGGTCCCGGACTGTTGGAGCCAGCGCAGAGCTCGTCGTGATGCTCCAGCTCCTGCTCACTGTCAGTGCATGTTTTGTCATCTACAGCATAGGAGTCACACAGGGAAAAAGAGCTGTAAGCTGAGTGTCCAACCCTTTATCTCCCACCTCATCCCCATGCCATCACAAAAAACACACCAATAACCTATACACACACTAGAATGGCAACATAAGCCTGGTGGGAACCTTAAACTCTCAAAGTCCACCCTGCACATTTCAGACCATATGTTTGCTCATTAAGGTGTCAACAACTGGTCTGCATTTTAAATGTAGATTTACAGTATTATATCTCTAAGTGCAGCATACAATATCTTTTGTATTATTTGTCAAACTGCGTAAAGCTTTTGAGCATGCAAACATAAAAATCCACACTCAAATTAAGAACAGGGCCCATTAAACCTAACACTGGCTAAAGCTTCATTAAATAAATTAGTAAAAAAAAAATTAAAGGAAGTAAAACAATTAGATTAAACCGGGCAAAAACAAAAAAACAGATAAAACTCAAGACAACATTTACTTTAGAAATAAATGGAACTCAAATGTTTATAAGCCCAATAAGAGTTCTGCACACTGTATATTCTCAATGACAGCTTTTCAATTTAAATGTGAATATAATAAGCCAGTCATTCATTCAATTCAGGCTGATTTTGCTGTTCACATACACAGTTGTTAATGTGTTCAGCTGCCAAACACTGTCTGCTCCTGCACCATAAATGCACCTAAATTCACCTTATCACACAGGACAACTTAAAATTAATATTTAAAAATAATAATTAGATTCACGACAGTAATTGATTTTTTTCCTCCACCAAATTACAGTCATATTTTAGCCAATTTAACACATCTTAAATAATTACATTTACAGATCTTAATAAATACTGCTCATGGCTTTCACGTCGTTGTTGAAACTCACATATAGGCCCAAAAATAAAAATAAAAAAATAATAAGGTTTCTCACCTCGACTGGGTCTGCTGAACCTCAACGGGCTGGAACCGGCTCCCAGCGGGGAGTGGACGGCGTCCCTGCCGGCCGGAGCCTCACTGGATGAGGCGTCCGAGTCAGCGCCGTCCCGGTCCGCCTTGCACTGGTCCTCATACATCCGCAGCGACGGCATGGTCAGCTGTTTCCTGTCAATATTATTACTGTTATGAATAATAATAATAATGATGATGATGATGATAATAATGATGATGATGATAATAATAATAATAATATGTAATGGTGATTTGGGATATGGTAACACACACACTGACACACACACACACACAGGTGTTAGGTGGCGGTCTCATACCTTTTCTCTCTCCTTCCGTTCCCTGTGTCTCTGAATCCTTTGGCAAACGGGTTGTTGTCAATCTTCAGCTGCGTTATCTGTCAAAAATACACAGTTGGAATAAACGTAAGAGCAATGGAACCACAGTCCACACTCTCTCATGGTCTTCACCCGGCCAGTATTTGGGACAGGGATTAACACACATGAAAACCAGCTTGTTGGACAGGAGCCACGGCAGCCTCGGATTTGCATTATTAATAAAAAGCGTAATGATGGGGCGTTATTCTCATCGGCCCCTGGAGAGACATTCTGCCACCAAATATTCCTCTATGGGGCCAAACAAGAAAGAAAAAAGGCAGAGGGAGCAATACTGGAACAGATGACTATCATATCAATAATTAACAATGCGGTTTGGATCACTGCTGCTTCTCGATATGGCCTGATGTGGAAGAGGCCACGCACCGGCGCAGAGCCGGCCGAGGCCTGCGTGACTCCTGCAGGAGCTTCCGGGCTCCTGGAGGCCCTGAGTGGCCCTTGAAGAGGGCGCTTCAGGCTGTTTGAGCAGAGAGAGTGTCTTGCAGCGTCTGTCCACCATGGCTGCAGGGGGGCAGCCTTTTAAATGCTCTCTAATCGATGGTGTCTCTGTGCAATAAACTTTTACAACAAGCCCCCCAATCCCACCTCACCCCGACCCTCCTGAACACCAGCTCCAATTAGCTTCATGGAGCCATCAAATACACGCATTCAAAACCTCTATTTAAATATGCTTCATTAAAAAAAATCTTCTTCAAAAAATCCAGAAGCGTCTAGTGTCATTTTTTTTGCATGACAACAAAAAAACAACACACTGTCTACATTTTTTACACGCCTAATTTATTCAGTTCTGGTCAAGGTAATAGCCCATGCATTGCAGATAACACACACAAACACACCACACAACAGTTTGGCTGCACATTCATAGTGAGAAAGACACAGCCACAAGTCCAGGCAAAACAGCAATTAAAAAAATCAAGTGGGACATGGGAGTCCTCTGCAGGGAAATTAGGCGACCTACAAAATCAGATTAAGTCTTCGGGTGTTGGTGGTGGTGGGGGGAGGGGACGCATGTAGGACATTTATTATGCAAAGTATAGCAGCCATATTAGAGCAGCTGGTCGAGTGTGACTCACCTTGTCGTTCTGATAGGCTGTCACGGCCACGAATTCGGTCTCCGGGAACACGTAGGTCCTGAAGGTGCTGTAGGGGAGCTTCAGGATGTCGTTGGCCCGCACTATGTGGAACCTGGGCTGGTACTTGTGCATGGAGTTCAGGATGGTCTGGACCAACACACACAAACACACAGCTTTGGAGTGAATATCACGGCATGCATGGCTCGTCTCTCTTTGATCGTTTCTCCATATTAAAAGTCGACACTAGACTGAATGTGTTGACGCGGATCATCCATCCATTGTTATTGATGCTGTTATAATTACTGTGTGAGCAGGCTCGTCTGTAATTAGCGCGGGGCAAAGGGAAAAAACCTGACCAGGCCACACATGTTGTTATGAGGCTTCAGAACCACAAAAAAAAAAAAAAAAAAAAAAAAAAAAAAAAAAGCGATCTGATGCAGTTTCTATAGAGACAAAAGCTACAAATCCCGACTCTTTCATTCATTTCAAACGCACCACCAAGTATAGACACTTTACAAGCTGATCTGGGAATTACAGCCGCAGCTGCTTTGACACACACAGCAACGTTTTGCTTATATTTACAATAAAACATATTTTTAAAATTCCCCAAAAAATAAACAAACAATACAAATAAAAAGAGGAAATAAAATATGGGGGTGTAGTATTAATTCCAGATAAAAATATAATGCTAAGATATTAACAGCTTAAAAAAGGTCACACGTGTAAAAACGACCTGCATATTAAAGGAAATCCTGCATTGCAAATTTAGACTGACATGTAAATGCTGAATTTGTTTCCAGTCGGAAGCACACCCTGCCTGCTAGTCACATGGACTCTCTCACACATTTATCATTTGCTCCCATTATTTTTAATCTTTCTGCATATTATTGCACAAGTAAAATAATATGCAATATATTGTAAAAAAAAATGGGGGCTATACTTTAGGTAAAACAGTCAGGCAAGGGAGCATCCAGGCTGTAGCCTAGAACATTATACACTTAATATACTACAAAATAACACCACAAACATACACTATACTACACAACACTATACTATACAACACTATACTATAGTCTTAGGTTACAGGCTGGAGGGGGTATCATTCAAGCTCATTTCACGTCATTTCACTCTGACCCGATTTGATGATACACCTCTTAATCCTCCAGCCTTGCGAACCCTCAGCTCAGACGTGATGTTTGTTTTTCTTCTTCCCGGTAAAACAGGCCCTGAGCTGCCGCACAGAGTAGCGCCTGGCCTCGGCTATATGGATATATATGGAGGCTGATAGTATAGTGGAGAGCTGCAGTGAAACATAAGCTCTCTCTCTCTCTCTGTGTGTGTGTGAGCGGTGGGAAGTCAAGTGGCGACAAAGTGTCAACAGCTTTGGACATAAAGACGTTCAGCAGCATATATGTGCTCATCTTTAAACGCATATATTCTATTTGTCGCATAAATATATTTTTTAAATGAATTTCTTCTATGTTTCTATCTTTTCCTTTATAATTTTTGCAGTAGATTGATTTCATTTCACTCAATGTGCTCTGTTTTTATTTATTTTTTCTCCGGACTGTTATTTTGTTATTATTATTATTGACACACTTTTCCCATATGCTTCATCAACATTTCATCTGATCTTAAAAACACCTGAAAAACAGCCAGTGTGTTCCAGAAGCAAACAGCATGTAAACAGGCCCATTTTTAAAAAACCCAAATCAAAATCATTGTGTACTTACAAATCCGTGCTTGTCTGAGATGTTGTTGGTCAGCTTGAGTTTATGGAAAGCAACAGGCTTGGCCATCCACTGCTCGCCGGTGGCCGGGCTGTCCGGGTGGATGTACATCCTCTTGGGCATCTCCGGGTCGGCCTTGCCGGCCACCATCCAGCGGGAGTTGTGGAACTTGTAGCGGCAGTCGTCCGCCGCCACGATGTCCATCAGCAGGATGTATTTGGCTTTTTTATCGAGCCCATTTATTCGCACTTTGAACGGAGGGAACATCCTCCTGCACAGAAACACACACACACACACACACACAGGGAGTCAACACGCCGTGATTCAACCCAAACACACCAGATCATCATACAGGAAAAATCTCACAAAAGAGGCACGGAAGATGGAAAAAACACGCCGCTTTGACATGAGGAAATACTGTCAGATATTACACGCAGCAACACAGCAGAACCAGTGTGTTTGTGTGTGCGTGAATGTATGTATGTGTGTGCGTGTGTGTGTATGTGTTGTCCGAGCCGTGCACTACAAAGCTGAGCAGTGTATTTATGACCACAGCACTTCACGTCCCTGCTTTTTGAAGTGACAGCATGTTTATAAAACCCAGAAGCTCTGCTCAGTTTGGCAGATAAAAACCTGCTTAAAGGCTCAGGCCACAACTTACAAAAAATATAGTACCTTTGATCAGCCTGGAAATTAAATTTAAAAAATGTAAATGTTAATTTCAGAAAAAATTTAAAAGAAAGCTTTATTCATTTACTTGTTTTGATAAAAGAAGCCATTCTCCAAAGGGATGTACTTTTATAGGAGAGAGAGCTGCATTTAAAAACACCATATTTAGTGTGTAATTCTAGTTTTCTTGTCTTTTTTAATAATGGTGGAACAATCATAGGAGAAATAAAAACATGAGAAAAGACCTGAGAAAAGGCTGCCGTTTAATAATGTCAAGAAATGGATTTTTAGCTACAATAAACAGACAAGCTGCTGCTTTTATGCCTTAAAAATACATAATTTTTCCATGAGAGAAACTCTTACCTTCCGGACTTGGTAATAACCATCTCCGTCCCGAGTTTGTGAAACTGGTCCCACAGATCCTTGGCTTCCAGTGTAACTTTGGGGTCGTCGTCGACTTCCTCCTCGGGCTCCAGGCTCTTCATGCTACGGAGGTGAGCCGCCTGATGGTGGCTGAGGGCCGGGTGGAGCCCAGCCTCCGCCGCCCCGGCCAGGCCGTGGTCCGGAATAGGCTTGGTGAGCGCCCCGGGAGGCAGGCTGAGCGCCGGGAAGAAGGAAGGCTGCGCGGCCGCTAGAAAGGCGGACATGGGGAAGTCGGTCGGCCGGTGTGCGTGGAAAGGGTGATAAGCCATTGCAGTCCCTGTAAAAACTGGATCTCTCATCGGTGCATCCACAAAAATCGAAGTGAAATAATGGAGATTTTTGGTGGTATTTCCCCCCAAACTGGAGCCAGTGTAGGTCCGCGCTCGGCCAGCAGTGAGTCTCTGTGAAGAGTGGACGATCTTGTCAAACACACGGCTGAAGAAAATAGCCCAGGGTCGGTGCTGTTGATGTGCTGTTTTTCCTCGGGTTCCTCCGGCTGGTCGCTCAGCAGGAGCGGCGCTGTGAGGGCAGAGCTCGGCGGCGCGGTGCTGTGGCTCTCAGAGGAAGGAGCAGCTTCTCTGCTTCAGTCATCCCACACTGACTGGAGAGATGTGGCCCCGCTCACTGCAGATCTGTGACTATCTCACATGTCCTTCCTGCCTCCATCCCCAGCACTAATGAACCAAGCCCCTTTGATTGCTGATTTTACGCTTTCTGGACCAATTGTGGGCCCCTATAGGCGTGGTTCTGACAGCTCCGACCAGACTCTGGGAGAGGAGGGGAGGGGGGACAAGAAGGTGTCGGAAGCATTAGCAGTAAGAAAACATGTCAACAGAATAAAATATTAACCAATGACAGGAAAGATCGGGAAATCCCACCCCCATTTCCAAGCCAAACACCGGGTCAGCCCTCAGTTGTTGGCCGGTGGAGGCATCACCTCTCTCGGCTTGCGTTTTCACAATGTCGCCTCCGGAAAAAGCGACCTGTCCACAGACTCACTGTCCTAATACTCACCTTAATTCAGAGGAGCAGCTCCACTTCACTGTCCTCCAGAACAGCCCACAACACGCTGTGCATTCCGGGGAGATTTAGCTCACAGAGCCGCTGCTCGCTCTCTATAATAACACACTTGTAATTATTCCATGTTATCGGCTGTTTTGACGCTTAGGCTGGATTTACTGCACACTAGCCCCGGCTGTGTTAGCTGTCTGTACACTGACTCTGAGCCTCACACACAGGCGGAGACAGAGCCGTGTGTCTGTCCGCTGTCCTGCTCGGGCTGCCGGGAAGAAGGCAGCAGCAGCAGCCGCAGCAGCGGGCTGGAGACCCAGATTCTGCTGCGCGGAGGAGGAAAGAGGAAACCAGATGAGTGCTGATGAATGAGCTTTGAAAAATCAGGGAGAAGGAAAGCGGTGAGTGTTCAGTTCCATACCAACTCTTCCTTGTTTGCGCAAAGCTACATATAATCTATGAGATTCTCTAACACAGGCCTGTTTAAGTTTTTATTTTGAAATGATGCTAAATATTCTTATTGTCAGTGAAGTGATGTTTTCCAGCTGGTTTGTATTTCTGCATCGATTACATGATTTAGAACTCGGTCTCGGAGCTGAGGGCAGGCCGGGCTCACCTCCGGCAGGTTGTATTTTGTCCCGGCTCTCGGGAGCCACGGGGCCCCCACCACCCTCCGCTCTGCTGAGCCTCTTTAGAAAGCTCTGCGGCTCTTCATTAACTTGGCCTCAGTTTGTTAGAGAGCCGCTCGGCGCCAGTCGGCCGATGCGCGACAATAAGAACAGTCTCTTGTCTCTTTGTATTTACCGTGCATGTGCGGCCCCTGCGGCCCCCTCCGCAGCCTCATCTGCGCCTCCGCTCCGCTCCTCTGCCTCGCTCATGACTTGGTGTCAGATGTGATTTTTTTCCCTTTTTTTGGGATAAACAGCTGCTCTCTCCGGGCACGAAGGGCGGTGATGTGGGCCACAGGCGACACTTGAACAAAAACTGAAACAAAAAGTGATAATCCCTCTGAATGAGACTGTCACAGACAACTGCGCATTTCCTATTAACCCCTGGAAGTCAGCCGCGTCTTTGTGGCTTCCGCTGACAGGCATACACAACTCTGATTGGCCATAAAAATATCAATGTCAATTATATTTATAAATCATTTTTATTAATACATTAAATTCACCCAATTCCTCTCCTAACCTAGGGCTGTAAGACAATCAAATTAGGCCGCACTGCTTTAAACAGAGGTGCAAAAGAAAATTATTTTACATCCTTAAACGCAGGTTCAGAAAGTTCAACACCAGTGTGTCAGACACAGCATGTTATGTTATTTAAGTTTGAACACCTCCTCTGTGTTACACACTTGTTGCTCGGCTTCCATCAGGTTGATGCAGCAGGCCAGACAGAAGCCGTTACACCTGCATGGAGCCAAAACAACCCCAGGAAGCACATTATATTAGACAGTCCCTGGAGTTCTCTGTTTCACACAGAGGGGGGCATCAACAGCAGATTCAGTGACAATGTGAAAAAGCGTTTCTTTTCACTCAGCCAGGTGTTGGAAATAAATGCCAGTGCGCATTGGCTTTACGTGATGTAAAATCATCTTGCACATACATGAGTTACAGTGGTGTGTGTGTGTGCGCGCCGTCATCTGGCCGAACAACTGACTTTGTTAGGAATGCTGCATCTTCAGATTTATGAAATGACAGAGATGCAGGCGTTGTGTCGGACTTTTGGAGCTACACGCAAAGAGCTTTAGTGGGGAGAGAGAGAAAAAAAGATTAGCAACATATGGAGGTGGATAACGGTTTTTACTTCAATACTCCTTCCACTGTGTAATTGTATAAACAATGCTTGTGCAAATTAGTCACCATTTATTTGTTCTGTGCCGCCGACGGTAACGATTTAAAAGTCATTAAGAGGAGGGAGGAGAGCTGCTGCTGGATCTCCACAGAAGAACTGATAGATTAACATGTTCTGTGTGCTGGGGATTAATGCAAGCAGACAGTAAATACGCTCTTTAGACTTGTTCTCTGGGACGTGTGCGTCCTGGGAGAAATGGCACAAATGCGTAAAAATGAAGCTTGGAAACAGATTTAAAAAGAGGAGGAAATTCAGAGGTTTTGGTCCTAAATTTTCTCCTGCGTTTGTTCTTGGTGATATTGACACAATTTGTGTTATTTATACCCACAAATGAGTGAAAACGACCAGGTTTGGGAGCTTAAATTGACATATTTGATGCTTACCCTGTAAGCTGGGCTTGTGTTTAAAGTGAACCAACTGCTGGCATGACTCTTTCCGTACAGTAGGAAGTTAACTAAAGCTTTTCTGTGTCCTTGATCCGTCCGCTAAATACAATATAATACAGCAGCAGATGTGAACATGTGCGTAAAAGCGTCTTCCTTCCTGGTGATTTGGCCCCTATGTCAGCGATCCGCTCTAATTACAACATAACGGGACTGTTTTGCGCCATATTGGTCTATAATCGAGTATTGTTATTTTCCTCCTCGCTTCGACATTGTTCCTTTCTTCCTTTTATCTCTCCATCTTCTCCTCCCATCTCCCTGCATCATCTCTCCGGCTATATTTAGCGGCTAGACTGAGGCCTTGGCGCCAGACCGTTTAAGACCTGTCAAAGTCCCTCATATTTCCCCTTGTCACATGGAAAGCCGGCGACCAGCGGCCCTCTCCTCCTCCTCCTTCTCCTACTTTTTTCTTTTCCTTCTCCTCCCTCATCCTCCTCGTGCAGCTACCAGGAGCACTCCTCCTCCTCCTCCTCCTCCTCTTCATCCCCTCCACTTCCTCCTCTACAGTTCACTCTGCTAAATGAAACATATCAGTTCTCACTTGTGGGAAAAGCAAAATGTTTCCTCAACCCCTCCCCAACACACACACGCACACACACACACACACACACACACACACACACACACACACACACACACACACACACACACACACACACACACTGAACCATACTTGGAACAATGCAATGAAAGAGATGCTTTTTTGGGACAAGAGTACCTGATGCATCACGGCTCACAGCATAGAGGAGCACACACACACCCTCTTCTACTCCCAGTCTGATGTTGCGTCTTCACTGCAGCTTCAGTATTAAATGGAGGATGTGGGTGCGTCTGACTGACAGGTAGACCACCAGGTGGGGGCGCTATAGTGACCCAAGGGAATCAGAGGAGAGCGACAGAGCTGTCACATCCACAGGCGTTCCAGCAGCCAACCTTTTGAAGTCACGGACACTCACTACAGTGTGATGAGGTTTAAGTCTCACAGAGCCTCATAGAAAGTTTGGACTTGACTCGTCACACTGATTTTCATACAGTGTGTAACTGGAATCATTTTCACTTGTTTTAATTATGGTGAAATTGTGCCATAGGTTAGAGAACTGGGAGCCCTTGGGTGGCCCTGGACCCACTCTGTGAGGCTGATGAGAAGCAACGTCAGTATGAGCACAGGTGAAGGAGTGCACGAGCACAACTGTGCATGTATTTATCCAGTGACAATAAGTATAACAAACAGGATCACTGGATGTGACCCGTGCTTCCGAGTATAGAGGATCACAATGACATTAACTACTGTCATTACTGTCTGCGTTTTTATCTTCTGACTTTATAAAATAAATGTCCTCTGTTGCTGGTTGGACCTTCTCTTTGTGCCTTTGGGCACAAAGCCTTTTAAAACAACCAACAGAGATATTAGAATATTTTTGTGTGTATTCAGATTTTGAATAAATAAAAAACACATCTGATCACCTTCTTAAAAATCACTTTCACGCATCTCTTCTGTCTAAGATTGAAAATAAATGTTGCGGGAGCCCGAAACTGATAAACGGACTGTAAATAACGTTGACTTTTTCCAAAACAAAAAGACCTCTGCACAAGCGACTTTGTTTAAAAAACGACTTTGAAAAGAGATTGTTGCATTATTTTTTGTCTTCATGCACCTTTCTCCTTTCTGTGTATTTATGTATTTATTTGATTTTTTTTCCATATTAATTCGCCAAAATAAGACTTTTATTTTGAAAACAGATTAATCTGATCGAACAGTAAAAATTACTCACTTGGCCCCTCTTTGTATTTTCCAGGCGAGGTCTGTCTTTACAGTAAAAATGGACTTGTGCGGTTTGTGCTGTGGCAGGCAGATGAAAGAGAGGGATTACATGCAGTCATGTTGGTGTTTGGTGCAGGAGAAGCTCTCAGCTCAGTCCTAATCAGGAAACATAGAAGCAGCGGCTTTTTAATATCATCCAGCTGACAATATTTTATTGCGATTTTATGTTCGTTCAGACACATTTTTTTCCCAGCAAAATAATTTTGTGTGTGTTTTGCAGATGTGTTGACAGCGTGGAGAAATTGAATTAGCAGCTGCAGCGCCGGGAAAACTGAATCACATTAGGAGCGCAGTGGAGGAGCATAGGCTACCTGCGGGCCGGAGCTGAGGCAACCTGCGGGCCGCAGAGAGAGCCGAGGCTACCTGCGGGCCGGAGCTGAGGCAACCTGCGGGCCGCAGAGAGAGCCGAGGCTACCTGCGGGCCGGAGCTGAGGCAACCTGCGGGCCGCAGAGAGAGCCGAGGCTACCTGCGGGCCGGAGCTGAGGCAACCTGCGGGCCGCAGAGAGAGCCGAGGCTACCTGCGGGCCGCAGAGGGAGCTGAGGCTACCTGCGGGCCGCAGAGAGAGCAGAGGCTGCGGGCCGGAGCTGAGGCACCTGCGGCAACCTGCGGGCCGCAGAGAGAGCCGAGGCTACCTGCGGGCCGCGGGGCTCCAACTTGTTCTGCTGCCAGGCGCTGGAGACATCAGGAATCCTGCTGCACAACAGAATGACATGCACAAAATATTCTCAACTTCAAAAGCAGGAAAAAGTCTCAGTGTCGATTTCAACAGTTTGTTTAAACGCCGCATTTTAATCTTATTTGGACTACTGTCCAAACACCAAAACCTATAATCGCGATTATAGTTGTAGTTTAAAACACACAAAGCTGAAATGATTTCAGAAGACGAATTTTAACAGGTTTTAACAAGCTTCATATTATGTAACGATTAAAAATGATTGAAAATCCAAAAGTGGATTTTTATTACGATTTAATTATTTGCGGCGTCAGACTGGCCTAAAATGAATAAAACATCTGTAAATGACACTGTCATATAATGCAGATGTTGGTCAGTGACTGAGGTGAATATATCTCTATAGTCATCTCAGTGGACTTCATCATAATGCAAATAAGCAAATAGTCACCTGTCATATGTCCTCTATCAGATTATGTTGCACTCTCTCAATCAGTGAAGGTGAGCCTAAAACGTAGTGAACCGGGTTTCCTCCCAGCGTCCTCCTGTGTACAGGTAAGCGTTTTATTAACTGCCTTGTGAACTCTCATAAACTAAAACAGCAGTGAGAGAGGACACTGATTAATGTGTTTCTTGAAGGATAAATATGGCGGATGAAACTGAAGCTGATCCAGAAAAAACAATCCTGCTCATGTTCCTGACTCACATCTAATCTCCATCTGACCTGACAGCAGCAGGCTGAGCTCAGATCACTGAGCACATCTCCGCCTTTGTCTTGGACACCTTACACTGTACAGGTATGGACACACTGATGGTGAGTTTTAGTGGTAACAAAGCTGTCTCTGTGCCAGCGACTCTAAAAATGTGGTTCAGGGGCCCCCTGGGGGCCCTGAGGTGTCTACAGAAGTCATAGAAAAAGGGGCCTAAGTTTAATTTCAGCATCATTTTATCTGCTAGATATTATGCTGATGAGAGAGTGAAGTCTGAAAATTAATCACTTTTAGACATAATTTAAAAATAATTCAAAGACTAAATTCTTCTCTTACATTCTAAATGTGAGCTATCTGCAGTCTAATGAGGGATTTATGTTTTAGGATCTTTGACATGGGGCTAAAAATGGCCTTGTGCCTTGTGCCAATGTGGAAGTTTTCTGCAACAGCTGATCAGCACCTTTAACCACAGATCATTGAAATGAGCAGCAGCTTCTTATGACATACCTCTGAATTAGATCACTGTTCTAAATTCTCATAAGTAATCCCAGGTTCCTCGGAAAATTCAATATTATTTATTTCCTGAACCTGACCAGAGAATGCATAACCTTCTCACAACTCACTCCACAACCTCCCTCATATGCCATGTAGACAGTTCAATATTCAAAATGAAACCTTTCAGGACACACAAACCAAAGGCTGACTCACAGGGCAGCCTGGGTGGTGTTTAAGTGCAATGTGAAGATGGTGTGAAGGATGGTAAAGCACGCAGGAATCATTTAAGGTAAGTCTCACACACAGTGCATGCTGAGAAAATGAATTGCCTGGTGTAGAGTTCAGCTGTGAGAGTCCATGCAGTCTGGTATCTGGCTACTCTTGTCAATGTTATTACTTTAGCTGCATGTCTATTTGTTTTTTCTATTTAGAGAATTTTGGCTTTTTTTCCAAAAATTTCTGAATGTTGTAAATCACAATTTTACCTCCTCAAACATACTGTACAGTAAACAAATGTTAATCTCCCTTTAAATTATATATTTTCAGCAGCCATCTCTCCATCTAAAGAGAATTGTACATTTTACGTTTTAAATCAAATTTCAAAATCAAGTAATTTCTTCCACACCCATGAGTGTGTGTTCACTCTCTGGATGCTGCTGAACTTCACAATTCAATTCTTTGTTTAAACAAATTTCTTACAGTGAATGAGTGAAAATTTGTGTAGACCTACATTTGTAATTTATTATAATTATTAGGCTCTGACAACAAACTGATGTTCCCATGTTGAGCAATCGAACATAGCCAATATAAAGCCAAAGTATGTGGTAAAATTGCATTTTATTCTGGACAGTAAAAATAAAGGGATATTTTGATGATTGTTGAATAGCATGATTTCCTTGTGCCTCTAGCATGGTTGTGGTGGTTAAACTATATGGCAAACTAATCCATAATTACAGGTAGGGACATATGATACAAAATATGATTTTGATTTTTTAAGCACTCTTCACAGTGGGCCAGCTCAGTGCTGTCATCCACCATAACAAAAGTAGCAATTTGCTATAGAACCCCCCAAAAACAAACAAAACAAAACAAAAGTGCTACAAGTGATGTTCTTGCTAATTTGCATTTGGAAACAATGTACACTTGTAACAAAAAATCATTACAAAAATGAACACAATGATGATTAAAGTCTTGGACTTCTTACTGGACACTGGCCAGCTGCTCACCTGAGGTCACTTAACATAGCGAAGACTAAACTGTTAACTCTGATCTCTGAGCAAAGGAAATGCTAAACTGCATGTAGCCTGCTACCATTCAACACAGTTCACTCTAAGCTACTAGCACCACAGTGTATTCAATAAGTGTCAGCATGCTTTATTCCAGTCAGATATTTCCAGTTAAAATGTGCAACCTCTGACTCAGTTCTACTTATTAACTGAGCGAGTGCTACTGTTTTGTATTGAACACATGTTAAATTGAGGAGAACAGGTCATACTGTGTATTTCGTCTCAGTTTTAATCATTTCAGTTGGTGTTAAGATGATTTATAAGCATTCGGCAAGTTTGCTGCCATGTTTCTCTTAAGAGTTGGGACACAACACCAATAGGTTCCCCTGTGCATTGCCTTCACAGGTCCTGAAGACTTTAAAGTTTGTCCCCCGTTACATCTCAGGGATTCTCATTCAGAGTGACTTGAATCGGTGAGTAGGGACATATTTTTGTGCTGGACTTGTCTTTCTGAGTTATTGCTGCTTAAGTTTAATGTGAATTATTTTATAATTTCTTCTCAAAATGAATGAATGCAATCTGTGCTCAGGTTTGTCTCCATTTAGTACCATGACAATGTCTGCTTGTTACAAATGATCAAACATACAAATGCATTCCAAACTGACCTGACCTGTGTCAGTTTTCAGGTTTTTAGTGCGTGGTGTCCTTGTTAAATAGAATTTTTTAAATGTATCGCATGTTTTTAAAAAGGTTTCCAAAGTGGCCATGATGCTCAAGGAGATTTCATCCACATTTATAATTATAATATAACTTTGTGAATATTAAACATTGTAAAATGTTTGTATTAACATCTTGCAAATAAATAAAAAGTTTCAAGTAAAAACTGTAGTTTTCATTTTATTTGTCGCATATATGCTGAACTTTCCTGTGGATGAAGTGGCAGAGGCACATCCTGACAGCTGGAGCTTATTTCTACTTTATTCATAAGGGACTCTTGCAAACAAACCTAAATAAACACATTTTATAATGGTTCTGTATTTTAATGTATTCATTCTGTTGTCCAACTTATACTGTATCAGATTTAATTTTCAAATATATGTGACTGGAAATACAGGCACAGTTTTTAATTTAAAAATGTTTCAGGCATTGCAGTTGTATTAAGTTATTAATTTAATTGTCTGTGCAAAGGTTTTCTGGCCATCTCTTGAAGTTTGGATACGTGCTGTTATAGCTGGGCAAGGACCCCGGTTTAATTTTATAACTAGTAGCTTATGAACACATCGATGAGATGAAATAAAGCACACAAGGAACAATCCACCACTAATCTAATTTGAATTAGTTGAAATGGTTTCAGTCCAGTTTGTTACTTCATTTAAAAAAATCTTTGTATAAGTGTTTTGGGAGATTTTGTGCTGATTAGCAGAGGAACAAACATGCCGTCTTGTTCCTCCAGCCTTTCAGAACAAAGAGCCAGAGTCGGCCATAAAAAGTCCCTTTAACAACACTTTATTGCCTGTTAAAAAATATGGTACTAATTACCAGTGGTACTATATGCTGATGGTCACCGCCGTGGTTGAAATCTGAACAGCACAATTAGGAGCAATCAGAGTGAGAAAAAAGAGTTTAATTTCCTTGAGTTTTATTATGTTTTTCTTGCATGAATGCTGGGAAAAGAAGTCAGTATTTTACAAATCAAATCTTACCGTCAACAACAAGCATTTGCTCTGAATTAAAACGTGTATATTCATGCCCTCATTCAGTGACCAAGCAACAACAGGCCAACATGACATACAGTCAGTACAACAACACTCAGACATATGGGATTGTACACTACTATTATCATTTAATGTCTTTTCTAAGGTGACTGTAAATAGTGCATTTTAGATTTCACTAAGTCAGGCATTCTGCTTAGGACAAACTAACAGGCAAAGTGTGTTTAATAAAGGAATTTGTGATTATCAAAGTCAATCTTCTTTGCTAGGGGCAAAGCTAGTACATTAAAGGAAAATACATTTTAGAGGTCTTTAACGAGAGGCAGAAAAAAGTTTTTGGTCAAAAGTGGCTGATGTACAAAATACGGCATGACGGCTACACATGCCTCTATTACTCCGCTCAATTAAAATTTACTCTCTGGAAAGGCCGAGTGGGGAATATATCTAAATAATGTCAGAAACATATCTCAATTACACTGTAAACATCTAAATTACTTCAGCAACATAGTAATAGTGTCATCTAATTACTGCATCTTTTGTCAAATGTAATTACATGAAAATCAAAGGCATGAGAGGACCAAATTTAATCAAAAACATTTAGCAAGAGGCCATGAGAGCAGCAACACACACACACACACACACAGAAGGAAAAGGAGCTGCTACACGTCACTGCCTGGAATAAACATTTTCCCCCTGTCTGTGCTCCCTTTCTTATGGCTCATTCAGACAACAGGCACACCGTAAAACTTCAAACACACTCAAAGAATGATGGCGGACCGAGGAAACAGCAGACATCAGCTGCGGAGAGGAGAGGACGGCTGGTCTCCAACAATGTCTGCGTCAACTGGCTTATGATACGACACGATGACAAAGTAACAAGCAGGGTTGGATGGATGTGCTGGGCTGATGCTGGTCTGCTATTAGAAATGTGATATTCAAAACAAAGGAAATTCCCCCCTGACCACAGCTGTATCAAAATACTCTGCAATGATGAAACTGCATTTTCCTGCACTTTAGATTTGGTTAATTGCTCTGCAACATTTAGCCTTAAAAGTCTACAGTAAATTTGTCTAGGTGTTTTCACACTGACATGACATGAATGCAGAGTTTGAGGGTGGACATTAAATCATTTCCATTGAGTGATTTTGGTCAAATTAAAAATGATAGGGGATATACACAAACTACAGCCATTGGCAGCTTCATAAAAAAATAACAGCCTTCAAATCCAACCCAAGAAATAAAATACTGTATGTAGCTGGGGTCACACTGATTTGTGACCAGCTGTATGAGAAGACAAACACACACAAAACACAGTGCCCAGAAAAACACAAATCCCAGATATGATTTGATTTCATCCAACACATCAGTGTGTCAGTGTGATGCTGTGTGGACAGATGTGGAGGAGGCAGTTGGAGCAGGTGGGCTGGATGGCGGTGGTTCTTCCTAGAGGAGAGGTGGGACTCTAGGGGAAGTTGGTGGGGAAGAGGCTGAGTGGCTGGCTCTCGTTGGTGGGCAGGGGGGAGCGATAGCCCTCGAAGTTGCGAGGGATGCTGCCGCTGGTGGAACCCGAGCTGTTACTGAGGGTCTCGATGCTGCCCTCTCTCTGCAGCTCTGCAGGGAGAGACACACAGATGGACAGACAGAGAGAGTGGTGAGTTAGAGCCATCAGGTGATCTGCTTTGAAACACAACAAACAGCTAATCAAACAACAGAGCTGTGTGTACCAAATGTCCACATGAACAATTTGTCTTCTGACACATGTTTTATCCTTATTTTGACAGAAACAAAATGCCCTCATTATAAGGGTGAGTATGACACCTGAATACTTTTTGAATACTTTCAATTTTATTTTATTTTTATGGCTGCTTGTATTAAGGCATAAGTTTGAGCTGTTTGGCTTGTTTGTTGTTTCGAAGAAAAAAAATTACATGTACAAAAAACAAACAAACAAAAAGTTTTGGTATTGGTAGCAAAACTGAGGTATTGTATTGGCACCAGCATTCAAAGGCCCTACTCACTGATAAAATGGCAACTTCTATGGTCATAGGCTGTTCCTGGATGCCTATGTGATCATGATTAAGTTATGTGATTCCAAAGACACTCAACAATTGATCTACAATACCCTAATATCTCTATTATGGCAATACTGTAAAATGTAAACGCTGAAGAGATCTCAAAGAACGATTCTGCTTTATTACAACTTGGATCTTCTTTGTGTACTTTTGGCCATCCTATTGCTAATAATATCAAACAAAGTGTGACGGGTCAAGAAACATGAGCAGTCATATGATCAGGCAGGTGGTAAATGAATTCTCAGATTAATTTATTTGGAAGGGAGAACAAAGGTGATCTGTAATCAAACTGTAAGCATCCATCACACTTTAAAGACTATCTTTTTGATTCAACTTCAAACTACTGTACTTAGTGTACTTGTGTTTCCTCTCAGCTTTCATGGTCAATTTGGGATTATTACCAACATTTCAGGTGCATTCGCATACAGTCTTGCCTCCAAATAAAGTGATTTAGATCATGTGAATAAACTGTTGGTTTGTTTACAACCTGTCTGTCTGATCTTTCTCATTCTGTTTTAGAAATCTTACTGTGTTCTCAGATTACGGCAATTACTTTAGTGGGTACACTGTTTATATATTAAATATATTATACATTATAAGTGATAGAAATGCTAGTCAGTACTACACCAAGATCAAAGTTATCAATAAACCAGAATTATCCGTTAAGGCACTGTTTCAGCAACATACATCGAGACATTAAAGCAAGTTCAAGCATTACAGGAAATATGAGATGATTTTAAATTCGTAAAGTTTCAAAGTGTACATGGCAGTCACACATGGGACAGTAAACAGAACAGACAGACAGAAGGAATAAAAAGGGAGATCCCAGGAGTTTCCTGTCTTGTTGCTTTACCATGCTCATCAGAACACTATGAACCTGCCTCTGTGTTATAAGCAGAGGAAGTCCACATCTGTGAGAATAACCCACAGCATCAGTGGACATCAGTTATTCCACAACACAACCAAACGGGCCTCTTCTCCCAACATTCTCTGGGTGACACGGAGCATTTCTCTGACATGTCAAGTTGCTCCGCAGCCCTTCAACATCCCTCACTGTGGACTAACCAAGCTGCTCTCAGTAGGATCTCTCCAGAAGGAACCTATTACTGTTATTACATGCTGTAAACCATATCCGTCAATATATGAACAGAATGGCATGTGCGTAAGTGGCAGCACAGTATTAAGACTGTGATGCATGTAGTGTATTGTGACGTTCATCAGGCGCCTAGCTGTATTTAATCTGCTGCTGCTGCTGCCCGGCTGCTCTGCTGACAGTGGTTGACGCCCTGTGAATGTGCAGCTGTGTGCATCCATGACAGAGTATGAATGTCGTCCACAAATTGAGGGCAGGATTTGATAATGTATGTACATGAGAACAAAAGTGCACATGGTTAGAGCTACTACATGCAACATGCTCCTCTGGGCTGCACCCAGGCGAGGGGGTCACTCACACTCCTGTTTCTTTCATATTCGTACATACAACTTGTACAACCTTCACGTTCTTTTCTTCATTGCTTTGAACCTGCCTCCTGACAGGAACTACATTAACCAGTCAGCTTGTGTGACATGCAGGTCTGCATGTCTCTGACCTGCGGTTAACCATAGCATATTCACAGTATCAACATCTTAGCATAATGTGCAAAACACACTGGCCATGTTGCGTAGCGCTGTATCATAGAACATGTCATTTGACACCTGTTGCACACATGACCATATGTGCTGCAGACAGAAGAAGTACGTTAGTTGGGGTGAGCTGATATAGGGAGTGAATGTGATAAGACTGTTCTGTTCTGAGAGTTGATGCATTGCTGCTGGGAAAAAGGACAAATCCTGATGCATCAACAAAGAACGACCTGTGATGTCAAAGTCCTGCGAGACGAGACGGGCCTACATAGAAAACAGGCGTAGGCGTTTTAACGAAGGGGACCCCAGTATACTTTTGTTGCTTATTTAATTTTCACTGATAGATCAGGCTTCACTGTATGTGAGGAGAAAATGGTGCTAAAAGTTATGAGTTCTTTTTCAGTAAATGAATGTGAAAAAAATCATTAAGAGATACTGACATGATGGCCTGCACTAACATGAAAAACTCATGTAAATATAGAACAAAAATAAAAGCTAAGATGCTCCCTGTAGCTGTAATCTGTTGTGACATACAGCTTCTTTCCGCTATCAGTTTAAAACAGTTTCCACTGCTGGAGTTTTTACTGTGCCAG
Organism: Holacanthus passer; assembly: GCA_025331565.1. Classification (NCBI taxonomy): domain Eukaryota; kingdom Metazoa; phylum Chordata; class Actinopteri; family Pomacanthidae; genus Holacanthus; species Holacanthus passer. Next base: position 853,386 of record JAFREQ010000072.1, on the reverse strand, counting down.
AATATCGTGCTATGAATTCTTTCTGTAGTTGGAAATGATGTTGAACTGCACACTGCCGTCTTTCAAAAACTAACTGCAGAACACATCAGTGACCTTGAGATGAACAGGAGGCCTAATTAGCTTAAGAGTCTTTTCAAATTCATACTGTACTGATGAAAAACCACAGCATGTGTTTAATACATCCTGCAGATGTTCAGAAGTGAATATGGATACTGTCTTTGTCACGGAGGGCATGCAGGAAGTGGGAGCTTCTTACTTTAGCCCAGGAAACCTAATACAAACCACACTGTTATTATCCCGGCTAACACGCGATGTGCCACTCTGCGGTGTTATCCCAGCCCGCCGCCCGTCCTCCCACCCCCCTCTTGTTTAATTCCCCAGCACTACACATGGCAGAAATGCTGCAGTAATCCCAGGCAGAGGTGAGGACTGCTGGTTCACACTACTATGGGTTCAGATAATGTGTGGATTTATAAGGCCAATACTGGTACTTTATTGGATGAGGTAATATTTTTTTATCTGTGAAGATTAAAAACTATAAAACAGCATTTATATTTTGACCCTAGAGCTCTCACATGTCCACAATGTAACCCATGATGATAATATTGTTACTACATACTGTCAACCGCAATAGCAACTGTCGTAATAATGTATCACATCATGTATCTATCTGGACAGTGTTTGAATATATCACTAAGCTGAAAGCGAGACTAAAGTTGATATTGGAATTGCTTGTGCAAAATACTTGAGGTGATAATCTAATATTGTGTTTCACTTTTTAGTCTGGTTAAGAGTATGACTCTCTATTATTTTTGTTAGAGGATTGGGGGAGGTGGGGGTGGTTGGATGGGGAAAGGTGGTTATGAAATATTGCCATGGTGGGAATGGAGTTGGAAGGCTGTACAGTTTAGGGAAAAGTAATACATATGTTGATATAAGGCTTTATAATATTGCCTTGCTGTACATAGCCATTGTGTATGTTTAAATGACATAATAGAAGCAATAAACAAAATCCAAAAAAACCAAACAAGCATAAAAACAACAAATATCATTTAAGGGGACAATCAAATATCAGGAGACAGAGAAGTGTAATTCTGCACTTTCATACACAATTTTCTGTCCTGCACAGTCATGTGTACACAGTATCACAGCACACACCACAGTGTCGGGGTTTATCTGTAAGAATATGGGTCATCTGTAATGATATCATTTTTCCAGCCACGGCTCCAGGCAAGCAGAGACAAGTGCTGGAGCCACTGAGACTGAACCTCACCTCCTCTTGCACTGCTCCTGTTCGCCAGCTCCTCGCCTCGAGCCAATGCGACAACCAAGGGTCCTTCAGGATCTCTAGCAAGACGCTGCTATGCTTCTTTATACCCATTAGTAACTCCTTAGCTTTACTCCTCCTGTCAATCAGTAAAAATTGATTCATTACCTCCCTTTTAACTCTGTTTCTTACATCAAAGATTCCTTGTTTCTGACCGTAACTGCCAGCCACTTGCGCTCCCAGCTAGCCTTTTTGCCAACCCCAGCTAGCCCAGCTGGATCCACACTGTTGCAGTGTTATTGTAGGCGCTGTAAGCTGCTGAACACCCCAGTAAAGCCCTAAAGGCCCTTTCTAGTGCTGCCTAATCCACCTCATTGTGTGACGTCTACCAGCTATTCAGCAAGTCTTAACCTCTCACGCCCCCGACACAATCCCCCGGCGCTCTAATGTTGGGGATCTTTTCCTCTGGGGCTGATGTCACTAGGTAAAGTAATATGGTTATTTACAAGGCGGTTTTGTCCGACGTGATGTGTAGATAATGCTGTTCTGGAGGGGGGCCAATAAAGAAATGGAAACTACTGTAGGGATTGACTGATACAGGCTTTTAAAGGATGGCTGATCTGAGCTGGCTGATAAATATTTTGTGCAAATATATAGCGGCTTATCTTTGAAAATGTCATTCTCAATGCCAAAAATTATATGGATTTGAAATTTGAAAGCTGAGTGCGGCATCTTAAATGTGACAATATGGATGTAATATGCAGTGTTTTTCCAGAGAGGCACTGAATTAAAATGTTCTTGACTGAGAAAGCTTTGACTCCAGATATGAGCACATGTGAAAGCCTTATCTTGGAAGTGATTTTGTTGCTGGTGTTGACTCTGTATGGCCACTGGGACAGGAGCTGTGTTCTGGGATGACACCACTGGCTGTACTTCAAAAGAAAGTGCAAGTCAACGCAAGATACGGAGTCGAAAAAGCTATCGGTAAAACAGCAGCAGATGCCATGGCTGGAGATAACGGGGGAGGTTTTTCAGGCTGCAGTTGGATGGAAGGAGGGAGGAGAGGTCTTGGCAGTGTTGAGCAAGGAAAAAAATGTTGCCGTTTTTGGAGAGGCGTCTACACAAAATCTGACAGAGATACATATAACACAGTGGCGAGTTAATACCTCATCAGCAAATTGGACATACAGAGGGAGCGATCAGAAATGGTCCAGTCTGCACCCTCGGCTGTGAACAGGCCTTAATCCTCTTATACTCTCACACAAACACACACAGACTCCAGCATACACACACTTTCATTTTCATGGAAACACAGGCTGAGTCGAGTCTCAAATGCAAAGTACAACAAATATGTGGTTGTAACTGAAAAAAAAAATGTTACTGCAACTTCTTATCTCTTATGTCTTATTTTCATAATTTTGTCCATCGTTTGTATCAGTTTGGTTACTCCCCAAAGTAACTGTAGTGATCTAGAAACATGGCAAGATCACTACGACTAAAAATGCTAAATGCTAATCTAAATGATTTTCATGCAATCATGACAATGATTGGATTAGGTTTGGGGTAGGACAAAGTGTCAGGTCTAAGTTTGGACAGAGTGACGTACAATATGTACAGTAGGTCAGAGGTGAACCAGGAAATCAGTCTGTTAATTGTGATGGATGTTTTCAAAGCGCAGTTTGGGTGATAATTTTACCATTTGCCTTTGTCTTCTCTTTCAAATAAATAACTGGAATCTCCCTTTAACTATCCAATGAAGGCACATATTGAAAGAAACTTTGATTATCATTTAACATACACCCTTAAATAAGAACAATGTCGAATATGAATGTTCATTATTGACCTTCAAATCAGTAGTTGGGCTACTTCCTAACTTTGCCCATTGCTTTCAACTTGTCCAAGTTCTATCCTTTATGTGGTTATGTGAAGACAAATGACCATCATGATCTCAATGAAAAACTAAGCAAACTCCGTCCGGTGAGGAAGGCCATGAGATGTTCTTGAATGCATTGGGAAAAGCCAGTAGCTACTGTAAGTGGACCTCGAGTGAACATTTATTTATTTTATTTTGGCACAGAACAATCTTAACTCTATGTCTAAACATCAGTGCCAATTTCACTGTAATCTGTACTTAAATCTAATTCTTATCTTGACCTGAACTCCATACTAACCTTAATCTAGTAGTGAGGACTAGCGACAAGAACAAACAAATTTGCTATGTCTTTCTTTCTTTGTGAGGATATGTAGCACATACTGTATATAAGAACACACACACACACACACACACACACACACACACAGAGCTACATATACTACTTCCTGTGGCCCTGACTGGCAGTGTGTCGGTGTGTGTCATGTGCATGTTGTGGTGAGACTAGACTCACCACTGAGAGGAAGGGATCAAAGAGAATACAAAGGAGCTCTTAATCACAGGGTCTGTGCCAGCCGGGCTGGGTCGAGTTCCATCCATCGGCCCATCCATCCATCCTCTCTCTCTCTCTCTCTCCATCTCTGTCCCTCTCTCCCCCTGAGAGGCTGGGATGGGGGCAGTAACCCATAGCGATAGTATACTTATCCCAGCTGATTGTTTTTGTGTTTTAACTTTAATCTCACCGTTGGCCACAGCTGGCTCTGATTAGTGCTCTCACGTCACATTCCAACCCCCAACAGTCTTGCACACGCACTTACACGGAAATGCATAGACACACTTGCCTATGTAAAAAATGATTCACATACGTATTGCTGTTGGACCAAATGGGGAGTATTTTTTTTAAATAAACCCACCAACAGGCAGAGCATATGTTTATTTAATCACTACTATCAAATCTCTACAAGGTTTTGATCTTCACAATGAACAAAAAAGGAAATTATGAAATATAGATAAAGCTAAAATCTTAAAGATTATATAACATTAATTTGGGAGAAGTTTTTACCAAAAGCAACTTTTTTCCCCAGACATATATGGGAGAAATTTGGGGTTCAGTGTTTAACAATGCTGAATGGTAATTTTATGCATGGCTAGTAGACACAATTCTGTGCATAGGTGTACATGAGTACTACTAATGGCGGACATTCAAAACATTTAACACCTTGAATTTCCTATGTGCAGTCTTGTTGACAGCATTGTTTTCTCATGTTTTGCTCTGAATTGCCCACTCCTCTACAACTTTCTAGCAGAATGCTGGGTGATCATGTATCTACCAACTCCCCTGACATTTCTAACTGTGGTGAAACTTTGATTCGTGGTGATGGTGCTATATGACATAGGCTTGTCTCTACCTGCAGTGATGACAGTTGTACTCATGGTAATGATGTCTCTACCTGTGAAACTGATATTTTAATCAGAATGGTTATATTTTCCACTTGCCTTTTATGGTTCTACTGTACCTGCTGTGATGGTCAGAGCTGTGGTCAGGATTTTAGAAACACTGTGGTCATGAGTCCTCTTCCTCACGTCATTAAGCCCCCCAAATTTCCAAAAACATTACCTTTTACATTTTTTTAACTTATTTGGGTTATATGCGCACAATCATATACCGAGAGCTACCTTTCCCCAATGTTGCCTATTTTACTTTAGTCCCAAGGTGGCAGGGGAATTTCTGAAATATTTTCAATTTGTGTCTTAATTTCATGCAGTCATACCAATGATTGGGTTTTGTTTGGGGTAGGCCAAAGGGTCAGGTCTAAGTTAGTACAGAGATTAACAATGGAACTGATGATAAAACCAATGTAACCAAATGCTGTTTTGTAGAAAACAGCATGATCAAGTTTAGTCTGTGAGGGGCTCTGAGGGAAATGAACTTCAAGAAGTACTTCTCAAAGGCTACAACTTTCAGAATACATCCACATAACAAATATAGCTTTTCACCAGTGTCATTAATCAATAACACTGGCATGTTAAAACTTAAGACACTGAGTTCAAACAATAATATAGTATATAAAAATCCATAGATAATAAGGACTTACAGATGTTTCACACATGAAAGCATATCAGCATCACTATGTGAGCCTGTGCTCTGCACAATCCTTAGAAAGCTGTTCAGTTGGACGACTGAGCCCACATTAGTGGGAAAGCTCATTAACATCTACTGGAGATCATCCTGATGGACTGTGAAAAGCCAGGCTTAACACACCCTCCTGTGCAAAGGACAGCACAAATGAATGCGGCTGGAGACACACACGCAGCACATACAGTATATCAGGATAGATGGCATGTTCAGGGTTCAAATGGAGCCATGTGTTGGATGTTGAAACCTCTCTCATTTTATGCACTGCGCAAAGGCTTGGGACCAATCTGGAACAACTGAATTGCTCATTATTGTTTTCATTCATATTTGCAAGTCAACAGGAAACATTCCAACTTAAGGCACTGGTGTTAAGGGAGGTTAAGGCTGCAGTCCTGAAATTGTCAATATCTTGACTGATGAACCTTGAGTCTTCATCTTTTTCCTGAACAATCACAAAGGCAAAGAGATGCTTAAAGCACCTTTAAAAACACACTAACAGTGTCCAGCCCACATACCGACAGTCCATTGAGAATGCACAACGGCCTCATGCTTGAACTCCACAGGGTAAACCACAGCCAGCAGCTAGTCCCATGAATCATGATAGTCAACAGGTTGCATGATTAAGGAACAAATGAAAAAGAAAGTAAATGATTCACAGGGCTAATTCAGACGCTTGAGTGGGGACTTTCTCTTCGTCTTCTCTGACCGTATATTCTAAGCTACACCAGCTCCATATACACAGCTGACCACAACTTTCCCAGCGGCTGCTCATTAGAGTGTGTTATAAGGGGTGCCAACAACAGGCTGGGACACTCCTGACACTCTATGTGGGCCGCTTTGAATTAGGCCTCTAATGAAAACCTGGTTGTTGCCCAGGATTTGACTGGCTACTTACTCAGAGCAGACTGACAGCCGCCTCACCCCTGGACACAGTATGGAACTGGTTTTATAGGCCGACTGCTGGTCTTATACATGGTCCAAAAGAGAGCATGAACAGACCCAGACTGGTCTCTCAAATGAGTAACATCAACAGCAAAGATGGAAAAGAATGTTGTATTGAGTATATTCAGCTGAATTTGTACACATACAACTAACTGCAACTAATTCAACTACAGGTTAGATCATTTGCAGCCTTTCTGAATGTAAGATTAACTTAGATCAGTAAGATTTACTACAACTTGGGTTTTATTTCACCAGCTCAGGCCATAGGTTCTGTCGATTATGCTAACACTGAACTCACTGAACTTGGATTAACAATTTATAGGCCGACTTCCTGATTCAACTTTGACCTACGCCACTTTGCCATAGCTATGTGCACTTGCAGGACCCTATTTTAGTCATGCAAGTGCAACAGCTAGGGCAAAGTGGTAGCAAGCGCACCTGCTACTTTGGTTCAGAGATGTACAGCAGTGCAAATTACAGAAGGGCTGGGTGAAGAGGAATATAGATCAGAGGGTGTGGCGGTAAATAAATATGCTCTCTTCCAGTCAATCACTGGTCTCATCAGTGTGAAACAGTTGTGCCAAACACTGATGCAGAAGGACAACAGCTCCACAAATAAAGAAATGGTTCACCTCTTTTTTGGCAACGTTGTAAGCAAGATTGCTGCAATTACTTTGATGAGTAGGCTTAACACAAAGATGCTGGAGAATTTTTTGATTTTCTGCAGGTTTATTCTAAAAGTAACAGGTAGTACTTTCAAGGACTACAATATATTCCATTGCAAGCCCCATTCAACAGATGCAGCTTTTGCACTAATGCCATCATGGATGTCTACACATCTGAGACTGCACCCTCCAAGGTCCACAGGTGGATGCTGTACAGCATGTACAGACCAGTGGCAAATCAAATGAAAAACCTGGCTAGATGAGTGGATAACCTTAACAAATACAGATGCTTCCACACTGGACAGAGGGCTCACTATAGATTTTGATGTACAAACACATCCCACAACCATTCTAAAGCAATATGTTCTGCGCCACCATAATCAAGCTGCACAAGTGCATCTGCTTAATGCACACATAGAGGAAATATGTTTTGGAAAAATGGTGTTTATCCCTCCAGTTGGCCCCAGAGACTTGGAGAACTTATGCCAAACAACACTGAAGCACCTTACTGAGACACTTTATGTTGACTTTTCCTTAAATTTGTCACCTATCTGTATGTAGTTTCAAGCAGTAGCTACTTGTTATCTTTGCTGATGCAGGGTGAGTGTGTGGAAATATGACCTCTTTTCTACATGTATCACGAAAGTGCTTGAGGCTCACATAAGCATTTTAAAAAGACAGTGCATCAACAGCAAGCACATTCAAATATTTCTACTTGTATAAGCACTTCACGAGGAAATTGCCGATGGTAAAGAACAGACCCCACTCTGCATAACATTGACATATTGTGAACTGGACACACCAGCACACATACACACACTCACATACATAGGGTTTGATGTCCTTTGACAAGCATGTTGGGAGACCCTTGTCAATGGTTTTGGACAGGAGGGCTGGTCTCAGCTGAAAGAGGTGACTGGTGTTGGTGTCCGCTGAGGAGACTGATGGACAGCACAGCGTCAGGAGACTGTCGCTCATCATAACATCACATATCTGACCGACCCCGCAACCACACCAAAGTAAGGGCCAGATAAGGCTGCTGCTGAACACTATGTGTGTGAGAATGATATCCTTCAACTGTGGTAAAAATACAATACATCTCTATGTCTACTGCTATGAGTCACACTTTGGACATATGGCTTTGAAACAAAGGCCCCCCTCTAACTCTGCCTTGAATCAAAATGAAGAGTCATTTATTAAGACTGACATTTCATTTACAGTGAAACAATAGATGTTTTAGAATGCCCATATCTGCAGATTTGAACTACAGTTAGGTCCATAAAGCTGTTTTATTTCAACTGTGATATTCAGGTTTAATTTGAGCATATTCACATCCAGAGTGGAGGAAGGGTTCAGGAATCACAGCTCTTTAACAAGTAGCCCCCTCTTTTCCAAGGGAGAAAAAGTAATTGGACAATCGACTAAAAAGCTGCTTCATTGACAAGTGGGGGCTATGACTTCATTATTTCTTCAACAATTAAGTAGTTTATTGGTGTTTCATCTGCATTTGAAAGCTGTTGTTGTGAACCCACAACATATGGTCAAAGGACCCCTGAATGCAAGTGAAACAGGCCTTAAGCTGCTAAAACAAACAAATAAAATTCTATATGTGAGATAGAGGGAACATTAGCAGTGGCCAAATCAACGGTTTGGTACATTCTGAGAAAAAAAGAATCTGCTGGTCATCTGCTCACCAATACAAAAATGCCTGGATGTCCACAGAAGACAACAGTGGTGGATGATAGCAAGACAAACTGCTTCACAACATCTTCACCGAGTGAAGAACACTCTGTGGAAGTTTGCCATATCATTATCTAAGTCTAATAAAAAGAGAAGACTTCACGAGAGTAAACGCAGAGGGTTCACCACAAGGTGCCAACCACTGATAAGCCTCAAGAAGAAAAAGCCCAGATCAGACCAAAAAAAACCTAACAAACCCAGCCCAGTTCTGGAACAGCATTCTTTGGACTGATGAAATTAAGACCAGCCTGTACCAGAATGAAGGGAAGAAAAAGTACGGCGAAGGCTTGGAAGGGCTCATGATAGGAAGCACACCACATCATCTGTAAAACACAGAGGAGGCAGTGTGATGGCATGGGAATGCCTTACTTTCAATGGCACAGGGTCACTAGTGTTTATTGATGATGTGATAGAAGACAGAAGCAGCCGGATGACTTCTGAAGTGTATAGGGATATACTGTCTGCTCAGATTCAGCCAAATTCAGCAAAGTTGTTTGGACAGTGCTTCACAGTACAGATGGATAATGACCCGAAACATACTGCAAAGGCAACACAAGGAGCTTTTTAAGGCAAAGAAGTGGAATATTCTGTAAGGGCCGAGTCAATAACCCCATCAAGCAGGTATTTCACTGAAGACAAAACTAAAGACACACAGAGCCACAAACAAACAGCAACTGAAGACAGCTGCAGTAAAGGCCTGTCCCAGCGTTTGGTGAAGTCCTTGGGTCTCAGACTGCAGTCATACCATTGACTGCAAAGGACTCTCGATCAAAATGAAGGTAAAATGAGTATGAACATGAAATGAACATTTTATTTATGATTATGTTATGTTTGATTATTCTGTTTGTTGAATTACATTTGAGCTCTTGAAAATAGCAGACTGTGTATAAAAATGGCTACAATTCCTAAACATTTTATGTGATATTTTTGTTTAACCCCTTGAAATGTAGAGTGTTAGGAGCAGGAGAATGAACACACAATGGCAAGAACACTTTGCTGTGCAGCACACAATAAAATCAACTTGGACTACTATTGTACAGTATAATACAGTATCATTGTACAATTCATATTCATTAAATATCAATGTTAGACAACAATGTCCAAATGATAGTTTAAACTATTCTTAGATTGAATTCTATTCCTGTTAATAGCTTATTATTTCTGGCTTTCTCTTGTATTTGCTTTTGTCTTACCTCCTTGTGTGTATTGTTAATTCATTTTTCAAGTTATATCTTGGCTGCTGTAAAGCTGCAGTTCAAGATTTATTCATTTTTAAAATAAAAAATCTCCAAATGAATAGTATTTAGTATTTTACCCAAAAGCATTTTTTAGTTCTGAAATAGTAAACCCTCTGAAGAAGACAGGTCACACTCCCCACTGATATCAAGACACTACCAATAACAAATACTATTTAGATAATATTTGTGCATTTTTGCACATACACATATGCAACAAATGCTCCGGATTAAATGCGAAAATGTGCTGTTTGCCCATGCTCTCCAGAATAACACATACAAGTGTTTTCTGGTCCAGTGCCCCTAATGGCCAAAGTTGTTACAAATGTTGGAAAAATACATTTGTTTTATTATCTGACAATACTGTGGTTAAGGTTTAGATAGGTTTAGGTACAAAAACAACTTGGCTAGGTTTAGACAACGATTATGGTTTAGGTTGAAATGACTTCTTGATTAAGGTTATGGCAACTTGGTGCTGAAACGACTGATGCTGTCGTTATTCTCAGGAGGTCTGTTTCAGAATACCATCAAATGTTACAATCAGTTCAAGGCGAGGCTCAGTTCCATCACGATACATCTTGGAAGAAATTTGTATTTCACGCTCTTACTAATGGCTGCTGCAATGTCTTGACATAGGATAAGCCACTGTCCTATTTTCCAGCATGAATGCACATGTGTAAGTCTCTAGAAAAAAAGCATTTTTTTTCCACATTCCTCCCCCAGTTTGGCACATCCTGGCTACTGTATCCTGGACTAATTCTTCTGTTTGGCTAATTGATTAGTTCTTCTGCTACAGAGCTCAAATGACACAACATGGCTGGTGTGTGTTGAACAGGAGGCTTTTTGACAAGTCTTGATTTTTATGTTCATCCTCACCGGTCCATTGGTAGGTTCCATGCGGTCTGGCTGTGTAAATCAGGCCAGAAATGTCACATTGGCTGGGCATCTTTTTGATGTCTGATGACGTCGGCTAGTACTCATTCTGCAATACTATAGAAATGATGTAAATAGTAATCTGTGCATTAGTGTCATCAGAGTTAGATGACTAAATCTGATGCTGTTAAAAGGGGCCTGATTTTTCTGTCTAAATGTAGTCACCGTAGCAATACACAGACATCATACACACACACACACACTTAAACACAAACACACACACAGGTCTCTGTGATGCTTTTCTTGGAACAAGTGTGAAACCAGATCAGCGGCAAATGAAAGCAAACTCATGTAGGACTACAGAGCTGGTAAGAACAAGAACAAGGCTCCATTAGGCACAACACCAATGTACTATGGGTACTTGTGTACAGGTTGACCCTGAGAGACACACTGCATACACACACAGACACACACAGTCAGCGAAGCAGTCAGCAAAGGGTCAAAAGGGAAAAAGTTCAGCTGGTCTTTATAAAGGAGAAGAGTCCTTTGAAAAGCTGGATACAAAGAGGGGCCTCCATTACATATGGATTGCCTTTATATACAGTAGAAAAGCTGTTGTCGAAAGGGACAAATCTATCATGCTTGAGTTTGAATAAACAGCAAGTTCGTTGTTGGGTAGAAAAAAGTCAGCTTTTAACCTGGGGTTTGACCTTTAAGAAGCCTGATTTCCTTTATCTGCGTTAATGTAGAGCAAATGCACTTTCTCTGAATAGGTTAGATACGGGTCAAGAGAGCAGAAATTGGAAGGTTTACATTCAAAACCAGCAGACAAACATGAACAACCTGCACGGATGCACACACACACAGGGTTTGACATGAACACTGACCAACCCACCAAATGCACATAAAAATGAACTGCTGTGGGTTGTGCATCAAGATAATAGACAGCCAATTCTGATACTGTGTGTTCTGATGCTGGCTATTTTTGGTTTGATATAGGTTTGTAGCAATAAGTACAAAAGAGCAGGTGAAGCGTGGTGCAAAGCTGGTGGGGGTCACATCAATTCAGTTTTTCAATTCAATTTTATTTGTATAGCGCCAAATCACAACAAAAGTCATCTCGAGGCCCTTTACATACAGAGCAGGTCTGGACCATACTCTTTATGTAATATTCATCCCTAATTACCACCCAGGACACCCTGAAAATCCCAAGATCTAGTTTTTGGGCAGTTTTAAAAAATCACACGTTGTTTTCTATTAACTAATACTGTGAATTTCCTTTTCATTAAGAAACTGAACAGGCAGCTAATGCACAGTATGTTGTGCTGGTATGTGCATGGACACTGTATAATGTTGATGCTGCTGTAGTTGTGTCGTATAAAACACGGTTAACACACTTAACCTCTGCAGTTGTGCTACTCTGTTAAAATTTCTTTTAAAAAGTTGTATCTGCACTTGGACTACACAGGTTTGCAGATCTGTGTTAATGAGAGTGTAAAAGGAAAAAATGCAGATGATATGCCTTTGTAAGTGGAATTTTTTTTTGAGACAATACTGTTAATTTGGTGACCATGTTTAGAACTTTCAATCATGTTTACTTTCAACATGCCAACATGACAATGGTTAATTCTTTGCAGATTATATTAAAGTGTTGCCTTATGTTTTACTTTTCTCTTTCTCTCTTTGTTTATACTGTATATAGAAACCATTGTGTATTGTAGATAGATATAATGCATAGAAGTGACATGGCATTTGACAGATTTGTTTTCTTTACTTTTACAATATGCAATGGCAAATATTTTAGATTATTTACATAAAAAATGTTTTATGCTAAATTATAAGATAAGACAAATGATTACTTCTAGAGCAGACATTCATGCCTAGATAAATTATAACTAGCATGCCTTGCAATGTTACAGTACGGATACTATATTTTTAAGACCTAGCTCCACTATTACAGATCGTATTCATCAGTTAATGTAAAATAATGAAAATAATCAGTTTCAATTGCAGCCTGTAATCCACATCATGAACCAATTCACATGCTTTCTGGGTTTTTAAACCTTTTGTCTAACCTCTTAACAGGAAAACACAACAAACACACACCAATCCCATACTTACAATAGCTAACAACGTAAAAGGGAGCTCTTGCTATCTTGTGTAATCTACCTCTCAATATATTGTCAGTCTGCACTAGAAGATTATTGTGCTCATCATGATCATTTCCTAATAATTGAATTAGACATCCTTGTGCTGCTTTTGTTTGTATTTGAGTGAGGTGGAGTGGAAAAGAGAGATAACATTATCTCTATAGCATCAAGCATCATGAAGCAGATGCATCTCATACTTCAGCTCTAATTGTTTTAATGTGGCATAATCATGTCTGAGCTTTCATCTTACAAACATGGCTGCACAGATTCTCAATGTACAGCAAGTCTTATTATTATATCAGTCTGTATGGGCTGACTTTCATTCTCTGCCTGCGGTTCAGTTAGTTTAGATCTCATTTCATTGGCTGATCAATGCTGCCCACCTTCCCTTCATAGAGGAGAAGGTATGATTGTACTCAAAAGTGTCAGAGGGGTAGCAGGCTGTACCCTGGTGCTTGAATGGTTATGATGCATAACATGTAATCATGGTGTTCCCTGTTCAATTCCAGCCGGGAATCATTGACGCATGTCATCATGAGTGCATGGATTCATGCTTATTAGTTCACAGAGTAAAGATGTATTGTCAGCTGTGCAGGCAGATAAAAGAATATATTAGATAAAGAAATCCATAATAACCAATCTGATCTGCTGAATGGAAAGAAAAAAGGAAAGGACTAAAAAGTTGGGAAACAGGCTTGGACAGCACCAAGAAAAAAGATAAAGAGAATAAAAGAGAGGAAGAGTAAATGAAGATGCCCAATGTGCTAACATTCTAAGAAAACAGTCAGTATAAAAAAACAACAACAGGTGTAATCCTGGTGTAGACTCTGATCAGTCATAGTGCTGGACAGCCCAACTATAAAAGGGTACCTCCATTGATGCAAAGCAATTTATTGTTTTCTCTTAAATCTTGCCACTTCAAAAACAACTATCACAGCTCATATTGGTGTGTGATCTATCCAAATTTGAACAGCATACAACTACATACATTTGAAAAGGACTACAGAGCTACTTTCTAATTGTTTATTCCATGGTGTGGAGCACCATGTATCATGTACTGTGGGAACCTCTGACCTCCAGAACTTGTGAGCCAGCTGTTTAACAGCAGCATTTTTAGTGAAACCAGATAAGAAATTCCCATGAACCATTTCACAGTCTTCAGGACAGTATATTGTTTTGTATATGTGATTTCTGATAGCATATAATACCTTTAAATGAAATGCTGTCCATCAGCTGACACTCAAATTTCAGCTGTTAGAACTTTACACCCATAGCCAGCCACATGGACCAGTCTTGTAAAGTAAGTCAGAGGAGTTTAAAGATTAAGATTTTGGTCAAAAATTTTAGTCAAATGCTTCTGTCCTTTCAGAACTTATCTAGTGACCTATTTCCCTCACACATACATATAGTATAGTCCAAAACCATTGTGATAATTGGAAACAGAAGTAAATAAATGTGTCAGTAAATTATTATTCCAAGCAAAGAGGAGAAGAGCTTTGTCAGTGTCAAATCGTGGCTCGACTTAAGGGGCAGTGCATGGAAGTCAAACTTGCAAAAACTGGATCAGTTGCATCCAAAGCATGATCAGGCAGACCAAAAGTGACCAAACCATCAGAAGGATTCATACTGCAGCAGGATGATGAACCCAAACAAACCTGAAAGCTTTGCAAGAACAACCTGAAGAAAAAAGAAGACCAAAGAGTCCTGACTGTCAAGAACCTTCTTCCACAGTCTCCTGACCTCAACCCCACTGAACCTTCATGGGGGCACTTGAAGACTGAGAAAGTCAAACATTCTGTGGCATCACAAGGAGTTTGGAACATTGTCAGATCATGCTGGGATAACATGGATCATCAGGTTTTGTCCATGCCAGCTCACAGGCATGCTGTCATTAAAACAAAATGGGAACATACCTACCATACAAAGACATTCAGAGACATTCAAAGATTCATTTTTTTTTTTTTTTTTTTTTTTAAACAAGACTATTACATTTAAATGCAAAATAGAATTATCTTGATGAGTGGTCTCAGACTTTTTGGACCCCACTTTACATATGTGCCCAACAGAATGCCCAACCAAAGATGCACACAGACATCTTTGGTTGGGCATTCTGTTGACAGGAAGTTTCAGTGTTGTGGAAAGCTGGCCTGGCTCAGCTCAGCTCAGCTGCCTCTCCATTATGTATCATATCACTTATTCATGCCACCATATTTTATTGATACACACACACACCCGCATGCAGGGTCATGTTAGGAGAGATTGTGTGTGTGTAATATATGTGTATACATAAGAGTCAGTGAGACAGGGTGTGAGCAGAATGTGTCTATACACGTGTGTTGAGTGTATGCACTCCCAAAAACACATTAACTGTTTAAAGTATGACTGCGTGTGTTTGCTGCCATCTGACAAAATCCATTCCAGTATGTGCAATCCACCTCTGATATGATGGATGCAATACAGTTTGGATCTTAGTCTGTATTAGATAGTAACTGTAAACTGTTTTCTAAAAAAAAAAATGCTTCCTTTGAGAGTGTGTTTGAGCTGACGTTTTTCAGTTATTGAAAGATGTGTTTTCCAAAATGCTGAGATAATAAGGATTGAAAGTAGCCTTCTGACATAAACACTGGAGGGATGTATCTCTGTAATTGCGCTGGAGTTCAGAGGAGTTGCCGCATGATAGGTTAAATGCTGTTTCACATGTTTTCATCATAGGTTTGCAGAAAAAACTTGCATCTTATTTGCATGAATCTCATGATGCACATGAAGTTTGCCCTCGATATACTCAAACAAATGTGAATACATGCGATTCCGTATATGCTATACTGGCTGTATTCCCACGTGTTCCACACATTTGGGCACAGTACTTGCAGGTATCAGCGGATGACAAAATTTTTGTCACTTACACACTTATGGACCCTCTCGTCCACAGACAGTATAATTTAGGCTTTATTTGCTTGATGTCATTGCATTGTGTCTACAGACCACAAAAGATTATGTGGTGCTTTACTGTTTGTGAATTCATAAAAGATGATTTAAATAATGTTTTGTGGCCCTTTTAAGTAAAAATGCTTTTTAACGCTTTGAAGAGTGCCTCAAACCTTTAGAGGGTTTTCAATGTTGTTGACCATGATTCAGAAGTGGCACTGATGACATATTATACAAGTGGTACAGCCAACATTATGTTATCTTCTGGTGTTTTCCTACTTTGACTGTCGTAATAATACATTAATGTTTCCAGACCTTACACTGTAGAATCCAATGGGGGTCAGTATGCTTGAAATGAATGACGTCATATGACGTTTCATTCAACCACATCTAAGGCAAGGGTGTTTGTACCTGTTCTAAATAAACATGCTCAAAGGGTGAGGGGAAAGCCAGCCGTCATAACTTCTCCTGCTGCATCTCACTGCCTCCCTGATCTCTCTACAAGAACTCTGTGTCTTTTCCATGTCTTTGTCATCTAAAAGCAATGAGTTGACCAGATGTGGGATGATGGCGCACAGTCTCCCCTTTAAGGCATTCATGGCGTTGCACTCAGTATTGTATTGTATTGTATTGTATATTATTGTATTGTATATACAAAAAATGACAGAGGTAGTTGTGTGAGAAATGATGAAAGACTTTGTGAAATTCAAGCCCTTCCTACTTCCACAACTCTGCACACCTCACACCTCACAGATTGCTGCTTTTGAACACAGTCCTCCAATTCCAGTGTCAAAAAGGTGTGGAAGGAAGAGGTTTCAGATGCTGTTAGACACTTCGACAAGGACTGCATTTGAAGTGCACTGAGGCCCTAAAGCTTGTTTCAAAAGGTAAAACTTTGAGTTAGAGTGAAGGACATGAACTGGACCTCACAAGTTTTACCTGCAGAAGTGGATAATCTTGGACTTGTATAATATCCAGCGCAGGCTGAAGTACACAAGATGTTTTTCTGACAAATTACTGGAATGAGATAGGTTATTATAATAGCATGAGGTTCTGCTTGACACCAAAAACCATAAATCTACTGTATGTCATAAGCTCGCATACTGTGTTTGAGTTAGAAGTAAAGGTATTCAAAAGAATAACTGGCTCATGTTCAATAACTGCTCTTAGGTCAAACACAGTCTCCTCTTTCTTATTCACATTTAAAATCCATTGGATAGCATCACACTTATTGTCATTTGAGAGGAAATAGGATGAAGGACTAGAATCCTCGTGAAATAAGCCAAGAATTTAAACGTCATCTAGGAAGTTAATAATGCAGTTTTGGTGCAAGTGTACAATGTGCAACGTCAGTATCACCATGTGTGTTTTGAAACTTTACACCACATGGTCCAATCCCCAAACCGCTCATGTATCACGCGATGGAAGTCACTAGTATCAGCTGGAGCGACAGTTTGGAGAAAATGGCCTGGATGCAGTTTGAGTGACGGGTCACAGATCACGGCGAGTTCATTGCTCCAGTCAGCAGAGTGACAGAAGCAGCAGCGACAACAAGTGTTTTGCTGCGTGCTGCTGCTGCCGACGGTGGTGAAGCAGATTGGGTGAAGTGGATCGCCCTCAGCCACGAGTCCATTTCTAATGTGCTGCACAAAGTGTGTCTCCAGCCCTCTTGTTGTTTGACCGAGCCAAAACAGACGCTGGAACAGGGCTTTAAAAAGCGCTTCCCACCACTCTCACCATCTCTCTCTTTCTCTTTCTCGCCCTAATTCTCTCTCTCACTCGGATCTCGCTCGCCCTCCTTTTCTGTGAACCCTTAAAGCCCTGTGTATGTGTGTGTCTCCCTTGAGCGAGCTGTTAAGTGCAGTCTCCAAAAAACTCCACAAAAGCCCATTTGCAGTCAGCTAGAGCCCCCCCCAACACACACACACACACACACACACACACACACACACAGTGTAGAGTGACACTAACATGCACAGACACATATACACACAATTACATTCACACACCGAGACCCTCACACATGTAGACACACACTCTCTTACACTTGCACACACGCACACTTTTCACACTTCCCTCTGGGCAAACGAGGCAGAGTGGCAGAGGCGAGGCTGGGATAAATGATACAATGATATCCAGGCCTGACTTGTCAGTAGAGTTGAGAGAGAGGATGAGGAGGAGGAGGATGAAGAGGAGGAGGGGCGAGCGGTGGCAGCTCTGAATACAGGAATTATTCTTCATCGTCTCACACTGTCGCTGCACATTATGCTCAAACTCTCGCCTGGCAACGTGGAGAGACAGAAAGAGAGAGAGGTTGGGAGGAGAGCTGGGGGGAGGGGGGGTGCTGAAGGGCAGATATAATGACCACACTCTGCTTTCACACTCGCTGTCTCTTCTCTCAGCACCATACTCTCCGGCCTCAGCCAGCCTCGCATTCCCTTTTCTGTTCTTTCACTCGGTCCCTGACGTCTTTTTTCCCCCCTCTCTTCCTCCCTGTGTTTGTTCTCTCTGTCTGTCACGGCAGCGCTGAGTAGCTTTCAGGGAGAGAGTGCACTCATTTGCTCTCTCTCGCTTTCTTCACTCTCTTTGGTTAAAGCGAGGGGACAACATGGCCCTCTGGGCATGTCAAAAAATGATTAACTAATAGTTTTGAGTTAGTCAAGTATCCAAATGGTGTGCATGTGTGTGTGGTCCATTGTGTGAGTACTTCAGTCTGTACATTAGGCCGGCTATTGAGATCATAGTCACAATTATGCTATGTACAATATACATAAAGTTGGACATACATTGAAGCTGCGAGAAAGCCGGTAGCTAAAGACTGGCCATATTTACGCCAACTGAAATGTTTGACAGTGAATGATTTCAGTGGATGGTTGGAGTCACATTTTGAGAAGACACGTCTGATTCATAAAATGTACATCCAGCTAGCGTTCTGGACAGACTGAAGGGACTACACTGGCATGTAGAAAATCTGAGCTAGCAGGTCTCATTGATGTCCTGTAAATTCATGCCTACCAGTCGCTGTTGGACCACAGCAGGTCAGTGACCTCATGATGGATCTGCAGCCAAGTTCATATAAACTGTGTGTAATTGTATCTGTGTGTGTGTGTTCACATCAGCAATTATAATATGTCAAAAACTAGAACAAATCTCATGAAAACACGGGTGACTGATTAAATGAAAAACCTGTATAAATGTTGGTTGATGAAAAATCACATGCTGTGGCCTTCACAGTCACCAGATCTCAGCTCAGCTGAACACCGATGGGAGATTTTTGCACTGTCCACCATAATCATCAAAACACCCAATAAGCAAAGAATGGTGGAAGAATCCTGTTCGTCCTTCCAGCAGAGCTCCACATAATTGAAGAATCTATGACAAGGAACACTGAAGCTGTTCAGTAGGGTTGTGGTGCACAACTAAGACACTTTATGTTGGGTATTCCGACCTTTGTCAATCACCTGTATTTCAATGGGGCTTCAGTCATGATGGATAATATATCAACTCTCAACAATATCTGCTCTTGGTAACTAAACCATCATTAGTGTTTTATAGTTAGATTTAGTCACTCAAAGCAATGTGTTGCTTTTTGTTGCAAAATTTTCAAAAGGTAAATATTGACTTGTGTGCTGTGATGTGTTTCGCTAGCCTAAACCTGACAATAGGTGGGATGCAGGATGTGAAAGTCTCCGGTGTTAAAGTCCTGTGCTGTGTTCGTCCAACCATCTGCCATGACCTTTTCTGAACAACTTCTACGCAGTATGGGAATGTCACACAAATATTGACAGTGAATGAAATCCTGGCAGCAATTACCTTTACTCTAAAAATATATGTTACAAAGCACATAGAAACATATTTTGAAGGGGGTAGGATGTGGGTGGGGTACGTCAAAAATCTGGACCACGTCTAATGTATTTAGTAAAAGACCACTTGTTGACACATTATAGACACTGGACGGACAACTAACTGGACAACAACAGGCTGTCAGAGGTTTGCATGCTTACATTATGTTATGAACTGTAGTATGAGAGTCTGCTAGTCAGTCAGCAAGAACCCACACAAGTTTATGAGGCTTGCATTCATGTTGCGCTTGTTGGTGTGCGTGGTTATGTGAGTATGTGTAGAACTTAAGCCAGCAGATGTCTGCAATGATTGATTGGAGAAGAAGGACCTCCAAGTCTGTACACCACCCCCACCCCTTCATCTGCCCCTGCATGTTGTTGCTCTTATGATGGGTATCAGTGTACTAAAACAAGGCTGAATAGCAAAGAAACCAGTCAGTCAGCAGCATAATAGCCTGGCTTTGTGTGAATGGGGTATGCGGCCAATTCAAATACAGGATGTATTGTACAACCATTAAATCACACAGCTGTCTGAACAGACATGTAGTCTAGTTTCCATGTTTCCTTAATAGACCAATTAATGAGGTTTTCTATGGAATGATTTATATAATAGCAAAACTTAAAGAGGCTATTTCATTTTACATAAGAGAAAAAAATGTCACTTTTTCCCCTTGCAGCTTGTTTGCATAGGGAAACGTGCGTTAGAGGGCTCATAGACACAAATAAGCTACTTTATTGTAAAGTGAAGAGAGAAAGCACATTGACACACACACACACACGCTATGGTGAGATTGTCTGAATGGTCATGTTATCCATTATTACACTGCATCTGCACAGCTTGATATAAAATATAAAAGAACATCATCTATCTCTAAGTTTATCTGTCTTAACTTGTACAATGCTAATGGATTTCCTCAGTATGTATAATAAATGGATTGATTTTGATCTTTGGACTATGTGCTACTGACATACATACAATACATTGATGCAGAGAACTCCAGGTCATGCTAAAGATGAATTCCACCCTGACACTGATATATATATAATCAATCTGGGACGGTCAGTGCATTCCAGGAATTATTTTGTGATGATGTCCTGCTTTGCCTCAACCTGCCACCTCACCGTTTACTTCTCTTACCAATTTTCAACTTTTTTCTGAATGTGGTGGATAATCCCTACATGACAAATGAAAACTTGTTCCTTTTAACTGTGACAAGAACATGCAGGGTATATATTTGTATCACAGCAACAGAGAAGACTTGATTTTGAGTGGCTGGAAGGTGTGCATTATATTCAGATAACCACGTGTCTGATGTAGT
This sequence comes from Holacanthus passer, assembly GCA_025331565.1. Taxonomy (NCBI): domain Eukaryota; kingdom Metazoa; phylum Chordata; class Actinopteri; family Pomacanthidae; genus Holacanthus; species Holacanthus passer. The sequence goes on along the minus strand of JAFREQ010000072.1, from coordinate 832,421 downwards.
GTTGTAAACAATGGTCTAAATTAATAGTGAGACTATACTATGGATTATTAGGGTTTTCCTGCTTGATGAAGAAGTAGACTAATGTTAATTTCGAAAAAAAATTGTTGCCAACATAAAATCTACATTTAAAATGTTTATTCCCACAAAATATGAGCACAAAATGTATTTTTCTGGTAAGCAGCCATTGCACAAGTTGTATACTACAGTCTGCTCTACGTGGTTATAAAATAGAACACACTTTCCTTCATACTGGGGGATAATTAGTCTGTATTATACATTACGTTGTACGTTCGCTGCCAATATTTGTGTGACATTACTGTACTGCAAAGCAGTTGTTCAGAAAAGGTCATGGTGGAAGGTTGGACAAACAAAGCACCGGAGACGCTCACATCCTGCATCCAACCTATTGTTAGGTTTAGGCTAACTTGATGTGCAAGGCCTTGATCATTGCTATGCATTGAGTTTAATTTTTGAACAAAGAACAAAGCTATTCTAGCACAGTATGGAATAAGTTCATACAAATATAGTTAGAACAAAAGAGGTGGAAATGGGTGCATGTCATTTTCTGTTTTCATATTTCCAATCATATGTGCTATCAGTGCGCTGTATGAGCCTTACAACAGCATTATGCACACCTAAAACAGAATGACGCACAGCTTGAACAGCATTGCCCACACCTGAGACAGCGTTACAAACACCTGACAGTGTGACATTCTTTGGATCCTTTGATTCCTTGGAAATCAAAAATTCAAAGTCTGTGTAATGCCAACAGAAATGTCTTTTTCCCATGAATGTCCAAAACAGACCTTTTGTGGGTGAAGGTTCACTGTTCCGCGATAAAGAAGAAGTAGAAAAACTCATCGTTTTAAATGAAAGTTTTCAAATAAGTCACACAAACTTAGGGGATATGTGGAGAGAAATTCTTCAGGTTGTTTTGAAGACAAGCCCCAAATCTGGACATTCAACAGAAAAATAATGAGTAGATGAACCAATTACTGCCCACAGGGACTAATAACTAAAGCAATTATGGTCCTTTAGAAATGAGTAACAGTAATGAGTAATGTATTGCATTTTTCCAGTCAGGAGCCCAACACTGGTTAGATGCATACGGTAGATTACAGGCTCTTAGCAGTTGCCAGTGGCATTAAAACAATAAAGCATTATATTTGATAGGTTATGGCAATATATAGTGCACATTCATCAAATGGAAAAAGAACACTTGGTCCAAATGGAAAAATAGCATGCTATTAAAGCACAATGCTGTCTAGTGTAATATTGATTAGTAAATGGGGTGAGAGAGATAAGCAACATCGTGCCGACTCTTTAAGTTTTACATTTTAAGCAAAGTGCTAAAACTAACATGCTCGCATATGTTCACAAGTATGTATGCATGTGTTAGAGAGGGAACCCTCATTCTACACCAAGAAATGACATCAACAAAGATTTATCCTTTATACATTTTGCACACACACACACACACACACACACACACACACACACACACAGAGCAACAGCAGCAGCATATGGCCAGAGTGCTAATGTTTTCTCTGAAATGATAACATCAGAAGTGGAGTGGAACCCTCACAAAGCCTACATACAGGATGCCACCAAGCCAGAAGCCTACAGTCAAGGCTCCAACAGCAAACATTTTAGTCCAAGCAAGGCATATGGGGATGGCATACACATATGCACACACGCGCACACATATGTATTCAACCACATGTAGATATTAGGTAGTTGATAGAAACACATATCCATCCACACATGCGTACACACAAACGCGAATAATTGCAAACACTTGTACATACACACACACACACAAGTACCCTGCATGCATATCCTACGAACATATGTATGTGAAGGGTATAGCTAATAAAATACAGGCCCACACATGCACTGACACAGTTGCATATACATTTAGTGCATATATGCACACACACAGGCGGACATTTGTACATACAGCTCAAATATCAACAAATGCAATGGGCAGTTAATACCCAAATGTAAGTATCCACACACACACAAACACACACACAAATGTACAGTAGGTGTGTGTGTGTATGCATCAAACACATAAGCATTCATATATATCCACAGGCACACACATACATACTGTACAAAATAAATAAGAAATTGGGTGAATTAATAAAACAAACACATAAATCCACACACACATATGCACATACACAGAGAGGGGAATGCTCTCAACCTTTTGGTGCTGATAAGACTCCCTTAAATATTTGTATTGATTCGAGCGTTGAGAGAGCCAGCTGAGTTCTGGGCTGGTCAGACTTACTATTATTACTATTATCATTATCATTATTATTATTATTATTACTCCCAGTTTCTTTGAGCTGGGATCCAACAAACAGAGCTGGTTATGACCCAGTGGGTGTGGGTGGTCCCCAACACCCATAACTCATCAATCAACCCAACTGTACCCAACACACTCTCTGCTCAGTACAGCAACAAAAAAAAACAAATGGAGCACTGTTTGCACCATGACCACAGGATATTCTGACTAAATCATTATCCAGTTTCACTTTATGAGTTGGGATGATCATGTGAGTCATAGATTGTGGGCTTAGACTTCTATCAGGACAATCTTGGTGAAATTCTCAGCTACCAAGGAAAAGACACATTAAGACCTGGATAGGTTTGGATTTCACAAAGCTAAACATGGGGTCTAAATTACATGACATATTAAATGCTATCTGAACTTTAATTAACATCCTATTTTAATCAAACAAATCTTTTAAGCAACAGATCGATGGAGTGACAAAAAGAACAGCAAATTAAGAATCATTACGTTCTGTTAAATTAAGTTGATGGGCATTTTGTACATCTAACCCTGTTGACTCAATCAATGGAGAGTCGTTCGTAGTTGTGTAGTGTAGTCTAGTTTGTATTCTGTCTGGATAGAAACAATTCACATTCAACATTTCATGAAAACACAAGATTTAATTTTCCCAACTGAAGGCAAATGTTTAAGTGTTTGATTAATCAACCAGACACAGTAGATATCAAAAACAGTCTTCTAGTGATCGATTGAGTGGCCAACTGTGATGCACTGCATAGGAAAAAGAAATTTTGGCCTTATCTTAAAATTGTTTGTGGTGTCAGCAGCAACAGAGTTCAATAGCAATGCCCCAATTATTATAATTTTTTGCAGGTTGCAAAAGCAGCTGTCCAGTGGTTAGGATTCGGTGCTCTCACCGCTGCGACCCGGGTTCGATTCCCGGCCAGGGTACCCTCATGTGCGTGAGTGGCAGCCTGTATGAAAATTTCCCCATTGTGGGACTGATAAAGGAATCAAAATAAAAATTAAATGAATTACCTCATAGACACCTCATGGACACATAGGACTTGTGGGCTTGACAGGGGTGATACAAGACACACAGACTCTTACAAAACATTTAACAGCCAATTTACATTATCATCTTATATAATATAGCTATATTATTTTTTGTTATATTTTTGAATACCCTGGATATATTGGCATCAAACTTCAAAAACTGGCTGCTTTTATATGAAACTTGGCCCTGATATGTCTATAGCCTATTTTGTCCATTGACCTGAACAGCTGGAACTGGTACAGAATGCTTTATTTACATATGGCACATGGCTTCTATTTACGTCTCACTATTATGATATGGAAATGCGGATGCTGGATTTAAAGATCAGCTATTGACAGTTACTAACTAAAAGTCACTGGCACTAAGCTGCAAACACCTGTATCAGTCAACACTGCGCTGAAATTGAACTGCAATTAATGTCTCAATGTAGTCATAAAGAGCAACTCATGCTAGTACATTGGTTGAGATTTTTGCAATACGTCCAAAAAAAGCCCCGTAAGTAGGTACAAAGTGGAAATGCCAAGAACATAAACCTCCAATAATCTCCAATTATCTGTTCTCTATGGCTGATTAACATCACAACAAAGTGACTCAACTTGTGACAGAATGGTTTACATTTCCTGCTTTAAACATGTGGTGTCTAGAATCTCTGTCCTTGGAAAATTTCTCTGATGCACAGTAAGTGACACGATGGCAATAAGCAAGCAAAAATACCCTATCACTTAAAAATATTGCATATTATGAAATGACATGAGGCAAGTAAACAGACATAAAAATTGTCATTGTTCCTCAGCTGGAGCTGCTCTCAGCTGAGACACACCAGGTTGTGTTGAGCAGTGGTCCACTCTCCATATGGCTTCAATGGAATTTATGTTGGGCAGGCACCAATAAGCCAAATCTAGTTAGCAACATTATATCATTGGAGCCAAATCTAATTTCAGCCCCAGTGTGTTTTAGTAGTCAGTGACTCTCTGCCGCTCTCTCTCTCCCCTCCTCTTCTTCATCTTCTGCTCTCTTTCTCCCTCTGTCCATCTGTCCATCTCTCTATGTGAGTGTCACCTGCCCTCCAAGCTGGCGACGCCGGGTCTCGGCCTTAGCGTGAGAGCCCCATTACCCTGACTGGAGGCTTTGTTTTCCCTGTGAATCTGCGAGAGTGTGTGTGTGTGTGTGTGTGTGTGTGTGTGTGTGTGTGTGCGCGCTGTGTGTGTGTGTGTGCGTGCTGGAGGAGAATGTCAGAGAGATGGTGATTTGTTACATCAGCAAGCATTCCAGCTCAGAGATCCTCTGAGTATGTGAGTAGACACACAGAGAGGGAAAAACGTCTTGTTTGTTGCTGTATTTCCATCCAGATCTATTTTTGTGAATTATCATACGGCATAATGGTTTTTCTAAATGAAAAAAACTGTTATAAATAGCAGTAGAATTGCATAAATAATGACCAACTCAGTTGAAATGGATTGTATATAAAAGTTTGAAAAGTTTGCAGAGAATTCACTCAACAGTTGCATGGAAACGTATGACAGAGAAATAGATGAGGGGAATGTGTATAGGTGAGGTAAGAGAGAGAGAGAGAGAGAGAGAGAGAGAGAGAGTGTGCGCATGCATTCATGTGTGTGTGTTTGCCATCAGGTTCAAGGTCTATGTTAGCTGCTCCACTGTGCTGTGTGTGTGTAATCACTGGGGCCACAGCTCCCAGCATATTGAGACACTGAACAAGATACCATCTGCCTCTGCCCATCTAAGTCTCACGCCAAGACACACACACACACACACACACACACACACACACACACACACACACACACATACACACACACAGAATATATATAGCTCAATTCACAAAAGAAACTCTTTAAGTGCAAATATATTAACATGGAAATCCCAGCAACTGTAAATAATTAATTAAATGCCACGACTCTGGCTAAAAAACTCTCACTTTAACCCGAGGGGGGAGTGGATCATGTGTGGATCATATGTGGACGGGATGACATGTCGACTGTTGCCTCGTTCCAATAGAAAGCCACAGGAAATCAGATCTTCAGAGTCAGTGCCAAGAGTACGTTTTTAACATTATTCGTAAGTTCTGTGTAGGAACACCACAATGAATGAAATGCCTGATGTTCCACATTATTGTGTGCTTCATTTATTCATCTACTCTATAGTTTGAGGCTCGGGGTGTGAATGTGGATGGGGCTCTTGTGCACACAAGGTTAAGAGTCGATACATTTTTTTTAATCAATAGTAATGTTTTAGAATATGAGGTCTTACTCTGGTGCGTTCAGATTTGACTGTTCAGATTGACCACTGTGTTTTTTTTAAGTTTTATGTTTTTATGTTCCCTGGCAGACTGTACATATGTCTCCTGAAAATGCACAGAATTTATGTCTGAGTATGACTCAGACTCTTAAGCCAAAATGTATGGAAAACTCTATTTGACTCTCTTACTGTCCTGCTAACCCTTGCCTTTGTGCTCCCGTGTTTTCATGAGGTGGAGTCACACAACCTACGGCAAATCTACATCTTCTGCCTTTGCTTTGGCTTTAATTTGATATTTACAGGTCTTTTAAAAAGTATTTTACATATATTTACAGATTTCTGTCTTACTACAGTCCAGGTACGCCCCTAATTCATGCAAAATATACTATGGTTACTGTTTATCTTGGTGTATATAGTGTTCAGTATATGGTATTTATTTTTTTCATGTTTCACCTTTATATAGTACTGTATGTTCATGTTGTACTCTGTATGCATTTGTTCTGGCATCAGTGAAGCTTATCTTACTTTTATCTTATTTTATCTAGAAATTATATTTCCCCTTGTTTTGGATACTGTTTTGGATATCTTCAATTTAAAATGTTTGGTTTACAATGCCCTTATTTATATCAAGTATTAATTAAAAATGTCAAATTGCTTTTAAATCACAAAAAAGAAGTAAAGGCAAATGTTTAAAAGTGCATTTAGAATACCATGTGACACTGAACATGTAAATGTGGAATCTGATCAAAATCAAGCGTCGGTCTAGCCATGCAGATCATTTTGCTTTATTTGTCCAGGATTTGAGATATGTACCTCTGAGATTTTTCCACCCCAATACAATGGAGGTGACTGGAATTTCTTTTGTGGTGGTCACAACCCACATTTAAAAAACAACAGTATTTACTCTGTCCAGGATTAGTGACCCTATTATTGTCCAAAATCTGTAGAACACACTGTTTCTTTGATAGAAAGTAGTTCCAGGGCCAACACTGACCCAACCAGGTCCTTTCCTTCATAAAACCCCGACTCCTAACCATCCATGGCACTTTCCTCCTTACAGCAGACACAAGAACATTTCCTATATGTTACAGTGCAGAAGTGCTGTGATATTAGATTAGCCTACAGAGACTGAAGCCTCTCTGTCTCAATGAGTGGATGGAGGAACCAACAAGTCCATCACATTCCCTGTGGATGATGCTCCAGGCAGTTCAAGGCGCAGCATGTGTGTTGTGTGTGTTGTGTGCGTGTGTATCACGGGTGTATTTTGATGTAATGTGATCAGTAATGAATTTTGTGTTGCATTAAAGGGGTGGAGGTGGGTGGTGGGGGTCGAGATGCGATGCAATGGGGGGGACAAGAACAAGAGGCGACTGACTATGAGTGTCAGAGAGTCTCCAACATCTAATCTAATGAAGAAAGACACGAGAGGGAGACAGTAAAAAGAGTGATGAGGAGAGAGAGAGAGAGAGAGAGAGCAAGAGACAGAGTGAGGCTACAAATGAGGTTAAGTCCTAACAGAGAGAAAGAGAGAGGGGGACTGGACTGGATATGGCTGGGGATGGTTGGGGGGGGGTGATAGTCGATGCTAAATCCATTAGGGCCTTGTGACCTCCCACTCCCCTACCCCAACACCTTCCCCACCACACCCCACCCCTGTGGCTGCCCCTCCATCCACACACACACACACGCACACACACACACACACACACACACATTTAAATCAAAGGAACTCTTGTTCACTTAAGGAGGGGGGAAAGAGAAAGAGAGAGCACTGCCGCTTCCTAAACGAGTTAACCATTTGGACTGTCAGGGCCAACGGCATGTCTGCTGCACACACACACACACAGGCAGGAAGCCTCAAAGTAAAGCAAGGTATGTGTGTGCTGATATGCCCAAACCTAGCACACACACACACACACACACACACACGTGCACACACACACACACACACACACACACACACACACACACACACACACACACACACACACACACACACACACACACACACACACACTCAGACAACCAGAACATCCCACTGGTGCTGGGCTAATCCATCACTGGACCTTGACCTGGCAGCACTGTATGCTGGATAATGCCACAGTGAGGAAGTTAGGCTACCTAATAAGATGCTTAGCCGCACTGCACACATTTATAATGAGATTTATAACGAATCACAACAAAAACCAGTGACCCAGATCACCAATGATGAGTGCTTGTTTCTGAAAGCATCAGGACACACACTGCTACAAGACCTACCAGTATTACACATAAAATTACCATACTCAGGTGCTCAAACGTCAGGTGATCAAACGTCTTATGAAAATATTTTGCTTTGAGGTTGAACAAATTTATGTTAAAGCCACATCTTCAAGATATTTCCTTAACTATACAAGGTTTTTCTTCCTTATAGACATTTTTAAGGCTCTCAAAAATTCTTCCACATCTGATTTCTGTTGCACAAATGTCCTTCGCAACAAAATATATGCCAAAATAGTTAAGGCCGTCTCAGAGGGGAGTTCTCTTGACAGGAGATGAGAACGTTGTTTTTTATGGATGTACAGGCTGTACCGAGAACAGTGTGAGAAGACAGGAAAAACTGTGGATCCTTTATCCTGTCTGTTATCTTTGCTGCATTTGTTGCTTCAGACTGGACAACATTCTTGCAGTATTATTATTTTTTGGCATTCATGCAACAAGTAAGAAATCTTTTCCACTGTGCAATTTAGCGCAGTATCAATCATTTTTAAAAACCATATATATATATAATTTTTTAATTAAAAAGTAGAAGGCAATTATTTGAGCAGGATCATGTCACTGTGGAAACTCAGTAACTGACCTAATGTTATGTGTTTTTGAAATCTTTTTGAAATGCTTCCTCTAGTGGCTATAAGTACAAACCTTAGGAGAAAATAAACTAAAGATAGAAAAATAGAAATTTTAGGCAAGCGGACACGCATACATGTGCATGTGTGCATACGTGTGTGTGTGTATTTGTGGAGTGTGGAGTGTATTTATGTGTCGTCAATTCCCGCCTTACCTGTAGCAGATCCTACTATATCCCTGGAGGGGGACTCAGACATTGCGTCGGCCAGTCTCTCCCGGAGGCCTTCATCGGTGGCGTCTGCTGAGCCAACGTTGTGCCGCGGCACACCAAAGCTTTCCGGCCAGCTACCACATACTTCCAGCAGGGTCACACCACGCCCGTCAAATGGACCTGCATACAGAAAACAAACACAGGGTTAAGACTCTTTTGGTTACCAAATGGATTGAGGGATGCAGCAATATTTGCTGTTGTACCAGATGTCCAAATAATAAACTGATTCGCAGCTGATCCACGCATTTGAATCAAATATATGAAGCCTGATCCATTTCATATTCTACACAGCCAGCTCAGGTGCAGGTGGTTTTAATTTCCATGATGATATGAATTGAGCAATGAAATCAGAGCAACTTCAAGTTAAAACAAGTTATATGTTATTCACACTGGAGATGTCGAGAAGCTGTCAATGCTGTCAATGCTGTTCTAATCGAAGCAAAGCTGTGGTGCAGCTATATTGTCTCAATACAGAGCTACTCGGCTGTCTTTAACCTGCTTTACCATTGTTGTATTTTCACTGTAGCCTAATCTCATATTGTGTGGCGGTATTATATGAAAACAAAAACATTTAAAAACACAACAAAACAAAACAGAAATAGTAATTAGGAGCACAGTCTAACTTTTCTTATAATTATGTATGAACATTACATATTTATGTTTGAATGTACAGTGTGTATGATAAGTTAAATATTCCATTAGAACCACTCCTTATAAAACCATAAGTGCAGATATGAAATGTCCCATGTCCTCTCAGTGACTGTTGGCTGAGTCAGCAGTAGCAGTGATATGTGCAAGTGGCATGTCACTGATGACATGGTCAAGAAACGATTGAGAACCTGCACGAGGAAAACATAATGCAGCAAAGAAATGTAAAAACTCAAATATTCCAGATAGGGAAACAAAAATGTACATTTGCAGAGTATACAAAGCTTTAATCCTCACATATTTCCTTATCCAACTGTCATACCTGTGATTATATCCATCTAAGAGCAGCTAACTCATGATAGAATACTGACCTGCTGATACTGTATTTTCACAGCTGCTGCACTGTAAGTTTAACTTAATTCACCACACTGTGGCAAACCTTTTGCATCTTATTTTTGCTTGATAAGTGGATTTCACTGACTCGTCTTTTTCAGTATTAAATATATCAGCCAAACATTTATCACATCACAACGTAAATGAATTTACTACACACCAGTAGAGCAGATCGGCTGGTTTAAAGTCACAAACACACACGTATAACGAACAACATGTAAGCACAATGCAATCTTCATGCCTGTCAAACTAAATCCACACAGACCCACACTGCACCTTAATCTTTTCTCCTTTCTGTCTGCCGTAATTTCTGCAATCAGAGAGATCTTGCACTTTGGAGCCAGAGAGTCTGCAACCTGTTTCAATGTGTGTGTGTGTGTGTGTGTGTGTGTGTGTGTGTGTGTGTGTGTGTGTGACAAGCCAGCCAGGCAAGCAGGCATGCAGACACTGAAACAACTGGTTTATTCTATTAGTGTGTTCATTTGACTTGGTCACCGTGCCTGCCTGCACTAAGAGGTGATAAAGGCTGAAAGGGATGATTTAGTGGTGATGTTAGTAAAATGCTCCTGCGACTGAGCACGCTGAAAAACAACTACACAAACACATGACCGCACAGATTCAATTTCTGCTTATCTTCATCATCAGTTCAATTATGCATAACTGCATCTCTCTCCTTGTTAACACCCAGCACATATGTGACAGACAGTGGCACGCAGGAAATGACTGAGTCAAACAAGTAACAATCTTCAGTAATCTTCAATACAATTATGACAGTTACTGAAAAAAGCATGAGGCGAATCACAGAGGAGAGGAACAGTCAAACATGTAGAGAAATCTGCAGTCAGGCGTAACTGGGGCATATTTAGCCTAGCTTAGCACAAAGACTAGAAACAGGGGGAAACTGTAAGCCTGCAAGTAGCCCTGTAGTGGATATGCAGAGGAAATTGATATTGATATTGGCAATTCTGTGCTGAATCACATTGGGTAGAAAACTGCTGGTGGACGTTTTATTGCTTGTAATGTAACAGCCAGCATTTTGCCTTTAACTGTTGTGAACACCTGTCGTACCATCACTGATTGTGGTGTGGCCAGATATGCATCAGGTATCACTTTGTTCCATTTGGGGTCTCCAACTTGTGAAGTTGCCTGGTCACTAAACCCCTCCAAGACCTTTTGTAGTTTTTAATGCCTTATAATGAATCAATTAGTTTTTCTGACTTCACTTTTGTGAACTAGCCACTTCCTGTGTTGAGTTTACACTCGAACACAGTGTATTTGGATCAAACTGTCTATACGTGCTTCTTAAAAAAAAATCACCAGACTGGGGGAAATTTGTTTTCAATGAGTCAAAGTTCAATTAATAACATTACATCATTTGCCTTATTTGGCAAAGTATCCAGTGCTTGGCCTTCAAACCAAAACTGTAAATGCTAACAGGGTTTTTTGAATCACTAGACTTGTTGAACACAACTGGAAAGGACACATGCTGTACTCCTGCTTCTTGTAGATACTTTTGTCTCTTTCTTTCTCTATCTCAGACAAGTAGACACACACAGGAATGCTCCTCTTGTGGTCCTGTGGGTATCAGCAAAACCCCAGTGAGAAGACAGACAGGATGACATCAAAGGAAAAAAGTGAAGACAAAAACAGAATAGCTCCTCTTTTCCTGGAAAGACCAGTATCCTTGTGCACAATCTCTGTCTATACGTGTATTTCAGAGTGCATTCTGGAAGTACAGGAAACCTCCGTTACACAGACTGTTCAAGTTGGGAATGTTGTGCTGTTATTTTGCTCTGCCGTTCTGTATAAAATGTACAAACATGGAATGGGCGGTTGTTGTCTCGCCTGTAAGCTGGCAGTGGAGGTAGTAACAGTCTGTGTTAAAAGGATGGGGCTGTTGTGTTACTCCATGCCTCTTTAGCTTCCAGAACGCCAGCATGCTATCTACAATCACACACAGGAGGTATTACACCGGTATTGCTTGGTTGAGTATGAAAAAGCAAAGGTGGTACAATAAAGGGTTTTCTTTAGGGTAGTATTGTGGGATCTCTGTGTAAAAGGGGTTATGGGGGGACACAGGCTGAGGATGACTAGTAAATATAAAGGCAGAGGCAACTAGACAACATGAATATATTGAAGTATTCAGTTTCTGGCTCGACTAAAACATCAAAAATAAACTAAATAAAATAAATTTCCTTGTTTGACAATGAATTTATGTGCTGTAGAAAATGACTGAAATTTATATCAGGTTATTGCAATGAATGCCACGAGGACCTGAGCAGAATGTGCTTCAATCCTATGATTTCACAACTCTAACCACACACTAAAATGTATGTGGAGGGCTTTGAAAAGGTTTTTATAATGAAATTTTAAAATATGTAGGCATGCAAAACCTCCAAATGGTCAGCTGGAGGTTTTAGTAGGTTCTACCTTTATAAGCAATGAGCCACACTTAACACTAGGCTGTCTTGTCCAGATGGGCCTTTACAGCTACCCAATTCAATTCAGTCTTTACAAAGGCACACATAGACACACATGCCAGTTATCCAGCATTAAATCAACCACTGTGCAGGATTTAATAACATCATATCACCTCTAAGGCAAAACACAGGGCTGCTGTTTGACACACATACACACACACAGACAGACACACATCTAACAGGCTCTCGTGGCTGACTTTGATGGAAGGCCTGCTGGCACTAAAGGGGAATCCTTTGAAAAATCAATCAACACACAACACACACACACACACACACACACACACAGTTTACTTCTGAAGTGCAGCAAAGTTATCAGGAAGCTAAGCCACTGTGTTTGAGAGAGCGAGTGTGTGTGTTTGTGTATGCTTTTGGAGGTCGGTCAGTGTTATCACAGTAGGGAGCATGGAGGCCCGTGCAGCCTCTCGCCCCAGCATTAGCACCTGTCACTGGCCTGCAGCGGAGCTGAGATTGGCCAGGGTACACAGAGAGAGAGAGAGAGAGAGAGAGAGAGAGAGAGAGAGAGAGAGAGAGAGAGAGACATATACACATACATACACATACACACACAGTAGTCTGCTCCCTGATAGCCAGTGAGCCAGGCAGATCAAAGGTTTTGACAGCGGAGGCTTTTCTGGATGATAAGAGCTTGGCAGAAGGTTAGGAAGAGCTTTAGGTTTATCAGACCAGGCTTTGACCAATATGGGTATTTGAAGGCCGATACTGATAGCTTTAGACTGAAACTACCAGTGGTTTAGAGAGGCGTTGATTCAATTGTATGAATTTTAGGGGATGTAGGTTTCACATAAAGCTGGGAATAATCAAAAGGTTTGGGGATTCAGAACCATTAAAATCACAATTCTACAATTTCATTTAGCAGAAGCTTTTATCCAAAGCAACTAAAAGGTTTCTAAGGGGGCAGTGCATGGAACTCCAGAAACTGGATCAGTAATGTCCAAAACACAGTCAGTCAGACCAAAAGTGACCACACCATCAGAAGATCGATACATCAGGCTTAGTTCCCTGAGAGATAGAAAAGTAACTTCAGTGCAGATACAGTATACAGTTACAGTATATTTGATAATTTGATTAAAGACTAAAGAAGACTCCAATCAGCAAAAGCACTGTCAAAAGAAGTCTGCCTTGTAGTGGTCTCCCTGCCTAACGTCTCTTCAGTCCCTGCATCAGCCACAGTCAAGCCTGCTCCTGAGTCAGCTGAAATCCCTCCTGTTCCTTTGTCTGTTGTTTGGTCGGTCGACACCGCTCCTGTTCCTGGGTTGGCCAGCGTCTCATCTGTTTCTGAGCCCGTTCCGGAGTTTGACTCGGCCGACGACCCTTTAGCCCCTGGGCCGGTTGATGTCACGTGAGTTCCTGAGTCAACCTACGGACGGCCATCACCTGTTCCTGGTCCCCAGTTAGTGGTACAGTCGACTCCTGCTTCTTAGGTGCAGCAGTCTCCTGTGGCTGTCTGTTCGCCAGCCTACTGTTTTCATGGCTCCATCAGTTTACCAGTCAATCTCCCTGTCACCTGACCTCCAGTGGGGTCCCGTCAGTCGAACCTCCAGTGTGGCTCTGCCGTTGCTGCTGACCTCTTGCTTGTCCTCCAGAGCTGCTCCGCACATCAGGCCATTCTCCTGCTCATCCTATACAGTGGCTACGCAAGTGTGGTTGTCCTCCTGCCTGTCCTCCAGACCTGCTACACCCATCTGTCTTGATCCCAGGCCGTCTGCCTGCGGTTTACTGCTCGGCCTCTGCCCTGCCACCAAGAAAGTCTCTCTTTCGATCTTTGCCCAGACTCCAGGCTGTCTGCCCAAGATTTTCTGGCTGTTTTGCCTGGTTTTCACTCTGTTCCAGTTTGTTCTTGTACTTTGTGCCAAGCTTTCCAGTTTATTTCCTCTGTTAGATGTTAGATTTTTGCTTTTTTCCCTGAACCTTGCCTTGTTTGTGCACTTTTGACTCTTGCCTGCTCCTATTTGGATTTGTTTGCCTGTTTGGACTATATTTCTGGGATTTGACCTTTGCCTGCCTGACCATCCTGTAAGCTTTTTATGCATTTGCCTTTTTGTGTTAATAAATCACTGAATTGCTGCAACCCTGCCATTGCCTTTATTTGGGTCCAATCCCTTGTGTTTCTGCTACCTTGTTTGCTCTAATTACAACAGTTTGGTTCTGAGCATTGCTGAAATACAGCTGACCTACACTTAATGCCTGAATGCATCCTGTGTAGACACAGATTGAGGACTGAAGCTGATGCTGCTCTGTTAACATGCGGTTTTCGCCATGCAGCCTGTGCAGACACTGTGTAATAATATAATAATAACAGCAGAAGCAACAGTTAAATTATTATCTTTTACTATACAACAACAATACTACTACAAATATAAACAGTAATGAGGATGCTTACTCTAGTTTCATGTCACCAGAATTTTGGAAATGTCACAATTTGTGATTGAGGTCAACCTTTTTTAACCTTTGCATTGGTGTGAAGGGGCATGTATCTCTCCTTGGCATCCAAATGTGTTTACTGGCTTTTTTTCTTTTTAATTTCTCTCTGTAAATCTTTGGAAATGTGAGGATGTGATGTTGGCAGGAGGAGGATGAGGAATCAGAACACACGCCCTGGATTGTTTTTCCCCCCTCCATCATGTTAAAACCCGACAGGATTAAAAGCCACTCTCCACCCAGCTGTTAGTCCCCACATACTGGCCCTACTTATCCCTCCAGCCAGTGCTACTTTCCTTAAAGACTTAATCACACCGGGGTGGGATGTGTTTGTGTGTATACCTTTACAGCAGGGGCAGAGGATAGCACAGTTGGACATGAACACACATCACACATACACATCAAAATTGCCTTTCAAACTCAAATATTAGTATCAATGGCCATTCAATTTGGTGATGTTCACTGAGCTTTTATTTCTTCAATGCAAAACAGTTCTGATTACAAAGTCAAAATGGGAAACCTAAAATAAACTTATTTTGTTGACCATATCATCATGACACGTGAATGCATTAAGAGTTTCAACAGCATCTGTCTATTCAGATCTTATTGGCGTATCGGCAAGGTACTGTCGACAAGTCAATGTTAAGAAAATGTTCTCACTCCAAGAGCCGCCTCGAGGTCTAGGGAGTCCTGGAAGTCACTGTCCAGACGAACATTGTCTTCTGTATACTGTACATCACTCTTAGTCAAGACTTTCTTTAATGTCTCGGCTATAATTTCATGGCAAACTGACACATTATTGCCATATCTATTAATGTTTCTTCAGGCTTGACAAGAAAGCACAAGGCATAGAATAAAAGATCTAAATCTCTGACTTCACAAGGATAGAGGACTAACAATATATGCACACTCACTCACACACACACAGAAGGTATAATGTTCTGAGGCCTCATGCCACTGTTTCTGGGCTACCTGTGCAGTTAAGATGCTAATGCCTGGTTAATGCTAATTCAATTAGGCTTTAGTGCAAGGGGGCTGATCGAGTTAATTCTTTTATTATGGGTGCTGTATAATATGTAATGGTGCGTGTGTGTGTATGTGTGTGTACCTGAGTAGTGTTAGTGTGGGAAGTCAGGCACTGGGAAAACAGGAACAGTCTGTTACTAACAAACAGATTGTAAATCAGGTTGTCTTTCAGGTGGGAACTACACTGAGTTTATTATTATGAGTTTATTAAGCACTGCTCTAAAATCTGTGATCTAATACAACAGCCTTGCAACAAATCCTGTCTTTATGAAGCTTACAATGTTCAGTTTTTGTTAAGACTGAATCAGAGAGATGTCAATACAAATCAATGGTCATTTTAGAGACTAGTCCTATTGCACTGCACTGCATTTTATTGAGAGGTTATACTGGAGCCTTCTGTTATTTGCTATTTGAGGAGAGTCTCAAAGATGAACGTGATGACCATAAGGACAAGTTGGTGACAAACAGATGCTAACAAGGACATCATGAATTCATTCATTTTTGGGGGAATAACAGAAAAAGTTTGAGAACCACTGGCTTAAGGGTAGGCTGTGGAATTTTTGACCACTAGTAGTGAGATGGAGCAATGTTTTGATGAATGGGTTCGGGGTTTTTTGTAAGGATGTGCATGATTTACATCCTCCTGACAGTTGGTAGGGGTAATGTGGCCAGAAATGGAGCAATGCACTAACAAAGGCAGTGAAGAAGAAGAAGACTGGTAGCAAGTAAACGTGGACATAAACAATGTACAACCACAATATTTTCAAAGTCAGCTTTTATGAGGAAGGAAATGCGTTCAATGTGTTTATTAAATGTCAAGAACACACACAGTCGTTTTGGTGAGAAACACTGAATGTAAGCTTTGTTTACAAGAAAGCTCCACAGGACATGTGTTAGGAGAAATATTGTGGTTTAGTTTTAATTTTTGAAAAACTTATATTCTGTGTTGCATGACTTGAGTGTTATAAACGTTGAATTATTCATTTTAAGACCAAGACCACAATCTTTCCTTAACCTTAAAAAAAGTGCTTGAGCAATTCATTTGTAGCATACTGGTGTCTTAAATATAAAAAAATTGTGGTCTACTAGCCAGGATATTGTAGGAAAACAAAATCAGTTCATGATGAACATTTTGCAGGTGTGTTCTGTATATGAATGTTGTGTATTGCAGTGAACTATATGAAATGAAAATGTTTTCCTTGTTTTGTTCTCTGCTACTATTGCAAATTAGTCATAGTCATATTAGGTTCGGAACACATTAAATCTACAAAGAAAATACTATTCTCCATCAGCCTGTTTTTATACAGCTGTGGACAGAGGGATTCATCATATCAGAGTTAGATCCTACACTGTACGTATGGTGTTAAAGCAGAGTACATTCATTCATCCATTCTCAAGTACAATGAGAAAATTCACATGCTGTATACTATACATAGATAACATCTCAGGAACACACTTTTAATAGACTTTCACTTGCACACAGTACCACGACTCCGCTGTGAACCCATACTGACATCCCTTCAGGCTGTGTGTGTCTATATGTGTGTGTCAGAGAAAGACAGAGAGTGAGAGAGAGTGTCTCTGATATCCTCAGGGAAACACAGAGTGCTAGCTAGCTGGCAGAGTAGGTTTGTGGTGCAGTGTTAGTGTTAATGGAGATGTAAGCTCACAGGATTAGCACCCATTGGTAGGTATGTGTGTGTCTGTGTGTGTGTGTGTTCTTGACAGGCAGGACCTTTCTTTCATTACATTAAGGCCAATGCCTCTAAATCATTTACTCCCTTTGCAGTCTCAGTGGTGTCGGCTAAGTGTTAGTAATCCCCATCAATACCAGGGTCTGCCTCAAGGCACTTTACTCACTACCACACACACACTCACACATGCGCACACACACACACTCACACATGTGCACACACACACTCACACATGTGCACACACACACGCACACACACACCAAAACATATGGCGTTCAGATATGAAGACGCATTAACCTGTATGCAGTTAATTGCAGACGAGGCCGCAGACTTCTCCTACACACACACTTAACGGCCACTAAGCTAATTCAAAGCATGTCAAATTAGACAGCAGCAGTACTTTGCTCACTATTAGACTTAATGCTTTAACAGCAGGCTATGGCTTCTATGTGTTTGTCTCAGCACCATGTCATCCCACACACATGAACACACACACACACACACACACACACACACACACAGGCACGTGCACATACACAAACAATGGTTTCCTTGAAGCCTAGGCCTAACCTTAATATTTATGTTCCCTCACCCTAACTCTAAAATGGACCGCCATGTATTTCCAAAGACGACAATGGAGTTTATTCACATCTACCTAAGTTAATGTTCCTGTCCCTATGATGGAAAAAACAGAGATGCCTGACCAGAGATAAGATGAGACCAAATAAGATAATTTTCTTTATTGATCCCCCATAGGGGAAAAATGCTAAAAATAAAGAAATTATATATAAAAAAAATTAAATGAAATTTAAAAAATGTAAATGGGTTGACCTTGTCAAGGGTTTTTAAAGGGGCGCTTCACTGATTTTACACATGAAGGTTAGTTTACTTGAGTACTACTTGGCCAGTGAAAATGACTGAGATCTTCTGTAGCTCTAGAAGGAACTTTCTAAAGTCTAAAATAACTCTGTTGATGTCAGGGTGAAGTCATCAGGGTTATTGGAGATTGACTTGAAGGCTCTAAATGTGTAACAGAAAACCCATGGTACAAAGTGGTGATGCAGAGTTTGAAAGATGTGGGCATTAACCAGGCAGGGAGTGTCTAATCAGGGCTCTACTGAACTGTAAAAATATGTCTCACTGAAATTTTTTTCTGGTCATTATTATATTAAAAAATTGCACAGATTCAACGTTATGCTATATAGCCAAAAAAAGTGTACACTACTTTCATGGTTTGGAGAGGGAATGGAAGACAAGGGAAATCTTAACCCTAACCCATACAGTGATGATTATAGAAACTAGTCTGATTCCATGCATAAAGAAATTGATTTCCCAGTTTGGTGTGAAATAATATGATTGCTCCGCACCAAGCCCTGACCTCAAACCCATCCAACATTTTGCCCAACATCACTGTTGGACTTCACTAATGCTCTTGTGGCAGGTGGAAAGCAGTATATTAAGAAAGATTAAGAAATTATATGTTCAAGAATCACATACTGGTGTATTGAAATTCTTAACTGAAGAATAAAAACCTTGAAAACCAATGGAAAAATTAACATCAGAAGTGAATATTTATGCATTTACAATGCAATAAGATGATGATGATAATAACACAGGGTATGACAATGGCAAGGCTGTTGTACATATACACATAAGTGAGAATGAGAGCCAGCACCTTCAGCTATCAAGCTACACTCCTGTGGAACCAGATCCCAGATTGGGTTAGGGAGGCAGACACCCTTACCTGTGATTGCAAGCCACCAACACCCACTGCAACCATTGTTATTATTTATTATTTTCCAACCGACCGGTCGAGGCAGATGGCCGCCCACCTAGAGCCTGGTTCTGCTTGAGCATTCTGCCTGTTAAAAGGGAGGTTTTCCTCACCTCTGTCACTAAGTGCTTGCTCATGGTGGGAATCATTGGGTCTCTGGAAATAATGTTATAAAGAGTAAGTTGTGATTTGGCGCTATATAAATTAAATAAAATTGACCTGAATTATATGCCCTATATGCATGTCTTTCATTACGGCATATTGTCATCACGATAGTGATAGTGATAGTGATACCTGGGCCAGATGCTTGCGTGCCACAATACGGACTGCTGATGGCACAGCACATACATGCTCATGTTTGCACACAGATCAGGTAAACACACATGGGTTGTGTGTGTGCATGTGTTTTCTTGGGGGCTAGTTATGCCGGTTTGTTCAACCACAGATTTTTAAGCACAGGGCTATAGTCCAGGAGTCAGAGACACAAGCAATTCACCTAAAACTAAACTAAGATGTGTCAAAGTAGACAAGGACAGTCTTCTCCCTCATCAGCATCTCACCCTCAAAATCACTCACACTCACATACACAATCTAAGGCTTTTTACAAATAGTTTAACAGCTGTATACATACATTTTCCCCCCATGAAAAATGTATGTATGATATGTAGGTTATGATATAAAGTTTTGTTTTAGCACATTACAAGAGACAGCACACATTAGTAGTTTGCATTTTAGAACCTTCAAAGACTCTATATGTGCAACAGTTTTTTATATATCACAAGGCAGAGGCTAAAGCGCAGCACGCATTGGCCACATGATGTAGCGTTTGATATATATCAGTTGAGACCCATAGCATATAATGGACTATACAATGCTATACAGACAGCAGAAGTAGTGAAGGTACAATAGTTGGGTTGACCCAATCCAGGGAATAAAGGTGACAAAATGGCTGCTTTTTTGCTGAGAAACAGGTTGGTGGCATAGTTTGATACATCAATGTGTGTGGTCTTAAATAGAAATCAACAGGCACAGGCATTTGAATGTGTATCATATGCCACCAGTGTGGGTTATGCTTAAGACTAGATTTAGTCCATTCGGGGAGCTAACCCATATAGAGACTGTACAACAGCAATGCCACCTCAGCACTCTTAGATGGTTCGGAATGCTTGCAAGTCAACAGAAAGGACATAGATGAGACAAATGCTGTTGAAAAATGCCACATCCTTTGATCACACAGGATCTCAGGTGAAGATAATCTGTATTGACAAGCAGCAACAGTGTGATCAAACAGCATCACGTGTCAATGTCAGCTCTTATAAGGCAAACGATGTATCAGAGTCCTATTCAGAAATTTGCAACATGTTCACCTGGATAAAGAAAACCTGGGAAGAAGACGTCACACAGGACAAAAACAACTGAAAGACAAATCTTTCAGGATCAAGTGGAGCCCACACAAGACAGAAACAAATGGCAAGCAATGGCCACTTTCTATGTCCAACATGTGAAAGAGGGAACTAGAGATGCTTTTATATCTCAGATAAAGTTTGGTGTATGTAAGAAAGACCGTCACTCATTCAGGCTGACAGCAAATTTACACAGTAGCAGAGGGGGAAAGTAATTCAATATGCTGATAGAAAACAGCTGACAGTAATTATGGAACTTACTGTATCGACATGCTTGTTTTGACAATGGTACATATATAATAAAACACGCATTGGTTCTTCTTAACCATTTGAGACCAAATCAGCAGGAAGCCAGTCATGCTGGCTTGTTTTGTCCCTTGTTCTAAATGTCTTTTGATGGTTCTGCTGCACTAATGAATGTCGCAGGAAAAGGGGGTGTGGAGGTGAAAAGAGAAGGGAAATTAAAGTTAAAGCATTGGAAAAGACCTCTCCTTGGCCCTGTTGTTGGTTTCCAGAGGGTATTAATAATGAGCTGAAGGGGACACTGATTACAAGGAGGCCATATATTTAACACTAAGCAGACCCCTGAAAGGGTGTGTTTGCTGACAAATGAGCAGGCGTGCTCTGACAGCCTGAATGGGAACAAATTTGGTCAGATCCTTAAGAGTGTGGTGTGTTTTAGTGCAGATGAAAAGTTGAATTCATTTCAGGTCAAAATTGGACATTTCATTTCAGCCACATACTGCCTGATTTTAGCCTCTTTTGCTCTCCAGTTTGAAAATCACATGTACATATGTCAAGGGTTCCCAGGTCTGGTGTGCAGAAAAATAAAAAGGGGCTGTGGGCTGCCACCAGACTGAAATACTGTGGTGGTTTTTGTTCTTTGAAGTTACAAAATGGACCAGGAGATGCTTGTCATTTGCTTGACATAACTGTGTTCCAACCATGTGTAACTGCCTGGTCGCACCAGAAAGTGTGACCAGGGAACGGTCCTTTCCATGACTGCTATGTTCTCTCAAAACATCATCACTATCACTTAGTAAAAGGTGCTAATTTGCATGTCAAAGTTCATCAATGCCGAATTTCAAGTGAAAGGACTGTGCAAGAGCAATTTCACTGATCAAAGTTATGCCATTGAATGAACTGATGTTTGGTAAAAATTGCTCCTTCATTCATCATCCTGTGGGAATCAAACAGTTGCTCAAGGACATTCAGCTTCATAAGTAGCTGCATGCTTGATGACTGTTGGCTACTGATTATTGCTGGATAGCCCAGAGAGGTCACATCTAGCTGCAAGTAAAACTGTTCACACTAACACTTCTAAAGAAAGTTTTACTCTTGCCAAAATTACACATAATGACTATAGGTGATTCTTTGAACGATAACTTTTTCTTTTTTTTCACCCGTAAAAAATTAATGCACTTTATTTAAAATAACAAAAGTAAATGTTGCAATCAAGTGAGTAACCTGACCTTGGAAAGACTGTAGTCTTTTGGGCTTCAATAATCACACTGGGAGGTTTTGGTGAAACTTGTTAATTAGTTTGTATTAATCATGGCTGTGTAGCTGTGTGTAATGATAAACATTATTGAAATATTTCAATTCCAAGCCTTCTGTTTCAAATGGCATCTTATTATAATTCATCTACACATTAGAATGTACAGGGTCCTACATTTAAAGCTAAATGGCTAGCTAATATAATGTTTTGGATTCTTGTCTGTTGATATCATACTAGGCACCATATCAGCATAATGAATATAATCCATTTGTTAAACTGTTTTTGAAATGTTTAATACATACTGAAAACTGTAACTCAGATAAACAGCCAAAGCCAGCATCATAATTTTCCTACACCCAACGTCATCACAGCATGGGTACCAGGCATCTTTCATCTGGTCAGAGACGTGGCGCCCACACAACTAAAACTCCCTTCTGGGCGCTAGACATTGTTTTCCATCAAACCAAAACAAAGATTGGGGAGTGTACACTTCACGGTGCTAGCAGGGCCAGCTAATTGATTTCAGGCCAGATCATGTTGCTGTGTAATGGAGCAGGCTAACGTGATGATGAAGCTGGGATGGTCATGGTGATGACTTTCACAGGGACTCCAGCCTCATTTGTTTGTTTGACAGGCTGCAGGGGTGTGTGTGTGTGCACGTGTTTCTCCATTTGGCATAAAGGATATGGATTAAGCTATAGAGGTGACAGATGATATGTTTACAGGAGAATGTTTGCTTTCTGCACGATATTCAATTACAGGGTTTGTGTGTGTCACCGCCTGTGAATATGTGTGTGTGTGTGTGTGAGAAAGATGGATTGTGTGCATGCCTTGTCATCTGTGTGCTACAGACTGTGTGTTAAAAAGTTACAGGCCTTTATCAATCACACGCAATTTGTTCACTTCCTTCCTCACTGTCTGTCTCTCGCCTCAATCTAACCCCCACACTCCTTCACTTCTTATTTTTTCTGGGAAGTTGTCCAATCCAAATCTAAACTGGTGCTGTCCACTGTTTACTGGAGTTGCGACACAGCACAAATAAATACCTTAGTGTTATTTACAAAACAGACCTACTCATATACAATGCTGCCCCCAAACCCCATCCCCAGTAAAAGCCGGGACTGGGTGGTGGAGGGAGGGGGGCAGTGGTAGCAGTACAGTCGCTAGTACTGAAAATCCCAGTGGTTGTGTGATGTGGCTTGGTGTCCTGTGATGTCACGAGACGAGACCGTCCAACAAAGAAAAAAAACATCATTGGTTATTCATAAAATGCTTGAAATGAACTATGGGGCTCAGACAGAAAACAGGCCTGCATTAGCACAAACACATGGTGGCATGTTACTTAAGGTACCAATGAAACAATAAAAACAAAACGAAATAATCAATTAAATAAGGGGATAATGGAATGCATTTCCAGACAGTCTCTCTTTGAACGCAGTCATAGTGTACACTCATTTTAGTGACCCTGGCTCCTTTCTAACTTCCACACAGCTGGCCAATCTTTGCATGAAGTAGGGGTGAATGTTGGATTGCCAGTTTCATGAAGTTACAGAAATCGTCAGATACAGGTCCCAACAATTCCCACGTCAGAAAGGTGAGGAGTGAAGGGGGTTGCTAAAGCTAGTCGACCATCCAACAAACAGTTCTGCTGAAGTGTACTGGTGCCTTAACCCTGACTATAAAGGTTCCCTAAACTCAAAGTCATTGTCGTACCTAAACCTTCTGCCCTGGCTGCCAGGTTGGACAGAGATGATGAATGATGAATATTGTACCGTGCCTGGGCTCCTCTCACGGGGGGTAAATGAAGAGGATTCCCAAAGCCACAGCCTTGTGTTCCTGGAAATCCTCCACAATCCTATTTGATCTTAACGCCTGGCCTCGCCTAATGTGTCTCTAAGCTGGCCTTATCACACCACAGAGAGAGCCAAAGGGGATAGACAGAGAGATGTACAATTGCATTGCCAGTTGGTTAGGGTACAGTATACAACAGCTTCTGTAGCACCTCAGAAATCTTGTGCCAATAAGATCAGATGTTTCACATGCTCGATCCTGCGTGGTACCCACAGGCAGCAAGACAGGAATGAGAATGACTGATTGGTAGGAGAGCAGGGGTTGACAGAGAGAGAGAGAGAGAGAGAGAGAGGAGAGAGAGAGAGAGAGACAAACAGCCGGGTGAGGTGGAGAGAAAAGCATTATACAACAGCCATCGCTGCTCCACTAGCCTCTTCATTCTAAGCGAATAAATCCTCCATTATCGTGTCTCTCTCTTGGGTCTAAATGCAAGCATCTTTCAGGGAATTAATCGTATTGGATGGAAGGGAGGGGGGAGCCCATTTCATTTCCTCGTCAAGTTTGGGGAGAATTGTATTGGAAGCCAAGCAGCCACCTGGGAATGGCCTCCTGTCCTCTTTCCTCTCATCTCCTTTTTTTTTGCTTCTCCAAAGCCACTTCTCTACTGTGTCCACTGCAGGCTCGGCCTCGCTCTTCTTCTGCCGGTTGAGACCTCTCTGTGTCCTTCTTCTGGTGTTGTGTTGCGTGCTACACAATCCAACGTCTTGCTTTTTGTCTGACAACATTTTGACGTAAATTGTCACTGTATAGTTTACAAGTTGCTTTGCTCTCCAACTAAAGCCTGTTGTGTGGCTTGTGAGTCATCAGCATGAATCCTCGTACCAGTTTGGACACAGAGAGGAGCAGAAATGGAGGGAGCCCACTGGTAGGAGAGTGTGGTTTCAGCTCTGTGTAAGAACTTGTCAGACTGTATGAATATGAATCCGACTACAGTTGGAAAAGTCAACTAAAAAAAAAAATAGGAGTGTGTGAATAAGTGTGCATGTGTGTGTGACCAGCTCGTGGCCAGCCAAGCCTCCTCAGGCCTCTAAACAAGCACCATAAATTCACCCTCCACTTACCTGCAGTAAAAATGTCAGGAGCGAGGCTTTTATTGGGCCACACACACACACACACACACACACACACACACACACTGAACTCACGTAGAAGTCACTAAATACACACACCCTAACTCTCCTAAACACACACACTAAAGCCATTTACTCCCTGTCTATTTTGCCATCTTCTATAACAGTTGAGCAGCTTTACATTGATATTGACATAACATGCTGGTGGGAGGTAGAGACTCCATGCTAACAACATTAGCCACATAGATCCTGTCACAGCCACTATGTCACCTCCATACACCCCCACCCTCTGACATACAGAAAAGCTGAAATTGAATAAAAATTAAATGATGGGGCATAGTGCAAGGTGGGAACAAAAGTACACATTTAATGTCACAAATACACTCAGAACTCTTCTCTTCCAAAGACAGATCAGGAATTCGAAGGCATTAACCCAAATTCCAAAAAATGACCAATGGATTCAGCATCATTTCATACTCATTAACTCCACATTGTAATGAAGTTTATGCCCTAATGACATGTTATAAGTAATAATAGTCACAGGTATTAGTTATATGTTACGTTGGTTAAGTAGTATAATGCTAAAATCTGACGCTACAGTATTAACCAGGCATTTCCAAACAGTTTGTGCAATTCATTAAGATCCAGAAACAGCTATTTTCATCTCAGAGAGAGAGAGGGGATCTTCAGATTGCCCCCACCAAAAACACCAACAAACCTGAGACGAATCAGACAGTGTCACAATATTTACCAGTAAGACACGTATGTCAAACCTTTAATGTGTTTCACCGAGTCTGTCTGTGCGTGTGTGTGTGTGTGTGTGTGTGTGTGAGAGAGAGAGAGCAAAAGACACAGACAGAGTGTGTGTCCTTGTGAAGATGTAACCTGCCAAAGCACAAAAGGTTAAAGGATGGTAAGTATGCATGTCCCCCCCTTCTCCTCCTTGACATACACATACACAGACATGAAAGCAAGCAGCACTGAACATTAGTGTGTGTGTGCATGTGTGCGTGTGTGTGTGTGTGTGTGTGTGTGTGCGTATGACACATCTGGGAGTGTAATCAGTGGGCTTCTTTCAAGAGCTGCCAAAGCAAACAGGCCAATAAGGAATCCACTTTACAGACCATCGATCTCCACTGGCCACAGCCAACACAAACACACACACACACAACACACACTCACAGTCACACACATGGTGGGATGAGCAGGAACAGACAGGCACAGAAGAATGGCTAGATTCATATACAGTACAATATACACCTACAGTTAATCTCATACAAATGTGCACAGAGCAGGAAGACAGACAACTCATGTGAACCCACACACATGCAGGATGTCCTGCAACCTGGCAATGACTCTCTCTCTCTCTCTCTCTCTCTCACACACACACACACACACACACACACACACACAGTATCTCATGCTAAATTAGACAAAATAATAAAGGATGGTGTAATTTCTCCAAAACAGAGCATGAGTGTGCAGAGAGCTGCTACTGGTTTACCTCTCCCGTCATCATATGTAACGGACAGGCCCGAACATCAAGACACGCTCATGCACGCAGGCACGCACGCAGGCACGCATGCAGGCACACACGCAGGCATGTACGCATGTTGCATAATGCAGTATATTCTAATATATTTCTGTAAAATTGGCATATTTTCTGGGAGCATTTATTAAGAACTGAACTGAACTGATTAAAACTCAGCATTTTCCATTTCCATTATCACAGATTTTCACTTGGATTTTATGTCCCCACACATCTAAAAGTTGTCATGTTTCCAGCTGCGAGAGGACACTAACCACCAGAATTTCTGAAAGATTAGGGCCTCTGGCAATGACCACAGCTCAGAAAACTTGTCAGTGCAACAAAGTGAAGAGAAAAGTGGAGGGAAAAGCCAATGTTGGGAATAATGATAAGGCACATAAACCCAGAGTAAGGAAAAAAAAAACTTAGAATTTAGAACTGACAAATATCCTCTGAAAAAAAATGAGCCCAATCCATGATATTCCACTGACCAGTGAAGACCCAGGACAGTTTCTCCAACAATTTAATTCTTGTGCAAACTAATCCTCTGCTTCTCTGGATTTCATATTTTTCTCCAACCAGATGAGGGGAAAACACAGAGAAAACAAATAAACAATGGAAATATTGTTATAGGGAGTCTCTGAATGATTCAGAGAGTCCCGCACTAAGGAGCCATCGGTGTCTAAAACACTTCCAGATGATCCTCAGACAATAGAGGGAGAGAAAACAAGGCTGATACGTCATCCATTTACTTTGGGCCACAGTGGTGAACAACAATAAATCCTGGAGGGGCAGCAGGCGCGCGCACACACACACACGCGCGCACACACACACACACACACACACACACACACACACAGTAAGCATGTTTGTTCATGTGCATGTGTAGTGATCTGGAAAAGGAAACTAGATAGATTGAGCTGATAGGAAACTGCATATACTTGAAAGCCAAGATATAATGCAACCCACCAACAGGTTGTTTTCACAGTGCGTACAGTTCCTCACACACATATACACACGCGCGCACACACACACACACACACACACACGGCTGCCAAGTGCAGGAGACAGCCTCCATTGAGAAAACCAACGAGCTGTGCCTCTCCTGAGACTGAAGCACACACATATACAATTGCGCACACACAAAAACCAGACACACACCCAAGCTATCACTGGCAGCATCAGAGTGAAAGTCAGTGGCTGTGACAGAGCTGTGAAGCCGTGTTGGCAAACACCAGCAGATTCATGATATTTACTTCCATTCATCGACACTAAATAGAGTGAAAACTTACTGTGTTGTGTGTGTGCGTGTTTTATCAAAACTCATTTGTGGTCTGGTCAGGCTTGTACACCTGTGACATGATGGATATAGTAAACTTCAACTAATTAAACACAATAGAACCAATCAATAATCCACTACATTGTGTACATTGTTGTACAGAAAGTGCTTGTTTCTATATGAGATATTTTAAGATTCAGACTGCACAAGCACATGCATGCGTGCAAGGTTACTGTTATAATTAGGGGCTATTAAGCAGAGACTTGGCTTGTTTGAACCAAAAAGGATTAAATCAAACAGTTTAGATAATCTGATTCCAGACTTGTGGAATTTAGGTGTTCTACTCTAGGGACAATTCACAGTTAATATTAAATTGTAATTAACACATCTAAAGTTATTTATGTTAGCTATGTCACCATACTGAGACAGACACTTGAATGATTATGTATGATTATTAGTTTGACATACGTGAACCTACATAGGCCTATTTTCACAAAACGATCAGTACAAGGGAATGTGGTCCAATCAATAGGTGTTGTCCATCCTATTTACACTCACAGGTTCTTTCAGTATAACAACACAGGAACATGTGACATGGCTGATATGAAACGATGAGTAAAGGTAACCAGGATGAGGACAGGGCCTGACTGAAAACAACAAAAATTAAATTAAATTGGGAACTAGATCTACCCTCTGCTCTGCGGCAAACTGCCTCACCTTGACAGCTACCCACAGCTCACCACAGACCACACCCATCAGAAATACCCACAATGGATTATGTACAGATCAAAATCTCAAAATAATCATTTGCACCTGTTGCATTTAAATCATGACGTATGATTATGTATCCTAAATTCAAATATCCACATACAATAATACTACCCTACATCCCCCGGGCCAGAGGCCTCAAAATCATTACCTATCCTATGTATACCTGCCCAGGTTATTTGGCTTTGCTCTGTAATACTCAACACATGATTGAAGTAATCAGGATGGGGACAGAACTAGGTTAATAACAAAACACAAAACTTGAATAGGGCACATTGGCAAAAACAAGGATAAGGCCATTTGAGAAGGACATTTATTCCTTAGGGCCTCTACTCCCTGCTCTGTTGCAGCCAGCCTCACCTTTATGCCCAGAAATACCTAACCACACACCACAACCATCAGACATACCCACAATAAATAATGTACACCCCAAACCCTCAACACAGTAATCTGCAGCTTTTAAATTTAGGTTATAGTATGATGTATAATTTTTTGTTCAGAATATAAAACCTACATAGCCCCATGTCATCAAAAGCATTACATATACTATTTATACCCACCCAGGTTTTATAAGTCAGCTCAACATGGGATCAGTAAAGACCAGATTTACAAAAGCCACAAAAATAGGATAAGGCATATCGAAATAAATCAGCGTCAAGTAACACAGGAATAAAATCAAATGTTAGGGACCTGTAGTCTCTGCACTCAAGCCTTAACATGACTGACACAACCAGCTCACTACTGACCACACCCATTAGACACAAGAAATGGAAGATTTAGGCAGAGTCACAGATACAAAACCCACTCAACTTGCATATTGCAGTTTAAAAAGTGTGTTTGTCTGGGCAACACATGTAAAATGTTGCTGTACTGTAGTATGAATGGAAAAAAAATGCACATGTGCTTCTGTTTTTCTCCCTCCTACTGAACACTGTAGGTGCTGCGGGGTCACCTTGTCTGAAAGAGCCATGTATGCAGACAGATTTCATTTAGTCTGGGTTTCAATGCACTCATTAGTCACTGGTCTGGGTTTCATGTTTTTTTGTGTCCCATGGTGGTCTAAATGTGTTCAGAAGGCTTTTCCACCCTGACGAGAATACAATTTGTGGGCAAAACAGTGAATACTTGGAATTCATTTTTTTTTTTTTTTTTTTTGGCACTGTGATAGTTTAATATGAAGGAATCACATTTAATATACTGAAAATTAGTACAAAATGTTCCCTCGGGAAGGATCTTTGGTTTACAGCATATGTCTAATTTTAAGATGCATTTAGAACCACTTCAATGACTAGTGTAAGGTTAAGACAAAGAAATCATGAGGAGTGATGTCACTTCCTGACAGAAAGCGCCGGACAGAAAGAGAGAATGAGGAGACAAGAGAAGATGAAAAAGGCCAGCAGGGTGAGGTAACCATATGCAGATGGACCCTGTGTGTGTGTGTGCGTGTGTGTGTGCGTGCGTGTGTGTGTGTGTGTGTGTGTATGCAGGCAGCTGCAGGAAGGATCCTGCTGAGAAAGAGCAGGACGTCTTGTCATCCACTGTGGCCCCAACATCAAGACACGCTCATGGGCGCACACACGTACACACACACACGTACACACACACACACACACACACGCACACTCACACACACACACACACACACACACACACACACACACACACACACACACACACACACACACACACACACACACATCAAAGGGTGTGTGGCCGTTCCAGCACTGTGGTGGTGTGGTGAGGCAAACAACAACAGCGTCATACACACATACTAAGACATGCACACGATTCTCTGACTCATTCTCGCAGACACACACGCTAACACACATATACAGTATAATTAGTCACATTCATACATACAAACAGACACACGCATACACATTCTCACACACACATACACACTCACACAGCCCACATAATGGGCCATTTCAGCACCAAGACCACAGCTAATACAGTAAATGACAGGGGAGGACAAGGAAGGACTGGGAGAGAGCCAAGCTAAATGTGACACTGATTTTCTGTAGTGTGTGTGTGTGTGTGTGTGTGTGTGAGTGTGTGTGAGTGTGTGTATGTATGTGTTTACCGGCCTGACACCATGACTCTACAGGCTGGGGCCCAGATGCTGGTGTGGCCGCTACGTTGTTTGGTTCACTGTCCCAACCTACTGTAGCGCATACACACACATACACAAATACACACACATACACAAATACACAACACACACACACACACACACACACACACACAAATACACACACACACACACACACACACACACACACACACAGATCCATGCACGCAGTGATGTCCTTAAACAACATGGCTGTGGTGTTGGAAACTCTGACCAAAGTGTCAGTGGAACCATCAAAGAAGTGTAATGAGAGAGCAGAGTAAAACCAGTCAACAAGGCAGCTCACACCAGTCCAAAACACAGGAATACACTCCGACAACCAGTTCACTGCACTGGGGGGGTCAATGGGCTGAGTGTGTAGCATGATATGTGTGTGTTTAGGTGGGAATGATGGGGTGAGGATGTTAGACAGTTTGTTTTGTGTGTACTTAACTACTGGTCCAGCTGCAGGAATAAAATATTTCCTACTGAGATGTTTTAACAACCAATACTGATGGCAGCCAACTACATTTACATACATAAACTAAAGCTATTAGTTGATAATGTTTTTTTTTCACCATGTAATCTTCAATTGTTTTATGTAGAAAAGCCAAGAAGATTCAAGGTATCCACTTTTTCCAGAGTTGTATTATTCTCTTTCTTATTTTCTTATGAACCAGCTTTTAGATCATATTTCATCAAATGCCAAAAAAACCCCACCATAACACACTACTGTTTATTACCCAACTGCACAATGTGGTGCTGTATATCTATTATGCTATCACATAAAAAGGCGGTTGACACAACACAAAACTCACTTAAGTCAATTATCAAAAGGCAAAATTCCTGCATTCATGTGTTGACACAGTAAAGTGGCTGCTAAAATGATCTTAAATAACTATGCAGGGGATGAAAACTGTCTGGCTCAGATTTCTTTAATGCCCCCCTTGATTGAAAGTCCAATATCAGCCCTGCATACTGGTCTGAGTCTACTGAAGCTTCTTGCTGCACAGAAAGTTTGGTGAGCATCCTTTAAATATTTATTTCAGTTAAGTGGGGGACTGCAATTGAGTGGAACATAAATGAGACTCATGTTTTGGACACTGAAAATTAAATTCAAATACTGTTTCAGAGTATCAGAATATTGTTGCCAATGTGAGTGTATGAGAATGTCTTTGACTGTAAAATTCATTCATATAATATTATGTAATAACAAATGTAGACAACATGCACTGAATATTCATGGATATACATGTGCGCCATCTTGGTGTATGTATGTGTGTGTCTCCAGGCCCAGTACCCATAAATCAAATCTCCTGCCGTGCATGTGCCTCCACCCCTGCTGTGCAAATTTGTCCAATTAGCCACGGCCCCCGGGGAGTGTGAGCGCAAACTCATGCACACACATACACACACGCACACACAGGCCCCCAGAATCCAGTGCGAAATGGGGCTCTGCCACAGTGTGAGGATTAAGCGACAATAAAATGCATTTCACGGCTGCAGTGCTTTATAGGACTGGCCTCCATAGAGCTCTAGCCAAAACACTGCAGCTACCCCGCCCCTTTAATCCCTGCCTTCTCCACCCAAACACACACACACACACACGCACAATAAATCCACACCCTGGGAGAGAGGGAGCTTGAATCAATCAACACCCTCCCCAGTGACACTCTGGACTGATCAAGATGTTTTCCTAAATGAAGTTGTACACTTCCCTCTCTGGCAGCAGATTATCAGTCAGCTGTTGCGAACACACCAAAAGCCGATGACAAACTCCATATTCTCTAAGCCTATGCCTTCATCATAAAACTATGACAAGTAATTCCTTTTTCTTGAAATTAAAACAGCACAGAGCAGGCCACACATAAAGTACATTTAGAGAAACATCTGCTCCAGTCAGTATTACCCACTACTAATATTATAAATATGATAGTGTTGAATGATAATCCAGTAGAATCTGCATTCATAACACTATACCATGCTATACCAACATTTAAAGACAATAACAATCGAGAGCCAGAACACACAAAATATGTAAAACAGTAGGTGACACACTTTCAAATGAAAAGACCACATTACTGTTCTTGCAAAATACACATACCCACGCAAAAACATTTATTAAAGTGACACATTCAATGAAACATCAACTAACAAGAACAGAAAAATGGAATTAAGTCACAAGTCAAGATGATTCCTGGATGCAAATACACAGGTTAAGAAGAGGCAAAATATAAAAGTTGTGCAGGTGGGGGGTAAAAGCAAAGTCACTGTGGGGATGGCTTTTTCTGCTTTATTTGACCCATATAGTAATTAAAATATATACAGAAGAGTTTTCACAATAAAAATCACTAGCTATAATTTTCATAGTGAAATTCCTGATGATGGCTGTGCAGCTTCTAATGAACTAGCTGTTTTGGGTGTTGTCACAATAAAGCAGGTCCTCTGCTAATGAGTGGGCAGCCATAGACTGAAATTGACTTTCCAACACTGTAAATACTAGAACAGGATGAGAACAGCTTGTAAAAGCCTGTTTTATACCGCAGCAATGACATGAGCAATCACGAGTCTGTTTTTCACTACTACAGCTTCAAACCCCAAAACACAAAATTCACTTTAATGGTAATTCTTGGTTCATCGTAGCTAAACTGTAAATGCCTACAGAGGCTGCCACTACAGCTGGCATGCACTTTTCTTGTTAGTCTTCCCTGACAAATCCAATCTTGCCATTGCATCACTTCTTTGACATTTTGTTTAAGAGAATATAAACACGACTACACATGCTTTTGTCACCTCGGTTCTATAAACGCTCAAATGGTCCAACAACAATTCACATGGTCCCACTGGCTGCAACAACATAGAGAACAAACACCACCAACACCATCGCCAACCCTTCAAAAAATCCTTCAAAAAATCCTTCAAAATAAAGAAGACACTGTGGCCTCTGTTAAAAATAGACTGCCCTTGAAGGCCTCATGAAAAATAAAAAAAATCCAGTGAAAGTAATATTGGTAGATTTAGTTCAAAATCTACCAATATTGGTAGATACTAAATGTTAAATTTAGTTTCAGCTGCATTTTTATCGTGGAAATTTGGGGGGAAACACTGAAGTTGTATGTTCCATAGCTGCATTAAAAAAAAAAAAAAATCATAAACAACAGTATTCGGGTGCTTTACAAAAAACTACCACCTGTATCTAAATATATGAAGTGAGCCACATAACATACTGTTGATAAAGGCCTTCTTTCAAAGTCATACTTTGGTTATTAGTGTAGTTACAAAAGTCGATGGGATTTTAAATGAGGTTTTCTCACCTCTGCAACAGAACCTGAAAGGTGTGGTTTTAATTTTGCTCCCTATTTACTGGTTTCAGCAGTTTCACTCCAGATTTACAATCAGAAAAAAGTAATTGAATACCCAGGGAGAGAAATT
The DNA here is from genome assembly GCA_025331565.1 of Holacanthus passer. Lineage (NCBI taxonomy): Eukaryota > Metazoa > Chordata > Actinopteri > Pomacanthidae > Holacanthus > Holacanthus passer. The sequence continues at coordinate 798,319 of JAFREQ010000072.1, read as the reverse complement.
CTTAATGATCTCATATGAAATATTAAACATGGACTACCATGATCACATGCTCTAACTTATGAACACTCCCGAAATCACTCCAATCACTGATTTAGAGTCTACATTTAACATGTTTAACACTACACTTTGAACAGAAACCACTCACAAGCTTGCACCTATATTTTCTGTTTCTTATCACTGAGCTGCTTGCTTGTTGCCCTGCCCCTTCCTTTGAGGTCAGTGTATGATTGCATTTTGTATGTGTGTGTGAATGTGTGTGTATGAGTGTTGATGTGGATGCAGACAGTAGCCCTGTGGTGGTGGCCAGGGTTAAGGCTCTTATATGGAGGATAATCCAGGATAGCCAGGGGGTCTTAACTCACCCCTCCAACACACAGGGTGTCACAGGGTGGGAGAGGGACAGGCAGAGGTGTGAAAGAGAGTCCAAAATCTCTCTTGGTCTATCTGAGAGAGAGAATGCTGCAGGACTTAACCGAGCTATGAGTGTAAAAGTGTGTATAACAAATGGGTGTTTTGTGTGTGACAGGTTATGATGTAAGTTACACACAAATTGTAATCATCTAAGCATGGAAAACAGCACACTTCTCTCTCTTCCTTTTTTTTGTTTTCACTGCTGAAAGACAGGTGATGGAGAGACAGGAAAGCTGATTCACAGAAATTAAACTGAAGGGAGACAGTGGAAAATGAGTTAATGATCTAAGGAACAAGTGGCCATAGGAGGGAAGCAGCAAATGAAAGAAAGATAGAAAGAAAGAAATAAAGGAAAGTGTTATGGAAGAATGAAAATGGGAGAGGAAAAGGTACTTCGACCCAAAGAGGGAATGAATAAAGGGAGCCCAGAATGAAAAAAAGAAGGAACGTTGGAAGGAATGTACTTTCATACAAAGAGCAATGGCAAGCAAAGGAGGGAGGAAGGATTGGTCGACAGAAAGAAAAAGAAAAAGAAGCAAAAAAAGAAGGCCTGTCAATAATCTTATTTTTACTGAAGAAAACAAGAAATAAAAAAGGAAAAAAGAAAAGGAGGAAAGAGAAAGAGAGATGGACTGATGGAAATTTGAAACTCTGCTCTTGTCGCTGCGGATGACAAAATGGTTCTCTGTGTATGTGTTTGCATTTATGTGTGTGATTTGACAGATCTGGCGGGGGTGTTATCAGGCGAGGTAAATCGGCCTAAACCTGGAGCTAATGTCTTGGTGGGGGTGTGGGAGAGATTAATAAGGACCCGCTCCAAAAGGCTTTAGCTGGCCCGCTAAGATTCTTAACCCGCCTAACCTCCCCTGGCGCCGGCGGGAATCCAAAATGTCCCTGAATGTTGACGCAAAAACACTCACATGAGTTTCATTTTCCACTGCACAATCAATTAGACCTTCTGGGTCTGGATTTATGACAGTTACACAGTGGGCTAACAATAAATAAGCTCTTGGATACAGTAGATTGTGTGTTCATACAGTCATCTCAAAAATGTTTGCCTAAGTACCAATAAACTTCAAATGGCAGACGATCACTCTTCCTTTCAGTCTTTGAGGTGTAGCATGTTTTAACATAGATGCACTATGCTGACAGTTCCTTACCAATCCTCTAATGCTGATAAAGATTTGATGCTGGGTTTAAGTATGGACTGTACATATATTTTTTTTGTATTTCGACTTACTGTAAGCACGATTAATTACATCTTAGGAAGAGAGAGAAGACAAGTGACTTCTTGCAGTCATGAGATCAATTATTGTTACCTCATTAATTTAAGCAGCAAAAGCAGAATCAGCATGGGATTTTCTACCCGTGACCACAATCTTTCCTTGACATTAACCCTAGCTTTAGTTGCCTAAATGTAATCAGATATCGTTTGCCACAGAAGTACTACAGTCTGCAGCAAAAAAAATAAAGAATAAAAAAATTGGTGCATTTTCTGATTTCAGCTGAAAACACAAAGCTCAAGCTGCAGTTAATACTGGTGCTGATGATGTTGTCAGCTACTTGTACAGTAATTTTACTTGCTTTTTAGAGAAAGAGAAAGAGAGAGAATTCATTTTTTCAACACCACTAGTTGAAACATGGTGTAATTAGGAAGCATTATGTTTTTGTCCTGTTGACTCATGAATTAATTCACCAATTATGGATGATTTAGATCACGTGTTCAGCATCAATCTACAAAGCACAAAAAAAGCCAAACCCAATTTAGGTAATGCTTTTCACCTATAATTACGTATGGTTTATGATTGGTGTACAGTGCTGCATTGTTCCATTAGTGTCATGGTTTCATCTGCAGGGCCTGCATTCCCCATGGACCATTCAAACTTTCACAACTGCACTTTCATGTTGATGATACAACTGTATTTTTACATAAAGTCTCGGTTGAACCACTGTTACTAACATCTGCTTTCAGTGCAGAAATGAATGGTATTAATAGCATTAAAAGCATTAGCGGGTGATGCATTTCGTGTCAGTTTAACAAGGCTGTGGTGATTATAGTACAGCAGATGTCAAAACTTTAGCAGCATGCTAGCTGCAGATCAGATAAATAATCTAGCTATCAATTCCCAAATTTTGTTTTTATTGTACACCACATAGTCTCTCTCATTTGCACGCTCTGAACAGATGGGTGTTTTGTCTGAAAAAAATATTTGCACAATTCTAGTCATTATTTTAGTGTCTTAAATCCTATTTTGTCTCACCATGTGCCAATTTCACTGTGAGATTCATTAAAGTTTCATCTTATCCCATCTTATGTTAAGTACCTGTCATGGGATAAGCGTAATTTGGTGTAATTTGGCGGGACAGGCCCTGACCTAATCTGTGCTGGGTGGGATTGAGACACAAATCTGGATCATTATTGATTCACAACAACAGCTCGTTGTCTTCGCCCTCTGGTAAGGAGTGATAATCTTTGCATTTGGCTCCCTGCTGCTGTTTTTCGCTCTATGCCTGCAGTCTTGACAAATAAAGGCAGATGCCAAAACTGTTAATCATTGATTTTTTTCAGTATTAATATCTGACCATTTTAATGCAATACAATTCAAGTAATTCAAAAACTGTCACAGTTTTCCCAAGACTTTTGTATTGTTGTTGCTGGACCCTAGAAATAAAATAATCCAACTATGGAATCAACCAAACTAAATCATATATGCCAAATTGAACATACAGCTACTTTTAGTGCCCCTTTGCTTTATCTCTCTAGACCACAGCCACCGTTTTTTCTCCTCCCACCCCCCTTTATTGTGATGCTGATTCATTACATCAGTCCATCCAAGCTTTAAGGATGCCATGCTCTCTCTATATATTGCTTGCTGTGGCTTATGTGTTTTGGTTGCCCCCTAATGAAAGATCAAAGCATTGAGGTCCTGACCCTGAGAGAGGAGGCGCTGGGAGAGGAGCTTTAAATCTCTGCCCTTCTCATAAACTCCTCTGCTCCCACTCCCTCGTCTCTGACATACAAATACATGCACACCCGCACTTACTGTAGTTAGAAGCGAGAAACGATTTTATTATATGAAAAGGAATAAGTGAAATACACTTTGTCTACTGTTTTGACCATTATAGGGTGGTAAAAGTGAACATGTGTTTATATTAATTGTTAGTGTCACTGACTGATACTAATAAATTAAAAAGTAGTGGAAATGCCTCTGTAACAGAATTTAGGACACCCTCCTTTAAAATCTAGAATAATAACAGTAATAACAGTAATGTTTGTAATGTAAGTTCTCACCATAGAGCACTGAGGTTAGTGGTTAGCTTTTCCATGTAACACAATCATTTTCAGAAGCCAGTATCTCTGCTGTTTTACAGTGGCCTCTGCACACTAGGTCAACATTCAACAAAATTTGATATAATTACATTCAGTATTTTAAACTTAGTCAACTGCTGCGATAATTTGCATCAAAGACCTTTTAATTGGAAAATTATGTTTTTGGTTCCATTTGCATGTTTTAACTCTTAACTGGTTAACACGATATCTTAAAGACTTGTTACTGCCAAGGTAATGACATGTGGTGGAATCATGAATCAAGGAACAACTGGGGTGATGCATAAAACTGTGTGTAAATTCACAAGTAAATGTGTGTGTTCTGTACTCCCAAGGGCCATTGTTTTTGTTTTTAGAAAGACCAGTCTATGTAAGGAAAGTGCTGTATGAACAGTATACTTTTTATGCATGTACACTGTTGACACGTCCGGGCTGAGGTATGTATCTGGTGCTTTTTAAAGTGTTTCTTATCATTGTGTACATTTTTGACAGCACAAATAGCAACATTTTTCACAAATATTGAAAACTGGAACCTAACCTCAGGAGCTTGCTGTAGGCTATCTGTATAATACAGTAGGTGCTGATTAAGAGACAACCAAATTAGATATATATAATAGCAAGTAATCAAATTCACAAGAAACTGGTATTAATTCCCCTTTCTTTACCATGACAGCTGATGAACATTTTCATTCAGGAGTGTCTGTGTTTGTGGTGGTGTGGCAAAGCCTTCACATATTCCAGTATCCTCCCCTACAGAATGGGGATCGATGAGAATGACGGCACTTAGAGAGCAGACACAGACAGTGTATTGTGAAGGGACTGTCAAGCCACTGACAACACCGTGGGTAAACACACATACGACTACTCACAGCTGCATCATCGCACACCTACACGTGCATATGAAGACGCACACTCACACACAGAGATGTACCCACTCACACACACCTTTGACATGCAGACGCATCAACTGGGTGCAGGCCCTTGGCTCGGGGAAGTGTAATATTTCAGTAATGTGATGGAGTTTGATTCAGGGTGTCCAGTGTCCTATAGAGCTGCTGTTTTATTAGCACAAAGAGCACTCAGGGGCTCTCTAGTTCACACACACACACACACACACACACACACACACACACACCACACACACACACACACACACCCTTGTCTGTACAGGCCAATAACCACAGCAGGCTCTATAGACTACACATGGATAGACAGTGTGTTCGACTGTAAAATACAGCCTGCAGCTTTCAATTGAAGATCACCATCAAGCATTGACACAACAAGCTATTTATCAAAGCCACATCCTGCTAGGATCCATTCCCTGACTTCTTTCTGATGCCTCATCAAACTTCCTTCCACACTTTAACCAAAACACTTCTTCATGGTGGCAAGGGCACTGATACTGGCAGGCATCGAGCTCAGAAATGGGTGGATGAATACACAGCATACAGGCGCAGTGTAACTAGAACTAGAACTAACTAGTTTTCCACAAGTGATGGTGAGGTTAGTTTGTAAGCAACATTTGAATGTATTATCTGGTTAGAAATTTGGGTGGTTTTGATCTGAAATGTGTTATATTATAAGAGGATATATAGACTGAACACTGAGCAACATATACTGGGACCATATTCAGCTGAATTAGGTGACAATACATAATTCAAAAAATCAAAACATAATTCAAAAAAATCAAAACATAATTCAAAAAATCAAAACATAATTCAAAAAATCAAAACATAATTCAAAAAATCAAAAGGAGTAGATTTGATGCAAAATTATTCTATATACAAAAACTATGTGGTAGTAGTATCAGAATAAAAAATAAAAGTACTTATTAGGAAGAAGCATCCTTTTCACAGTATTTTGTATTTTGTATTATCATTACTGATGCAGTAACGCAAGCAGCATGTTTTCTCATGTAAATACCTGCAATGTAAGTTACTGTAGCTGTGAAATAAATGTAGTGGAGCAAAAATATTTTCCTCTGAAATGTGGTGCAACAGAAGTATAACATACCTCAAAACTATAAATAAAGTTCAGTTAAGTAGCTGAAAAATTTCACTTGGTCACTTCTCAACATTAGAAATTGGAAAGGCAATTATCAAGTTCAAGTACAAAGAGAACAGCAGGCACAGAAAAGTAACTATAGGTTAGACCAAAGACCTTTAACCTTTACAAATCACAGACCCTAATGGAATATGGCCAATAATTAAGATCCCCTGCATATTTTCATGGTATGAACTAATCTTTCAACGTATCTATTGTATACAGTTAGCATATGTGTGCATCACCAAATCTCACAGACTCAAACTTAATCATTCATGCAAACAACTTACAGTTTACAATCTTGGTGGATATTCTTGTCAGGATTCATTTTACATTGAAGGCTCAAAGATTCAAAGGATGTTGTGATGTGATGCCAACAAATTATAGCCACTTGAAGATTTTTTGAACATTTTTTTTTATCAGGAGCTAAAAGGTTTCAGTTATTGAGTAAATTAGCCTCTTCATAACCTAATTTAGTTATTTACCTCCACATTTCATGGACTTATTGAACAACATGAACTGGTTCGAGAGTTCATGTTGCTTTAAACACAATAAAAAGACTCAACCTTGATATTAGACCAAAGTATCAGTTTTCTGGGACACAGGGCCAATATTGGTGTTTCATAAAAAACCTTAATGTCAGCCATTAGATGTTCCCCAATGCTGATGTGAAAAAGGTGACAAACTTTGGCTCCTCAGTTTTTAAAACAAAATCTGCCTTAATATTTAATTTGTCTGGGTATTAATGGAATTTTACTGCCCTGAGAAAGTGCACATAGTCCACCTTAACAAGAATGAACTCCTGGGAGCACCATACTATACTCATTATTCCAAATATTCTTGGGCTAATTGCTTCTGATTGTCAAACTGCATTGATTATGTGGAGACTGGCCATATGGGCTAAAAGCTCTGACATTGGATCTACTTTTGCTTCTGAAGAAGGCTAGTTAAGTCACTACCATTCCCCTGGCTACACCCAGAAGAAAAAAGTCAATGTGAAATTTGAACAACTCTATTGGAGTATATGTTTTGTTCCTCTTTTTTCCAATATTGATATGAGCTTACTAGGCTCTTTCATAGCAAACACTATCAGGGGAGCATCGCTAGCTGTGGTATCGACAGAGAAAGGGGGGTCCGGATAATGCATAGACCGTGACTGCAGAGTGGATCATATTAACACATCTTATTGATGTGGCTTTTAACAGATATCATATTCATACACAGCATGATGTGTGGAAATGGTCCACATGAACTGGTGATGTAGCTCACAGTTTCATCTTGTGATCACATAATAGACTAATGACATTATGAAATCATCGTATTATGTGAATCATCCTCATAAGACTTGCATTTGCTTTTCACTGACACCCACATAGAAAGGGCCAATTGGCTTTTCCTGGGAAGCAAAACAAATTGGAGGGATTCATCTCACACAGCTCACTTTTCCTCCACTTTCACAACATGGGAGCACACATAACAGCAATGTCCACACATTTGGGCTAAATACTGCATTTTTAAGGAAAATGGCACTCAGTTTGGACATGCTCTGTATAAAGTGTTTCAAGTGCCACAGCTTTTCATCCTGTGATTATGTATGACATGAAATGAATGCATTATATGAGTTATCATAAGACTTGCATTTGCTTACAGACACCCATAGTAGAAAACTATGAACAGCCATGGTGTGCAGATACAGTTAAGAGGTTGGAGTCTTGTCGGGAAGAAAAAGCCTCCAAAACAACATTTAGATTACACTCAAGGTCTCCCCTGAGAGCCCAGCTGATGAAATTAGTTTAGGTGGGTTATCAGCTTCTGGTGGTAATCTGCTAGATCCTTGATTTTGGGTTTCTCATCTCCATCTTTTGTGCTGTTGTGTGTTTATGTTAGTCTCCATTTGTGCTGTTAAGATCTCATTATTGTAGTGTTTTTGACTGCATGTCAAACCAGTATTCTGTGGGAAAAAAATAAAAGTGTGTGCCGGTTTGAATCTTATTTATTTGTTGATCAATGGTGGTTATAACTGCTCACCACTGTTGATTTCAAACAAACCAAAAAAGTAAAATAAAAAACCATGGCAAAGAGATATCCTACATAACAAAAGTTAACATAAAAATTGGAACAAATTACAGAGTATGAGAAAATAATGCATTAATGCACAAAACCTAATTATGCTAAAAAGCCGTGTCTATAGCTCAACGTCTTTACAGCATCTTGTGCCAACATGAATCTTAAATCCTGAACGTTTAAGTTGTGGCTGATTTGGCAACCTGGGGATACAACCATGGCTGAAATGCTGTAATTGAAATGTCACTTTATCTCACTTTAGATTTCCACTTCATACTACTTGTATATAACTTTTTTGTACATACTTTTTTATATTTATATATGTTTTACTTTTATCTATTCATATTCTTGTCCTTCTTCTCTTGTGCTGCTGCAATGCCCGGATTTCCCCTCTAGGGGATCAATAAAGAATAATCTTATCTCAAATAATTAACTAGGGAGGCCTGGAGGAATAATGACCTGACCTTGACTCCCTTTCTTCCCACTTTCTGTGCATTTGTGTACACAAGTATCCACAGTAGAATACAAATGTCATATGTTTAATTTTATTTTGAGTTGAGCCTCAGCCATAAACTACTACTACTCTTCAGAAACACTTCCTGACTCCATGAATTGGGTTCAATTCAATTAAATGCAAATTAACTGAACATATCCACAATTTAAACACTATATAAATGAAGTGGCATGAAGTCATGTTGTTTTTATAAATGACTCCGACAAGGTCAAACCAAACTTGTACTTGTTGCTTTTCACAAAATGTGGGCAAGCACCAGCTTTTGCAGAGGGAAAACCAGACTCTGTTTGGTACAATATAAACTACTATACTAACGACTATGCTAACTAACTGCGAAAAACAATCTGCAATGAATAGTGCCACAGATGGAATTACATATGATGAAAGTTTTAAGGATTATAAATCCAAACACATAGCAGTATTAGCCTGTATGGATCACACACGCCTGGACATTTATAATGTGAGTGTTTGGGGATAACCTCAGTACCATCCAGTAATAATCTCCTGGATGTTGAGAAACCCTCGCGATGACATGAGCCATGAACTGGCAGCGATACACCCTGACAGCAGACACAGCGCCCTCCATAACCCTTACCAAAACACTCCCGTCCCATGCTCCTGATGGATTAGCCCATGTCTATAGGGTCACACAGGGATGGGCTCAAAGGCGAGGAGGGGGGTGTGAGGACAGAGGAGTGTCTGCCCCATCTCACCTCTGCTGGCCTTTAGGGTGGACTGTGATAGGATTGGGCCTATCTGAGCCCGGGGAAAGATAATGAATGAGGGTGTAGTATTTGTGTGTGTGTAAGAGTGTGTGCTGATAGTGCCAGGGGAACATGTGTTATGAATCTATCAGACTGGGCGCCCAGGCCGTCATCGGGTGGACGCGGGTCCGGTTCCAAGTGCTCTGGACTGCTAAGATGACTGCCATGCTTGGCAGCTACCTGACCTCCTCCCCACACACACCTCCCTCCATGCTGACATACACGAGCACGGACACAGACACAGACACACACATCAACAAGCTTCCCCAGTGCTCGACACTTTAGACTGATTGGGCTAGCAACTGCAACAGCTGGCTGAGGATTAGGGCATGGCCAGATTCAGCTTGTATGTATTTCTGTGTGTGTTAGTGTGTGTGTGTTGTTGCAAAGGGACTGGACGGTCCCTCTGGCACCTGTCGCCTAAACCCAATCCCTGCCCTCCTAAGCTGCGTGGATGAGCAGAGCCCCGTCCTCCTCTGGGACCCTGTACTCCTGCCCCAGAGCAGTGCTGGGCTGAGCTGATGAGTTCAGCAGGGTAGCTGGGGCATGCTGGGGGCAACTGGGGGGCAACTAGGGGTGGGAATGAGGTCAGGGGGTGGTTCTAAACAGATGTGGAGTTTTGCCTCCTCTCCAAAAACACAACACACAGAAAAAAAAAAACGCTGAAACAAACTAACAAGAGACAAATTAGAATGAAAACAAACATGGAAATGATACGCAAGCGACACCTCGTTACCGCCACAGCCAGCACCCTCCGGGGGGAACTGGGTGAGGGCAAAACAGCTTGCGTGGATCAGTGTGCTATTAATGGGACTTATAACACATGAGGGTGAAAAGGGTCTGACAATTTTACGCCCTCATCTGCAAACCAGCATGAACACATACACTGAAATATTGGCAAGGAAACACACACACACACACACACACACACACACACACACACACACACACACACACCACACACACCACAGGCTCATTCTGGTGTGTCAGGGCAGTACTCAGCTCTCAGCACCCTGCCTTCCACCCGTTTGATGACTCCATTTTCTGCAGCAGACACACACATGCATTCCACACGTCTTCGTCTGCCTTCTATAGCCTGAGCTACTGCACGCTCACGCTGGAACCTTGCCGCTACACTGTGACCATCGCTGTCCCAAGGTGTGCCAGTTTACTAAGGCAATACTCAACAGGTGGAAAAATTTAGTTAAGACCATCATATTATAATATTCTATGATTTAAAAAGTTTAAAAAGTATGATTTAAATTTTTTTCATTATTACAGATCTAAAGGATGTAAAAAAAAATGCGCCTGGTATGGACAGGCCCATTTTCATGATTAGTAAGATCAAATTTAAAGGTGCAGCACTGCTTTCTATGTTCTATCTCACCTTAATTGATGATGCCAATGCAATTGTTTTGCCTTAAACAAGTGATGAAAAACACCTGCTGTGACAACACTGATCAAGGCGTGGCCAAAGCAAGACAGGACCTTCCTGCCCTATATGAGTTGGTTTCAATTTGTCCTATAACTACATCTCTTTTATCTCAGCTTAACCAACAGTTGTATGGAAACCACAAGTGCATAATATAGAGCTCCTTTGAACTGTGCTTGAAGTGATGTTCATATGTTTGCCTTACATTGGAGCAGCAGAAAACTGCTCATTATGTGATCGTGGCTATAAGATTTAAGAAGTTTTTTAGTATTATAGCTGGCCTAACTACTCCACATACTGTCAGCGGTATGTGGAGCAGTATATAAAACCGGCCATGACATGTTTATTACAGGCTTGTATGTGCCCGTGGCTGATGCAAGTTGTCCTGACAGAGATGTGTAGAGCAACTCTGTATCACATGTGACTTCATTAAGTGAACGACAACAGCCATAAAGTTTCAGTTCTGTCAGTTATTATGACACTGTTACAACTGTGCTATGTCAGCATTATGTACACTTCTTCTAATTAAATATTGCCCTGTTTGATATTTTAAAGTTTAAAATTATGCACTTAATGAGATAATGCATGTCTGGCACACAGAAGCGGCGGTGAATCGTTGGTTCCTACAGCCTACAGACAAATGAGAGAGACACAATGAAAGAAGTGTATTTGCAGTAACAGCACTGAAAATTGTACTTTTTGACACATTTTACATTTAACATTTGCATGTAAATTGATATTTATTTTACTTACTTTTACTCGCACTATAACACATTTTTATGGTAAGCACTCAAGCAATAATCCTGAAGTGCAGAAGTGATGTGTTTTACATTTGTGGTTTGTCTGGAATATAGAGAAAGTGACTCTTCATAATGATTTTCAGAGGCAACTTTTTATCTTACATATACTTTACATGTAGGTTTGAAATACTGAAGCGTTCAAGGGGTGAGAAAGCATTCTAATGCATCACTTCCTGTGCACCAAGAGATTTTGCCTTGGATGGACCAGTAAAACCCTATTAACAGACTTTACTAATTTGGAAGACAAACCTTGTGCACTGATAGATGTCAATCAAACTGAGACTTTGGACAAACATCACATACCTTTTATTGTATATTGCACTGTGGGACAATAGACTCCATCAACAGCATACTCAAAAACCATCGAATTATTTTGTCCACATACTGACTTTTTTGAGTACTTGTTTTTGTGACTTGTCCAATGTGTGGAATTGGGCTACTGTGTGTACAGAACAGTAAACGTAAAAGCTTTCACAAGCTGCCAATACATTGACTCACTACTGTGTGACAGTTGCAGACATTAACTTGTATGCAAAATTTTGGGATTATCACGGATTACACAACAACATTACACGAAATCTCTTTTCAGTGAGATGCAATTTGTGCTTTTGTGTTCTACATGTGCACCACTGTGAGGTTTAGTCATGTTTGGCCCTCTTGTGAAGTGTGCTGTTTTGCTATTGGCTGGTTTAATCCACTGTGTATGAATAGGTGTGTGAGTTTGTGTGTGTGAAGTCAGATCTGGGCAGCTCAGTGTGATGAAAAGCAGATCCAGACTCTGCTTCTTCTCACCCAGCGCTCACAACATCTTCAAACCAGAAACACACACACACACACACACACACACACACACACACTAGCAGGTAAGCAGGAAAACACAATGTAACACACACACACACTGACTCACAGTAGTGCAACATGGACTGACACGCGCACTACTGTGTTCAATCACACATAGGGACAGGCAATAGTCCTACTTGCACACTCATGCAGACGCGCACACACACACACACACACACACACACACACACACACACACACACACACACACACACACACACACACACACACACACACACACACACACACACACTGTGTCTCCAAACCACTGTGTCTCCAAACCAGTCAAGCTCTTTGAGCAGGGTTAGGTTGCGTTATACCTCAGAGGTGGAAACTCACTTTTAACACAACGTCTGGCTGTGCCGTCCAGAGGAATAGTCATTAAGTGAAAAAGGATAACTTAGGAAAGACAAAACATTCCCACGTCTGACACACAAACACCCACACTCACGCATAGGAATTTCATAAGATCGGCAGGAGTGCTAGGTGAAGCTGTAAAAGAAAAACACAGGCTTTTTCAAAGGAGGGTCGCTCTGAACACACTGGTACAATAATATCAGAGCACAGCTATAAATGTCACAAGTTCAATTTCCACTCTGAGAAAAGAACATGGGGGCAGGCGGTAATATTAGCTGTAGTGAATCGCAGAGTGGGGAGGGGAATCTCTGTAAAATGTTAAAGCAAGGTCATGAATCAACGCTTTGGCCTTGGTCAAAATCTTTCTGTGACAGTCTCTTAAAGCCAGACTCCACAGGTGAAATTGTGATTTTAAAAAAGAGAATACTGAATGAACCACCACGTTGAATTTGGCTCTTCCAAATAAAAGAGACGCTAATTTATAAATTTATTTCTTTGATATTTTGGGGAATTTTACATGGAAATTAGATTGACATAGTAAAAAAAATCCTCACGTTTTCACCATATAGTAGGTATTACCTTACAAACAATTCGAATTTAAATTTAAATTCAAAAAGTTTTATTTTTTTAAAATCTTGATAAAGAAGTGCTAAAAGTGTTCATTTGCATTTTATATAAAACATTAACGAATCTTTTAATGTAAACCAACAAACACATTCTGTTAAACGCTTGTACATGTGTAACTAATAAAAAAAAATGTTTTTTTGAGAGGATGAAAGGATTTTTTCACCCTCCGATTTGCAGCACCTCACATTGAACATCAACAGAGATAATGGTTTTATTCAGCTTCAGCAGCAACAGCAGCCAGAGAGAATGTGATGAATTTGCCTTATCAGGACTTCAAAGTCCAACATTTTCCAGCATTTGAGGAACAGTGTGAGAGAAAAGCAGCCGGGCTTTCTGGCAAAGTGTTGCTGTGATGCCTCGACTTGATATGAACACACACGTCTGACTCATTCTGCCGGCCCTGAGAGTTCACCACTTGAAGGAAATGATTTACTTGTCCAAATCCTCCCTCTTGTTTGATCCCATGGGGAGCCGGAGCAGAAGCGGGGGCGATGCTAGGTTACCAAAGTGTGTTTTTGCCATCCTTCCCCTCCTTTTTCTTCCCTTTTTCGCTCCTCTGCTTAGGTCGGCCATTTTGTAATTTACGGCTGTCATAAGGCCCGCCGTCTGCTACGAACAGTATGGGATTATATGAAACGCTGTCCGACGGCATATTTCATAAGGAAGATCAAACACGCAGCTAAGTGATTTCTTTTTCTGAGGGCAATAACTTTTAGTGGAGCTCCTTTTCACGGCCTTGGAGGGGATGACTTTGCAAGACCTCAAACTGAAGTATTCACTGCACTTCTGAATAGCATTTAGAAGAAAAAAATGACCAGTAGCTTCACAAACTAGAGTCAAAGTCTTTTCACGCGAAGTGCACAAGACCAGACAATACCAGACTTAGTAGTGCTCAGGCAGGCATTTCCACCTCATCACATGTAACTACAATCTGTGGATCTGTAGTTTGCTAAATCCACACAGAGGAGAGGTTGGCAAGAGTCCAGTTGGAAAAACAGAGACAGAAGAGGAGGATTATTCACAGAGGTGATCTCTCTTTACACACAGAAAGAAAAAGGACCAAGAGTCTACAGACTAAGAGTCTACACGCAAGCAGCTCTGTGAGGTTGTAATGTTCTTAAAGACGGAAAAATAAAAAAGGAAAACCAAATTTTATGATGGATAACACATCAGACTCAATGTTTAGATTTAATCCTTAACAGTGGTAGTGAAGTAAGAAGTGTTGGCATGTTATCATTTGCTATAGAAGCAAAGTACAAAGTACAGCTGGGGCTGATGGGAATGCAATTCCTTTTGAAAGTATTGGTTACAAACTGTCATTGGTACTGGACACATTTAAAATTTTGAACAGACATTAGATGGAGCTAGGTGGAAAATAACCTAAAAGGCAGACTGAAATGATGACAAGTCATCCTGGGGGGAACATGTCTGTGCCAAATGACAATTCATCCAATAGTCGTAGAGACATTTCACTCAGTACCAAAAAATGTCCACTTGCTGGTGGCGCTACAGGAAAAATCGATGAAGCACCAAAGACATAAGGATTAATTCTCTGGGCACAATGAATATTTGTACCAACTTACAAAGAGGGCCATCGAGTAAACAGAAATATCCATTTCAAGTTGGTGCTAGAGCAGTGGTTCCCAATACTGTTTTCTTTTGACCATTTAAAGCAAAGCAATGTCTGTTTGTCACCTCTTGTCACGGTTGCATATGGAGTTGTGAATAGTGCAACCAAAGAGTGATGCTCTCTTCTCAGATTTAGAAGTCTGAGGGGCAAACTACAGCCAGTCTTTTACAATTAAAGGCCAGAAGAAGGCAGAAATACAGAATGATTTGTAAAGTATAAATATGTTTATTTTTATTTTTCCTATCGTACCCAAACCCCAGGCTGGGAACAACTGTGCTACATGAGGATGACCAAAGTCACTAGAGTCAATCTTTGGAGAACCACAAAAATCTGTGCAAAATTTCTCATAATCCACATTATAGCCGTGATATTTCAATCTGTACCATTGTGCTGGACCAAATGAGCTACATTACCATTTCTGAAGACATGCTAGTGTGGCTAAAAATGTTACTGCAGCTTGGCAGGTTTGTAGCAGTAGTGTTTGTCTGGAGAAAGTTGTTGATTCTAGTTAGTCTGGCTAGTAACGAACACACACACACACACACACACACACACACACACACACACACACACACACACACACACACACACACACACACATAACATGCTCTATAGGGGACCCCTAATATGTGCACTCATGAAAAACAAATACAAATGCAGGCCAACACACACAGGCTTTAAGCAGCCATTGTGCACTTAATGACATACACAAAAACAGCAAAACGAGGGTGATGAGAAACTCCAGTAGCAGTTCGGCCGCACTGGTGTCAGCACTGAGCAAACAGAGGCCAGTTGTTGACGCACCAGATATATGAGTGTTATTCTTCCTCTGTGTATGTGTGTGTGTGTATTCCTGCTGGGACTCCCTTTGGCTAAACCAAGCCTCCTACACCTTCACTTCCTCAGAAATTCATGGCTCTCTCTCTCTCTCTCTCCGTGGAAGGATTGATGAGCAGTCTGACTTCCCTCCATCCTCCCTGACTTTCTCACGGAACAGAGGGAGAAGAGGAAGAATGAAGAAAGTGGAGTCTGTTGGCCATCATTCATTCGTCTTCACCTTGGGAGTGTGAAAAAAACCCTGAAATACTGGCAGTGACAAATAGAGCAATAAAGCTGTATGGGCCAGCAGAACACGCAACCCTGCTGCTGTTGTAGGAAGTTATGCAGAAGGGACATCACCTACACTGTGATTTACATACCTGGTGACTTATTACCGTGACATCAGTTTGACCAACGCTGCCACTAGCAACAATTAATAATCTCTTCATTCAGATCATGATTATTTAATATGGTTGTTAAGTGGGTACTGCGCTGTTAAACACAAACATGATGTGCAGCAGGGCTGTCGCCACCACGCTGAGACCATGTGTAGTGTATTTTTTCAGGGATATTTTTCCCCTTGGGGACTATTTAGAGCTCCATGTTGGGGAGTAAATTAAATTATTATTAAATTTGAATTTTCTTATTTAAAAATGCAAGAATTTTCTTAAAATGTTTTGTACATTTTGTGACAAATGCCTTTAAACAGATTTCATATCATCATGGGACACTAAAACTCTGAAACAGACTATTAATAATAATGTGGACACGTTACGAAATGTAATATGAATGAAATATGGTTACTGAGAAATGTTGTTTTGAGGCTGTACAGTAATGTAAAATTTGATGGCCAACAAACTCAAGCTTTACTATTTTGTGATCATTTATAGGCTAAAATGTTGACATAATACATTACGCCTGCATTTCAGGAAGAACTGTGCAAAGTAGTGTAACCAGTGCCAAAGTGGGCCAATACCACTGGGTTAGCTGGTGAGCTTGGTAGTTTCAAATGAGCCTAATATATCACCTTTAGGTATTATTAGGTACTTCAGGTATAATATCAGTACCGGCTTCATTTCTGTGTCCAGTACAGAGCTAGGTCTGGGGCATATTTAGCCTAGTTTAGCACAAACAGTGGAGACAGGTGGGAAGAACTAGCCTGGCTTTCCAACAGTTCCAAAGCTGTCTTATTTACACAAACATTCTTGTGCAATTCATGTGGAATTAAAATGTGATACATTAAATTGGAGGTGAGGAACATCTGTTGAGTGGAGTTACTACACACAGCATCTCAAAACCCTCCTTTAACAGAGTGGTGGTGCAAGGTTCACACACTCTAACATGAACAGAATCCTGTTCACTAACTACCTGGTAACGCCGGGTGCAGCTGGAAATGCTCTGCAGAGGTGCTGCAGGGATAAATAGTGGCTGCTCCTAAAAGGTCTGTCTCCTTTTTAAAGTACTCTTTACAGTTTTCCTTAATGTGATGACTTTCCTTCTGAAACAGGATGTTGGGGCAGGTCTAAAATGTGAGCCAATGAGTTATGGTGAGAAAAGCTGCAAGTTTTATTTGACAGTAGTGGTGGGGGGACAGGGCTGATTGCAAACGTGCGTTAATTTTATTGGCTGAAGCTTTTATTTACACTCATGCAGCAAAAGGTCACCACTTAACAATACAATCAAATGGCAACTTCTTGACCTCTCCATTTCATGGGGATTTCATGGAGAGCTCACTGTCAAAGACTGTCATTTGGAACTGTTATGAATGTTGTATGTATGTATGTATGTATAAAATACTCATACTCATACTCATAATCAACTTAATTATTATGTTGTGTGTTATGTGTTGTGATCTATTGGTAAGAGAATACAAAGCTGGCATACTGAAGACAGAAAGAAACAAAAACTGACCTGTTGCAGGATGCATTGGATTACACCACATGGACAATGTGGAAGACAAAGAGAGGACAGAGTGGTTAGAAGGCAGTTGGCCAAGCAAAACTTCACGGTGTAGGACACACCTACACACACATTCAAACTAACACAGGAGTGTATTACACAAATCATAGGCTAATTAGTCCTCCACTCCAGGTGGTGACAGTTTCACTCTGTGGGGAGCCAGGCCAGCTACTGTGTGTGTGTGTGTCAAGTGTCAAAGACCTCCTTAGCACCTCATCACCTTTGACCTCATGGGGGCTTTCATGCTGTGAATAACATTAACATTGCATTGTATGAACACACATAGACACAAAAGGAGAAACCAACAACAGCAGCAACAACAGCAACACAAAGGTTGTGCCTGGCTTCATCTTATGCAGCGCTTTTGAAAGTGAACAAATTTTATAGGAAACTCAAGAGCTCATCCTCTCACATTAAGCAGTCTCAAGAAAGAAGCTGCAGGGTCTTGCAATATGTGAGCAACCGATAGTTTACAACAGCGATGTTGATAATGCATGTTAATGAGTTAAGCAGCAAAAAGTTGGTACAATGGTTGAACAGTGCAATTTTTATCATTCAGAAATCACTATTAGTACTATTATTATATATTTTCTGAATAATATTATATTTGAATGTGTATATAATTATGAAATGTGATTGCAGTCTTGGAACTTAAGGGTGTAGGTAGGTTTTCTGGCAGATTTTCTGTTATTGGCTGGGTTCAGGTCATGTCAGGCAGATTGTAGACCAATGCTATGAGTATAACTACCCTTGGTAATTGGTGAGGTCAACATTATTACTTTTGTTTCAGATGATGTAAATATCAGATGTCACATACACTGTTACCACATTTCATGCTGTGTTCATATTCATTTGAGCTGTATGCTTGTTACTAAAAGTAAATAAGCTGGTAAGTCAATAGACACCCAGATCCCAGTAAAAAGACTGGTTTGTCTTATCTCAGTCACTGAAAGCCACCCTAGCATCACCCTAGTGGTGGGAAAACCCATTAGTCTCATTGGCTCCATCAAATCACAAAAGTTTGATTTGATACTCATAATCATCTTCATTATTAATTCCTATGAAGTTCTTCAGATTAGACTATGTGACTAAAACTCACTTGCACTAGTTAAGCCTCATTCCTTTGCTTTAAAGGTTTGTTTCAGAGGTGTCAATTATACTGGCTTGCAAAGGCATGGGTTGAAGATTTTAGGAAAAAAGACTTAGAGGTCCCAAATGTGCCAGTGTGCAAAGAAGGAAACATGTCTTCCACTGGAAGAACGTTTCCCTCCAGAGCAGCCGGACCACCTAGCACTGGGAGCCTGGTGACAAGAGCTTTGATTATTATGCCTGCACTCCCTGCCAGGGCTAAATTTAAGTGTTCCCATAAAGTCCAGAAGAAATAAGACTTGGGAATGGCCTGGCCTGTGCCTGTGTGAGAGAGGGGAGAACTCTGACTGAGTGTGTGTGTGTGTTTAGGGTCTCTTCTGGTCAGCGTTGTCGCACAGTCCGGGGGATAATAATAGGATGTGCTACAACTAACTGAGACTAAAGCCGGACTTCCCACGTCTCCCACTCGCTGGTGGCACTTGCGTTATTCTCTAAACACCCGCTGGTCCCAACCCCCCTTATGCAATGCAGCCCTCATCTCTTGCTTCATCTCTCTCATTCAGCCTCCCTTGAGCATAAAGAAACTGTAAGAAAGAGCAAGACACTTCGGGCAACCCCACATCTCCCAAGGAAATGTGGATTCCTTGTTTATCTTTGATTAAAAATAACTTTGGGAAGAGGCCGATCAATACTTTCCCTGCGACAAGAGTAACGAGGGAAAAAAAAGAGGTTGTGGAGGACAAGGAGAAGCAAGCGGAAAGGAAGGAAAAAGCGTGAGAAATTTGACGACATTTAGCAATGTGTGTCTGTGCGTGTGATGGGTCGCTCGGAGTCGTTCCCATGGCCTCAAACAGTAGCCTTGATGCTGCTACTAACTGCTCTGATGTTTTAACAGTGACAAAATGGCTGACATACACACATAATAGGATAGTAAAGGCCCTGGAGGAGCCACTGGGAGCCACATATGCTATATAAAGGCCTTCAGAGGACGGGAGCACAGCGAGGTCATTCCTGCCTGTGCTTTCCTTGGCTCCCACCTCTCCTTTCAAAGGATCTGCTTATGGTTTCTGTCAGAGATGCACATCCATTTTTCACCCCATTAACAACTATCATTACCAGCCCAACTGGAGGCTATAATTGGGCCAGCCATGGAAAAGAGTTGTCAAAACACAATTAAATTCCAAACTATGGTGAGAGAGAACAGAGAGAAAGTGCTGGATGGCCACAACATCATATTGCTGGCTTTGCTTGCCCAAAAATAGGAAAGAAAAACATGAAAACCATTATTTTACATTGGAAGGTTTTGGAGGGGGATTATATAGACGGGTGATCTGAGCTGCCCAAACGATAAGGCTACTGAAAACATAACAAATAATCACTCTCGGTGTCAGAGATGAAGAATGGACACATTAAAAGCCCTATCCAAGGATCAAAAGCCAAGATCTTGTGAGAGCCTTGATTTAGGAAAACGTTAAAAACAGTCATGACCACAAAGTGGCTTCAAAGACAAATTATTACAGCAGAATAAAGATATCCATGATGAATAAACTGCCTGTTCTGTGTGTCAGGACCATCAGCTGCTTGTAAAAAGGTCCATCAAGGCTTTCATATAGGGTCTTAGACTGGGAAAAGAGCTTGAACCAGCACTGATTTAACTAAGTTGTTGTTGAAATTTTGGTAATATATCTCAAGCATTCTGACAGTCTATGTAACACTTGAACACTTGTATGTTCCTGTAGAAAAAAAACAACTATTATAGGGAAAACACATTAACACATTTAATTGATTGAACTCTGACACAGCTGTTAGATAACACATGTCAATGATACTGGTAATGTATCAATTTTCCACTACAGTATGACTGTCATCAACGAATGTATTTCAAAATCAAAGTGAAGTGCCATTATATGGATATGGACCAAAATCACAATGTTGTTGCAATCAACACAAACTTGTGTTGCAAATTTTAGTGACATTTTTAGATTTTAGAAGGCTGTTTCTTGGAAGAACTTGGTCAACTTGACACAAAGCTTTGCAACCTGATACAGCTAGTCTGCCATTATGAAGAATATTGGGAGACATTGTTTCCCGGAAATATCTAAATGTGTTATGTTACGTTATAATTAGCGCATGCATGTAGTCTGTCTATAGTTCATATAGGCCCAAATCACAGAGTTGCTTAATTTTTTGTTTGCTTACCCTCAAACAGTCATAATTAAATGACATTCATTTGTTTTGCTCAATATATTTTGTGATGTGATGCGTTGTCTTTTATTTTTCAGGTGTACCTACCCAACCCCTTAACCTCCCTCAGTGATTGTTTCCCAGAGTCGCTGTCAGCAACGACAACAACTGTTCCTTTCAATCACAGCTGGAAGTAAGGGCACAAAAGTATATAATGTAGCCTGTTAAACAAAGTCATGAACATTGGTGATCTGTGTCTGTGATTGTCTGTGATCTTGTGGCTGCATTCAGCCTGTTCTGCGTGTTACTGTCAGTGTAAGAATTGGTACATCTCAGTTCATGACTACTGAAAATTGCTCCAGAAAGAAGTTACTGATTTTGAGAAACTTGACAACTACCACTGTTGATATTCTATCAAACTCAAATTGAGCTGTGGGGCAAATATGTGAACATAATATCAAGTAGGACTTGCAAAGAATGCCCACTGTATTCTATATTGAAGGCCTAGGACAGTCTCTACCAAACTATCCAGTGTTGACGCTGTGTGTGTCGGGTGACATAAAGCAGAGGAGGCTGGGTAGTGGAAGGGAGTTGCAGGCCTCTCTGCCTCTGTAATCTGGCCTGATTTATAGAAGCTAGCCCTGCTCTCCCCTTCCACCTCCACACTGACACACTGGGCCTCCTCCGCTGGAGACAGCCTGGCGTCCACACACACATGCACGCTTATACACACACACACACATATGTAACACACAAACAGCCGTGCACAGACACATGAACATACTCAGGCAGGATCGTCTCAGTTGCACAGTAGTGCACGCAAGCAAACCACATGGGCCCATTGCTTAACCAAATGAACACCAGATCATAAACAAAAGGCATTTAAGTGTCTGCATGGTGTCAGGGCAGAGTGGAATAGAGAATAGATCTACAGCAAGAATTAAACTATTTTAATTAGGCAAAATTTGATTAATCCCTTTGGAAAATTTGGGTTATATCAGCAAAACAACAACGAAAGAACACAGAAAAGTCAATAAAAATAGACAACATGAAAGAACAACACATCATTTCTGAATTCAACCAGACTGCAACACATGTAAATGGCTGTATGGACATATAAAACTAACTAGTTCATTTGACTTCCTGTCGGGAGGTGGGTTTAAAACAGAATATTGAAACTGAACTGGACATGGTAATATTACACCCAAACTCCATACGAGCCAAATACCAAATGTCCCTAAACAAAGCCGTTTAACTGGCTTTAACAATAGACTAGTATTGTACCAGTAAAGTACTGTACTTTGGCATATATTCATTCAGTATGTGTAACTCACCTGTGTGAGTCACCTGTAACTAGAGTGCCTTGATTGGTGGAAAAGCATAATTTAAATTATTTATACCATGTTGTCAGAGACAAATGCCAAAACCTTGGCATGACAGAAAACAAACTGAAGCCATGCAATAACGGATAAAAGATAGACTCAATAGAGACACAATATTCACACGCATTAGGCTAGCAGACTACAACACATTTGTGTGTGTCTGTGTGTGTGTGTGTGTCTACATGTGTGTATACGATGAATCACAGTGTATGGACAGGTGTTTACAGTGAAGCTGGGTTATCTGTCTCCATTACACCACCACTGCTCAGCCTCCCAGGGCCATTATCTACTCAGACCTGCCTAAACACACACACCGAGAGACAGGAAGCCCCACATGCTAAAGGCAAGACCCTTTACACAAGGCCATGGCGTGAGCACATAATGGGCCTTTCTGGGGTCTGGGGGCTCTTGACGCAATCCAACACCCAAACAGAGGAGACCAAAAAAAGGCACCATTTCCTTCACCCACAGCTTTTCTTTGATCTGTGTTAAGGTCAGCACTCATTCACATACAGCTGTTCATCGTAACTTCCAACATCCAGACTCACTTACTTCTAACAAGTATTGACTATTGTTGTTGTGGCCAATGTTTTGAAGCGGAGACACAATGTGACCCAAGGTCAATTTAACATCCTCTTACAGTGGTCAGATGTTGTGTCGAAGCACAGTCAGATAGTTCCTTATCAGTTTTTAGAATGTTCTGCTGAAATCCAGTTAGTCCTGTGTGACACATGCTCTGAGTCAGATCAGATAGTATGCATGTGTGCCTATGCTAGATTTGTGATCAAGTACACAAACATTTACAGTTTGTTTACAGATTAGCCATTAGGCATTAGTCATGTCACCCATTTTGGACACATGCCGGAGATTCCTTCCTGATCACAGCAAAGAAAAACAAACCCCCAGATACTTTAACACTTTGAGATATGATCTTATTTTGATCGTCAATTAGTTCAAAGAGCTTTTTCTTGACAGAGAATAGCAGTTTTTTTCTCATCTGATCCACCTGTGTTATATGCCTCTACTTTACTTGCTGAATATATTCCCTCCATTTGACCTGTCATTTTGCCTTTTGACAGTCCTAAGGGTGTGAACTTGTTGCTCTCAATCAAAGCCCTCACTGTATGATTTTACGCTACTTACATTTATGGCTGGTATTTTACAGAGATGATACAGACTACAGAGAGAGAAAAGTGCTTCCCCCTTGTGTGATAGCATCTATTCAGGGTGGATGGATGTTAGCGAGGAACCACTTCAGGCTGCTCTCTGCATTTCAAGACTCGTGGTAAGGCCTAACCGGTCAAGCCAGTGCATAGTCCTAGTTTGGACTGTAGTTCTATAGAATAGTTTATTTTAAAAAATTTACAATATACTGTATATGAACGGCACAGTAAGTTGACCTTTTAGTGTTTTAAGTTATTGAAAATGTTTCTCATACTCTATTGTAGATGCATACAGTGTCTCAGTGTGTTGTTGCATCATTTAGACTCTGTCAGTAGTCAAGAGGAATGAGAAAACGCCATTGTCAAATGACACAATATGGCCAGAAATGCAAATATTATCAATAGCTGCTTTTCCACACTGTTAAATGGGCAGTTTTCAATTGACATAATGCATTCTTTCTCTACCACCATTGATGCTGATACATTGCAAATGTGCTTTAGTTGGGCTGGCTGAGTGTACGTGGTATGCACTTGAATGTGAACTGCATGCATCCACCTGGGCTGCAGTTTGACTGTAAACCACGTGGACTGAATGGTGTATGTACACAATGATGGGAAAGCCAATCATTGTGTACATACATCAGTCAGACATCCTGTCTATCAAGTCCTACTCTCAAGATACTAACAAACTGGCATGAACTAACTGTGACATTTATCCCATGTCTCAAAGGAGGAAATCTTTTCGCACAAAAATGTCCAAAATGCTATTGAATATCAACTTCAAATACTGTCCACAGGCAGTTTCAATCCAAATATATTCATATCAGTCTTATAAAAGTCATAATGTTTGAACCCCTGCTTGTGTGGTAAGTGTGGGTGTATAAACATTGTGGTAACCCCCGGCCAGGTACTGTCTGCTCTGATATATGAGGTGGTACCACCAGTCTCCCACTGTCTTTTAATTACGAGTGGAGGTGGGGGGAGCCATTTTAATGAAAATGGACCACATCATAAAAGCAGATTTTACCAGGTTCATCCACAGTTCAGGCTCAAGGACAGTAAACACGCAGATAATACGGACCGTACCATTCACAAGTGCAAACACACTAGATAAGATTAGATTGCCTGAAACTACTGTGATCCCACTGGGGATAATGGGTGAGTATAGCGTCAAATACTAGGTTACGTTAAAGAAATACAAAATAAAGGAGGAGAAAAAAAGCCAAAAAAGAGTATGGAAATGGAGGTATCTCCATACAGTACATATTTTAAAGCTCTGTACCTTTAACCACTTTGACCTTTTTTTATCCAAGGAAGGTGTTGTATTTCTCTTTAAAATTAAAGCGCTATTACATACTCAGTTACTGTACACTGTCCTCTCTCCTGGCCACTAAGCAGTTCTGCCGGAGTGGTAGGAGGTTAGGCCTTACCACAACAATGGTAAAGACGGAGGGGCAATGCACTTTTACACCACGCACTGGGATCTGGCTGTGTCCGACCATTTCTGTAACTTTTCAAAACCAACAATCCGACATTCAAACCCACCCACGGTGATTGGCCAGCTGTATGGAGGTGAGCGACTGAACTTTCTTTCTTTTCACTATGCCTTCATGTGTGCCGTTCAGAACAACTATAAACACTTGTGCTTTCTGATGTGGTTGGACAACCCATCTGTCAAACTTGTTCTTTTCTATGATAACCTGCCCCTTAGGCATCACTGATATATACATTCTTGGTGTATACCAACATTCCAAGGATGTGACCATTGGTGTGCTGGTAAATTTGTAATGTATGTACTTAAGGATGTAATATGCAACCAATAAGAATAATGCATTTTAAATCAGAAAGTGAATTTGCTCTGGGGTATATCTTTTTCAAATAGCTATCGACAAAGTTCACCACACCCATCTTAGGTGGTTATTTACAGTATGGATGACAATGTGAAAAACATGACCAGATGGGTGACAAACTACAGGAAAAAACTGGATAAATGAGAGGACAAACATAATGAATACAGATGCTTCCATAAAGGGAATGAGGGCTCACTGAATGATTTGCTGAGTACAAAAATAATGTGAATCATATGCTATGGTCTTCACAGACATCAGATCTTAGAGAAATTTCTGAGCGGCGTGGTTCTTGACCACCATCATTGAAACACCAATCTTTTGGAAGAATGCTGTTCATCCCTCCAGAGTTCACAGATTTGATGAGTCTATGACAAGGAGCAGTGAAGCTGTTGGTCTAACATGTTACTAAAGGTGTATTCACACATAGCTCATTTGGGCCACTTGTTTCAAAGCGTGGAATATTTCACCCTCAAGTTTGTTTAGTTTGGGCATATGCGAACACAGCAATGGCACTCGTGATGGCAAAACAAGCAGGCCAAGATTGCCAAGAGAGGGCGGTTCGCCTCCATTCAAACTCTGGAGCGGTTCGTTTGTAAGTCGGAAGACAATCGACCCTGCCATCCGAAACAACTGGCTTGCACATTGCCTGATTATTAAAGATAATCTGATCCAGTTTACCTGATGCACCATCTGAAGAACAATTGCGAGTGTGCGGTTGTATACACTCACCAACAACCCATCTCCAGTGGTGAACTTTTCAGGTGACACTTCTTCTAATAAGATGCATCAGGACATTGTTTTGTAGTCACAGCCTAGATGCTCTCTGGAACTGGATATGTCGTTCATTTAATGAAACTGTTAAATTAACCACATAAACGCAATAAAGCTACGAGCAATACATGCTGCTAGTGCTACATAATTAAGGGGAAAAAAAAAAGAAAGAGGCAGCATTTTGAGGCGAATCTTCTCTTTAATGTTTTTGTAGAATACGAGAACAGCTTGCTCACGCATGGCAACTTTTGGTCTGCTCTTTAATGTTGCTGTGTAAACACATGAACCAAGGGCTAAATGAAACAATCATATCATTCTTGAATTGGAACAAAGCAAACAAACTATGGTTCTCAAAAACATGCCCTGAGACACTTCGCGATTTCCTTTCATTTGTCATCTATCTAATGACAAAACATTCAAAATGTGCAGGGAACCAAATCATACAAACACAAACAAATGATTTCCCATTTTGGTGAGTGAAAAGAGGCAGCAGTATGCTGAATGCCACACACCAGTGAGTGGGATTATGGCCTTGTGTATAGTACCCAAGTATTCTCAAGAAGATCAAGATGGATGGAAGAAGGATGGAGAGACGTGGGATGGAGAGTGACAGCCAGAGTTCAACCACTGACTAATTTTAACATCCATCCATCCCCATCTCCCCCTCTGATGGAGGGAGGAAAGGAAGGGAACCTAATTGGTGGGAAGCTGCCCAGAAGCCCCTGACCTGAAGCAGGATGGGGCTACAGTCTCTGTGAGTGTGTGTGTCCAGAGGGGGTCGGGGGAGAAGGCAGCATCCTGGCAAGACATTAGGGACTAGGTTCCCAGCAGCGCTAGCTACTCTCTTGCTCAGGCTCCATAAGTCTCTCCCTGCTGGGTCAATGCTGCCTTCCTCCGGGGGATTCCCAGTTTTTCCCAAGGCTATGCCCAGCTAGCTCTGACTCTCTCTCCTTGCCAAATGACCCCGAGTTCGGCCACTTGCTTCCCTTATCTGTCCTTTCCCAGGGCTGTGGTACTCTGTCCATGTCCCCTGTTGCTGTCTGTCACCCTCTCTGTCATCTGATGTACAGTAGTCGCTGCATCTACAGGATCAGCTTAATGATGGCTTGTCTTGCTGAAATTAGCAACAGTACACGCTGCTGCCTTTGAAACACAGTGTAAATGTAAGACCACACAAATAAGCATGCACATTTTTACATGCACTATAGTCCATAGATAGCAAATTAATCATGAACTAGATAATTCAATCCAAACTATAACACCTGGGTCTTCATACAGTAATGTACTCTATATTGTATCAAATATGAAGAGGGTGTGTATATTTGAATGTGTGTGTGAGTTAATATGCTTGTTTACTATACTAGGTCTATGTAGCTAAATGCATCGTGTGATGAATGAGCTTCGAATGCTGTCAGATATGTGAGTCATTAAGTGTAATACATGAGAAAAACCAGGGAAGTTAAAAGCGATGAAAATGTTAAACACACATGCACAGAACAGGAATGGTGTATGCTTTTGGAAACATAGACACTGATGTGTGTCCTTGTTTGTCCCCCTTGAGTGTCCTGTGCTGCTGCTTAGCAAAAGGCATGTGCAACCATCTTACATACTACTTACATACAATATGAGTTAGCTCTTCTTGACAAAGTTGGGATTCATGATACCTGATGCTGAACAGAAGAGGCAGGAAATCTTAACCAAACTATGCAGCTAAAGAGAGCCTATGCAGTTGAGTCCACTAATTGCATTATACAAGACTGCTGCATATCAAGTTCTAGGTGACCATTACTCAAAAGTGCTACATGTCTTTTATTAAGGCTGTGGTACCCCTAACACTCATTCCTCCATTTACAGTATAATTAACATGTAAATGGCAGTTCTAGAAACAAGCATAGTATGTTAGCCTCGTAGTATAGCAATGCATCCTGCATCAGTACTGGGCCTGCAACATGCTAGAGGAGCTGTTGAGTTCTTTTCTGATGTATGGCATCTGTACAGTAATCCTTATAGGGCACCTGTGCAGTATCTTGGTGCAGGACATCGTACAATATTCTTAGTGTGAATGTTCTTGTGTTTTTAGATCTTGGTGTGATACTACATGTTAATTGGAGCTTGCATATATATGTGTGCTGCTACGTCAACTGTGTTTTTCTCGAATGTCCAAGATGAATTTCTCCTGAGGGAGACGATAAAGGCTAAGGGGATCGAATATAAAATATCAGCAATGAAATGATCAGATCCCAATCAAATATTAGCACAGAGCTGAATCTGCTGAATTCTGTCAAGATGAACAACTGTACATTTAGAAATATAATCAATTGTAGCTTTTGCTTTCCAAGACAGAATCCAATATGGCTGCCAGAAGCTGTGTAATACTACTGTAATACTACCATTACTGTCTTTTTCTGGAACTTTCAACTGCATCTTACAGTCTTCCTAGAAGAGTTTGCTCAATAAAGCAAACTAAAGCTGAAAGCTCCAGAAAAACCTTGTAAGTGGAACTTGAGTTAAGATTTCTTTAGTCAGATATTAGTAATAATGCACATTTTATTGAATAACAGCCCTGGTGGTGGTTGAAGGTTTATTGGGCCACATGACAGTTGCCATCAATGTACCCTGGACCAGGGTATATAGGTTATACTATATTTATATCATGGCCAGTGCCATGGTACAGTTAAAAAAGTAACATCATGACACCATGGTCATTTTTGTATCACTTACAACACAGAATGAGAGAATGAGAGGAAAAAAGACGGGACATGCAGTTGAGAGGTGGTGGGGCTTTCTGATAGTGGCACAGTGCTAAGATGGTTAGGTTCCCATGCTTGCCTGTGTTTACCCTGGGCTATTTCTGCACACTCACACATATACACAGTTTGCCCTATCGTACCCCCTCCTTATAATTTCTCATCCCCTCCCATTCTCCCTCCTCCTCTCTCATCCCCCTTTTCTTTCCCCTCCGGAGTCTGGGAGGGTTATGTGAACGGCCAGGGAGGAGGGCTGAGAAAAAGACGAGAGGAGTGTGAAAGAGGAGAGACGTTTTGGGGGTCATCACTGAGTCATCATATTCCCTGGTAAGGCTGGCCGCATGGTCTGTGTGTGTGTTGAGTTGTTTTCTTAGAAGTGTGTGCATATGTCTGAGTGGGTGGTAAAGTTTGCACATTCCAGTGAACAAGTGTATTTATGTGTGGGGGGCATGAGTGTGTGTTTCCATATCCCTATGTGTTGCCTGTTTTAGATGTGTTAATGGTACATCAATGTCTTACTTACAGCTTGGGCCAATAACACTTCTCTCCAATTACTCTTTGATTTATTCTTTCACATGCTATCTTTAGCTTCTAAGCTTCTGCTTGTATCTTTCTCCAGCTCCACTGTATAGCCTACCTCTGTGCTTTATGAACCCTGTCTCCCTCATAGAAAGTTTATATATGACTGATATCCTGTTTTTCCCCAATCAGGAACGATGAAGGTGCACAGCAGTCATTGGGATGTACCTTTTCAGTGAAGACTGGGGTTTACATCCTGTCTTCCACTTGTTGTCAGGGTTAGTCTACAAAAACAAATATTGCAAAGTCAATATGTCCCATCTCATGCTTCAAATCAGCATTGACTTAGTAAGTATTTAACCAGCATCATGATTTTCCCTAATTTGAAGTAAGCTAATACTGCTGTATTTGCAAGGAGTGGTTTGAAAAAAAAAAAAAAAAATAAGCTGACAGTTATTGTTAAAGCATGTCAGTGTAATGTTAAATACCACCTGGAAGGTTTAAAATGTCATTGTTACATTAATATAACATTGTTCCTTCTGATTATGTTGAATAAAAATGGCACCTTACAGTTCAGCTGTTTTTTCTATAAGAATGCAGTGGTGTGCAAATTGCTTTCGACAAGTGGCTTTATAAGACATTGTAGGCCCCATCCCCAAATCAGAGAGCAGAGCAGCATTCGACAGGCAGAGACTCTTGCACGAGATAGCACTAAACATCCAAGAAGACTCCCGTGCCTCAAAATACAAAACAACATGCAGAAATGGCTGCATGCAACAGATGCTTTCCTTCTTGTCACTCCGTGCAGCAACATCCCAACATGAGCACTATAAAGACGGTGTATGTGCCCATATAGCAACACAGAAGTAAGAAGATCAAATGCATGTTCTGCGTGGCTGCAGTGTATTTTTACCATCTTTAAAATATTGAACTTTTATCAGGAATTGTTATATACACTGTATTCTCAAGAAGCAATCAATTTAAAATCCTAGATAAACCCATCAGCCCCAGTTCAACAGTAAAACCTGTGCAAGCGGTGAACAGTTTACACCAACATTAAGCATATAAAAATTTGGTTTTGATATTGATAAAATACAACACAGGAATCATCAGGTTTCCTCCAAAATGCAAATTAGTTGTATATGAACTTCATTTCATGAGACAAGGTTGGCTTCATCCAAGTGCCTCTGCAGTTCAAAACATCCCTCTTGTACTGCCTTTCCTGAAACCCTCTGCTTGCTATTCTCCCCATCACATCCCTGTCCCATTTCTCTCTGTTTCTCGGCCTCTTTCCTTTCATCTCTTTGCCTTCTCCTACTCTCTGCCTGCCCAAATATCTGTGTGGCCCGGCTTTGCCTCTCAACAGTAACTCAACCCATAAACAAACTGCCTTACATGCTGTAATCACAAACCCCAAACTGCCAGACATTAAAAGGGCCACGTTTCATCCCGCTACAAAAAAACAGGGACAGGAGGAAAAGAGCGGAGTGGAGAGAGCTCCAATGTTTGAGCCTCCTCCTCTTAACAGATGCAGTGTGTAGTATCAGTTTGCTAAAGTGCGACTGGGAGGAGAGATAAATAGCGATGGAAGAGGAGCATATCTTTGAGGAGTTCCACATTGCCCCGTGCTGATCAAAGTGCTCTGCAGCCTTTGTGGCTAATTGTGGGGATTATCTGTAAGTGCTTGGAAAAGACCGGCCTGGTTTTATGGGGTCGGTCTCACACACACTCATATGCACACACAAACACACACACAGAGTCTCTGCCTATGCTACTGCGTCTGGTAATCGTGAAGGAAATGCACAAGTGACCTCAGATGAATAATTCAAGTTTTTGTGTATTTGTGGAGTAAGACAATGGTAAAAAATAGGAGCAGACTGAACAGTGAAATACTGGTTTAAAAATGGGAAGTGATCCAGGAGACATGAAAAATCATGAGACGCGTGCACATACACATGCACAAACACACACAGAGGCAGACATATCCTGTCATCTTGATCCAGTTTCAAGGACAGTGGCGAGACTGGAAGGTTTGGAGTGCCAAACGACTTGTCAGTGTCAGTTGTAAAGCTGCCTCCCCTAAAGCCACTTCCCCCTGCTGACACACACACACACACACACACACACACACACACACACACACACACACACACACACACACACACACACACACACACACACACACTCAAAACTGTGGTCAGCTGAGCGGATCCTAAGTGAGGTCAGGAGTAGTTTGGAAACACACGCACACAGCTCACAAAGAGACTTTCTTTCTAGGGTTTATGAGTCTTCTCTATAGTTTGCCTAACCACAAATACACACACGCTCTCACACACACGTACATTTACACATAAGCAGATGTACAAAAAACTCACACAAAGCTGATATAGCGGATATGGTTTTGTGAGGGGGAGAAGGGTGTATGGTCGGCGTCAGGTCCAAGCAATTATCCAAGTGTCCAAACCTCTTTCAGGCAGCCACGGCGGAGCCAGACAGAGCTCACACAAACACACACACTCACACAGACATCAACACAACTTTCAACTCCAACCTAGGGATTTGCCCAGGATAATTCCACTTCTATTCACCATGAGAGGTTTTACAAGGTTAGGTCCAAAATCTCTGAGCCACTGCTAACTACAAGCGGACTACCAGCTGGCCCTTGGCCTCCAGTCTGAAAGCTCAAGTGCTTGATTCTGGCCCACTGAATGGCCTTTTGGGCTCGGAGCCGTAAAGACCTTTCCAATAAGACGAGCAGGGAAGACAATGGCGAGCAGCTAATCTTGTCTTTATGCAGCCTTTGTCTGTGAGAGGGGGGCACTTGTAGAGGCGGTGCTCAGGTAAGGCAGTGTGTCAAAGGTTAAGCTGGGAGATTCAGACTTGCACACACAAGTTAATTAAAGTTTGTCTAAGGGGGTAAGAGTGTGTCTCGAGGAGGCCGCCAGCGTTTGAGGGCTTGCCTGAGAAAGGAATGCCGTCGACTTCAAAGTTGGCCGACTGCCGCCAAGTTGTTTTTAGACAGTACTTGTACGGATAAGACTGTTCAGATATCTGAACGATTAATGAGCAATTTTCTGCCGCTCTGCATGGTGAGGCAGCACAGGTGGAAGTGTGTATTTAGGCTGGATTGATACATTTTGGGAAATATTTTCCTTTTTTACTACTTGAAAACATATACACAAATATATACAGTAAGTGAGGTGAACAAGGACATTCATTAACATTTTGTTTAAATGACATTCACTGTACAACACTGGCCATCTTTTTTGGCCAGCTGAAAATAACTGGTAAATAATACTTTATACTAAAGCTGCAACGACTCATTGATGGACAGAAAATTGATTGGCCACTATTTTGATAATTGATTAATTTGTGATTAATTTGTAGTTTTTGTGATTTTTCAATCAAAAATAAGGAACTCACACTAGTGCAACTTCTCAAATGTGAGGTTATTCTTTGTTCTATATTTTGCACTGCTAATTAAGTAAAACAAGACATTTGAATACAGCTCTGACGTTTGCTAGACCAAATGATTAATCCAGAAAATAGTGAGCAGATTACTCAATAATGAAAACTAAAAATCTCCACGGGTCTGTGAGGGTATCAAAGACCGAAAGTACATTTTTAGAAATCTTTGATGAAATGATCTAGACCCCAAAATGAAAGTGAAAGTGTGGATAAATCAAATCAATTGACAGGACCGAGATTGGGGCCAATCCAGGTATTTTTTGATGGATTAGCTAAGAAGGTAGATGTTTGTTGCTGGAAGACCACTGTTAAAAATGCTCCATTGCACTTGTGAGAGAATGACCCACAGAGCCAAAAATATAGAAACAGCATGTAGGAGCATCACTTAATGATATGACAACTACTGATGCAGGCAGGTGCTATATGTCAAAAACATGGCCATTTTGTATCTGTTTCAGGGACATTTTGTGGATAGACTACGCCGCTAAAGTGCTGTTTGAAAACTGTTCATATTTCGAATTTTGTTTATGTCCGGGTAAAAGAGTTCGGGTAAATGTCCCTGCAGATTCACACTGGCACTCTTTCCTCTAATATTGGACATGCTAGGACAGAGCACATTATAGTAGGGATTAAGATAGACAGATATACTGTATATACTTTGTTGGCCCCATGGGGAAACTTAACTTCCATTCTACAAAGCTACACCAGTCAACACATATGGGCACATAACACTAGCAAACCAAAGACATTCAAAAAAACAAATATTTACAAAAGCATACACCCTGAGGCATCAGTCAGTTTGTGGGTTTGCACTGCAGTATGGCCTCTGTGACCTCTCATTATTTTAGGTTTTTTTGTTCCGGCTTATACAGGTACAAAGATGTTCTTAAACTGATTCAGTTTACACCACTGAGCTCTACGTCCTCTGCCTGATGGAAACAGCTCATACTGAGAGTACAGAATATGGGAAGGATCATAGATCATAGATCACAGATCTTTACCTGTTGCACAAAGAGAGGTTGAAGATTATGATGATGATCTTTCTGACAGATGAACTTTGATTTCAATCCATGCTGTCATTCCATACCTGACTACACTTTCCAAAGCAGCCGGATAAAACAGAAACATCACTTTTTGTTCGACTCCATTTAGACACAATCTCTGTAAAAATATACTGTACATTCTCTGGAGTCGAGAACAGGTAACACGAATATTCCAGGTTGAAGTGCTATCAATGTGGACACAAAAATGGATAGCACTTTCAGCTGGAATAGGAGTCATTCCATGCACAAGATCAAACCTGGGCTTACCAATGTCCTAGGACAACAAAATGCCAGAAACAACCCTGACCGAAGTATCCAACCATGCACCCGAACGTTTTCATGTTTTAAAAAGACATTTGTGTTTGAAAGTAGTGGACGGTAAAAAAAAGAATAAAAAATGTTTTCTGATGTTAAATGAGTTCAGTTACAGGTGCTGTGTTTGTCCATTAAATGGTATCAGTCTATAAAGAGAAGTTTCTAACAGAATGCAGGATGGTTTTCCCCTATAGTATTCACCTGTTCACCAGCATTTGATGGCACTTTCAGCCTTCGGCATCAACACTGCAGGTTTTAGTGAAAAAAACTTAGTTGGGTCACTTGAAAAGGAAAAGTAAAAAAAAAATCTGAACAAAAGAATGAATGAAGAAACAGACAGCAGACGTGTAGAAGAGGAAGAAAATAACCTCAGGAGGAATATAAAAAGAGAGTAGTCTGGAGAAAGGGATGAAGAGGAAGGAAGGAGGAAGAGGAGGAGAGAAGATGAGCAGACAGTGTCCTTTATGTATTGGCTGAGTGTCTCCCAGGGCTATTGTAATGCTTTATACAGACCCACTTTCCAAGGTCGCCGTACGGCTGCCTGTCCAGCTGTTTTAATATTCAGTTTCGGCCTCGTTTCTCTCCCTCCTGTGTGATGCTTTTTGTCTCTGACTGTAGGGCAGATTATTACCATGGGGCAACAGATTACCCCCCAAAAAAGACAGCAAAAAAGACCAAATAAATGAGAAGCTGCTAAGATTTTAATCCTGATAAAAATGGGGGAGGTAGGAAAGAATTCATGCAAATGTACAGCCATACAAGCATCTCTGAGTTATCATCCTCAAGCTGAAAAAACAATAATAATAAAATGCTCTTGACACACAGGGCGTCCGATGGCTGATCTCCACTGTGGTCAGTCATGTCAGTCAGAGTGAAAGTCTCTCCAGAGCTGTGACAGGAGGTGGTGAGGAAGCAAAGGGTAGCAATGTAGCCTGGACAGGCAGTCTCAGAGGCAGACTGGAGGGTTGATCAGTTTCCCCTCCACCCCAGACGTTAGCATGTAATGCTAACAGCGGGGTTAATGAGGAGTGGTGTTAACTTAGCAGGAGGTGCTACCAGGATGCCCAGCAGGAAAACCCACAGGAAAGCGTATTGCCCACACAGTCAGCCTCCGTAACCTGTGTTTCCATATTCTCCTCACAATAGCAGTTTATGCTAATACAAGCAACAAAGCTGGCAAAACACAATGTCTTGTCTTGCACTAAGGATTAGTTTCAAGTACGCAACAACTTCATTGCAGGAGAACTGGTGTTTTCTTCAGCTCACAGGATCCTTAACATCAGGCTGCAGACTTGGAACTGTGTCATGGGTCACTTTTCCTCCTCTTAGGAACGATCTCACTTTTATCTGATTAAGAATAAAAGTACATTTGTAATACACAATGAATGGTCACATGCTATCAGGTTGCTGCAATCTAACTTGCCCTGTCTCCCAAGGAACTAACTTCATATTGAACAGTATTGCTGCACATGATTTATGTCCAGTGTCAATGTTAGGAGCCAATACAGGAAGTAGTCTGTGACTGGCATTGATATAGTCCAAAATGAGCAAAGACATGCTCATTCCTTCATTTTGTACTGACACATGTGTGTACAGTCCATGTGGTAATACATTTTGGGCGGCAAAGATGTCTACAAGACCGTTATCTACATGTGCAGATGCAGAAATTTACATCATGCGGATCCTTGTGACTACACAAACACAGACAGTATAATTTGAGCTTAAAGGTCTGGAGGTTAGACTGGTGGACCTTTGTGCAGGAGTTCATGTGCGATCACAGTCTACGACTTAGTGATGGCCTTGTTTTTAAACTTCACCACAATATTTAATTTATTTATTTAATAATCTTAATGATCACTACAGAAATAAAAAAAAAAAAAACATTTGACATGGAGCATTGGCGTTCGAGCTCCATCAAAAAACACTTTAGTACTCATCACCGAAGATCAAGACAAAGATGCCAAAGACAAAACAAAAAAAAAGAAAAGAAAAAGATCTACTTACTTGTCCTGTGCGGCGCCTGTGGGAGATGAACACATATAGATTTGTCTTTGCTGTCAGAATGTCACGTACATGTGTCATGGATAACACAGGAATGACCCAGCAGTGACCCCTCCTACCATCTGCTTTGGCTGGGCTACGCCAGCCACTCAGCTCGGCTGTCTACACGGTTACTGACCCATTCCACATGCCAAAAACAAGACAGATGCCCCTGATACCCCAACTCCAGCCCTACACCCCCCCAACAGCATTTCAGCGCCTCTCCCCGTAGTCCAGACCAGACGCCCTCACCTCTCCATCTTCCTGCTTTTCCATCGCTACTAGGCTAGCAGTTAGCCTAGAGACATATGCCATGTGATGACGGCAGGGATATATCATTGTGCCACACACAGGTGGAGTTTACAGGTTGTGCACACGTAAACATGTGCATGTGTGCACACACAAAAGCCGAATGGTATAGTGAATACGAAATATCATGAAACACTTGGGCTACATTTATAAAAGAACATGTCACACACACACGAAACTGAATGAAAGACCCTCAAACAGATAGAGACATAAACCAATACAGACAGGCACACACACACACATACACACAGGAGGCCGTGGTCCATCCTCTGACCGGTCGGTGACCTGACAGCTCAGCAGCTGCTAGCTGTTTGATGTTTCACTCTGAGGATCACATTTCATTTCCAGTCTCTTCAGCCAATAAGAAAAAGACAGAAAGACGGTGACAGAGGGGGGCTCTTCTTCCTCTTTTTACTCTTTTGCCATAGCGCCACCGACCTGACACTACCAAGCACACCCTCATAACATTTGCAAATTACCAGAGTGTGAATGTACGACATCTAAATGTATATAAAGTTAATTCACACATGCAGGTTGAAAATTACACAGACCCATATCTTTGCACTTCACATTACAATCCTGCTGTACAACACTGAGGCAAGTTTTTAATGTCAAAACGCACTCGCACATTAAGAAAGTCAACTCACAATGGCACATCAGAGGGACATGTGTGTGTGTGTGTGTGTGTGTGTGTGTGTGTGTGTGTGCAGCAGATGGAGACAGGCTGGACATTAGACCCTCTGGTCTGATGACATGAAGTCATCACATGACAGCAGTGTTGAACACTGCCTTCAGAGACACACACACACTCACACACAAGCTTGTGAAATCATCATATCCAAGCATACATGAGTGAATGTCTTATTTTAATTACCAAAACATGCATGCCTAATTAATACATATGTCACATTTTAGTGCTTTTACATACATCTTAACTCTAGTACAATTTCCATCCATGTACAGTATAATCAAGTGATTTATGACACTACTGAGTTAACTGACTGAACTGCAAATGTCATTTTTATGTTCCCTTTAGGTCAAAGCTTTTCACAACAAAGCAATTACAGAATGTGTTGTTCCTTTTCAACTATGTACTGCATTTATGACCATTTTTAGGATGCCTTTGGCTTTTGGAAAAAAAAAAAACTATACAATAAACTAGAGACTTGTAAAAACACGACTACAGCTAGTGCTTTAATAAGTCATCACCACAATCCAACCTTTGAAACTCAAACAATCATCTGCAAACCACCAAGGTTTCATGTGATTTGTCTGAATATCTGCCTCACTGCTTTACAGCACAAAACAACAAGACGTGGCTCCTCCACAGCTTTCACAGTTTCTGACAATGGAATGAGTAAAATGGGATAATGGGATGGAAAAATCACTTCCAACAAGTTTATACCCAAAAACTTTAAATAATCAAAGACCCTCTTTGGAACAGCAAGCAACCACGAGCACTGATAAAAACCACTGTGACATGAGGCCTGAAATGATCCAACTACGGTTTCATTTGGTTTGACAAAGCAATATGTTAAAAATACTAAATGTAGCACCTTGTAAGAAAACACAGCTAATGTAAAAGAAGAGGCCTGTTGTGTCTTCACTCATGTCCTTGTCTTTCCCTCTGCTATTCAGAGTGGATCTGGCCTCTTAGTGTGTGGCCACTCAAGAGTGAGAAGACGAAGAGAGACTGCCCCAGGCTAAAGGGCAGCTTTAGTCAGTTCACTCAGACTGAACACACACACACACACACACACACACACACACACACACACACACACACACACACACACACACATGTGAAGAGGATCTCAAATAAGCATCTTTACCAGGAATTCAAGAATAAGGAGGCTTCGGCGCCATGCGTGGCTGCTCACCCCCGACTACACACACACACACGAGCATGCACACACGTAGACGCAATGTACTTGAGAGGCAGTCACAAACATAGAAAATGCGCACACCCTCTTACACACATTCCACAATCGCATAACAACAACTTATCCTGACCCTTCTTCTGCTGAATGGTTGTGTACAGCACAGCGCATTCCTTCCTTCCTGTTAGAAAGTGGCATAATCGCTCTTTGTTTGACGAGAAGGAGCTAACCAGTAGGCCTGACATGTAAGCTTATTACCTCCTTTATCCGTCAGCCAAGGCCGCATACAGTACAGCTTTCTACACTAAAACTGCTCCCTAAAGGTGTTGTGTCACACTGTGTCTGGGTGGTAAGCAAGCTTTTTATGTAGAGTTCAAGTCCAGTTGAAAAGTGAAAGGGGGGTGGGGTGGGTGGATGTGTGGAAGCCAGGTAGTTGTACATGTTACCTAAAAGACAGAAATTCAAAATTCATTAAAAGCCTTTTCATAGCTTAACATTTCAATTTGTCACTTTCTGCAAGGGGCTGGGTGTTGCTCGAAATGTTTCAATATGTAACTGTGGTGAACAATACTAAATGGCTTTAATTGTAATTTACTTAATGTTTTGTCTAAAAACAGTAAGATCTTAAGATATTTAAAAGATATACATGAAAATATCCAAATAAGCCTTAAAAAAATCTAGCATGTGTAATATGCATGTAATCCCCCCACAACTTTTAACACTTTTGTGATACTATGTGCTACAAACACATGCTGCTACTCAAATTGCATTGATGTTCGATACCCAGAGACAAGCTTTCCAATCAATGTCCAGAAGTTTATTTTGAATACTTGTCAATCTAAGTTAGCAAAGATGGAGCAACCATTTATTCCACAGAACCCTTTTGGATTAGATTTAAAAGCTTTTAAAGCCTTTTGGAAACTTCAGAAAATATTCTGATTAATGATTTTGTGTGTGCGCACAAGAATGTACAAGAGGCAATAAAGACGACCAAGGGTGCATGCATGCACGCACACACACACACACACACACACACACACACACACACACACACACACACACAAATACTATTAACCTAACATGGACATATTGCCTTGATAGTCTGTGACCTGTTCCTTTGGCATGGCTTACCCTTCTCAACACCGCCATAAACATGACAAGGCCTTGGGATCAAAGCTGTCTAGGCCATCAGCCCCCTTACATACAGACACACAGACCCCACCCACCCTCTCTCTCTCTCTCTCTCTCTCTCTCTCACACACACACACACACACACACACACACACACACACACACACACACACACATACACACACATAGACACACATAGACACACACACACAGCTTTGACTCAGAGAAGGCTCTGTGTCTTTAACCATCATCAATCTGATTAGAGTCTGATTCAGGAGTGTTTCCATATCACACAGCTTTTCACCTGATTGCCACTGAGGGAAAACACTTTTGCTAAGATTAGTGTCTTTGTCCCAGTTCTGTGAATCCAGAGAAGCTCTGCTGCTGCTCTGAAATGAACAGCGCAAGGAATTGTCTCATTTTCACAGTGCGGCTCCATGTTAAAGGTCCCGTGGGCCAGTCAGTTGCAAAACATGACATTTCTATAATTTGGTGGAAGAGGCTGAGAAGCTAATTTTTACTGGCTCAACAGAGGCATAACTGATCCCCCTTTTC
Organism: Holacanthus passer; assembly: GCA_025331565.1. Taxonomy (NCBI): domain Eukaryota; kingdom Metazoa; phylum Chordata; class Actinopteri; family Pomacanthidae; genus Holacanthus; species Holacanthus passer. The sequence goes on along the minus strand of JAFREQ010000072.1, from coordinate 758,285 downwards.
CACCAAATCTGCTCTGGTTCTTGAACTGGTGCTGTTCAACATTCTTGGAACCTTGGTGCTATCTCTACAATACACAACAACCTGTAGAATATAATGTCCACTTTGTTTCACACTTCAACAACACAGGTCAAGGAAAACCTGCTATTTTTTTGGCTCCAGTAGGAAACTTTTGGGGTTCAGAACTCATTTTTGTGGTCGAAATGTTCCGGACAGTTCAAAATAAGATGTGTGAACCGGAAAGGAACTGGTTCCCACGTTGGTGGAAAAGGGGTATGGTAGTGTCAATGTAAATCTGAAAGGTGCTTTGTTAAAAAAAAAAAAGTATTAAATGTGGATACGACAGTCTAAACCTTTCTGGAAACAATCATGTAATGGAGAGCTTGTTGATGTGGTACAGTATAAAGCAATCACATGAGGCTGCAATGTCAGGGAAATGGGTATATTGACCCATTTTCACCATGCATTTTTTAAATATGCCCTATGTATGTATGCATGCAAAATGTCACTGGCTAATGCATGATAATTTCAATAATTCATATTTTCATTAGCACAGCTCTGGCCATTTAAACATGCAGCAGATGTGCTTTTGAAACTTATTCTGGTTAGTTTTACTTATATAATGTACAATAACCTCTTTTGCTGGTAAAAGGAAAAAGAAAAACAACCACCTGTGACTGGTAAAGCATACTTACAGACAGACCCAAATGTTGCTCTCCAAGAGGTGTGAAATAAGGAAAAAAGAAAAAAAAAAGATGCAGATTTGGCACTTAAGCAGCGAGAAAGGCACACTGGAGAAGACATGCTACCTGAGTGTGACTCCTCCTGTGAAAGCCATTAGCCCATACTGCAGCGCTCCACGATGAGCCATTCTCAGGTTTGCGTGCAAACTCAAGTCTGTGTTTGCGAGAGTGTGCATGAGAGTGCTTTTACAGCCCCTGCTTACCAGTGAAGCAGCTCAGCTGTATGGCTGTGTTTGCCATAAGACTGAGAGCGTGAGCCTTTTGAACACGACCAACGTCTGACCTTGAACTTCTGAACTCGTTCTTTTAAGATCGCTTTGAGGAAATACTTCATGTTTAGGAAAGTCAGTCATTTTTGCACTGTCACTGCAAAACAGTTTGTCAATCAATTGAGTAATTGCAATCAAGGCACTGACAGAGCAACAAGGAAAAAAGGAAAAACATGAAAATAATATATGCTGAGGTTGTTCAAGCTGATCAGACTAATATATTTAGTTTGATTGTGTTGGGTGGGGTCCTGCTTTGTAGCAGCAGGTCTCAGGTCTGTGTATGTCTAATACCCACCGGATCAGGACTGATTATCCTCATGTCTATTCTGATCATGCCTTCCAAAATTTTTCAACCAATCAAGAATTCGAATTTTGTTTAGCACCTTTCTAGAGCACAAATGCAGTACTTCACAATAATGCACAGAAAAAAATTGCATTAAATTGAAGTTGAACAAAATGACACAAAAAAACTAAAACATAGCACATCTAAACAGGTGGGTCCTTTAAAAACAGGCAAAGGGATTGTTCTGGATTACTTTGTAGTTTTGACCATTACTTATACTGATTATGATAACATCATAGTCACTTAGTTAATTGCTGAGATCTGAGAACACTCTGACAGAAGAAGTCAGGTGAGGCAAGAAACACGAAAAATTAGTCAACCAAGCTTATTTGGAAGCGAAAACAGGTGAACGGTAAAATTGTCATTTGAATTTTTATTGAAGCACTTTCTAAATCAATCAGATAGCTTCATTTTCACTGGCAAATAAGCACACAGTAAAGGGTGTACAGACCAACAAAACAAACATACAGAAGACACACACACAGATGCTGAAAATGTCCTTGCAGCACTATGGGAAATGATGTATATCGGAGCACCCTCAGCAGAATAACATTTGTTTCACTGTGGTGACACCTCAGGAAAAATAATGTGAAGTTAAGTCTTTGAATAATAAGTGAACAGTAAAATTACTACAATTGCAAGCATTCATCACAGACCAACTTCCTGGCTCAACTTTGACATAATGTACTACAGCACAGGATAACTCTGCACCCATGTTTTTCCTTTCAGGTGTGCTCACTTTCAGTTTTTTTTTTTTTTTTTTTTTTTTTTTTTTTACAATAAAATGATTTAGAGAATCTGACTCAACTGCTGTTTACAATTGATCCTCTGACAGCTCATATTATGTCATTTTGGACTTTGTTGTAGTGAAGTTGCCATGTTCCCAGATCACAGCAATAATTTTAGTGAGGAGAAAACTAAATACCAAAACAACAAAAAAAAAAATCCAAGTAGTTCTAAAAGCTGCTTGAGAAGTTATTCCATTATGACAGAATTATATTCTGAGGGAAACTGCACAGGATGATTGATTTTCTACAAACATTTGGCATGACTATTTTAAATTTGAAAATACAAGAAACGGGCACAAACTACCTTAACAGTACAAGAGAAAGTGAAACCAGAACATGTATTAAAACAAATACATACAACAAGGAACACACGCACAGTGGAACATACACACACTCTGAGGCTGTGGACAGGTCCAGCAACACCTCTGAGACTGTGATCCCACCTCTTCTTCTAGTGCGATGCCACTTGGGTAAAGGGTGAGAAAGGAGGAGGGAGAGATGCTATAGAGCTAAGTGCCTAGGTGTTAGCTCTCTGCCTGAAGACATAAAGTAGCACTCTGGGATTCTGGGACTCCAACTCCCAAGTGCTTCTGACAGAAAATGGACACCTCAGTCTCAGAATGCCACTCCATATTTAGAGGGAAAAAGGTCAGCCATCACTGTTTTTTCACAACAAAAAAAAATCTAGCTTGACATATGAAGCCCCTACAGTTTTTTTATGTGTGTCTTGGTAGTGTTTTTGGAATTGCTCTCCCCAATTAAGGTGGTTATCAATTGCTTGTCTTATATTAACTCTATCAAGGTTTCCTCACCTTTGACCGAACCTCATTCATCTGCAGATTCAAAAGTGTCTCTTGCCTCCCATAACTATCAAACTTTCATGTGAGTAAAGCATTGAACATGTTCTTCACTTACTCAGCTGTAATTTGGCAGTTTTCTGACATTGTCACTAAACTGGTGCATAACGAAGCAGTTCACTTTTCTGCTGGCGTTTAACTTGCGTACAGAGGAGCTCCTAGCTTCATAATATATTTGTCTTGCAATATATGTTGTTGAAACTCTATAATCCAAAAAGCATGTACTGGCAAGACTGACTGGCACTGAGGGCCCTCAGTGTTGCTGAACTCAAGCTGGTCCCAGAGCTTCCATTTCCTAAGGGAATTCTAAAAAAGCACTATTGGTTGCCCATGCTGCACATCACAGTGCATTTGCAAATTTGAAACTGTCTCAACCACGTAGAGCCACTGGGCGCCTTGTGAGTCTTTAAGCTTGTGCAGCAACTGCCAGCATATTGAGGTTCAATTCACTATGACAGGCATCCTGTCTCTTCTGTGGTCTTTGTGTTTGCAAACAGAAGGTGACAGGAAGGGGACCAGCCCTTGTATGATGACTCAGTTGTTGGTTGTAGATCTGAATTTTGAGATTCAGATCACATTCGGCAGATTTCACACCCTAGATTTCAATTTACATCTGTTGTTGGTAGAAATGGGACTCACTTGTCAAAGCACTTTTGCTGACAGAAGGAGGGCATACATCAATGGCTTCTTGTTTGAGAAACTTGCTCAATAGCTTATCAATTCATCCGAACACTTTGTTGCAGCCACTCATCTTAATGCTGCATTCTTCCACCCCACAATCCAAGATTTCTTTCTCCCCTACAGCCAATGCTGTGGCTGGATCCATTAGCTCACTAGCACTAATGCTGCAGATTAATGGAGGATCAGAGTCACAGGGTAAGCGAGGGCCAGGCAACATACACACACCTTATCCCACTAGCACCCACTGAGCTAGTTAGGTTGGCCCTCGTGATAATCAACAGAGTCTTAGCTTTTCCTGACACACACACACTCCCGACTTCATTGGTGCTGTAAATCTGGCCAGCAGGCCACGGAGGGCCAGCAGGGAGTTAATGGCTGCCTCATAAAACCCAGAGGAGGAAGGTCAGGACTGCAGCCAAGATGCCTGATGCCCTAAATGAGAAGCAGGAGGACAGGGTGCGGTAGGGGTGAAGGTGCTCCCAAGCGTATCCAACACTTCCAACAGGGGGAAGGGTGACATTTTGCATTCATGTCTTATGGGAATGAGCCATGGAACAACATGACAGCAAGAAGCTAGGACTGTGGTCATGTATCTTTCTATCTATTGATCTACATGATCACTGACATTTTCTTTGGAACTCTGTTGCTCTTTATCAAGTTTTTGAAAATTTAAAATGTATTTAGCAATAATATATCAATCAATTAGTAAGCTAAAGCCAACCACATTGCTAGTCAACCACTATTAGCTATTTTCCTCAACTGCACAGATTTCTAAGAAGGCAAACGTGATGTGAGTGATTAGATTTGGGTAAAAATTGGTTTTAAAAAAGTGCTAGAAAAAAACTTTCATCTTAAAATATTTTAGTTCTGAAAACAAGACAGCAATGTGAAAACCAGCCAAACTTAATAAGAGAGCTTGGTCCTCTGCACTCATTGCCCTGTCACTCATATTCATTGCTCACTGCCTGTGTAATATTACTCTACCAGCGTAGGAATAATACTAAATTAGTTTTTTCATACAACTGACAATACAAGGCTTGAGGATCAATATAAAACACAAAGTAAATAATAAAATAATCAAAGCTTCCAGGGCTTTCAACCAAATCTCACAGTCTTCACAGAAAACGGCTCAGGTATACTCACATGACCAAAGTGTAAAACTTCAGTCTCATGACACACCATAGATGAAGAGAGATTGTAACACTTTGCTTGGTTCAAGCATAGTCTTTAGCACTGGAGTGAACGGCCTCCTTGATCTTTTTTACAGACGTCCACTCCATTTACTGATCAGAGCATGGGATGTGGTTGAAAGCTGTTGCATTCAATTAAATAGTGTGGTCAGTCAAACTGTGTTAACTGTGTCTGGATATATCACTGTAACAGCAGAGCTGTGTATCTTTACTGAGCTCCACGTGGTCCCAGGGACTCCCATCTTATCAGCTGAAGGCCCTCTCTGCTTTAACACCAGCCTCTGTCATACACAGCTCTTCAGTTCAAAGAACACTGCATGGGAGATCAAAGCATGGCCAATCTGGTATGCACACACACAAACACACACGCTTGCTTCACTAACACACAGCACACATGATAACATGCCCATAATCTCAGTTGCACACTCACAAACACACATCCAAACACACCGGCTCCGACCGCACATGCCCCTGGCATTGATCAAAGGGAGGAATGTGATAGATAGAGGGGAGATAAGGGACACAGAGACACAGAGCGAGACAGAGACAGACAGACGGACAGACGGACAGACAGACAGACAGACAGACAGACAGACAGAGAGAGAGAGAGAGAGAGAGAGAGAGACAGAGAAAGGGGGAAGATGGCTGTCTCACTTCAGTAATCAGGCTGTGTGTGTGTGTGTGTGTGTGTGTGTGTGTGTGTGTGTGTGTGTGTGTGTGTGTGTGGCAATAACCAAAGATAAGACGCACTTTTCTAGTTTACACACATCTAACGACATTCCATGCAGTGCTGGAACAGGGACTATAGCTTCAAGTACACTAAACACAAGTACACCTTCACCTACACACATTTCTACTGCTTGTTGGGACCTTTCAGCATTTTTTTCAACTAGCATACTCACACCAAGTCACTGTCCGCTGTCCCTGTCCACATTTTGGGGTACATCCAGCTCTTAAACAGTGAAGATGGTGTTTGTTGGATCAAAGAGAATAAACTCTAAACCACAGAGATTAAACTGCAAGCTACAAAAGTACTGAAAGCTGAACATAGTGAGACACTTAAAAACGGCACTTTGTCCTCTCAGTTTAGCACAAGACATGGTTTGGTTACAAGAAGGAGACCACCACAAGTTGGCCCTGGTTGTACTAACAGGACCAGAAAGTGAGCGGTTGCCACCACCACTTCTATTGTTTTCAGTGTCAACACAATGGCAAGTAGAGGGAGGGCGGTGTCGCTCTCATGAACTGCTCTTTGCTTCATTTGGAGTTTATGATAGTTCAACTGGCAACCACAGAAACTACAGCAAGGGAAATGATACAGGAGCTGATTTCACCGGTATCTGAGTTTGTCTGAGTTCTATGAATTACATATCTCATCACCAGTAGAGAACAGACAGATCAATGAAGAGAAACAGACATGAAGCAACATCACCTTCAAGGCCTGATTATATGGTCTTGGACAATAAGTGTTTATGACAGTAGTTTGCAAAACTTCCTATATTAATTATGTTAAATTGCTAAACCATTTCATCTATTTTAAGCTACATCCCGCTCCATTTAGCTGTGTGACGAGATCATACTGAGCAGACAATGGACAGCAGCAGCCTGTAGTGTACAGGGAAGGACCCGGGAAGGGCAGTGGCAACAGGCATTGCCAGGCGGCAGGCGATCACTGTCTGAAAGCGGCATTATCTCCTGCTGTGAGGCTGCAGTTGATGTGATCACACCTGGCTATACAATGCACTCTGAAAAAAGCTAGTTGGCTGCATCTATTCTCTCACCCTTACTTAAAACTAAAGACTATGAGAATAATGAAGGAAAACCTACGAGAAGTGTGTAAATTCAGTAAAACTAGTGAACTCAGATCGGCGTTCTGTAAAATGTTCAAAAGCGCATTTATAAAATTAGCTTTAAATTATTTATGAGTGATGAATTTTATCATTGTTTTTATTTACATTGGAATAATTTCTGCCCTGTTGATGACTTTTTCATTTAACCCTGAATCTCGAAGGACTTTGTAAAACCTGTTTCAATATGTCTTCTATGGATGAATCACCGATCACCAACTACACAGAACCCCACTACACACCTACACAGTGATTAAATTCACAAAAACTTTAGCATACAACCTCTTTGGACAAAACAAGATAGAAAATTTAATGCCTTGGAAAATGGTGTTTAAGAGTTGCAATACTTTTTAAAGGCCTAAATTGTTGCTAACTTGATTTATTTATTTTAAATACTTTTTTAGACCCCACAGACACCTCTGGGTTGATGTTTTTTTTTATAAGAAAAGTACATGAAAATGATTCCTCTTCTGACTTCCTGCAGACCACTGACGAGGTCAGCAAGGACTGAAACATGAGAATGATGAGTCAGTAACTGTCTTGAATTGAAGAGCAGTGTGTGGCAGTCTTTTACTATTTCATTACAAATTCTTTTTCCTAACCTGCTTCCCAGTCCTTCCCCTTTACTCTTTTGTCCACCCACAAGGCCGGTGCACAGCATCAGATGATGGTGCTGTTGGTGCATGAGACAGTGGTTTATTGATACATATCGCTACATAATGGTATTGGTGCTTTGATGCATGGTCAAAGCACTTGGCTCAGAATATGAATATGAGTCTAGCAATCTTGTCCTAATTTTCTTTTAAATTAGCCGACCTCTATCTTCATAAGTATGTACCTTGAAAATATAAGAGCACACGCTCAGATTCTCACAAACACACAAACTTAAGTGTCCTCATGTGTCCTCATTTTCTCCATCTCAGCTCACACAAACACAGCACTCCTCCTTCTATATTCCCTGTCCGTGGGAGCCTGAACTAATGTCCCATCTGCCCCTGCTCCTGGTACACAGACTGCTTTCATTCCTAACAAGGGCCTGATGAATTTTCTTAAAGGCGGTGATGGGCTAAATTGGAGCTGATATGTCCCATCCGGCAGGGTGGATGGGGCCATAGCACGAAGCCTTGTCCTACCGCCATGTGACAGCCAAACCAGGCCAAAGTGAAAGAACCTATTAGCGCTAACTGGTCAGTTTACTGTGTATTAGGGTTGTTTATTCCATTACCAAGCACGTGTGTGTCTATGTGTGTTCTTGTGTGTTCTTGTGTGTGTGTGTGTGTGTGTGTGTGTGTGTGTGTGTGTGTGTGGAACAAGGAGGGGGGGCCTTGAGGATGATATAACCCCTGAGGAGACAACTTCATTGTAGATGCCAAAATCTATGAGGGACAGTTGTGGTTGTTGCCACTAAAAGACAATAGATGTATTGTTCTCCTAAAATGTATGTATGTGTGTGTGTATCCCTGTAAGATTTCCAGAAATATGTGTGCATAACGTGTGATAGGAAATTATGTGCATAAATGTAGAATTTGTGTGAAAATCTGTGACAATTAGGTCAGGCTGCAGGAGCAAGGAGGTGCGACATGTGACTGTGTGTGTTTGTGTGTGACAGCGTAAGGTGAGGGAAAGAGGGCATCAGATGAGCTATCTGGCTGGGTTGTTCTGATACACAAATACACACATAAGCCCAGTAGAGGGTAAGAGAGGGGGGCATGACGCGTCAAGCTGGAGCCATGACTCGGCCGTGTGTGTGTGTGTGTGTGTGTGTTGCGTGAGTGTGAGGGGGTTGATCCCATTGTGTGTGTCAACAAGCCGTCCCATTCAGCGCCTGTGTGGCTAAACTCTGCTAATGAGCGTTGCCTCTGGCTGGGCCTAGCTAGCACAGCACTCATCACAACTAAACCCTTTAACACACACACACACTAACACAAACACACACTCCAACCCTGAACCAGAGGACGGGGGCGGGTGGGGGGCATTGTAAAGAAGACAGGGAAGTACGAGAGTGTGAGAAAAAAGAGAGAAAAGGAAAGAATGAGTCAGGGTGTGACCTCATCAAAAGATGACAAATTGCAGCTACAGTAAATGTAACTATTTTCATGGCAAAACAAAAGCGCTCCTGGAGTTTCCGCTGGAATGTTGCTCGTGTCGGAGAGGAAAATCCACTGAGACTACAACTCCCAGCTGATAACACACTATGACAAAGTTCTACAAAGCGTATACTCAATCAATAAATATCATATCAATGACACTATATCATATCCATTGGATCAGAGCAGGAGTCTGTTAGGAATATGCCACATTTTCCATTCTGCAAGTTGCTGGTCAGTAAAAAGTCAGTGACTCTAAATACAAATTTGCTACGTCTACTTAGAAAGTGTTATGTTACAGAGGAAGGATGTGGTTTGATAGACAAAGTGCAGCTATGGCGATGGAGCCCAACCCTATTGCCAGACAGAACAGCAATAATGGACAACTCTGTAAAACCCTGTATTATGTTTAATTACAAGGCTTTAGAATGTTCGTTGCCACTGTCTTTTAGGTCATATATTACTATAACGTCTGTAAATGGCAACTATGGTATGACTTAAGTATTGTTGAGGTTAGTGTAAGACTGTGGACAAATCCTACCTAAAAGGATCTCTGTCACGCTCACATGTAGAAACCAAGTCGAAACCCGATTACACAGGATTCAGGCGATAATTCTCTGTAGTATACTGATAACAAATTACCTCAATATGTTATTCACACTTTTCAGTGATGGGTCGGTCAAACACTATGTTTGTTATGTAAAAATTTATATTAGCTACATGTCACCAAATGCTACTTCAATCCAGAGAGAGAGAGAGAGAGAAAAAAAACATTTTATGGTACCTCAACTGCATGAAGAGATTATACAGTGCTGTAGGAAAAGCCAAATGAAAGAACTCAGAGCATCCTTCACTACATCAGTGTGAAAACAAGATGGACCAATGTAAAGAATGAGAGAACAGAAAGAAAACACAAGGACAGGATCCAGGGAGGCTGGTCATATGAGCCAGTGGGCAGAAAGAAGGAAGATGGGAGCTGGGAGTGAGAAAAGGAGGGCATGTCACCCTCCATCAGCACAACGAGCTCTCTCTTTTTTTCTGTTCAACACTTCTTTTCCACCACCAGCAAGTGTTTTCCAACCCACAGTGTGCGTGTGTGTATGTATGTGTGTTTGAGTGAGTGTGTGCTGGAGGTGAGGTTTGGGGCCGAGGCCATTAAAGCTCTGTTAAAACACAAGCAAAAGGAGAGTGAAAAGAGAGAGGAAGTGAGACAGTGAGGGAGGGAGCACACACACTCAGCAGCTATCTCGGCCTGCCCAGCAGTCCGCTGGCAGCCTGTCAATACTATGAGCACAGAGGTGCGAGATGAGTCAACAACCTAATTCTAACATCAAACTTTCATGGGCAGCAGAGGGGAAGAGCAGGATGGAGAGATGTGGGGAGAGATGTTTGCTGTTAACGCTTTCTCCATCACCTGACCTTCACTCCTCCAAACCTTTTAAAAACCCTTTAAAAACCGACCCCTTTTACACACTTGCACACACACAGTGCCACCACACACACCCAGGAACACACATGGGGTTGCATTTTTAAAGTTTTGACCTGCGGCTGAATTACATTTGGAGCGTTTTAGCAAGATATAATAGTGACCCTCTCACTCTCTCTCTCACTGCGCCCCACACTTCGCAGAAGCTCTCTCGCATAGACAGAGTGCCAGCGGCTTTATTTATTAAATATGGCTTGAGAGAAGAAGCAACATGAGCAAGCTGAGAAACCGTTTTAAGAGACTGGCTTTTAATGGCTTTCTGACACGCTGGGATGCCAGTGGTTCAGTGGCGGCTTGGAGGGGACACCTCTTGAGTGCCGAATGGTGTTTGTCTAAGCTTGTTGTCCCACAGTGTGAGTATACGGGAATGTGCTGTGGTCACGGGGAGGATGGAGAGATTAAGATCATACAGTGAAGAAGGAAGTGCTGTAGTGATTGTCATTGCAATTAGCAAAAAGGAGAACAAATACTAAAACTTGGAACATACAGTATGTCCGCGTACTGAACAACTCAGATATTCATTACTTTTAGCAGCATATGTATTTGACCAAAAAATCATTTTCCAGTATTCATAAATGGCAGATGTCGTCTATTAGGAGGTCTGATAACTCTACAAAATGTATTAGAAGATATGACATCACTGATTATTACGCATATAATCAGGATGTGAGAACTGAAAAATAGAAACACAAGGTGATTGATATTTAAGCGGAGTGTCTCTCAATGACACTGGTGGAAAAACCATCAGACCACGAGTTTACAAAAACAAAAGCTCTTAGACAGAATTCTCCAAAGTTAAGAATAAAATTGGACTGAAGCTCAATCGTTTATAGTTAATTAACAAAGGTACTTCAGCGACAAAGCATTGTACTTTCATAAAGTTGGTGGATTCTGCAAGGCACGTGATGCTCAATGTCAAGGCAGCAGCGGCTGAGATGTCCTGACTTTTAATGTGGGGATATGCTTCAAAATAATTAGTTGGTATCCGCTGTTCCAACAAACCCAAGCCAAGGACTTTAACACAAGAGACCACTGTTTGTTTTCTGTTTCAAACAGACAGACAAAACCCCTCAGATGGGCTCCTGTACCAAAATCATCTGTAGCAAAATACAATGTGTGAAATATCAAAATTATGTCAATTACATGTTTCAAATACATAATAATTCATTTCATAATTGAAATTTCTTGGATGAAAAGGTTTAAAAATAATTATAATGATAAATAAATGTTCATTGGTGCTCTGGACTCAAACACGCAAGGATCCCTGCTTGTCATTTCCATCTTTGTGTAACGTATGTACGATTTTTCAAAATATCTGAACATACTTACTAATCAAAGCTCTTCTGCCTTTTGCATAATCACTTGGTTATCATATGATGTGAATGCTTAGTGCAAGCCGAGGCACAGCCTCTAAGTCTTATATCTAATACATCTTTCTGTCAATGCTAGATTTGCCCAGTTTCTCTCCTTCAGATCTACTTTTTTGACACTGCTGACCTCTACTGCGGAAAAAAGATGAAACTGCATAAAAAATACAATAACTTAAATAACCAATGAGGTACATTAATCACACACCACACATACTACATATACATGCTGAATAGTGATAATACAAAGAAAAAGAGCTGAGGTTAAGTAGGGAATTCAATTATTTATGATCACATAAAAATATCTCCGAGCCCCATTTCATTGTTGCTGGTCTAAGGCAGGGTTACATTGAGTGAGTGTCAGTCAGTGCCAGGCAATCTCATCCACTATTTATATGATGAAGGTCCTTGAACGGAGCTAGTGAATGTTTCTTATTGTACTTATGATCATCTCACACAAAACAAAGTCAACAATGAATAAACAAACAAATCAACATCCTACAAAAAAATGAATAAATCCTATCTACATTAGGAATTACTAGGTTAAATTTCAGAATTAGTCTGAATTTGGGGTTTCAGTGTTCTATAACTTAAAAATACATATTTCAGAGGAAAAACATTTTTCAGTGATAATACTTTAAAATAAAATGAGTATCAGCTACTTCAGTCCACCAACATCCAGATATCCAGTAGGCCTCTGAAAACTATTGTATCGCTCTAAACATATTCCACAGTGATGGATGAGGTTGAGTCATGCTTAACTCTGATTTATGGTAGTCAAGCCCCACAATCAAACTCAAACAACTCAGCCGCCACAACACTGTCAAAACCGTCACATTGCCAAGCGGAGGAACACACCCTAGTTGGTAAATCACATTCTCTGTGGTTGCAAATGTGCGGGAAAAAGCTGACAGCCAAGTCCATCTTGAATCTCTGCTTTGCTTTGAAGAGCCAACTGTAAAACATCTCATCTGGGCTCAGTGGTTGGGATTTTTGGCAAATGAGGATGACAGCAAGGCAAACAAACAAGTTTGGAGGGTTTCTCCAAATGTTCTTTGATGGCTGTGTGATGGGCAGAGTGGGAGAGCAAAGACGAGGGAGGGAGGGATGAGGAAGACAGGGAGGGACAACATAGGAGGGAAGACTGGGAGTGTTGACAGAAGAGAGGGATGGCTTGGAAAGTGTGAGGCCACAGGTTGTATTTTAAAATGGTGTTTTAAAGTGAAACTGATCTCTGTCCAGGCGAGCGTTTTAACACTGTATCAGAAATAATCTCTGTTCAGACTAATGCCTGAAAACCATATCACATTGAGGTACACTGGGCATGCCCATGTCGGCGCTTGGTGCTGGCCTCCTGTGCAAGTAGGCAGTAGTAGCTGCTAGCATAGACAACAAGGTCAGCATTGCCTGTAATCCGTTATCCATGTTAAACCACTCGTAGTCAAGGCTCATAAATACATACAGCCTGGTGTAGTTTGATTTCTTTGAGAAAAGGGTCATGTGATAAATCAGGGAAGGACGTGTTGATAAGACCAAATCAAGAAGTAAAAATGGGTGTCTGTGTCATTGTCTCCCTCTATATCACCAGTTTGGGACGACGTGGAACCTAACTGTAGAGTTTTTGCAACAATGCAATGCACTAGCTAAAGCCATTGCTGATTTCCTGTCATCTGAAAACAGACACGATGATACGAAAGCATATAATTATAGGTTTCATGTAAAAACTACTAAACCCCAGTGTGGGATAAGGAATCAGTCATTTCCTCTTCTCAGCTTTACTGCCCTCAAGCATCACATACATCACTTCAACAGTGGATGCCACCGGCTGTTTCCTCATTTTCATTTCTATAATATCTGTGCTAACCTGTCTCCCTATCAAGTGGTGCAGTAATTTTGACATCAATACATGTTAAAGGGTAAACAAGAAGGAGGTTGTTGACGGAGGAAAATGTAACACAGGACTGGAGAGTGGCCCATTTTTATCATCAACAGAAGTGAGCACAGTGTACTTCTGATGTTGCCATTTGCCGACTCATTGGCCTAAAATGCTGAGTGACCCTAATGCAGGGTCATTTTTTCTAGGCCCTGCTGTCCTCTTGGGTCAATGCTACACTGTCCTGGGGAGAGGCCAGCGCTTGCATGAATTAGTAAAGACCGTTGGGGAACCAAAGTCCGTTGGCTGACGTTTCCACCCCACTGAATTTTAACACATTAGGAAGCCCCACCGCCAGTAATGAGCCAGAGACAGAGGGATGGGGATGGGGGGCGTTGAAGGGTGAGAGAGTGTGCTCACATCCTCAGAGCATGACTCCCTAAGCAAACTAGACTGTGTCACTCTCGACCTGTTATTGTTGTGCAAATGCTACTCACATCTCATGTGAAAAAGATGGCACTCTTGATTGGTAACCATTTACTTACAGTGCACTATTATGTTGAAGTATTTTAACATAATAGTAAGCATGTACTTATGGTGCCTATGGTGATTGTGTATGTCATTTAAATTACATTTACTTGATCAGAGACCTGTTGTGGCCATGGACATAATAACAGTCTTTTCTCATGAGCAAAGGTGTAAGTAAAAGTAGCATGAGTACATGATACGGTCAGGTGGATGAATGGGTGTGCAACCTTGACATCAGAGTGTCTCCGGCCAACAGTCAACCTTAGTTTCTTTCTATCATGACCACAATCCTTCCCAAAAATGAATGAATTAGCTCTAGTGGCATAAATTGATCAGAAAATGCTTATGAATTGCTCTTATAACTGATATTAGGTGATTTTAAAATGCAATGACAACCCTATTTTATCATTTAGGTATGAGTACTTGGGTTATGCAGTTCTGCCAATTGCCATCACAAATTCAAATCAAATTCAGATCAGAAAAAGCTTGTATGGGTCATTTGGAAAGCCAATAACAAAATATCTATTATGCTCTTTAGGTATGAGGACATGATGGACTATTCATCATGTTCATATCATAGAGCCACTGCCAGCGATGGCCGGCATTGGTGCAGCAAGCTTTACGGATAGTGAGGCTGTAATTAAAATAGAGGTTTCAGGTCGTTTCAATTCACTGGGTGTTTTCAGAGGACTCATCAGGCTCTGACCAAGGGAGTTCATACCGTAGCCAAGGTTGTGTGTGTTGTTCTTCAGAGAAAGAATGTGTGTGTGTGTATGTGTTTTCCCCTCATCTCAGCCCCAGTGCCCCTGTGCCCTGGCCTCTCTTCCTCCCCCACTGTGTGCGAGTTTATTCACAGGAAATGCAGGGGAGCCTTATGGGTGGCTGCGCTGATGCAAAGCGACGTGGCGTCTCCAGCGAGCCGGGAACTTAGCATGTCAGGCAGGTCAGCACGGGGCAAGCAGACAGTCGATAAAATATTCAATACAGCACTCCCAGTTCATGGATCTAATACCTCAGAAAAGGCCCCCCTCCAAAATCAAAAGGGAAAAAAAATTTATCATCTCTCTTTACAGAGGCTGGCTGGGTGGGTTTATCAAACTCAGGGTGTATTGTGGATACATCTTTGCAGCCTTATGGATATCCAACCCCACCCTTCCCTCACTTCAGGAAGTGAAACCTAGCCTTATTCAGAGGCAAAGTTCAAAAGTACATCATGACCTTTTCCAGCCTAGGAACAGGACAGGTACCCTAATACAGTTGTCAGTTTTTTTGTCCTCCATTTTTTGCCTCTTAAAAAAGTACTCTCTAACTCTTGCGTTCTTGATTGCACTTTTCTAAGCCTCTATTTTCTGGGCTTGCATCTTTCCAGAGCCCTGGGGGTGAGAAGAAAACATACGGCAGAGTTTGAGAGTGCAGCAAGTGGAGTCTGGAAGGGCTGGCCCTGGAATGTCTTGTGTCAGTTTAGCGCAATGGGCGCTAATCCCAATTAGCATCACTCAGCTGCACTGAGGGCGCATCACATCGACTCAGCCTCTGCTTAGACAGGCGCCCTCGGTGGACCAGGCGGATACAGTGAAACACCAGCTGCTATCGGCCTGTTTTGCTGATTAACCCAGACACTAAGATGTCGTTGCTGTGTCTTCTGACTCCCGAGCCGCCGCAGCCTCCTCCCTTTGTTGTCTTCGGGTAGCTTCCGTCTACTTACATTTTTAACAAGCGTCTCCTCTGTCTCCATCTCTTTTATTGTGTCGTCTGAGTGCGTGGTATTTTATTACTTACACTGCATAGATTGGTTGAGTACACTGGATCAGTGTTACCCACTCAAACGGTTTTCCTTTCTCCCCCTGAATAATTAATGGAAATGGATGGTTAAGGACAAAGGCAGTGAAGACTCCATTAAGGGGCGAGATGTTGAGAGGTGCTGACTTCATCATTGGAGTTGTTAGCGCCAGGGGTAGTGATCCGATTCAGACAACATTCTACGACAGACACTGACTTAGGGACAACCGGCTTCTGCACCAAAGCACGGACACTTAACAAGTACTGTACGTTTGATGATGACAGGACAGCAAGCAGCACTGAGAGCAGGGGTAGTTCACTCCAAAGCCTTATGTTGTTTTAACAGTTGTCATACGGGGCAGAAATTCCTGGCATATATGCTTTCACTGGACACCTGCATGGGTTTTGAGCACACTAAAACAAAGTGTTTGGACTAACAAGGTAATGTAGGCAAAGGGGGTGGGGTAAGAATGCAGCTTTTATGGAGTACAATTGGGAGCCAACCTAAGTGATAAAAATAGCTGGATCTGGCTGTAAGGGGTTTTGTTTTTGCTTTTCCGAAGGCACGTCATAATACATCCCAGAGTTTCAGGGCCCCGCAGCTTTCAGATACCTATAAATAAATGCTTTCCTGGGCTTTACTTCTCTCTCTTTCTCTTGCAGACACACTCATGCAGAGGCTGGAGCATGAGTCTGGAGTAAATAGCCCCCTTCTGATGAAAAACATTCCAACACTACCAACACCGTGAAAGGGGAGTGGATGGTGGATGGGGTGGCGGTGGTGGGGCTTTTAAAATGGACTCAACCGCCTGTTTTCCCCAAGCACTATTTTCACTGCCACCATTTTCACAGAGAAAGAAGCCCTCAGCTCTCTCTAAGGGTTTACTGTGCTTAGTTGCAGACAGAGATGAGCTAAGTCTCTTCTTGAGCACTGCATGTTCCAGAGTGGGAGGTGGAATTAAATTTAACCCCCTCCCACCTCTTTTTTGTGCTGGATGGCACTGCCAAGGAGCAGTCTTCTCCAAAGGGCTATCTTTCTGTTGGAGTTCAAGACGATAACTCAACTGGAGATGAGACACAACCAAATGACCAATCTGCCAGGCACAAGCAGTTGTAAAGTTGTAGTCATTTAATCTTAAGAAACTAATTTAAAATCCAACTCACTGCTACTGAGATAGATGTTACTACTAAGTAGAAACAACTACAACTAAAGGCTGAAGCCAATCAAGATGAGCCTTAGTTTCTCCAATTGCCAAGGGATGCTGTCTCTGCAAAACTCTAAAAAAGTCATACTAAATTAAATGCAATGCTTTTGGGGTACCAGCAAATTACATGTATTATTGAAATTACACATACATTACTTCAGAGTCATGTAACGTAAAATACTCTTGTTAAAGAATACTCTAGTGGAATAACTAAATTCAATTCTGATATAAATACAATTATACAAAACCACTCAATTACAAGGGGTAAAAGTAAATGTAATCCATTGCAGTTGCTCTTGGAAGTTATAGAAGGAGGGGTTGGTGTTGCTGACTTCAGGAATGCTGTCGGTTCAGAGTTGTAAACGGAGTTGGCCTTCTCCAACAATGGGGCATATTTTGTGAGATGCTGGGAGTCGATAGCAGGCGTCCGCCGTGACAAAGGGCCACTTCTCCGGCTCCGTGAGAAAGGCATGTTAGTTCAGCTCTTTGATACAGGAGACTGTTTCTCTGACCACCATTCATTACCATGTATAACAGACGACTCAATGGACATTGCGCATGAGGCATAACTTGGCCCTCCTACACACTCTCAGAGGCTGTATTATGGAGGCCTGAGAACCAGGCTTCTCTAAACACTCCTAGGTGTCTCATAAAATGAGCTTGGAGTGTAACACAGAGATTGGGACAAAAAAATTGAGCTCTGTCTTTTTCTACCTCAGTTTTACTCAGTAGTTGAGACATGAACTGTCTTGAAGCCCAGGGCTTTGGCAGAGCATCGAAAGAATAACATGGCAAAGGCATCCACATTTGTTTCCACTTATGTTACATGATCTTTAAGAGCCTAATTTGAACAAATCCCTTGCTTCGACCGCACACTGTACTTTCTGAGAGGGCTGTTAACATATGTACGCTGGGTGTTAATGTCATGCTCAAAGAAAACAGCGCCGATGGTCAGGGCTGGATAGAGCACATCCTATTTCTGGCCTGAACTACCTCTAGTCTTTTATTAAGAAACTGAATGAAATGAAGCAAGAGCAACAAAGGCTGCCTGGACCCTGTCATTTCTGAGCCACAGTAACATTTCTCCTGCTCAGTCACTAAATATTCTTTCACTTACATTCTAAACACATTGCAGTATAGGTTATTAAAGGAGAGAAAATCTCCCAAAGGAGAATCATTTGGATCAAAGGTCATTCCTTTAAACTCCAACTGAACTTGTTTCCCTTCCATCATCACCTTCACAGATATATTCCATCATCACATGTAAATTAACCCTAACAATAAAAAAAACAATGATACCAACAGCTGGAGGACAAGGTGTTGTAAATATGCAAACAAAGTTAACAAAGATAAACCCAACACAACTGTTGTGACAATACAGACACAAAATATAATTTAGCATGAACAACAAGTAGGCTAAAAAAAAAACTAAAGTCTAAGAAGTCATTTCAGGATAGCCTTTCTGTAGCTCAGCCTGTGAGTGTTTTGTTCAGTTTTTGACAGTAGAGTACAGATCATTAAAAGCAACGTGTGAAAGCGTATGAGGGTGGAGAAAGAGTGCATTTAAAAGCTGTCAGAGAGGCGAGTGCCTGGGGTCAAACCAGGCCGCCCGAGGCTCTTCCGCCACATGAAGGCTCCTCAGCTCACTTTGCTCCGTCTCCCAAAAGAGGCGTGATGAGTAACACAACAGCGTCTGCGTTTTAACAGGACGTCTAACATATGCATCCTTTGCTC
Organism: Holacanthus passer; assembly: GCA_025331565.1. Lineage (NCBI taxonomy): Eukaryota > Metazoa > Chordata > Actinopteri > Pomacanthidae > Holacanthus > Holacanthus passer. The sequence continues at coordinate 739,511 of JAFREQ010000072.1, read as the reverse complement.
AGAGGGTATGGTACTCCCAGACTTCATTGTCTCCTGAATTTGCAGACATTTTCAGTTGGTTTCGGTTAGCTGCTAACTCCTTCTTCTTCCTAGCTGCTGCTAGCCACTTTATAAATCCCCTGGTGGTGAGTTGCACACATAACATGTCATTTAAAACGTCACACCCCTGTCCCGTCCTGCCATCTAACCTTTGTACACAGTCTTCGGCTCTGCCACTATCTCCGCTGTGGAACAACAATGACCCCCCTATTCTGTGTTTGTACGTTTTATACAAAACGTCCAGGCGGAATTACAGCACAACATTCCCATCTTAAACAGGCTGTGTAAAAGGGGCTTGTGGCTGTGCCTCCAGCTTGTGGCACTTCCCCCAGTACACTGTGAGTGTGCGACAGCTCTGGGGAATGCCAGCACCATGTCAAAAGAAAGGAGAGAGAGGGTGAGAAAAAGAAGAGGGAAGAAAGGTGCTGGTGAAATGTTAATGTCTTGTCCTGTTCAATATCCATATCTTTGGTCAGGGGATGGCAGCCGCTCTCGCTGCTACACTGTGATGCAAGAATACATGAAATGGTGGGAGGCACCGCATGCGGATCAGAGGCAACCATGTCCCTTGTTTTTCTCGAGTGCGCACATCAGCACACCCTCCCATACACAGACAACATAAACATTTCATGTTTGGTTAGTAACCATGCATGAGGAATTCCCCTGCCCTGTTGGTGTGTCATGTTTATATTGCCTTCTTGCTGGAGTGCATTGTGCAGAAACAGCATCCTCAGTAATCCTCGTTGGCTTCTAACCTGACCTCTTACTATTTTACACACACTTGCAGTCTACCTGAAGGCGAGTCATAAGTTTCTGAGACGCTGGCTAAGTCCTCTCACACCAGGAGGGAGCTGCTGAGGGATCCACTAGGTTATTGTGTGTCTGGTCTGGGGTGGAGGTCACCCAAAGTTACAGGAAGGAATCCTGAGGGTGGCTGGGGAAAGAACAGGGGTGTGTGTGTGTGTGCGTGTGTGTGTGAGAAAGAAAAGGGATGGAGGTGGGGGGAGGGGGTGTTGGGGTAATGTCTGGCAGATGACAGATCTGTGAATTCTTTCCTAGTGCCCACAAGGCAAAAGAAGCGGTGGTGTCGCGGTCACGTCTTCAGAACACTTACAGTCTTTATCCTGCTCTTCTTCCCCCATCCTGGGGGGCTCAGCCTGCTGATTACTACACAGGAGGCTATTCAGCAGCTGCCCCTCCTCCTTGCCCCCCTCCCTTCACACACGCACACACACAGACACAACACTCCCCGACCCTCAACCGATCTTCCCTTTTCTTCTGGGATGATCTGAAATCATATTTTGCAGTGGTGCAAACATAATGAGAGGGATGAGGACAAAGGCAGGCCCACTTTTGGTGCAAGCATCTTTTTGTCGCTTGGCACAAAAGCGGTCAGTTCAACGCCTTGTTCCACAGTAGCGTCACACTGTGACCCCGCCCCCCTCCCACCTTCAGACCAAAAGAACATCAGGATGATATGCCAAAACCACACAGAGACACACTCTAAAACATAGTTTGCACTAGGCCCTGTTAGGCCAGCCAAACACAAGTCTCATTTAACACTTCAATCAAATTCTCCACCCCTGCAACTGTATGCCCCCCCCCTTCCTTAAGATTGAAATGAAGTTGTGAACAGTACAATCTGTGTTTTCATGTCCCCCCCTCTTGCCCACATGCCTGCCTGACTTTTAGACTTTTAATTCTTGTGCGGGACAGTTGTTGTCTATGTGTGTGTGTGTGTGTGTGTGTGTGTGTGTGTGTGTTGTGGTGGGCTGGAAGGGGGGCAGGCTGGGTTAGGGACAAGGGGTAACAGAAAAAGGGCAGTCAACAAAACTCAATTGTCTTCAGAGTGGTGGTAATTGCATTTGATTAAAATAATGACAGGGTGTTGGGTCAGAATAGAGGGTCCCTTGGTGGGAGTGTTGAGGGCCTGACACTAAACTGAGGAGGGGGGAGAGTGTGACAGAGAGAGAGCAACAGAAGGAGACAGAGCCCTCTGTGGTTCACTGTCATGAATGCTGAAAGTCTGGCACTCACCTGTACCACAGCATGAGAACAGGGCAGCGCCACATGGAAAAGAGAAAGAAAACAATTAAATAATTAGATTAGTCAAAAGCAAACTATTCATGAAAGTGAAAATAAATGAATGAAAAACAAAAAGAAGAAAGCATTGCAGTAACTACTTCAAAGAATCAAAGCATAGTCTTTTACCACAAGTTTGATTTCCATATTATCCATAATATAATACCCATACCCATAATATGCATTTTTTTTTCTTGTCTCACAGAAATAAAATAACATCAATGCAGTTCTGATTCTCTTCTGACCTGCAAAGGCCTTTGAGTGCCAAACTGTGTGAGTTTTAAATGTATTATTCAGTATAACTGTACCAACAGATGACATGTAGTGAACATTTTACACAACATTGTATTCTCAAAGAAGCCTCTGAAAAAGACTTTCCACTATCTTTACACCGTGAGATATCATGGCTTCAAAGTGAAGTGTAAGACAACACACTGTGATAGATTAAATAATCAGGGGTAAAAGAGACTAAAAGTTCTTAAATGTAGCATCTTGTGTTTATCAAAACTACATTTCCCATAAGCCCTATTGCGACTTCTTGTTAAGAGATCATGTTCAGGTTTTATAGTTAATAAAGTTAATAGTAAGAAAAAAAACCTGAAAATCATGTGACACACTCATGACAGGTGGAGGAAACAACAAGCCTTCACATCTTACAAAAACAACTCGTATGAACATTTTGAGATCTATCACCTCTATGATTACTGTTAAATTTAGATAACTAAAACTACTTTGTGACGCTTAGGGAAGGATCTTTGTTGTGGTTCTGGTAAGGAAAACACCCATGTCAGAGTCACACGGTAACTTAAAATGATCCATCTTGACCTCCTCCCTGGAGTCATCTGGGGTGGTATAATGTCAAGCTGACTCTGCTGCTACTTAACAGTAATTACTTCCACAAACACAAGGGGTCTCCTGACAGGAAAACAGTAAGTGTTTGAACAACCACTGCTGTTGTCTTCCTGGTGCAGATAGTCTCAGAGACAACTTTACTCCTGTTGTGGAGACCTCATAATATCACTCTCTCCCTACATCAAAATCCAAACTGTTCTCAGGCAGTATACTCACAGGACAGGATGAACTACCACACCAGTCTGTCCTATGCCATGACCTACAGAGGCCAGCGGCGGTGTTAAACAGCCTCTGCTTTTGATGCACGCCAAAGCCAGAGAGAATGAAAGGGATAGAAGCTTTTACAAGTGGTCCGACAGCACTAAGTGTCTCTGCTCTCAGTAAAAGCAGTGCTAAAGGTTGGAACAGGGGACAGGGAGAAGAAAAGAGCAAGAGAGACATAGTGTGTGCGTGTGAGATGTGCGTTAAGGCCATGGAGAATATGATAGCCGGTAGGGATGTCAGGAGCCTCTGAAAGGAGGATGTCTAAGCCAGGCTCAGACTCTCATCTCCTCACACGGCCTCGCCCTTTCCCAGCATCCCTCTCTTCGTTTATCCCTTACACCTTCACAGGAAGTTCAGCCTAGCCCTGGAGCAAGAACCCCGCCACCCCCCCGCTCCAACACTACCAGAGCGCTGGTTCACACAAAAGGAGGGGCAGTGAGTGTGTTATGCATTAAGGGTCACAGAGATGTCAATGAGCCTATAAGGCCCTCTTGGACTTGTCTCACAACACAATGCTGCTGTTCAGCTGTCTCTGTATACAGTATGTAAGACAAAAGTATTGGCACTTGTCCTCGCCTCTATTAGTATGTAACCATGTTAACCTATAAAACAAACAAATATACAAACAAATACTATGGTCCCAACAACAAAGAATAGGCTGCCTTGTTTTCCTCCAAATGTAAAAGGCCATTTATTACTTAATGGTGAGCAAGGCTAGAGAGAAATATATGAAAATCTGATATGACTGAGATAATATAGTTTGTTCATACTGCATTGTTGACTGAGTATTCAATCATACTGTTCAATGCAGAAATTTCCTCAGACATTCTACACAAGTTTTCTAATTATGTCGCTTTCATATTCTTGGTATTGTGATCACCTTGAATCTCAGCTATACCATGTTAGTTTTAAAAGCTTTTCAAATACACAAAATATGAATAAGACAATGGCAATACCTGAAAGATATAAGCATGAAAACTTGGACATGTACAGTTATTGCAATATTTAAAACCCCCGCAAAAATATTGGCACAAGCTCTAATTAAATTCAGTCCAAAACTATTAGCATCAACTTTCATAAAACTAAAAATAGTAATAAATATTAACTAATGGTCAGTAACATTTCACTTTCACCTCTTCAGTAAGCATTTATAATCACTATATCAACACATAATTAATGTAATGCAACATATGATCCTGTAATTGTAAGCAGAGGTCATTTTAAGAATATATATCAATGTACAGTATTTGTCAACAATAGCAACTCCTGTGAAGACATATTATGTATCATTACAACTGTGTTTTAATATATTGCTGTTGACAAAATATATTAATAAACACCTGCAACTGATCATTATACATGACACATTATAGTGTGTTATTAATCAATAATGATGTGCTAATACTGTGCATAAAAAGAAAATGGGAGGTAAAAGTTTGAAATGTTTTACCTCCTCGTCTAAGCTGCATTCTGCAATGTGGGGATATGTGTTGATATGCTGCTCTTGCCCCTTGATCTATGTCTGAAGAAGTAAGAATCACTCAAAATCACATTAATATTTGTAATAACTCAACTTAGTAAAAGTACACGCATGGAACATAACCCTAAACAGGAGATTTAGTTCTGCATTAAGGGCGTAATCCTACACACAGCCATCATAGATGGGCAGTGGGCGGTGCTGCCGCTGATTTGCTCAAAAATGTAACTACACACAGAAATACCACACGAACAACACAAGAACTGTGATTGGTTACCAATTTTCTGAAAATGTAGTTTGCAACTAAAAAGTTGGTAAGAGAGAATTTGTTGATGGATAAAGGATAAAAATATAGTTATGAAAATGTAATGGGAGTAGAAATGTAGTTTTGTATGCTGACAAATGAGATGCGAAGTGCGATATTAGAGTATGGATAATAAACAACAGCATGTTTCACCTCTTCAGAAAGACTGACAGAAACAATGCAGAAGTTGCAAAAGCTAGTGGAAAAGCGACTAGGCAGACAGTTACATTAGGACTTCTGCTTACTTTACTGCTCCAACCAAAATCTTAACTTCATCTGATTGTGTATTCATTGTTGAAATGATGCTATGAAGAAATGTTTATTTGCAGAGAATATATTTTTGCGCCAGAAGAGTGTGTGTTTGAATGTGAGGATACCGGGCGACACATGGGACAGTCAGTGTTTACATGGGTGTGTTCAGCCATGTGTGGTGGCCGGTCTTCCCCCCTCTGGCTTGGCCTCTAAAAAGCCCAGTGTGGGAGAACTAAAAGTTCAAGGTCCTCCTCACTGTGCAATGGGCCTGTATCACCCTCAGTGTCTAAATATTTACTGTCCAGCAAGTCCAGGCTGGAGAGTACCGAGAAAAGCTGTTGTCTATCTATTAACACTTGGCAAAGATCATTCACATTGTGCAATGTGATGAATTGCTACCATGATGAGGCATGAAAAATTCATTCGGGAAATATTTTGAATTAATTAAAACTGCAAATGAGGCATCACTCACATAACTTTTTGGAGTTGAAAACTTGACTGTTAGACAACACTAACCGGAATAGGTAGATGAAGTCTTTGGGTCTAGTGTGATTATGAATAGACTTTGAACCATCACAGTGAACTGTATGTAAAGATCCAGTGTTTTTGGAGCTCAACTCATGCTTATGACTTAAAGTCAGGGTAACTTCCTCCCAGTTAAGGATGCTTCCACCACTCTGCCAATTCCAACATAGACAGCAGGATCTCTATAAGGCCTATTCATTTTTTAATTCATTCATTAATCAACTCTGTCTGAGTGCAAAAGCTACTAAAACCTTTATCTCACTAGGGGTAACTAAAAAAAGAACACCGAAAAACAGTTGTGTTAGAATCAATTCATCGATCAAATTTCACAATAAACGTATCATCAAGCTGCCTAATGTCATTCTTACAGGAGAGAAATATCAGTCACCTGCTGTCGGGGTAAACCAATTTATCACACTAATTCTACAAGCGACAAAATAAAGAAAATTTCACAGTGGAGCACAGCTACACACTCACACATACACACGTTCTCTCTCTCTCTCTCTCTCTCTCTGATATGCTGTGATCAAAATTTCCAACCAGCAGCTAATTGGGAGTGTTATGATGGAGAGCACTGTTGCTGGTGCCGACAGGAAAAGTGAACTGTTTTTTTGTTGGCAGTGATGATAAAGAAAGACTTTGTTCAAGAGTAATGAAAAAATATGAAAAAAAGAGGCAGTGAGAGTCTAAAAAAGACGGCGAGTGAAAGAAGGGTGGAAAGGGGTGATAGAGGAGGAGAGAAAGAGAAGAGGCTGAGTGAGGCGTGAGAGCCACATGCAGAGAATTAGAAGTTCCGGACTCTCAATAACAGCAGCACAGTGTGTACAATATGTGTGTGTGTATGAAGAGCCTGAAAGGACAGTCAGTGGGTGCTCGTGTGCCTTTTCAAGCTCTGTTCATTTGCCATTATATCCCCTACTTGAGAGACTTTACATGTGGAATTACATTTCATTACAAAGAACATTTACAAGTTCTCCTCATTTTGGGCTCTACGAACTTGGATTGCTCATTTGCAATTATTTTGACATCTTGCAGACCTCACTAAATTCACAGCACTTATACAATTTGGTACCGTATGTTGCACTGTAGCCTGTCACACACAATTGCCATTAACAAAATGATCATTTCAACTGAGATTTTTTTTAACAGTCACAAACAACAATAATACCAAAGTGCCTCTCCATAACAAAATGTGTTTTGCTTCCTTCACTTGGCTGTTTGACCTTGTTTCGTTTTCTTATCCATCTGTTGAAGGAGGAACGTTTCTCTGACCTCACCTTGAATCTCACATGTGGATGTACCAGCAGAATTTGTGACACCATGGTCCAGCATGAAACCTGGTGTCATGTGGAAATTCAAAACCTCCATTGTACATATGCTGAGAATGAACTTTTTAGGAAACTAGGAGACATCTGAGTCCATTTTAAAATATTCAATATTAATTAATTTAATTATTAAATTAAATTAATTTTTAATGAGGAAGAAGAAGAAGGTGTCATAAGATGTAAATGAACTTTTTTTGAGGAAAAAACATTTCAGACAAAATTAACTTCAAAGATTGATCAAAGCAGTCATTTTTCATTTTCGAAAAAGTCAAGCTTACAATCTTTTAGTTTATTCCGAGTCATCCAACCATCCAGTTAAAACTTGATGCTTCATAAAATGTGGTGCTGATTAGATTATTATTCTGGATATTTGACATATCCATTGTGGCTTTGTCATATTTTACTAAGGTCTTTTTGTATGCCCAAGTTCTTGTTTTCTTGTATTTATTTCCTTTTAATTTTTTTAATACAAGGAAAGACTGCAACTACAGACGTTTTAATGACCAGTTAATTTATAAAACTACTCTTGTTATTATTTGTCAAATGGGGAAATGTAATATTTCCCCTGGCCCCAGAGTAGCATCCTATTCTTCCTGCTCTGCTCTGCTCTGAATCATCAGATCCACTGAATCACCCCAGCCCCCAGAAAAAAACCCCTCCTGCAAGTGTGTGAAGGCCAGGACAAGCTGGCTCTTGGGGGAGAGACAGAGTGGACGGCGGTGTTTGGAAGCTTCTGGAGTGTTTTTCTGGCTGAAACTCCAGCCAGACTCCTCTGTGTCCTTCAGAGTAAAAACAAAAACGTTTGGAGTGTACAGCTAACAGCGAGAGCACATCTCTTATTTGTTATCACTTATGCTCCAGGCCCGGTTTACATTCTCCTGAGTGTGTCCACTGGCGTGTTCATCCGGAAATTTGTCCCCTACGCCCCCTCCTGATTTAGATTTGGAGAGCAATAAAGCTTGCTGAGTTGTTGCCTTGGACAAATAAACTGACCGAAGTGTTGATGTAGAGATGTCCGAAAGACACACAAAAAAGTTTGGAAGAGAGGGAGAGACAGAGAGCGAGAGGCAGAGAGAGAATGATAGGCGCTGGTCTCTCACTCCTTCCTGTGAAAGTTTCCGGCGAGGCAGTAAACATGGCAGTGTCTGTCTCCTGTGGGAGCTGAGGAAAATGTGTTTGTGTGAGAGTGTGTTGTCGAGTGTTTATGGATGTTTGTGTGTCTGTGTGTGGTGATGTACCGCTTGTTGGTGCATGCATACACAGCCTGTGTGTGTGTGTGTGTGTGTGTGTGTGTGTGTGTGTGGAGGTCAACAGTTCCTCTCCTCTCTGTGAGGGAGTTGTGCTGGAGCCAAGTGCCCAGCTGCTCATAGGTGTCTGTTTACAGGCTGATTCACAGAGCTAACAGGGAAGACACACACACAAATACACATACATACTGTACATACATACACGCATGCCTTGCATCACTCTACAAGAATTCTCACAAAACACGCAACATATAAGGTTTGACTTAACAGCTTGTGAAGTAATTTCATTTGCTTCATTTGTTAGTGTCCGCACTCGGAACATTAGTATTTAACCACATTACTGCATAATTATATCACCTGAAACAATTACTGACATGGACTGACTTAATTATAGTGATTTCAGTATTTACCAGCTTTTCCACCGAGCAAATGTTTGGTAGTTACATGGTTTGTTCAATTAGTCAGAATAACGTGTCATTGTGAACAATTCTGAATGGCACATTTGAAGGCTGCTAGAAAAACAGCACTACAGGTGGAAGAAGTACCCAGATCCTTTACTTGAGTAAATGTAAAAGTCCACAAACAATTACAAAAAAAATTCCTCCATTTACAGTCCTGCTCAAATAAAAGAATAGACGTAAAAGCAGCACAGTAAAATGCCCCCTGTGAGTAATATACTATTCTATATGACAATATTGGATTAATACTGACACTGATGCATCAATGTGTAAGCAGTATTGTACTGCTGTCGCTGGTTTAGGTGGAGCTTAACTACTTATGTACTGTATATAGCGTGGTTCAGTGCAGTGGTTCCTGTCCTAGGGGTCGGCTCTTCCACGGGGGTCACATGATAGATCTGAGGGGTTGGGAGATGCTTAATGTGCATCATGATTGGGTATGAAAGGAGCATCCTTGAAAGGCTCAGGGCTGAGGTTCACCACTTTGTGAAACACCTGATTGTACAAAGGACATTACTACATGGGGTTAGGAACAGTTCGTAAAACAGTTAGTCGGTAAACACAGTTCGCTTGCAAATGATTGCATTCTGTTTTTATTTACGTTTACATTTTTTGGAATTAGGGTTGTAAGCAGACAGCAAGTATGCTTTATATACAAAGTTCCTCTTTGACCAGTTACCGTAAAATGATGTTTATGTGTTAATGCAGATCCAATAATAAGATATATAGAATAACATTAAAACTTTGTAAGGGATCTCTACATGATGAGTGCTTTTATTATTCATAGTATAAGCAACATTTTAATTTCATGGTGTTTACTGCTTTATGTTTAATGGAGTATATTAAAACATAACAACAACAAATACAACATCTCTAAATCTAGATCTCTAAATACATCTACCAGTGCTACAGAATGTTGAGTTTGGGAAGGACAGCATCTTAATTATTATTGGCTAGCTGTCAGCTAATCACTGGTGAGACTCGTTCAGTGCAGCAGTGAGAATATGTGAGGCATAAAACAGCCAGTGCCAACAGCAACAGTCTTCAACGGTCTTTCTAATCTAACACCGCATTTGTTTATGATCAGTAACGAAATATTATCGTTTTTCAATGACTGATGAAATGAGGTATGAAATCAAACAGCACACAATGTGCTGAACCTGCCCTTATTCTCTCTTCCAATGCAGCTTAAATACAGGTAAGATTCCAACTTCATCATGAAATTGCTCTTTTAGAGAGTCAAGGCAGATAATCAGTTATGAAAGATACAGTAACAATGATTCTTTCTTTTCTTTTTTGTCTTGGTTTAATACAATTTCCAAGGCAGTGTGGATGTGATCCCATGTGACAAAAAACATTAATTAGAAATTTGTCTTGTTTACTGGGCTCTCATTGCCAACACTGGACCTCATGATTCCCATCTGGACATTCAATTAGACATTTGGATCTACATGATTATTTGTGTTGTAAAACAGTAGCCTACATCTGAACCAGCCTCTGAAAAATGATCAACTATAGGATGTCAGCAATACAGACAATTTAGACTCCCACAAGGTGGATTTGCACTGTTAGCACAATTCAATTTTGCAATGCCATGAAATTGCTTTGTGATACCACAGCTAAAAGTTTAATGTCTTTAAAATGTATTGCTTAAATAAACCCTGAAATCACCACAATAACTGTCAACAGCATAATGTTATAGAGTTGAAGCAGAGACTATTACAGACTTAACACATGCATTAGATCACATTTAGTATTATATTAATTATTGCTTCACCGTATTGCTTTAGAATAAATTCTCAAGTCACTTTCTTTGGATTGAATGTTTTGAACAGTTTGAAAAAGTTAATTGTACTGCTAGAAACATCACTGCTGGATATTGATAAATATGATAAATGGGTAAATAAATGAGTGCCAAAACAAAGAAATATTTCAAATAATTTCTATACTTCGGATAAACATGAGTGACCACAGTAATCTGACAAAAATGGTTAGTCTACTTCATTTTTGTTAATTCGATCAGCCTAGACTATATATATTAGGTTAATGTGCTGCAATGAGGACTGTGTTATCTGTTCAGACGGCAGCAGCCATCTTCCCGAGTGTAAGTGAGCAGTTTAATGAGTGTTGGGTGGCAGTGTGAGAAAGCGCAGGGCTGCGCTGTGTCTAATTCAACATGGCTGACAGCTAATGAACTCGCAGGGCGGCCTGGCTTTTCTCGTTAAAGGTGAGACCTTGTCGCTCTTACATATGTTAATAGGTGAAGGGATTGTAGCAGTGCAGGCAGGCTTAGAGGGAGACTTGAAGGGCTAGAATTACACCTGCGCATGTGTGTGTGAGTGTGTGTTGTAATGTGTCACACAGCTGGGGTTTAGGGGCGGTTGGTTCGAGCTAATATGAAGTGATGTCCAAATTGAATTTTTTTTTTTTTTCCCAGTTTGTTGTAGAAACAAGTAGGTATGTGTGTTCCGGAAATGCCTCAATATATTTCTGGAACAAAAAAGTGAACAAAGTGATGAATGACTTTTTTATTCTCATTTTTGACACACTGTACATACACACACGTGACATGGCCAGTACATATATACACGAGACCTGACAGGGTCACATCATGTGTGTGTATGTACCTGTGTGTGGCTGAGGCCTCTCCAACAACACAATCCTGACCTTTCACATCTCACCCCTCTCAGACCAAACTCTATTACCTCACAATTACATCCTACATATGGTTTTCTGTACAACATTTGTTTGTGTGTGTGTGTGTGTGTGTTAGGGTTTGACTTGACTTCCAGTGTTACAGGCCAAAAGCCATAATCACATTTATTTATAATGACAATGAAGCCAAATCTTTTTCCCTTCATTTCTTCTTTTGCTCACTCTTCACTTCCCTACTTTGGCTTCTTTCTTTTATCCCTCCCTCCTTATTTCATTCATACTCCATTTAATCCTTCAATCTTTTCTTCTTTCTTTCATCCTCCTTTATTTTATTACTCATTCATTTTCTATATTAATTCTTCCTTTCTTCCTTCATAATAAATAATTCTGCTTTTCCTGTATTTTGTAACCCTTACATTAAGTCCTGTATAGTATGTTCCTATGGTAAACCTTTATAATTTCATTAGATTTCATAAGAACTGGGGTTAAAGGCTTCAGTTAGATCATGTGTGTATAATTTCTTAATTCAAAAAGAAACATGTACTCAATTACATAAAATCATACAGTATCTATGACATGACCAGCAGATCACACTCACTACACCAGATGCCATTTTACGTAAAGAGAACTTGGTGAATTTATTTCTGTTAGCAGTTTTTTGACTTTTTTCTTACCACCATATCTCAAATTTCTTAAACTGTAATTCCAAGAAATCAAAATTAAAATATGCGTCAATCCGCACATGTATCTACATTTAGGATTGGCGTATACAATGTTTCCTTGCCTAAAGGCCTTGCAGTGCAGGCACGTGTGTGGATGGGCAGTTGTCGAGTGTGTATGTTGGGATGCTTACGAAAGAGGGACAACAGCACCCCAGGACACTGATCTGCCCCGGACCCCAGAGGTCATGAGTTTTGACCTTTAGGGAGCAGTCAGCAGCGAGCCCACAGGGTTGCAGGTAGGCTTGGATTACTGCACTCAGTCTACAAACACACAGACACACACACACACACACACACATACAAAGCACAATGGTATGACGAGTGATATGTCAGAAAGCGGCAGCATGTGCACACACACTCACACACATGGATGGCTTGAGGGGAAATCAAGCTGTCGCCTCTCAATGACCTCTAACAAAAGGACCATTGAAAATAACAAGACAGGCTCTCACAGTGGCAGTTCAAGAAAAAGTTTCCCTTTGTTACTCCAGGCAACTTCTCAGCACTGCGCCATTCAAACACCAGATCCTCTCAGCAGTGCCAAACTGGTTTTAAACGGCTTCACTGCACTTTGAAGAGACGACTACTGGATACTGGTATCGGAAAACTGACATCCGGCTTTGGCATTCTAACCTACAATCTGTTTTGACACTGCATATCACAACAATAAAGTGCGCAACTGAATATGATGCTTTAAAATGAATATGGTTTCCTTTCAAATGGCTGTGCAGATGATTTTTACATCTGTAGAACTACCCAGTGGTTATTCTTGAGTTTTATATGGCATTATAAAAGTCTGAAACTTGCTGGAGTCTATGCTCATGTGCTTATACAGGAAGTGATGGGAGTTTGGCTCTGGTTTAATGCAATTAATACCTTTACCACAATGTTTACTGTTTCAATATTGGTCAAACAGTGGAGTTTCATCCTCAAGACAAATCCAACTGAAGACTTGGACTGCTGTTAAATGCAGAATATTGTTTCGCATGATATGAAAAACTTTTTGATGAGAGAGTTACCAGATTTAAAACTCCTCAGTCAGTCTGTAGTTGATGCACTGGATGATGGAGCTTCTCTCGTGGAACTGTTCCCCATAAGAAGAGGTACCCATCCACTTCCCACCATAGTTTTCCACTTAAAGGCCACTTTTGAGCTGAGTCTGTGAGCTACTTAAAGATGCAATTTCAACTTTTTAAGCACTAAAAGGTACGCAGATGTAAACCAATACTCTCAACAGGCTTTTCTTGGCTCCAGTATGAGCAGCGTGTGCGCCTTTATGTCCAACCAATGGTATAGAGGGAGAGGGTCATCAATTCTTATTTAAGACCATTCTATTTCATATGACACCCTCTTACTACAATAAATTGACTGGTCATAGCCATTTTGCAACGGATGTCGAGTTGGTGTGTAATTTCCCAGTGGCTCAATTTGAGATAATAGCATACTGTAAGAAGTAGAAAGAAACATAATCTTTTTGCCTCAGTAGTTTTCAAACATTCAGTTAGGCATGAAATAGGAGCCAAAAGCATTGACAATATCAGAATTTTCAAAAGTGGTGGATAAAAAAATAAACAGCAGGGACAGGACAGGGGGTGAAGGAGCTCGCACAAATATCAATAAACACTCCTCTTCCGTCTCGGAAGCTTCCTGCTTTATTTGATTAGGCTGAAGACGGAGGGAGGGTTGGGGGTGAAAAACAGAGCAGTCATGCTCTTTTGCTTTTCTTCCTCCTTTCCCTTCCTCCGCAATCTTCAGCCTCCCCTTAATGGGAATGGGAAGTTTGGGAAGTGGAAGGGAGGGGGGTGGGGGTGTGCTGCAGCTAGCCTCAGCCTAACCTCCCCCATCTGGACTGGGGAGGGGAGGGGGCGACTTGCCAGCCTCCAGGCTACTCCCAACCCTTCCCAGCTGTTGGCTGTTCAGGGACAGAGGCTTTTTTCCCTCAAGTGTGTGTTTTTGGTGGGCTTGAGAAAGCATTTTTTTCATAAACAATTGCCATATCCTCCACCAGCTGCTGACCCCACGGCTCCTGTCCCTGAACAGAGCTCAGGAAGCAGGCGGAGGGGAATGGTTTTCATTTAGGAGACTCTGCTTTGCAGGGGAGACTTGCTAAAGGGTGCTTGGCCCCATTGCTATTAGCATGCTAGCTATAATGCAGACGCTGGATAGGTCACTGACTGGGAGCAATAGATGTTAGCTGATAGCAGCCATAGTGACAACATGGCTGCTATCAGCACCTTGTGTTTTACTGGACGAAGCTGGAGGCACACAGGCTCAAGCACCTTCAATAGCTATCTGACAGAAGCTTAGGATACTAGAATTCAAACAAATTCCTTTAGAATTAAGTGACTATTTGACCACTTTATGGCAATAGAACAAGTTGAAAACTCAACTGACATATTCTCACTATAAAATAGTTGTTGCGGTCAAAGTTTTTGGAAATAGTTGGCAATCTGGTCTCCATAAAGTCTCAGCATACGTTTGATCCTAAGTGTAAAGTCGACACTAATGGCTACGTTGCAACTACCTTTCATACAAAACTTGCCACTTTGTCCAGCAGCAAAATCACTACTTATTACTTACAACAACTTATAATTACTAGTATTCAAAACAGCTTTGCAAAGAGTGGTGTTACACCTGGTGCAGTGATGAAAATTAAGAGACCTGCAACAGGCTATTTAGTAAAAAGAGAAGGAGAAAGTAATGTATTCTATTATGTGTAAACTAGCATATGATACAATGCATGTGTGTACATCTAACGTCACTTCAATAGTTAACAATAAATATATTACGCAACAATCACTTCAGGGGTATTTAAATAGGGGTATTTAGTAAACCGTGTTTTACTAAGGTGAAAAAGGTATGGCTATAAATAATGACAACAACTTTAGCAAAGGTCTTTGTAAAGCTTTTAAAGGGTTACAAGTTTCTGTTAGAAGCAACCACGTGGTGCCAACAGCAATATCTACAGGAACTGAATAGAGCATAGAGTCATTCTTGGTTATTCCAAATAATGGTAGGTAAAGGATAATAGAGAGTATGCATGTAAGTGTCATTGTGTGTGTGTGTATATATATATATATATACATATATATTTCCCCTGGCTGTAGTTAATAGTTAATTATTATTAACAGGGAGAAAAAAGGGAGGTGTGTCTGTGTTTGATTGACAGCAGCTGTCAGGCTGCCAGAGTGCTGCTGCTACACCGTAGGGAATGAGAGACAAAGTAAACAAACTTGCACTGTACCCAAGCGGCAAACTCCAACGCTGAAAAATGAAGCCAAACCGGAAGTGCCAAAAGCTGCAGTCCCTCAAATGAACACTAGAGGCAGGCTCCAAAAGGGAGTCAATTAAATTTGACCCACATGTTAAAATGTCCAACTTTACGGCAGAAGAAAACATGTTTACAGCCTGGTACAAAAAATGGCTCTAGTCTCTTTAGCTGATTTTCCACTTCATGACAACTGTACGAGGGCGAATTTTTTTTTTTTATAACACACTCGTTTAAAATCTGAAATTGTGCATAATGAAGAGCGACGCCACTTTGATTGACAACTGTCTGCTGGCTGTCGGCTCCAAACACAGAGCTCATTCAGTCACTGAACTTCTTCTGTGTTTGTGCTGTTTTTGCCTTTTGGACTGTCCAAAGTTGGCGCTCCCGTTTTTTCATTTACCAGTAAGGTAGAGGCCTAATGAATTAGCATCGCATCGGGCTCCAGCCGGGACGTGCGCTGTTTTCTCGGTGAGTTTGTTCTAGTGTTTGTGGAGCTGTTGTTGGCTGGAGTTTGACTGTGTTGACTGTGTTTCTCTCGGGTGTCCAGGACGAGTTTCTCCAGGGGAGACGGTGGAGGTTGATCTAAGCTAACGATGCTAACGGGAGCATCTGGTAGCCTCAGTTATTAAACCAGCTGCACTGAAGTCAAAACGTAATAACAAGTGTTATAATTTATGGTGATAATACTTTTGAATAAAAGGCATCTGTGTGAGGTTGGAAAATTAAGACCCTCCATGTTCGCTAACTAATATTATGTAGTCTTAAACTGAAATGTGTGTAAATACAATAAAGTGTTTGTAACTCCAAAATATTAATGTCTCATTTCTGAATGTTTCCAGAAACAACCCAGATGTTGTTATTGGTTAAGCTGGAGTTGGTTATTGAAGCTAAACAGTAACATAAAATTAGACAGTCCATGAACTCAAATGTTATTATTTATATTTATATTTTTGCTAAAACAGAAATTTTAAGTTAATTATACTCCAGGAACTGACTGATTGTGATTGGCTGGAGGCTGAAATGTTGACATATAACATTACGCCACCATATTAAAATATTGTAACTGGTGCCGAAGCGGGCCGGGACCACCGTGTTAGCCAGCTAGCTCGGTCGCCATGTTTCATTAAACAGACTTAATTCAGCTCCACCCTCGCTCCACCTCTTTGTCCATATTTGGATTAATCTGAGTTAGGCGACGTCACCACTGCCAAGATGGCGGTGCCCTACAATTGGCTTCAAAATTACTCTTCAGAAATCTACAGGCACAGTCATGGAGGCTACGTCCATGTTTTATACGGTCTATGACTGTACCCTACGTGTCATGTGCAGATGGTGTGTTGTAAGTGGTTCTGAGGAGTAAGGTCAGCATCTAACCGGACCAAAGTGACATTTGCAGGTACATTTACATGCTCTTTAATGTGCTGCAGTTCAAAGTCAGTGGCTCTTGTGTTGTGTAGCAGGCTGCTGTCTAGCTCAGTGCAATTGTCTGCTCCACCTATGACAGAGTGCTGACATCACTGCTTTATGCAAGATTTGCCTGGCTGCATCAAAATAAGGTCTCCAGACACCTAATGGCATTCGAATATACTGTAAAACTAGGGAGCACCATCATGAAACCACAAACTATATCAGTTGGGCTTTAACTCTGGTTAGGTAGGTAGTAACTACAGTAACATGTACGGCACAACCTGTTTTTACTATGTACTGTAATAACTTAACTCTGACCACACTAAGCTATGTTTGAACCTACAAATAGCTAATATAGCTAATATGCCCAGGTGGTGGTCCAGTGGTTAGGATTGGGCGTTCTCACCGCCGAGACCCGGGTTCCATTCCTGAGGGCTGTACTACGAAGTGAGGTAACTGGCTTATCGGGGTAGGTTCAGGAGTAACTTCATATGATGTCAGGGGTAACTTCCTGATTAACCCGTACAATGAAAGGTGACAGGTTTTTCTTCTGGTGAAAAACAAGGAGCACAAATCATCATGCAGAAACTCTGCCTGCGCTGCTGAACACATCTCTTTTACACAAATGCACACAGACTCAGATTAAGTTAACACGGACTCAACAAACCAACATCTTAATCACCATGGTAGTACTGATTAACTCCAGCTGAGACGGCCAGAGTTTGTCAACCCCGACTTGCCTTGGTAACCCCGAGTTAAATCGGAGTAGGTTAAACTTGCTTCATAGTACAGGCCTCTGGCCAGGGTATGCTCACTTGCATGAGTGTGGTGGCGCCTCGCGAGTGGCAGCCTGTATGGAAATTTCCCCACTGTGGGACTAATAAAGGAATTAAAATTTAAAATTTTATAGCAACTTGATGGCTCTTTAGTTCTTTAAATGTTTTGTCTATCGGATGTCTGGTTCTAGGCTGATGATCTAGGCCTGAAAAACAAAACGATTAGCAAAAAGAGGTTGAAAAGCTCTGTGTAGCTGCAAAATTAGACAATAACTATCTTTCTTCAGAACGAGCAACACTTTTCACATTGCTAGTTTCATCCATTGTAAATATATATATATATATGTAAAAAAAAAGAGAATCCTCAATCTCTGAAAAGAATTTCTTCCAAACAACAGCAGCAGAAAGCAAAGAATGTAAGAGAAACCAAAGGGAGACAACAAAGGACAAGATCCACCATTTCCTACAAACACACAAACAAACGCAAAAGACATACACCTACTCCCACCCACCACCTCCGACTGTCCTGTCCTCAGAAAGAGGTCCCACTGCATGTGTTGATAAAAAATGGATTGGATGCTTGTTAGTGAAGGCAGGTACAGGTGCCAATGCAGTATGTATATCATCCGATGGCATGTTTGTGCTAATGTACTATGTATGAGGCGGCCGGGCCTCATACAACATTCAGCAGGCCAGGGAGGCCGTAGGTGAGGCCAGCACAGCCTGCAGCCAAAGATGCCCGCACCTCCCTCAGCTCAAACTGAGCTTTGTCACAGCTGGCTGGTGGATCCACACATTTAGAAACACAACTGGGAGGCCACTCACGCAACTGCCTTTCTTTAAGTCATACGCATTGTTAGACACACAAACACTCGCCTCGGCACAGCGGGGCTGCATCACACACAAAAGCTATTTTTCTACTTGCCTCATAAAACACATGCAAAGACACACAAGAATATGCAGTACGCACACACTTTGGCTGGGCAGGCGCTTTTTGCTCGGGCATCCCATTTGAACTTTCACCTCAATTGTCCAGCACACACACACAGACACACACACTGTATTGGTTTGCCTTGGAATCGCATGGTAATACTTCATTATGGCAGCACTGTAATTTGGGGGGAATGAGCACTTCAAACGAACGGCAACCCACACACAAACACACACAGACGGGGTTACTGTAAATGTGTGTGACCTACAGTTCTGTTGGGACCAGTATCAGTTTTTTTTCTGGATTCCCAGAACAGTCCAAAATACACCAGGACAGTAATCAGAGGCACACTACGAGGTTATAATTGTTGGAGCTGATTACAAAGTGGAGAGTAATGGCTCAAATTGGGAGAGCAGTGCAACGCCAACTTGTACGCAGTGAAATGTGAACTCAAGGACACAGGGTGTCTGCAGAGATCAGGTTATAAGGCCTCCAGGATACTGACTGCTTTAATTCATAACAAAAAAAAAAAACTAAAAAAAGTTGCTACAAAATGTCACACTTAGTGGCTCCTTTTTCAAAGTTGGTGATGGTCATCATTACTCAAAAATAGTTTAAGAGATGTCAGTATATGTAGTATCTGTCTTCCTCTTAGCTTTTAACTTGAATGGAGACATGAAGCCTTCATTTGCTTTTTGGAAAATGTTTGGTTGGTTTTTGATTTTTCCAAGTGAAACTTTTAACTATAAATGAGCAGCATTATGAAAAATGGAATATAATGGTTAATGGAAACTATTTGAACAAATGACAAACGCTGTTCTTTTCCTGGAGAGAATAGTACTCTTTTCAGAGCACACGTGATTGTTTGCCTGTCTGCCCATCAAATAACATCTTGAAGAGTTCTGCTCACCCAAGTGAAAAACTGAAGTGAAACAAGTAGTTTCAAACACATAGAGCTACATGTATCAATGATGTGATGTTAACATTAAAATGAAGAGAATGGATGCATAAGCAAAATGTAACTGATAATTCAAGGACAAAAAAATCTGAGTAGTAAGGATAAACACTACAGGAGTATATATATATATATAACACAAACAATGACAATATAGTAAAAATTTGCATCATGTGAATACATAATAAAAAATTCAAAAACATACTGTATGAAATAAAGGGAAATTTAAATATGAGTGTGTGTGTGTGTGTGTGTGTGTATGTTCCACAACCAGTTATTTATTTAGTCTAAACAAAGACCCCAAAGACCCTTTGTGAACACTCCTTCATCCACATGTATAAATAATACAAAACACACATGCACACAAACACCATTCTTGGCTCCCATCGTGTGGACGCTGTCACATAAACACACTGTGCCAGGGGCCAACATGATGTGAGGTTGTCCTTTGTCCTCACACACAACACACCAGTTTGGTGTAATGCTGGAACTGAGAAGAGATGGTGCAGACACTTCAAAACTCCCAGCTTAAGGTAAAACATATATAGTTTAATGTACACTTGAGATGGGAATTTTCACTGAACACAAAACAAATAGCATAACGCATATATACATGTGGCTGATTGTATACATGTAAACAGAAATACAACTGTAACTGGTTATTACAGACAGGACAAATTTATTGTTCATTAAAAGCCATCAAACTAGACCTCAAAGCACCATACTGAGTCTAACATACACTCATATTATTTGATACATATGCACAATAGCAACAGGACCTAGAGGAGATTATTGAAGGTTACTGAAGATTATCCAGTTGGTTCAGCTCTTCCACTTCTGACACTGACAGCACAGACTCTCATGTGCTCCATACTAATAGTTTAGCCTAAACTATACTGAGTGATAATATGCTCCGTCCTAACACTTAGATATTGAGAGCAAATGGGGCCTCAAAATGCAAAATAAATTACTTTTCTTTGTCAGGTACTATTTCTGTTTAACAAAACAAACAACTAAAACCTTTTAACCTTCGACAGAACATATTCTAACACAGCGGAAATAGTATAGTGGCAAGTATAAGCTTTAAATGCTGTAATGACAATCATCTAGTGTGAATGTTAGATTGTTCATGTGAATGTTAAAAATAGGAAAAACGTCTCTCACCTTCATTTAAACATAGCATCCACCTATTTCATTTAAAACTTAAAGTTTTAAAGTTACTTACAGTCGGATATGTGTAGGAAGTAGAAGAAGAAGTTATGATGTAAAATGAAAAATAAATATTTAAGTATAAGATATTGCACTTTGAAGATCAGCAATCAAATTTACAATTTACACAAATGTCTCCCTCTTGCTTTAACAACAGCATGCATTCAAGCTGGACTGCTTAAGAGTGTGCAAAATCTGACGATCCATGTTCTCTCAGTATGATTTGACAATGTTTCAAAGAACACTACTAGACAGCCTTCTTTTGGCAGTACTTTTGCTGATTGGAGTCTTGCATTCTTATATTCTTATTCTTGCAAATACTGATGAAATGAAGTTGCTTAATTATCACTCAATGAATTAAGCCTGATGTACTGATCTTCTGATGGTTTGGTCACTTTTGGTCTGCCTGATCGTTTGGATACAACTGGTACAGTTTCTGCAAAGCGTTTCAGAGCTTCAGGCACTGCCCTCTTTGAAACCTTTAGTCTAGTTGTGGTTTGACGCTGAGAAAGCTCCTCTGTGAATTTCCCCACTGAGGAATGAATAAAGGTTTGTCTTATCTTATCTTTGCTTTGAATAAAAATTTGACTTCTGACATGTTCACTTAGTTGCTATGTTTCCCACTATCACAATGCTACTTAGTAAGTAACTTAAGGTACAACCATATTTATAACAGGTGAACACTGGCTGCAAGTTGAGTTACTTGAATGAGCCTCTGATGTGTAGTTCAAATTCATCTGAGTGTCATCTGAACGCATGCCTCAATGGAGGGGATACAGATCAGGGAAATCTGACATTTGTACAAAAGAGTTCAGTTGGTCAGTGCAACAAATTTGCTTAAATTTGATTGTTGACCAAGAAATGGTGCAAAATCTTCTTCTTCATTTTACATGTCATAACTTGTGTTTTTAAATGTTTTAAAAATGTTTAAATGTTTTCAAATCCTTAAACCTTCTGATTATTTCCAGTCAAATAGTTGTGAAAATATTAATGATTTTCAATGTGGTCTCAGACTTTAGGTCCCCAGTGTGTGTGTGCCCATATATATATACACACACACACTGAAACTGAAACTAAAACCAAAACAATGATCTAAAAGACACTAAAATGCTTGGTAGACTTGAGGGAACTACTGAGGTGGGTGACAAGTTGTCTGTTGGGTTTTCATTACAAATGAAGCCTTTTACATTATACATAGACATTTGATGCATTGACAATCTAAAAGTATTTTTTTGTAAAGCTTTAAAGTTGAGATACAACAAATAAGACTCAAACACATTTAACTGCAACCTCTAAAACTATATTGAATGATAATATACACGATGCAGAGTGTTGTGTGGACAATGGGCACACCTGTATTATGATTAATAAAAAAATCTTAAAATAACCATGACATGTTGGTCGGCATATACACTACTACTGATTCTTCTGTCAACATAATCTCAATTTAATAAATCTAATTCTGAAATCTTCATCTCATAAACATGTTGCTTGAGAATATATGGAGCTGAGGAGGGAAACTCTCCAACAGGGCAATTTACCTAAAACATGTATGGCACTGTATGCTTATTAATATGAGCAGTTTAAAGAGAACAACAAGGAAACACTGTACAAGCCCCCCCCCCACACACACACCATGTTGCCTCCTCTGCATACACAAGTGCACTTCCTCCCTCAAAATGTGACCATCCTTTCAATCTCATCCTGAGTTGGATGTATAAGATATGCTTTATTCTCCGCCTAAAGGGCAAATGCTGTGTTTGTGAGTATGTGCTTGTGCAACCACCATATAAGAGATAGCTGAGCCCAGTGCACTTTGCTTCTTTTTTGTTGCCATGACTTAAATGACTTCATCAAGTTACATTTGACTGGCCAAATAATTGGCATTGTACATTTTTTGCATAAATATGTCGTCATTCAAATTTCAGCCATATGTCACAATAAGGTTTTGAAATGTTTGGCACACCTTTCTCTTGCTCTACATTGCTACTTTTTTGCAAGCACATAAAATGTACTTGCCTCACATACTAAGGCCAAAGTCATCCAAGTCAGTTTAATGTACTATTCTTCAAAATATGTTTTCCTCATTCATCTCAAGTACATACAAAAATGAAACTATAAAGTAGTGTATTTATTTAGGCCACACTAATTCAGAGAAATTTGAATTCACGGTTCACAATGAAATGTCAAAACAATGATGACGGCTAAATGATGAAAATGTCTAAATTGCTTCTTTTTCCTCCTCTTTCAGTTGGCAAGGTTTACCATCTGTTATGTCATCTCCAAGCCTCTGTGGTAACTTCTTTTGGCTTTTAACATAATTACACAAGTACTAATTGTTCTTTCTTTGACACATTTTTGTGATGACAAGAACATAATAAGACTGAAAGCAATTGGTCTAAATCAATTTTATTTCCAATTAAGATATGTTGTCACATAATGATCAATGTAATAGAGAGATACCGAATGACGGGGAAGAAGACACCAGTGCAAGAAAGTTGTGAAACTCCTTCATCCCAAGTTTAGTTTCCGTCCGTGTTTATATGTTACCCTAAATAAGCTGAAAGCATTGGCAAGCTATGAGCTGTCAGTGCATGTTTGGCGACGCGCCAAAGGATGCTAAGCCACCTCTCATCACCAAGTCTGAACTGATGCCATACCAAGATTCAAGTGAGGCTGGCATCTTTAGCAAAAAAAAAAAAATGGCTGTCAGAATATGTTGCGGCCTGCAAGTAGCTAGTGCTTAAATCACGTGGCAGTGAACAAAGCTGTGAAGCTAAGGAGCATCTCGATCAGCCCTTCAGAAGACTGTAAACTGCAGACAAGATGAGGAGGCTGCAGTCACCAAAACTGGATGACTGGTTTCCCATTTAACAACTCTGCCTTCTGTCAAAGTCAGTGTCATAACATGCCAGATATTCATGCTAGTTGCCAATTGAAATAAAAAGAAATTTTGATATGTGTTGATATTCAATCTTTTGTTATAATTTCTTTTTGGCTTAAAAATTGTTATTTCTTTGAGAATACTTTCAAACTATTACATATTATTGAAGTTATATATCATATTGGGCTCAGAATGGCCATTTTATACAAGGCCATACCTGGACAAAAATGAGACAGACAAACAGAAAGACAGACAAGTAGAAAGCTGGCCATCTTCCTCTCTTCCTCTCCTCCTCCTCTCGCCTGTCCTCTTCTCTCTCTCACACCAATGATAAAACAATGATTGGGTAGTGAGGGAGAGAGGGAAGGAAGGATGGATGGATGGATGGATGAAGGGGCAATGAAAATGATAGGCATGCTTGCGAGGGAAAAAATAAATCAATTGAAATGGTAATTTGCAGAGCGAGGAGCTTCTTTTTTTAGGAATAACCTGCAGGAGACAAACAGGAAATAAAAACAAAAAAGGGTTTTAAATCTCTGCTGGTGATACATATATGTGTGCACTTTTGTTAGCATACTTGTTTTTCCTCAGCATGCATATCCATGTCTGGAGAGGGCAGATGAGTGAGTGAGGCATGCAGCTTATCAAAGCACAGTTTGGATGTGCATGTAGCTACAGCAACTGTTCACTGTTCATCCTTCAGCAGCAGGGACCAGCTACAGGATCAGGTGGTTATCAGATCAGGAAAGAAAGCCTCTGCTTCAATCGGGAGGTATGGTCTTCAAAGGTTTTGAGTGTTTACTAGACAGGAAGAATCTAGCAAAAATGCAAAATGCATTATGGTAAGTGTAGTATCCTTGAACAAAACGAAGGACCAAACTGAAAAATATTACGTGGGCAGAGCTCTGGGACAAAATGATAAAACGGTGTTCGCAGTTCTCTTTGGAAGGGACCTGTGGCTTCTTTTTTTCAAGATGCATAAATTGTGTGATTCTTTTTGCTACTGTATTTCAGATGATAGAAGATGCTTCACCCCTTCACCACCTGCACTTATTCTGGCAACTTTACATGTTGGCATCATGTTCTTAAGTAAAAGTCACACTTTAGATGTGGAATATTGAGACAAATGAAGAGACATGGCAGTACATGACCAAACAAAGACAACAACATACACAGAAGTGAAATGTATTCCACATGCGTAGTACAAAGAAAAAGAATCCCTTTCATTTTCAGCTAAGAGTTGGTCGACTTTCAGCTCCAACAGGAAAATAGGAGCTTAACCTTAATGTGCTGTCCCATTTTGTTGTTACCTTGGTGGCTATAAAGTTCTCTAGTAATATCTAATAAAAGATCAAATAGTGGGAAACATTATCTTGGGGTTTACATAGTGCTTAGACAACTACTATGAGGGACTTAAGCCATGCAGAAAAATGTTCAGCGAGTTATTAAACTGTTGGAATTGTTAGCGATAGGCAAAGTAAAGCAAGAGATTTAGAGCTAGTAACATTCCAATTTCCATGTATGAAAAGGGTGTTGGAAAGGTTGCAAGCTGTCATGTTAAACAACAAGACAGTCTCCTATCTTACCATGGCTTGATGTGCACGTAACTTAACCAACATGGCCATTATTGCAGCAAGGTGAGTAAAAATATTACTACTGCTAGAACTCATTCGAGCTGCAGGCGGGTGGAAGGCAGCAGTGCTGACTGGGAAAACACAACCCTCTCATTTAGTCTGATGGAACTGCAAAGTAGCTAACACACGCAGGAGCAATTGTGGCTGTGTGTGTGTCAGTACGTGTGCTTCATTAGTGTGCATCTTGGCGTTGTGTGTTTCTTGTGTGTGAGTGTAATGGGTACCGTGTGCTTGCTGAGGTCTTGTTTGCCCATCTTAAGTCAATTAAAAGGAAATAAGGCGGCCCTGACCGGCCCGTGAACCAGCTCCCTCAGCTGAGAGCATGTCTGCACAAAAACACGCACAGTCACACACACGCACACACACACACACACACACAGAGCTAACACAGGGAGGCTGATAATGCTCCACAACTGGCAATCGACCCTGTGCCCTGCTGTGTGAGAAACAATGGCTCTGAGGCTCTGTGAGTGAGTGTGTATGTGTGTGTGTGTGTGTGTGTGTGTGTGTGTGTTAGTATGGCATGTCTGACAGGGCTTCAGAGGAAAACTGTTAAAGACAACATCAGAAGCAAATGCAGACACACATTCCCTTTGTTTCTGCGGAGGAGAGCCAAAGAACACAGTTGTGTCCAACACAACACCATACAAACACACAGATACACTGCACCTTGCTAATAAAAAGTCAGCCTAGGCATGGACCACACCGTCATAAAGCTGAGGCAAGTCACCATGACTCCAAGCTGCCACTGCCATGAAAAACATTATTATAAAAGAATTTCCTACTATTAAAATGATCTTTATTTGACCTATCTTCTTCCAGTAACTCATTTCTCCAGTAACTGACCCACTGTTTGACTCATCAACACATACAATGCAAGTTTTACTAATTTGGATTTGGCTTTCTTGTCAGTTCAAAATGACACAACTTGGCAGAACAATAACTCAGGAACTGTGCCTTCATGAAGAATGGTCCAGAAATGTACAGTCTGGTCATTTTACTGGAGTAAATTTTTTTTGCCATCCCTGTGAAGCACCACTCTGTAGTGTTTTACAAGATATATATTTATAAGATATATTTGATTTGATCTTCTGAGATGACACTGAAGTCAGAGGCTACATTACTTGAGACTAGCTTTATAGAATATAAAGAAACTTAAGTATATAGTCAAACATGGCCAGACTGTTTTGAGATTTGCACAAGTTGAACTCATTGTAAAAACCTTCTATCTATCTATCTGTCTTTCTCTCTCTCCATATATATATATGTGTAAATATATATATATATATTTTTCCACCCTATTTTCCAAACCAATTCATAATGTAACGTAATGAAATGCTCTTAAAAAACAGGCCTTCAGCTTTTAAAGCTGCAAAATGTGGTGCTTTCAAATGCCATTGCAACTATGATGGAGATACCTCAATGTAACATCATACTGTGTACAGTTGTTCAGTAAAACGTAAGAAATGAAAAAAAGAAAAAAACCTCTTAAGTGGTGGTAAGCGATTATGTATCATAATTATGAAACAACACAATGACAACTTATTAGAAAAAATTTAATTTTAAAAGTCATAACTTCATAATGTCTCAATTTTTACTTTAATGTTAATCTGTAAATCTCACAATTTAGTATTTACCAATTCAGATTTTTCTGATTTTAAAAATACTAATATTGACACAGCATTTCGTGCAAATCTTAAAATTACTGGATAGCATAGGATAGGATAGGAATTCTGAAGGGAAGTTAAAATCTTATCTATCAACTATTAACTAGTAACTAATTTTGAGTCAGTATATCAAGACCAAGTCATTTGAACACTTAGTATCTCTAACCACGAATATTTTTAGAATACTTTTCTGCTTTTAAATTTTATTTTTTTTTTTCTGGTGGAAATGGCCTTTCAACAGGATAAACATGAAATAATTCTGGCCCATGTTTCCCTCAGGCGGTGAAGAAAAGCCCTTCTCCCCTCTACTTTGAGGGTTTATCAGCCATGGGGCCACCTGCTGTCAGCCATCTATAGAAAACCTGTTGCTTGACACACCGTGACAGAGGATATCTGGAAATCAGACCAGGACGTCTTTGCTAGTCCTCTGTCCAATTTTAACCTTCCTGAAATCCTAATTAAAGGGAAGGCAAATTCAACAAGTTCAGTGGTCACATCGTCTGTGCTCTCACCGTGAGCAGCATGATAAGTACCAGGTCCTAATGCATCGGCTCTATCCCATGACAATCCCAGAGCTGTTCTTGTAGAGGTGAGAGACCACTTAATCCTCTATCCCCAAACCCAGCTCGTAATAAACAGGCTACATTTAATCCACAACACAGAGGAGCAAGGGTTAAGTCTTTATCGCTTGCCATGCCAATGTTCTCCCTTTTACTCGCTCCCACATTCTATCCCTTTGTAAGCATCATTATAATACTGCTATTGTAAAATCACTGGATTAAAATCTGGAGCAATCTGCATTAGGTTAGATGAAATGAATCACTACTGCTGCTGAGGCAGAACATAAAAAAACAGTCATTTATAAACAGATGTAAAATAAAACAATAGGGTCTGAAAAATTCTGAAGATATCTAGAGTTCAACATATCTGTCAGTGAGCTGGTCAGTCGAATGTGAAAAAGGCTGCCATGGGCTCCAAGGAGTTTAGATGCCAAACTGGCCTTAATATACTTTACTAATTCTGATTGTTTCCTTCTACATCTGGAACTATGTCCAGCTCAGTGACCTACACAGCAAAAGAAAAAATGAACAAACACTCCTTCAAACGAGAAAAAGGGGCTATTACAAGTTAACACTTTGTGTCCCTTGTGAGTCGTGATATTTTGATATTGACTATCTTTCTCCCCTGTTTCCAGACAGAGAGGGTGGAAAGAAAGATACTTGACAGCAGACTTAGCATGCTCATGCACTCACTCACTGTACTTTCTGCTAATTTACAAAAACACCGTTCAGGGTAGCCACAAAAAACACAGTGCTGGTTTTAAAATGGACTGATTATAATTAAGCTTTTTGATTCATTTTTTAATCATCTTATTGAATCTTGATTAAGCAAAGAACAGATTTTTTTCCCCCACCAGATTATGCCTTTTGTCATTTGTCAAGATATTATATTATTATTACTATAATTTTGAAAGTTAAAATAGAGAAAAAATTATAAATATTCTTTACTAATATTCTATACTAACTAGTAGCAGTGGGTCACAGCCCCTGGTCCATAAGCCTGGAGTCTACACCTCAATGCAACTAACAGCAGCAGTTGGCATTAGTAATGGTTGTTCTCCTCATGGTCATAGATACCTCTGTTCAAGAGATGATCGCCCATAGTGACAAAATGTCCAGGTTGGCTGCATGGGGTCATCAGTCAGTCAGTGGCTGACCATTTCCCATAGGGTTGTTACAGTGTTTCTGTCAGTGTTGGCCAGCCATTACAGGTGACCATTAACCCGATTAGGCATGTTGATTCGGCAGTGAAAAATTCTGTAATTCTCTGGGTGTTCGGCCTATTGAATCACTGATTTCACAGATTTTACTGAGGTTTTTTTATTATCTGCAGAGCATAGAATATGCTACATGTTTGATCCCTGCATGTGATGTCGGTCTTTTGAATTAGAAGTGGTGGCACTGAAAATATAGAAAGAGAACAGGAAGAAGGCAGCTATCAGTAGCACAGACTGACTGCATCATATACCCAGTCCATTAGATAAAGTCTCAGCATCACCACAGAGTCATTCAATCAGTCTATATGAATAAATAATGAGGGGAAAGCAAGGAACTGCGTTGGTGTACTTCATAGTGTGGATCTCCACACTGACACACATTAGGAAATAGCAGTATGCTTGAAACAAATTAGTACGTACAACATGTCCTACCACTGACCACATGTCCTAAAGGCAAAATTGTTTCTACCTGTTCCAATGACTATACTTAAAGGGAGGGAAAAAAGCCTGTTGTCATAACCTCCCAGATCTGTTTCCAAGAGCTTGTGTCTTTGTAGCCTCAACACAATGAATCTACAAATGGGGACAAGGGCACAAACTTTCATACAGTGTCTCCTGACAGTATTGGGTGTTACACTCACACAACAAGTGCCAGAGAACTGGAGAGAGAAGGTCAAGAGAACATGCTGCCTACTTTACACCTCAGATGGCCAATAGCTGCATGAAGTGGCTGTGCTTATTGGACTGTCTGTCTTGGATATTACAAAAAATGTCAGAAATGTGCTGGGTGTTGTGATGATGTTTGGCCATCCCACAAGCACTTCATTTGAAGCATACTGATTCCTTAAACCTGTGTGTCAGCAGATATTTCAAGCAGGCATTGTACATACAAACATTCATAGAAAATGATGAAAAATGAAAAATTTATATTTCTGGAAAATTATACGTTTCCTTATTTTACTGGGGACCTGCTTGAATCCCGAACCCTGATAGCACCTGGCGCTAGAGGAGTTTATTCAAGTTACAGTTTTATGTTTATAGTTTTAAGTAGAAAGAGCCTACCTTAGGTAAGGAGTTGCCATTGGCAGATCAATATATGAGCAGACCAAGAAGACACCATTTACATACTAAACAGACAACTCCTCCCACACTTTGTACTGAGATGTGACTGTGGTGTTGGCACTGATGATAGTAGCTGGTAGGGAGGGAGGAGGAGGCAGAAAAAGAGAGAAATGCGTGCTCAGTACTCCACTTGATGAGTTGCATATGCAACGTTGGCACATCAGTATCCGTAGAGCCATGTGCACAAGCTCCTGTCCGTTCAGTTTGCTATCCTGCATTCCTACATGCCACAGCACCCCAGGACATGGCCATATGCCATCAGCTTGGCCCATTGATCAACACTGCTCCAGCCTCGCATGACAGCTTACAATGCGCGCACACACACACACTCACCCACAGTAGTTCCGACAGATGGGTGAAAAGGTGGGCCACGTCATGTGTGAAGTGAACAGAGGGCAGGGGGGTGTTAGCAATTATGGTGAAACAGACTGCAAAGAGAGACAGACATGTGTGTATTTGTGTGTGTCTCTACAACAAAAAAGGTGCACATGGCATGTACAGAAATACAAGCAGAGCATCTACCAAAACAAATCCTACAATCTAGATAGGAGAGCCATTTAGACCATTTTTGCCCATTGAAGACAGCCTTAATAGCGCAACCGTAAGTGTTTATGGATCCCTGCCTTATAGCATCCATTTGTCCTCAACAGACAGAGCATGTGCAAGATCCAAACACTTCACTTGCTTATACCAAAAGCCCTCTACCGCATTTTAGTGGAAAAAAGAAGAAATACACTTGCAGATGTATTCGAGCTGATTAACCTCTCTCAACCCAGCCTTTATTCTCAAATCAAGATCAAGTGTCAATCACGAGACATTTTGTCCAATGATTGAACGAGCACTTAGAAGCTGAATAATTGTTCAACAGGAACATGTGCTGGATGTGTTCCTTGTAAAGATACGCCACAAAGACGAAACCTTCTCCAAACCAGCTGGAGGGCACAAGCAATATATTTTGTGTATACAGATATGCCAAAATGAAGCCTCTGAAGAGCAACGTTTGCATTGGTTATTGAGGTTGCTCATTTCTGAACTAAGCACACCATGTACAAAGTATGAGACGAAGACAAAGACAGAGTCACTCTTAAATCAAGACTGGGAGTCAAACAACATCTGTTTTCAAATCAGGTACAATAGACAGTAACTAGTGGTTTTAGTCAATATGAAATAACTTTGCATTTTCTCAATTTTGATAAAATTGTAGCACTGACTTTAAAAATTCAGAGTTTCTCAGCAGGTTATTCTTGAACCTTGTGAAATGATATTCATAACATAGGATGATAAAATTACATCTGAATTGAAATCATTACTGAAATATGTTTAATATAATTAAATGTATGCAAAATCTGAAAAACAATAATAATAAAAAATGCAGTTTAGACTCATTCTGCATTAAATATACAACCTGGATAGGCACAGAAAAACAAATGCTTGAAGGTGTAATACTTAGTTATGTCTGTCTGTACTTGTATTCATTTGGACCTGGGCCTTGGTTTCAGAGGCACAGAACACTTTGAATTGCTAACTTTTGTATATGCTAAAGATGTATGACTGTGGAGGACTTTGTGTGTATCTTGCTTCTGAAAACAAAGTATAATTTTGTTACTGGTAATAGAAATCAGATTAGGGATGAGACAATCTGATGATAATCAACACCCTGATAAAACATTGATGCAGATTATAGGTTACAGAGCATGGTCAAAAAGTAACTGTCTGATACACACTCTTTCAGTTTAAAATCCAGTTTTGAAAATATATTACTTCTCTCTTGCAAAGATAATATAAACCTTTGCCTGTCTATGTTGCCTGTTTATGCTGTATTCAAATATTTACACCTTGTAGACAACACAAAAGTTAAAAAAAAAAAAAAAAAAAAAAAAAAAAAACCCCCAAAAACATCACTCATTAATAACCTTTGAATTTAGAGGTAAATTATTAATTTCAACCTGGCTATAGTGAATAAAAATTTCACTATAAAATGACCCTCCATGGAAATTAAGGTGTCTGTGCGTATGTATTTATAACTTTGTTTGAAGTGAAGTATGAATTATCATATTATTTTTCTTCAAGGTTTGTGTGTGTGTGCGTGTGTACTGAGTGTTGTCTATCTGAGTCAAGGGTCTTGTTTGTTGTCCATCTTGTAAAGCTCTTTGAGGCTAATTTGTTATACAACTGACTTGACTATTTATAAAGTACTAAAAAGAATAATTTGCTTGTTTTTGTATTTCTAATGAAGCATTTTGGATAATTTTTACTGTCAACTTTCTAGCTTCCCTGTAGGCACACAATGTTCATTAAATTCCAGAAATCCAAAGCCAATGAAATCATCATATGCAACAACAGACATAGAATAACAGACACTGACTTTACTGACTGAAATTGTGAGTCAACAGAACAGAAGAAGCAGTTGCTGAATGTGTGTTGTAATGGAGGCAGTGTGGGAGGGGGTTGAGAGTAAAAGTGGTGTTGAGAGTGATGAGAATAATCCTCTGCCCATGTAACAGAGATAAAGACACACAGAGGTTTTAACTCCACACAGGAGATTGACCTCATTACTGGCAACAAGCTCACAAACCAACAGACACAAACACACACACAAACACACACACATGCAAACAGAATTGTGCATAAGTGGCAAAATATAAATGTGCTTCACCAGTATTCTTACTGTCAATGACTCACTCTATAAAAGGAATGAGTGTGTGCGTGCGTGTGTGTGTACGTGTGTGTGGGTAATGAACCGAGAACACCCCAACCTTGATCAGAAGCGGAGAAAAGGGCCGCTGCCCTGCCGCTCTCACATCCATCAAGAGTGCATGTTTGATCTCTCAGCCACATCACACATGTGCCCTCCAATCAACCACTGCTGCCTCTAAGGCCCCCTTTGGCCTGCTACACACACACACACACACACACACACACACACACACACACACACACACACACACACACACACACACACACACACAGCAGAAGGGAACGTCCCACACAGAACCCATTAGGTCTTTTGATTAAATTTGAGTATAGCTCATGTATAAAGGCCATGGCCAGTGCAGCTCCATTCAAGTGTGTGTGATTGTGTGTGCACAAGAAGAAAAAAGAAAGCAAAAATGAGTGACTGTTAAGCCTTCTAACCTTTGTAATATAGATCCTAACTGCTGCCAAGGGAGGTTAAAACCTAAAAGTGCTCCATAACACTTCATAACTCTGACTTAAATGAAACAACTAAAACTCTATAGCCATTAGTGTGAGACACACACATACACACACACGCACACAAACAGTGTCTTTAGAAGTTGGCAAGGCAACCAAGGTCATTAGGTTTATTTCCATTGGCAAAGAAGAGTTTTTTGGCAGCCACAGCCTGCCCGGCGACACTCAGGTTTATCAGAATAAACAAATATGATTGGAGGAGAATGTCCCCCACATTAATGAATCGCTCCAGTAAAAAATGGAGAGTGAAGGAGGAAAAAGAGAAACATTAGGAGCAAGTTATAGTTTGTCATTTTCAGGAAACAGTGACCACTACGCAAAGACTAAAGTGAAAAGTAATGCAAACAATTGGAGCGAAAGCTGACATTGCAGACAAGTACATGTCCATCAATACCATTAATGATAAGTCAATTCCATTTAGCTGTACCAATGAGCCAGCATGCATGGAGCATGCAGAGCTCTGTAACTGGCAAACCTAAATCAAATGCATCCCTTATTTATGCATTTAATTACACTTATGGTTCCCCCACTAATACATGTAAAAATAATGTGTAAAAGCTCTACTGTCCCATTTCTGACCTTAATTGTTTAATTGCTGAATTGATTTACCTTAAACTAACAGCTGTAACAAAATCATTTTGATGGTACACTGACTTGTAACGACACCCCCCAACACCTGTTCCTGCACTATGTGACTTGAGTTGAGCATGTAGTGTGTGACACTTCACACAAAATCATCTCTGTATTCTCCGTATCTACATCATGGCAGATGCAAAGAGACCAAAAAGGACAAGGAAGACGAAGCCAAAAAGAGAAAAAAGAGAGAGTAACCACACCTCCACACTTGGGGTGTGTGGACCTGTGTGGACAGCCGAGAACAGGCCCTCATAAGGCACCCAGTGACCTCCCTCCCTCCAGTGGAGGGCCAGGAGTGTGGACCGAGCAAGAGGCCTGACAGGCTGGCTTGTAATAAATTACACCATTGTATATTATGTGCTATTTAGCCTATATCATATATTATTTTATTTGATTACACACACACTACACATTTAAAGCTTAGCAAAGAATGTATATGAGCTGAAAACACAAGCAGCATTCAACAAAACTAAATTACTGCAGAGTCATACTTGTGTAAAATCCTGTAATATAACTCTGCCGTGTCAGTTGACATGGTTCTTTGGCTTCTGACGTCGTCTTTGCCTGTTCGAGATCCTTGAGCTTGACAACAAATAGTGTAAAAGTGAATTGCACTCTGAAAACTGCAGACGTCCCAAGGAAAAAAAAACAAAAACAGAAACACTTGCGCAATTTGTAACATGTATAATGTGTAAAAAAATATTCCGTCATGACAGCTGGAATGGGGTGGGTGGTCAGATATGCACGCATAAAAAGGCTCATGTTGGAGCCTTTATGAGATGAGCACTTCCTCTGAACTTTTGCTGCCGGAGCATGTAACAGGGAGAGAAATGACTTGCTTCCTGTCCAATTCATGTGGTTCAGAAATGTCCAGCAAATATAAATGAGCTAATTGTAGCTTTTTGATGCTGAAGCCTTTTGCAGCATGTGCGTGCTGTGCTTGTATGTTATTCTTCTGAGCTCATAAAGCATTTCTTGTAGTTGTTAGCTGGGGTTAGATAAAGGAGAGCAAATCCAACAGGAGTGGAAAGGCAGGGTATTAATTATACTAAATGGAGAAAGATGGTGCTCATTTCCAAATAGAGAACAGCAACTATACGTATATCCACCAGACACGAAATGCTCAATCGTACATAACAGAACAGTTTTGCATATTAATTTCAATTTTAACCATAAATCTGATCATTTCAGACTGTATCTGCGCCATACACACACTCTGGAACAATGATGCTGCAGTGTCAGACAAGTGTCCTATTGGAGATTGGACTGGTGTTCCCAGCTTAGCACCCCCACAGCAGATGTCCAATCATCCTAATATAACAGCAGGAACAGAACAACACAGTGGCTAAGGCCTCAGATTAAAACTATCTGCATCCCAGAGGATCAAGCACAGTGGCAATGCAACAAACTAATACAAGCAAGATGAGGTGAGATTTAGTGACGTGTAGCACTGCAAAACAAGTTACACAGCTGGCACCTGCAAAAGTGGACAAGCAGCTTGTGATAATATTAGTAAAAACACACAATTTAATTTTCTTGGTATCTTATTGATTCATTCTCATGTCCTCCATGATGACTTCTGACAAATTATAGTATCTCCCAAAGTAAGATTCTTAAAGAACGAAAGCATAATACAAGGACAAAAGACAAAAGACAGAAGAGGAAGAATCTCCGAGTTTAGCTGCCGATAGAGGACTCAGATGGTGCTTCTGCCAATAAGAACATATGTAAAGCCTTGATTCTAAAAAAAAAAAAAAAATCTGATTTTTAGTAAATGAACAATGGCAATAAAAAGTCAAAGTAACGGTAGATATGAAATGTATTTAAGTGTGGACACAATCTCATTCAAATGCATACACATTTTCACACTTACTGCAAAGTTCCATCCTACTCCAGTTCTATAACTAAATTAATGGCATGGCTAAAAAATGGCATACCACAGATATAGTCTTATCTCGGAGTATGTGCAAAATAAATTATTATTATTATTAATAATAATTAATAATAATAATAATAATAAATAAAAAGTGTGAGTTCAATAATGAACGTTAAAGTAGGTTAGCCCAGCATGTATAGCTTGCATCATGGTAAATGCAAATGAGAGCTTGAAGGCCAGAGCTTGAAGATGCCCCTGTGCCATCTTTGGAAAAATCATGCTTTCCCAGTTACACAAAAAGAACTGCTCAAGAACAGTCTTAATAGTTATGTGTCTGGAAATATCCGGTTGTGAATTGTGACAAGGGCAAAATAACAGCACACCACAGTAGTGCTTGAGAATGTGCATATGTACTTTATGTGAGCATAATCTGTTATAGTAGACACACATTTAAGCAAATGCTGGGTCTGAATCCAGTGTTTCTTCACATATGCATGGTTTTGTAATTACCAGTGACACATTATATTTTTTACATTCATATTTATTTAACTCATTTTAACTTTATAAATACTTCTGTGGACAGTACCAAGCAGTTTAAAATTACCCAAACCTAAGCAGAATGGCTATGTGAATTTGAGCCTCACCTTAAGGGTCTTTTTCACAGATGGAGGGCAGCCTTTGCTGCAATTTGTTAATTGTTTGACAGTGATTGGTTTTCAGCAGGCAGTCAAAGAAAGGAGAAGTTTTTTTATGTAAAGTGAGGTCATTTTATATTGTTCCACAAACTCATATTTATGCATAATATAGTAAAGTTTTAAAAGAAAGGAAAGTTTTAATAGTACTATAAGTAGTATAAATCCAATTTCAGCTCTGTGTATGTGCACTAAGCAAACATAAGGTAACTTTTAGCTGTCATGTTAGCTTCCAGGGTCACTATCAAATTGAAGCAAAATGACTAGCTAAAGAGAAACATTATCTTTTCCTCCTCCTTCTCTTGTTCGGTCCCTGACCTTGTGCAAGGAAGGATCATCCCACCGTCTGGCACAGTTTGCCACAGAAGCAGGATTTATGAAGGGGAAATTGCAACTGGCAAATGGGTAGGGTTGAAAAAAAGCCCCCCCCCCCCAGGGATGGGATGGAGAGAGGGAGGGACAAAGCCAAATATGTGACAGGGACACAGGAGGACTAATAGTTGGATTTGACCTCCTCGTGAACCTTTATTGTCTTTGGAAGGCAGCAGAGTCTGTGATGAGAAAGCCTGTTACCCCCAACAAATAGGTAATGAGTGGTAATGAGAGACAATGACTAAGAGAGAGAGAGAAAGGGGAGGGGAGGAAGATGCAGATAATGTAAGCCAGACGCAGACAGAGAAATTACAGAGAAACAGAGAGGGGAAGAGGGAGCGAGAGCAGCTGCAGCAGGGCTGAAAGTGAAGCTGAGAAGGTGCCGGGCTGCAGAGGGAGCATCCATGGAGTTGGGTGACGAGAAACACTGTCCGTTTGTGGCCACTGATAATACTTTCCATTCTAGCTGTTTCTATGTGGGGGTCTGCAAGGCATGTGTGTGTGTGTATATGCATGTGTGTTTGCAGGCCCTGTGCGAGCTGCTGATTCCCCTGATTGCAGGCTGGCGCCCTGCTGGCGAGCCCCCGCACACTGAAATTAAATCCACTCTGCTCCGTTATAAATTATAATGCTTTACAAACAGCACCCCCACCAGGGAACCCAGGAGGGGGAGAGAGAGGAAGAGAGAGACAGAGCGAGAGAGAGAGAGAATAGATGGTGTTAGAGAGGAAGAAGGGGTAGAGGAGGATTGGAGGTGTATGAATAGAAAAAAAGGTGCAAACAAAAAGGATGAAGACAGAAGAAGGTTATTAAAAGAAAAAAAACAACCTTTTTCGTAATTTTTTTTTAATGCAAACTGAATTGAGAATTTAAGATCCAACTTAAATAAGACACAGCTGGCCTTTTAAGCAATTGAACACTGCTGAACAATAAAGCAGCGGTGTACAAGAAGAGATAAAAAATAATTAAATCAAGAAGGTCGGGAAAGAGACACAATCACACTTAAACCAAAGTCTCAGTTAATCTGTCAATAAAACGCCTTAAATTCAGATTACAGACTTAAAAATTTGAAAGCCATACCTCAAAACGAAGAGGGAAACTGAAGTCTGGAAATAAACAGGAAGAGAGGCAGGTACAGCAGGGATGTGTGTGGAGGAGATAAAAAAGTGAAAGAAAGGCTCTGATAGTGTTGGGTGGGTGGGGAGGGGGATGAAAGCCTCAGCTAAATGGACTTTGTGGTGCCAGAGAGGCAGCGTGTTGTGCTGATATCCAGCTAGACTGGCACCATATGACTGAGTTGGCGCTGTGGTAGGCAACAGAGAGCTAATATGTCTCACCTCCAGCTTGTGTGAAGGATGATAACCTGTTAGCATGGTGCCAGGCTGCTCCAAGTAAAACAGGGAAGAGATAGTGGATGTCACCACTCATCAACTCTACATGTGAGTGAGTGTAAAAGTGGATATCTGTGTTTTTTCAAACTTTGTAATATATGTTTTGACTGAAGTTCAAATATGTACGACTTATATTTTGAATTGGTATCCCAAATAGTGCTGAATTGATGAGTGGATTAAATGATTAGTCACCAGAAAATCAACTGAGAAGAATTGTGATAATTGATGAATCTTACAAAATACAATCTTTCAAGCTGCATTCAACATGCACCGGTTCCATTTTATCAAAATGTGGAAATGTGAGGATAAAAGTCATTGTCATAGTCATTTTAGTGCTGAAATTATTAGAACCTCTAGCCTAGAAACTGAATATAAGCTTGGACAAAAAAAGACTTTTGAAGACGTCACCTGGGGCTCTGGGAAATTTTGATGGGCATTCTTCATAATGATCTGATATTTAATGAAATGATAAAAAACAAAAGATGCAATAGATTATAATCTAATGTTTTTGTTGACTGTCAGTGAGGGGTTAATTTAACTATATGGTATGTGTTGCTGTATTGAACTAAACTATATTGTATAGTGTTGATATGTAGTATTTCCCCCAGTAACTACAGTATATTGACCCTATTCCTATGTATTTAGGCCTTCTATAGCACACAAACATAATGAATTCATGTCAGTACAACATAATAAAAAAAAAAAAAAAGCTTGTATTTATCGCAGATATATTTTTGGATTGAATTAGATTGTAGATGTGTTCATCATATTCTATCTACATTCTGTATCTAATCAAACAAACTGCATTAAATCCATCATATTAAAACGTATGACATTGACAAATTAATATCTTATTTTTAACTAAGGGCCAATATTTGCCCCGTATCTTGGCCGAGCTGTAGCTGTAACTGGCAGACTGTTTTAGGAACAATAGGCCTATTCTCCATCCCAGCAGGGGGTTGGGTCATGTGTGGCCACTGACATTGTCTGCCAATCAAACCTGAGACTCAGACGCCTTATACAAAACTCAGCGTCACTTCCGTTAACGCCTAAACACAAAGCTCTGACCAGTGATACAGGACACAGCTGTCAGTACCATGTAGGAGGGCTGTCAGGCTGTGTTTGGCCAGCAGAAACATGGCCACACACATCTACTGTCATCACTGTTAATGTGAACCAGAATTAATGGCCATAAAAGACAGTTAACTGTGTGTTCGCAGTGTGAGCATATTAGTTGATTGACGACTGTCTATTTGTGTGAAACTTTACAATGTTTTTAAAAGTCAACTTGTGCATTTTTGCAATGGACAGAACTGTTTTCCAATCATCTTTTTCCAGAGCAGTATCTTTGGGAATTGCGTTCCTTTTGAAAACCAAACAAACTCTAAAGAAGAACAAGACATGTCCAAAATCTTAAAGATGACAAAACAGATTCTGATGCACACAAAAATGTGAGGTGTATCAGCATGTATTGCAGAGTTGGTAGAAAACCATCAGCATACGTACAGACAGGAGAGTAGAGAAAAGACTGAGCAAAGAGGTTCAAGTGCAAAATCAGGTCTGTGTCAAATATGTCCCATTGTACCTGGAGAGGGCCAAAAGAAAGCAGAGGTGACAGCTGGGATCAGTACCAGCAAGACAAACACACCACAGCAGAACATCAGCTGTCACGACTGTCAGGATAAAGAGAAGAAAAGGGACAAAGAGGGAAGGTACAATACGACCTGACATCTATATGTGTGTTTGCAAGTTCAAAGGTGATGTTCACAGGCAGCATCGAGCAGGTTATCACAATACTCCAGAAGCAAAATGCTTCACAACAGAGATGCAACAACAGCAAAATGTAGACAGATGATACAGGCACTGCCACCGTCTATTGAAGCAGTTCTGCAGCATTTTAGATTAGCATGTGCCACTTGTCTGTCTCATTGAACAGATGTGCTTTGATTTCTATAAATATGTTAATTTACGTAGCATGTAAGCATGTCTGATGCAGGAGCACTTTTTGGTTTCTTGTCAGTATTTTCTGTTGTGAACATAGTGCTATTTTTTCATGCATTAATGGGCATTCAAAGTTACAGTGGGTGGGTAATAAATACAAAGGATGCCGTTTTCTTTCTATATACCTCTGTGGCGCGGACTGAAAACCATTTTGGTCCATTAAATTTCTGATATTTGCCAGTTGAGAAAATTGGCCAGTTGCTGTCTTTTCAGTACCCCATGAGTTGTTCCAGTTCTGAGGACAGTGGCATTTGTAATGGGAGGTCGGCATTGCTGTGGACTGAACAAATGTATGCGTCAGTTGTGCTTGTCTGCTCCTGACATGTCCCATCTAGTAGGGATTTAGATTAACACTGCGAGACGGGAAAAATCAGCCTGATGGAGGTGATGATCACGCAGGTTCTTGAAATCCGATGGCCATAATGTTTTGTGGTTGAAGCTGTTTTTGATGTTTCTGCTAAGATGCACTGTCTTCAGATTTGGAAAAGTTACATCCCTGGATACTGAGCAAAATCCATAGTCACTGTTTCTTTTACAATGTTCTTGGTGACTGAGCATCTTGTCCATCAGGATCTTGATCTGTACAGACATGGAATTGTCAGGTCTTCATTGTGAGGGAACAGAGTGAAGAATCTTTGGGTCGGGCCAGCAGACCATCCAAAACAGTAACAGTTAAGTGCACCAGCTGTCCAATCAGCTGGCTTCTGTTCCCCCTCCCAGACAATTACAATGTGATGGGGGCTTGAGCAAACAAAGCATTATGGGTCGGTTAAGCCTTCCTCTCATCTCTGGGAGTTTGCTGTCGCTTTTCCTGAGGCGCACACAACATCTGCAAACACCTGATAGGCCTGAGCAGTGGCCTTCAGCCCCCTCATTGCCCGGGTTAAATTGTTACCACCTTTCCCTAATCCCGACTCTGACAATTAACTGTATGGCCGAGCACTTCAAAGCCCTCGACGGCCAAAGGGGTTAACCCTGACGCTCCCAGAGATTTGTTTTTGATTTTACTTAGATCCCCAGACACTTTCATCTTTGGCCCTTGCTCCTTCTTCCTCTTTAAATCCCAGAGGGCGAAGCCTGGGGCAGGGGGAGTTACAGCTAATTTTGGCAAATTCAGTGTGATATTTGAAGGCTAATTTTTGAGTTCCCACAAGGTTATCAATACAAACACAAGTGTGAAATGTAATCAGGTGAAAAACGATGGTGTGTGTTTGTGTCACAGAGCAAACATTAAATGGTTTGGTGGGAAAGAAAATGTCTTACTAGGAAATCTGAGTGTGAAGTGGTGGACATATGGGTTTGATATTTGAAGCTTTTGAGCTGTTTTTATAAATCATAATCCATAGAGTCAAAAGTCTTCAATCACAGAGTTAATGGTGCCCAAAACCAGTCTGGAGGTTCCCAACTAAGACTTCATGTTAGTTAGTTAATATTTTCCTAGCTGAATACCTGATTTATAACTTAAAAGAACATATAAGCATCTCAAATGTGAGACCAGAACTTTAACTAAACAAGTAGAGTGAAAAATGATCAAAATTGGTATTTAAATCAGGAACTAGATGATCAAAGAATAACTACAGAAGATTATGAATCTGAACAAATCTGATGCCAACTTTACCTTTTGGTTCGAATTAGAGCTGCAGCGAATTTATGTTTTATTGGTGCAAGTGGGAACAAAATTTTTCATAGTTGCTGAATTTATTCAAAAGTGACCAATAATTCAAGAGTGAGTTCATTTAAATGGCAGATTACTATCAGTGTAACTTCCACTCATTTCTGGTGGCACACAGAATTTTAAGCACGGTTATTTTACCAAAATCCATCTTGGAAGTTGTAGTTAACACCTGTACTCATATTTTTACTTGCATAAACTCTTAATTTGGAATTTTGATCAAAGAACCTGATTTTTTTTCTAGCACAGTTGTTCATATTTTGTCTGGGAAAAATAAAGAGGACTTTTTATAAGATGAGAGATTTTTGGGTTTGCTGAGGGCATCTGTCTCCATTAGTCTCACAGCCAGTATTTTGACACCTCAAATGTCCCGTGCTGTACACACTGCTAGTAGACAGTGGGCACTGCCACCTTTCCCACCTCTGCGTGTGTGTTGGCTTTACTGGGCACGAACCAGCCTGTTCCAGCCCGATCCCTTTAAGTAATTTTAACTGCGTATATATTGAGGGTGGTAGATCATTCTACGTGTGTGTGGGTTAGATGTAATAGTGTGTGAAGAGCTAGTCCTCCATGCATTCTGTCCCTCCTCTATCCCCCAACAGTCTCCCCTGCAGCGCCTCAGCAGGAACTGGAGCAAATGCGTTTAGGAATTAAGACTGGGGAATGGCCTGAGGTGTGTGTGTGTATGTGTGTGTGCGTGTGTGTGTTTATGTGTTTATGTGTATGTGTGCACATGTGGATGTGTGTTATCATGGAGCTGTGCTGCTCTTTTGCGGCGCGCCAGCTCCTGCCAGCTGCCCCAGGATGTGGCCTGTCACTTCACATAGCCACTGATGAGCCACACAAGTGTCAGGAAAGGTGAAGAATGAGATAACACCATCACTCACACACACACACACACACACACACACACACACACACACACACACACACACACACACACACACACACACACGCACACAGACACACACTCACACATAGTGAGATAGGCAAGGGAAAAGCCATGCTCCCTACATGTGGGCTGGAGATGTAAAAGTGTTCACATGATTCAAACTATTAATCCTCATTTTGGAGGTTTCGATAATGATGTAATATTAGTTGACTTCATATCCGACAGAAATATGACTCAGCAAAAGAAGGGGAGAAAGAAAAAGAACCCACTCACTTTCTTGGATGTCATCGTCAATCTAGTTCTGGCTCCAGTTCCACTAAACAGTTCTTCTTTTCTGCTACTGTTTATTGTTCAATGATATTGTAATACTGTGAATGGAAGAAAAAAGTAAAAATAACAGGAGGCACAAGTGTTTCTGATCAATCCCGGGGCTACTCGCTGATATCAGAGAAGAACAGAAAAAAAAACTGCCTGAATTGACCGCATGGGAAGAAGTCCACCTGCATCTCATTTACAGTCAACCTCAATGCTTGTACATTTATCAGCATAAGAAGTCTTTTTTCATACCCCAAACCCAACAGGGTCGACTATTGGTAAGGTAAGAGGATACTTTTTTTTTTCTTTTCCTTTTTTAGTCGCTTGTTCACATTTTCCAGCCAGATACAGACACACACACGTGAGCCATA
The DNA here is from genome assembly GCA_025331565.1 of Holacanthus passer. NCBI lineage: Eukaryota > Metazoa > Chordata > Actinopteri > Pomacanthidae > Holacanthus > Holacanthus passer. The sequence goes on along the minus strand of JAFREQ010000072.1, from coordinate 696,245 downwards.
CACTCATCCTTCTCTACTCTCCTGTCTTATCTTAGCCTACAGAACAATGAAGCATAGCTGATGTTAAGTGCCATGCTATTAGCCGTAGCCGCGGTAGAGTGCCTGTGGCTCCATATGCTGCAGAGCAACACTGTAGAGCACGGACTCCAAGATGAACATACACAGCCATACAAAATACATACAGGCCTATGTTGCTTTTGTTTGCTTTTTTCAAGGTTCAGTTTTAGCATTACATTTATTGTAATTGTTCATTTTAATTTTTTTTTACTATGGCCGTCTTTCATGACTTGTGTACAGTACTCGAGTAATCAGGAAGGAGGTGCCAGGGACCAGCCTCATAGTTCCACCTGTCAGTACCAACATCGTCCTTTTTCTCACTTAACCATGTCCACAGCGGTGCTCAGAGAACTGGTCTGTGCTCCTATTGGTCGACACCCCAGAACATGTTCAAAAAATTAGGATTTCTAAGCCGAGTTGATTGTCTCTCTACTCTGACAAACTATATGGGATAAAACAAGCAATTTCTGTGACCAGTGTTTTTCATTCTTCATGGCCAACAGTCACCAAAGACATTTTACTGACAATAATATGAAACAAAGTTTGGTATTTTTGCTTTATAAATGTCATGTGCCATGAAAAAGCAATACAATTTCAGCTTGATAATGGCCACATGGAACAGATGTAGACAAAAAAAATCAACCTAAACATGTCACCTTGTGCAGTGTGACATTTTTTTTTAGACCAAACAAACAAACAAACAAAACAAAACAAAACAACAGTAATCAGTAGTGTAAACAGCCATTAGTTCCACCCCTAAATCATTTCATTGTGACTACTAGCTCCATGGTTCAAGATAATATGGAAACATATTCAAACCACACGTATAACCCCGCTGAGGGATAAACTCATACCATGGAGTGACTGACTAATGCAGCAGTCCTGCCTCTTATCATGCACTATTATATGGATATTCTCTAGGTGAACTCTTCCTATATGAACATAATCTACAATAATCTATGTGTTCTCATCAAATTACCAACCTTCATCCATAATACGCAGTCAGAGGGCTTGAGAGCGACCCACAGATCCCGATGTAATTACACACTATGCCTCTTCCCGGCCCACATACCATTCTGTCCCAATTCCCTGCTGTTTGGAAATCATGGCAATGCTGGTGACAAGTTACAGTACACATGCCCCGGTTAACCTTTGATGTGAACATGTTCTTTTCTGAGGGAATGATATGGAGGCCAAAACCACGAGGGGCTAGACTATCCCTGCAAACTGTACGGCTTCAAAGTCCTGTCTCTAATTTGAACCTTTTGTGCCACTTAAAAAGCCCATGGACTAATTTGACTCTGGCATGTAACAACCGTTTGGAGGAATGTTTGTCTGTCGTGTGTGTGTGTGTGTGTGAGTGAGTGTGTGACCACAGGCCTACCTGCTTTGATCATGGCACTGGATGATTATGACAAAACACACACACACACACACACACATACACACACACACACACACACACACACACGAGATTAATCAAAACTACATGCAGCACCACGTCTGCATCACTGCAAAGAGCATGTAGACACAGATACATGAAGACTGAGATAAGACTTACAGATCACTGTGGTATTAACATTTTATTTACTTTCATTGCAAAAGTATTCAAACCATGTTTCTCACTTAGGGTGGGGAGAGTGTTTGTATTTTATAGCTCAATATCTAACTTTGTAAGACAAAGGTTAGGTTTCTTGTGAATGCATCATTCGCTATCACACAGAGACTAGCATTAGAGCACTGAACTTTAGCACTAGTTTACCTGCAACCAACTCTGCTCAGCTGAAGAAAATGCAACTCAGCCGCAGACAGCTTGGTCTGAGATTCCACTGTGTTATGCTAGCAGAGGCTAATGTAGCCTCAAGCTGCTAGCTTCAACCAGAAATGAGGAGCAGGCTACAGAGGTCTGGTAAGATCACTTACCATCACACCCCAGATCATTTTCATTTTCTAACTTGTCGTCTTCAGACCCCACTTATGCAGTAGTACTCCCCACTGCCTGGAAATGTGCTTTGATGTGTATAATTGGTGGAGTTCCCCTTTAAATTGAAAACTGATTTTGAATCTAGACTTCTAGGATTGTGAATTGAATTGCGACACCGAGAATCTACATTGAATGAGATTCCTAAAGATACCTAAGAACACTTTCGAGTTCATGTGTTTTTGTTAAAGGGATGTTGAGGTTGAATGCAATACAGGGAGATTCCATTCCACGGTTTAAAAAAATTACTTGGGTAATCTGGAGCCTCACAAATTTTGAAATCCTCAAAACGAAAGGCAAACAGGATTTTCAGATGGGGTTGCAGGTCTAATATGGTGAAATCATAGATAAGGGATTCTAATCACAGAGAAAGGAAAATATAGGTATAACTAATTAGAAACTTGATGTATGTATAAACATACATTATATACAACAACGTATGTATAAATTAAGTATTACCGTAATGCAAAGCATACACTAAATCAATTTATCTACTTTTATGACAGAAAAACATTGAGAAGCATCTACTTTGTCACTTCCAGTTGTCTTTCAATAGATACTCTCGTGACAACTTCTTTGAACACTTCTTTCACATATATCAGAGAAAAATAAGAGATCCATGCTGTCAAAAGCTAGTATCAAAAAAAGAATAACCTACTGATACTACTGGAGTGGAGAACCAATAAACAGAAACACACATAGACACACATTGCTTAGACTCATCTTATATCAAAGACACTATGAGGAATTCCCTCCCTGGTGACAGACAGGCGTTTTCTGTGATTCTAGCCAACTGCAGCCGCGGTGGCCATGACATCAGCAAGAGGGAGCTACCTCTGGGGACCAATGATTAATTAACGTGGCTTCAGCCGGCAGTGCCGCACAGGATGTGATCTAATTGACAGTGGGTAATTATGTAATGGCCTCGCCTTGTAAAAGGAGATGAGCTGGAAGTACTGTAACCTAGAGTGGAAATGCAGATGCACCGCGCACGCTGGAAAACACTCACACACATACACACACAAACTAAATGAGGCTGGTTTGTTTTCCTGTCGTTGGCCTTTTACCCTACTGATGTGGGGGTGGTTTGCTGGGCGTCGAGGGGGTGGTGGAGGTAGTCATCCCTTCGCTCTACTCACTCAGTAATAGGCCTGTCTGTGTTTGTTTACCCCAGCTAAAATGTCATGAAGCAGCCGGCCCTTTGATCCAGCATTAATGCCACCACAATATGTGTCATTATCTGGGAGCCGGGCACCACTTCACATCCCGCTTATTGGAAAAAGAAACGTGACTAAGATGCTGCTCACTAAATATTTTGTATGGGGTGGGCAGGCATTGCATGCCAGTGGAGGCCTATGATTGGGTGAGTGTGGAAGAAACAAATCACAAATGCAACGATGTGGCGCCTGTGGATATCTTTACTGTTTAGTCATGAAGAAATAAATCTGAAGTGAAAAGAAATTAGTGAAATATTGAGCAAAGATGCTGAAATGTGTGTACCATGCAGTTTACAATAAGACTTAAAAATGAACCAAAGTAGATTGAAGAAAGGATTCATTGCATGACTGTTGTATTACACTGCATTAGTTTTAACTGGGGGGAACTTAATGAACTGGCAACTTAGTGGAAATTTAAAAGCTAAAAGTCCATCTAAGTTATTTGTAATTTTTTTTTCTTAAACAGTGGATGAATAACTATTCTATTTGTCTTTTATTTCCTTTTGTCTTTCTTATTACTGGTATTGTTTAGTTCTTTTTATCTTCGGTATTGTTAATATAGTGCATAAAGTTCACTTTGGACTTTAAAAATAGTAGCTGAACATTTTTTAAAGAAAATATCTTCGTCTGGGGCCACTGACAAACTTTTTCCACAGCTTTCACGCACATATCACTCCAGCAGACAAACTCAAATTGTTGCATTTTGGTTAAACAAAAGAGTTTTAAAAAAACAACAAAAAAAGTTTTAAAAAGTTGACATGAGTAATGCTCTTTTTATGTTGTAAAGAATTAATATTTTTTATGTCAATAACTGTACTTCTCACAAGAATTTATGTATGTGTGGGTATTGCAACACAAATGATCCTAATTACATATAACAATTATTACTGCCATTTGCAGTGAACTGCTGTCCAGCAGAGAAGATAAAATCTGCCTTTATCATGATTAGGCCTTTTTGTAAATAACGCAGCTCAAATGATACATTCGGTTATCAATTTAGAAATTCAAGGGGAAACCTTGACACTAAATTTTCTTGTACTTCAATAAAATCTGAAGCAGCTATGTGTGAAATATAACAATCTGGTGTTCTTCCTGCTCTTACAGATGATGTAGGAATAGTAGTCAACAGCACATGTTGGCTTTCTAGTTTGCCTGGGCAGGCACTCAGTATGACTAAACTGCAGAAGAGGAGACTGTCACTATGATGATGAGGAAAGTAAAGCACAAGTTGCTATTAAGTGCTGACCTGGAATCAGATTAGAAACTCCTTTGATCTTAATCTTGACGCTGAAGGAAATGAGGAAAAGCTAATACAGTGTCAGTGGTTTTTGGGCACCCTTTGATGTCAAAATGGGATGTAGGCCTAAACGCGAGGAGTGACCCAATGAGTGGAACTATTCCCATTTCCCATGACGTAGTCCTCTTTCTTACAGCAATCAGCCCCTGTAATATCTCTTTCAGTGTGTATTGAAAAGAAGAAGTGCCTCAACTTGTAGCGATCACTGGAACACATTCAAATATTAACGCTGTAGTGTTGTGTTAAGGTCAGGAATTAGTGTCTGAATATGGAACACAGACCTAAGAGGACAAGAGAGGGCATAAAAGTGGCTGTGCAGAGGGCTAAAATAACAGTCTGACTGCACTCATCTCAGCTCCATCTGCTTCTAATTACTCACTATCCCTGGGATGGAGGGGAGAGAGGGGGCGAGTACAACAGGAACTCATGTCAGCACTGGGTTACATGACTGACGGAGGCTGGGAATAAACTCATTTCATTTCACGATAGTAAGTCCTGTTACCTGGGAGCTGTGTTTTCATGCATGTCTCTACTCGTGAGTATGCGTGTTTGCTTACATGCATGTGTATTCCAGCATTTCTCCGGTGCTGCTATCACTAATTTAATGCCACAGTGCATGAGGCGGACTTCAAACGGCCCTTGCATGCACCACAGACTTTCAATTTGGCCAAGTGAGCAGACACAACAACAGGCTGGGCCAGTGCCTCTCTGAACTGTGTGTGTGTGTGTGTGTGTGTGTGTGTGTGTGTGTGTGTGTGTGTGTGTGTGGGCAGGGTGAATAACGTCAGAACTGATATGTACAGTATATTAGCACTAACGTGAGTAGCATGCTAATGACTGAGCCAGTGATCCAGCACTAGTCCACCAGGCTGGCAGGCTAACACATGCAGCAGTGATTCACTAATCACAATTCATTTACTCATTAGCATGAGAGACTTGCCACCACAGCCCACATTACTACTAGAGCGAGTGTGGATTATGCTATGCTCGGCTAACGCTAACCAGTCGAAGCAAAGTGCAGTGAGCCACCGCCCGATTAGTGTCAAAATAAACGAGAGGGTGAGGCTCGGTGCTAAGGTAACGCTAGCCAAAAATGACTCAAGATTAGCATTGGCTACCTAATGTGTGTTACTTCCACAACACAGAGGAGGTACTATCTGAGCCACACGATCAGACCAACAACGACTGTTGTTTTTCTCAGTAATGTCCATAATTTATCATCCCAACACATTAAATACTACTGTGTCAGCACAATCCATACTTGTGGCCTGCTACACATTCAGGGTCACAGTCACAAAATGATTTGGGCAATGTTTGTGAGTATATAGGGATGAACTGCATTTTTCTCAAACATATTCCCTCATTTAGTGTTCTGGTGATGGTGGAGGGCATCTAACCCGCCGCTCCACTCCCACAGGTCTTCAGTAGGGTTTTTTGACCTCATGAACTGATATCCCTCTTTGGAGAAAAAACACTAAACAAACAAAAAACAAAAACCAAAAGTAAACCAAGATTTTTTCAATACTGTAGGACAACGTAACATACAAACATACATTCTGTATCTGAGTATTCTATTTATTGAGCATATTTATACAAATATAATAATTTCCATTCAGAGTCCTGTTGTATTGCACCAATATTAGACAATAAAAGGACAATATTTGAGATATATAGTACATAACTGCATTAAAAACAAAATCTTGAAGTTTGTCAGCTGCTGTTTGTATTTTCCACTAGAAGAGCAGCTAAAAGGAGCAGTTCAGCTCTATTTATTAGTTTTATTATTGTCATTATTACACTCTAGTATCCATTAGCTCTCATTCCAGGCTCCTATATGTTTCGAGGAAAGATCAGAGAAACAGAAAAAAAAATATTAATAAACAAATAAAAAGCAGTGCGTAGACATGGCAGTGAAGAAAATCACAGTGGAGAGAGAGGCAGAGACGAATGTCATGTCAATGTACCCAGGGCTCTCACCAGTCAATGAGTAACACACACACACACACACACACAAACACAAACATACAGACACGCACACACATATACAGACACACAGGGTGAGTCACACTGACAGAGGCGTGAGAGTAACACAACACTCTGACAGCATTTGGGTTAGTCATCACACACGCATACAAGCACACACAAACACACTTAGATGAGCGGAGTGGACTTTGCTTGGACCTCAGCAGTGACCCTTGTCTCTTTTCAGCCAATCCTTTCCCATCAACTCTCGTCCGTGCTTTCAACACACGCAGACATACACAAACACACATACACACACTCATCTGCAAACAGCAGTGATATCTTGCAGTGCTCCTCTTACACTCAGTGGCTCATCAAGTCTATCACGTGAAGGTGTTTCGGAAATGCAGGCTACATCCACACTAAAACATTTTCATTTTAAAATGAAAAAGACCTCTGTCCAGACGAGTGTTTTAGCATGGTATTATTAATCTCAATTCAGACGAACAAGCCTGAAAACGCACATCACATGCCCATTCAGAAACACTGGGCGTGCCGTGTTTGGTGTGTGCCTTCTAAGCATGTAGGCAGTAGTAGCATGATAAAATGCAGAATTTAACTGTACAGCAGCTGCTAGCATAGACAAAAAGGTCAGCAATGCTCAGGGCTCAGGGAAATTGATTTTAATGAATTTTTATTATGCTCTAATATTTTATTGGCCAAACAACCAAATCAATCAATTATTAAGGAAATGATCAGATAATTAACTGCTAATGGCAGTAACTGTTTGTTGTAGAACTTTCACAGAGAGCTGTAGGGGTAGTCAGCAACAAGTGTTCCCCAGGACCATGTTAAATAAAAAACGAGAATAATGTGGAGTCCACATTAAAAAAAAGTGGATTAGATGGTAATTACGTTTGGATATTGACTCCACTGCTGGAATGCTGCAGAGACAAAGCTTTTCTCTTGGCTGTTATAGAAAACTGCTGTGATTTTAGTCTGTTAGAAATTTGTCTAAAACTTGCTTAAGTTTTTTTTGTAATTGTCAGATCAGCATAAAATGCTGACAATACAGCCTTAAGGCGTGCAAGGAGTGTGTGTGTGTGTGTGTAGTGACATTTCCCTAATGTAGCAGTAAATGTGCCCCTCATTAACAGCTCTCTGACAGTGATGTGGACTGACGAGAGCCCAGACGCCTGGCTCCTGGACTGGTGTCCTGACGGGGCATTCACATACACAAACACAAAAACTACAGACAGACAGACTTGTGTGTGATGTACAGTATAATGTGCGGTATGCAGTGTGTGTGAACATGTATGCACACACAGACAGACACACACCACACAAACATGTGATTTGTCTCAGTCTAGAGTATGTTCAGCTGATATTCCATGATCCCATTCCAATAGAGCTAACCCTGGACAAACTTCCTATTTCTAATTTGAAGTTTTGAGAAATCTTTTCCTAAAGCAACACGCCTGTTAATTCCAGCTTGTTACAGGCATTATTGTGCACTTGACACTGAAAAGGGAATCTCTTCGAATTTAAATCTGCAGGATTTTAAAGCTTCCAATTTCTTTTACCAGTAACTGGTGATTTCTTCTATTCTTATGTAACTGTTGCTCAGAGGTATTTTTTTTCTCATTCTGCCCTTTCAGTTGTCAGTTTGATTGAACTATTGTACAGCATTTTGTTCCCCACGTACAAAACATTACTTTTTTGCAAACTCTTCATACAAAATAGCATCTATTTGTAAAAAGAACTTTCTACAGCCTAAAAGCATGAAAGACCATTCAAAAATATAGAGAAGTCTTCTCAGCCATCTGAGTGTATCGAGTCAAGCTTCTGTGGTAGGCAATTCCAAACTTTTAAACTCTGGGGTTTATATAATAATACGATAATATATGCACACTGTATAAAATTTGACAAATATCAAATATGACATATGATATTTCTTTTATTTTTATTTGTCTTGGGTTCAAATACTGTGTGCAAGTAGTGTATTGCTCCAGACATGAGACAGAGTGTGTGTGCATATGTGTGTGTCTGTGTGTGTGTGTGTGTGTGTGTGTGTGTGTGTGTGTTTGACACGGTATTTGGGTCAAATGAGGGTCTGGAAGCACAGAGGCACATCTGTTGCAAAATAAAATGGCTTTTTGGGCTAACACCATTAACACAATGGTGGCTGCTGGACAAAAATGTATCTACAGTGGGTGTATGTGTGTCTTTATGAAGCCATTAGTCATGCTCCATATGTCTTTCAGTGAGGGACAGTGAAAGGGTGGTGTTTGTGTGTGTGTGTGTGTGTGCATGTGTGACGTGTCAGACTCAATGTCTATTGGGGGTGTGAGGTGGAGCGACTGACCGACCCCACTGATGGGCTTTTACTGCCTCAAAAATATGAGTGACATGCACACATACTCAAACACACACACACATGCAGAATAATGGAGGTTATGATTATGGATCGATGACCAGATGCAGTCAAGAGGGTGAGCAGTCTATTCACACAAGCAGGGTCACATGAACAATAAGGTTTGGCCATAAAGAGGTCAGTTGGCCTTATGCCTGCTTCACTGAAGAGAAGGAAAAAGACCAATTCCACCATCCTAAAAAAATCCCTGATCCGACAGCAGTTTCATTAGTCTGGGTTTCATGTGATGTGTCAAGGGTTTATGTGGTGTGGCTGCCTGATAATCCTGTAAATCTGGGGACACTGTTAACAGTGTGAAGCCAACTGAAAAACAAAAAGAAAAAAAAAAAAAATCAAAGGTACTACATATTGGCACAAATGATTGTTTAGCCAGGAGGCTGCAATGTTTACTATAATCCAAAGTATGTGCTGGACAGAACAAGCAACATACTGATGATTTTGCTATCCTTGGACAGTGTGGCTAAAGTGTGTCCTGAGGGTGACCATTAGGTAATTATAATCAAAAACATATATTAAAAAAAGCAAGTTCTCCAGGAGATTTTGATATTTCTTGTGTACAGATGGAAACTGTAACCTAATGTTAGCACCAGGATATATCCTCTAGGAACCATGAATCTCTACCAAGTCTGATACCAATGTCTGATAGACAGACAGGCGGAGCAACTGACTGACTTTGTCGTCAAGAATAATAGTTTCTTTTAAATATTCATAACAGATTAACCCTAATCATAACTTCTTCTTCTGAAACTGCTCGATTCAAACAATATTTAAACAAAATATTGTCTGATCTGCTAATCATTGCCATTTACCACATCAATTTACAGAATCTAGATTAACATTATGAGCTGTAGCCAAATAAAACCAATCCTGAACATCAACCTTCCTTGAAGTTGTCTTCTCAGGTTGTGTTTACTCCAGGATGTACATCAACCCCAACAAAAGCTTTCCCCAACGCACTGACATTTTTTGAAATCCCCATAATTTCTTGCAAAATGACATAAACACATTGCAATTTACATAGCAAGCCTTTAGAAAACCTTCTGTTAATTCAGTTAATAGAACAGTAAAAAAGTAACAACAAAAACAAAATAACAGTAAAACATTTAGATTTTGGTGGGACTCAATCAAGAGAGATACTGTTCATCTAATACAAACTGCTGTCTACAAAGTCAATGTCCACTCTGTTGTCCATACTGCTGCATCATTCACACACATTTACTTTTCAAATCCTGATGTGAACTGCAGGGAAAAAAAGGGAAAAGTGAGCAATTATGGTCAGCAGGCAGCAGGACTATGAATGTACTGGCAGGCTTCTGGCTTGCTGGAGTTGATTCAGTTCTTGTTATAAATACTGTATGAGGGTTAGAGGTATGACTGTAAAATGTGCTGCGTGTGTGTCTGGGTAGCCAGGGGGGTAAGGGTTAATTGGTGTTGCGTGTTAAAAGGTGTTAACAAGGCAGGCGAACACCCAAGTAGCAGTTGCACACACACAAACACACACAAACACACACACACAATAGATGGCGTAGCTATCCTTGTCAGGACACTGCATTGAATTCTACTGATTGTGGACCCCCTAACCCTAACCCTAACCCTAACCAATTCATGCCTAACTCAGACCTTAACCTAACCTGAATTCAGACCATACCCCTAACTTTAACCAGGAGCTCAGAAATGATGCTTTGCCTCATTAGGACCAGGGTTTGAGGTAAAAATACACACACACACACACACACACATATATATTACCTTTTATTCATGTGTGTCTTTGTCCACCTCTGAGATGATTGGTTCTTGTCAGTATTCTGCCATCATTATGATCATTTCACATCAGAAAAATTCTAATGGAATCAAAACTTGGTGGTAAAATCATTATTCAAACTGTCCATGAAAACTACCTCTTCCTCAAACTTTGACTTGAAAATTTTTGAGCTGCATTAACTTTGAGTTTTAGCTCCTAAATTTCGGTTTAAACAATGGTTAATGTAAAGCATTAGTAAGCTGTTTAAGACTTCATGGTCAAAATTGTTGAAATTAAAAATAATAAATAAATAAATAAATAAATAAATAAATAAATAATAGAGATTCAGGCATAATCAGACCTGCTGTGTGTATACAGACATTTTGGGCATAACAAGCAAAATAAATTAAAAAAAAAAAATCTCAAAAGTTGCTTTATTCTTCCACGTATCCTGTCGAGAAACAAATTCTAGGAGAAACATTGATGTTGCATTACTTTGGGAAGGAAGATGGTCTTATTTAAGATATGATAATCTTCGTCAAATATCAACTGTAATAGCACTTTGAAATCTATTTCAGCTGAATGATAACACACAGATCTCTCCTGCGCTATATGTGGCAGTGCTGGCTAAGTGGCACTCCTAATCCCTCTGGCTGAGCCTGTGGGGACGATAGGAGGAAAAAAAGAAATCAAGAAAACAATGAGACAGAGCGAAAAAGAAAGGTTTCATCTAAAAGGCCCTCGCTGCCTGGAGGCACTCCATACACTCTAATGATCGCCAGCAGCGTGTGTGTTTGTATGTGTGTGTCTGTCTCTTGACAAAGAACCTTTAATCAAATGCAAGTGCAAAGAGAAGGTACAGTGTTAGGTCATATGTGTGTGTGCCCAGTCTGTGTCTGATTCATGTTTGCTGTTGAATGTTCCATTGGCACATATAGGCCACGACACACACACATACACACACTTCAAAAATCTTGACGCTAGCATTTACGCAATGTTTTTACACACACACACACACACACACACACACACACACACACACACACACACACACACACACACACACAGTGCTGTACAGGCAGATTAGCAGGCATTGCTGACTGGGTGTCTATGGAGGTGACAAGCCATCACATCAACCTGCCAACACAGTACACTGCACATGGAGGTGCTGCACACACAAACAAACAATATATGTGTGTGTATGTGGAGCATACAAATCTACAAACAAGCACATTCGCACATGCTCTCTCTACGATACACACACAGGTGAACAGGGTGTGAAAAATCTAACACACACTTGCATTTGCAAAATCACTTACAGGGGCAGACTGGATGCACAGAGACAACAGGAATCAAATAAATTGCATGAAAAGTGCATGAAAAAGATGTGGGCACACACAGACGCACGCAAAACTCACAGTCCATCTCACACACACACACACACACACACCTAAGTGAGCATGAGTGGAGGCGACAGAGCGTTCACACGGGGTCGAGCTGGTCCTGGATGTGCCAGAGCCAGCAGCTGAATGCTAGTCTGGATATGAAGGTGTCAAACTAGCTTGGTTATAGAGCTAATGTGGAGCTGCTAGACTGGCGCACCTGGGGCTCACACACACACACACACACACACACACACACACACACACACACACACACACACACACACAGGGCACAGATCTACTCCTATAAACGCATAGGTGCACAAAGATACACACATATTCACACATGTCAGGAGGAGTGTAAACACACGCATGCATAAACATATCACGTAAGCATAAAAATGTCAGACACATGCCGTCTCTGTGTAAACACACAAATGGACACACACGTTTATGGGTGCAAATATAAAATCACACATAGATATGTATGCATGCACATTTTTTCACACATTTGTGAAGTACAAACATGTAGGCCAAAGTGTAAACACACACACGAAGGATCAGAATCAGAGGCCACACTCAAGTACATGCTGTATGTAAATAACAGAACACACACACACACACACACACACACACACACACACACACCTCCAGCCATGTTTCCATAGTCAGAGACATGAATAATGTGTGGTGCCTTCCTCTGCTTCATACCAGGCCACTGCTAGTGTGACAAATAAACTTGCTTACACTTGGCGCTGCTTCACACAGCAATGGGCTAAATAGGGCATGAAAAGGTAAGCACATACACGAGCACGCTCAACACCAGGTGTGTGAGGCGAATGTTAGCAGAGACACATGTGGCTCTGATGCCCAGTGGGATCAGTCCATGTCCTCTCTGTGCCCTCTGCCAAGGCACACCACAGTATTGCCTGACTGCAGCTCCACTCACACACTGATTCACCGTTTAAATCACACTATTACAATTACAATTATATTAGGGAGCTCTAACCAACCATTTTTGCACTTTAAAGCCTCACTGGTGGCCCCTACAGGGTGCAGTGTTCAGGCCAAGTGGTGGAGAGAACAGGCAAGTTTTATAGATTAGGATCAGTGTGGGATGAATAACTAATTATTTGCCATTGATGAGACACATCTGGGATGCGACTGTGGAGTAATGTTGAGTAATGTCATGCTGAGACAGTCCCGCAAGGATCTATTGTCAGATTTGTTGCTTTGGAAGAACCTTGGAAGAACCTTGCCTTGCGAACCTTGCGAACTTTGCCTTTCACCTTTTTACCCATAGAACAAATGTGACCACATTGCATTGCATGAGAAGTGCACACTGTTCGAAGCCAGTGGAGGCGCAACAGCCAGAACACCTTTGTTTGCCACCAGTGTCAAAGCTTACAAGTTAGTTGAACCTGTGCCCCCAAAGTCAAGGACACAGACTGCAGTCATGAGGGACAAACAAGGCTTGCAGTGTGAATGTAGCCATATTCAGTACCCTGGCACAGTCTACTGTAGTCTGTTAACTTGCCCATATTACAGAAACACTGAGACAAAGTTAAGGTTTCACAGCACTATGCTGGGTCCAGAAGACACAATCTCAAACAACCCCAAAACGAAAGCTCACTGTCATTTTGTCTGGGACTCACACAACTCTGCGCCGTACGTGTTACGTGTCGTACAATAAAAAAAATACATTCTGTGGCACAGAAGCACAGTAGCATCATGGGTTCAATGAGTGGTTTTACAATGTCTGAATGCTGATGGTCAAAAATACTGTCAAGGGAACACAGTGTAATGTGTGACTTTGCAAGAATGACAGGTTTATGGTTTCTGGATTATATCAGCACAAAGAACTGGACATCTGCAGGGTGGCTTATTATTAAACTATTAATATTAATAAATTATTAATCAAATTATGATCAGGTGCATTATGGGAATGCTAGGAACACACAGGAGCTGTACCCATACTACAGACGAGTAGGTAGAAGTAGGTTTTAATTAATTGATACATGTACTTATTTTCTCAATTCATCTGTCTCTGGCTTTATTCATATTCTATGACTATACTAAATAAACTCCAGGCCCTTCATGACATGAGATTGTCTCCCCTTCCTAATTTGTTAACATTATCCCTCTGGCATCCAATAAAGCTGACATTAAAACGATTTAATGTGGAGAATGTGTGACACTACTTGGAAAACGCACTGCTGTCTGTATTGCTTGTGTTACATTCTGATTAGCAAAATTCCCTGAAATTTCTTGACTTCTCCAGTGAAATTATTACATTTCCTGACTTTCCTTCTCTGGAAAACACTATCTACAAGCCGTCATATTCCAGGAATCCCATGACTAGCAGCAACTGTGTGCAGGGATAACAAGCCTCCTCAGTGTGTGCGTGTTTCAGTATGTGCCTACATGTGCTAAGTGTAAAGCCTCAGAAAAAAACGAAACTCTGAGCGAGGTTTTTCCCTCATCTGTTGTGTTTTCTTTTTGGTGAATCACGCTGTCTCTGTTTCAGGAATCTGCATCAAACTACAGACACTCCTCCTCTTCCTCCACCTCTTCTCTTCCTCAATCCTCTCATCTCCTTCTAAGCTAAATGATCCTTTCATTTCCTGATGACCGACCAAGGCCCTTAGGTGTCTGTGAATGAATATATGTTTGTGTGTGTGTGTGTGTGTGAGCGTGTTGAGAGTGTGTGAGCAGTTCTGAGACCACAGTTGCATGTAAAGTTCACAGTTGTGCTGATCCTGTGGCAAAACAAAGCTCTGTGAGAGATGTCTGGACTGAGCTTCATAAGTTTGTGTGTGTGTGTGTGTGTGTGTGTGTGTGTGTGTGTGTGTGCATATAGAGGAGATGTTGAAGTCCATATAACTAGAATGTCTTGCATCGCTTCATGTCAAAAATTCTTCAAAAAAAATCTGTTTTGCACAGATTCCAGCTTATGTCCACACCTGCAAATACACTGACACATCCACACACACACCACACATCACACATCCACACACACACACACACACACACACACACACACACACAAATCCATAGAGAGCTGACTCCGGAAGATAGGGAGGAAGTTGTCTAATGGTTGCCAAACGTTTGAGTGGGCCCTGGCTAAACATGTGTTTAAAGCAGACAACATCAGCAATCACCACTTGACCCCTTCACACACACACACGCAAATACACACTGACACACACATACGTGGCTCAAGAGGCGTTCTTCACCCACACATACAGCACTCACAGAGCTTGACAGTCACATGTACACACAAGTTATTAGTTTATCATCTAGTAGGTGTGTATATAAATCCACAATGTGGTGTGATTTGTGTGTTTGCATGGACAAACAGACTAGCCAAAGTGCACACACACACACACACACACACACACACACACACACACACACACACACACACACACCTCAACCAGATAATATAATCAAGTCAGAGTGCAGTGGCTGCCGACTGCAAA
This sequence comes from Holacanthus passer, assembly GCA_025331565.1. NCBI lineage: Eukaryota > Metazoa > Chordata > Actinopteri > Pomacanthidae > Holacanthus > Holacanthus passer. The sequence continues at coordinate 680,692 of JAFREQ010000072.1, read as the reverse complement.
ATGCCCACTTCCAGATGTCTTGACGGAGAGAGACGCCACACTTTTCCACTGGGAATTGGTCAAGGTCCTGGGGCTGCTGCGTGTGTGTATGTGTGTGTACCACAAACACACACATACACAGAGAACAGACGTAGACATAACCATGCAAACAGACTCCCTGACACGGCATGAGCAAAACTGGGCCCAGCTGGAGAATGATTCAAAGGCCGAGTGAGGAAGAGGGGAGGACGGAGAGGGGAAGACGGAGAGGACAAATTGCTTCTGCCTGCATCTGAAGACGTGATGTGTGAACGAGCTGTTAAAAGAAAACAAAAGCGAAGTCATGCCTGCCAGTTCCCACGACTCCCATCCACCCCTCTGTCCCTCCTTCCTCCCGTGCGTCCATCCATCATTCGCACCCTCCCTCCTCCTTACAGTAAGTGACCCAACACCTAGAGCCTCCTGGGATGAGTTAACAGTGTGGATGAGTCGACGTGGAGGAGGAGGAGGGAAGGTGCTGGTTTATGCTGTGTTCACAGTCTGTGCTAAAATCAAAGCTAACTAGTCAGGATGGATAGCTGTCTGTCAACTGCAATGTAAACTGCTTTTCTAAAACCTGTGGGACGAACAGCAACAAACAATCATTACTAGGGTGGTGTTAAGCCAACATAAGTTATCAAGCAACCTCAGGGATAACAAATGATGGTCATAACTGTAATATCCGTGCTGTATGTGCTCTCTCCTGCAATGCCACTGTGTCTTAAGGCTAATGTATTACATAAATATGCACATTATGTAATATGCAAAATATGTCCATCATATAAATATGGCATTTTTTCAATGTTAAGATGAAGTATCTAAATGACGATCATGACATAGCAGTTTGATATATTGGGATATTTGATATATGAGAGTTCTGATCTTGAGAGAAAATGCTCCAAACCTTACTGCTCTTACTTTTACACTTAAATGTATAACTACGTTGTACCTGCGGGTGTGGCTCTTGGAAGAAGTAGTTGGAGTTTGCCATGGTTTCCTAATTCAAAACACTAGACATCTAATTTACCATCAGACCATTCAATATACGACTGCATCATCAGCGTCACATTGTGGTTTAATCTGGTGACCCACTACATGCCGTTAACTAGCTTGTTTTGATTTTTGAGAAGCTTTTCAGCTGACAGAAACACACACATATGACATTTTATTTACAGAGAGAAAGATTTTGCTTAAAATGTGCTCAACAGTTGAATGGAAAATAGCTATCAGTGAACTGGTGGCGCAGTCGGATTTAAATCTGTTTGGAGTGGAAACAGAAACGTTTTCACCCGTTTCTGCTCTCTATTAGTGGTGTTTGTTGTTCTGCCAGTGCTAATCCCTCGAAGCTGTTATATTACAAGGTGAGTTTACTGAAATCAATCATCGAATTCAGGACTGTTCAGAGACAGTAAATGTCCTAATTCAACCTTCTTGACTTCACTGATTAAAATGCAGCATCACTGAAGACAGTCACTGCTCTGACCACAGCTTGTTTTGACTTGACACGGTGTCATTGTAATGGTGTTAGAGAGGGAATGTAAAGGGGCAAAAGGCCCAGATGGTGAGGGAAATAGAGAGAAATAAAAAGGCAGTGAGGGAGGAAAGGAGTTAGTAAGAGGAATTGGAGCCAGAGATGAAGAGATGGAGGTAGGGAGTTTCAAAAGATGGGTAGGGAAAATACTTAGAACAACAGAACAAAGTGACTGAAGAATAAAAAAGCAAACAAAAGTTAACAAGGTTTTAGTGGTCAGGTGCTCTTCAAATCATCAGATAGTATACTCTATTTCTAAGGATCATAAAAAAACTCAAAGCCACATGATCTACATTAGAGTTTAACATTAGTCACTGTTGCATCTTTTGAAAAGCTGATTTAAACATCCAAGAAGTAGTTCACTGATATGTTAGTAAGTTGAAGCTGTAAGTAAGTTGAATTTGTGGTGATTTGAAATGCAAAATGGTGAAAGTTCTTAAACTCCCCTATCACTCACGCTCTGCATTTTCAAATGGCAGAAGTTGCCTTATGTTTAGAGAACCTGGAAAACAGGTAAGTGCAACGCAAGCTCCTCAAAACACATAAAACACAGATTTATTTTTGATGTTTTAGTCATGACATACATCTCATTATTTTCCTTTTTAATCAGATTTTAGGATGTCCATTTATCGGTCCATTCTGTTACAGTGTTTAGGGTCAGGGTTGCAGGAAACAGAAGTTCTGTACTGTATTTGCCATCATGGTAAAGAATATAATGTTTCTATATGACTTCACCCAGTGGGAGAACACTCGGATTTAAGAGGAGTGGGCCGAACGTTGAATGAGGGGGAGTGTGTGTGTGTGGGGGGGTCTGCGTCCCTGTTTGTGTGGACACTTTGCCCAATTAACAACCTTCCCCAGCGTAACAGTGCTATTTAACAGAGTAGGCTCAACATTTTGCAGAGTGCTCTCCAAATACCTTCAGCACTGCCAAATAGGAAGCTCACATTGTGACAAAGAAACTAAGCTATGCCAGCAGCCGCCCCTTCCAAAGGCTAATGATGGAAAGAACCTCCCTCTCTCCATCACCCCCCCCCTTTCTCAGAGGTTAAGAGTAGATGAATAATCACTCATTTGCAGGGCAAAAAGCGAGGGAGCCGAGTGTGCTGCATAAACATTTTCCCGGATGTAATTTTCTCTGCCGGTCTTTTGGCTTTTCCCAGTAGGACGGAGCCCAACGCCCAGGAGGAAATCGTTTAGGCTCCATAAGTGCCAAATTGTATCCTGGTTTTCCAGAGTTTTCCTGCCTGTTCTGGCTCAGGGCTTTTCCTGTGGTGGGATTGTCTCATGTGTTATGCGTGTGCAGGTATGGATGTAAGCCTGCTACAAACAGTGGCTTTACCAACTTAAAAGCAGTTGGCTTAGGATGACAATACCTGTGTCAGAGTAGCAAGCATTAAAACAAAAGAGAAATAAAATTTTTAAAAAAGACAAAATTTAAAACAAAAGAGAGAAAACAAATGAACAAAATGAAAGGGTAAATAAAATAAGTATAAAACTTAAATGAGAAGTTCCCACCTCCTCAGGCGTGTTTTCACTGAGCTGTGTCTGCACACATGACAAACAGCCTGAGAATCTGTGTTCTTGTTGACTCGTGTGTCATCAGTGCATTCTTACATGGGTGTGTATGTGTTTGTGTCTGCCATGTGTTCCTGATTTGCAGAGAAAGACTTGAACTGCTCGCTGCTTCATTAGGTCATATTTGTTTCTCAGACATTGTGCAAAGCAGCTGCTGTTCTACAAAAATGTGTGCATTAATAAAATGATAAAAAGAGAGAAAAGATTCAGATTACGAGGTTAAACTTAATATAAAACGGGTGATGTAGAAGCTGGAGACCTTTGTATTTTGTAGCTTTCTGTGGCCTAATTTTGTCATTTTCACATACAATTAAAGATCCGTGCAGAAGTGAGCTGAGATGCCAAAGAGCCTATTTGGTTAGGACATACTTCATTATAGGCAGGCATCACTGCGGCAGCACAAACACCTCAACAATTATGGAGCTCTGGCCCAGGAACTGTTCAAGACTGACTCCAAAGAACACATAGAAACTATTTAAGTTGCTTGTATTTTATGTTTGTTTTCAGTGGTTGTTGTTTAAAAGGTGCCATGTGAGGCATATAACATTAATGTCACTAACAAATGCATTGTGTGCTACCTAATTTTGGTAAACAAATGCGGTGTGATTGAGGAGATTGGCAGCCTCTATCTCGTGCCAGTGGTATTGTTAGTGCCAGTGTTTCAGTAAATTAAGTACACATTTCCCATAAAGCCTGCTGCTTCCTGTGGTGAAAAGGATGTTGATTCTTCGGTCAACGGTTTCTTCTTTAAGGGTTTAAATGTGTTGGAAATGATTTTGCCATCAGCTTTTGATAACTGTTGCTGTTTGAGCATTTTGTCAAGTTTGACCCAGAAAACAATGGTGAGAACGATGCGCGTGATGCACGCAGTTCAAACTGTTTGTTTGAGTCTGAACATAAAGACATTATTTGGGGGTGACTGAGGTTCAGCCTCCTGCCATAGAGGAGTGTCTCAAAAAGTTTGTGTCTGGGTTTGGGAGGGGTCGCCTGCAATCTTGCCTGCATGCCTCAGGGTTCTGGAGGCGTGCACAGTATGAAGGGTATGGTCATATTGATATTTGAGGGTTGCCACTCTTCTGTAATGTACATTTCAAGGTATTTTCAAGGGCAAATTATTTGAAAATTATAGGCTAATAACTCACATAGATGTTCACATATAGCCAGCACGGTATTCTACAAAGACATGAATACTTTACCTTTATTATATGGCAATAGAAACTGAAGGTCAAATACCACTCTGGAATATATCAAGATACATTTATTATTATTACTATTATTATTATTATTGTTGTTGTTGTTTTATTTACATAATGACTTTTTTGAATAATGGAATCTGCAAAATATCTAGTATATGATTAAACATTCACTAATTTGCTCATCAGTAGAAACTATTTTTAGGTAGAACAAATAAAATTACACCTTTTTTCCTTGCTTGTGATCAGTAACTAAATAGCCAGTTATGGTCAGAGGCTTCTGCCAAAATAAATTTATTTATGTTGGAAAACATGTCATGTGCTGAATATACATTTCCAGCATTTTATTCACATAAAATTCCTCAAAAAACAAGCCTATGATTATTACTGGCTATTCCTTAAAGGAGTCAGTATGTAAAATTCGGTAGCTGTACCTATTATAAATCCACAGGTTTTTGGTTTTGAGTGTAAGCAAAATGTGATTTTGACTGAATGGCCATGGAAAGTTCAGCTATTGCTATGAAATGTTTATGTCTGGTCTGGTGCACTCTTTCTATGTTTTTGGTTTTTTTTGTTCTCTTCTTATGTTTACTCAGATGATACTCAGGGCTTATAGAAGCAAAATAACCAGAAATATGAGAAGTCAACAGAGTGTCTAAATATAGGTTTTTCCAGGTGGTGACTGCCTTTAACAGACACTGTATTGATATATATCTGAAATTCTTTTCATTTATTTTCTTGATGAATTCTGGAAAAGCATGAAAATTGCATTTTACGATTACGTAGTAGAACAAGGCCTTCACGCTCACCCATCCAACTAAACAACAACTAAATGAACATCTTGCATCAGAAGAAACACTCAATGATACTGAATTGATTTTCTGGGTGTGTAACTTAGATGTAAGACAGACTTGGGCCTGAAATCTATACGATCCCCCTGGTAAAGAGCAATACAGTCTGCAGACCGAGGCCATTGAACCAGCATTTGGCAGGCATGTTGGACAGTGCTCAAAGCATGGAGAAAAAAAAAGAAGCTGTTGTTACTGTTGACAGGGCAAGGCAGGAAGTGGTGCACGTGCTTTGGGCCTAGTCTCAACCCGAGACACAAATATACTGAATACAATGCACAACAGAATCCAGCTCAATTAGCTAAAAACAACAATATTCATCTTTGTCTCGTTATCCAGTCCCTGTCACTTCACACAAATGTGAGTTCTTCATAAGGCACTCGCAAACTATTACAAAAGTCTTTTTTATTTGAGTAGTCTACCATTACCAGTTCTTACTGGCCAGTGTCAAAACCACAGAATTATACTACACATCCAGTAGAATGTGCTAGTAACAAAGCAAAAATAACATTTGTACTTGTCTTTTCAAAGATTTATGGTAAGGGTTAGTGCACCACTCCAAAAAAGCACATACTTAACTGTAAGTCTATGTTCAATAATTCTGATGGTGATTTAAAAATAGCAGCCCAGTAACCCAATAAGCTAGGACAAGACCAAAACATGTCATCTGTGCTAGAGAAGTACAACATGTGTTACAAGTGTCTACAATGCTGGCGTGCATCCTGGAAGGCCTGGCATTAGTGCAGCAGATGTGATAGACCACTTTGAATCGCATGATACCTAGCCTGGCACATGAATTACTGGATTGTGAATGGGGCTTAAGATAAGATAAGATAAGGTATAAGAGTTTGGAAGGTTAAATATTTTAGAAAGCTCAATAACAGACACAGAATGAATCCTATGTTCTGGCGAGGCCTGGTTTTTACCATAGATTTGAAGGATGTGTTCCTGCAGAGTACTTCAGTCTGACAAACCACAGAACCTTAAAAGGAGAGCTGAACTACGTCTGTACCTTTGCAGGAAGGCACAGCATCAGGACTAGAGGAACATCTATCAGGTCAAAGGGGAACATTGGGTGTAAGAGTGCTAGAACAGAGTTGGTCCACAACTTCCACCAAACAGACATGTTTACACTGACTGGAACAAATCTATTTGCACAGCAATTTTACAAAAGGTTGGAAAAGCAATGGACCAAATGTTAGCATAAATCCATGAGAGGAAATACAAAAAAACAAGCACACGTTATCCAAATCCTGTTCCTGCACAACTGACTTGCATTAATAAATGTTTTGTAGGAAACATTTTGCCACCCTTAGCTAAAAACATTTTTCCATTCAACATGAAACCCCAGTCTGCAATGCCAACGAATCCAATGTCAAACCTCCTCACAAAGACTTCAGTGCAATACAGCATATGGATGTCACACTTCCTTGATTGAAAACATTGACAGTGAGTGTAATCCAGGCAGCAAGTAGATTTCCCATAAACATACTATATCTGGCACAGGATATCAGAAGGATTTAAACACATTTTGTAGGGCACAGCATTGGTTTTCAAAGTGATTTAATTACAAGGCTGGTCGTCAACCCTGGCTACCAATGGTTATCAAATCAAAGTGACTTGATAATCATTTGGGGTTTAGTTTATGAAACGGTCAGAAGGGCCCTGCTCATGATGGGGTTTAAATGTTTGATGTATGCATACTTGAGCTTTAAAACTGATCAGTGAAGTCTTGATGCAATTTTTATTCTGATTTTATAATTGCGTGAAAAACGTGTGTACTACAAACAAAACAGAGGGAAGAGCAGTACAAATGGGAAAACACACACGCACGCGCACACACACACACACACACACACACTCCAATACATACAAACACACGCACTTAAGTTCAACCCACTGGTTGAGGAATTTCTCTGAGCCCTAAGGAGGAGGAGATGGGGACAGACAGAACACAATTAGCAGCAGCTTGTCACAACTTTGGACCCCTAAGTGTGTATCTACAGTTTGTGTGTATGTGAGAGTGTGTGACACTTGCCCTCCCGCACAGCTCATTTATTGGATTAGTGCAAGACTGACCAGTGGGGATGTGGCTGGCCGGCGCCAGGGCCCGCTCTGAGGCTCCACAGCCTAGTTAGCCGTGATGCTAAGCTACTCCCACTCCCCACACCTCGGGGGGGTAGCGCCACTGCCGCAGGGGGGAAAGGGTGCTTGTTACTGGGGCCGAGGTACCATGCTAGCAGGCCTCTCCAGGAGGGGAGGGGGACTAGGATGGACTAATTATAAGGGAAAGCCCCAATTACAAGAAGAGGAAGACAGGGATTGGAGGGGGGTACTGGAGGGGAGGATGGAAACGCTGCAGTGGAAGCCAGGCGTGGAAATGCCACGACTAGCTGCCAGTGACAACATCCTCATCAAACACACACACAAACACACACACCAGACAGGGTACCTTCTGAGGTGCCGCCTGTCTCCCTTTCTCGTCTCTGCTGAGGGATAATTGTATTAAGTGTGTTTGTTAGCCCAGTGGCTGACAGCATGCCCGCAAACACACACACAGACACAGACACACACACACACACACACACACACACACACTTTTGTACTTCTATACTTGTGAGATCCCTCATTGACATAATGCATTCCCCAGGCCCTTACCTCTAACCTAAACCTAAACTAAATTTTAAGTTTAGGTTAACACTTAACACTTAAGACCAAGTCTTAACCTTTAAACAGTGGCTTGAAGGTCTGACCAGAAGTAAGGACTGGCCAAAATGTGCCCACTGTCCAAAAAATGTCCTCAACTAGCACGAGGTCAAAAACTCAAATTGGTTCACACAAGTACACACACACACACACACACACACACACACACACACACACACACACACACACACACACACACACACACACACACACACCAGTAGAAAGAAGCAAACAATTGCAGGCTTTCAATGCAGCCTGTAAATGTGAGTGTGTCTCCACTCCCCCAGGTATGTATACTGAGATGATAATTCAGAGCACTACACATACAAAAACATGCATATAGGCACACACACATCTATAGACCCAACCGGATGACCTCATACTGTATGGCTGACCAGCTCTCCCATACACTACTTTCATTAGAAACACATGTTTGGTGTGTGCATGCGTGTTTTGTGTGCAGTGGTCGCTCTCAGTACGTGTTATGCTTCTGAATACATTTCCGGCCTTGACCAAATACCGCTGTTGTATTTTAACTCAATCTTAGGCACTTTGAATGCACACACTCACACACATAAACACACAAAAATCAGGTCTCCACACACATCAGAATGCTAGTAGGTAAAGTTACGCTACAGTTCATTTTGCCCTGCAGCCTGGCGAAGTGAGATCAAGATCTGAATTCACTTCCATACATGTACAACTTAAGGCATGTAAGCTTTGTGTGTACAAGGAAACACGGCCACATATCTAATAATGCTACACTAGGTATGTCAACATGGGGTTATACATACCCTTAAACACATGCACACAGGCAGGGAAAATCACACTTATTTAAAAATGCCAACACAAGAAACAATCCTCTAAAGCAGAAAGCAGAAACCTGGCTCTTAAAAAAACAACTCTGGGCCTTACTTTTACAGTTTCAGTAATAATGACAGTGTGCTCAGCAAACTAATTGCTGAGATCTTAAAGCATGACACCAAAACGGGACAAGAAAAAACAATAGCTCACATCAGACAGGTTTAAACACCTTAAGGTTTTTTCTCTGCCTTGCGTTATACTTGAATTAAGATGTGTAACAGGTGATCCTTTTAAAAATGACCACAATAACTGAAAAGGCAGGAATCTATGTATCGCATGTTCATGTACACGTCATAGTACTAGCAGTCAAAGGATTTTACAGTGTTACTGTCCTGTGGGAGGAACAATGTGTAGTAAAGGGTTAAAAGGTACCTTAAAAAGGTTAAAAATACATATGAGTACATGTTTTCTGATGTGACTTTTTTTGGGTTATATAAGCCTTTTAAAGATGCTTTCGTACAACATTTCAAGGTTTCCCTTCTTCAAAATTGGTGACTGTATTTTTGGATGTATTGTTGATATTTTGATCTGTCACCTACGCACTTCAACTCCCTGCGGCCTTATTGAAACGTTAACAGCTTTGAGATGCTCATCTCAACAGTTAACTACATCTAGAGCTTGTCAGCCCATTGCTTCTTCAATAACTTTGCCCCTACATCGTGTACACCCTTCAGTAGAAAAAAGGTTCTGGTTTACAGAAAAACAAAAGGAAGAAGTGAAACTATAATGCAAATTGTCCATTGTAAATACCCACTGCAGTTGGACTGAACTGTTGTCTTGTTTAGAATCTGTCTGATTGTCTGACAACTCATGTTTGTAGTGACATGACTGAGTTCCCAGACTTGCTTTGATGATTCCAAGTTTTCATAACTGACTGAAACAAAGGATAAAAACTGTCACAATAAGACCCGAGCTGCAGTAAACCTTTAAGTGGAATAGGACTGATATGGGTTTTTAATGCAAATACAGATTTTTATTATTTAGATTTAAAAAGGATTAAATGTCTTTAAAATTGAACCATTCTTTGTTGTGAACACTGTAAAAATGTAAATGATTTGTCTGCTTCCCTTCATTTTACACTTAAAAGCTTCTGAAACTATATTTAGGCCACTGGACACAAACTCTGCACTGAAACCAAGGATACCACAACTACATTATCAATCAAGCTGACGGGGGCAGATCTAATCTTTAATAACAGGCCAGCACTGGTGCCAGAAATTGGTTCAAACCATCAGGCTTCATGTCTAGACTACGCAGGCTGTGTTACTGAGACACTGATCTCTGACTGGAGGGACAACGCTAATGAAAAGAAAAGAGGAAAAAGACACTGAGGGAGGGAGGGATGGAGAGAGAGGTTCACATCTGGAGTTTTTCCTCTTGTCATCAGATAGATGGCAACAACAGCTTCCTGTGCTGCCGATAACAGCGATGGAGAAACAGATTGATTGAGATAGGAGGGGAAATATGGCAGTGGACAGTTAAAGCACATAAAAGTTGCAGCACCGCAAAAATGGCAAACAGACAGGATACCAAATGCACTGCTATCTAGATGCTCAGTCTGGCAACTCAGCAAAACCTTCAGACACACACTCCCACTGTCTAAACAAGCACGACAAACTAGACAAACAGCAAGAAAATGACCAAGGAAGGCAGCTCTGTCTAAGAAAGCTGTCACTTTGCCTCTGCCATGATCTTCAGCAAAAGATGCAAGGCTCTGCAGCCACAACATGCTAACGTGTGCTCATGCTGCCACTACTGCTACACATCAGTGAGTCCAAGCCCGTGTCGAAATGTGTGTGTTTGTGTCTGTGAGAGACAGACAGAGGTGTGTGTTTCCTGTCTCAGCCTCTCAATCTCTTTTCCTTCATAACTTCTTTCTGCACAGATGATGGTTGCTTTGCTGATGCACCCTCCCTTCACGGTCTCCTTCCCATCTCTGCTGTGTTTTTCTGTCTCTTTTTTTTTTTAAAATGAGTGAGTCAGAAAATATGTGCAATATGTTTGGACAGACAGTGCAAATGAAACAAGATGCATTAAGCAGAATTAGGGAAAACACAACCAAAATACTTAATTTATGGTGTTTTCCTGAAAATGTAAATATACAAAAGACAGCAGACCTCAACATGTAATAATACATGTTTTACAATGTTACACTGTCCAAAATCAAGAATGTGAAATGCTGAATGGTTATGTTAATATTTATATCATAACCTAATTTTGCTTAATATATTTAATGGTTTCTTTGCCCGTTTTATATTTTAAATAGACAAAAACCTGCCCTCACTTTGACATGCTACTTCATAGTCCTTAGTATGGATCCTGGCACCAAAGCATCGGGTTCTATACTACCCACAATGCAATTCCTTTATAGCTTTACGGTGGATACCCATGCCCTTAAAACTCCATGACCCAACTCCATGTTTTCCACAGGATTTCTACTAAGCCTCCAATCCCAAATCAAGTGAAAATGACTGATTGAATGATGATATCAGTAGAGTATAGCAGTAGTAGAGTATATTGATGTCACTCCAGAGCCAATACAGGCATTATACACCTGTTTTAACGGGCTGAGTAGCAATCCCCTTTAAATGAAAATTGATTCTGATGTAAAATTAGTGGCATTAGTCCCTTTTACACATTCTCTCAGTGGTATCTTGTCATGCACCTGTTTCGAGATGTCCATCTGAGATTTCTGCCTCCACCCGAGACAATGGGGGTGAAAGAATTTGTCTGTGGTGCTCACAGCTGAAAAATTACATTTAAAAAAATTCAGCATCTTTTTCCAGAATCATTACCCTGGGTATTCCACAGAACAAAAGCACTGTGAACGCACACACTCTGGCACAACAGGGACAGCAACAGTAACAGGGACACAAATAAACTTTCATTCAATATATCTGATTTCACAGCATGAACTGACCCTTTAATAAGGAAACAGAAGAAGAAGAAAGAAACGCTAACTAAGCTTCTAAGAACGAGAGAAAAGAAACTTGGCTGTTTTGTCACTTTTGATACACATTCACAATCAAACACAGACGCTCTCTCCCTCTCTCTCCCTCTCTCTCTCACACACACACACACACACACACACACACACACACACTGAGCGGCAGACAGGAAGTTAGGGAGGAATTCCCAAGCGGACATTTCTCACGTTCCTGCTGTGATTGGAAACACACTCCAGTAAAATGGCGGCAGGACATAATTTCCAGGTGAGGAGAGAAAGGCTGTAACCTCTTCTCCTCTCCCTCCATCTCCCCCCACCCCGGCACAAACAATATCCTCCTTGATATTATCCTTCTCCGCACACACACACACACACACACACACACACACACACACACACACACACACACACACACACACACACACACACACACACACACACCTGTTGTCACCTGGAGGGGGTTGGTCTTTAGCTGGCCAGCATCAACATACAATGGCTGCTTCTGTGGCTCGGCAGGAGCAGGTGAGCAGATAGTATCTGCGTAAATGTGCGCTCACACACACACACTTCACTACACGCATGCATGCACACACACAGACGATGAGAAAGAGGCACACACACACACCTACTGAGGAAATGAGCCTGCAGTAGGCCTCCACCTGGTCAGCCCTGAGGTGACATAGAGAAAAAACAAAAGGAAAGAGGCAATGAAAAAAAGAAAGAAAGAAAGAAAGAAAGAAAGAAAAAAAAAGAAAAAGAAAAAAAAAAGTTGGAAACAGGAGCCAACCATGAGTTTTTGTTTTCCGGCTGAAGTAACTGATATTAAATATTTGGAGCAGACATTAATATCTTTACATTAAATATTTTTTCCCTCAAAAAGCTCATGAAACAGCATGTGGACTGGTGAAGTCTGAAACCTTGGCTTTTGTTACATCATAAACAATAGCTTTGAAGCTTCAGTATACACAGTAATTCATCAAACTGCAACATGTCCATGATTGAACATGACACATGACTTTAAACAAAAGCCCACTATTGACTGCAACTGCAAAGACTCAGTACCACTGAAGTAATATCTCCAAAACATACTGGTCCAAACAGTTTGTTGTGAGTGATACTTTATTGTTGAGGCACCTCATTATCATTACCTCATTAAAACATGTTAAAAATAAATCTACTCCTTCTCCCAAATTTAAAAAACCCCCAGAATCTCTGAATATGCAATTGTTCATTTGAAAAGTTTAACAGCTGGACACAAATGTCTCCCACTCCACCAAAAAGTCCATGTGTGCTGGAGGTTTCAAGTTTCCACATCACACTTGTGTAAGCTGCATTCTGGACTGTGATGTCACAAATCCCGTTGGTATGTCCACATCTTAAATTAAGCTTTGAGATGAGCTCAGAGAAACTTTATTTCTTAAGCTGATTGATGTGAAAACACACATCACTTTGCACAGTGAAGCTCAAACATCACAGAAAAAAGAACAAGTAGCAAAACACAATTTTGAGTGGAGGACAACTTCAGAAAAGTAAAAACAACTTATTTGTATTTGTGCAAGTTTGTACAGCAATAAAAGCTTTGTTATGGGGCAAATATGGACACTGGACATGTCTAAAGTCACTACAAATCCTCCGTAGGATACAGATTACCAGATGATAATGATACGGCCATCTACAAGGTGCTTTTTCAAAATATTATTTTTAGGTCATTGAAAATACAAAAACAGCATAGGGACAGACTCATTTTTTCCCAATGCACTGAAGAATCTCAGAAGCAGCTTAGAGTTTGTCTTCCATTAAAATATTGTATGAGGAGATTCATTATTTCTCAGGCACACTCAGAGAATTGGTGTGTGTGTGTGTGTGTGTGTGTAAGAGAGAGATGCAGAGATAGTCTGAACATCTGTGACATGAGTCAGATGCTGAGGGAGTCAGATGCATATGCTGTTAAGTGCATCCTCCTCTGCCATCCTCTATTCATTTTTTACCACACTTGCCAGCAAGCCTCAGCTGCTTGCCGTAATTATCTCTGTGTATGAAAGTGTGTGTGTATGTAAGCATGTGCGTGCGACTCCATCAGATGTGATGCGATGCATTAGGCGTTTCTGATGCTTAGGTGTAAAAAATCCCATTAGGGGGAGCGGGACGGCAGATCGATACCTTACGGGATCTAGAGCGACGCTGTGTGTGTGTGTGTGTGTGTGTGTGTGTGTGTGTGAGAGAGAGAGAGAGAGAGAGAGAGAGAGAGGGAGAGAGAGTGTGTGGAAGTGCTTTAACACCTCTCAGAGGTGGATTAGTGTGCGACAGCATGGAGACACTGTCAGAGAGGGTTAGTGTCAGAGAGAGAGAGAAAGGGAGAGGGAAATTGTAGAGGGAGAGAGCTGGAAAGAACGAAAGAAAAAGAGGAACCAATGAAAAGAAGAACAAGGAGCTTGAAAAGAGAGAAAGATGTGTCACTCCTGATGCCAATGCGGTGTTTTTTTGGTGTGAGACGGAAAAAAAAAATGAAAAGAGGGGGATGGAACTGCTTCAATGTCAAAACACTACAGGGATATAGTAACTCATGGACTAAGCAATATGTTTTTTGAAGGGCACAACGGTGGAGGTGTAGTTGGACCTTTCCTGATCTCCTGCATGGCCTAATAAATTTAAACATGCACACCCACACAGGGGATTTTAGTTAACGAACTGTTTCATGGGATGCATGGTGACAAAAGTTATTAAGAATGTCTTATTTAGGGTTATTTAGAGTTTATTAGGTAGTAACATAATAAATATCTATTGAGATGTTTTTTGAGTTATTAGAAGAGAACCAGAAACCATGTAGTAGTTCATTGTATACAGTTTGTCAGCAGTTGTTGATATCCAGAATGTTAAATCTTATTGAAAATTAACAGAGATCTATTTAAATCCAAGTTAATATTTATGTATTATTGGAAGCTTTGCTGTGTGTTGTGTTATGTTTGCATGTTCAGCTCACCTGGTGTGTACTGGAATTCATTAACTTTCATTATTTCCCATAATGAGGTCTTTCAAGATGTCGGACAAAAATGTCTGCTTTCACCTGTGTGTGTATATGGCTGTTTGGGTGTGTTCAAACTCTAAATCTTGGTCAGATGAGTCCAAAGAAATCAGACTGGTTAGCCAGTGTGCATCGGAGTGTGTGAGGTCAGTGTACGGCTGTTCCACTACTTCCTCTTCACATCTTGGAAGTCGTGGTGGGCTCAGCAGACGTAGGGGTGGCCGGCCTGGCAGGGTGCCCGCCACAGATTGAGGTCATGGGAATGACAGGGTGGCACTAACAGCACCTCCCCCCCAACACTGGAACACACCACTGCTCTGTAACATGCAAGTGTGTGTACATGTGTGTTTGAGTGTTTCACGCCGGAGATGAACATGAAACATCAACATGATCCTCTGTCTCAGCAGCTGGTAGACAGACAGACACAGACACAGACACACACATAGACACAGACACACACACACTTTCATAAGAATTATGTTTTCCTCTCAGTCAAAAACTAAAAGTACATAAATCAATATTGCTCTACAATATAATTGCCATGCAATTATGAAATTACTGTGAAATAGAATGACACGATTACACACACCAACTTGGCTTTTCTCACTTTCACACACACACACACACACACACACACACACACACACACACACACACACACACACACACACACACACACACACACACTCCAGTGGATAGGCGGTAGGGTGAACGCGTGGCAGATGCCCGACACATTGGTGTCCGTTCAGTCACTATAAAGAGCAGCTGCTCAGTCTTCACTGCCCTCTGGCACTGAGCGAGCACACACACACACACACACACACACACAGGGAGAGAGAGAGTCACATGGATGCACAGGCACACATGCACTTGCTGTATAACACTAATGCTGGAGGGCATTCCATCTCTCACAGATTATAAGTGTGCCAACACAAAAACACGCACAGAGAGAGAGAGAGAGAGAGAGAGAGAGAGAGAGAGAGCAATAACAGCAGCACAAAAACCTGATCAGCCCTCACCCATATCAATCCATGTCACTCCCTGATCTCTCTCAGTCACGCATACACTCGCCATAAATCCCTACATGTGGCTAAACCATTCAAGTCCTGTAGTCCCCAAAGCCTCACACATACGCAGACACACAGACATGCAAGCTAACACACTTCCTGAAGTCTTAAAAGTAAGCAAATGATAAATCTTAGAGATGTTACAGAGGAGATACAAGGAGTGTAGACAGAAAAAGAAAAAAAAGACGGGAAGGAAAGAGGAGGAAGAAACAAAGAAAGATCCCGTGGAAAGCAAAGACTTGTTTACTGCTATCGCTGATACAGTTGGTCAATCAATCAGTCATTTATAAAGCAAAGATGCCAAATATCCTCTGGCTGAAGAAGTTACTACATCACTGTAAATTTACTGTTTCACTAAAAAACAAGCAATTTCACTGCTTAAACCCCCATGTGCCTGTCATTACAAATGCATTCTAGGGAGCCAAATGTTGTTGAAAGACAGAGTTTTGGATTTCAAATTAGAGGAAACTACTAAGTTAAAAGGCTAAATGATGTCCAGGATATTAAGAATATTTCTATTTGATTGAACGGTGAAGCCTTAAAAAAAGTCTTGGGTTTGAATATTTCACTGTGTAAACATGAAAAAGCTTCAATAAAGAGCTGGAACAAGCCAATGACAAACAGAAATACATCTGTCTGCGACCAGCACCCTTCATTTAAGTTAGAATCTAGATTTTGTTTTCGATACAAAAGGTCACAGAAACTGTGAAGCTAAGTCTCTGACACAATACGTCAAGGCAAACTGTATGTGCTCATCCTGAAACTGGCTCTTATCGAAAGCTTCGGTGCTGAGGGCGAACTTGTGGGTAGATTAAACAGGCTGTATTCACCAAATACATTTCTGGGTTTAAATTTGACAGTCGCACAGCATCACCTGATTTTTCATACTGCCTGAAGACGGACAAAAGATTTTCAGATCACACGTTTTGTTTTGTTTTTTTCAAATGAGTCGGCTGAGGAAACCACAGAGGAAACCAGCTCGCAGTTGTCTGACAATCAGACAGTTTACCGCTTGTTGTGATTGTGCTAAGGATGTTGGAGTGGGTTTGAGCTCGCCCGTGTTGTGGGCTGCTGGTGTTTTAGCAACACGAGCAAAGCCAATGAGCTGCAATTTTGCTGGTTGGTTTTGCTGGTTTGCCTTTGGCTTGTTTGGTAGTATCATTGCTTGTGCTCATAGTTTCTCATTGTTGTAGCTGTAGTTGCATAACAGATGTTGTTCATTAAGGGTAATTTCGATTGTTGATTATTGCTGTGGTTAATAAATTCTGTTATAATTTAAGCAATTGCTGTTTGAGTTTATTTGTTGCAGACTTCCTGTGATAACAGTTGGATTGTGATTATCACAATCTTTCACTGTTTACTTCACAACTATGTTGAACAGAAAACAACAAATTCTCTAATAATTCAGAGTAATCCCAGTTTTTAGTGGTACAAAAGACATTCCTGACATTGACTCCCTCTTCTCTGACTTTTATAGATAAATTGATCTCTGTCTGGAATACACATCTCAAATCACCAGGAGATATTCCAGGAATTCCAGGGCCAGCAGGTAAACCATATTTAAATGTGTCACTCGTGTAACTCATCCTTACTTCGCCACAGTGTCTTTCAGATTTTCCAGCAGACCCCCCCAGTGGTTCCATTTGCCTGACTGCTGGTGATGACAAAAACAAAAAGGAGCAGCGATGACCGTAGAGATCTGCTGTTATGTCCTGTCACCAACCAGCGGGTCACCAAACACGCCCTGAGGCGATGGACAGGATGGGTGGGGGGGGCAGAGTGGCAGCAAGGTGACAAAGGTGCCTATTGATGAAAATAAAATCAGGAGAGGAGGAATGGAGAGGTGGAGAGAAGGGGTCACGGGAAATGAGGGTATTTGTCT
Organism: Holacanthus passer; assembly: GCA_025331565.1. NCBI lineage: Eukaryota > Metazoa > Chordata > Actinopteri > Pomacanthidae > Holacanthus > Holacanthus passer. The sequence continues at coordinate 663,036 of JAFREQ010000072.1, read as the reverse complement.
TTAAGGAAGAGATCGGATGGCCAGGCATCTTTCTGGCCTGCGTGATCACTGTTGTCAGTGTGGCCACTATAGCACAAAAATACAAGGGCCCTTTATGAGGCTGGGAGGTAATTGTGGGGTATAGGTTACTGGGGTATGTGTGTATTAGAAAAAGAAAGAGAGACAGAATACCACAGCACAGGTGCCTAGTCTTTTAAATGGCTGCTCAAGTATGAAGGGGAGGAGAGAAGAGGGAGGGAAAGATGGCAGGCAATGTGTATGTCTGAGTGTGTGTGTATGTGTGTGTGTGTGTTGGGGGGTGCAAAGCCTCTATCCTCGTCTTTTAATTCAGTCATTCATAGCCCTCTCTTTCATTCTCCTCCAGCCTCTGTGAGAACAATAATGCAGGGGAAAGCCCCTTCTCGCCTCAGGGTGCTGCTGATGGTGGTAAAGAGGTGGTGGGTCACTGGGACAAGGGGACACTGTGTAGGTGATGCTAACAGGTGGATACATTGATACAGATATTCACATGAAAAATGATTGGAACCTTGGCATTGGCTACCAATCATACATACCTTAAAATGAGTAAAACTGGTAGTAGTGTTTTAGTTTTGTGGAAATGTTTTGTCAAACGTGTAGGGATCTGGTTTTCATTCATTTTACTATGGTTAAAAAAATATCTATTTTCAGAGACTTCTACTTCTACTACTTGAGTCTGGTGATTCATCTAATATATTTGTAGTATATACTAGATATACTGTATATGGCAATAGGATAGTTCAGTAATGTGAACACGCGGAAAAGGCATTTTTTCTGACTGCACTCATTACCTAATCGTTCCTGATTCTAGCCTTAATTCGAATAAGTCTGATCTAACATTTAGATTAATCTAATCCTGGTTCTGAGTGAGACAATCATAATAACTTGATTTCTCTACACTACTGAGGACATCTGAGATCAGATCAGAGATTTGAATGGGGTCAACTAAAGGTTATTTTAATTTTTGATTCATCCATTGATTATTTTGCGATGAATTGATGAATAGCTAAAACATTTAGTCTATAAAATGCCGGAGATTGCCTTATAATTTAATTACCTAATTTGAATTACAAAAATAAAAACATACAAATGATGTAAATGTTGTAAATCATATGCTGTAGTTTTTTCAGCCACCAGATCTAAACCCAACTGAACACCTCAGGGAGATTTTTGTAGCCACAAGTTAAACTGTGCCCTCAACCATCAATATTAGAACAAGAATTAGAGAACAAGAATTATTTTGAAAGAGTTCACTGAGATATGACAAGGAGCATAGGAGGCACGTGGCAGATCAACACCTTACAAAGACATTTGACTTTTATATGAAAACTGAATATGCCCACATCCACACACCCACACACACACTGACATAATGCATTCCTTTGCTGCTTATCCCAACCATAACCATCACATCTAAATGCCTGACCCAAACTCCAATCTAAACCTATTTCTAACCTAACCCTTAAAACCTAGTCTTAACCTTTAAACAGTTTTTTAAAGTTGTGAGGACCAGTCAAAATGTTCTCACTTTTCAGTTAAAAACTTGCTCCAGTCCTTACCATGTAGCAAGTAAGTCCACACACACACACACACACACACACACACACACACACACACACACACACACACACACACACACACACACACACACACACAGAGTCAGTGAAGGTAACTGAGCTGTGATAATGTGGGGTGGATGTGGCTAATGGCTGATAGCTGCTGATCCCACACTGATTAACTCAGTGTTTTACAGGATGCTGCTAATGGCCTGACACACACTAGACTGAAGTTACAAGGGCAAACATACTGTATACATGTACATGTCTGTACACATGCAGGCCGACCAGAGACAGACGAGCAAATACTGAGCTTTGAATTAAAATGTCTATTTTCATGAAAAACGAAAACTGTCAATCCCTGTTTTCCTGAAAATTATAATTCAGAATTAGTCTTACATGTCAATTTGTATATTGGTCTACCCCAACACACGCATAGACTAGTGCCAAAGTCCAGTAGCTCTCTAAAGTGTCTTCAGCATGTTGCGATAAGAAAGCTCCATCCTGTCCTGCCTGCTCTGCTCTGCCGCCGGCTAACACACTATCACTGATTCACCGCCACAGATAAATCACACACACATACAGATGGAGACAAACAGTGAGGCGGAGACGTGGCGACAAAGACAGGGATGTACATACACACACACACACACTGAAGATGACAACAACAAAAACAACAAAATGGCTGACACTACAGATTGGGGGGGGGGGTCATTGTTATTTCCTGTTTTGGTGGAGGTTGGCTTTCTTTGTAGAGTCAAAACACAACTACAGTAGTGTGGAGGACTGGTAGGGTTATCTGTGCAAGTAAACACACACACACACACAGACACACACGCACACAAGTAAGATTAAATACTCTTTCTTTCAGTCTTGCGGTGTTATCTCTCTTTCAGGTCTGTCTCCTTTTCTTTCTTTCTTGATATGACCTCCTGGGCCACAAAATGCCACTGTGTAGTCTAGCTGGGATTGAAGCCGCCTCTATACACACACAAACACACACCCCACAGCAAGGCTTGGGGTGCAGATCGGAGGTATTGATAACAGCTACACATTGATCGTGCATATTGCGGGTGGTGGAAAGTGAGACAGTAGCGGCGGCGTTGGGCTGCTCTGTCCCCTCCATACAGACAGATATGCTGAGTCAAGAAGCTATGACTGGAAGCACTGTACAATGTGTGTGTGTGTGTGTGTCTGTATGTGTGTCCCATGCAGATGGCGTCCCATCACCTCGGGGAAGGCAGAGATAAGCAGAGTGTATGGGCTGAGATAAGATGGGAGCAGACACTGGGGAGACTGACTGACAATAAGTGAGTCACTGTAGGGAAAACTGCAGCTTTATGGCCTCACTGGGCCTGAGGAAACTCTTATTTTAACAGCAACGTCTGGAAAACACGAGTCGGCCACGGGCTTTCATATCACAAAAGGTACACATTGTGGGGAATTCACCACAAGAGTGTGTAATGTGTAATGTGACATTTCACACATGGACTGTAATATTTCACGTTTGAAAATATGCAATTATGTGCAGGGAAAAATGAAATGTACAATCAGACTGATATATGGTGGTGGTATATGGTGGAGGGACAGATTTGGTTTTCACATTTAATATTATGGATATGGTACAATTTCATTACATATTGTAAATTAGTCATAGTCACACTGCTTTAAGTGTCAAACTAGGGCTAGGCACTACGGCAAAAACAAATTAATTAAAAGGATTTTTCTCAATATCAATATACTGTATATCCGATATGTATGTGAGATTAAATATGGAATACAGAAATTGATGTTTAACGCAATGAACAGCTTTCAACTGTTACGCATGTCATCAGACAAAGCTCTGATGACATGACGTGTTCATATCATCATTTCCTATCTGTATGTGATATACTAAACATGTAATTTGCTGACATAAAAATGAAAATTAACAAAATGAAAGATGCTAAATATCAGCACAAAATAAGTGTCTCCAGTGTCTTCAAGTCCAAAAATGTTGCTGCTATCAACCTTTAAAATCTAGTATCAGTTAAATCTGAACGGCTAAAGAGTGCTCAGAGATGTGTCAACCTCAATTCAACAACTTAGTGTTAGTTATCAGCTTTCCCCATATTCTTTTTAGCACCACTAGAATTGCATGAAGATACTTTATCTTACTCTGGAACTGGTCAGATTTAAAGATGTATAAATTGTTTGAGCCTTCAATCCAGCACATTTTGCTATCCGCCTTCAAACTCATATTGCTAAGTCCTGCCACACACAAGTGTGTTCTTTAGAGAGTGAGACAAAAGCGATGTGTGTCTGATAAGAGGCGGCGCCATGGCAGTGGCAGGACACAACACTGAACCCTCCCCACACATACACGCACACACACAAAGACATCCACTGATAAGCATCACCTCCATCCCTCGGCCTGGCTCTGTCCTCCTGTATCTCTCTAAGCTCTGAACCAGTTAGTGAAGAAACTAGAAAAACACAGAGGACACTTGGTGGAGACAGAAGATTTGGGGCAGACAGAGGGATAGAGATCAAGGTGGAGGAGAAAGAAAGTGAAGGTCAGAGAATTAGACACAGGGGGTGCTGTAGTTAAACAGGTGAAGGTGGAAGCCAATTACAAAACAAAGGAATAAAAACCTATGTTTCCGACAGCTTTTTACTTTTCTCTTTTTTGTTGGGATGACACATATGGAGGCTGGAGTGTGCCGGAAATAGAAAATAATTAGACTACTGCCATATGTTTTTCAGCCAATTACTTTCCATATCTCAGTTTATCTGCCTCCTGCTTTAAAATATACAGTTTAAAATTAATTTTGCTTTTTAGTTTTGAAATGTATGTAAATCTTTATTTTTTTACCTTGGCGATTATTAAAGACTCATAAATGGACATTTAAATAATCAATTTTTAATACATGTAACTTAATTAACTTATTAACTGATTACAATTAAACACAAACAAAGCCCATAACTATTCATGTGGCGCACCCTCTAGACTCTAGAAAAAGGTTTCTGAAACAGAAACTGGAAAGCAAAACTCTTCATCAAAACCCACATAAAAAAAGTAAAAAAGAATGCCTAATGTATTGAACACAGTCTGGACCAAATGTATTGAACCGTAATAAAAGTCAGTGCAATAGCCTTCATATTGGAGGTGGCCTGTGTTCAGCTGAGAAGAAAAAATGCAGTAAACAAATAATGGTCAAGCCATATCTATGTTTACGGTCTGTTAACAGTTGTGTGTTGGTGTGTGTTGAAAAGCAGAGAAAGGTGGAGGAGAAAAAGACACTATCAGACATTTAAAACTATTTGCGTCACACCCTTTTGTGACACGAGTTGTAAATATTTGTCGACACCCGAGTGAAAAAGCCAGGGGTGGCTGTCTGTCAGATCAGATGAGTGAAGTTTCTGTCACAAGACGCAGCAGATAATGCCACAGACGCCATAGTTGCTCCTCTATCTCTTTTATCAAACAAAAGGCAACAGGATATAATGTCACGCAATAAGTGATGATTCCCTCACCTGCTCTGGCAGTAAATACCATGCATAATCCACACACACACATTCACAAGACCCATGTAACAGCATTATACATTAAAAGTAAATGACATATTCTACAGGGGAAATCCTCTCATCTGTGTGTGATTGGATTAGCCTAACATCGTAACCAGATTAAAGGAGACATGTAGAGGGACATCAAAATCACTTAAAAACAAATCAATCCTGTCCAGTGGCTGATAGACTTTACAGGGTTATTCAAACAATCTCAGTATATTTTATCACAGAATAAGGAAACAGTGCACACAGTAATATGAAGAAAAACAACAGGGATGCAGCACAACATCCACAGTTCCGCATGGTGGGACATATCAAAACTGCTAAACAGCTAGTCTAAATGACTGACTATAATCTGCTTGGATGGGATTGTGCTGGTGTAAGCAAAATCTCTTTACCATTAAACTCATTTTCATTTCACTACAGCACACTTCAACAAGAGCACTTGCAGTAATAGTATTTATATGTGCAGCATATGAATAACTCAATTATATTTATTGATTCTTGTTTATCTGCATATGTTATTTTTCTCTGCAGATACTCTGTAAACATATTATCAAGCGTGTTTAATAAAAACGTGGAAAACGATTTTGTTTGAAATGTTTTGTAATGATATAATATTAGTGCATATTTTAAAAACCTTCAGTGAAACAGGGCATGTGCAAAGAAGCACAGCAAGTGTTTCACACATGTTCATCTTCATTGCTGAATCTGCAAACTCATCAATATCTCACTTGTGAATCACAGGCGCCTCAGCTACAAGCTAACACATAAGAATAGGTCAAGTGACAGTGGAATATGTGCTAGAACAACGATAGCATTTCCCATACTAAGTCCTTCATAGATGTCATGCTGACTAATACTGCTAAAACTATCAACATTATTCAGAGATTGACAGTGTCAAGTGATGAGATTGATGGGACACACTGAAATAAAATACAATGCTATTTAACTGACAACTTCAGACAATGAGACACTTCAGTAAAGTCGGTGGAGTGGAATGAACTGTATGTGAATGAAACAGGTAGGAGAACAATGAAATGGAAGAGAAAAAGCTGTATCACAGAGCAGAACAGGAGGTATTCAAATGCAGTAGAGTAAACCAACAAAGTTTCCTACCTGATCCTGTGTCCATGATATTGGACTGTCCTCTGCGATCTGGCACAAGCCGCGACGATCCCGGCATGCTGACTGGCTCTGAACGTACCGGCTGGATCCTGCACACGTGCAGTATGTGTACATTATTACACGAAGGAAAAGAACACACCTACAGTGACAATTAAGGGCCTGAGATGCCTGTTAAACTGAATCTGGTCCCAGGAAACCATAGTGGTAGATTTAAGTTGTTGTTTGAATGATTCAGTGTGTCTATATCAGAAGGATATTTGTGGTTAAAAGATTATTATTCTTTGACATGCTTGTCAGGACAGTTTCTGGTAAACCAGGGTGGACACTTTCTCATTTGTTAAAACAAAGGTGTATGTATCATTTGCAAACCCTCTTTATGATTTGGACTGATAGCGATGTGTTCTTGTACATCAAAATATAGCCCAATGCAGTGGTAATCCCATTTTCACTATTGGTTGCATTATGTTTGATAGTGTCAAAGTACCTGAGGCTGTGTATGTCCAGGTCGTCTGTGTCAAAGTCCAAAAGGGGCTGTTGGACATCAGTGGGGCCCTGGGATTGAAGGACTGAGGATGAGGAGGAAATGACTGTGGTCTGGCCTGAAGGGTGAATGGTCTTAAATTGAAACTGGGGGCCCATCCACAGGCGCCGGTGGGGCCCAGTATGGGTCACAATCTCTACCTGAGAACATAAAGGTAAAGGTAAGTAAAGACAGAACAATTGACAGTCTTCCAAACATGGTCTTTGAGAAACTCTCAGGTGTCTCTTCCAATACATCACTTGCTATCGGCAATCGAAACCTTCATGATTTTAATAAAGTAAAACAAGGATTACTTTGTGAGCACACTAAACTAAAAAAAAACTAAATACACCGCAGGCACTGACAATGATGTGTACATCATCTTAGTTGTCTCTGTATCAATAAAATTCACCAAAGCACTTTTTAAAAAAATCTCTGCTGTCTAAAGATTTTTACAAACACCCCTCTTTCTGTTGTTATTGCAGACATATCTGAGCTAACTGTGGTCCCTTGACTTGCCCATGGATGCTTCATTTGTTGAGCTGTGATGTTTAGCCAGCTAAGGTCTTCAGCCTCTGGGAAATGGGGTTTGTGTTAAAGGTCGCTAAAAACAGATATTCTGAATAAACAACGGCATTGGATTGTTTTTCAACCATCACTATCTATCTAGACACGAGCCACACGACATACTGTTATACTACTGGACCAGCCATCTAAACGACTGACAGACTCATTACCATCTATAGCACATAGCACACCTTCTGTGTCACTCTTTAAATACACCCAAACTCCTCTACGGATCTATCAGCAGTCAGTCAAGGACAGAATCCTGGCAGCTTTTCTGAGGAGTCGTCTTCAGTTGGTTTGACATGGTGGTTTGGCATCTGTGTGCCAATAGTCAAACACCCCATGCAGTACTCAGATGAACTCAGTAACATCCCATCCGACTAAAAGCTTGCTGTACTTCTGCACCGCTGAAAGTCTGAATATGATGTCAGAACTCGTCAAAGTTTTGTGTGTGTTGGGAGTGCTGGCGGCATGATGGGAAGCCTTCCCGGAGGGTTAATAGAAGTGTGACACTAGCAGCAGCATGGCAGTGAGGCTGAGGTGAGGCCTACTGGGAGAATAAGATGGTGCTGGCATGGCAGGTGGTCCATGGGCGCCTGAGATGAGTGGCATTAATGCTGGCTGAAAGTAGGATAGGAGAGTTACGGAGTGGGTGACTCATGAACATCGGACTATTACTGCCTCCTCCATTCTCCATCTCCTCTTTGCCTTGAATTTACTGACTAACCAATCTCCTGCCTTGGATTCCCACTTTTCACTGCTCTCTCATACTAGCTCTGACTTTTCAACTCCCTGCAGCACTTAACACGCCTCCTGGTGTCTCACTGTTCACATTTCATTATCTTTACTTCATGCATGTTCGTCTCTCACCTCGGCCCAGCTCTCAGCTCACAGTCGAGCTCCACTCTGGCTGCCTGGTGCCAACATCTCAGAAAAGAGCGTGAGCTTACAATCTTCTGTGTCTCTGTGTTTATACACACATATATGCATATACATGTTTCGGTGGTCTGTCACAGCTGTGTAAATTAGGCCACAGAAGGAGGGAGGAGGATTGTCACTTTGTGTGTGTTTGTGTGTGTGTTGCCAGCTAACAACATCAATGTCACGCCCAGTCGCAGAGCTGAACAGCTGCCAGTGTACTCTTTGCAGCGGGATGGAAGGTCCAGATGTTACTGTCCAGTGTCAACCCCTAACCCCTCCCCTTCCCATCTCGCCGGACAGAGCCGATGACATGTTGCTTTGCTTTGGTCTTACAGCCTATACCCTGTCTAGACTGGGCACAAGGCTAGATCAAGCCAGCTGATGGGCAATACACTTGTTTGTTGCCTCACAAACATCCATCAAGGAAAAGGTAAGTCTACCTGTCTACCCACGGTGGGCTTTACCACACTACATACAAATGTACATGCATTTTCAGTGGGTTTTATTTTTATGTAGAGGCAAGGTGACTGTAAGGTCTCAGCATGCTTCAAACAAATCAGGTGGTAAAATGTGTCGTCCGACCCAAGTGTTTATACCTGTTCTGAAAGGGCCAACCTCAAAGACAGGGTGAAAAGGTTGCCTCTTAGCCTTCTCCTGGATGCTTATTTCTATCCAAGAACTCTGCCTTTGTTAACATGATAACTCGTACAAATGGGCAACACACTCTTCCTGAATGCATTCATGATGTAGCACTTGGTTCTGCACATCAAAAGTGAAGTTTAAACCCTTGGTTATGTCCCATAGTCTATTTCAGAAAGTTTCAGGGTTTCAGATGCTATTGGCATTATGCATTTAGGCGGTTGCAATATGTATTAGAGCTTTAACACTTAGAGAGACAGGTTCATAATCTGTTGCTTATATAGTCCAAGAATAGGCATGTAGGTCATTCAAGTAGACCTTGAAATAAAAATAAACTATGGTGTATAACTGAAATGAAATGTTCCACAAGAGCTACTTTCAAATGATCTTAGGTACATGTAAGGCATGAAGAGCTTTCCTGTTACATCCCCAACCACTGATGAATGCATCACTACCACTGCTCTGACAGGAAGTAGCCAAAATTCTGGATTAGTGCAATGGATAGTTTTGCTCCTGGCAAACTATCATGGCAGATATGAACCAGGGCCTCTGCAAGCTAAGTGGGGTGCATTTTAACCAATCAATTATGTATGCAGTGGAATTATTGATGGTGAAAATGTAGTGGGTTACCTGCCAACACCAGAGATAAGAGCATTGAGGGTTAACCAAGCTGAAAAAGCCAGGGTGTGTGTAGTTGATTTTTCTAACATGTCTTGACCAAATACTGCGAACATTTGAGCACAATTCAGGATGGCGCTTGTGATAAAGAAGAAGCAACAAAGTCTGTAAGGCTATCTACCTCAGCAAGAAGATCCAATGTGTATGAAACCAAAGAATTAAGATCCAATTACTGCATGTGCAAAAATATATTGTGCATACAAGATCATGTTAAAGATTAGACTGAAGACTAAATCCATGTGGTGACAGATCGGGTATCCACCCTTGAAGAGTGCCAATTCTCAATTTTATAACAAAACAAACACTTTTCACTTGGGAAAGGAGAATGGCATGTCCCAACCACAATTCAATTTTGTCCTCCCAAACTAGTTGTCCGTTGGGGGAATTTTTAGTTTTAGAAGCACTCTAGTCACTGGCTGCTCACCTTGAGTATTCATCATGAATATGTGTGTTTTCACATTCACAGAAATGAATAAATAAATGGCTGTGAGTGTCTTCTTCCTGTTAGCCTCATATCCAAGAACAGCCCACAGTTTGACTTAAGTTGGGTTCTCAAATGTGTCAAAAAGTCAGAAAAAACAAACAAGCAAACAAACAAAAGAAAAACACACACAGTTGTTTTGTTTTGTTGTATGAACATGTGTTGTTGTGGTCAGTCCTCATTACAGCACTGCTTGTACTATCCGCTGGACCCTAATAAATAATTGATGCCAAACTCATAATCTCAGTGACTTGAACCTAAAATAAATCATTACAAAAACGTAAGGACATGAGTATTCACTATTCAGCCCCTTTGCAGCTCAATGGGCCAAAATTAAAGCTGGGAGCAGCAACGAGTGGGTTTAAGGCTTTACATGAGCAAAGTCACTCCAGCTTGTTTCATTCTGTTTAAAGAAGGAATGAGACAAATCAAAGACTTGTTTCAGTTGTTTTGTCCCCCTTTTATCAGATTTAAACAAACCTATGTGTGTAAGTTGAGTTTAATTAGGGAATGCTCAAAGGAAGTTACGAACGAGTATGTGATAGGCCAACCCCATTTGCACCAACATGGCTCTTCAGATTTTGGTTAATACTTGCCCCCAGAGCTTGCACACCTAAATTCCTGAAATCCTGTCCATTGGGTCCACTGAGGTACACATTTTTGGTGTTGGGTGTTGCGCCCCCCATGGGTCTGACACACAATGCTTCTGTATGCCTATTCCCAAACAGTGTCCTGAAGATATCTACGATATCCACGATTTACAATGATTGGACAAATGGTTAGTGAGTTAGAGCCATTTTCCAGCTAAGCCTTGCCCTTTTGAGAAGTTTATTGGTTGATATCTTGAAAACTAAATAAGATACCAACAAGCCTTATGCAGATTTGATAAGCCTGGCCCACTAATAATCCACAGACAATGTGGTAGCAATTGGACCCATGATTTGGGAGGAAATATGGTGTTTTTTTTTTAATTAAATTTTTTTCTTTTATAGATTAAGAGGCTTTCTTGAAGAGTGCATTGAGCTGGTATTGTGTGTCCAATTTCAAGCCCATTTGACTTACACTATGAGGAGTGTGGCCTTTACAAAATCCCTTTTTGAGCCTTAATTATAGCACCACCATCTGGTCGATTAGACCCATCATTGCCAGTTATTGGGCCGAGTGTCATGTTTTTAGATCATTCCAGCTCACAGCAATTTGAGACATTGAAAAAGACATTTAATAATAAACTGGCACTAATACAATAGAGTTCTGTCCCTTCAGGGCCTGAACCTTAAAAACAGGCAATCAGAGCTACAATCAAACTCTCATGCATTTTCATATTCATATATGTTGGATAAGCAATGAAGTAAGCTGAGACTGAGAACACAGCAACCAAACACTGGGCGTGATCTCACTGACTGTCAGGTAAAGTCAATCACCTGTATGCTTGTCGCTCACTAACGTAATGTCACTGTAATGTTGGCTGTGGTAGAGGTCTGACCTGAGAGAGCCACTCCTCGTCCTCCTGGCCACTGTGGTCCGATGCCAGGCTGTCTGACGACTCATGTCGCGTGATTGGGCCCGGGCTTCCTGGGGGCATTGCTGAGAGAACACAAATGCATATACACAAAAATGATTACATGATGATGCCACAATATTTCATGCCAATGTCATGATAGTTTTTAAGTCAGAAAGTGTCTCTAAAATAAAATAGATATCTAAAATATAAAAAATAGATTCATTGTGACACTGACACAGCTAATGGAGAGGGGTATCAGTAGGTCAAAGCTGACTGAGTAGTCAAAGCAGGGCAGTGAAACATATATTGGCATAAACTAGCCTGTGAAGGAAAATGATAACTAACAACTAGTTTACTGAATAGTGTTAGTCATTAAGGTGTGACTGATATAGTCTTTGACAGCAAATGTCAATAAATGTAGTGTATCTTAAATTTTTCCACATGAGAGTGTTATTTTGTGAGATCAACGGCAGATGAGTAAAAGAGAAAAAATCATGTTGTTCTTTGTCTCATATGGACATATGGGTGCGTGCCAGTGTGTGTGAAAAAGCAACACAGTACAGTAAAGTGTCTATGTGTGTGTGTGAGAGAGAAACTGCATCTTTGTGTGTATGTATGTATTATAAAGACAGAGACAGTGACAGAGAGACCCAGAAACAGATGGGGCTCTTGCAAGCTTGAATAAGCAGGCGTGGAGAATGAGGCCTAATGTGTAGAATCAGTCCTTTCTCTGTCTCCCACCTCAGGGATGGGGTGTGTTTAACACAGGAATGACTAATAAACTTGTCAAGTCCACATCTGGAGCACACAAGGTGTTCCTGTCTTTATCAGCACACACTCACACACTTACACACGTGCCAGGTGTTCATGCATCCCTGATGGAGGTAGTTTGGTGTTTGACACCTCTGCAACGAATGTCACATCAACCCCCACCCCTACTTGACACACGCTTTTCCCTCATGAAGAACGAAGTTTGCACTGTTCTTACACCTGCTTCTGAAGTAGTGCTCGGTGTGTGTATTACTGCGTTTGAAAAAAAAAAAAAAAAAAAAAGACTATGTTTGGAAGCCTGGGTATTTAGAGCGAGCAGCCACAGTGGCCGAACAGAGCTCTACCTACAGAAACCTAAACTGCACCAACAGAAAACCAAGAGAAATACAGATAAAACTGCACTGAACAAAGAATTAAAAAACACAACCTCAAAGGTTCTTAGTTTACTTGAAGACAATCTAGTGAAAGAGAAGCGTGACTTGTCAGTTGAATTGCCACAATAAGAGAGCATCTAATCTAAGAGAGCGCTATAGGACAAATGGGACTATATGGAAAGGAACATAGAGAAATAAAGAGATGTAAGAGACCAAACTCTGTGACTCAAACTGTCAAATTAATTATTATATCAGGAAGACATGAAATTATACAAAACATTTCACAGCCTGCTCAGTGACTGGACGGTATCCTGCTTAATCGTATGGATGGAAAATGTAATCAAAATTTTATATATTGAAAATAAATACACTATAACAAACACTCAATAATATTTCAATTCAATGGTTAAGTTTAAAAATGACAGATTTGAAAAAAACAAATAGCAAATAGGAAAAAGAGTAAAAAAAAAACCAAAAAAAAACTATAGAGCCCAAGGTGATGTCTTCAGATTGTTCTGTCTGACCAACAGTCAAAACTACAAAGATATTACATTTAGAATTTTATAAGTGACAAATACAGAGAATGTTTGATATTTTTTCTGGATAAGTTGCTTAAATGATGACTATTGTTATGGCACTAGATATAACTAAAGTATAGTGCTCAATATAAACGTGAACAATGTGGTCAAAATAATCTCCTACATCAACCCAAACCATACAAGGAAATTCTTGTATTGAATTGGCTGTGATACTTTTGGTGTACTAGATAGGAAACTACTGTATTTGAACTACTGTATGTCCACTGTATTAGAAAAATGTCAGAGACTGCTACATTGAAAACCTGCACAAATAAAAAGAAAACTATCTGCACGTTAAGATACCACCAGTATGCTTTTTTTTTCCTTTCGTGAAATGGCTCTTTAACGACTCACATACAGTGCACAGGGGGAAAGTGAGCTTGGGCTCGAATCAGAGAGAGTGAGGCAGAAAAGGGTTCTCATGTTGTTTTAAAATGGAAGAGAGAAGAACAAAGCCTGTGTTGTGTTACTTATTAAACAAAATCACAACTCCCCCCCTCCCCTTTCTGTCTCCTTCTCTCTCTCGTTCTCTCTCTCTCTCTCTCTCGCTCCTTGCTCTCTGACCCTTGGGGCCAATAGCTGTTCCCTAATTAATTATTGATGTTTTGAAGCAGTTGGTGGACTGGCTGTATCAGGTTTCCAGTAAGGGGGGCTTTCAATGGCTAGCCACAGCCAGGCTCCGGTGTGGGGAGCTAGTGGTCATCCCCATGGGTCAAGCAAAGAAACAACCCTTCCTGTGGTGTGTGTGTGTGTGTGTGTGTGTGTTAGTGTGCATGTCAGGAGCCAGACTGACCAAGGCAGTTACAGTTATATCTACACATCTTTGTGTCAGACTAGCCAGCCACTCGGCCTTCTGCTTTTACAACGCTCATTATTGGCTCTTAAGAGACAGAGCGTCAATGCAATTTCACAGACAGCAAATTTTTTAAGAGCAAACGTATTGCACCGCACTCAAGAAAGGAGTCCAACTGTATGGCCATAGGCACAGTAGCAATTACCATGCTTGCTATTGATGGATTTAAAGAAACATCAGAGAATAAATGAGTAGCATGAAAAATAATGAAGCCATTCAGATCAAAAACTGCACCGGATTAAAAAAATGGGGGTGGGTTCCTTCAGGTACAGGTGAAAAGATGAAGGCAGGTTTGAGTAATAGATCCATGAATTTGAAAGATTATCTAATGCCAAAACACGGAGCAACAATTTTTAGTATTATGAGACAGGATTTTTATAATTCTGGATAGTTGATATCATTCATTGGGATGACTGCTTGGTAAACAGTAGACAGACATCATTCATATTACAACTGTTATACACAACCAGAAAACATCATATTTAATTTAAATATGTGTATTTCTGGGTATTTAATCGACTGGATAAGCCAAAAATTGACAGTCTCATCTGTTCTGAAGAGTTCAACAATTGATTTTCCAGAAATCTTGCAATATCATAATATTTATTGACATTTCTATGCCCTCTATGAGGGATGGGTGAAGTCTACATCTATGTTACATAAGCTACGCCCATTCTGTGTCCGTATAAAAAATCATAAAAACAAGAAAGAAATTACCATGTAATTATAAGATCTACTTCTGAGAGGCAATGGCAGAAAAACAAAACCTATAAAACCTATTTGCTAATGATGGTTGAAGTCCAACACAAGCTTATACAATAATTGAGAAAATATGATTTCCTACCAACTCCTAATAATAACAGCCTTAAAGAATAAGATGAATAAAGTCACATTTGCCTTTTGGTCCGTTTCTTAAATAATCCCTCCTGATGATTATGTGCTTGCATACCCACATAAGCAGAAGAATCTTCCCTGTGCTGAGGAACAGAGTTGTCTGTGTCACAGTCTTTATTGACTGTGGACAGAGTGGTGTTTTGCTGTGCTGAAGGCTGGTAGCCAGTGGCCTGTTAGCCAGAGCAGTGAAGCAGGGAGTCAGAACAAGAACAAAGGCTGCCTAGGTATTGATGTAGCCCGACCTCCCAGGGCCTTGGGCCAGGGGCCGGACAGGCCGATCTCCAGGGATAGATAAGGGGCTAACAATCTGATAGATCTGGAGAGCTGGCTGCACGGCGGACAGAGGATAGCCGTCTTGTCTGGCCTGTCCGCTCTTTTCACCTTTATCTCTTTCATTTGTATTTTTTAAAGATTCATTTTGTTAGTCTTTTATTTTTCCTCTCTCTAGTTTGACCTGCCACATGTGGTTGCCAGACATTTCACTTGCTAGGCTCCCTCTCCACTGCTCCACCTGTCTCTCTTCTCACTTTCCTCTCTTCTCGCTTTCCTCTTTTGAGTAGTACTCTGGCAGATAGGTGCT
The DNA here is from genome assembly GCA_025331565.1 of Holacanthus passer. Lineage (NCBI taxonomy): Eukaryota > Metazoa > Chordata > Actinopteri > Pomacanthidae > Holacanthus > Holacanthus passer. The sequence continues at coordinate 647,428 of JAFREQ010000072.1, read as the reverse complement.
GGCACACTGACAGACTGGGATAGCTTAGTCATTATATATCATTCAAGGCGTATTTGACTGACAGTTCCTTCATTCAGCCAGTGCTACACTTACCCCATCCTTTCTCTGCCTCTCTTTGATTACTGACCCAGTCATGGCGCCATGGTTTCTCTTTACCAAACGCCTGATGCTCCAAAGCCTTCACTCTGGCCCCTCTCTCAGAGCAATTAGATCTATTGACGAGGCAACTGTGGCTGGCCTGTCATGGGCCTCAATGTCCCAAGAGAGCAGCCCAGCCAGCCAGTCAGTCAGTCTCCACAATTAGCACATTATATGACAGGTAGGGAGGGGAGGACTGCAGCCAAAAAGCATAGCCTCTGTGGCTGCCATCATCACCAGGCTCAAAGGAGCCAGCCAGAAATCCAGGTGGTAAATTATTCACCGGGTTGTTTGCTTCAGAGCAACTCTGCGGCGAGGGGAAGAGGTGTTGGAAAACATACTGCAGACCACTAGATAAATATCACCCCAAAAAAATCATACATGGAAAAAACTCACTCTGAATAAAAAGTCTGAATGTAGCTAATGAGGGTGTGAAAACCTCACATTCATCAAAGTATAGACACTGTTATGATAGGGATTAGAGAAGTCATTCTGTTATTACACAGCTCCAACACCTTTGGCCAAAAGAAAAGGACCCATTCACTCGCTTGTCTAAAAGACAAATGGGCACTTTTGGAGAAACAAACAGGAATCCTGTGATTCTGCTTCAGCTATAGATAGAGGATTCCCCAAACGCTAAAAACTTGGCTCAAGACTGCTTTTATTAAGCCAGATTGTACTACTGCATCTCCTCTATTTGTGAGTGTACTGTATAATGTGTGGCTCTTTCTTCCTTATCTCTCCGAAGCAGTGCTGCACGTTGCCGTCCTCTACAAGGCTGAGTGCTGCCAGTAGCTGCTACAGATGGACAGGTGGAGATAGTGACCATGAAGTGGCGCCACTGCTGCCTTTTATCATCCCGTCCTGGAGGCTCCGGTCTGGCCTGACCCCGGCCCTTCCTCTCCCCTTCCTATTCCTTTCCCTGCATACTGCATTTTTAATCAGCCTGGGTCATCCAATATAGAGCCATGAGACCGGAGACCATGGCCTGTCAATCAAGCGCTGCCACCTCTTCGCCTTGCACCACCTTTCTACAGACATAGTCAAAGTTTGTTAGACAATTAGCTGAAGGAGACATTTATATAGATTTCCTACCCACATTCTTTGACTTTTTCGGTACTTCTGTTTCTTCTTGTCTATGAGTGAAAACTTGCTTGTCTTGTTTCTTCTTTCCTTATTTGTTCTCTCTTGTGATGGTTGTATCCGCAATGTAAATTAGACCTAGATAGCGCACTTTGTTCTGCAAGTAAGAACAGTGTGTCTTTTCAGTTTCCTCTGCAGCAGCATGATCTTTACGCTCAGCAAGAGGCAGCTGGACAAGGGGCGTATGGCTGTGCTGTAATTCATCCTAAGGTCAAATCGACTCTTTCTCCTGGATCACTTCTCTGTTGTGCTGCCAAGCCCTGGAGGAAACGGCAGAGGAGAGGACTGGCAAGGGGACGCATGCTGAGAAACACGATGTTGAGAGTCTGTGCTCGGGTGCAAAGCGCAGAAATAGAAGGTGGCACTCCAAGAGCAACTCGGTCAGTGTTGGTGGTGTATAGGACGCTGAACCGGAGGGAAAATGGCAGGAGCACAAGAAGTGGGTAGAGGGCTGAACAATTATGTTTATAGCATCTTGAACTTGCATTGGCTCACACTTGGTTGGTTCGGGAATAAAGAGACAAAGCAATGTTATCTGGCCATTGTTAATTAGATGTAAATGTTAACGCAATGAATCTCTCTCATTATGCAGCCAGTTCCATTGCCCATGCTGGCAGAGAGAATGGTGGAAAAAGCTGACGCCCGTGCCCGTCACCCCAACGTGTCCTCATCGCTCTGACACTAGGAGAGACCATTAGCACTAATTTGAGAAAATATCCTACCAGTTAGACCTGGAGCACTGCAGAAGTCAACGGAGACGAGTAGAGAGATTAGGGTAAACACAGCCACCATTTGCCCCGGAGCAGCCGCAAGAGCTAATTACAGATTTTGTGTGTTTATAATTATGGAGTGAGCTCAAAACGCCAGCCTATTCCAGGGGGTGGATTGATTCCGTGTGTGGCCATCCATGTGCACTTGTGAATGCATGCGAATTGGCCTTTCAGAGGGCAACCTAAAGTGCTCACTGCTCTGTACTTGTTATTGAATTAGAGATAGTTTAGGGTGTCAGCTAATTGGTCTGAGTCTGGCATCTTATAGCATTGTGCTAGCATGTCCCGAAGCAGGCGTGTAGTGTGGCCAGCGAAAGATAGATTCAAGGTGCAGAACTGGACAGACAAATGAGGGTTATTTCTGACAGGGCTCAGAGGATATGAAATGGTAGAAATGGTTGAAGTATCTTTCTCTGAAGTCTTTGAGGAAGGAAATGTTATGGCTGCTGACTAGAAAGGTCTCTCCTCAGCATGTGGCACCAATAAGAGGCTGAGGACTGGCTTTCAACACAGTCAACATGGAAAATCAGCAGGGATTAGGGGTCACCCCCTTGACTAATAATGCATATAGTACATACAAAAGACATACATGGCCATGTTAGCCTGTGAAACCAAAACATACAGAGACCTATATCTTATGATGCATACATGTAATAAAGAAACATAGTACATGCAGACAAGGCAAAAACTGTACATCTATAGCGTCAATGCAATTGGAATTTAAACTTTCTTTCTTTCTTGCAAATCAATGCTTTTTTTTTTGCAAATAATACAAATACTAGTTAAGTTAACAATAGACAAAAGGAAAAACAGTAAACAGTCACATAACACAGCATGTTTGGGGTTGATATTCAATGAAAAATGCTCAGATCTATGAGAAAAATGGCAGCAATTGCACAAAGAAAGCTAAAAAACAAACTTTTCTCATCAGGCAGTCTGAAAAAAGACAAAGGACTACGTGTAAGACGTATAAGTGATCCTTCAAATAATAGAAGAGTCAGTGAAAACTGGTGCAGTCCTTGGGTTTCTATTCTGACTTTCAGTGACACCAAATATGATTTGCAGAGTTGCAAGGAGCACTGCTGGGTTCACTGCTGTCTGCCACAGTGTCTTATTTTATATTACTAAAATTTTCAAGTTCAACACATAGTGGCTTTAAATTCGCAAAAGTGCCCTAAGCCTTTTTTCTATCCTGATAAAATTTCTGTCATGGAAAAATGAATAACATAAATCGTGAAAAGTATAGTTGGAGAAACTGTTTGTACAGCGTTGTCATACAGTATTAAGACTAATCAAAATAAATTCATAACTGATGAGGTACCACAATCCTAAAAACATTTACTGTATGCTTGCAGCACTATCATAATGTTTCCTTCTTTATCAGGATCCCAATGAGCTGAAACCTGACACATATGTTCACTTCAGTTTGAGCTGCCTGGAGCAAATCTGCACTGATTTCCATCTTTCCATTGACTTAATAGGCATTTATGCTTCTCCAAAATGTTACTTTACATTCTATTTAAACACAACCTGATACTATGAATATGCTTGTTTGTGTACACCAATGAATACAAAAAGAAGGATTTGTTTAGCACTTACCAGCCAGAAGATACTGATAGTACTGCACCAGGTCAGAGGCCAACACCAAGGGGTGGTTGGAGTTGAAGGGTGGCTGCAGCTCATTCCACTGTGGAGTCCTGTTTCAAAAAAACAAATCAGCTATGAGACTGATTACATGATAGGCACTTTTTTCTTCTTCTTTTTTTTTTCAACACAGTTCACCTGGCTAGAGTCCAGCAGGCCCTTGGACAGGTGCTCAGCTCCAAAGGTGTGTCATCGCTAATCTTTTGAGCAGTGCTAATTGGTCGGGGTTCCAGGACATGCTCCACCAAGTTTCCATAGCAACTGATGATGTACAGCGAGTCTACAACTGACTGCCTGGACTGATCTGTGAAGAGGACGTGATAGAAAATGTGAGAAACTGCAGGTAGTTAAACATTTCTCAAGATTTTGGATCCATTAGTCATTTGCTTTTTCACTTTTGGAATGACATGTTCGTTTCACCAGGATATTGATTCTTGAAAAATGTGATAAGCACCTGTGACCATAGTCTAACCTTTCTCTCTTTTCATGTTGGGGTTTGTGATGAACCAGGAGCGAGATGAGGCGAAGATGGCAGCCACACAAAACTCTCCCCCACTGGATTTGCTCGGGGAGATCTGGGGGGGCGGCTTGGCTTTGCTTCAGGAGGGGAAAGAGCACAACGTTGAGACAAGTTAAAAACTGTACTGTAGTGTCTGGGGTCTCAAAGGTGCACCATGCTGTGTTTGAACCCTTTAACTAGTCCAATTCAAACTTGTGAATGACTGGTTATATACTGTAACCAAATGAGACAAAATGAAAGTTGCTAATTTCAAGCTTATACCAAATTACTGGTTTGAATGTAAGAACACATTTCTCAAGCTCCATGTTGCCAAAGAGCAGCACACTTTCTGTCTTATGATGTAAGAATTTTTCCTTCATTCATTTTTTCCTTCAAAACTGGTTTTCCTTCAATGGTCAGTAATTACAGTGATATTTCTAATTTTATCTGCTGCTTTGAAAGTGAAATGACATATGTAGCACCTTTGAGACCAAGATTTAAATTATTGTTTGTTCCATGAAGGATGACAACCAGAATCTGATTTAGAAGATGTGGTGATTTTCAACAGTATAACACAAGAAATGTAAGACTTTGGGGGCAAGTATATGAAAATTACACAGCAACATCTGTAAACACAAACTTTATAAAGGTGCTTTGCATGCAAGGAGCTAAGCAAGGGAATATTCAAATGCCTGCAAAAAAACAAACAAACATCCACCTTAGTAGCACAAAATAAGAAAATTAATTTTCCTCAGACACAAATGTTGATGTATGAAATATTCAGGAAAAGAAACGAGATCAGTCCAAAACTAAAAAACATATGTCTTATAAAATATCCACCTGCTTGATCATCCCCTTTACACATTCTTCCTATCTGGAAAGAAAGGTATGTATGAGACACAAGAAGATGAATACTAAGTGTGTGTTAGCTTCTTTACTCATTTCATTTCAATGAAACCACAGTGTTGGTGCAGTGGGTATGTCACCACAGAGCGTTCCTGCAAAAACTTAAAGCAGTTTTGCAGAAAACTTGAAGTCCTGGCTTTACTTATGGTGCAGCATATTGCAATATTGTGCATAGATCCCCTGCATTCACGCATCAGCCCAACACAGTGTAAGAGCACTATCCAGGTGCAACGTGGCATGTACCTTGCGGCATTGTGCTAAATTTCTGCATGAGCATTGAAATGTAACAGACATGTTGATACTGTAGTGTTACAGAGTTGTACTGTCTGGGCTTAAAAAATCAACCACTTGTTTCTTAGAGTTAAATAAGTCTTCAAAGTGGGCTTCTTGGTTTGATTTAACCTTTATCTAGTACCCACACTAAAGCAGCTCAGTACTGTGTTGTTAAAGTGCTACTGTTGATGGTAATGTGCACTGATACTGGAACTGTACTCTAAAGTCTAATTCAGTGTGTTTAAACAGGCGAAAGGTCTGCAACCAAAAAGAAGCTCAACATTTGGCTTCTACTGTTACAGTGTGCAAAGGTTGGCCTGCTGAACTAGTCACAATGTTCCCACAGCCTTGTGGCCGCCTGTTCATCATCACTGGTGACTAGTGAACGTCACGTGATTGGTTGAAGGCTGCATATTTTTAGTATACTTTCAGAGAGTTTTCCAAATGTACAGAAGGAATAAATCCATGTATGCTTTTTGTTTTGAGAAACTTACAAGTCAATGACACGCTTGCTCCTCCACATAGCAGGGACCAATAACCATTTCAGTCACACTGGACAGACACAATCTAAAACATGTATCACTCAATTGAACGTGCACCTCACAACAGCAGCATCCAAGCTGCCCTCCCCGGCTGCCTCGCTTTGTGTCAGCCACAGGAGAGAATTTATTGGGAGTTATTGGATTATTCAGCATGTCAGGACTGTTCGAGAGGAAGTGGACACAGAAAGGGTTTTCAGCTGCGATAGGCTTCCCCATATGGTAATGATCAGAGAACAGTAGCGAGGCCTGGTATTATTGTCCGGCCTCATAACCAACCTGGACAGTAAAACATGGTCACAGCAGATCAGGCATGAGGTGGGCTATGAGCTTGAAGACTCACGGTGGTGTCACACGCTCCCAGAGGGGTGCTTAACCTTGACCTTTGGAAATCGCACTGGTGTGGAAGGAACACACTCAATTCTGTCTCCACTCATTTGGGAAAAAAGTAAAGTTGAAAAAAAGACACAAAAAAAGCAGAACAATTTTTTCCTCATTTTGTTACTCTGTATTGCCAGTTGAAAAAAAGGTAATTAAATGTATTAAACCCATGAAACCTTTGTGTTACAGAACACTGTACAGGTATTTTATATCTATGGCTTTATGGAACTGTCCAACCAACCAGCTCCATCAATAAGCAAGGCAAGCTGACTGAAGGCAATGACGGTTTCTACTGCAGTTATTTTTCTCTAGCTGCTGTTTGTATGTGGAATGGTGGGATAGGCTCTTGTCACCATTGACACATGAACAGCATCAGTATTTCACACAATGGATGGATATGAAAAACTAGAGCTTATTCCCTGAGAGAAAAAAAATATTACATTCTGTCTTTGCCCCTGAATATTAGAAATAGAAAGTGAGTGCTATTGAAATCATTTATGTACAGTATGTGCTGGTTAGGCGTAGAATTTCTAGAAGTTTACACACAATAAGACTTGGGCTCAAGCTTAATGTTTAGCTTGGTCCATACATTTGGTTATGGTTTTCATTTTTGACTTTAGAATCGGTGCGTGTGGACGAAACAATCCATTTCCTAGCTTTTTCATAGATGTTAAAGAGTAAAATTCCTGTAAATACATAAAATAAATAAATAACTGCATTTAGAAAATCTTGAAGATTTGGTTTTTATATTAGATTTACTGTATACATGTTAGCAGACAGAATCTCTAACATGAAATCTCAGTAAACAGCCATAAAAAAGACCTTAACTGCAGCTTTAGCTCTCATTGCCTCACTGATATGTCTGCCTCACAGGAAGAGTGGAAAACTAGTAAAACTAAATAAACTATGCATATAATACAGTGTAGTAAAGGTCAGCAGCAATGCTTGTAAGGGCCGTGTGTCCAGGAGTTCAACTAACTTTTTACAGTACCAGGTGCTGAAAGACCTGTTGCTGGTAAAACTCTCTTTCTGTTGCCTCCCTTCAGACTGTCAGCACCTCATAAATTACTCCCTGGATGCAAGGAGATGTTGATGTCTTTGTTTGGCCAGTACTGTGTGAAAGAAAGATCAGAAAAAAGGAAGTGGTGAAGTTAGTCACTAGAAAGTCCTCTATACAAGTTTCGTAGCTTGTATTTATTAGTGCTGTGTCAAGGGGGGAAGGCTGAACCAAACCAAATATCCACAGTAAGCCCCGTCTGTAAAAGGAAGATGGAGCGGGAGATAAAGTCACACTCAGGATATTGCGTTGGCTAACTCCAGGGTGCCCTTGTCCTCTCCTTCAAGCTCTTCCTCTGGCCTATTCCTTTGCCAGTGAGTCCAGAAGATAAAACATTTAACAAACAGGTCCAGTTTGCTATCCACTAGCTATGAGGGAGTGTTTCCATTACTGCAATTTTTCCCTGAGCATGTTGCCTTTCTTGTGCCTTTCAGTCTCAACCCTGGACCACAGCAAGGGAAATTAAAAGAAAAATACAATAGGGAAGACATGAAAATAGACATAAAACAAGTAAGATATGTACAGACTTTAACATTTCAAGAACCCTACTGTGATCCATAAAGTGAAAATGGCTATAAGCATGTTAAAAGGTAAGAGAGAAGGGGAAACAAGGGATCTGTTAGTCACAAGACGCCACATAACTTCTGTCCATTGCTCAAGAGAAGGAACAGTATTCCCGACTTTGGCTATGTGGGAGATCTGCAAAGTCGAAGTTCTTCTTTGGTGAGGTGTTTAATTGCAGAAAACCCTGGTGTTCCATCTCTCCCATCACTGGAAAATATGTTAAACCCTCAAAGGCCCTGCGGTTCGCTGATTTCAATAACCCAGGAAACACAAATCCTATTTCATTGCAAGCTGATGTTGGTTTTCAAGGGTGAGAGCTCAGGGCTGACGAATATACCACAGAGCAACTTACACTGCAGACTAAAAGATATTGTAACCTCCTCATAGTCGTCATGTTGACTTTGGACGTGAAATGGAAGTTGAATGATAAATCAAGTAAAAACACTGTTTAAGTCTGACAGGTTTCTTGAAGAGAGAATGACAAATCAGAGAGAGAGGACTTTTAAGAGGCACAGTAGATTTTAATTTTTGGAGCCATCATGGAAGGACTGACCAAGCTGCAACCATGCACACTGACGTCTCACACACTCACTCACTCACACACACACACACACACACACACACACACACACACACACACACACTATAACAAAGTACATACATGTATGTAATCACACACACCAAAGCCTATACTTGTAAGTCTGTGATAGCAAGCTATAATACTGGCTCCCCACTGTGGTCTCATGGCTGATGAGCTGGTTTCAGGCCTCTTTGAAGAGGCCGCAGCTAGCGTCGAGCCTGCCAACAGGACCAAAGATCACAGCTTGGTTCTCATCTCCTCTGGGTACAGTGACCACTAAAGTTTATTCATCTGTGTTTTAAATCATCCTTTTCCTCTTGATCTCACTTGAAGTGGCTTAAAAGTGTTGAGGTTTCTGCCCTTACGACTGAGAGATAGAGCTCCAGCAGACAAGGGCCTAATTCTGCTGCTCCATATGGAGGACAACCAGTTTTTGGAGTGGACCGGTGGTAGGGCAGTGGGTTGGCAAATGGCACTAAAGTACAAAAAACGTAACCCAATATCAATAAATTATGAAACATAAATATACTAAAACAGAATTTGGGAGTGGGGGAGGGATGTCAGCAAACAAATGGCGAATCTCTTTTTTTCTTCTCCCGCCACAAGATTTTCTTTTGTACAAATGCCCTTTAGAAGGGAGTGGAATCCATTTTCTTTGCAACTTCAATTCACTGAAGACTACTCACATGCCATTTCCACTTTTAATTTAACAAATGAGGACTCTTGGCTGAGCTAATAGCTTTTCCTCAAGGGCATAATTCAATCTGCGACATCAACCATCAAAGTCCCTTCGCATTACTACGTCCGGGGCTAACGTGAGGCGCCTCCGAGGGGGGATGGAAGTCCGGTGGCAGCTTCCATTTATTTTCAGGGCCCTCGCAGTAAACAAATATGATAGAGCTCACTTGAGCTGGCAATCCAGTGACAAAGAGCGGTACAGCTGTCGTTTGGCTGCCGATTCTGGACCACATGGTTAATTCAAATCAGAAAAGGAGCCGGTACTAGGACAGCGACCAGGACTGGAAAGGAAGACGGAGAGAGGGAGAGAGGGAGAGAGAGGGCAGTCATGTGGAGGACACATCCTTCAACGTCACATTTATTATTTTACCTCAGAAAAGAGGCAGCCTTGGGGCTGTGGCGAACACACAGCACTAATGACAACCACTAGGGAAACTCAGCGAACACTGGAGAATGGGCATCAAATGTTCAAGGAGAAACTAGACCTTTTTTTGTTTGCTGCTGCCTGTACCTATTCCCCATACTCTGCCTTGTTCGCCATACAAAACATGTGAGTTTACCAAACAGTCTTTAGAGTCAGCTTGTGCAAATAACATTAAATACATTGGCGTGAGATCATGTATTTGGTGAAAAAAATTCTCACAAAACACAAAATCAGTTGTTTAAAACACATATTTTGAATGTGAAAAGGAAATTCGAGAAGGTATGGTACAGCTTGTGGTATCCTGGAACAGGATATAAAAGAGGGCTCTGTTACTAAAACTTGTACCTAAACTCATGTACTACTGAGCTTTCAGAAGCCATGCTAAACACTGAAACAGAAATTGGCAAATGGACTGTCATAGCTCACGTCTCAAGACATACACTATTAGAGAAACAATATAGGTTTAACTAGCTCCAATTTGAGCGGAAGGCAGTTATTGTGAGGGTCAAGATTCCGATGCTAATGATGTGTACCTTTGAAAAGTATACGCTCTGAAATCACTAAGGGCCTAGATTAAGCGGGAGGTGGATAAGACAGAAAGAAAAAAGCTTCAATTAAAAAGTATGAGTGACTGCCCACAACAAAAGACGAAACCCAAGACTTGGGGAAGGCACCACATGCTATTCATTTTCTAAAGTGAATGGAGTCAACAGGGAGGAGCTGGAGAGCTGGGAGCAGGGAAGGGAAAAGTTCACTTCACTGAGCCACTCAATCATCTCTCCATAAGTGACTTTGTCATAATGGGGCTTCTTTTAAAATCTTGTAAGCATCTGATTTCACAAGACAGCGTTGACAAGAGACTTGGCAAGATAAAGTTCCTTGAATAGGAAGAGGCTCTGCCCTCTAACATTTGATTCTCAGTGCAGGCCATTATAAAAATCTAGTTTGACTCAAAATTAAAAGTGAATGTTAATCATTTTCTGATTAAATTAACTTTTTTTTTTTTTTGCTGTTCTATCTGTCTTGCTGATATCATTTTTAGTCAAAATGGAACCTGTGGTAGCAGTTGCTTGATAACTGAAGGAAGATGCAGATTAGTCAGATAAACTGACTTAAAACGATCTGCACACCTGCATCAATCTCATCAACGCTTGTGATCATTTTTGTGGACAATTTTACCTGAGCTTTCAGAAGGAAGATGACATACCCATTCTTAGTTCTGCCTCAAAAGCCCTGATTGGCTTGGTTGTTTTTTGGTGCAAACAGCCATCAGTGAGCACAACACCAGACTTATTCAAATTTCAGAAAAAAACTTTAGAGATGTGGGTGGCGATTCAGAGGTCTGTAACCAGTTTAACTCATTATTGTGATGCTCATTCTAAATGACCAAGTAATTTGTTGGTAAAAAAATAATTCAGATATTAAAAAAATTCTCTGTGGATTCATAACGTTTGAGTGACTTTGTTCACATTACACATAGTCATTTGAGCCATTGCTACTACAAAAACTTTAAATCAAATTATTTAGTTATAACAGTTACACTTCACACTAAACAGTTTAAAGACATTTTGTAGGAGAGGGGTGCACATCACTCACATTTCTATATCCACACAAGCCACTGTCCCCAAGAATACCAGAATATGACAGGGCACAATTACTGCGTGCGAACACATATCAGATGGGGAAAAAAAATGTAACCAAAGCGGGCTAAAAGAAAATTCGAACAACATGTGTTATACACAAAGGCGTTATTCTTGGAAAAACATCAAGGGGGGTCTAAACAGATAGAAAAAAAAAAACAGACAAGAAGACAGAGATGTCATTTTGTAGTGGGTGACTCAAAAAACCCACACAGTAACCAGAAACGCAGTGTTATGGCATCGCCCTAAAGTCCTGCAGTATGTTCCCTGGACTATGGAACAGACGTAATGCATGCAGGTTTTTTTGTTTGTTTACAACATTTCTTATAAAATGATCGGGTATTACTCAAACTGTGAAACCACAACTGGTAATACAGATATACGCATACATTATATAAGTATTAAATGCAACAAAAATGCTCTGTCCACTTCAGCGCTGGAGTGGCTTTAACACAGAATGTTGAATCATTCTACTGCAAAAGCTTAACATACACAGAGAAATTGAAGGGTTTGCAAAAAACACAACCAAAAAAAGGCACAAAAAGATGAGAAAATAAAAAAAAACAAAAAAAAACACTCCTCTCTGGGATTTTTCTCCCCTGAGGAATGACTGCACAAACTCTGCAGAATGTGTTGAAAATATACCGGGAGACAAATGAGAGGTAAAAGAGGCGGTGTGCTGTGGTGGAGTATACAGTTGCATGCTGCTGAGGGAGCCAAGGAGGGGAGAAGCAAAACTCACCATGGAGTTTTAATGGCAAAACATCCCGCCCCAAAGAGGTAGGGTCTTCATGAGAGGGGGGTGGGGGAGGGTGAAGGGGGTGGGGGGATACAGAGATAGACGGAAAAACCATTATTAAACTAGCACACTTGAGCAAACACACTTTTCACATTACATACTTTTTGACGTGTCTGTTTAAGTGCACAACACATATGAGGCAGGAAACAGAATGTCTGTGTGCTAAGATGGATTTGAAAACCTGCGGGATGGCTTGATGATTCATCTGCTCAAGCTGCTCTGTAAAGTGTGATACCATATATTTGGCAGATGCAGCATGTCCACAGACTTTGATTTTTTCTTCAGACATATGTTGTGTTTTTTTTTTTCTCCCTAACTTTAAAAGGATTGGGTACATGTGCAGAAACCCAACCGTGTAAATACGACACAGAAAAACGATGGGAAACAGTTCTGACTGTTGAGATTGAGAAAGAGTATGAAAGGTTTATCCAATTTGTATAATAACTGGGGACACCAATAAAACTAACAGCACTCGGGCATTGTTGAGACAAGGAGTTGTGTGTTTGCATGTGACTTCTCTTTTTAGTTCGAGTGTGTATTTATGGCCGTGCATTGTCTTGTGAATGTGCGTGCCTGTTTGGAAGCAAGGGTACGGGCAAATGTGTATTCACTGTGATTATGTTAACAAGTACATAGTGTGTGTGTCTGTGTGTGCATGTGTAGTGTCTTTTTCAGGGTGTATTTCTGTCTATCTGTCAGTCTGTGCGTGTTTCTAATGTTTACAAGACATTAGGAGTGGGAGTGTGTTCCTGTGTTTATTCTGCATGTCCAGAGATAGTGACAGAGCTTCGTAAACAGTTTACAGTAAATAAGCCTTTTCCCTACAGCAATAAAGGTCCGATGAGACTGAACTCTGTCCCCGCCAGCCAACCTCCCCAAGTCATGAAAAACAGAATCCCCAGCCAACCAAAGCACTCTGCAGCACTTCTTTATTTTATCGCTTTCGCTGCATCCGCCCTGGCCCTCCCAACAACACACAGTCTTCAATTAGTCTTGGTACATGGATGTGTAGAAAAATGTTACTCCAGGGGACAGGGAGCAACAATTTGCCCTGGAATGTCTTACTCCTGGAGCGCAAGTTGACAAATGAACATGGAGGTTGGTGTAATGGAGGCCTCTGGTAAACTGCCACTTATCAAAGAGTTGAGGGGGGGCAGTCTCTACCGTCTACCCTCCACTGAGCCTATCGAAAACGCTGGGCCCCCACTCTGGGCCTCCAGCTGGGTAAATGGATGGACACCAGTGGGAGAGTGATGGACGAATGGGGTGAGATCTCCATGGGGGTAGCAAAGGCCAAGTAGGCTTTGGGGTTTACAAGATGCCACTTTGAATTTCTCCCTCCCACTTTCTTGTAACTTATTGTTGGTTGCAAAGAAAGTTGAAGAAAAACTAAATATCCTGACAAAAAACAATACTGGGAGCATTCTGACTCATGGAGGTTTAAAACTCATAAAACATCAAACAAGATCTCTTATCTCGCATTCATTCTTTTAAGCATGGTACACTGTGATCACGTATTCAGTAAAATGACCTCAAAAGCTATTGATAATAGCCCAGTAGTTATAGTTACATAACAGTAAACACATTTAAATGTTTTTTTTCCAGCTATGCCATTGTTAGACTATCAAGTCTTGATTTGGTAAGATCAACAGATCATTGGTTTTATGCCCTGACAACTGTCATTTTCAAATTCTTCTTAAATAAGAATAGGCTGCAGTATTTTTGGAATGTATGAATGTTGCAGGTTTAACACTTTTAAATGAAAAGGCGTGCCAGTCAGGGTCACATCTGACAAATAATAAAAACAGAAAAAACAGCTCTGTCAAAGCATACAAAACAATAAAGCAACAGTTCAGTCCGATCCAGTTCACAACCACAAAAGGAAAGACAACCCAAAACTCCACTCTGGGTTTTTATTGTGGATCCCCACAAAACCACATCAAATCAGGAAATCAGGACTGAAATAGTAACATCTGTACTGGCAGTTTAGTGACAGTGATTACTGACAATATACTTTATACACCGAGTACTCACGGTACCCTTGATCAGCAGGTCAGTCAGTCAGTAGACAAGAGAAACTCACACATTATTTCTCCTCCCGACAGACTCCAAAGACAAGGTTTGTGTTTTACCACGAGCCGGCAGCTGCTAAGCCACGCTGTGTTAAAGTGTTTTTTTGTTTTTCGGACACATGGCAAACCTGTGCAAGTAGGAAGGAGCAGTGGGAGAATAGTCAATCCTGCTTTTTATTTTGATGATCAAGAATGAAAGCTCATTTTGATCAGTTTTCGATTTAGAATCAGAATCGTGACGCGGCTAATGCATGTTGTTCTCTCTATGAGTCGCTCTTAAAAGCTTCAGCTGGCGACCAGAAAGCCTGGCCCATCCATTTCCTACCCACGTCTGATGATGGATACACAAAGACCTAGAACAGCAACAACAGAAGACATTTCAACATCTGACCCCCTGCACCTTCATAATACTCCACCTAATGGCGGTTTGGACGCACATCTCTCGCCAGCAATTGCATCGTCTGTGGTTTCTGTGTGTGCATGTGTATATTTCTGGCCTACGTGTGTGTAAAATAACAACCGAGTAAAAAAAAAACCAAACTGAATTAATAAAGATTCATCAGAAGGGATTTGCTATCGCAAATGAGGAGGAAATCTGGGTGTCTCTAAGACCTGGTGGTCTAAGACACATACTATGTGATCACAACATCCCTAGTTCAATTTTAGTAGGGGAACTATGTTGTATGTCACTCCCCCTTGTTCTCTCCCCATTTCAGTCTCTACTGTCACTTTCAAAATGCTGAATTATTTAAAAGCAATGTGTGCTCTTTGTCTATAGCACTGACAATCTATAATCTTTGCAAATCTAAATGTATGAACGCAAAAGTGTCAAGTGAGCCCGTAGATGAGTGCAATAATGTAAAGTGGACATTTGCAAGTGACGGGAAATGTCATTGCAGTCTACTACTGGGTGTGAGTCTGGGTGTGATTTAATGTCTTAGGCTACACTTGAGTCTCTGTCTTTCAGTTTTAAATGAACAAAATGAGGTCTTTTAATCTTCAGAAAGAAAAATTTTGTATCATGACTAATTGCTGCAAACCATGCAGATGTGATATTACAATGAAATGCAAAACATTTAAGCTTAGTGTTACAAATCAAAATGTCAAATTGCACACTGCTTACAATAAAACAAAAGAATGAGGTCATGTTGGGAAAACTGTCCACCATGTTGAGCTGGCAGTAAACAGTTTTGACCACAGTGTAGACAAAGACCGCCCAGTTATGTGACACACTGCCTGATCCAGCAGGTTTTGGTGGAATAGAGTCCCACACAGGTCAGTGGCATGTTGGGAAACATTAGTTAAACATGGGTCAGTGGAGTAAAAGGGGTGTAAGACTGTGAGTGGGTGTGTTACTGAGAGGAGGCAGAGAAAGATGAAGAGAGTCAGGAGAGAGGGGAAAAGAGCGAGAGTAATCGACCTGCGAGGGTGATGACCCCACTCCCGTAGAATAATCGTTCACACATTCATCTCTTAACCCGTTGGCCCTAATAGCAGCTCCGCTTGGGCCATTAAAAAGGGAGGGAAGTGAGGTGATTTGTGCAAATGGTTTAGTCTCGCTGCCATGTGATGCTGGGCATTGCATTCTTAAAGCCCCTATCTGGATCTGGTCTCAGTGAGGCTCTGTAAGACAATGGCTCGAGCACTGGGCTGGCTCTTACATACGTATTACAGTAATCTGAAGGCACATCTGCAGCAGGTCACAGGGTCTCATTCATACTCTCGCTGTTGTCTTTCTCGTTACCTCGCCTGCACTCTGTCTGCATTTGCTTGAAAATGTCATCATCGGGATTTGGTCAAGGGAGATGTTTTGTATTATGTGTGACAATCTTCCATTTGGATTTTCATTTGTCTGTGTTAAAGTCAGACTGTGTGTAGATGGGATAAGTGTGCAATAGTTTGTCTGCTTGCAAATCCCAATTTTATCACTGACAGGCATTTTGACAAGTTAAATCTACCCTTGTAGAGCTGGTGACTAGGGACAAGTAGACATTCTTTGGAGCTGACTGATCGAATATTTCTCTTTTAATCTTTTTCACAGATTAAGTTCTGATAGTGACATTTCACCAATGGAGAATCTCTTCGTTTTGTGACCAATGTCTTTTTCTTTCTTGGGATTTAACTCAACTGGGGCCAAACTGCTGCCAAATTTGGCCGGCAGGAAACAAGAGGCCGGGTCAGAGCTGACACTCCTCTCCTTGTTCAGAGCTCCCAAGAGACTTTGAGGACTAGCAGAAGCTTGGCTGTGCTCCTCCACTCCCTGACCTGGCCTCGTCTGGGGGGAGGTTATCGGGCGGATGCTGAGCCACATCCGACTCTATCTCGCCACTTCGACAGGGGAAAACACCAAAATCCAAATTAAGAGAGGAGGGGGCTCTGCATGAATTAGTTGGGGTTTTCTTTGATGTTAAAAATTTGAGGTAACTGAAAGCAGTACTTTGCACATTGGTGGTCTATGGGCATGCCAGGGTCTATAAAGGTATCCCTGCAGTTGGTCTGGTCCCACAAAGGGGGTGAAAGCTCCATCAACATGCCTATCTGCATGTGTTGTTGTGTGTGTGTGTGTGTGTGTGTGTGTGTATGTCACGGCACAGTGCACACAAAGACGGCCTGGTAGGGAATGTAGGTTAAGCAGCTGGTGTGTTCCTCTGCCGTCCTGCCAACAGGGATCTGCTCATACAGGTGTAAATACAGCTGCCGGACGCCTCTCTCTCTCTCTCTCTCTCTCTCTCTATCATACACACATGCACACTCACACGTAAAAAAAGAGAGAGAGGGCTGGCTGCACAGACAGACAGATGGTGCCTGGGCACTCCTGTGCAAATATAGCGTGAAAGCATATGATATCACCCCCCACTCTAGGGGCCAAACCTGCTGCTTCACTCAGTGTGTGTGTGTGTCTGTGTGTGTTTTTTGGTGAATTGGTGCAGCCGTGTGCATGCAGGAGCAGGCCGCACAGCTGCATGTCCTGATGCATTAATACTGATGCCTCCTTTGGACTGGATGGAAGGATGAAGGAGTTCCGAGGCAGCCTACCAGGCCTGATAATGTCCTAAAGAGTACATATATGTGTTTGAGATGTTTCATGGCCACGAATGACGGGTGAAAAATATCTGTAGTATCTGTAATATCTGTGGAATATCTGTAGAATTCTTGGACAAGGAGAAGGTTTGCAGGTTAAAATTCTGGATTAATTATTGTAAATATTGTCAATAAATTCCATGAAAGACCCAAAGCAACAATAAATGTACCCTACCGCCAGGCACTGTGTGTGCATCCACAGTTTGATATATCCATAGATATCCATTGTTTTTCAAAAACTATTGAAAACACAAATCAATGAGCCACACTGTTACCATTACCATAAACACACACACTGCAGTACTGTACCACACTGCTCCAAATACCCTCTAGAGCACCACATATGGATTCATCCACAGCTGAAAACAGTCCCCAACAAATGCACTATTTCCTCCTGTTTGAGTGTTGTTTGTTAAAAACTACAGTCCTACAGTTTTAGGAACATTTTAAAAATGAAACTTATGAAACTTACACTTAGTTGCCAGTTTATTAGGTGTATCTTGCTAAAACTAACTTAGTCACATACATCTGTCCTGCATTATATTCTGCCTTCATGATAAATACTGTATAATGTGCAGTTCTTGTTTTTTTATTACCTTTCTTTATCATCATTTTGGAGGC
Organism: Holacanthus passer; assembly: GCA_025331565.1. Lineage (NCBI taxonomy): Eukaryota > Metazoa > Chordata > Actinopteri > Pomacanthidae > Holacanthus > Holacanthus passer. The sequence goes on along the minus strand of JAFREQ010000072.1, from coordinate 629,559 downwards.
TTTGGTTTGTAATTGAGGTTGAGGTCTACCTTCATTTAAAAGGGGTGGACAAAATATTAGAAATATCTCTGTATTTGTGACCTGTTTTTAAAGAATTACATCTTCAGTAGGGACCAGTGGGTTTGGGGCTGGGTGTCACAGACAGGGAAGGGAAGTATTAAGAGACTAGCACAATGTTGGTTTTGGTCATTTCATGGAATTACTTGATGGTTAACAAAAAGCAAAAAACATACCCTGAACCATGAACCCTCAAGAAAGTTGAGGAAAATTCTTACACATTTTCACCACTACCTCAAACTGAGTAGTATTCAGTAACAAATTCAGCAAAATAGATTATGATTTGCTGTTCTCCACTGCCAATGATCCAAACTATAAAAAGGTCACGAAAGCTTTTGCATTCACTTTTGCAAGTTGCAGTGTCACGTATTGTTATGCAGGAAAATTTCCTCTGACATGCAACTACTGATATTTTTTTACTTTTTGTTTTGTTCTGAATCTACATAAAGATGTTCTAGTCTACTGACCACTCAAAGAGCTTTACAGAACATGCTGCATTCACACACACAATTTGGCATTCAGTATCTTGCCCAAGGACACATGCAGACTGGAATCAAACCAGCGACCTTCTGATTGCTTACGCACTCTACCTTCTGAGACACAGCCTGCCTACTGAAGATGAAATGAAAAAGCCTAAATTGCTAACTAACAAATGTTATTTGCATGGAGTTCCACAGTACTTTGTCACTTTCAAATAATGAAAGTTGCCATCAAATGTCTTACCATATTCTCAATGTTTGATCAGAGAGTTCATTAGTTAAGTCAAACATTTTCTGCCAATTTCAGAATGCATTTTACTAAACTACAAAAGGTTAACATTTATAAGTCTCAAATAAAGTATTGAAAAATGTATTGTTGTGGTATCAAAAACCCGTGTATCACATTGGCACTAGTACTGAAAAGTTTACCAATACCCAGTCACAATTTCACAGCAATAACGAAACTACACGACGGACAAGGAATATTTTGTAAGTGCAAAGGCACAAAAATAAGCATTTAGCATCATCAACAAGTACATCAATGAGATTGCTGATTACTGCAAATACAACCGTGATTCCAAAAAAGTTGGGACAATGTCTAAAACGCAAAAAAATCCCAAAAACCCAGAAAGATATGATTTGCAAACCCTTTTGATGTATTTTCAAATGAATCCAATACAAAGACAATTTAATGTTCAAACTTGTAAATATACACACTTCTGAATATGATGCCTGCATACATTCCAAGAAAAGTTGAGGCTGGGGTTTCCCGGTCTTGTTTGATATACGTTATGTGATATAAGTTTTAACTTGCATTTGTAGATGCAGCAACAAACTGTGTTTACCGACAACTGTTTTCTGAAGTGTTTGTGAACCCATGCAGTGATGTCCTTTATACAGTCTGGTCTTTAATTGAGTGCCGTTTTAGGGATACAAGGTCACGTATATGCAATATTTTGGTCTTGCCACATATGTTCAGAGATTTCTCAAGATTTTATGAATCTTTAAATTATGTTATGGATCGTAGATGAAGAGATCCATAAGTTCCTTGGAAATATGCATTGAGACATGTTTTTATACTGTTGGGATATTTGCCCATGGAGTTTTTCACAAAGTGATTCTCTCCATCCTCACTTGTGAACAACTGAGTCTTTCCAGGATGAACCTTTCATATCATATATGATCCTATCACCTGTTACCAATGAACCTGTTTACCTGTGGAAGGATCCAAACAGGTGTTTTTGGATCAGTCCACAACTCTCACAGTCTTTTGTTGCTCCTGTTCCAACTTGTTTGAAACATGTTGCTGCCATCAGATTCAGAATGAGCAGATATTTACAAAAAACAATAAAGGTTATCAGTTTGAACATCAAATATCTTGTCTTTGTACTGTATTCAAATGATTATTGGTTGAGAAGGATTAGCAAATCATTGCAATCTGTTCTTATCTATGTTTTAGACAGCGTCAACCTTTTTCAAATTGGAGTTGTATGAAAAGGAATAATGATACCACAGAGCAGTGACAGCTTACTGCCAAAGACAAAAAATCTTAAATGTTAAGCACTTAAACAATCCGAAAAACAAAAGAAAGAAAAAATAAAGCAATGACAGTTTAGTATAGGATGGAGAAAAGCATTGCAAAAAAACGCAAAACACCAAGATAGAGACACAAATACAACAACATAAAAACAGCTGAAAAAAGATTCAGATATCACAGATTACAAAAATAAAAAAAATACAAAAAAACTGCCCTTTTTTTTCAACTGATCGTAGCAAATGAGAACTGCCCATGAACACAAGCAACATGAAAGCTCTCATACTGTAGAAGGTGAAATGGGACATATTTATCTTTTGAATGCCTTAAAATAAAAGTTAAATTTTACAACTGCTAAACCAAATGCAAACTACTAGTACCAGGACATTATAATAAATACACATAAGCAGGACACCACAATAGCCCATAGGCAAGAATAGATTTTACACAAATGAACTTCGTAGGTCTTTTTAATGACTTGGAAAACTGCCTAATGTTGTTTATGTTGACCACAGGATCAGGTCTCTATTTTCACTGATCAGATATCATGGGTAAATAAATCCCTTGCCGTCTGTCTCAATCATTATAGCATTTTCCATTCAAACAGGGCATGAAAATTACATTTAAATGAAAATATTAAAATCTGCCCCTATTTGTGGAGCCACCTGTACTGTATGTAAATGCACTTAGCTAAGGCCTGTAGTTGCTGATGGTCTTAAAACTACATGATTTCAATGCATGGCGAAGATCCAAGTGAAAACAAAAACGCAGCGGTACACGCATGCAGAGCAGTCTTACTCTTAAAACTGAACTTATGTGATTTCACATAATTGTCAAGGTTTTATTTCTATTATTGATATACATGATGTGTTTTATCCACTTTCCAAACAGCCCACAGAACAAGTTCGCATGTGTGCTGCGCTTCATTACCCTATGCAAAAAAGTGGTGGCCTGAGACAAAAGAAGTGCATGAACATCAGCTGGATGTGTGAGAGGAAAAGCTTTGGCCTACACAAGGCCACTGTTGACACAATACACTGTTTTCATAATGTGATTCATGGATAAAGACAGCAAATCACCGACTGAAGTTTAAGATGTAATATAATGTGATTTATATTTTCCTCGACTGGCCAAACTGGAAATTTAGTAGAGTTTGTGAGGTTGCCAATAATCCATTTACACTCAGACATTATATCTTAAAGGTTTCAGTTGCATTAGTTTTAAAGAAGAGATTTTTTTCTTGAAAATGACTACGATGATTGAAGAGATGAGAGTCTAAATTCATCAATACATATATACATTTTTTTTATGTTCATGTAACATTTCATAGTACTGGCAGTGATAGTTCTACATAGAGCTAACATCCTGCAGACGAACAAGTGGATGTTAAAACTTCCAATGGCAATCCACATTTGGAGAATATGCTAAATTCTGAACACTTCTTCTTTTTTATGATTTGTTGTGCATATTGAAATGGATATATATATACTTTTTTTAATAAAACACCTTACTGCTAAAGTTTTATACAACAAAAAAAGCAGACAGAAGTTCCTGTAACCGGTGTATAAAATGATAATGAATGACTGACAATATAACACAGTTATTAACGCAGCAAATGCAAAAAAAGTCAATAAATATGATATATTGTATTTATTCTTTATATTTAATAATTATTCATAATCATCAACCACTTCTTCACTCATTAAAAGTGAGCAAACTGGATTGTACCAGTATGGATTGTACGCTTTCAAAGATGAGGGGGTTAAGGTTAAGTATTACACACAAATGTCCTCCTAAGTTACGGAGTCTGTGATGGAATCATTTTATGCTGTCACTGGGTTTCACATGTGCTTCATAAGCTGGACTTCCTGCGGAGAATAAAGGCAGAGGTGTGTATATGCGTGTACTACCTACCCAGTGCGTTTGGTGATGGTGCCCAGGGTCATGGGCTGTTTGATCTGAGCCAGAGGCAGCACCACAGTGAGGCTGGGCAGCGGGGACAGGCGCGGGTTCCCCATGTTGTTATTGGTAAAGTTGTTGTATGAGTCCTGGCTGCTCAGCTTGGCTGGAAACACACGGAAATACAGGATTATTAAAGTGCTTTCAGTGAACAGTGCTGGATGTTCTCTGGACAGCAGGGTCAGAGAAATCTCCTTTTCATAGATGTGGAGTGGACCATAACAGACAGATACTGCATGTGAATCAGTCGCTGAATACTGAGAATCACACTGTGAATACTGGAGCAACCTTTTATACATAATTCATTTTTCAGTGCCTAGTGGTTCCTTTTTCAGCTCAGTGGTCTTTACAGATGCTAATTCTCAACATTTCTCAGTTTGAATTAGATTAAAAATTCACTCATTTACTTTAAATTGCAGACAAGGCATTCAGCAGACCACCAGAGGACCTTGCTTACAAAACTGAAACACCTTTCTCTACAAGAAAAGAGCCTTGTCTGAATACTGTGCCTAACATTTCATTTCTCCCAATCTCACATGCACACGTGAACACACACCCACGCACGCACGCTCGCTCGCACTAACGCACGCATGCACACACACACGCACACACACACACACACACACACACATAACCCTGGGTTCAAGGCCTCCTGTGGAATGATTGAAAATAACTAGCTCAAGATGCTACATTACAAAGGCTCAAGCTCTACTTCTCGTGCCTGGCAGTCTGTTAATCAAGGCCAATCAACAGGCCACAACACACACACACACACACACACACACACACACACACACACACACAGATGATTGAAAGAAACACATCTCATCTCACATATCCCATGCAGTCCCAGCCAAACATAATCAGGCCATGTCAAAGGGCTTCTTAAAGGCCTAATGACCTTAACCAGCTACATCAGGAGAGAGGCTGCACATTCACTTACTATTTATCTTAACACATTCAGTTAGTCTCCATCTTCCTGGATAACACATTACACATTATGTACATACCTGTTCATATCAGGAAAAGCTACAATTGTATAACAATAGAACTGGAATTGCATGTTGTATACATATGCATTTTTTTCTATCTTAAAGACAGCCAAATTTTTTCTGAAGCTCTTAAATCAGGACAAAGGTTACTGTGGACAGCATCCTGGTCAGTAAAAGATCGGAATTTGTGTAGGCATGTTTTATGATAAATTTCATTTCTTGCTTTTACCTGGGGCTACATTTTGAAAACTTCATTGCTCAAGGCTTGCAGCTAGAATTAGCAATATTGAATTTCTTTTCAACGGAACTACTTTGTACTGTAGAAACAATCTCCATAAAAACTGGTGACCCCATGTTTTGTGGATACTGTTGGGAAAGACATGCTGTTGTTTTTTTAAACATGATTTTTCAATGCTGTGACAATCACAGTTCCATTGACCTCCATTGTAGTGGGCTGGAGGCACAAATCTCAGAGAAGTTTATTTCAAATAAAAACAAAACTATCTGCATGCCATAGCCTTAGAGGTAAGTGTAACAATATGGGTTTCCAAGATGCCCCTGTTATACAATGAGAAAATAAACAGTTACATATAAACACTTACATGGAAACATTTCACTATAGGGGATAAGAAATGCAGATTATAAAACAAATATGTTTGTAATCCTATGACAATAGCAACAACAAAAAAGTGTATCCTGCTGATTCAATGGGCAGCCCAAGGAAAATTCCAAGTTCAAGTGCTTTCAAAAGAAATAAAGAGCAAACCTGTGGGTGCACCACAATACACTCTCTGAATGTTTCCCTTGTTCCATTTGTTGCCTTAATAGATGAGTGACAGCTGCGTAACATAAAGGAATGAAAAGGAGGGAGGGGGGACCCGGAGACAAAGAAAACAAGGCGGACATCAAAGGTTACAATAAATGTAGAGGAGGAGAGTGCCTTGTCATTATTTGGAAGGAGCGATCAAGAGGAGGCTGAATGCAAGCGGAAAGGGACTGCTGAGTGTTTTGGTCCAGTCTTTTAGATCATTAACGTGTAGCTCTGAGTTTCATTAGTCCTGCCAAAACTCTGCTTTGTGGTCCTCCATAGGCCTGTCTTTTAGACCTCCGCTGGCCAACAATGCTGCATGACCTTCGGATGGGGAGAGAAGGCTATTACACAAACCTGTCCTTCATTTCCCTCTGCTCCTCTCTTGGTCAGACTAACAGAGTTCTATACCAGGGCAGCTCCTGAAAGCCCTTCACATTTCAAAAGTACTACACCCCCAGAGCATGGGCAGCCACCTTTTGTGTTGTGGGGAGGGGGCAGACAGGGGGGGAAAAAAAATCTGTACAGGAAGGAGCCTGAAAAGCCATAACGGTGCTTCAGCTAAGAGGGGAGTGGAGGGTGAGGATTAGTGGAGGGGGTGTCAACGAAATTAGCATCCTCATCCAAAACGGACATTTCACTTTTGCCTTACTGCATTATTTGCCATCATCCCCCACCCTTAAAAATAAGCCTCACTATGGATTGTAGAACAGGTGTGGCCAGACTGAGATGGGGGGTGATGATCCCTGTTGACCAAACCATCATACCGTGCTGTCAGTCAAGACCAAGGGGTCCTAAGTCATCATGGCCCCCAGTGAAGACAAGTCAGTGTGGAACATGTTAAAGATCACGCACCATCAAGAGATGATACATGAAACGATTTGGAGAGAGAGACAGCAGGGGTGTGTGTGTGTGGTGCATGTTTGTGTAGGTGTGTATGTGGTGGGGAGCTGCAGACAGAATGAGTGAAAGCATGGGGAGAGTGAGGGACACTGATCAAGAGAAGGCTAAGCCTCTATAATGCAAAATTAGTCTACCCACTAAAATGGGTGTAACAATGTTTTCCTCTTCATGCTTGTTAATGTTTTTTGTCTAGATTGGAATAGTCAGATTGCAAACACACATATTGTAATTAACAATTTTAATAAAATGTCTGATCTTCTTCCCCAAGAAATAATCACATCTCTTGATTCTCCCTGTCTGTCTCCAGAATCAAACAGATGCAGAGGAAATCTGCATGTCATCTGTGTCTTCATCTCGTCACTTATACATGTTCGTGTCATTCAGCCAAAGAAATCTTAAATTGATAAATTAGAAATGGAAATACACACTGAAATGTGGTGTAGGGACTAAAAAGAATACTTAAAAACACATGCAAAATTCAAAAGGTGATTTTTAGCTGACAAAAATGTGATTAAAATCATAGATGATTTAATTACAAGTAAACACTAAAACCAGGCAGAAGCTATTCCCCTTAATAATGTGAAAAAGACTAATTAAGACTATATTTCAACATAACTGAAATAGTGCACTGTAAACTTGAATAACTATTGAGTGCTGTATGTTTTTGTTCAGTTTATCTTTCATTGTGTTTCCTTATTTCCCTGTTTGTCGCTTTTTACTTTTTTGCTTTATTGTACACAAAATGATATGCTGTACAGTGTAATACATTATTGATTACACTTCCGACAAATTGTGGCAATGATTGAGATACTGCTGTGGATGACAGAATATAGATAAAATTATCATTTTCCTGTGCTATGATTAGCGTGAATAACAGCAGCGGGTCAGGACAGCTGCTTTTGCACTGTTAAAAGACTTTACCAGTGCAATTCAGTGAAATTGCACTTCTTTGCTGTTATTTTCATATTGAGAGTGGTGGAGCAGACATATGCAAACACTTGATTAAGGGCGTGTCTACATCCACCTATGACTTACAGTGGGAGTGGAAATCAGGCCTGTGCATGTGTCCATAATTTCACAAAGATTAAAATGATAAAACAGGACCGTGTGTACACTTGGCTTTATAAATCTGATGAAAAGAGTGTGTATGCACATTTTCCATTTGTGTGTACACAGACTTTAATTATTTAACTCTTGAGAATTCAAAGAGTTTTACATTTAGATTTAGATTTTAATGGTCACATTCAAGATGGTGCCAAAGAGACACCAAAAACCACAGATCACAAAATATTTTCTGAATATTAAAAGGCTTTTGCCAAATTTATCACCAGCTGTTATTTCTACAGTACCATCATCATCACCTGTTCTACTATCACTATTACTAAGGTACTGCTTGAAACAACAAGTAATTTTGCTTTGATTGTAATCACCTTTTAAACTACCTGTTGAATTGTAAGAATACACTTGTTGCATGTCTCAACTATTGCTGCAGAGTATTATTTACATTAATTCCAAACTGAGCCTGTGAAGGAAAAAGGTAAAGCAGAGGCCAGAGAGGAAAAAGGCTGACCAAGCCTACTACAAAGAGAAGGAGAGAGAGAGTATGAGAGTGAGGTAGACAGATGAGAGGCGTCTGGCAGACAGATAGCTCTAGACGGAGGCCATGATTTGATTAATGACTGGGGCGTGATGTGCCCAAGCACTGATACATGACATCCCCATGGAAAGAAGATCCATCAATGCAAATCCAGCTCCGTCGCCGTCGTCGAGAGAAAAACTCTGACCCTGCCAAAAAGTCACACTGTCACCTGACCCCCGTCTCTCTTTCTCCCTTAATCCACCCATCCATCCAGCTCCCCTCCATCCATCCATCCATCCCTCCCTGTCTCAACAGCATTTGCATTCTATTCTCGCATTAAGCCTCCCTCTCTATCCTTCGCGCTCTTTCTCTCTCCTCAGCTGCCCCATGTCACGCTATCTCATGTTTCTCTCAACTCTTTTAATACACAATTTGCATCCAATACAAGCAGGAGGCTTCCAATGAGGAGCCGACGTGTGACAGGATAAGCTCTGAAGACTGTGTGTCCACACAAACACTGCGTCTTATTTGAATTGTTCTGCCTGAGAGGTTATTTCAGTCAAAAGAAAAAAAAAACTCAGGAGGTCTGGAGAGGAACTGGGTTGGGGAGTGTTAGGAGGCAGCAGGTTAGGCAAGTTGACTGATGCTCTGGGAATTAGGAGAGACCTTGGACCTGAAGATGATATTGCAGCTGTGAGACAGAGGGGATGAGAAAGAAAAGGAGGCGGAGTATGGAAGACAAGAAAAAAGCTATGATGTCCCAGCAGGGGAATACTTTTATGGTTGTGACTAGACTTTGTGCATTTGAAGATATTTTTGGATTGAAACAGATATTTTTTGCCTACTTCCTATTTCCATGGCCAAAAAGATAAAACCTCTTTCTAAAAGCCAATAGTTACAGTGTGTAATAAAATCTTTGCTGATCAATGTGCTTGACAGAGTTGAACTCTTGTCTGGGTGCAAAATCTCTGCAACAGCATTTGGATCATGGATCATAATCAGCCACTGAAACCTTGGTTAAGGATTAACTGCTGTAGAAGGCAGGGTGAGGCAGGTTTTATTACAGGGTCTCAAAAACAAACATACCAACAAGAGCATACATGGTCAAAATGGATTTGAACTGAGTGCCAGCTCTGAAGGTGGTGAGCAAAATTCTCTCACAGTGGAGTGATTTTTCTGCTCAAACATCTGTAGACTGAAAAACTTCCACATACTGTACACAATATTCTTAAAATAAAAAGTAACTCATTGTAAAAATATGGTGCTGAGGTCTTTGTAGGTCAAATGCCTATGGTTATAAGGTGATGATGGTCTAGTGACTGAAAGCTTGGCTTTATAACGTCATACTAGCAGAGCCTGTCTTCTCCATAAAATAATCATTCAATTATTGTGTTTATTCTTCACTGGTTCAACTTGTTCCTTTAAAATATGGACTGTGTTGAGTAACCGCTGTCACACAATAAGTGGATGTCACTGCCTGCATAAAATTAGGGCTGGGTGTCAGCTTTATGTTTATGTATACCCCTTTTCGATATGCATGCCCGTACATAAATAAGAGTATGAGTCACTTTCCCATAAAAGTCAGGAGAGTAATCATACTAGGTCGGAACTAGTAACATTGCTGTAACACTTCCAGCACAGTACAAGTCTGAATTGAATGTTGTCACATCAGTATAAAGGCTGCAAATGGAAACAAACTGCAGCACAAGGTTAGAAACACAGATAGAGATTAAATGCATATCATGACTCTCTCTCTCAAAAAAAAATCTGTTTAACAAACTGCAAAGACTGTAAGTTAATTTTAAGTTGTCAAAGAGATTCTTCTCATGTCACATTGGTCTATAAAAAAATGTTTTCATTTGTCTTTCCCCCTCGCTGTGTAACACAAAAGAAGGGACAAAACCCTGTGAAACCACTATAATCATCACAGCAATTGTCTCCCTAAATTTGGCACTTTCAGTCATGAGGTGACATACATCTGTCACCTGTCAGAGATTTTGTCATTTGGTAGCTACGACTTTAACATCTATGTGCGTGGTTCCAAACAACATTGGATTTTTATATGATTTTCTGTATTAACATGATGATGTACCTTGATATGTGAGGTATTTAATTTGCTAGACAAGACATTTTAGACATTTCATTCACTGACAAATTCTCAAATTATTTTTCCAGAAAATATTACATTATATACTGATACTGTACAGAGACATAAAATTACATGCATCAGGATGGAGGATTTTAGAGTCATCTTTTACAATATTTAGGCACTTTATGACATCATAACACAGACAATGTAATTCCAAAATAATAATTCTATATCTAATAAATGATGGCACTAATGAGGAAGAGTTACTGTGAATGTGCAGTTCACAATGTCATTAATAAAGCCAGGGTTATAAACTCTTTGATATCACTACTTTCCAAGCCCTCAGGGTTCTCCAGTAGATTGGCCACAGCCAGCATTGCAGCTCTGTCCATACTGGTTCTGATATGGAAGAATTAAGGAAAAGCCACCTATGCTGGAAGGCTGAACGGTGCTTTTTTTCTTTGATCAAACATCTAAGGGAATCTTAGGCTATATTGTTATTAGATTAAGTCAAATATTGGTGTTAAATATTTTGTTGAATTAAAGAAAGGGTTCACACACGTTGATATTCACCATACTCAGGTCTCAAAAAATATTGATTTTTTAAATACTGAAACACAAAGTATTGTGGCACCATTTAAAAATACATATAGAGTATATCTAATGAAGACACCAACTTTATAGTTCTTTGATAACTGACCAATATCTGCAAACACGTATCCGTCTACTTTCTACTACCCACTTTCTACCATTCATTCCTTGAAGTTTCCCTGACATGTTAAAGGAGGGAGGGATTAAACAAGGGGAGAGGAAGGAGAATGAAGGGGGGGGTTCTGTTCTACCATCCCAATTCCCCAAAGCATCATTATTAAAACACTCACTTCCACAGGGGGAGGAAAGAGAGGGAGAGAGAAAAAACAGAAGGGAGGAAAAGAGAGACAGATAGACAGCAGGGATAGCTAAAAAGGGTTGAACACAAAAGGGGAAGAAAAAAAAGAAGAAGGAGCGGGGATCCCCCACTGGACAGAGTAAAAACAAATTAAAAGAGCCCTTATAAAACACAGATGCTGCAAAGAAAATAAACTTCACAAGATTTACTGTTTTGCAAAGGAATCGGAAGACTGGTGGAAAAGCCATCAGGTCTTTTTTCTTCTCCTCCTTCCTTTTTTTCTTTCTCTCTCAGGTAATGTTGCGGCAGAGGGATCTATCTCCTCAGTTTTCCCTTTTCCCCCCTCTCTCTTTTCTCTTTGTACAGCGATCTTGCTCGTCTGCTATTTTCAGTCTGAGTTAAGAGTCGAGGTCAGGCCGGCCTGTGTGAAAATGGCTTCCTGCCCGGTCCCCCGCTCCCAAACCGCAGGCTAACGGGGAGGTTTTATTAACAGCCCTATTTGGGCACATTTTTTGAACATTTTGTGTTTTTATTGACGTTTCTCATGTCAGGCAGCTAAAAAAAAAAAAAAAAAAAAGCAACACTTGACAACATTGAAAAGAAAAAATTCCCAGGACATAAATTTTTCTAATTTTGTCATAAAACTTGAAAGCTAGAAAAAGAAAATAAAGTGAGATTTTTAAGTGTATAACATGCTGTACGAGTAGCATGTTCACAGCTCAGAGCAGTGTGGCCTTTGAAGAAAAGAGAAGAAAAGCAGCAGCCGAGAGGGAAAAAAATGCAGTAATACAGAAGCAGAACATGTCTACATGCAAAAACACATGTGCACATTTCTGACAAAGAACTAAACATAATCATGAGAAACAATCAGGTGAAAGGAACGCGCGCAAACATGAAAACACACGCTCACACACACAAACAGCACCCTGAAATCAGATCTACAAGTTTACAGCATGTCAGTATTTACAAGGCTGCATCAGACAGGACTGAGTCACCAGCAAGAAGAGCTGGGAGGGGGTCAGACAGCTCCACTGGCTCAGATGACACCCACACTCCAACCATAAGTGTGTGTGTACAAGAGCGTGTGTGTGCGTGTGTCGCCATCATCTGATTTGGGTCAAGGAGCTAGAGGGGCAGGTTATGGCCAATGATTGGATGCTTGGGAAAGAGGGAGAGGGTAGGGTGTGGGTTAAGGAGGGTGGAAGTGTGTGTGTGTGCGTGTGTGTGTGTGTGTGTGTGGTTGGGGGGGGGGCACATACACAGCATACACGTTTACAAAGCAACGGAAACGTTAAAGCCTGTACGGACATTGTACACTGTATGATATAGGATTTGATCAATATTAGAATTAGGCTGACTTTTCTTATACAAACTGATAATAACTAATTCTGAGTAGTTATTCAGTGCATATTTTCAAATGCCAAAAAAGTTTTTCTGATATTAATCATCTGCAAGGGTGGAACATTTTAGTTAAATTACACCACAATTGCATTATGCCTGTACAAAATATTTTCTACAAAACAGACAATTTTGGTATTTCTAGCTTTTAAAATCTCAACCTAAAATGACACATATGTCATTATATGTGATTACAAACAGATCAGAGTGTGCTTGAAGCTAAATGAGAAGAAGCCTCCAGAGCCGACCTCCCAGGTCAGAGAGGAGATTGGCTGCATCCGTCGCTCTGTCTGGGTCTAAATGCTTCTCCTTTCATAACCTTGTGGTCCGATGGAGAGGAAACAATAAGAGAGGAGATAATGAGACGTCTGCGGTGCTGTCACAGACATTCTCCAGTGTCTTAAGGAACAGCTGAATGAAAATAATCAGGCCAAACAGAAATGCTCAACATTTCCTTCATGATCATATTATAATAGTGACTAATGGTGATTTTCCTGCAGTTAATGCAGAGTTCAGTCCACTCTTTTCTTTAATGAGGTTGGTATTTTGTTAATTATTTTATCACAACAGCCCGTCTTCTTTCATAGGCATTAACAATCAGGCGTCCCACACCACCACACAGCATCAAAAAACACACACAATGTGGTTGCACATACAGATCTGATTTGATTCCACCATTTAAAAACGACCCTGATCTAATGCTGATTGATTGACATTACAGTTATGTTCGGCTGTGACAGAAGCTCCGTTTGAAAAGCGGGTAACAAGTGCACCGCCAGTTTGATCCGAATTTAGCTGGCAGAGTTTGGACAGCATCCGAGTCTAAATAAATGCTGTGTCAAAAGCACTTAGACATGATACGAGTAAACAGGGGATTTACGAGTAATGAAGGACGAGGTTTGTTTTCAGAATGGTAGACGTTTTCATAAAAAAAAAAAAAGTAAATCTAAAAGGTTAGTTATACATGTCATGTTCAAATATTACTGGGGAAAATGATTTGGTGGGCCGCATTCACTAAGACAATATTAACTTTTTATTATTATTATGTTATAACTTGAATGCATCTCTTTAACAAAACTATTTTCAGTTTTAGTTCAGATTATGAAATTACTATGTAGTAAGTGTTTTAATGTTGCTGTAACCTAGTATTTCACAAACACACCGGTGACTCAGGTCATGAGTGCCACTACTTTACAATGGGAGTATAAAAAATTAATTTCTGTGAAGTAATATGTCTATCAAGTGTTGTCTACATTATATATATATATACAGTATATATAGAGTTTACAGTATATATAGCTAATACTGTACACTCACAAAAAAGTAGGTGTAAAATATAAAATGTATAAAATAGGGTGTTATTTGGATTATATTTAGTATATAATGTAGATTGTAACAAATTAGGTTCCAGAGTTGCTTAGTTTAGTTTAGATAAACATTTTTAAAGGCTTTAAACTTCAGGACCGCAAAAAATAGAACAGAAATACCAGAAAAACAAAGAAATGTATAAAGAAGATTGACACACTTCAGCAGAACAACAGCGGGACGTAAAACCTATTGATTCTGTGACAATACAAGGCTTTGGTTTTTTCAGAGTGTGCACTTTTCACATGGTAGGAAATGAGCTGGAAGCCACAAGTGCCGTCTGTGTGTAATGGCAAGCCAGCTTTATTTCTTTATCTCTACCTTCCAATTTTGCAAATCAAATAATGATGAGTGCAGTGGCGAGCACCTAGTGATAAGAGGGTTTAGTGGTTGTGGAGATTGAGTTATTAGGGTTCGTATGAAAAGGACAGAGGTCTCTGGCGGAGCCCGAACGCCGGCCAAGATACATATTCCTCGCACTGTGTATTTTTGGTCGCTTTAAAAGCCCTGAAAGTACAGGGGAAGGCTAATTTTCAGGGTAAACAGCTTGTTCGATTGCAGTGTGGTTTTGCGCTGAGCTCTCCGTTTATTGACTCAAGCCGTGCTGGGCTCTGGCTCCTCTGCCGACCACAGGGAGAAAGCCTGCCGACGGAGCCTGCAACAAACACAAGCCGCTAACACTAGCTTACCTTTGATGGCATACAAATGTTAAATCAAATGTACTGAGTAATGTACAAAGCCTAATCCTCTTGACTATGTAGCAGGTTAAGGGGAAAAAATGCTTTTAAAAGAACATCTGCTCCCTTTAGAAAGCTATTTGTCATTTCCAATTCCCTGCTGACTCGTAATTTGTAGGGTAAATTATTAAGATATATACATTGGGATTTGAATGTGATGCTGGCTTCTATGTGTCCAAAGATATACATGAATCATGAGATCAAACACTGCTCAGGAAAAAAAAATCTTCATTTCCATAGCAGTTAAAAAAATCTACAGAACATCAGAAAAGAGGTCTTCACTTCATTCTCTAAAGGCAGTAATGAAAGAAGGAAAGAAGACATAGCAAAGATTATAGCAAAGATGTCTCTACATTCAACAGCACTTTGTCCCAACTGCCGCTTTAAAAAAACTAACTCCAAAGAAGGGCTGCGAGTTGTTTTAGCTGGAGGAAGTGACCATTCATTAAAAAAGCCAGAGAAATTTCCCCCCTCTTTCACTGTTGTTAGATTTGTATCAAGGCAAAACCCTCGCAGCACAACTCAAGCTTTACAACTCCTTTCCTCTCTGTCCGTGCAGTCTGGTGGCTCTGCTCCTCCCTCTCCAAACTACTGGGAATCCTGACCACACAGCGCCACACGGAGGACAACTTCAGTACTAAACACAGGACTGCCACCAAGTTTTAATGTACAACTCCATGACTACTATTCATTCTATATATTCTCCCTGCTTTATCAGTGATTTCCTTCACAATGATTTACCCCAGTTGAACTGAAAACTCGAATCGAAAAAGAATCAATAATATTAATTTTGGAAAGTTTATTCTGGCATATTCAAGTGACAAATGTATTGACCATCGATATTCTCTGATGTTCAGAAAATTCTTTGATTCTTCCTGTTTATTTGTAGCTTCCCACTGAGACACGGAAGCACCATACAAATGTGCACCAATCATGCAAAGGAAGCTGTTGTCACTGATAAAATGTGTGAACGACATGTCAGGCGTGAGTGTCAGCATACGCACACTCTGTTTTCCTACATATGCATGTAAGACGCAGGACAAGGTCAAAGAGAGAGGCACTGATAATGTTGGTCCCTGTGTAAGTCCTGAACCTTCTACATCTATTCGAAGGCATTCCGCCTGGACTATAATGAGGCCAAAGGATATACAACACAAAACTCAACAAATGACTTTGTTTTGGGACAACCTGAAAATGTGTTGTACTTACACTCTAAAATGTCACTTCAATGGTCTAATGTAGAATAGAAATGAAAATCTAAAATCTAAGCACTAGCACTATAGGAATTACTTTTGTTTTTTACAAATGGAAATGTGACTATTGGACAATGGATAGAAAGAATGGAATATACTGTCACAAGATACATTCAAAGCTAGAACTGAATATCTAAATATATATTTATTAATTTGGCTGAAAACTATAATGACCTTCCGACATAGCTGGGTTGGGTTAAGCAATATGATGCATGTTGTGAGAAAATGTCAACCATCAGTATTTTTCTACACCATTATTACTACGGTAGCTACACCGGTTGTTATGACCTTATGACAACAATTTAAGTTCACTCTAATTTTTTTTTCTGAATTCATTTAATTTCCGTAATTTTCATTTAATATTCAGTTTGGTTTGTCAGCTTAAACACGTCTCTATGTGAGTGATGTGCTCTTGTGGATTTATCATGTTCTGTATTCTGTTATACTGCCTTTATTTGATAGAAAACCGAAGCATATTACAAATGCATTAACACCAACAGAGCTCTAGTAAAAATACACATGACAACAATATATCCGGTTGTATTTGGCCATTGTAGGCAATGTTACAAATTAATGAGAAGGAATGCTTTGAGGTAATACTGGAATTTTAAAATGACTTTTGCATCAATATGATGAAGTGCTTTTACATTTTCTGGATTAGCCAGAAACAGACATACACATTTGGTTATTCTATCCATAAACCCTTTCTCAATTGTTGACAAAACATTTTCACCACAAGGTCCGTTTAGTACGGACAACATGGACAAAAGAAAAGAGGAAAAAAAGTCAAAATGAAAGAGCACAGTTAAAATTAAAAAACATGGTGAACATGTGGGTCTGTGGCTTTACGAATGCTGGTTAGTTCAGTCACAGACTGGACACTGATCCAAGGCAGACAGTTCATCATGATGACTGAAATCTGGACAAGTAATCTATCTCACTGTTTCATACTGTTTACACGTTTTAGAAATTAACATGTTAACTTGCTCTGTTAAATCAATCTACGACCTATGTGAAACAGAGATTTCGACATCTTCAAATGTACTCTGTAACTGTTCAACTTACAGTAAGTATACTGTCAAAAACAGGGTCACTGTGAGGTCGTCTACATACGTGTCACACACCAGCAGTTATGAGGTAATGTTTCCTCGGCATCGACCTCTGCAAAGCATTGGTGTTTTTCACCACAGGACGATGACTGACAAAGGGGAGCACTGGGAGAGGGGGGGAGGCGAGATAAAACAAAAGTTCAAACCCAAATAAGCAAGCCGTCAGCCTCTAATAGCAGAAAGGAAGTGCCCCTTTATCAACAAGTGAATTAACAGTTTCCCGTCACACCTTGTTTTTTGCCTCCCCCTTTCTCTCTGAACCAGCGCCAGGGCCCAGATGGCCCGGCGATCAGACCACCAGGGCTTCTGCTCGGTGAGGAATCAAATCTGTTGCACTGACTAATAGCCTCATGTTGATGTTTTATGGTTGGGAAGTGTATGACCAGCGCTGTGTATACACACAAAAGGCACCCGTGAATGTTAAAAAAATGCACACCAAGTCATAACTGTCATGAGAGGAGTTGCGGGAAAGGGGAAGCGGGAAAACAGAGACATTTGTCAGTATTTCATGTTAAAAGTAGAAAAACTGTCTCCTAATCAGATCAGATAAAAATCGCTATCTACTGAATTAGAGTGCAAAGTCGAGTCCTTCACAAAGAAATGTGAATGCAGATCAAATGAAAAAAATCAAAGACGGTTTTTAGATTATTATGATCAAGTTGGTTTTTTTTAAGCGCACAAAACCTGTTTGAACTGCACGCTGCTGTATTATACAGTGCTGTGGCTGGATCTGAAAAACATCTGAATAATAAAAGTCTACAGTGGCTGCCATATGCCTGGTATAGCCTCAGTAACCTCTGCCCTGTGCAGAGAAACTGTACTTACTAATCAAGCCATGTATGCGCTTGGCCGCAGACAAACCGTGCTTTACAGCATGGGACGGTGGCATTTTGGGTAATCACCTCAAATGACAATACATTGAATTTATCATACAGAGGAAATGCTTTGGAAAAAAAGAAAGGGGGGAGGGGGGGAGTACTGTATATAGGGACATAAATAGCCATTCCAGATTTTAACTGTGACAAGAAGATAGCCAATTGCAGCCTCTATTTTTAGGCGTACTGGCGGCCTGGGCTGGCAGCTTTGAGAAGGATGTGTACTTCTCTACAGTTCCTTCCCAAAAATCAACGCTGTTCTCGCTGGCGACAATCACAGAGCAGCTGTTGTGGCTAGGTGGCCCGGCCCCGGCTTGCCTCACCCTGCTGCTCTCTGCCAGCCTAAGAAAACCGCCTTCGCTGCCCAAAATTCACACCCTGTGTGCAAAACAGGCGGAAGGCAGACACAAAAGCAAATGTGACTCAATGTGTTTGCATCCGGTGAAAATTGCGCAAATTATGGAGTTTTTATCAACGCTGGTGGCAGCAGGAGTGGTGGAGGGGGCTGGATTTCTAAATTTACATGTGGCAGGATGCCTTGGAGCCAATTTATCCTCAAAATAACAGACACACAGAGACCTACATGACCTTGCCCCGCAGAGAACTCACTGGTGAACTGATAATGACCTACTGCGATATGCACGTTTTGGTGCTTTTGCACCATATATTGTAAATATATGCCTATTTTTGAGGGTGAGGATCATCCTGTTCTGGTGTAAGAGCTTGTCTGACAAGTCTAGTTTATCATTGACTTAATTCTCAACACCCAGAGAAGCCCCAAAACGCATTGTGCATAATCTGGTGAAGACTCTGCTGCTATGACCATATCATTGATGTATGAATTAATGTACTCTATATCTATCTATCTAAAAAAATCTGCATTGTGGGTTAAAAGGTGCAGGTGCCTTCAGAAACATGTCTGATGTGATAACAGTCTCCAAGTGCAGACATACCTCACTTTACTGAATAAGGGAAGGTCAATGAAACACATTAAACTTAAAAAGTGCCAGACACTACCTACCTATATGAAAGAGGCTGTAACACTATCAGTACACATGGCGACTGACTCATAGCTCACACAGTAAGGTGCTTTGTGTTTATCAGAAAGTGAGCTAGTGTCCGTATGGTATGGATTAACACCTTGATAAAAGCGGTGTAAAACCTGACTTCAATTTCCTGTGGACTATATTATAAAGTGTACAATATCAGAGTTATGAAAACCTTCCATTTCCTCCTGAGAAGTCGAGCAAACTCTTCACTGTAATCTTTTATTCTGACCTGGTCCTTTTTTTTTGTATTTTACCATAAAACAATGATCACTTCTGTAGATAGTTTATCTTCTTCAAATGTACAGACAGACAGACACACACACACACACACACACACACACACACACATACACTCAATAAGGTATCACTGTGAGGACTAATTGTTGACAGGTGGCCCTAATGCTCTCCTTTGAAACAAAAGTGTGATTTACGACCATGCTCCCTGAGACCCTGGCTTTCAGCGCTGCTACTACAAACTTATCTTTCTCTCCCTCTGTCTGTCATTCCCCCTCCTTTATTCCCCCGTTCTATCTCTCCTTCATTTTTCTCAATTGCACCTCATTACTTTGCTCACTCACTTTCACCTCCTACCCGACTTTGATGTTTCTGTCCCTCTCTGTCTCTCATCACAGTGGAGCAGTGACTCTCCAAAGTCAGACATCCTTTTAATGTTTGATGGCCTATTTTTCACAGTGTGGAGGAATGTGTGTGTGTGTGTTTGTGTGTGTGTGTTTGTGTATTTTAGTGTAGGGGTTATAGAGGGGTCTGGGTCTAGACAAGGAAGACAGGAAGGAGAGAGGAAGCCAAGGCGCCATCTTTCGAGAGTGTGTGTATATTCGTGTGAGTGTACCTGGCTGGGGGTGCAGGAAAAACGGTCTTAAACCTGACCTATTCGCATCTTTGTCACCTACTGCATGGAGACTGAAAGAATAATTTGAAAGAATAAAGCTTGGGGACAGCTATGGGACAAAAAATATATTACATGACATGAAATGCATTAAAAGGAGGGATATTAGATTGAATATTAATAGATATAATAACAGAAACTGCTGATCTACTGGGAGTTTCATGCACAACCATCTGTAGGGTTTACAGAGAACGGTCCGAAAAAGAGAAAATGTCCAGTGAGTGGCAGTTCTCTGGTCGAAAATGCCTTGTTGACGCCAGAGGTCAGAGGAGAATGGCCAGACCGGTTCGAGATGATAGAAAGGCAACAGTAACTCAAATAACCAGACATTACAAGCAAGGTATGCAGAAGACCATCTCTGAAAGCACAACATGTTGAACCTTGAAGCAGATGGGCTGCAGCAGCAGAAGATCACACCGGGTGCCCCTCCTGTCACACAGCTACAATTCGCACAGGCTCACCAAAATTGGAATTGTCTGATTGAGTCTGATTTCTGCTGTGACATTCAGATGGTAGGGTCAGAATTTGGCATAAACAACTTGAAAGCATAAATCCATCCTGCCTTGTTTCAACAGTTCAGGCTGCTAGTGGTGGTGTAATGGTGTGGGGGATATTTTCATAGCACACTTTGGGCCCCTTAGTACCAGCAGAGCATCATTAAATGCCACAGCCTACGGGGTCCGACCCAGTACTAGCGAGGTGTACCTAATGAAGTGGCTGGTGAGTGTTTATTGTGATAATATAAATGCCTTTGTTTAATCTAATGAATTAAATAACTGACTAATTCAGGTACTCCACCACACTGATGCAAAAATCCTGTAAATTCAGTATTATCTTAAGGCAGTCCTGCAGCGATTCGTAACATTGGCCATAATGGCCTGCTACAACTACAGATAGTAAAGAGATAAATCATTTGCTATATAAAAAAAATCTAACTAGGTTTCAACACAGGTCCTAACACAGACTCCTAAAGAAAACCTATTTGAAACATACACACATTCATGTATTTTAAAAAGAAGACAGTCTCATTGGCCCGATGACAGTCAGACACCATCCAAAATTTTCTCCATCAGAGAGATCCACCACTGCTGGAAACAAATAATGGGGTCCCAATTAACAAGCAGCTGCCGCGAAAAGAAGCAAGAATCCATGTTATTTTTCCTGCACTTCACTTCCAGTTAGATATTAGACTGACCCAAGACGTGCAGCAATACAACATGGATCTAAATACTTCCATTAAACTAAACATTAAACTAGCAGCCAAGACTTGACCGGACATAAGTCTTGACTTATTTCATCGCATAGTAGACAGAATTTAATCATACTGCTCAAGTTTCCTTCTCATGGTAGAGGCTGAACACAGTGACAATGAGTTTAAGTTGTGAGAAACCAAAAGAATTTGACATTACAATTATAATGGGAAATACACAGTTAGCTCTAAAATGTTGGATGAATGTTTAAAAGGATAAACGTATAAGAAATAGCTGAAATAGTTGAAATAGCTAAAGGTAATGCCTAAATAGTTAAGATAGTTAGTGATGTATATAAACAGATGAAACAATCAGCTTCTGCCATTTGTAGAATGAATCCAAACTTTACCAAACTGACCTACATACTGACACAATTGTATGTGTAATTGTGTGAAAAAATATTAAGTTAATAAATTGAATTAATAAAATTTAGTTAATAGTGTTAATGATATACAGTTAGCACATGGAACATGATGGGTGGTGTCGATGGAGGGGTTTTTTCAAGTATCCCAGTCATGTCACTGCACTTGTAAAAGTTGCATTTCAATACATTAACGCTAAGCTTGGATGAATAGGGTTTAGGGGAGCACATCTTCTGTGCAGTATAATTCAACAGCTTCCACCATGACCTGGACTTTGCACTTTTTATACCTTAAAATGCTGTTTCATCCTGACTTTTTACAGTATTTTGAAGGTTTAAAGATCTGGTTTCCACTCCAGTAAGCTGAAAACCATCTAGTGCAATGAGCATATAAAAGAAGCTGTAAAATACATTCTACTGTGTTATGTAAAATGGCACAGTGGTCAATTCCCAGTGATTTGATTCTCTGAAGTGTTTATCAAGATCTTGACCTTGCCCTGGCCGTAGTACACCTACTAAAGCTTAGTAATATTCCTGGAAACCCATGACAAATGAGAACTGTGATATTTTACACTGAGGGCCTCTGGGGTCAAGCAGTGCAGCTGACACAAAGTGTGTGTTTATCAATGTGTATCTATGTCAGCTGGGGACACACAGAGAGTGTGAGCAGCCTGCACTGGTGTTTGACAAACAAGGGAGACAAGGTTCAGATCAGAGTCCGTGGAAAAGAGCCACTGAGATGACCAGTCACTGGAAACACACACAAAAATACACACACACACACACACACACACACACACACACACACACACACACAATTGGATTCAGCTATAGCCTAAGGCAACTGCTAATACTTTACTTCTTAATATTGAAACTCTGCAGCTCTGCAGAGCTTCTTAGCCTGTTTTAGCTCATTTAGCTTATTGTTTGGGTTTTACAGTGCATTCACTGCATGTTTCAGTTCTCATCAACATCCATAGGGCAATCACTCCAAACAAAAAAGCTGTGATAAACATCTTGCTGATAATAAGCAAGATAGAGATCAGGTCGGTTGGTTGAGACCAAAACAGAGCTAAAAGGAAAATAAGTATTGAACTTCATTCATCAGGTGACTAAAAACACTCCAGACACTCTTGTGTCTGCTGGGTGTGTAAATAGTCAACTGTTTGCCAGCAAATTCGTGATAACTTTATTGAGGGATATGGTAACTGAGTATCTGAGAGCCTGTTTATTTTTTTCTGCATTCAATCCATAAAGAGTTGACAGTCAAGTTGATGGCCAGTAATATCAAACCACAAATAGCAATAAAAGGCTATCTGACCAGTCAAATGTACAACCCAATACATCAATAAATAATATAGTTAATTAAATAAATCAAATGAAGTGTGAGACGTTTCCCCTAAACTCTAATTAGATGGCATAAAATATTGAAACAGGTTCTTTCGCAGCAGTATTTATTCAAAGAAAAATCTGTTTGTTGAGTTGATTGCCAGCCGTTTATGTTTTTAAAAGAGTATTTTGCTCTATACTGAGATCATAATTATCCCATTTATTAATCCACTTTTGGATTAAAAACAAAACTATGTCATGATATGATTTGGACTGTTTCTTAGGCTTTCTTTAAATTTGTTACACGCCATAAAATGATCCTGTGAAACTGCAAACAGACAACAACAGCAGAAAGCCCTTCACTGCCCTCCCTCCCAGCTCCTCACCATGCAGTGGAGACCCAGAGGGGCTGCTGGACAGGCCAGGTATGGGACTACAGCGACCCCCAATGCCTCCTCCTCCACCCAAGATGCAGCCACCTCCTCCTATGCCTCCTCCACCTGCTCCTCCTCCTAACGCAGCCGCCCTGTTCAGCTCCTGTTCGATCTCCTCCAGGCCGGCACTTTTCTGGAAGCGAGACATCCGGTTCACCACCCGTGGGGACATGTGCGTGCGGGCACAGGGGGCACCACCGTAGGGGTTGACAGGAAATACATGAGTGGTTCCGCGGAGGGTGCTGATGGCTACCCAGCGACTATCCTGGCTGAAGCACATGTCCTGGACCTGGACAGAGATAGGACAGGTTCAGACATCAGGGGTCAGAGGATGGACACAGTTGGAGGATGAGATAGAGAATGTGCAGAACAGATGAAGGATGAAATCACTTCACTATATTATAATTACAATTACTATAATTCGAGCATGAATTTCAAAGAAAAAGGTTATCACTGTACTTTTCTCTCTTTTGATATGACATTTTCACATCCATCTCTATCCGTTCTACTGTAAGCCTCTGGACTGCTAATTCATTGACAGAATAATGCTGGTGTTTCAGGCCCAGGCTAAGTCCAGGAGCTGACAGCATAATAAGCTGCTGTCTTAGTAAATCAGGTGCTGATTACACAAAGACTGTGGCCTCAAATTCAATGAAGACTCACATTTGTGTTTTTGTGGTTTTCTTACCTACTTAGTAAATCTGGTCCAGACTGCGCAAGCTGATGAAATAGTACTTACAATATAGGATTTGAGCTCTTTGGAAAACTATATATAAACTATACTACGATAACATGAATAATATATACCCTTATATGTGAAGTCCAATTATATGTATAATTTAAAATTTTCTAAGTTCTTCATTGTTGAAATGTTCTAGTTTGTAATCAATAGATATTTCACATTTGACATATTTACATTGGCACATACCAAATCCAACTGCTATGTTACATAATGTGTATAATATAATGTGAACAATGATATCACGATTAGCAATTTAGACATCCATCCTGCGACGCAAAAGAACAGGGCCATGACTCTCAAAAGCATCTTAAGGCTACAATGATGGTAATATCCATCTTACGAACCACCTTAATCTGAAGAGGTGTTTTGGGCGTTACAGACAAAGTCAATGCAAAGACGCATATAGACATGAGTTCATTTGCATATTTGTGTGAGTTGAAAATATTCTACTTGAGTGAAAATGTGTGCATACTGCAGGGTTTTGCAGAGCATTGTTTGGGGAGAACTGGACAAAGTGGAGGGGCACAGCTGCTGCTCACTGGGGAGCTCTGGAGGAGAGCCAGGGGTAGAGCCGGAGCTTCTGGAGGAATTAACACCCAGAATCACACCAGATTCTGCTCTGGTCCAGAGCCATTTCCAGATGAGAGGAGAGCTCAGAGTGCATTTTGTTAAACTTTTGGGATTAAAAAGTAGATTTATATTTTTATAGCAACGTGTCTGTAGCAGCGAGCTGCAGAAGGGCAGACCTCACTGTCCGGTGTTTGTAATCAGTCTCTCTGTCCATGTTGACTGCTAAATGGAGGGAAGATGTCCTTTACTTCGTGAATGTACAGAGAGGAGAGGGAAAAAAGAAGAGAGACTGTATAGGAGGAACTATAGTCTCTGGTGAGTTCAACTGAACTGAACATAAACACACACAACCTAACCACTCTTAACTTCTAAAATCCATCTTTCTGGGGAAATAGGGTGGACAGTGATTACTGGCAGGCTTTGTTTGTTACACATGCAATTTAGATTTTCAAACTGATGTTTTCATTGTCTACATAAAAACGGTGAACAAATAGGCATCTATATGGTAACCACAAGTGATTCTGGATAATGTGCTAATTTAATTTCAACTTTAACTTGCAACTTCAATAAACAGTATTTGACTACCATCTCTCCTGGCAGTATATTTTTAACCATCCTTGGACGACCAAATAAGGGGCGAATCGACTGCAACTGGACTTGCTTGCAGATGCTTTAACGTTTTCAAGCATCTACAAGAAGCTTCTTCAGTTCAGAACTGAATGAGAAGTGAAACGTCAGTTCTGAAATGAAGAAGCTTCTTGGATGTGAAGCAAAATGTCTGCAAGCATCTACAACCAAGTCCATTGCAGTCAACCTTTATTTAGATACTATGACGTGAATGACTAAGAACCTTCACAGATCATCCTTGGACAACCACTAACATACAGTATACTCACTAACTCCCAGAATATTTGGCCTGGGTATGTTTTGAGTGTCTCCATTCAACATCTCTACACTGACGTATTGTACACAAGCAACAATAATGAGATGGATATTTTGGAAAATTGGCACAGTCCTTCCTATACTGTCTTTTTCTCTCTCTCTTCACCACTCAGCAAAGTGAAATATGCACAGCGAAAAAAAGCTCCAGTCTGACAAAATGAGTGTGACTAGGATAAAGCGTTTATCACACAGATAGACAAAGCTGTCAAAGTTGAGGTGCTTGACAATAGTCGACCAGGGTGAGAGGATTAGACAATAACTTCTTGGCTGGGACTGAGAAATTAAGAAAACCAAGAAAAAACAAAATAGTTAATGGCATCCTTTGTTTGCCCTGCTCCTTGAACAGTGACTGACTCTCAGGGAGCAGACACTTAAGAAGATAGGATCTCCCTGAGCATGTTAGACACGCAGGAAATCAGACAGATAGGCTTCAAGAGACAACAGAAGCAAAGGAGAGAGGGAGAGAGAAAATGAAACAAGAAAAAGGAGTGACAAAGGGTGACAGACTCATGAGGTGATAGTATGCTGAAACAGCACCTATCATTAGACATACTATCAAAATAGAGGCTAGGGGAAGTGGATGGAACTGGAAGAAAGTGAAATGAAAAGATAAGATAAGATAAACCTTTATTCGTCCCACAGTGGGGAAATTTGCAGACTTTCTCAAGTTCCTGGAGAAAGTTAAGTTGAGGAATGTCTAACTCTTTAGCCAGCAAGCAAGTCAGCCAATCAGCGAGATGGCTCTGTACCTGCAGGCCTCTCTAATCTTTTGCCAGGTCAGACGAGGTAATTGTCCCCAGCAATGACAGTTAATGGGGCATCATCTGCATACCAGACAGTTACTTTACATCACAAAGATGAGTGAAAGAGGAGGTCTGACCTCTGCTTGGGCTGATTAGGGATGACTTGGAGATGAGAAAGGGCTACTTTGTGTGTGTCGTAATTGGTCGTAATAGACCTGTCAGGGCTCCAACTGTAAATAGGTGCCTGGACTTTACTGTCATTTCATCAGGCAGGGGATTACCTGAAAAGTTTCTGTTGTACAGTCATGGTGTGACAACCATGCAGATGTCAAATAGTTGTCAAATGTTATCTGAAAAAGGTGGAATGTAGGGAAGAGCAAAGAAATACCTTTTACAAATATTGACAACAGCAGCAATTAAATGTATCACAGTCAAGTTTGGGTTTTTTTTGGCCAATTTACACTTTGTTCTATTTGTTTTGTTGGATTTCAAAATTAATATTTTCAGCTGGGATGTGTTTGGTTTATTTTAATTTTTGGTTTGCCTTTAAACCACATAGACACAGGTGTAAGAAATAGAAAAAAAAACAAAAAACATGGAGACTCTGAAAATGACTGTATCACTTGCTTGAATTGAAATAAAAACTAAGTTCAAAAAAATAAGGTGGAATGTAACTGTATTAAGTCACAGATCTGTGCCAGCATGGATGTCGCACATTCCAGAAAGGCTGGAAAGCTCTCCCACCTGTCCTCGTACACAGACTATCTGATGACATCCTCAGCAGTCAGAGAGCTGCCAAGAGGACATGTTTAATGCTTCTTACTTTTTTTTAAATCAGCGAAACTGTTAGAGAGATTAGGAAGCTCTGTTTACCTGAGAGGAACTCTGAAGGAATGACGAGAATGTGACAAAGATGGACAGGGGAATATGACTAAAGAGAGAGGACAAACGTATAGAGGTATAGAAGTCAAGCATCTCTGCATTGGAAAGGCAATATAAAGAAATGTCAGTGACAGAAAGAAAGCCAAACAGGACTCTTGTTGTTGACTGCAGCTGTAATCCTTTGCTGCACATTGTTTAAGCAATATACTGGATTGCCGAAATGCAAGGCTATGTAATAAGATAATAGACAGCCTGTGTGTTCAACTTATAAAATAAGGGATACTCATTTTGACTCATTAAACAGATGTAATGGAATTTGCCATTCGAATCAATCCGATTCGCAGCATTGAGATCAGTACTGGTACTGACCTTATTTAGCATCATTTAGGGAATCAGCTATGAGCGTTGTTTTTTTCTCCTAAGAAAAAAAATGTTGAATTATGTTACATTTAGCATTGCTCACCAAAAGTCATTGTGTATTCTTGCATAATCCTTCCGACTTCCAAACTATTTTAAAACCAGCACTGATTACATCCATGTTTACTAGCAAGCAGTCTTATTCCCAGAGTTTAGTACTCCGTATCTTTGCACAATACCACCACCTCTGGATCAGTGGAATAGTGGGAAAATGGCATTGGACAGACTGTTACATCGTACAAATGCACAAGACAAACACAACATGGACTCACTCACAGCTCCACAGCACTATTAGAGGTCAAAAAACTCAACAGTATACTTTTTAAAACAGTATCATGATCATTTAAATTTATACTTTTATGTTTCTGCTATTGGTTACATTCAGGTGTTAGTGCCACAGCACTCACGGGCCTCATGTTGTCTCTATCTTCTAATGAGTGAAGTGCACAGAGTTGACAAACCTGAGTCCACGTCAAGAGAGAAAAGGTTGGATTGGTGCATGCCTAAACTTGTAAACATTATACTGGTTGTCAATGTCAAGTTTTTTTAGTTGAATTGATTAAATGGCAACATTTGATCTAAGAGAATAAGGGCAGCTGTAACTCAGGAGATAGAGTGGTTGTCCACCAGTCGGAAGGTTGGTGATTCGATCCCTGCACCCCAAATTGCCCCCGATGGCTGTTCCATCGGTATGTGAATGTACGTCGCTTTGGATAAAAGCGTCTGTTAAATGAAATTGCAGAATTGTAGAGAATAAAAAATAGTAGTGTTTTCAGAAACTCAATGTTGTTCAGTACATGAAAATCATCACATTGTATGTTGCTAAATACTGGCATAAAATTGGCAAATCCTAAACTGACATGCATACGAGACATTTTCAGATTGTTTAAAATTTTCCAAATTTTGTTATGTTTTTTTTTTCTGTTTGCTTTGTGTTGTTTTGTTATGTTGTTGGGTGGATTCAATTTATTTTTTGTCATCAATCAACACACAATACTTCACCAAGACACAGCAAAAAGAGGTTTTTGGAGTGGAAATGTATTAAAAATATCACATTTATATAATTATGCAGGCCCTTTACTCAGTGCTTGGTTAAAGCACCTTTGGGGTGAGACGGTGGACTAGTTGTCAGCATCAACTGGAAGGTGGCTAGTTCGAGGCCACGGACTAGCAACAAGATACCTGGACCGGAGGTAGGACCAGATGGACCAGACCAGCCCTTGCAAGCCCAAAAGGAGCAACAGATGGACACTCCTTTCCCCATCCCACCGTCTAAGTGCCCCTGAGCAAGGCACCTTACTCCCCCAAAGATCTGCTCCCCGGGCGCTTCCAATAAATAGCTGCCCACTGCTCCGTGTGGTCACTGCCCTTGTGGGTTGTTGTGTTTCGTGTGCTGTGCACCTACGGATGGGTTAACTGCAGAGGTTGAATTTCCCAATTTGCCTGTAGCATGTTTGTGTGTGTGCATGGCGAAAAGTGGGACAAAATCAAGGGTTTTCTTCTTCTTCTTCTTTGGGAGCAATGACAGCCTCAAGACCTCCTGGAAATGATCTTACAAGCTTGGTACACCTTTCTTTGGAAAGTTTCTCCGACTCTTCTTGGCGGAATCATTTTAGCTCAGCCAGGTCGGATGGGGAGCATCAGTCACAGCCATTTTCAGATCCAGCCAATCATGCTCTATTGAGTTCAGGCCCGGACTCTGTTGAGGCCAATCCAGGACTTTCACAGAGCTTCCCAAAGTCACTCCTGTGTTTTCTTGGCAGATCGTGTGTCTTCTTGCCTTCACCCCAGCCTGAGAGCCTGAGCACACTGGAAAAGGTTTTCACTCTATATTTTTCTGCATACATCTTTCCCTCTGTCCGGATTAGTCTCCCATCTCAGTCACGCAAGAAAATTCCCACAGCATGATGCTGCTACCACCTTGATTGACTGTAGGAATGGTATTAATGAGGTGATGCTCACTGTTTGGTTTACTCCAAAGACACCTGAAAATTGTGAGCAAATAGTTCAATCTTTGTTTCATCAAACCAGAGAGTTTTGCTTCTCATGTTCTGAGAATCATTCAGGTGCCTTTTGCAAACTCTGAACAGGCTGTCATGTGCCTTTTCGTGAGGAATGGCTTTCATCTGGCCACTTTACCATAAAGAATGCTGCACTGTTGGTTGTCCTTCTGTAAGGTTCACCCATCTCCACAAAGGAACTCTGGATCTCATTCACAGCGACCACATCTTTGTTACCTGTCTGACCAAGGCCCTTCATCCCTGATATGCTCAGTTTGCCTGGGCGGCCAGAAAGACTGTTGGTGCTTCCAAACTTCATCCATTTGAGAATGATGGAGGCTACTGTGCTCCTGGTTACTTTCAATGCTGCAACAATCTTCTTGTATCTTTCCCCTGGTTGGTGCATGGACACAAACCTGTCTCGCGGGTCAACGAACAATTCTCTTAACCTCATGGCTCATTTTTCACTCTTACATACACCATCAACTGTGACACTTTATACAGGTGCCTGTATATGTATCTTGATTTCTCACCATCTCAGCCACTTTGAGATGGTTTAGGAACCGGGATATGGGGCTTACATGCCACAGTATCCAGGTTTCTGTCAGAGTAATCCAGGCAGTATATCCATGTTTCTGAAACAGGGATAAGCTGTTTACACGCACAAAAAAACCAAGATATTCCAAAAAAACAGATCATAAACAGGCAGGGGTGGCACCAACTGGTCATTAGTAAGCCTGGTCTAAATTACTAAGTTGGTCTTTGTTAAGACCAGTATTTAGAATGGAATTTACATCAGCTGCATCAACTTAAACCTAGTCTGAACTTCTCCCGGTCTTAGCGATGCATGTCCTTGTGAATGCCCACGCAACTATGGCTAGTGCCTAGCAGCGTGTGTTGCTGGGATACATTGTTAACAATCTCCCCTGTCTTGCTAAAGGTTCTGCTCATTGAAAACCAAACGTTAGGACCTATAAAGAAGAATGCATTGAACAGAACAGCTCCTCTGCTCCTTTCTAACCCCGCATAGGAGCTGATTTTTATAATAACCTCATGAATTTATAACACAAAACTTTCAGTGTGCTCCTTGATAAGCAGGTGTTGCTTCTTCTACAACAATGAAGTTAAACGAACCATCACCTTGTGTGATGATCTGCAGGAAGGGCTTCTCCTACCTGTGTGTCTGCTCGTCTCTCTCACACTGTTTAGACACAACTGACAAATATGTGGACTAAGTTCATAATTAAAAAACAAAATCACAAACAGCAGTGATACTATTTCTCATTGCAAAGTCGATATACAAGACGCGCCAATGCCATTATAACATTGATCAGTGTCACAAGATCTGTTGTTTAAAGTCATTACTATAGAAACACCCCAGATTTTTACTTTACACATGCTCCTGACTAGAGGTTTATGCCCAGTTTTAGCGAGAGGAACGTTTGAGCCTAGATGGTGCAGCAGTTGTAACATTAGGTTGGACGAACACCAAGTTACGACTAACTTAAGATGATATTCAGATTTATCAGGGCTATTACACATTAGTTTCAAATTGAGGTGAATTTTTAATCAAAGTATTTTGAATATGAGGAGGCACTGCTAAATGTAACATTTCCTTCCACTTTGCCAGTTGTGGCTGTGACACCTTCCTTGTCAAACACTAATGCAGATGTAAAATGCTGATTATATCCCCAGTTACCCATACGTGTTGCTGAGTAAACAACATTCTCTAGAAGATATCTGGCTGAAGAAATCAGGTGTCTGTATGCCATTCCCAGATTAAGGAAACCAGGTATTTAATTTACACAAAGTTGAGGAAATCAGGTCCTTGCAGAAAGTCAACAGTAGCCTGGTTACTTAAGTGCATGTAAACGCAATGACACGATCAACCTTCAAAACCCATATCACTGCAATCACAGCTGATTGTGCAGGGCTGCAAAGTCTAGCAGTAATGGAGCGTCACCCCTGTAACCTCAGTGACTAGCACTCTCCAGTTTGCCCTGTGGCTCTGCTCTCATCTACATTCTGCTCCTCCTTCAGCCCCTTACAGCTGTTATCAGCTGCAGGTCTGTTTACCTGGCCTCGGGTCACTGACAGCCAGCCGCATGTTTGGCCGCTGGAGACAGATAAGGCGTCTCTCCACCCACCTAACTGAAGACTTTATCACTCTCCACTGTGTCTGAGCGTGTGTGTGTGTGTGTGTGGTGATAACCCCTGGCCCAAGCACTAGGCTAAGGCCAGCTTTCAGTGTTTACAACGGGTTGGATCAAAGCAGGCTCAGTGTGCAGCCGGTCAGCGGACCTGCCGTTTGGTCATACATTAACTATAGGCAGGCTGTGAGAATGCGTGTGTGTGATAGTGTGTTTTCCCAGTCAATAATCCTGAACCGAACAAGGCCTGAAGTAGTTTTGTTGAGTAAGCACTTCGAACTTGCACTGCAAAGTCCCTTCATGTCATGGCTGAGAACGTATAGGTAAATTCATAGAGACAAAATGTTTTAACTTGGAAGGTGATAACTGCATTTATTATTTAACTATTAACATTTTTAATTTATAATTTCTCAAATCAAATTTATTTCCAGGTCCCTCCTCATCTCAGTGGGTCCCCAATTAAATAAAATGTAGAAGTTTTGAGTATCTATGAGAGGTTTTACAGCCCCCACTGGGAAAGCCAACAGATAGTGGAACCAGTCTACAGTGGCAGTTTGTTTCATAACATTTTTAAATACATTTTTAATCAAGATGAATAAGATATAGTACTTATTTAAAGCAAATTCCCAGATTTTATTCTT
The DNA here is from genome assembly GCA_025331565.1 of Holacanthus passer. Classification (NCBI taxonomy): domain Eukaryota; kingdom Metazoa; phylum Chordata; class Actinopteri; family Pomacanthidae; genus Holacanthus; species Holacanthus passer. The sequence continues at coordinate 597,116 of JAFREQ010000072.1, read as the reverse complement.
AATTATTAAGCTACTCCGTCAACTTTGTCTATACTATGAGTTTTCATCAGATGATTGTCTCTTTCAACAATTATCACTGTCTGGCTTTTGCTTTACATACTGGAGTAAGGGCAGCAAGTCTTGTTCAGGTAAATGACCCAAGTCAGGTCCTTCCTCTTCAATATGTTCCCTGGTACCCCACATGAAAAACCTGGATAGATGACAGCGGGATGTTTGGCCAGACCTTGTGGGTCCATCTCCACTCTGACACCAAGTGTCTTTACCATTATGGAACCCTCCCTACTGTACTACTGACAAATATACATCTATATTACCTATATTGTTTTTCAATTCACATGGGAATTGATTGGTTAAATGACAGTAATCTAAATATTTATGTGTTTCAACTATATGCATTGCAAACAGACAAATAAAATCCAGCACAGAAAGCTGATTGCGGCCTCACAAATGCTCTTTTGGCTGAATGGGCACAAATTTCCACAGACACACTCCAAAATCTCATGGAAACCTTCCCAGAAGAGAGTGACACAAAGGGGGTTCAACTCCATACTGATGCCCATGGTGTTAGAATGGGATGTCTCATATATGTAGGTGTGATGATCAGGTGTGCAGTGGCTTTTGCCACGTCCTGTATTACAAGACATGTAATAAAAAATAACATCTAGTAGTGCATGACTACTTTGTTTGGAAGAGGAAGAGAGACAGTGAATAAGGCTGATTAACTGAATAGACCAGAGAGGTTTTGATTTCATCAAAATCTAAGCCATGTGCCAACTGGTCCATGTTTTCTGGTTGTTAATGTTTTCTATTACTATGACAGTGTCCCTATGACAGTGTTACAATACACAGCACACACCTGTTGGCAGAGCAAACCACAGTCACTGACCCTTATTCAAAACATTAACAGAATTGGAACTGGAGTATTTCTGGGGATTTGCTCTACAAAACTGTTATCACTGTACTGTTCTCTGCTGTTGACCTGCATCCCATTTATTTTGATCTGGATCCTAATGCTTTTGTTTGGTGTCATAACTCTTTCATTAACTCTTGTATAAAGCCTTGTGTGATATGTGGAGGAACCAGCATTGATCATGGTTTATGTGTTTAGTTTTAGCGACTTCAATAATAAACTATAAAAGAGACAAGCACGTCCCAGCGTCCAATAGGATTGGTGCCGGATCAAAGAAATATCTAGCTGAATTGAAACAAATGGAGCCGCACACCAAGTAGCTCCAGTGAGAAGGATTTGAATGACGTGTAAGGGCTACTTGGTGTGGGGACCTATTTGTTTCCCTTCTGCTAGTTTGACCTAATGCAACGTTAACTATATATTTGGGAAATGAGAAATCACAGCTGAAAGTTAAAATCATTTCCCAAACTGTCCACTGTAAACACTCATTACATGTTAGAGCTGATGATGATTGCAGAGAGTGTGCATGTGTGTCTCAGACCTTGGCCTCAGTTTCCCCACGATGCAGGGTATAAAGATGGTGAACAGCGCTCTGTGAGGATGCCCATGGGTGGGTGAGAATCTGGAAGATGTGAAAATCGTGGCCCAGAGTGTCAGCAGTCACCAGCAGCATTCCTGCAATAAACACACACAGAGTCATCAGCATTAGGAATCACTCCCACAGCTGGCTTCAACACTAACTGGCCATCATTACGATTTGTGTTGTCCACTGGGGTCTTTGTTTCATTATGTCATGAATTTAGGGTTGCATGTGTAATTTTTGCTTTCAAATGAATGTTTTGTTTCCTTTACATATTACATGATTTATCTAGTATTTGTCAGTAGTGTTTAATGCTGCCATGTCTGGTACATATTGTCTGTATTAACACTGAGGTTCCTTTTATTATTACGACATGAATTTTGTTATGGCATCATCAGGCCATTAACTATAGATGTAAACTTGTCCTTTGGTCAAGTGAATGAAATTAATTCGATGAAATGAATATTTAAATAAGGAAATATGCTGAACTCATAATAGCACTAATCCCAGGTAATTGCTGTAATGACCACAGACCACAATGACCACAAACTGGGTCAGTGGAGTTTGAAAGACATGTTCATTTATCAGGCAGTAAGGTTCTAATGAAAGACGTATTGTGATTTGCAAGATGTGCATTGTGGGAAATGTAGTGACCAAGTGTGCTTTAAAACTTGACTGGTTTTAGGGACTGCAATATATCACAGCCTCTGATTATCTTGTGAGTCCTAAAATTCTATAGAAGTCAAACTAAATCACAAATAAATCACAAATCACAAATAAATACAATTTTAGATTTCATGGCATTTTCTCCACAATGTTTTTCTTTCTATTTTCTACAACACTTACAACGCTATACATACTGTCTTACATAGATTTTCACTGGCCTTACCTAACCAATATGATTCAATGAAATCAAATCATTTGAGAAGAGAATCATCAAAAACTTACAAATTTGTACTTTGATAATTAAGTAAAACTTGTAATTCACAGTTAATTAGCATGTCAACACAAATATCTTTCGATGCCGTTCCCAGTCTTTCAGGAAAAATTATTTAATTTCTTAGTTGAAACATGAAACTCGACCTTTATATTCCTGTCACAGTGGACCAAAGATACAACATTGCGCCTGTGTGTTTAAACACTGCCATTGAGAACACTGGTAAACTGATACAAAGTCAGGCCTACCAAAATATTTTAACTGTATTTCACATCAGCAGCTCACATGAAGGCAGCCAGCACGGCCAACTGTGCAGGACACATGCTAGACAGCATGACAGAATTACTGTGCCTTTAAAACAAACAAACCAGCCCATTAAAACAAAGCCAGCAATCGTTTGTCATTGTCATAAAATGTAGCCTTCTCTCGCATGATAGCTCAGTCTGGTTAAAAGCAGAACTCAAGTCGTGTGCTTCTTCAAGGACAGACAAGATGATGAGTGTCTGTAAAAGAGAAAATCAGTGTATTCATACATCCGTGTATGGTCATGGGTGTGTGGGTGTGCACATTGAGATTCACCGAAACGCTGAACCACAGCTCAGCACAAGTGTAACCCCCACTGACAGGCCCATTCATTTGGTCCCGTTTTATTTGAAGCTCGTCAAACTCCAGAAAGTATAGGCCCTCACCATAAACAACATGTTCAACAAACCACACCAGAACAAACCCAGATCTAAACTGGCTGGGTTGGGAAAAACGCGACACTGCTCTTCAAGCGCAACCCAAAACCCACCCCCAGAAGCCTTTTGAGATATTACAAACAAACCCGTAGATTGTGCAGTAACTCAAAATGTTGGAAACGCATCACTGATACAAAGTGTAAGATTTGAAAAAAAATGTCCAAACCTCTGCTTTTTTGACAACTCCCAGACATAAATGATATTTTTCCTCTGAGTTTTTCTCCATGGAATCTTTTATGTGGAGGCTGCAGTAGGTTTTAATTAGTGGCCGGGCTTTATTGGGTGGCATGTCAAATGTGAAAAGAGGAGGCTGGAATGGCATGAGATTAAAAGGATTCAGCAACACGTGCGAGGGAGATGGAAAACACCCCCCTCTCTGGAAAAAAAAAAGCCAAGTGTGCTACAAAATTTTGCACATTCATTCAGAGTTGAAAGGTTTCTTTTTTTAAGACTTGTGTATGACTGAAGAACAGTTATATTTAAAGATGATGAAGAGGTGGAATGAGGGAGGGACAGAATGGATGAACGATGGGGTCATGCAGATTATCAGAGGAAGGAAAGCAGAAGAGAAGCCAAGTGTGCATTAAGACAGTGGTTAGCTATTCATGCTGTATCAGAGCGACCAGAAAGCCAGAGAGCTAAGGCCCAGGGCCTGTAAACTCTTGAAAACCCACGCCCCAAACGAGGTGCCAAGCCACAAGAAGCATTTGCGTCAACTGGGAATACAGAGAAAAAAGGGACGGGGCCCTTCTAATTATAGAGTCTGGAAACGGAAGCACAGGGTGATTAGGAGTTGAGGCGCTGCGGTCTGTTTATCTGGGAGCTTCCTCTCGCTCTCAAACCCTCTCTCCCCCACACTCCACTCTTTCTTTCTTTCTTCCTCCTCTCTCTGTTTTGGTCAGCCCCGCCCACCCAGTGGCTGGAGAGTCTGGCCTTTGGGTTTCTGACAGATGAGACTTGGCCGCTGTGTTCTGGCCAGGGCCGGCTTTACTCTTCTGCTGATGGTAGAGTCTGGGCTCCAAAAAAGTAACAGCTCAGAAAGGCTGGAGAGCTTTGTGAGCGCAAGTGCCCGAGGACTGGGGGTTTTGTGGCCTTGTTGAAATACAGAGGCCCTCGCCGTGAGGCGTCAGTCGGTTAGCCCGCGGGAAGGCCAAATTAAAAAGTAGCTGAGCCACACGGCGGGTGAAAAGAGAGGGTTTCGGGGAAACCAGAGGCTGGCCGGAGCAGGGTTTGACACGTCCTATTTATAACACCTCGTCCCAGAGGTTACAGTGTTATTTACGATGTTTTAGTACCAAAATCGCTGGCACACGCACTTAGACATGCGCTAAACTGGAAGGGATGACCTCTAATTTGCCATGTGTGCGAGACATGCGTCCGTATGGGACATGAGGGAAGTGATATAATCATTTCCACAAATATCTGCTTTTGCTTTCTGTTTTTTTTTTTGCTTTTTTTCAAAAATCTTTTTGTTTTGTTTTGCTGCAGGCTTTACTGTCCCATCTCTGACCATCCAAACAGAAAACATCTGCTCAATCCCATTAATAGTGGGAGGATGTTTCATTTACAAAGTGGTTGGGCTAGCTTTATTCTTGACAAAGGCAGATGGGATGACGGAGTATGGGGGGGGGAGCAAAGAAAGAAATGGGGAGAGCGACAAACAGGGCGGTGATTTCCCTACTTGGCAACACAAAAGGCCACAACAAAACTAGTCCACTTTTTAATTAACAGCACTAGGCTCAAAAAAGCTTTGAAAATCGGGAAAATCTAAAATTATAACCATGTGGAAGGCATAAAGCTTACAAGATGGAGTACTTGGGGGACTCAGATAGCTTTACTGTTACCAGGATGCATGAACTTCAGAGCAAATGAGCTCAATGCACAAATGAAAGAGTATCCATCGTAAGACGAGGCTTTGTCTTCGGGGCTCCCAATTTGGGGCAAAGTACAGGACTCTTTGTGTTTATGTTTTTGCACTTACACATACACACACGTATATGCCGGGCACATACAATGCAGATTCTCTCTGCATTCTGTACACACAGTCAACCAAAGTGTTGCTATGGGTATTTCAACCACCTAGGAACCATTCACCAACCCACCCACATCTGTTGTTATCTTTCACAGTTTAAAAATGCAAAAGGACTTTTCTTAGCAGTGCACCAAAAGTTTCAGCATTGAAACCATAAAATATTCTGATGGTTAGATAAGTAAAGTAATAAATTAATAGGTATGTGTTCTCTTCTTAACCAGTGCAAATGCGGCTATTCGCTACAGTGCTAACTAAAGGAAGAGGGAGAGCGGCCTACTAATCCTCTCACCACCACAGCACCACACTAATATACGAGCAGTTTTATTTCCACTGGGCAGCAGGGTAGGCATTAGGGTTAGTCAGATGCTAACAAGGTCAAGCCAAAGTTAACCACCTCTAATTTAACAGAGAGGCTGCAGTCGGTATAATTACACTTTAAAAAAAAAAAAAAAAAAATCAACTCAAACTAGTTTTATTTTTACAGTTTAACTGGAGTCTATTCACATTTGTATGTATTATTATCTTTCTGGTTTCTAATTAAAAGTTTTCATGTTACTCAGTTTAAAATTTGTGTCAGAGACTTTTCTAGACTAGCAACAACCTGACTGACATCATTTAAGGCAAACTGAGTTTAAGAAATCTGGTTTTTAAAAATCTGATAAAATATAGGTCAACATTCTCCTAAAATGACATGCATCACTTTAAAGAATAATTCTGATAACAACTTGAGTCTGATTTTCATACTTTCATACTCATTTTCATCATTATTTGGATGTGAAAACAAAAATGGGTTCAGTCCCTCATTGCACAGGAAAACTGTGTGCATGCACAACTACTGTAAGTAATTTAGGCCAATGTCGAACAAGGAAATCAGTCTCTGAACCGGGATGGAGGTTTACAAAAGTCAGTTTGGGTATAATTCTACTACAACCATCATTTTGCCTGTTCCCTGATTCAGGTTATATGTTTATTTTACCATTTTGGCAAATATTGAACAGGATATTTCAGAGTTGGAAAACAAACTATTCTCTCTGTTCATCAAACTATGTACCAGTTTCAATGTTGCTAAAATACCTTATATATACCTTCTTGTTAACTTCTAAATACCTTTCTGCAGACATACGTATATGTGGACGCCAACGTATTTGTGTTAAGACAGGGTCAGCTGAACATCAGCATGGAAGATGTATTTATTGGAGTTCATAATTTTTAAGAAATGCATGCGGAAATTAGATTAACCCTAATTTTTGATAGTGAGCTATTTTAAGGGCACATCTATCCAACTAAAGAGAGAATTCTGGGATCACAGATCTCCTTAAAGAGTAACTAAGCACCCTCTGAAAGTGTCTTTTTTGACCTTCTGGTGAGGTGAAACTGACTTGAAACTTTCACACAAAACACTGCTTTTCCGCTTGGCATTAAGCTACACTTGGCCAAAAAAAGGCCAAAAGTAAATCAAATATTGGCACAGTCCCTCATAGAAGAGGGGAGGTGACTGTCGGTCTCATTCATACATTCTACAGAGGAAGAGAAGGACACAGGCAGGGAAGGAGGGCTGAAAGGAATGGGAGGATGAAGGAAGGGTGCAAAGAAAAACTGAGAAAACAACAGAGGCAAAGAGGGGGAATGGGTGCTTATGGTTCATTTGATGTACAGCGGGCTGAAACCAAGGGTTGCGATTGTGCGCTTCAGAGGCAGACCACCTGTGAGCATTTAGATACTATTAATACATGGATATGAAAAAAGGTGTATGTGTGTGGCTAACCTAGCTGAGAAGCTGCCATTAGTTTAATATTACTACGCTGGAATGCCAGCTTTTAACAGGGCAAAGCTCAGCTAGCTTTAATGTCGTGCCGACACACAAGGGGCAGGCACCGTAGCGGTCAAGTTCCCAAAGCGTGACTGTTCTCAAGGCAGAGCTCCAGGCTTGTTCTTTCATCACCTTAAGTGGAAAACACACTCCTTAAGTCTGTTTTAAAGGAGCATTTACATATTTGCACACTTTCTGCTGGAATTGTTTAACAGAGGAGAAGGAGGGCTTTACTTTGGTATATGCCAGGAGGATGTCCAATGGATAAAATGGAGGGTGAACAGGATGCATGGGGAGCTGAAAACACTAAGGAAGCCTCTATTCTTACTTTACCTGCAAGAGTTCATCCACCAAAGCCACAACCCCAATTTGCTGCCACTAATCCAAATACCCAGTGAATCCTAATACCTTCACATTGTTTTCTTTCTGTGGTTTTTCGACATTGGACAAACGTTCTCACAGCAGCTTAGACAGAACTTTAACACCAGACCTCTTTTGATACCATTTTCAAAAAGCTCCAAAACAAATTGCTCCTGTCCACAATCTCCTGATAAAGAATTTGGGACTGTGATCGGTACTTAATCCCCTTTCTGAGCAAACAGGCAGATACTGAGGCTGGAGAGGTAAGCTTCTTGCATTTACATGGTCTCTTTTAAACTTCTCAGACTTCTATTCAGTTGTGTTAACTAATGAAATCCCTTTAAATATTCACAGCCGCTGGTCATAGGTAAGATTTCACAGTGCTCTGATTGTCCATGGATTTAAAAGAAAGAACTGTAAGGGAGCTGTGTGTGGCTGCATGAGAAAGTTTGATTTTTCACACTATGCCTAATGTGTGTCTAAATTGCAAAAATTGCAAAAAAAATCTTGTTGCTCTCTGTCTAAATAACAATGCCCTTGACCATCGGGCAAATTATCTCACAATCATGAATCATTACCTTACTGAAGTCCTGACGGCTTGTTTGCTGTTGCATGCCTTTTTCTGTGGATTGAGCATTTTGATACTTTCACAGTATTTAACATTTTTGTGCCAGTATGTGTCTTCTGATCCCACAATACTAAGTGTGGCTACCATGCTACAATGTGTTTTTATGCTACTATGTGTTTAAATTGTATAAAGAAAATCAAAAATGAGATTACAAATCAAAATTTTAGTCAGGTCAAACATCTCTCTAATTCCATGGACACTGATGCCAGCAAAAGCAAAACACTGCTCAAATCGTGGGAAACTCAGCAATGTACCTTTTCCCCAGCAAGCCACCCACTTACATGCACATCACAAAGAAGTTACAAATGACCTGCGTGTTGCTGCACTGTGTGGGATGTGAATGACTCCACACTGCTGAGGTGTCTGGTGTGTCAGTGAGTGTCAGGCTTGGGGGGAGCTGGAGTGAGTCTTTCTCAGACAAGCTTTCCAAAGGCCCTGAGTCATGGTCACTGGCCAATCCAATTACTCTCCTTAACCACTTATCACTTTTTCCAGATGAAATCTATTCTTTATTTTACATTGTTGATTTTCTGAAGCCTTATCTCGTCTGGGTTAGACTGAACTACTGCAGGCAATCTCCCTTCAATATTCAGTATCTTTACCATGGTTGTTTCATAGAAATTTGTTTATTCAATGTTCCTCACTGTCATTGGATGTAAGTAAATCATCACCTCTTAGGTTGCATGTTGCAATCTCTTTGCTGAGGTTGTGCTGCAGTTTTTCATGAGCAGTAGACATCTCTAATATTTCATAGGTTTAGTGGGCTAAAGTCCAACAAAAGTTCAATCTTACGATCAAATTTTAAAATAATAGAGTACGCTATAGATTAGATCAACCTCCACTGTCTCCCCCAGGACAAACCCGTCCCGGGCATCCAAGAGAAACATAGTCAACGAAGCACCACACTGACACAATCAAACTCAGCCAACAAGCAGCATCAGAAACACCAGAGCATACAAACAAAGAACACTGCACAGACGCCCCACACAAAGCTATAGAGGCCAAAACCACTTTGTGTACCAGGCTGTAAACATGTTTATTTCTGCAGTAAATTTGGGGATTTTAATATGGGGGTCTATGGGGATCAACTTTCTTAACTCAGAGTCACTTCTAGTGGCCATTCGAGGAACTGCAGTTTTTGGCACTTTTGGCACAGTTGGCTTCATTTTTCAGCCCCAGAAGTTGCCACTAGGGAACAACACATCTTATGCCCAGTCAAAATACTGAAAAAGGCAAGACAGAGAGCCCTACAGAGTGGCTGTTGTAAATCACATCAGAGCCAGCTGTGAACGCTAATTACTATCTTGGTGTGAAGACACAACTCAATCCAGGCTAAATGTGTGGCTATAAATGTGTGGGCGAATGAAGCTGCTTGTGTGTGGGAATTCCCCTCGTGTTCAACATGTGCATGTGTGTCCAGGGTTTTTCGGCGACGGCCTGGTTTCTTTCACACATCAGTAAGATGGAGAGACAGAGTTATTACACCATGGAGAGCTGCCTTCACAGCACAGCTGCCTCAATGGTCAGGCTCAATGGGCCAGGCTATTCATTAGACCGGCGTGTTACTAAACCAGGGATATGGTTTATGGGACAGTTCCGTGTGGGGAGAGATTCAGGCTTGATTCATCTGCCATTACTCCTGGCTTTGATGGGGTATTCAAAACTTCCATATTCAGAAAATTTAGACTTAGGCTACAAAAAAAAAATAAGTTCTGATTCTGTGGTAGCCTGCCGTGTTTTATGAGACTGAAAAAGGTAATGAAAGAGATTCTTCACAGCACAAGGATGGAAGTATACTACACCTGAATCCAGTATAACTACAATCAGGCAGTAAGACAGCTGACTAGCTCAGTTTTACTTTAACAGACATCAGTTCTATCCATGTGGAATATGCATACCCAATAATATCCAAGTACACAATGTTGTGTGTTTTGGGGAAGCTGTCCAAGCCCACAATTCTATGAGTAACAATCACTGTACCTGTACACAGTGGTGGAAACTAGTATCTAAATACATACATATTTTTGAGCTACTGGTATCACTATTCTATTGAGCATGTCCATTGTTCTGCAACTTCATATGTCTACCCCGGTACACTTCAGGGGGAAATTTTGTAGTTTTACATTTATTTGAGAGTTGTAGTTACAAGTTACGTTGCGATTCACACTTCACACATATACCTCTTTACCTAAATGTGACACCAATTTAAAATGTCAGTCTCGTATCTGAATAAACCTGAGTCAGTTTAAAAAAAAAAAAAGGAGTTAGGGGATCAATCTTACAAGGTTGGACCGAGAAACATTCTATGTCACTTTCAACACAGAAAAAGCCTAAATTGATTGCCATCAGATTAACATAACAGCTGCAGTACACAGGTAAGTAGTAGTATCAGTCAGTGCAATAAACTATAAAACTTCATCTTAAAAACTTCGTCCTATTTCATGTTGAAATGGGATATTATGATTGGTTTTATTTTATTTCCATAAAAATGGTAGTTTAACAAAAAACAGAAATGCTGTGTAGTCCTATTAAATTTCCTTGAGTAAGTGACAGCTTCTCCTAGAGTTCAACTTTTGGTGAACTTTGACCTGTGAATTTGGGCAGAAGACGAACAGTACTATAAAAGTAAGTAATCTAAACTATTTTAGCTGTGTCCCATCAAACTGTTCTCTATGATACTACTCTATGATACCTGCACAGATTACAAACTCAGTCAATTTTTGTTGTGTGTCTGCGCAGGAAGGGGGTAGCAAGGGTAAGCTTCCAATACCACCCATTTTGTGCATCAACATGAATGAATCTCACTGTGCCTATTCCTGGTGTGACCACAGACTTTTGCACCAGTTGATTTCATTTGAATTTATTTGCCTCTCTTGCTAATTAGCGTATCTAAGCTCAGCTCTACAGCATGAGAGGGACATAAGGTGAGTTTAGTCTTCTCCACCAAGCCCAAGAACCTTTAATGGTTGTACTTGGCCCTTCTTGGTCCTAAGAGGCAGAACCCAGGGGAAAGTAGTTCGCAGTCCACAGTGTTTCTCATTAATCCATATTCTGTGAGCGTATACTAATAACTGAAGGTGAACCAAAACGGCTTTTACGAACTACTGATTTTTGTCAATAATACAAATATTTCAGAGAGCAAATCAAACTGTCACTGTAAAATTGGCATGTACACAGACAGGATTTGGAAAAGTAAGAAGGAAGGGTGATCCTTATCCCCAGTGGAAAAAAAACCCTTTGTGATCATATTACAAAATATGACGCATTGTAATGGATTTAACGACTGTCCTCAACAGTACACAAAGTAGCTACAATAAGGCCCACACTGACCAGCTACAACATTAAAATGCTGCGTACACATTACCTGTATGTGTAACAATGATATACTTTTCGTTTTGATACTTACGTATATGTTACTGATAATACTTATGTAATTTGAATAAAGTAAAGTTTTAAACATTAAACAAAAATTTGCAGTGTTGCTACTTTTACTAAGTAAAGGGTCTGAATACGTATTCCACCACTGCATGTAAAGCACTTGATCCTTGTAAGACTGGGTCGGACTGTAGAAAAAGAGGTTTGAGAAAATAAAGAGCAAAGGGTGGTGACTTGCATGGTTGTTGGATCAATCACTCCATCTAGTGCCAGTCAAAGTCAAAAGTAGTGCTCAAGTTGTTGGACAATATCTCTGCCATCAAAACATGGGTGTATTTTGACCTTGGCATCGTACCTAATAATCAAGTCAAGCATCGTTAAGGACAAGTGAAGAGGACGAGACGTGAAAGAAAACAAGCACACACACATTGCAGCTGTTAAAGAGAGCGCTTTGCCACTGCACTTCATCTGCGTCCCTCTAATTACACCACTAGGAATAGATCCACAGATCCACCGAAGCGCCGCAAAGCGCCAGCCGCCACACCAAGAACTGGCGGCCACCAGTCCGCCCTCAGTAGAGCCTCCAACACACAAGCCACTGGGGTTTCTTACATAACTCTTCCCAGCCAAAACTTCTGGGCTTTCCAGGCTCTGTTTGAGTCATATCATTGTTTCCTGCTAAGTCTATCCTTTTTTTTTTTGTTTCTGCCATGTTGAGTTTGACCGCTGTGAAGGCAGCCTCAGTAGGGCCAGGAAGGTAGTTCAGTAAAAGCCACTTCCCCTAACTCCTTGGAAAGAGTTCACTTAGAGCCAGACCAACGAACCCGTCACTCAGGATTTGGGCTCTGATCAAATCAAGAGGCCTCTAATTATGGGACAATCCATAGCAGGCTGCTCAGAAATGAAAACGAATAAAAGAATAGACAATGATGAAAGTAGTCTTGCAATCACAACAGTGAAAAAGAGGAGATTCTACACTTGTGTGAAGATTCATTCTAACCTCATCACACACCCTAACTGCAGTGAAAAAAAGGCAAAATGTGTTTTTTTATACTTATATATATATATATATATTAGCTCCCATTTATTAGATATGGATACAGTAAATGAGTCAGAAAGATTAAAGGCAAGTTTAGAATTTTGAAGTTGACAGTGCCCTTTTAAAAGGATCATGGGTAATATCGTCAGCTTGCTGACACACCATTTACCAGAACACTGAAACTAGATGCCACGTGTACTGCATTGCGCTATGTTGAGGGTGTGCTTCTGTAGAAACCTAAAGGAAAAGGGAAAAAAAAATTGGAAAAGACCTGAAGGTCACTAGGTCACACACTTTTTGTTGAAATAAAGCCCACCAAAGACACCTCCAGTATCTGGCATAGCATCGAAACTATGGCTGAACAAGCCATCTGAAAAAATTGGCATGTAAACATTCCATAGTCGATGTCTTTTTAGTACAAAATACCCATTTCGTGTTTCATCATACAAAGAGAGGATATTGTACCAGCTTTGGAAGACTCTTACTTAATTTGGCTAACTAAGACTGCCAAAGACTGATTATTCAAAAATTAACGAATTAGCTTACTGGATTTTATCCCCTATCTCTTAGATTGTAGCTGGGTGAGAGAAGGATCAATTCACAGCCAGAATGGAGAAAAGAAATTATTATTGATCAATAACTCTGTCAACTTACATATATGAATGATTTGTATTAAGATTCAAGACAAGCTCTTGAATTGAATTGAAACTATCAACCTCAACTTCAAAAAAAGAAGAAAAAAGATGAAGAAATTAAAAGAAATGGGGACACCATCAACTAGACCTTTCAATGGTTATCAAATAAGGAAAGGCCACACAGATCAACTGATTCAAAGGTTTCTGATTCCAGACACATACATACACCTACACACCAATATCAGATCCCATCAGATATCCAGAAAACGGATAACGGGCCAAGACTTTCTCTTCTTTCTCATTGTGTACAGTTTGATTAGCAACTTAAGACAGGGGCCCAGATGACATTTGGGCTAATCTCTTAAAACAAATATCTGTATATGAGTGCAGATAAATTAAAAATAAGCTAATAAAAAGCTAAATTGTCATTAGACTTTAGGCGATGGGTTTCGAGACTGCATTTCAGCCAATACATTTAGCCTTTTTGCATGCAACCATAGCCCGCCCAAACATGATTGGTCACTACTACTCGGACTACAAACACACTACAAATGGAAACCAACCAATGCTTCCGATACCAAAATCTTGTCCCTTGTCTACAGATTCTGCATTCAAATGCATTTATCTGTTTACAGAGATTGCTTACACACAAATACAAGCATTCATGTTACAAACTATTTCTAAATTGGAGTTTAAAGTGCCTTCATGCCTTAAACTGGCTTAGATGTAACTTCAGACCTTGGCCATCATTTACTATGCACAGAACGTGCAATATGCAAGTTATATGCATATTATGCAAATGGTAATATGTAGTATGCAAATAGTCCTCAGCTCTATCCCCACCCACCCCTCAACTTTGACCTGGTTCATGAAACACATAAACCTCTGCTTGTTTTCTGCTTTGCTAGCTACTGTATGCTACACAATGAAAATGGTAATATAAGACATAATCAGCCACACATGCTCAAACCGGAAACAGATTACAAAGAAGAAGGCTGAATTTTACAGGGTCGCCTACAAGTCGATGTATCAGAATGGTTATGCATTTTATGTATTACTCTCTACAACTTTAGAAATATAACAGTAATAACATGAGCCTTCAGCTTGGCTATGTTATCATGATTATGTCCCACCTTGCAAGTTGACAGGATTGATACCATAGGTATGCGATGTATGAAATCCTGACTGTCTAAATCTGTGTTTCTGAGACTGCCACCGGTCCTCCGCAGTTCCAAAGTGAAAATGTTCAGACATAGTGTTGACTGCTTTTTGATTTTTCATCTTTAAGGAATAAACTTTGCTGTTTTGTTACCAGCAGTGAAGTTGTATTACAGATGTTTCTGGATATACTGCGAGTTTCTCATTTGTAAGTGTACATGTCCACAACAAACTACAACCCCAATTCCAAAAAAAACTGAGAACAGAATGCACAACTTTCTCTGTCTTTTGTTGCCCCTGTCCTTACTTGTTAGAAGTGTTACTGCATCAATTTCACAATGAGCATATATTAAGAAATATAATTGAAGGTAAAACATTCAATACATGATTTTCAGTTGAGCATGTGTCAGAAAGGATTAGCAAATCATCAGAAAGTGCTTTATTTATGTGTGTGACACAGCATCCCAGATAATTTTAGAATCAGGGTAACAAATGCTGTGTTCAAATCTGCTCTGTAAAAATGCCCTACTCGAGTTCCACATGTGTATTGATTGTAGTTTACAGTAGTGTGTAGTTTGCTGCACAAATTCAGCCTTATTGGTTCCCGGTGGCACTTTGTGTTGTTGTTTTTGTGTTTCCTACAACTCTTGTTAGCAACCCCTGGTCACTGGTTATCACGTTGCATTGGCATCCACATTACATCACATGGCTAACAGGGATTCAGGGATGAGCCATGACGTTCAGACGGCAACAATTCAGTGTCCACTGTAGGTGTTTATATTGAACTTGCCTTTCAAGCATTGTAAAGGTTGGATGAAGCAATTGCATCTTCTCCAACACTGAAAGGACTAGGACTGGTAGAGATTAAGACGCTTCTTTTCCTTAATGCTTTTTTATGTGCAGGTTGTGCAGATTTTTATGACTTGAGCTGGACTGAACTGGTTCATGAGGGTGGGAATAGATGGGGTCTAGACAACCATGTCTTGTCTGTCTTTGTCTGCAATATCATCCTGTTCCTGCTCAGACAGAGCTGCTGAGTTTAGTCATAAGTCTACATAAGTGAAGGATTCTTGGGGCTTGGAGGTCATGGGGTGAGAGTCATCTCTCAGCGGCTCCTTTATTAACTGCACATGCACACACAACACACACAGCATTAAATACACGAACACACATGCTTACACACATACACACCACAGGAGTAACACGACCATACACAAGCTGACACATCGCACGCACCAACTTGACGAGGTAGCCTGTTCACACTTACAAAGCATCTACTGTCCTTTTCTTTTTGGGGTGGAGGTCAGCAATGCTAAGAAAGTGGGAAAGGAGACGCCAGAGTAAAAAAATGTAGTGAGAAGGTAGTGTAAGATTTCTACATGGAAGCTAATTCCATCACAGAATAAATCAAGACAAATTAAAAAAAAAAAAAATCAGCTGTGTTGTCACTTGAGTGGCAGCATGTCTGTTGAATGACAAGGCACAGTCTTGAAAGTTCAAGAGCAACTCTGGTGAAAATGGGTGAAAACACACAAACCTTCACACCTTCAATTCCCAGCCAATCCCCCTAGGTACACATATATGGCCCATGTATGAAACTCCCACAAATACAACAAGAACAAATACAGTATGTGTAGGAACTAAGAAACATGGAAACATGTAGCACAAACACAGTGATGGGAGTCAATGCATGCAACTATATTAACTCTTTTACAATAGACTGCCAACCACTGCCATTCAGTGAACAGCGACCTGTGTACATAACCAGGAATTACTGGAGGAAGTGGAACAAGAAATTTCTCTGGCTGTCACATTGCACACTCAGTGCAATACAGTACATGTTGCTAACTCTGCTGGTGAAAAATTGCAGATTTTTTGTCATCCTTGCATTGTGATGTGGTGAGTGCCATAGTAAGGTGAACATTTTAGGGCCTACCTTTGTTTCACTAAACATGCAAGTACAAGTGACATAATGGTACTCAAATACCCTATGCAAAAAAAGTATATGCTTTCAATTTGGCTTATATTCACAATAAAAGAGTACTGGGGGACTGCTGGGTAGATGTTTCATAGAAAACACTGTGTCAGTCTGAGTCAGATTGATTGTAACACTTGTTAAGCCTGCAGTGAAGCTAAGCCTGCAAACTAGCTTCACTGAGATAAGACTCATCTGGAAGGATAAGTTCCCATTGTAACTTAGCTTAGCATTAATTAAACACATTTTCCATTTGCAGGCAAATTCTAGTTCTATTTAAAAATATGCTGATAGATTTTCATGCAACTTAAAAAAAAACCCATTTACAGTGCTTTTTGCACAAGTTTCTTCAGTGAATTTCATTTTTTCATCACTTTTGTATTGTAAATATTTATCCAACGCTAATATACCCGGTCCTGCATGAAAAAGAGACTTAAATCATCCTTACATAACACCACTTGTTAATTAGGTTACATTATACTACCACAAATGTTTAGAGGATATTTTTTATAGAACCAAATGAACAGATTTCTTATACTGATTCAGGTTGGGTGTAGATTAAAACTGGTGGCTTGTTCCAGGCTCTCATTTACCCAAAAGCCCAACCATTGGTTGTATATGTCACCCATATGTGACACAATGCCTGGTTTGCATGTGGTGTCTGTGTCTTGAGGTTGGTATAAAGGCATGTTTAGGGGAAACTCCGGCTAAAGACATGTTCATTGTGTACAATATGAATACACACACTTTGAATACATTTTGGTAAGTTGGCTGGTACAGCCCTGCCAAAGAGACAGGACGAGGCAGCCACATGTGAGCCAAACACACACTACGTTAAATGAAGGTGTAATTTCTCTCTTGCTTTCTACATGTTCCGAACTTGTATTGACTGTTCTAGCTCCTTCCTCAAAAATAAATGTGTGTGTGTGTGTGTGTGTGTGTGTGTGTCTTACCACTGGGGTTGAATTGCATGCAGGATATGGGTTTGTCATGAGCTGGGAAGTGAGCCACCACTCCCTCTCCGTCAGAGTCCTCACTCACCAAGACCTGGAGTATATATACACACACAAAGACACACACACACACACATACGGAGAGAGAAAAAGAAACTCCAAATCATTTTCTAACAATGAGAACATTGAACCCAGAACGGGACTTTCCCCTGCTCAAGGATTTCTCTTCACATTTTGGTTTGGTCTGATATCATCACCACACTCAGCAGTGTTCTTTGACATCACCCCAAAGTGAAATAGCTGGACATCAAACTCCTTTCTGTATGTGCCATTGCCATCTTGTGGATAGAAAATAATTAGAAAACCCATATTACCTGACAGGCAAGAAACAAAGACAAGCAAGCCTTTCCCTTTATGCTGCATCAAAGAAATGATAAATAATCAAAATCTGAGCTCTATCCGATAAGTGCTGGTGCTTCAGTAAGAGGGGTACTGAGACCAGTGTGGACGGAGTATGGTCCAACATGAGAGACAAGAATATGGACAAAGTTACTTTGGCAAGAATGTGGCTTTTCACATGTGGCTTTTAAAATACCCCATAGCAGCGGGTTTTCCCGTAAACAGGCAGAAACTGGCGTCAAATGTAGCTTTGGCTTGCTACTTCTGAAACTTGCCTAGAAAATGAAATTATAAGTCACTTTGCACAACTAGAGTCTGCTCCTAAATCTCTGTATGAAGTCTGTTGTCAAGACTGGAACAAATGTAACAAAGACTGAGCTGAGACCAGGAGCTGGCAGAAAACCCCTTTAGTCACGAAGGGAGATTAGAAATAAGCCCAGACATGAGGCCACTTTGTGCATGAGTGTTTGTGTGTGTGTGAGAGAGAGAGAGAGAGAGAGAGAGAGAGACAGAGAGAGAGAGAGAGAGAGAGAGAGAGAGATAGAGAGAGAGAGAGAGAGAGAGAGAGAGAGAGAGAGAGAGACAGAGAGAGAGAATATATGTATACACAGGGTTAAAATTGGCCACAGTGTTGCATTAACGATGTCAGGAAGGCTGGCTGAGCATTTTAAATGGGAACTAGTCCAAACAAGAAACAGCCTCTAAAAACTAAAGGCTTTCGTCTCAGACTACAAGCAACAAAACAAGAAGGAAAAAAGAAAAAAGAAAAAGGGGAGAACAGAAGAAAGAAAGAGGCTGGTGACATGAAGCAGATCACTTTTATTACAGCGCAGGCAGACAATGTTGTTCTGTGAGGGAATCCTGCTGGAGACCTTTGAAACAGAAGTGTACTCCAGAGAACTGTTGTTGAACAGGCGAGGGTATGTGTGTGCCTGTCTCTTATGAGGCTGCTGTTCCAAATAAGGGATTTCAAAGCCTGGAAGAGATGGGAATATCCTGGAACTTACCTCTATAACACCCCACCCCCTCGACAACATCTCCTCCTAGCTATCCCCACTCCTAGCTATTCCCTCCCTGCCTGCCTGGCCCAGCCAGTGTTTATGGCCCGTGTACGGTTACAGTGTGTCGGCTGGTGACAGAGTGCAGGCCTGCTTCTGAAGGCTTAGGTCCAGCTTATAAGACAACACATTGACTGCGGGGCAACTACAGTCACTGTGTAAGAGAAAAGAAGAAGGCAGTGAGTGTGTGTGTGTGGTGACTACATCACTGATAAACTGTACTATGTATGCTAACACGCCTCATTAAAAATGTGACAACTACCTCAGTGTGATTGATGATGGTCTGGAGTGGCTGAGGAGAATTAAGGGGATAAAAGCTTTTAGCATTTCTTTAGATGTAAATGGGAGATCTTGTTGAAGGCAACTGGCATGGTTCATACTATATCCAGGCTTAGACCCATATATCGGTATGTATACTTTCTGTATTGAGGTATATGTACCAGGGTGGGTCTGTGTAGCATAATGTGGTTAAGGACAATATACTCAAATGTAGCTTACCCACCTTTGTATTGTGGATAGGATATTAAAGTTAAGTACTTATTTAGCCTTACATACAGCAAATCTTCTAAATAAAAAATGGCAAAACATATGATCGAAAATAACCAGCATCAACCAGTCTGAGGAGAGTGTGTTATAGAGTGGTACTTCTCCTTGGTCAGGATGTAGTCAATTTGGTGCAGGTGTCCAACTCCAGAGTTGAAAAATTGATAACGAACATGCAGACAATACACACTTTCTCTTCTTTTGTATTATTATATTTGATTATTATTATCATTATTATTATTATCATTGTGGTGGTTCTGTGACTTTTTTTAAAAATCATTGGTCATACCAATCTGCTGCATAACTCCCAACATTACTTTAAGTCAGGTGCTAACCCAACTAAAGGTTTGCATTAGTATGGGTGTCAGCAAAGCATTTAACATAACATTTATATAGGCCTTTCTATCTGGGAGAGACCAATATTATGAAGGGGACACTAGCAGCTAGGGGTGTGATTTGTTGTGTGCAATGTGTCATATCATACACTATTGCATGTTGGCTTATTTATGTCAAATCTACATGCGTCATAATTACCATCAGCATACATGATGTTTTTTCAATCAACAATTTCACCCACCCCTACGAGCAACTTGCATCTTTTTGGTAAGAAAAAAAAACTTATAATACAAAAAATAAACATGGCTGGAAACTTTTTCCTCACCTTCCAAATCCCTCACAAAAATGCCTAAATTGAATGTTAAGACCTTATTTGACATATGGTGCACTCGTTCAGCCTTGAGCTTCATGTGAGGTTACAGACCAACAGCTGACTGTTTACAGAGTGTCTCTCCTAGCAGGGCTGCTAAAACAGGGCTGTGGCTAAAAGCATGGCTGTTAAAATATGCAGGAAATTTAAGTCACACCTTTCAGCAAGTTGTGCAAAGTGAGGTGAATGGGCCTGAGTGTGTCCAAGCCAACCTTGGAGATTTTCCTGTTTCCCACCAAACCGCAGAGGCCAAAGTTATGTTTACCTGGGTCACACATGACAAGTCCAGAGAGGCAAAAAGCCAAGAACAAATTGGTGCCAATTTAATCTTTAGTGTGTGTGTATGCATTAAGTACATAAAAGGTCCAGTTGGAGGGATTAAGGTTTATAGGTCTTACCAGTAAAGCTGACAGTCTATTAAACAATGATGGTCACCCGGTAACAGTTTCTGGTTAACCACCATGCAGGATCCAAAAGGGGAATACTGAGTGATCTTAGAAAAGTTTTAGTCTGATGGTTTGCCAGGATGCAGGGAGGGAGGCTGTCAAGTTTACAAGAACCTAATCTGTCTTGCCCTACAATTCAATAGTCATAGTGAAACTCAAGGGCTAGTCATTACACATCACTGTACGGAATAATAAATGCCATGAAAGAGTCCAAACAACCAGTGATCACCAAATTAGGAAACACTGTTGCTGCATTATCAACAGACCTGCATATAAAAACTGAAAGTCTCTCTGATGAGTTACAAAGATAATTAGCTACAGTTCATTTGGAAGATTTTGGATAGCACTAACCAGGAGAACCTCCCAAGTCAAACAACTGACAGCCAAAACAGAAGATTGGGAATCTAGGCAACACAGAGACAACTACCGGATAATCGAGGTGGAAGAAAACTTCAGAGATCTTCGTATGGAATGGACAGTGGCTTTACTCATTGGGATTGGACGACACTTCACCAAGCCCACGAAAGTGTACTGCTATATATGACCTCATCATAGCTATAATATATAGCTATAATGAGGTCATATACAGCCATATTAGGGCCATATTATTATGATAATACCCATAATCATGGATTACAGAAATGAATACATAGTGTAGTTTGTACAAGTTTACTGCAAAAATAAAATTCCCTGACTTTTCAATGAGTCTTCATACTGAAGTGCCTAAATGCTTTCTTAGTGTTCATAAAGGCTGAACAATTGTGTCGATGGCATTGAAAAATCCAGCATTATTAAATCATGAACAAAACCAAGCGAAAGCAAAACACTTGACTGACCTGTCCCTCGCCAACACTGTGTGTGTCAATGATGGTGACCACGCCGGGGTTGTGGGGGCTACGGCGGCTCGCACTGTGAGGTGTGCCCTCCTCGTCCGGTGTGCCTGCGGGTAGGGTGCCTGCCAACTGGGTGACAACTTTACCCACCATTGTCAAGCCTGTCTTTAAAGTCTGGAAGAACAAAGAAAAAAAGATTTTATTTGTGCTTAAAAATCCAACATCGTGTTTGTATTTCACATAGATGTTTTTTATTTAGTCCACTTAGTTTGAAGTCTTTGCAGATAGTGAAGATGAGCACAATAGCTGCCAAGTGCACGGGTGAAAGTGCATCACCGTGTCTGTGTGTGTGTGCATGCACCATGTTCACTTGATGCCTGCTGATAACTTGTAGTGCTGATGACTTGTAGCATTGTAGCCGCAGGAGACACTCGTGTGTGCATGTGTATGCGTGAGGCTCCTCTGTGTCCGCTTAAGGCCCAGCCAGGGTGTCTGGCTCAAACACACCTCTGTGGCTCGATTGAGGGAAATGGATAGTGCTGCTTAAGTGGAGTCTATCTCACCTACTACACTGTCTTTGCCTAATGGAGTCCAATGCGTGTGACTATGTGTCTGTGTGTGTGTAAGCGCCAAAGGGGCCCCGGAGAGCCTAATCAGGCATTCAGACTAGGCGGCCCTGTCAATACAGCGTGGCGCCTCGCATTTGTTGGGTCTGTGGATCACCCACTGTCTCTCCTTGCCACTTGGCCAGGCACACTAACAATGTATACTGCCTGTGTGTATGTGTGTGTGTATGTGTGTAAAATGGCAGAAGAGCCATCAATTATTAAGTGAGGCGTTTGGCTCCTAATTGATCAACACTAATGTGTTTTCTAATCACTGCAGTTGTGGAGTTCTTAGTGGTAGTCCAAACAGGGGCTATTGATCTGCTGGTGGAGAGGGGGGTCTGGAGGCAGATCATGTCTGATGGCTGACAAAAACACTCACACACAAACAGTTATGGCCTGATGTCACCATCTAAACAAATGACAACATAATTTCATGAAAGGTCTTTTTCAATCATGCACCCAAGTGTGATAGGCAACAAGATTGATGAAAAAAAAAAATTACCGTAATAGAGAAATTAGACATTTTGCAGCAGGAGTCCGATTGGTCAGAGCTGTTGGACTCTCTCTTTTATCTTTCTTATAAACAAAAGCCATTACACTTTAATGCTGCTACCCCCCACCCCCATCCCTCCCTTTTATTTCCATGTCTCTGGACGTCAGCACTAAGAGCCAGTGTGTCGCGCCACGAGCCAGAAGGAGATACCTTGTCATCTATATTGAGATATATGGTCCTAAATGAGGAGAGGGCAAGCAAGCCGGCTGCCTGTCTGCATATCAATACCCCGTGTTGCCATTGTCCACCCCTTACCAAGCTGCTAACCTGTTAGTGACACAGAGCTCTTTTTGATGTATACCATCATTAGCCTACTAATGAGACTTCTCTCACACTCGCTGTTCGCACTCATTAAGTAAAGGGTAAGGGATACACTTGCTCTTTGTAAATCAATTAGCCCTTCCGAACGAACGGAGAAACAGACTAGAACCATATGAGGAGCTAACTAGTTAGCATGTGTTGGCAAGCAGCTAAATCAGACCAGGAATGAATTTCATCTGGTATCAAAGGGGGCTGTTGGCTGTTAGTGAGTCATCTTAAAGTCGCTCCCCTGTGGAGATGAGTGAAACAAGACCATTGCAGAGAAACAGATTACAGTGTGAAAAAACAGATAGGCAGGTTGATGAAGTGTCTCATAAGCTCAGCCCCAGTCAGCCGGGCGGGCCAGGTGGATCCAATGTCAGCACATTTACAGACAGCACAGGCAGAGCTGGAAGTACTGTGTTATGCGTTGTTTTATCCACGCAAAGGCTTGAAACCGACCAAAGGACATTTGGACAGATTATAATCACAGTCTGAACACGAGAACTAATTTTATTTTTTTAAGACTGAACCAAACTAGTTAAGAGTCTCTCTTTCTGCAGTGAGATAAGATAAGATAGTCCTTTAATCGTCCCACAGTGGGGAAATTCACTGTGATGTGATTGTGGATATGTTTCATTGGAAGTAGTGAAAAATGCTGTCCGTTCTTTTAGTTGCAAACTGTAGTATCAAACATTTGTATCTTTATCATATTCAAGGCAGTGCTGCATTCAATCTCAACATGTTTTCCCCAAATTTGTAGTTGCTTTCATATTATATAATAATTTACAATAAACATCTCTCTTTGGCAGAGAAGACAACTCTATATATGCTTTCATTAATAGAAAGCATGGGTGTAATAATATGTTTTGGTCCCTAAATGTACAGGACGTCTGATTTTGAGAAACCAGAGATGAACTATGTCTCTTAGATCTATCATTTGGAATAGCTTTGGTTTTCCAGTAAGTTTAAGCAACCCTTCATAAAAAGTGGTTGATCTGACAAAAACTTTTGGGCACATCTATGGAAAGAGAAACAATCAAACATGCAAAACCATGTGCAACATCGTCAAGTGAACTTATCTATGTAAGGGCTTGAGCACTGCCTAAATGTTCCTTCACATGTAAACTTTAGTCATTTCTTTGTGCCTGCCCAATATACAACAACACAAGCTGCGGTCAACCAGGACTTATCCAGTGCCCCATCAGTGGCTCTTATTAGTGATGAACTGACCTCTAGGACTACAGAGAGCAAATGTGTAAGACTTGACAACAGTGTGAGTCTTCATTGAGTATAAACACAAACTGTTCAAAGTCAAGGTGAAAACCTATAACTGCACTGCTGGCTTGAAGGTTCGATTTAGGAAAATTTAAAGATGTGTCTTAAGGGAACAATTTTATTTGATAATTTGAAAATATGCAGGTTAGAGTGTTTCATAATAAAAATTACTGACATGCTGACATTACTGAGTTTAAAGCACATTTGAATTATTTGAATTGAATTATGGCTAACAAACCATCGTTAGATATTTACATTTTTCAAAACAAATGACAGACATTTTGCATTCTGCATTTCTTTTGTGTTTCCTTGCTGTACTGTATTGTGACCACAAAAACGATGTACAAATCAAACCAATCTTCTATGCCATTCCCTACAAAATTTAAAGGAAAAATCTGAAAGAAAACTGGTTGCTGCTTCTGTTGAAGATTAGTCAGTGTCACTTGAGATAATTAAATTAATATATGATTAAACTAATAGTGTTGAGCTGTGAACATGTTTTATATTCAGTATTACCTCTGTAATACCTTGATATTTCTACTGTCAAAAACAAATGCGTTGTTTTAAGAAAAAAAAGAAATGTCATTTAGTGTAATAAGCCTTAAGTACATACGTAAGAAAGAAAGAAAGGAAAACAGATAATGTGTGTATGTATTGTCACTTACTTTGGCTGCATTGATCACTGTAGCTGTATAGGACTGTGCATTGTCACCGCAAGCTCCTCCGCGAGACTGATGACATCTGATCAACTGGAAAAATACAACAAGGCAACAACAGAACACAGAAAGATTTAAAGATAAATACAAGACATATAATGAAAGTCTACAAAAGATGCATGAAAAGAAAACTGTGGGGAAATTAACTCAGATTTCAGCCATCCAAAAGCCTCCCCTCTTCACTCTTTGTAGGAAATTGGTTTTGCTTTCAAAGAAACATTACGCAACCAATCAGTCAATCTGCACTGATTTAATTTCAAATACAATATCACTTGAATGGCTCTGTCCCAGTATTACTCTTACTGTTCAAAAAAACTAGATTTTGTCATGTCTGGAAATCCTTACGCAGTCACACAAACAGTGGCCCCATCTGCCA
This sequence comes from Holacanthus passer, assembly GCA_025331565.1. Lineage (NCBI taxonomy): Eukaryota > Metazoa > Chordata > Actinopteri > Pomacanthidae > Holacanthus > Holacanthus passer. Next base: position 572,168 of record JAFREQ010000072.1, on the reverse strand, counting down.
ATTACTTGAGTGGACCAGCACCAAAACACTTTTGTGCATTAAATGTATTGAAAAGTACGGAATAGAACATTCTGGTTTTGGTAAATACTTAACAATCCCATTAAACAGAAGAGAACAGAAAACTCCTCTGCATCTGCTGGTTTTCAAAATGTTATCATCTCTTGTGGACTCTTCTTGGAATGAGTTGTTTATCCAGACAGATTAAAGAGGGAGGAAATAGATAAAATGCATTTTTTGGATTGTAAATATGTCGCTTTTCTGATAAGCCACTTCTGCAATGGATGAGTGTGTGTGTGTGTGTGTGTGTGTGTGTGTGTGTGTGTGTAGTCTACTTTGTTCTCAGCGTAGGCCAGCCAGCGGCTTCCCAGAGCTATTGGATTGAGGATAGGGCCAGGGCAGGGGTAGCAGCCTGAAAAGACATCAAGATGGTCATACTAACAGCGGCACCAATCACTATTACAACGGAAATAAAAACTCATACATATTTTGGTAAATAACTTCATGATCAAAGGTTTGGAAGAAAAAACAAAAATGCATATGCATGGGATTTTCATAAGCCTCCTCCCTGAAGAGTGTCTGTAACCATCTTAAACCATTAATGTGTTTGTGGGGAGTCTCTTGTTTGGGAAGATAAATGGGAGTCTAATGAGGGTGACGTGTCTGCACGCTTGTGTGTTTGCACAGTATGACCTAATGGAGACTGTGGTACCCAATAAATTGAGGATGGCTCCTCTGCTGATTGACCAACATAATAATCCCTGTGGGCACACGCACACACACACACATACACACACACACATATACACACACACACATACATACACACACACAAATACACGCACACAAATACACGCACACAAATACACACACAAATACACACAAACACAACCGGTGTGCTGCTAGTAGAAATAAAAAATATCAACCAATAATCCAAAACGACAAATAAAGCTGTGCCTGTACAAACAGATAAATGTCTTGGAACGCATTTTTCTCTTCCCACTCAAACAGATGTGAAAGTAAAAAAGAAAGTGGATGACTAACACCAAAACAGAGCTCCAACTACAGGGGCGTCTATCACTTCTGCTGTGAGACAGAACCAACCAAAAACAGGCAAACATGCTTGTATACAGGCTGGAGAAATGATATTGTCATAAATATCTTTAAACACAAGCAGATACCGACAGTGACAGTCTGAGTGTTTCCAGTATGTGTAAACATACGGACAACAAAATGTTGATCCAATAATGATCACACCGACTGTGTTCTAGAACACACACACACAGAGCTAATGTAAGTGTGTGGAGGTGTGGGGGAAATGGCTTGCTGACAATAATTTAGTGCTCAGGGAGCAGATGAGGTGGAGACGCTAATTTAGTGTGCTGTGCTGGAGAAGGGGCTAGTGGGGTTGAGGTAAGCCACAAGGGCTGCTGCTGGTAACTCCAGAGAAGCCTTTTGTGCCTCTCCAAGGCCAAAGGGAGCCCAGACGGTGAGATAACATGTGTTTGACATCCTGGGTGGAGAGCAGGAACTGAGCAGGGAGATGAACCAGACATGATGGGTGGAATCAAAGGAAAAGAAAGCAGGGTTCAGGCTTTTGAAGTCTGAACCCAGAAGATCTTGGTGAGCGTGGTAATCATTGATCCTCATAGTTTGATATTCCATATTTTAGCTTTCCATTTTTTAAAACTGAAAAACAAAACTTCTACTGTAACTAATGGTGCTGCTGTTATTTCAACAACTACAAGAAATATTTCTTGTAGCTATAAATGATAACTGCTTTATCCTCAAACAGTAATCTGTAAATCAAGGTCATACAGTATAGAATGGGTTCTCCTACAACTGTACAGGCCTAGAACTCCACCAAGCCAACAGGGTTTGTCAGCAGGCAAACAAAATCCTGCTTTTCAGCCAAGATACGCTTGATGATCAACATATAAAGCAGCACCTTTTACAATCTGTGATCACACCTCTCAGTTTCTAGTAACTGCCCAGACTACAACTGTGGCATCTCTATCTATCGCATCTTAACAGCAGTGTGGTCAATGGAAGACTCACTTTACTTTGAAGCTCACAGCTTATAAACTCATATCAATTAGAGTGTTACATTTTGTGTGACAAGACAGAGTATAAAATGTGTATGAAAAGTGGATTTTGTTTAAAACTAAAAGGCTGAAAAGTCAGAGTAGCAACAAGAACTAGTCTGCTTCAAAAAATAATTATAGTAATTATTGCTATTACATGGCACTAAGACACAACCAGACACCCTTTTACTGTATGAATACACAGGAGCTACCAAACCATGATCATTATGAGTTGTTTCACTCAGAAAAGCTAGACAAGGCTCTGGAATCAAGAGGAGTCCCGGCTCCCAGCATACACCTCTTGAATGCAAAGCAAGAACATAAACATGGGACGAGCCCTAAGTGCTCATAAAAACATGACATGTCCACCACCACATCCCTGGAGAAGAAACGGACATAGAATGGTAGAACGGCTCATCCAAAGCGGAGCTGCACACATTAAAGGACCCTCTGTTTGCTGCTTTTACAGCCCAAACAGACCAAACAACGTTATGAAGAGGAGGCCCCTGCATTCAGAAACGATTAATAACTATTGAACATGTTTGGTTTCCTGTGGCCCAGACACTGATAGGGAAGGCAGGCAGACAAAGAGGAGACACATTAAAGCCAGCCAGTAAGGTCAGTTTACTCCAGTCAATGACTTAAGTGGACAGCAATGGCCATGTAATACAGTCTGGCCTTTCTTTCACAGCCTCTTTGTGCAGATATGGCAGGTACAGCCAGGAGGATGCATGAGCAGTGTTGTAAACAGTTTTCCTGTGTTGAGCTTCAAATGGAGGGCCTCACATCATGTTTTGACAAAAGCAGTTTAGTCTCAGTGCAAAGCTTGAGAGAACTGCACTGCAGCAGGTCTTGGTGGCTGCTTGCAATACAATCAACGACCTGCTTGTTTATTTGGCTTGGGTGATGCCAGTGTGACAGAGTCACTGATCATGTTTGGCAATGTTAGTGTTGATGTGTTGCGATAATTAAAAAAAACAAAAAACATAATACGCAACTGGTACTGTTTGTTTGTGCTACTGCATCTGGTACAGAACATTGGGGTTTGACCCAGCGTTTCACAAATAAATGCTTCCATTGATAATAAACCTGATGACAATTTACGTAAAATGTTACTTCATTGTGATCAGAATAACAATTGATCTTCTGTAACTGAACAACACCCCAACTAACTAGCAGGTCAGAAAAAAAGACTTTCAATATTCATAAAAGATTTTTAAAAAAAACAAAAAAAAAACAAAGACCACTGACAATAGGTTCAGCGACAAAAAATAAGCTCCGCTACGACAGGTATCATACTGCAACATACATTATTTCACAGATTTTTTACTTGGGTGCTTATCAACTGTGGTTTGCTGAGATGATTTATATATAGTATAATAGAATAACTCTGTAACAGTTAAAATGCATGTGTTTACGTTTCTTACTTGTAACAAAGAACTTCTTAGTGAAGGTGCAGCTGTCAAATGCTGCAATCTTCTCTTGTAGGCTCACAGCAAGGATACTTGAAGAGGGAGAAAATAGTGCATTAATAGAATGGAAGTCAGCATGCAGTGCATCATAACACATAAGGGTCTTGAGTTTCATTTTTAGATCGGTTGGTCTCATAAACATACTGTTTGTTGCAGTGAAGATCATAGATGGGTGTCTTGAACTGAATTGATTTGACCATTTCCCCTGTCCGTAGAGAATACAGGTCAGCACAACAGTAGGGAGGGCTCGTCCTGAAAGGAAATGCATACAGTCAGTCTCAGTCAGTGAATACTACTCAGTCTTAAAGTAACCATTGATAAAACTTCAGGGCAGGTTAAGTTGTGATGAATAATACATACTTCTTATTGAAACACACATGCATATGACTAAAATATTAGAGATAAAATGGTGAATATGATCATAGAAAATGATCATATTCACAAAGTTTTTTAATTAGTCTCGAAGTAAAACAATATGGAAAGGGCGTATAGTGTACCTAAGTGACTGTATATATACTTTACATACTGTAATAACTCTTAAAAGTACATTTAGTGTTAAGATATGGAGTTAAAACAACTCAAAGGCCCACAGTGGGTACATAGCTATATAAAAGGCAGATTTTTTTTAGTAGGCAAATTACATGGAACACAGTTAATGCACTAAAAATGTTAAACCACACAGAACAATCTCGTAAGATTGCATTTGTCACCTAGTCAAACTAGCATAATATGTGTCCAACCTCTTTGCTAGACAACTGAGAATCTCTGTCCCGGTTGCCAACATCAGAAAGAATGCAGCCCTCACATGAAATACTTTTCAATAGTTTTCTTACCATTTGAAAAATTTGGCAGCTAAACAAAACAAAGTTATGCATATCCCAGACAATCAGAGAGAGTTTTTTGTGAAAATTTTGAGAAAGAACATCAAATCGCCTGCCAATAGATTGCACATCAGGCCACATTTTGCTCTAACCATGCTTTTTCTCTCAGCAACTCCCTGGAGAATTCATATAGTATTTGTTTCCATCATGTCCCACTGGCCTGCCCCTTCTGAGGTTCGACATAATGAAAGGGAGTAAAATGAAGGGCAGAAGGGGAAATGCTTTGTCATGCAACACATTTACAAGAAGCCTTTCTATCAACAAAGCGAAGAAAAGGGTTACATGAGGGAGCCTATCCAACAGCAGGCAGCGGCTGCTGGTAAAGGAAAATTTAGACATAAATCTTAATCAAGCAAGACCCCTCCACCACCGCCCGTCCCCTGTGCCCCTTTCCTCTCTCTGCGAGCAAAGCTTCTACCGGTCCTCTATTCTCTGTCCCCCTTGGCGAGGCCTGTGGTGCCGCATTGGCTGAGGATGCAGGGGTGAAATGTGGTGTTAGTTTTGTTTGAGCCAAAAGAGTCAGTGCTTGAGCCATAGAACTAAGTGCTTTCAACAGTCTATTTAGTCTGCTTGTGCATACTCAGTGCAGTTATTCGCTTCATCAGTCTCAGCATGGACAGTTTTTGGACATATGTGAGGCCTTCACTGGATTTTAAAGCTACAAGGAAGGTCAAAGTTAGCTAAATTGTGTCTGTAAATACAATCGCTCAAAAAATGAAATTACTGTAAATGGAGTTTTTAATTAAAAAAGGAACGTTACATTGTAAAAGAACAAAAAGCACCTGCACGCTTACATTGACTGTAATTACATTGTGAGGTTTAAATAAGGAAGCGAGGTAGGCTGATCTGAAGACTTAATCAATGAGGAAACCCCTTCCTTCAGACTAGAATAATGTCCAGTGCAAGACATGTATAGGAAATAACAAGTATTAACAGTGGACAGCTTTTGCCAAGTCACCAAGGGAAATCTGGACATTATTCAAATGACAAGCTCATAATGGCAAACATTCATTCTTTACAAGACAAAGATGACCTCAACCCTGTTGAATAATCCTGCAGCACACCATGTTCCACTAACCTACTCTACCATGTCAAGGTCTGTCTGCCTTCCCAATCATTACTGTTGCCCCTTTTCTTCTTTACCCTGGAAAGAGATCTGCTTCTCCCATTCAAAACTCTGACACATGCACAAACTAGGTAAAGTACCAAAGGCAAATAGTGGAGTAAATTAGTCATTTTAGAATATACTGTATATCAGACTATAACAGAGCAGCAAAGACAACTTAAACTGACTAAGAATGTCAAGATCCTGTAAGCACTTACAGACATGGTAAGGAAAGGTTAAAAGTGTGATGCCTCTGGTAAAGTGTGTTATTTATCAGCATCAATGAGTCACAGCCAGCAAGGTGTTTTAATTTGTTGTAAAGCTTGGCTCACATGGAAAATTACAGTATGTCAAAACAAGAGTCTACAGCCAAGCTAGCAGTGCTGTGAGGCTGTTTTATGCTAAAATGCTGATGGTTTTTCTTTGTATTTCAAACCTATTGTACTTCATTTTTGTCAGATAATGTATATAAACAGTGTAAGAATCTGTCTTCTTTGCAGGTAAGAGGTATGAGTATTAATGCTGTCGAGAATGTTAATGCAGTACACAAAAAAACACAACGGGCACAGTGCATGGTACGTCGCTAGAATGGCAGTGTCAGTACAGCTGGGACATAAAAGGAAGTGAGAGACAACTTTAGGAATGTAGCCTTATGAACTATGAACTATGGTTCTCTTTGTTTAGTGGGTAGATTTATACAATACATTTGTTTCTTACATTAGAGAACATCAGAGATGGTCATCATGTTACATGAGACATCAATGTAATGCAAGTATAAATATCCACATCATGATGAAATTGTAAAACTAACACTAATTCCCTCCTCTCCTCAAAATCCTTCAACGTAACTGCAGTTACAGCAAACAGTAGGTCATAGTGAGCTTTTAGTCTCCACCTACAATAATCTGGTTTCAACACACCTATGGAACACTGTCCGTAAACTGTGTGCACAGCTGTCAAAGAATCTGCTACTCTAAGCTGATGCAGGACTAAGATTCCAAGCTGCAAATGACACAGTGGGCACAAACAGGATTCCATCACCCAGTGATAAAGCATTCACACAGCACTGCTAACACATATTCAACTTAGTTGACATAAGAGGCAGTGCTTTGACACATAATTAATATTTCTTAATGCAGACAAAGGCAAAAACACAGACTCAGACATGCAAGATGTAGCAATAATATCCAACCATCTTGAGGACAGATACATGTGCACCCACACTTGCACATACATACAGACATTTATAAGCACAGACTAGTGTGGGTATTTTATGTTTCATAAGCCAGTGGCTGAACAGCAGCTATGCCAAGTGAGCCCTCAGATCTCAGAGGAAGCCAGGAATTTAAACATTGTCCTAGAACTGCACGTGTACTGTGCGTGTCTGTTCCTCCTTTCAGTCCCATTGAACACTAACTGGAGAAGATAAAAGAGGTGCCACAAAAGTTTTGAGCAATCCCTGATTCATTTTTCCATCCTGATGGTCCTGAACGTCTCCTTCAACATTTCAAAGGTCCTCACGCTGCAAGTACGGCTACCATTACCAACCAAGAATACAGGCATTAAGATTAATACAAAAATTTCACCGGACGATAATTTACTTTCAGGCGGCTGCATCATCGATTTCAGCATTATCAGAGTCCAATCAATCCAATTCAAAGCTCTATCTCGAAAAATGGTCCTCTGGAATTGATTCAAAGGGACAATGATAACCCGCTATTATAGAATCAAAATGGCACAGGGTTCAATTGTTTTGCTTTTGCAGTATTTTAACAAATGACCCAGTTCTAATGGAGGCAATGCAGGGTCAGATGTAATAAGATTTCCTGATGCCGGGGACGTTGGGGCATAGGTTGAAAGCAAGGCTAAATCACAATTATCATTATGGATCATGGCGGGATGTCAGTCCTTGCACATGTTAAGGTGACGCTGAGCACCATTCCCCAGCTCAGTAACAGGCCTATTATGATGGCCCTATTAGATCAATGTGTCAATTACTATTACTCAAACTGGCCCTTGGGTCTGAAAGGATACAAAATGAGGGAGATAGAGGAAAGGAGGCTTTACTTCCTTTGAGAGGGAAAGAAGCTACTTCAAAAACGAAGGAGAAAAATAGAGTGGAAGAAGAACACACAAAATACAAGATGATAATAGAACCTGAGCAAGTTGCCAATTAATTGTTGGTCAGATTCTCAGTCTCGTTTACTTATTCTTTGATTATATATTACATATATCCGATTTAAATGAACATTTTCCTAATGTCTAGTTCTTGTGCCACTGCTTTTTATTAAGAAAAAAATATTAGTAATTTTAGAAGTTAAACTTCTTTTGTTAAACAGACATAAGGCTAAGCCACGCTAGAGATTCTGTAAGAATGTACTCAGGGACAGATATCCTTTAAGCTACAACCCCAATACGACGCTGTGCAAAACATATTCAAACACAGAATGTAATCATTTGCAAATGAACTTTGTCTACCAACGAGCTTTTTTTTTTAAGTGTTCCCCAGCCCCTGTAGTAATATCCTTTATACAATCATGTGTTTGACAATTTGGAATCGGGATTGTAAATGCTGACATCAGCATACTATCATCCTCTTAGGGATGTTCATATGGAGCTGGCTGGCAGGTAATGTTTTCCATGTGAGCATTTGCATTTAAAAAGTACACCTGAGGCTGACACAGTATTGGACGAATTTTGACCAGAGGGATCATCATTGTTATACATCCTCAGAGAACCATAAGCATCTGAAAAATATCAGGCCCCTTTGCTTGTGTTGCTAAAAAGGTTTGGTAGAAAAGCATGTTATCACTTATTCTTATTCTATAACAACATACTCTAAGTACAGCTTTCACTTTTAGAAGCGTGGAAGATCACCCATGTTGAAAACTATTAGGCTTGACTTAGGTCAAGGTCTCAACAGTCCAATATTGGATTTTCTAATCCTAAAATGCTATGCTGTAAAGCAACCAGAGGACACGCCTGCTGAATCCATCTCCCTTTGGATTGGCCCTCCAGTAAACTCTGGCTGCTTGGGTCATTTTTCTGTCCTACTGCTCTGCCAATGTGTTTCACTGTACCAGATTTGGAAAATCTCCTAACAACACAATGTTTAATGTAACTTTTACAGCCATGTACGAGTCTTACTTTTAGATATGCACCTGTGGGCAATGGTCAATATAGATGACACGTGTCTTATTATTGTAGCATTATCATCAATCTAGTCTGTGTACTTCCGCCTTGATGAAGCATGTTGACATCTGTTATTTTAATTTTGACATCAATGCTGCACTTATTCCATGAGCACTTTCCTTCTGGCTGAGAGAATCTGCACACAGCTTTTTATGAATGTGAACTAAACCAGGGGATCAAAACCACAAGATTTCATGTGGCTGTGGAAGGCATTGATGGAAGCCTGAGAGGGAATTAAAAAGCAGGAAAATAAATTCATTTACAAGGAAGGGACGTCACCACATTTCCGAATGGTGCGAAGTTTTACAAGCTTCCCAAATACGAATGACAATTACATGCTGTGGAAATGCTAAACAAATACAACCTTGGTTTGGGAAGTTGAGGCTGGCTCTGCTGAAAGACAGAACTCTAATGCGACTGCTGATCGTCTGGGCAATAGTATTTCCAATGGGGTTCAACTGATAGGGCCCTTTTTGAATAACTCATAGGGCTGTTTGAATACCAGAAATTTAGGATCAACATTGCCAATATCCAATAGTTTATGTCAACCTTCAGCAAGTACTCAAAGTTCTCCCCAGAAATTTAGTCTTGGCAGGACAGGAAACCCTCTGAAAAAGCTTTAAGACAATGTGACACAAACTCTCCACTGCAACAAGAAAGGCAAATAGTTGGCATTAAGAGTTGATTTTTGCACGCTGGAAACAGAAACTGACCATGTTATCTTACCTCAGCATTTCAATAATATCACATGAGCTTTATCAGAAAATGGAGTTGTCCTGGAATTATACATTATGTTCAAGTTTTACATGTGCATCTACAATTCCATGAAAAATGGAAAATAAAAAACGTACAGCAAGATTCTTTCCCTACTCCATCCTGTTATTTGTTTTGCTCATTCTCAGCTCAAACCCAGCCCCCCCATACTCAAACACTGGCCACATCAGAGCCTGCTGGGGGCCTGGAGGGAGCCACACTGATTCCGGCAAGCTGCAGGCATTAGTAGGAAAGTAATTAGGGTAAAAAGTTCAACCACAGCTCCATGTCTGCAGAGCTGCCAGAAATACATTTCCTTCACTGTTTAATACTGCGCATACGGTATAATGGCCAGCATTTTGGAAACACACTGCCCTGTCTGTGTGTGTGTGGGTGAGGGGGGAAAGTGTGTGCATGTACAGATTCTTACTAGTTCTTAGTGTTTATTCATTAAAGCATTGCACATCTAAATGAGCAAAATAGCAAAAAAAAAAAAAAAAAAAAAAAGAAACATTAAATCTGATCATACAGGGTACAAAAAGGTAGACAAGAGTAAAAAATATTAACCTTGTAACTATAGGAACTACCCAACAATAAATAGCGTAACAATGAAAAGAAATTCAACATGGGAATTTATATGCAGTTCATAAATCTAGCTTATTCCTTCTTCCTTTGACAGCAGTGAAGTGGACATTAATATTCATTACCAAAACCATAGCTTGCATTAGATCCAATTTTAGCCATTTTAGCCTTGTGTGCCAGTTTTCTGTCTAAGTTAAGTGGAAGCACTTGACTCAAGAAACATCTGGCCATGGCGGAGTTCTTTCTTCTGCTTTGACATCTTAAAGCCGTATCTAGAAATGTGACAAGTTAACTTTGCATTTTGTATCTGCTTATGCATAAGGATACAAGCTTAGAGGACATCTTATGGGAGGATACATGTATATGTCACAATGTGGATGAGGTAAAGGTTATTTCATCAGGTGCTAAGAATTCTGGCTCTCAAAACTCACTTTCCAGCCTTTACAAATAACACAAATAACTCCACCCACTGGGGGTTCAAGGCATTTTCGCTAACTTCAGTCTGCACAAGAAGGGCTGATCAAAGAAGCAATGCACCGATGCTCTTAGGGGACCAGAGGGAAGGTGAATCCATGACAAGACGGATGCATGCTAAATACCAATAGAATCCCCACAGACTATTTTGTATACATATGACCATGATCATAGAATCCTAGCTCAGAGAATAGGCAGGGAACAAGGTCAAGTCAAATCAGGGTTCATATTTATCTCAGAACCACGCCTAGGAATTGGGCTTAAAGTTAAAACAGAAGTGAAAACACAAACTTTCACAAACTGACTTTCGGTAGAAGAAGGAAGGCTCCTAGGAGATGTTACTGTTTAATGCCACTCACCCACAAAGTATGAATTATGATGATATATTGTAGTTTTCTTGGCAGTTACAGTTTGGAGTTTAAACAGTGGTAAATTGAAACACTGAAAATAACATTTTTATGCTGAAGCTTTATGCAGATAGCCAATTAATATAGGTGGCTAAACTACCTAGGTTAAATATGCAAAAATATGATGCCAAAATGGCTTAAATATTAAATGTATATTCAATTTAAAACGTCTAAATATCGCACTAATTTAAACTGCCTAGTTTATAATAGTGCCACATCAAGCACGTATTCTATTGTACAGTACAGCAAACTCAGTGGTAAGGTGGGAAACCCTCTTTGGGTTGTGGGGCATCTCCATTGAAAACATGGAATTTATCTTCTCTTCCACTGTCCAATTCACCTTTCAACTACTCCTGCTTGCTTATGTCTCTTTACAGGTGGAGTAAATGACTTATCTCTGTAATGTCACCTAGTGCAATCAAAGTGATTTATTTTTGTCAAAACAGATGACTGGGATAGATCCAGCATGTTCACACCTTAGTTTAACAAGTTAGCAAACCAACAGTTGCTAATTCGCACCAAACATACCGAAAAGTACAAAGGCCAATGGGACTGTCATTAGTTTAGTTGGTATTTGATTACAAACTAAACATTACAAAATGTTGTGCCGATCCATCAAGTAGATGTTGAGGAATTCAATATATTATTATTAAAACTTGACCAACTGATGATAAATGAAAAGTCAGGGGATATTCAATGTTATTAATAATCATCCACCATCCATTAACATCTGTACAATATTCCATGGCAATTTATTCAACAATTGTTGTGACATTTCACTCTGAACCCAAATGTAAACCTGCTGGTGGCTCTAAAGAAAAGGTCATGGGCTCACATAATCAGTAGGATTAATCTTCTGGGGTTTCTTCAGCCTCAACCAAAATGATGGACCAACCAACAGACTGACATCTCCAGGGCCACACTGCTAACGTGGCTCAAAATCGCCCTGTCATCAATAAATATCTCTCCTTGAACGTCATCTCCTGTTAGCTCCAAACAGGTTAGGTCACCTCTGGAGCTCTCCTAAATTTTGAATGAGATTGTTCATTTTCAAGTTTGAAATAAAAAATTAACTCCTAAAATGCATGAAATGATTTTTGGCTACTTGAGACTTAAGGCTGAGACTGTGAGATAAATATGGAACCACCAGTGTTACTTAACCAAGAAAGTGCCCCTTTCTCTTTCATCCAACATCTGAAGAGAATTACATTAGTACTGCTATATACTTAGTTTAATCTAAAAGGAAGGGAAAGGTTTAAACTCTAGTAAAATAAAATATTAATTGCTTTGGCCACAAAGGCCTGGTTTAGGGAATGGGTTTGTGGTAAAGGTTTGAAAAGTCATTACTAATCATTCAGCCTGTCGGGTGTGTTTATATGCACCACTTCCAGTACTACTGAGTTTAATCTAACTTCCTATTTGAAGGGGGAAAACTGGCGAGGCAGAACACATTTTCGACAGACATAAAACAGACATGCAAGTCAAAATAAACGCTCGGGAGTGAAGTCTGAGGCCCAAAGCTCTGCCTATGCACTGAACAAGTGCACATCTATGTGTGCGTGTGTGGAGTAGTGGAAAAGGGGAAGTGGAAGACCAGATTACAGCCACTCTCATTTCCATGCAGGGGCATGACAAAAGGGTCCGGGAAAGATTACATCAAAACTGTTTTTTCGGTGGAGAATGTGGCATTCCTGCCACCAAAGTGAAGACAAACTTCAGAGCACAGGAAGAAAAGATCGCTAGTGTCTGTGGATTCTGTTCTGGTAGGACATTCTTTCCAAACATTGACAGAATCATAGACAGATACTGTAATCAATACAGCTTCACATCGAATCATGATGACAGTAAACATACAAATTAAATACATACAGACACTCCAGGATAACTCCCCTGAGTTTGCATCAACCCTACACATACAGGAGGCTTGGATAGCATACCCACACATGTTGTTTGTGTGCCCATGGGTGGCCGTAATGTGACAGTGAAGAACACCATAACCTCATGGTGGATAAAAAGCATCACTTCTCTAAATCCCCTTAATCTGGGGCCTCGTTTCATACAAATGCTTGATGATTTCCATTTAATACACTTTAGAAGACGGATACATCCGGTCCACAGAGCAAAACCTGTCATGAAAATGCACTGAAACACAAGGGCTTAGTGCCACAATGGGCTTTTGTCATCAAAAGTGTTTGTATGTGTGTGTGAGCAAAGTGGAATTTGTGGCTTGCAACCATGTAATTAATAACCTGCATTATTCCACTACAGAATTTAAAGAAAATATAAATATAGATGTTCAGAGGTATAAAATTATATTTGCTGTACATTTCCATTGATTTTGCGTGGCATGTATTACCAATGTCAAAGGCAGGGAGATTGCAAATTTCCCCACTGTGGGACGAATAAAGGTTTATCTTATGGCACAAAAAATTATAATCAACAGAAATAGTGTAACTAGATAAGATGCAATGTTGCTTGTAGCACCGCACCATTAAAGTACTCATGACCTAATGCCATTATTATAAATCAGATACCTGGTAGTTCTGCTAAAATAGAAACTTTAATCACTGCATATCAGTTTGTATGCATATTGTCAGTGTAATAGCTCTCAAAAAATGGGGACATGGATAAAGTCTGAAGTCCTTTGCACATATATTGAGAAAACATGGGATACTTCGATTTGGTTTGATTGGATTTTTTTGCTTCCAAGACCAACAACATACTTTTGGGGACTGGTTCTGCAATGAAAGTGCAAAGATGCAGAGACTCCACTTCATCTGTCTACTGCTTTTAGACATTGTATGCAGTGGTAATTGGGTTACAAAAACTAGCCAGCTTGTTCAATAAAATTGTCACATTTAATTTCTGTAAGAACACAAACAGGTTCTTAAGCTGACTGGATTAGGCAAAACCCTTTACTGATTTAGCAGAATGAAAAGAAATAGTCTTTATGAGAACAGAAAAATCAAGTTGGTCACATATGAAATAATTAGAAATAGTGCCAGACCCATAATATAATTTGACCTAATATGTTCTTTCCCGTGCTAACAAGATTAGGCTGTGCAATTTCTTTGGTCCTGGAATTCGGCTGTTATCAACCAAATCGCTAATACTTGAGCAGAAATATCATTCAAAATGTATTGTTTAAAGAGGTAACATTAAATTTAGGATTAGGGTGAGAATTTAAGGTTACTCGTAAACTATAAAAGCTACGACATTCCATCATTTACTGATAAATAATTACATGTTATTCTAAATGTTTTGCCTTTTGTCTTTGGACTTGTAAAGTTCATGAACTTTGCTCATGTATAAAGTGTCCACAATAGTGAAATACTGAGGTTGGCCAACAGGAGAAAGAAAAATATGAGTGAACCAGGGCTGCAACTAGATTCACTGTTTGATCTATAAAATGTCAGATAAGCAAAATAGCTAAAATAGGCAATTTATCACAATTACAATTTGCCAAAGCCTGATCTGACTATCACATACGCCAAGGAAAAGCAGCAATTCCTTAAATTTGAGAAGCTAGGATTTTTGTTTAGTAAATGAGAGAAAAAAATAATTATTTATATTAATTTAATAATTAATAAGTTTCTGATTGATTTTCTATCAATCTACTATTTGAATGATTGAACAATTGTTTCAGCTGTATGGTGAAAATCTGTCACAGAATTCTACACTATTCCAAATGGAGTTACAATGGGACCAGTATAAGTCAAAATGCACTTGATGGGACCACCAGTCAACACAAGCGGATTCCAAAATCTGCAACCAGTTGCCAGTGTCTTTGGGATTAGCGAATGGAGACCTTTTTTTAAAAAAAAAAAGTTTGAGATAGGAATGACAGTGGTGGCATTCATGGCATAAAGCACATAAAGTCCCAGTGATTGTGTTGGCCTTTAAAAAAATTGGCCTCAACAGTGACCATGATATTTTCTCAAAATATACTGTATTAGCCAGAAGCCCTAAATAGCCCATCCAGTAGTAATCTGCACGGTGAAAGAGGACTATATTGATTAAAAGAAAAGAAGGACCACATCCTCTCAGCATCTGGTGATGTTGTGAGGGGCTAGCTGGAGGATGTAAATGTCACTGACAGTTTCCAACCTCTGGAGAACAAAGCATGCTTTTTCATCACTGAACTTTTGCCCAAAAAGTATGTGCACTCAAACACCCACAAACACTAAAGTTGCCTCCGTCTCAGCCATAAAATTTACATTCATTCAGAGAGGGCAGTCTTACATCTTCCAGAATTTTAATACCTGTGGATGTAATTAAAATGAATGAAAACAATAACAACAGCAAGTAGCGGAAGGAAACAAATTCTTTCCAGAAATGCGAGCAGACATACCAAGGTCTGCAATGGCACCAGCATTCTTTTCTAATTCCCAAAGCCCACTGGCACTGGTGCAGAGAGTGAAAGGGACGCATACGTAGCTTTACTGTCAAGAAAATCACTGGATCCATACATTGTTTGGACTTAATGCATAATCCTTTCCATTGATAAAATTATGTTGAGTGTGCCTAGCTGGAAATCCACAAGTACAGGGCTTCAGCACACATGCTTTTTCCCTTCTCTGGTTTTCCTTTAATTTGCAAATCTTGTAATCTAAGCCTAGAGCTGACTGAACCAACTTCTAAACCAGCACCGCTGTAGCGGCCAAGACTCCAATCTGTTTTCCATTTAAGTGTCAAGACGGCATCCTTTTTGGTGGTTAACAAAATCTGTTATTTCAAAATGATTATATGCTAAAAATTGTGTGAGGACCTTAGTAAGTTTATGAACAGGCCCAATGGAAAGTACTGCGCCGCACCCGGAAGCCTTTTTCCTTCTCGTCTTTGACCAGAGTGTGATTTAACAGGCACTTCTGTAGGGGGAAGGACCAGGCTGTGCCATTCAGCCAGAGGTCAGGGTTTCTGCTTTTCAACACAGTGCATGTTTTCAACATTAGTGTCGAGCGACGCCTGGATGATTCGCCAAACCGTCAAAACCCTGCCTGTCTCAGTGTCAGTGAGGACATAGAGAAAGCAGAAGCAACAGCAACGGCGTCAGAGAGACAGGGTCGGCAGTCCCTGGAAAACATCAAGAAGGTGGTCTCCATCAAGGCCCAGCTGAAGACAGACTTCCTTATTTCATTTCCCGGGGAGGATATATTGAGTTAAATTTCGTCTTGCTCTGCAGGAGCAGTGTAAGTAAATGGAGGAGGGGGGAAGAGGGGAGGGCATTAACTGGGTATGGAGAGGTGCCTTGGGGTCTGTCATTTTTTAAATTCGCTTTCTTTCACTAAACAAAGACATGACATTCCCAGTAACAATTCTGAGAATCCCAGGGATTTACACATGTGTTTAGTCTCCTTCTTGTCTGCCTATGGGGCGTTCAGGTACTGCACGAATTCCAACCATAGTGCCACTAAGAATCCATGATTCACAGTCACTAAGCCTTCATCACTAGCTCAGCTGCAGTTGGGTGCATGCGAAGGGTTCTTAACAAGAAGTCGGGTGTCCTTTGATGCCTCTTATTATTAACAGAAAATTACTCTCAGATGTAGGATTTGTACTTCATAACATTGCAAAGAGTAAAACACTTTCCACTCCCTTCTGCACTTTTTAAAGACAAATTTCATTAGGATGGGTTATTCCAAAAGTACACAGAGGTTGCTTAAATTTCTGTCCTTTTGGTGTCCTAGTAGTTTGTGTACCAATAAAAGACGCACTCTCACTCTACATTTATGTAGATTCTAATGTTCAGATTCTGTTAACACCGCCAGAGAAGTGTTACTACAACTGCATTTTTATTACTGAGGTTGTAGTTAGTAGTGCTGTTGTACTCGACTGCATTATATTGAAATGTGTTTGTAATGTTCTCAAGCTTCAAACAAATGCTCAAATTGATTGAGATAGGCAGGTTCACCATTTGGTTTACTGTGTCGCCATCTGCAATGCCGTCAGTCAAAGCTCAGTTTGCAATGCCCCTTGTCTCAGTAGTTTCAGTAAGTGGACTGAACAGATCAAGAAACAAAATGAACAATACACATTTCACAAAGGTGAAGTTGTAAAAATATCAGATCTTGGAATATTTGAAAAACTTGTCAAACGACATCCATCCCATTGTAAGGCAGTCATGGTTAACATACATGGCAATAATTTATCCAACAAACAAATACCAATTAAAGCATTTTAATCAATATTTTCATATAAACAGTGGGTCAAATGACATATGCAATGTGAACGGGATTGTGTGAAGAACCTACAGGCAATTATCGCTAACTCTGCAGTTCCCTTCTGCATCAGGCTTGTCTGAGCTAATTGTTTTAGTTTTACAGTCTGTAACCGAACCATTTTGGTTCAGTCTTAGCTGTCTCACCAACATAATTTCCCAACATTTTTCAGTGAAAAACCACTGAAGAAGGCACCATATGCTCCCTGCCCAGCACCAAACAGCAAGTTAGTGACCCTAACCCCAGCTGGTGAACACAGTGGAGTACTTAGAAGGAGAATGAATATTGGATTTACACTCATCAGATGGACACAAACTCCCAATAAAAGCAAATGCTCCTCTGTGACTGCTGGATGTGTAAATAGGCAACTTTGACAACATATCTGCCCTGTTAGCTTTATGACTGTATAACTAAGTGGCAATATGACAATATTGTGTTTAGACCTTGTTCCTCTACTTGCCAAGAAAAACAAAGCTCAGTGTTAGCCTCTTTGGAATTCATGTTTATGTCAGTTTTCATCAGAGATGTCCTGAGGCGATCACAAACGTTGCTGGCAGCAGATCATATCAGCTGTCACTAACTAACATTAAGTCTGTGAGATTTAGTAAGAAAGTTTAGAAAGATTTAGTATTGGAAGTTATTGGGACATCCGTAATTTTTACCATTCTACAAGAGCTTAACAAGGACACTGATATCAAGTACAGTTGTTGAACATCTCATATGACATTCAAAAGTCATAATATCAAAATGTGCTGACGTATTAGAGTGAAATTCAGCTAAAATGGCCATTGTTTACCACTCCATTATTCAGTCTAACAAAGCCTTTGTGCTATTTTCTGTGGAGGGAGGACTTGATTTTGGCCAAACCAGTCACCAGTGACGTAAGAATTTAACAGCCCTTAAAATGCACAACAAGTTGTCCTGATTTCATGGATTAGGCAGTTTAAATCACACATTCTGCCACAATTCTAAACTTCTATTCTTTAACATGCATCACTTGTTGCATCCCTCATGATCTAGGACCCCTTTGTGTTTTCAATTTATATACCTCAGAGAAGCCATATAACTGGATACATTTGTCTTAATTGCTAGGTGTACTGTAAAACTTGTGGTGTTGTTTTTATTGTTTATTTTAATCCATTTTGTGTATTTCATACTTGTTTGTTTATGTTTGAAATTGCTTTATTAATATATTTGTGAATTGTAATAGTACCAATATTGGCCTCAAATGATTTAAGAGTTCCATTTTTACCCAAATATAATTACAGCAGCAGTAACTCATATCTGGTTGACTGCAACTGTTTGGTTGTAATCTTACGTATGTAGGACTTACAGTAGCACAAGAAAGAAGACAGAAGAGGACTTTAGCCATTAAAAACATCTAAGATCCTGTTGAGAGAGAGAAGGTGAGGTCAGCTTTATCATGATGAGTGAACTCACCCAGAGGACCCTGTGCTCTTGCAAACCCCTAGCAGGGGCCTCTTGTCAGCAAAACTGTCTGTCTTCAGAGGACCTGAGGAGGAAGAGGAGTCATAGAAAGAGACGGATGAGAAAGAGAATGATCTCCACACAACAAAGAGGGACATTCTTTAAATGAACATGTGAGGCCTCTAGTGCTGCCCACCCTAATTCAACAGGCAGCCTATTACCATGACAGGAAACGTGCTGATTATGATTACTACTGTTGCCCTGTGAATCAATTATGGTCACAAAACATTTTCGATGAATGGAGATATTTTTTCCCCAAATCAGGCCTTATTTCACCAGCCAAAACATGGACTCCACATATTGGAAAGGCTTTGGTGTTCTACCTTTTTTCTCCACTGTTTTCAAAGGAAACTTGAGGGAAAAGAAAATGTAATAAAACAATATGTGACAGAATTGAAACGATCTGGAGAAATCTCCTGAACGTTTTAAAAGGGAGTGAGATATTCTTTTTGTCCCCTTGTTTGTTTTTAGGGTTCAGGGTGGAATTACAGCATGTTAAAAAAAAGCAGCAGGCATATGTATAAAAATGAAGAGAAAACATGTTGCATTAAGTGGACTGATCCGACATTTTCCCTGATTGTCTCATTCTTGAAGACAGACTGCGGATCAGGGGATTGAGGGGATGGGGGCGCTTAGATTGAAGATGTTACCCTTTAGAGGACTGTAATTTGAGGCTTGACAGTAATCAGCCCGAGTTCCTGTGGTATGGCGTGAGAGCAAATGTGCCTTCCATACGAGCCTTTAACACTCCCAACAGGGTCCTTTCTTCTTTCATGTTTCTGTCATCGGACATCATTCCCAGTCAAGATATTGAGCCGTAACATAAATATGACTCTTTGAGACCAAGCGAAATGGCACATTTACTAAAATAAACTTTCTGGGAAAAAATGCAACATTTAATGAATAGAGAGACTTTGATTTGATTACTACTGTAATGGACAGTAACTGTAGCAAGTACTGCCTTCCATGTGGCTGTCTCCATGTTTCAATGTAACAGTATTGTATTATGTTTGCATAATATGACCCTGATTCCAAAAAAGTTGGGATGCTGTATAAGACATCAATAAAAACAGAAAGCAAACACTTTTTTACTGTTTACTGACAGTTTTACACAGTTTTACAAAGTGTTTCCAAGACCTCAAGCGATGAACCTCGCCTTGCTTGTGATCGACTGAGTCTTTCCAGGATGAACCTTTCAGACCCAGTCATGATACTATCACCTGTTACCAATGAACCTGTTTACCTGTGGAATGATCCAAACAGGTGTTTTTGGATCAGTCCACAACTTTCACAGTCTTTTGTGATTTTGCAGCTGATGAGGTAAAAATTAAATATATTGTCTTTGTACTGTATAAGTCAGGATAGGATCAGCAAATTAGTACATTCTGTTTCATTTATGTTTTAAACAGTGTCCCCACTTTTTTGGAGGGGTGGTACTCTAACATTATCTGGAACATTACAGACAACATCCTTTTGTTAAACTTCACTGAATTAGTTTTACAGCGTGGGAGCATCCCAAGTGTAGCTCTATTGTGACAACATACAAACTGACCTTCGTGAAAAAAGAGCACAAAGAGCTACAGTACAAATTATTATATATAAATATATTCACATTTCCTCAATGCTCATTTGTTATAAATCAAGGGAACAGTGTTGCCTCATTTTCCAAGACAAGGGAAGATCATAAGTTGTAAACTCCAAAGAGGATGTGGATAAACGCATTTACTCCATTTGGAAAACCAGTACTTCCCTCTCTATTCCAGGAAAGGGGAACCTTGCCTTATTATAATCAACACCTATTTTCGGGTCTTTCTAAGTCTGCCCACCCACAGCCTCTCATCCCAGACAATTGGCCTTTTAATGGCTCACCACAGTGCAACACTGTTTGCGCCCTAGCAGATTGCAATCAGCGTCCTTCCCTCCAGTAGTACAATTCATATTTATTTTCTGCTGAGAGAATTGCTCCCCTCATGTGTTGGGGCTATCTGCTGCTTCTTATTACTGTGGTTCGCTTTCATCCACTTCCAGCGCTCTTCAAATGCTGCCATTGTATGTTGTTGAAATCTGCCAAAAGACCGGAACACGGACAGAGAACAAAAAGGCGATTTTCTCACCAAAAAATGCCACAAACCAGCAGGACTGTATGGCAGCTCTGACAGCATTGATTGACACCTGCAGGGCTGCATAGCTTTGAGGATATGAACACTGGTATTCATACAGTATTCAACTTTCCAGTGTCTGAAAAAGACCAGTGAAACATTTGTTTGTCATCACTATGACTATTTTAATATTTGAGGAGACATGATAAATGAAATCAAATGTTTGTATGTATGTTGCCGAAACGCCAATTAATGTTATAATCAAATGCAGAAACAAGATTAGGAAAAGCAGTTGTGGAAGCAGACATTTTAAACATAACTTCACATAACTGGTTGTGCATTGTTTTTTTAAAAAGCAGCTGAAATCACTTTTAATGCCTGTGTGTCTGCCGTGGCTGGAGGCATCATGTTTTCGGGTTGTATGTCTGTCCCATTCTCTTCAAACTATGTCTAGATATTTGTGCAAGCTATTGCAATACAGTGATATTGCTATCACATTCCAACTGTTGGCTGCTGTGCTGTCTTCATTTACGGTTACGTTAAACATAGGGACTATGTACGCATGTTGGACACATGTTGTAACCTCGTTGTTTAATGTGTTATGTGTTGTGCCGTGCTGTGTTGTGTTGTGTCGGTTTGTTTCAACTGTAGCCACTACAACAACAATATCTATCTATCTATCTATCTATCTATCTATCTATCTATCTATCTATCTATCCAGCAGCTTGGAGGCCAGCTGCTTTACAGGTTGTCCACCTGTACAGTTAACACCACAGTTCACTCCACTGTTTGTCTGTTCCAGGCCCAATCTTAAGAACTGTAACAATTCCCTTTATAAGTTGGATGGACTGGTAGATTAAGCACTATGATTTTAGTTTAAGTTTAATTTTTTGGATTTAGCAAAAAATCCTTTTTTGGGGTCTGATTTTCTAGCTGTCAAGCTTATCAGTCTGGAAAAATCTAGAGGGTCCAGTAGTGAGAGTGTAAAAGTCCATAAAAGTTAAAAGACATGCAGATACACTGATCACTGATGCAGATCATACACTATGCTTTGGAGTTTCATATTTAGGCAAGGTTAAGGTGCTGAAGATACTCACTTATATGAGGAGCTGGCAGAATGCGGGCAGCTCGTACAGGACCGTGGCGCACCGAGAACAGCTCCTGGGCTTCCCCTGCCAACTGAACAAAATGATTTGAATTAGAGATAATGCAGAAGTTCACATATCCAGTCCATTAGAGAAAAGACATATTTCGCACTCAGTCATATAGATCAATATTCCAATTAAAGTTAAGCTGCAAACACATATTCAGGCATTAAGCAATCCAGAGTCTGCTTGTCTACCATGACATTCTGTTTTCACAGGTGTCACTTTTTAAGGCCATCATTTCTTGCCTTTTGCTGTCTAATGTAAAGTGCTTGTCTGGAAACACAACCTTTATTTGGTCTTAATCAGTACACCTTGGGACAAAATGAAGTATGAAACAAACTTGAAGGAGATATGTAAGCCTAGGGAGATTTCTACAGAGCAGAAAAAAGCACAAGTACAAAAATGTATTTGTTCACACTGTAAGACAAATAATCTTTTCCAACTGTGTGAAACTGGCATGTTCATAGAAAGAGACAGGGGAGACAGGGAGGATAGAGAACAAGGGCGGTCTGGTGGTTGAAGTTCCAGCCAAACCACAAAGTAAAATCTACTGAGCACAGAATAAAAGGCCCAGTGGCATTGCAATGCAAACGAACTGCCTACACTTACTGTGACAGAGCCAACAAGGAAAGGTTGGGGATACGGGTTAATGTGAGCAGAAGCCCGTGATGCCTCTGTCCCAGTCGGACTGTAAAGCATATGAAACACTCTCACCAGTGTTTCCAACAGAATTTACAATCTCCCGGGATTACCTTCTGTTTTTGATTGTATGATCATAAAAAGATAAAGATGAGAGGTCTAACTCGGTGTTCAGTCACCTTTGCTCTCACCAGACTAAATGTTAGATGATGTCTGACATGTTCAACAGGTTTTTATGAGATGGGAATTTTGTTGTGACTCTACCCACTTTTCAGGTTCCTACTACTGACTTTATCTGTTCCATAAAAATCCCCTTTGACCACTCCATGAACTTTTTTGCTGTCAATGTCAACTACTGAATATTTGAGCAAATCAATGATTTCTCAATCATTTTGTTGGTGGAGGGACTTATCACCTTAGTGTTAGTTCGCTTCACAAACCACTAGGCCACCACTGCCCCTAAAAGACAAAATGAGGCTTGAACCCTCGACCTCCTGGTCTGATGTTAGTCACACAAACAGTTGAGCTACTGAGCTTCAGCTTATGAATGCAATACACAAATTTTAAGCCTGATAATCAGACTTAATTGCCATTTCATTTTCACATCATCTTTCACTCTGACATCTATTTGAATAACAGACAACACATTTTGGTCAGTAACCAAATGTATTGAAGCTCCAATATCAGATGTATAAACGTGTAGCCAGTTATTTTAGTGTTATAAACTGCACAAACATACATATAAATGAACAGAAAAATAAAAAATACATTAGTAGTAGCTGCTTGCTCAATTGTTTTAAAGTTGATGATAAATGCAAGAGCCTTGAGGGTCTTTGTGAGTTATTTTCTAGAACTTCTGTTCATCAACCCACTGCAGTGATAAAAGAAGCACATTCCAGCACATTTACACAGGCTTGAAATTACATTTAGGGATAAACACTTAAGGTCGCCCTATTAGAGAGGATTTGCTGCTTTTTTATTACTGAGGAAATGCAGCCACAGTGTAAAGCATTTTAATAGATATATGTGTGTGTGTCTGCCTGGCCCAGTTTAGACTTCATGTGCTCATGTGATGCCAGTATATTAGGTCAATGGCCTGTGTGGCTCTTGGTAGTGTCTGGCGTGTGTAATGGCACATTGTTCTAAGCGCAGAATGCCCCACTTTTGTTACTCTTTTATGCGTTAAATTACAGTGAAACCTGCATTATCACTTTACTAGTGCTTTAATCTGTTTGTATTAAGTCTTTAAACCCATCTGAGGGGATGATCGCTCTTTTGTGCAATTAGTAGCCTTTTCAAAGTGGCGGATTTGGAGCTGTGTTTTTATTCAAAGTGCTTGAGGCCCAGCGGTGGTAGATTAACACTGGAGACATGAGCAGGTTATACGAGCACTGATAGCAGGAATAAAAGGAGGTTGGCAGCAGGGTAGGATTCCTGTACAGGCAAATGGACCTGCAAGGGGGAATAATGGAATTTGCTGGATTAAAATGAAAAGCGGGGAGGGCCGGAGGTTAATGCGCTGGGTTATTGTGCATTACCCCGCCGCTCATCCTCGCCTTACATGGCTCTGTGTGACATCCACTGCCATCAACAACATTCCCACCATTACATTAGTGGCCCGGCGTATGCAATATGCCAAATTGCTTTTTCAAAGTTGTTTTCCCTACATACAGTTATTCGTTATATTCATTTCATTTGTGGCTCGGATGTTTTTGTGGAATCACAGTGTCTGCTCTTCTGTTTTAATCTCCCAAATGTAATGCCATAAGCTGTGAACAGAGATCTGGGCCATATTCACAAGTGAGTCTGCTCACTAACACAGTGCTGGACATATTGGAGGCTTGGAGGGAGCAGGTGCTTCAGGGATCATACAGTAACAGGTGCTTATTCATGGGCTTCCATGACATGCAGCACTAAAACGATAAGTACCCAAACCTAGAGTGATGCAGCACTATTTATGATGTTGAGCTGCAAAACAGACTAAAGTCTTTTTTTTCCTGAGTCATCTCAGGATCCAAAAAATGAACTTATACAAATGAACACAGAAATTCACTCACATTCAGCTGACTTGGTGAGAGATAGCTTTTAAAACAATTGCAATTATGTGCTCTCTCCTGTAAAACTATTTTCCCCTTATTTCCCCATATTACATTTATTGAGATGTTCACATTGCATGGAAGTGACAGAAAAGTTAAGGAAAGCTTCAAAGTTCGGTGTCAACACTACAGGAGAGTACTAGCTGTCAGTTACTTTCACTTCTTGCACCCAGAATCTGCAGGTTTCACTAACAAGTGAAAATATGGAAAGATTTTTACACACAAAATGTCATCATGGTACCCTAATGGTGCCCCTGTAATGAATCATCATCCATCTGAAGTGAAAATGAAAAGTGCAACATATTTACAACAACTTATGAGTAAAATATATCTAGCTATAATCACCATTACTTAGAATATGTACTTTCCAGGTACTATCTCTCCACAACAACTAATGCAGGTGCATTAGTTAGTTGTTGTGGAGTTGTTGTTATAAATCCTGTGTGCAGGTGTGTGTCTTTTGGGCTAATAAAGGATGAAAAAATAACAATGGACTAATTAATAAAGTTAAATAAAGCTCTTCTTTTTCTGATTTATTCCAGATGAAACTGGTATGATTTCACACCGGAAAAATGTGACGTGCACCTGCAATAAAATTCAACAGAAAAACACTTTCCAGTGAAAAACTTTAACCTAAACAATCTGTGCCACAGAATCAAAGAACAACGGCTTCCTATTAAAACTACAAGTTTGGGATGCAGCTATACAATCCTTGAGGGAGAAATAGATAGTGATTTCTCAGCTGACAATAGTTTGAAGCACAGACTCTGTGTCCTATGTTAAAACTACATTCTGTCCATTTTAAAACTTACTAGTGCAGTGCCTGTTCAAGACTGGTTGACTGCCCGGTCTCTAGTATTGCTGCCTGCAGCTTTCTCAATATCACTGATCTGCAGTGCCGCTGAGCCCTTGCAGTTCTAGATGCAGCAGTTCCAGACCCGCCATTTTAGGCAAACACATGTGCCACCAATTTTTTTCCTTTTTTAAACTGTTGTAACAACATAGTAATATTACAATATGCCGCCAGTCTTAACCAGTTTATTTGTTTTATGAGCCATGCCTAAATTATTAATAATAATAATCATTATTGTTATTTCTGCTTTTTTGTTTGTTAAATTATTTTGTGTTAAAAGACACACTGCACACATGAAAAGTAAAACGCACAGTTTTGCATTAAAATGTCAAAATAAAATTGTTATCATAGAACGTTTGCTGCATATGCTGCAAGAAAAGCCCTGCCCTTAAAATCTAACTCGAAAACATTTTTCATTCCGATGCAAAAGTGAATGAATAAAATCTTTAGCCCTACATTATTACTTTTGATAGTTATCATGATTTCTTACCAAAGCTGGCCAGCTCCCCCTAAGTTATAACTGGTTCCTAGGGCATCACAAAGGATAGGCTGACATTATTCATGGATAGCTAACATTAGCTTAATAATATTAACCACTGTGTAGGATTATCAAAATGTTTTTTCAACAAAAGAAAATAAAAATGTAAATTACTTCATGCCCCTTGGATATAACCAGGGTCATTGAGAAAGAGCGTTAAGCCTTACCCTTTCCCAACATGGCTCTGGGTATAACATGGTCACCAACTGTTGTACATCTAAACTATGGGTCTGGAAATGCTACATCTAGAATAAAATAGGCTCTCCAGCTCTGCAGGGAAATGTTTCTCAGCTTTGCCAAGAACCACTCACCCAAACTACTTCACACGGGACACCTTGGTTCCTCAGCAATACACCCGTCAAGTGTGAAGTTGATCAGATGAAAGATTATTGAGATAATCAAAGAAAAGAAATACAGAGAGAGATACCCTTCATTCTAATTAAATAAACCGGTTTTGTAAATAGTTCTGAGGAAAACAATCTTGGACTTTAGGAGGGGACAGAAACACCTACAAATGCATTGCTAGCATAAAACTTGCACCTCAGTGTTTCTATTACAGAAACTTCCTATCTGAAGTCAAATATTAATATCTCTCAAGCCTAAGACAGGTTTATGGATTTGTAATACAGCTCCAGGTCTCCAACACATCCACTGACACTTGCTGCAGACACTTTTCTTCCAAGCAGGTCATTCCATCTCAGCACGTATGCAGACAGACAATTAGTCCAGGACAGTCTGCCTCTTATCATGCAGCAGCGGATGACACCTCTCCAGTGTGAGGCGACAGTAATCTACATTGCCTAAACAGCCCTGTCAGCATCCATACAACCAGTCAGGAGTCCCCATCTCACGAGTGTGTGTACACGTGTATGTTCGTACTCTGCCAGGCCATTACAGAGGGTGTTGGCTTAGCAACTGTCACAAACACTTCACAGCCACTCAAGAGCCAGAGACCGAGGCACCTTCAGTGCTTACTTAAAACCCTGCGAAAAAACACAACCCAGAAACATACCATAAACTTTCAAAACTGAAAGAAAAACAATGAGTATGGACAGCGTGTGATAACAGGCCAGGCTGTGCTGTGTGAATCAGAATTGGTGTCGAGTTCAGCAGAAACTGAAAGGCAGAGGAGCCTTACCAAGCTTTTACTGGGTGTGTGTAGTGTGGCTAAAACAGCAATAATCCTCTGCTCGACCATAATAACTGCATCAGAAAATTTGCTAGCAGCACAGGAGTTGCCACATCACAGTGGCCAATGTGTGTGCTCAGAGTAGAGTAAGAGTGTGTCCTCTTACCCACGGCCTGTGGATGTTTATAAAGAGACTGATTAAGAACTTTGGTGTGTTTAGATCTCACAGGATGTATGTTAAGTTTGCATGTTTCTGTGACAGCCTCTACATGAAAGGCGATACTTGGTGAGTGAAGCCGTTGCAGCATTGTGGGTAATTTGTTAAGTCATAGAGCAGACAAAATCTTCTAATGATTTTCAAGATAGACTTTAAAGAAGGGAATTTAATGAATATGATATCTTGCCCATTATACTTGGAAATAGTTTTGAGGTTTAACACTGGCCCACTCATATAAACATGTTTGAAGAGAAAAATGAATTTCAACATGTAGTTTGAAAAAATAAATAATAACCAAAAAGAACACGTATGTAATGCAGTAATAACAGTATATATTATACCTTTGTTTTAAGTGATTTATTTGATATATGATTTAATCTCTGTGTTATACATCTGACCTGTAGATAACAGGGGTCATGTGAACCGAAATTACCCCTTTCAAAAGGTCTCCCTCTTGTGGCGACATTTCACATTACGTCAGGAGCGGTGGAACTGGAATGCTGACATAGAGAATAGTATAATGGACTACATTTAGTTTCTTTGCAGTGTTTACAAAGAGTGGACACAATATCAAACAGGCTACCAGGATATTTAAATGCAATCCAAACCAGTAGTCAACAAATATTTGTATAATAATAATAACGACAACAATAAGAAGAAGATTTATGTACAGTAGTTTTTAGTGCTGTAGTTTGTG
The DNA here is from genome assembly GCA_025331565.1 of Holacanthus passer. NCBI lineage: Eukaryota > Metazoa > Chordata > Actinopteri > Pomacanthidae > Holacanthus > Holacanthus passer. Next base: position 544,099 of record JAFREQ010000072.1, on the reverse strand, counting down.
GTATTGCTTTGGATTAAAATTTGTTTCCCTGATATTCTCATTGAATACAACTACTTTTAATTATCTGCAGAGCTGACATGAATAAACATTTTTGTGTGTACATATGTAGTGCTGTATAGAAACATAAGGTTACGTATAAGGTCTATGTATGCATTTATATTTTTGTTTAGTAGAGGCACTCAGACTGAGTGTTGGTAAGTGGCCCTGGATGAGACTTCAGAGGTAGCCACTCAGCACACCTGCTAGTACTACATTGACTGATGCATATTCTTGTTGAAAGCTTAAAAAGACCCTGAAGCTAAATGACTACTGCACACAAAAGGAGGCATAGCCAGTTATTCTACTTCCGTGTTAATCATACAAACTGAACTGAATTAATGAAAAGAGAATTCTGATAGATTTGGGTATCGGAACTTTTTTTTGTACTCATATCTATTTTTTGCCAGTTTCATTTTGATGAAATCCAAAGGCAACTTTCATTCACCATTGTTAGTATAAACCTAAACATAACTCGCATATATTCTGTTTTTTTGTCCTTCTTTAATTTTTTCTCTACACTCTTTTTTTTCAGAAAACAGCAGTGAAGTTCAATAAGATCTTTGGCCCTGAGAAGAAGGTAAGTGCTAAAGTTTGAACCAAATACTGTCCATAACAAGGTAAACATCGCCATCTACAGGACAAAAGTCTGCACAGCAATACAGTGCAAAATTTTAACAGTGACAAAGGGCAAACAGGTGAGATACTGATCACTTTTAAATAAAGATTAACTTAAAGATATAATTTAAAATGTCAGCGTTAGTTCTAGGTTCTCAACATCAGCCTATTTCACTCTTTTGCTTTGCCAGTGTGTTTTGTATGATTCACCGTACTGAATGAAGATAGCTACAATACATTTACAACTTCAGTTCAAAAAAGTTGGGACACTGTGGGAAACGTAAATTAAAACAGAATGAATTGATTTGCAAATTCCTTTTGAACTATGTTCAATTGAATACAGTAGAAAGAGAAGATATTTAATGTTCAAACTGATAAACTTTATTGGCTTTTGTAAATATCTGCTTATTCTGAATTTGAACAAGTTGCGACAGGAGCAACAAAAGACTGTGAAAGTTGTGGACTGATCCAAAAACACCTGAGGCCTGTACTACGAAGCGAGTTTAACCTACTCCGATTTAACTCGGGGTTACCAAGGCAAGTCGGGGTTGACAAACTCTGGCCGTCTCAGCTGGAGTTAATCAGTACTACCACGGTGATTAAGATGTTGGTTTGTTGAGTCCGTGTTACCTTAATCTGAATCTGTGCGCGTCCGTGTAAAAGGGGCGTGTTCAGCAGCGCAGACACAGTTTCTGTTTGATGATTCGTGCTCCGTGATTTTCACCGGAAGAAAGCACTTTATTAATGCCAGGATATGAAGAGTTTAAGAGTCGGCTGTAGACCGACCTGTATGAATGTAAAGCTGCCGTTAACACTAACTTCATTCTAACAGTCGTTTCAGCTGCAACCAGTCAGGATGAAATATACAAATATTCTATCAAGGCGTGTATTAATCGTCCTCATCATTAACACTGAGGACAGATGTGTTGTGTAGCCTACACTTATACAGTGTCCAACAGTGAGGCTTTACTCCGGCCACTGGCTGCGGAGATGTCTGGACCCAGAAGCCGGCAGAGACACTGAAATCCATATCTTTCATAGAGAACATCATCGGGGTGAACTCCGGTCTCTGAACACCGGCGACCTGCGGACTGAGACGCGCCGATGTCGACTGGCTCTTCTAAATGTCAAATCATTTTTCTCCACCAATTGTAGCGGAGGGGCGGGGCTTACACAGAGTTAACCACGAACATAAACTGCTCCGAGCAGTTTAGAGACGCAGCGTAAATTATCATGACAACACACCTCGAGTAAAATCTATCCACCTTCGTAGTACGGGTTAATCAGGAAGTTACCCCCGACTTCACGAAGTTACTCCTGAACTTACCCCGATAAGCCAGTTACCTCGCTTCGTAGTACAGCCCTCTGTTTGGATCATTCCACAGGTAAACAGGTTCATTGGTAACAGGTGATAGTATCATGATTGGGTATGAAAGGTTCATCCTGGAAAGACTCAGTCGTTCACAAGCGAGGATGGAGAGAGGTTCACCACTTCGTGAAAAATTGGGCAGGCACATATTTCTAACATATTTCTCAATGCACAATTGCAATGAATTTAGGTATTTCACCATCTACAGTCCATAATATCATCAAGGTAGGTAGAAAACTCTGCACATAAGGGGCAGGGCTGAAAACCATCATTAAATGCCCATGGCCTTCGATCCCTGGTGGCACTGCATTAACAACCAACATACATTTATAAAATTATAAAGGACATTACTACATGGGCTCAGGAACACTTGCCATTGCATCCACAAACGCAAGTTAAAAATCTGCCATACAAAGCAAAATCCATATATCAACGACATACATAAATCCTGTATTTCAAATTGTTTTCTGAAAACATGGCCATCTGTATTAAAGAGCAAGGACCATCCCAATCCCAACTGGCTAACTTGCACATGTAAAATCAAATTTTTGGAGCCAGGGTTGTAAAATACATCAAATGTATTTGTTGAACATACATTTTATTTGTTATTGTCTTTTTATCCATTTAACTGTTTTTTCTATCAATTTGTTGCAGCTTATTCTAATGTCTTCACAAAAAATGACAAGACGGGACAAAGGAAAGCATACACGTTAACTCGTGTGGGAAGCAGAACATCGCTAACTGCTAACTCCAACAACCTTGCTACCTGACGTTACGTCGCACTTTTTTTCTTGGCATTGTGGGAAATGCAGCCGCTTCAATAAAATGAAGCATTTATACCAATGATCTTATGCCCTTTACTTAAAATAAGACATCCTATGAAATGTAAAATACTCTTTTAACTAGCACCTTTCACATGAACTGTTTTTAAATCATTCACTTATTAATAATAATTACAAATGAAATATATTAACTCAAATTAAAGTCTCAATACATTTTTCATCTACTTTACAGGTGTTACTATTTAATTTTTATCACTTTTATTTCTCTGGTGCTTTAGTCTCAAATTGTTTTACTTTTTATATTTGTACTTTCTTATGATCAGATTATCAGTCATCTGAAAACACTTTGAACTGCACTAACATGTATGAAACATGCTACAGTACAACACTGTTTGTTTGATTGATTAATGACAAATTGTAGTCAGTTCCTTGAGCACAACATAATTCATTAGAACTGTCAAATATCCATAGCAGTACATTACATTAATATAAACCAATATATCTGAGCAAAATGTATTTAATTTTATAATTTAATTTTAGTTCAAACTATGTTGTATTTTATTTGAGTGAATCTCATGGAAGCTTTTTGTGTAATGTGTAAAACTGGTGACATGGTTAACTGAGGAAGTTTAAGTTAATTTAAATTATTTACTAAGATGAAGTGGATGTATAGTAATCTTAAACCTTTATTAAAGAAAACAATAGTGAATGGTACGGAGAGTTTTTCCATCAGCCATTTGGTTAGGCTGTGGACATGTCCTTACAGGCCCAGGGTCAGTGAATGATTTGATCACAGTTAGACTTTTGACCCCTGTAAGGACATAATGTTTATATTATCCTATCACACAATCAATAGTATGGACCATCCATTCTTAGGAAACTCAGAGAGAAAAATATGCTTCACCAGTCATAAATAGGCTATTTCCATTATAATTTATTGATGAAAGCACAGGTGCCTAAGTATGGAGCAAGTAGACAAATGCATCCCCATTATTCAAAAAGGGAAGCAAAGTTATGGTATTGCTACTTTTAAAAATTGTCACCATACAGTCCCTGCAATCATTTTACTGTTTTTAGCTACTGACAAAAAGAAGTAATAAAGTAAAAATCACACATTTTCAGACCGCCCTTTGAGTTGGTTCAGTCGAACCTGTTGCTGTGCGGTATAGTCTGTCAATACACACAGGAGTCTGAGTGTTTACAAAGAAGAGAAACATGCCACTTAGCTTAACAGCGACCATGGACTGAAAATAAAACATAGGAAAAGATGTACAGTATGCTGAATGAACCTGCTTGGCCCAGCGACTCCAGGCAAACCTCAAATGAGCTAAAAGCAGGACTGTACTTGCTGAAATGCCGAATGCTAGCTAACTTTGCCAGCCTACCCACCTAACATTAGCTTGCCGATTGGGCAGGATTTGGCTATGGAGATGGGACATTCGCAAAAGAGACAAATCAAATACTTGACATTTTCCTGTTGATTTTACTATGGGATGTAGTGGAGGGTAAACACTTATAAATGCAGTGCAACATAGGGTTTACTCATCATTTTATGAGTTTACCATTACTTAGCATTGGACAGTTTAGACAGCGGACATTTGTAGTTTATCCACCTTTTATTTTACCACTGCATCCCCTTTGTAACTTTGTCCAACTACTGTTAATACCTAAGGCTAATTTGCTGAACCGCTCTCTCCCTCTCCTCACACAACAGCAGACTCTCTCTCATTTTCTCATACAGGGTATTCTAAGGGGTGGTTTCGCAGTAAGGTCTAGTCCTTGACTAAATTGGCCCTTTAAGTCTTGAGGAGCAGAAGTCACCTTCTGAGTTGTACGTTAAAATAGTCCTTGATTTGAGGATAATGTAGGTTATATATTTTATAAGTTATAATTCCTGTATATTATTCAACATATATTATTCCTGTGTAACTATACGAGCTGGGGTTGTTATTCAGAATAGCTAAGACTAGAACCTATGTGTATAATAAAAAGGTGGGATTGGAATTAGATAGTTGTTGTAAGCAGTGGTTAAAGTGGGATTTGACAGGTGGGGGAGTCCTAAAAGTCGGTGTTGTGGCGCAGTAGGGAAAATTACGTTTTGTTGATTAAGGTGGCGGAGCTGAGCTCCAAGGTGGCAGAGGCCTCCGGCCCACTTTAACCCCTGGTTGTAAGGTCATTTCGTTCATTCAAATTGTGTTTACTTTGTTGACATTGTTAGACTTTGAAGATGGCCTTGTGAGTACTGAAAATACTGGCTCCTCATAGTAGACCAAAACATTAGTCAATAAGAGTCTTAGTCGACCAAGTGTTCATTAGTCTGATAGTCGAAAAAATCCTCAAACTCCATTTGAGACCTGTTGTTAGGGCCAGGACGAAAGTATCGGGGGGACGTTTGCAACATGGACCTTTTCTCTTGCAAAATCTGCTGCTAACCATAAAATTTTGACTATAATTAGTCTACAGACTTGTTTAAAAATAAATGCTGCTAAATGTTACTGACTGGTACTGATATTGCTTGATAGTGAGCCAACTGATGAAATTTTGATCTGAATGTTCCAGCATACATATCCATCTGAACTAATTTTTTTTTAAAAACAAAAAATAAAAAAACTTGTGGCACAAAGATCCAGGTAGAAAAAAGATGAGGTTGCACTTTTACAGGCCCATTAGGTGTGTGACTTACAGATACATTCCAGATCTGCATCCCGTCAGTGTAGCCAATCATGAGGCAGAGAGGAGGGTCAGTAGAACCGCTGTGCATCTCCATGAACTCTGGATTGCGAGCAGTGTCTGTGCAAAAAGAAAGTAAGACATTTTTAAAAATGTAATTAGAGGATTTTTGAATTATGCAACACTATCACAAACAAATCACAAATGAATTACATCTGCTGCATTGCCATGTTAAATGTTCAAATTTAAGTTATATTATAGTTTTATATGAACTTTATTTATGTTTGTTTGTTAATTTATCTTTATCTTCTGCATTTTCGTTTTGGTTTGAGAGGTTTGTGTCACAGCTCCAGATCATAATCTTATTCTACATTCCTGTATCACCACATTAACGTATTTTAGGGTATTGTTCCTTTGTATATAAACATTAAATGGTGGGCTTTTAAGAGTAGAGCTTAATACCGCAAAGCAATGACGCATGCTACAAAATTTCAGTTTAACATGAAAGTTCATTCTTGACCTTGGGAGACAGAAGCATGAGAGACACATTAAAAACCATAACAACTTGTGATCATTTCAGAGAGTCGAGTAAATTAGACAAACACCAGAATTCAAGTTGACAAAATACTTTCACATGGCATCTCTTTTCAATGGTGATGGGACACTCTTTTCTGTTGAAGTCAACTTTGTGATTTACATAATTTTCTTGTATACAGACTAACGTTTCTTAAAACAATCCTAGACAGAGAACAGTCATTGATCTGAACTGAAGAGACAAATGTAGTTCAAATTCCCTTTCCTTCCATACTCGAAAACCAAACTTAAGCTGTACGACAGATAAAGATTTACCGTTGATGTCAGCTTTCTCAAATCGAACCCAAATGATTTTCTCCTTTTCATCTGTGGGAGGTGCCCCAGTATATGCCTGTAGTTTGAAAGACAGAAAAGAAAGTGGATAAAATACACGTAAAAAACATCAGCCAACACACCTAACACAACTGCGTATTCCAAAATTTATTAACCACATTTAGTCTACCAGCCAAAAAAATTTTTGTAACAGAAATAAAACTAATCTGATCTGATTGCTATTTTTTGTGTCAATTTCACAAAACCTTAAGATGTTATAACAATATGAAGAAAGTATACTTTTGAAAACTCCTGCACATTGACTTTCTGGCAATTTTGCTCGTAAATGCTTTTCGACATCTAACTTTTTAATCTCTAGTATCAAAATGTACACATCACCATGGCTCCCAACTGCATTACAATACATCAAAACATGTTTTTGATCAAACTATTTAAGCCTTGAGACTATTTCTGTGTCTGCATTAATAGTGTCCACCAACAGCATACTATAAAAAGGTGTTTTTCAGTCTGCATACCGACATGTTGAGTAGACTTAGTTTTGTCACTTTTATACTATGAACACAACAACACACTCAAGGCGTGCTGTACTAACTAAATTCTGTAGAGTGGTGGGGAATTGGGACACAGCTTATAACAGCCGTTAGTATGAGTGAATGCATGACTGAGGAAAGTTACCTGGGGGACCACATCCTGCAGAAATGTCACCACGCTCTCCATGTAAGACTGCTCCCTGTGACAGCAAAAGGTTTAAGATTCATAAAAGTTCATTTATGAACAACAAACAACAAACAGCCCATCAATATGTCAATTATGATTTCTAATGAATTTATAAAAACACATTGCAGATATCTGTCCTTACGTAGCAGCCTGTGCTCGGACCAGAACCCCTCCAGCGCAGCGACTAGGTCTGCGTGGTGAGTCCGATGCCATGTTGTCTCCTGTTTCTTTATCCTGAAAAGGAACAAAGAGACATTTCAACATGGCAAAAGCATACCTACTAAATCACTTGCACTAATGAACAAATGACTCTGTTTCTATGCAGCATGCAAGAAGCATGATGAGCATGAAATCAGATCTTCTTGAGTAGTTACCGTGTGGATGACAGGCAGCAGTTACTTTGCCTGACTTTTTACATCTATGATTCAGCTCCACTATGGGGCGTGCTGGGCATCGAACTGCCAACTCAAAGATTAAGGGACAAGTCCCTCTCCCTACCTCCTGAGACACAAGAATCCACACCTTTTGACAAGCCCACAAACCATTAACATTACTGAATATGCGGCTAATCTCACCACTATCATCTTAATTTAAGAGGACTGTAAGTAAATGCAAATCTTGCAGTGCTCTTTGGGCCTGTGCTTTATAGCCAACGTTTATAGTCAAGAAGGCTGCCACATGAGCCATTGGAAAACAACAACAAATTGAGCATTAATGGCTTCTTGAAAAAGTAGAAGGAGGCAGGGATTTAGGTGATCTTTCAACTTGTATGTTTAACTCTACAACTCAGTCTGACAGAGAACACTCAGGACTCACAATGTTTTAGTTTATGTATATTTTCTGATCTGTTTGCACTGCATTTGGTCACCTTATGTTCTTTGCACAAACACGTTGCACTAAATCGCAACCTCTCCTACTACTACTACTTTTGGAATCAGTGGTTTTTTAGTTGACCTCCTAAAGTTCTTGTAAATTGCACAGTATGGTGTTTTATGTTATGTTATCCTGTTATTTAATGTAATATTTGTTGTGTTTAACTCCTACTGTAGCTGCTTCAACGCAATAATTTCCCATTTTGAGACAAATAAAGTATATCTCTCTATCACTCTATCTATCTATCTAATGAGCAGTTTTGTTTCTTAAGAATGTGGACAAATTATACAGATTGCATTGACACCAGGTTGACATCTGAGCGCCACCTCCAGATGTGGTCTCTGTCCAATCCAATCAAATGTACAAAGTAATACAATTCAGTACAATAACTTGCAATAAATACTGTGTTCTCAGCTATTGTTAGTGGTGATGTACTGGAATACATCATATTTAAATATGTGTGTAATGTTTTCACCCCCACTTTTACACAGAATATTGAAGCATGTCTTAGTATCATGTAATCCAACACAACAGCATCCTCAAAAAAGACCACAGAGTTGAATAAGCCTTTCTTAATTCTCGTGATACTAATTTGATTTGCAATTTGTAGGCTAAGATGTCCCTGTACTCAACCAGTGCACTGTTATTCAGTGCAAATGAATGGAATCAAACAAAGTCATATCATATGACTGTGATTGTCTGAATTTCAAATATTCTGAGCGGCCAGTTCAGGGGGTACACCTAGCTTAAGCTAATGCAGCCTACTACAGCTGCCCTGTGTTATACTGAGGTGTTTCTACTATTTTGTTCACCCCGATGTTTCTACCGATGACAGTTGACTAAATGCTAGAAACACCTCAAGGTATAGCACTAAACCATTTAATAGCACCACAAACTACAGCTTCCAAAATGATCATAAAGTTGAATCAACACCTCTCTAAGACAGTTTCGGCAAAAACAGAACAACATAACCTTTATGAAGGTAGAATTTAATGGTATAAAGGACAGTATTTTATTAAGATGGGCGTACATAAATGTCCTCCAGACTGTCACTGTAACCAGACGTGTCAACAAGACATCCACGAGAACATGTTCATAAAACAGTCAGCAACCACAACAACTACCAGCAGGTTATGCTCCAAATGTCATTCTTAGTCATTTGGAGTAGGAGTACTTTGGTGGAATATTTCAACACAACTGAATCACTACAACAAATCATAAATCCTCTTCATGGTGTATTTAGGTGAAGGAAGACTGTGAAGAACTGAGAAACAGCAGCTCTATTGGTGCAGCGAGTACAGCCATGCTGATGTTGCACCAAGCTGTTGTGAAAAGGAAGTTAAGGCTGAGGGGCAAACCCCAAATTTAGTTGTTTAATCTACTTATGTTTGACCATTCATCTCATCGTAGGCTTGATTAGCAACCCAAAACAACAGCTATGGACAGAAAGTGAATGAAATGAACCTCTTACATAGTTTGTCTGAGGTCTCCCTTATTGTCATCCTTGAGTTCAGACATCCATGAGAACGTAAAGTAAAATGGGTGCACCTTAGCATTAAAAGGAGGTGTTGCAACATTTGATTCCCAGTCAATACTCTGCTGCAGTATTCCAGGCTATTTCACCACTGGCCTGAGAGCAACTCAAAATCAACCTGGAGGAGCGTGAGTGGGGGAAAAGTCTGCTGCCATGAATTCGACCCAGATAACTGGATAATGGAAGGATGACGATGGGAATATCAACCAAATTTAAACTTTCAGTCAGGGACATGCAGCCATGTGCCATCAGAATACTGCAGCAGCTGATATGACTGATTATCATACCTCATACCTGTCAAACGGTGTAATCCAGTGGAAACATCTGGTTTAAAGAAATCCTCAACTATGTATGCCACCTATTTACAACCCCCGCAAGTTCAATGAGAGTTGACATGCTAAAATTAACCGGTGCTGCTAACTAATGAAAGAAGGTATTGATGCACTTAGGCCACTCAGTAAAGCAACATTCAATCGTCTTCTGTTTCAGAGGAGTATTTTCTATATTAGAGCGCATATCAGGACTAACAAGTCCACTAACAGTGTATGTATGGACTCTTGCCAAACGCATATGTAACGGTGTCAATAACAAAAGAGACGAGGCTACATGCAGTTCACAGTGTTCCCATGCCTGGACTGAGAGATGAGCTTCTCTGGCCAAACACACTGAGCAGCTGGGCTATCTTAGCCTCGGTCAAACACCTTCAACATTTATTGAGCTAGTTTGCACCACTTGAAACCAGCAGACATATGTGACAACACAATAATACCGTTAACAGTTATTGGCTAACGCTAAAGTTACATTGGTAGATAAGGACCCCGCAGCTAACTTAGCTAGCTAGCATTAGCTGATAAAACTCCCTCGCAGTGATAAAACGGGACATCTGAAGTCTCGAAGCAGGACATGCATTTGTCATATTTATGTAAGACAATATTTTTAAGCGGTGATAGCTACGAACCAATTCGCAGAACGCTGACAGTGTCCTTGCTGTTTATGGACTAATGCGGCGATCTGTGGAGCGCTTCACCAAAACGTCAAAACACAAACAGACTAGATTTGCGGAACTGTGTTGTGTAATTGGGAGCCAATCAGAGCACAGATGCGCTGTCGTCAACCCAATCAGCGAACAGTAAGGGCGGGACTAATGGCTGCGTCAGATATTAGCGACAATACATTTAACAAAATATAACGTACCATGTGTTCACTATGATTCACAATGATATGATGTCTTTTACTGTGGTTTTCAGAAGAGACGGTGCTTTCTTCTGCTTAAAAACACGCTCAGTTATTGTCATACCGAGAAGTGACAACACAGGAGCTTCCGTTACACGTGGTCTCGCGAGGTTGCATTGTTGAGCCATAATTCACACACATCTTTACAAACAGTCTGGTGTTACTAAAACATGAAGTTAGTACTGAAAATGATTCAGCTGCAGAATACATTTTGACAAAGGCTTTCTGTTTTGGTGTTTTTACCTTTAAGAGCTTAACACTACTGAGCATCTTCTTTTATTCATGTTCAGTCAAAGTGTTAAAAAACTTTAAACTACTAATATCCCATCATTTGACTTACTGCAAATCTAAAAATGAAAACGCATGTGTGGATGGACTATGGGTGTGTATGACCCACATGTATGATTACTGTACTTGGGAATTACTTTCTTTTCTTATTATTATTATTAAAATTAGGGCACCCAAGCTATTATTATTTTATGTTGTAATTTTATGGGGGTTTGGGTTTTTTTTTTGTAATGTTACTGGTAGAAATGTTGTTAGTTGTTCTTCCATAAAGTTTATGAACAAATGTAGTATAATTTTATGGCTAATAAATTTAGGGCTTGTTTAAGTTTAACACCTCATTGCAGTGTCATATATGTGCAATATTAATGCAATTTTTCTCATTCTGTTAATCAGATTACTACACACCATGTGTGTTTTGGATGCTATGTACAACTGTACAATTCTTAATGCAGAAAAATAACCCATGATTATCTTTCAACAAGGAAAAATGTGTACATAGTGTAAATAGTGTTCTAATTACGACTATTTTTGTTATAGTTATTATTTGCACTGTTTTTGTTATTCTTTATACTGCCATATTTTCAGTCCTTTATTTGAATACTTCATTCTATTTGCCTGTTTTTCGAGCTGCTGTAATGAGTAAATTTCCCCTGTGGGGATCAATAAAACTTATCTTAAGTTACAGTGTTATTATTAGCTGTAGTATTATGTGTTCATTTAACTGCAACAAGTAAGTAAAGTAATATACATTATACCCTTTGGCTATAATGTATTGTCTATTCAAGACACAGTGACAGTTTTTACAGTAATGCATTTCAATGGTGATTTAGCTACTGCACTTTCAGGGTCCTAGACTGTCAGGACTTATTGGGAATTCAATAAAATTATTCCTGCCATTAGTAACACCTGTTATTTTCCCACTCAAAAGTCAAAATGTCCTGTTCAGGTATGCACTGCCATTCAGATTAAAGTTCAGGAATGAGACAAGATCATAAAATATGATTACCATAGCTTAAATTACTATTATTAGATTTAATTGATAGACATTTTGCGGCATCACCCCAGCTGAAACTAGACAATGCTGCTTACACATAAATACATTCATAGAGGAGGAGGTTTTTCCTAAAGAGAACTTACTTCTGAAACTTTGAAGATTATTAAGTAATAGTAATATTAAGTAATTTCTGCTTACTAACTACCATGTCCAAGTACAACTGGTATTGATGTCTACATTGTTCTCAAGGATCCATGTAACTGATGGCTCACATAAAAGAGAAAACACAGTACGGTATTTAAATTTTAGGAACATTCAAGTTTTGCATGAACAGAAATCCATAAACGATCCACCATTGAATCTTCTGAATAACCACAATAATAATATTATTAATATTAATAACAGTGTTTATGAATTATAATTATGAATGAAATAAAACTTAAATGTTCCCATAAATAGATTTGCATAATCCCAATAATCTCTTTTTAAAAACACACAAAAACAACTGGCAAAAGCTTTGGAGGACATCTCCACAGCATCTCCTGTGGCATCTCCATAGCACACACGTGTGACAACATCTTCTATTGAGCTAGTGCTCTTTTTTGACTGATATATAAGAAAATTAATTAGATAAACAAGTCAGGACTGTTTGTTCACAGCCTTTACACTAACAACATACAGAACTTTCTTCGACACTATAAAAAATCTGATAGCTCTGGCAAGATAGAAGTGCCCTGTTTCTGTTCTTTCTGCTCCCCCACTGCAGCACAAATGGACAATGGTTCAAAGTCTGGCTATACAGCTTGCTTCCTTTGCATTCACCATCTCCTCTAACAATTTCTCCAGAAGAGATTTCAGACCAGTCTCCACACTGGGTATGACAGCAGCTTACCACTGTCCTCTCGATCTGAGACATGTCAGCTTCATCACTCGTGGTCTTATGAGGACTCTCCCCACACTGACGGAGGTAAGCATTGTGCACTGTAAGACTGGGTTATAGAACAGTCTGGAGGTCCTACCTAACTGGCAACACCTGAAGTTGCTCAGCGTCTTCCTGGAGACTTTTCATAAAAGTAGAATACTTTTATTTTAAGAAATAGAGCTGTAATGATAAGAGCAAACAATGATTGGCCTATTCTCATTTGTAGGCCCATCTTATGGAGCATGTACAGCGACAGGATCTTAAGGCACGCATACAGTGCCTTCTGTAAATATGTTGCTAACTGAAGTTATTTAATGAAGACTGATCTCTTTCAAGTAAGACTAAGTTGTCATTATTGAGGAACCCACAGCATAAACAAAACACTGTTGTATAAATCACAATAATTAGTGGAAATGGGGCACATGCACAAGCCCCATTTCCACTCCCACAGTTAGCAATAGACATAGAAACACCATAAATCACATTGCATACCATTACATGTGGCCGTTCCACCACTATTAAACCTGTAAATGTGAAGAATGGCATGCACGGCTGTGGCCATTTGTATTGCCCATGCATCTGTAAACTGTCATTGGTGGTGGTATCTCGTTCATCATTATTAAATGTCAGAGGGATTAATAATGACTCATTTATGGTGCTTATGCTGAGACAGACTTTACAAAGTGCTTCAAAATTTTGCATAAATTATTTGATTGGTAAATAATGGCTCAAATGTAAATAAAAAGAATGATAAAATGCGGCACTCTTAAACAAGACCTTTACCTTTGATTGACATTTTACACTTGCTGTGCAGACCTAATCTCCACCTCATCATATCACTTGCAACTGGCTGTAGAAAACTGTGTGTGCACCTGGTCTGAAGTATATGTGAGCTGCACTCATTCTTCCTTTGTAAATGCCCTTTTCAGTGGTGGGAATAGTGGATACATGTTTTTTTTATGCGTATGCATCATTCACACATTTGACTTCAGGTGAAATTGTTAATCATAAGGTGAATTCCAATAATAACAGGAAATCAAAGTATATTTTCCTTTAAAATGAAAGTATTCAAATGAATTATTGTCTCCCACCCTCTCTTCTCTCTAAAAAAACAAATGGTAGAGAAAAAGGAACAGTGGTTAAAGAAATAAATAAAGAAATAAGAATGAGAATGTTCAAACTTCATCCTGACTTCTCTCCTGTCATCTCTCTCAAAAACTGAACACAATAAAAGTGGGAACAGTTTTTAAGTTCAGTTCAAAAACTAGACAAAATGTCTTATCATTTGGTGAATTCGGATCATAACATGAAATCCTCTCCTCTCTCATCAAAGATCAAAAATGGAAGATAAGAGCAGTGGGTAAAACATTAGAAACCAAGTGGACAGATGAATTGTTCATTGAAATATGAATACAGATTGTAACATGAAATCAAAAGTACATTTACTTTCAAATGACGTGTTCAAACATCATTGAATCCCACCCTCTCCTCTGCACTTTTCTCTGTAAACAACACAAGGAAGACACAGAACATTAGTTAAAAACATCAATACTCAGAAGGGAAAGACGAAAGACTTGAAATCAAAGTATGTTTATTATATCAGGATGCTTGTAGTCAAGGTGGCCAAGTGGTCAAGGTGATTGACTCCTAATCCATTGTGCTCTGCACGGGTGGGTTTAAATCCCGTCCTTATCAACAGCTGCATGTTTCCCAAGAATTTCCCAGTTTGGGACAATAAAGTATATTTATCTATCTGTGTTTAATACATCACTTGCAGTATTTTCCACTCAAAGATACCACACCCTACTGGCAAATATCCAAACTGTTTAAGTGAGTGCTTTTGAAAACAGTCTATTGCAACAAATTTAGTAACTTTTGGAGTTAAAAAACAGTCTATTCAGTCTATATATAAGTGAGTTCTGAATACTGCTCGGTGATAGTGCTCTGTGGCGGCAGTTCTGTGGATTGCCCATACAGTAACTGGCAGAGACAGAATGTTCAGTCGACCACACAGCAGCGAGAATGAAGAATGAGATGCATGTGTATACGAGTCTTCAAAACGATCAAACACTAATCCCCATTGTTTGCCTTGGGAGCTCTTTTTGTTGAAAAGAAATTGGCTGTTTAAATCATTTGTATTTTTTCACTTATTTACAGGAGTTTAAAAGAATGAATTGTGAATTGTGTCTGGGCCATCAAGGTTCTTTTTATCAGGATAATTTCGCTCCACAGTTTATACAAAGTAATGCATAAAAGCTTCGTGAAAGATTTAGATGGATATCATCTTAAATTTAAAAAAGTAGTTACAGAGTCAGAGTAAGTTGAACTTTGAAGTTGAAGTTTGTTTGTATGGCTTTCATACAGTAGTGACAGCACATCATCTGATGTTCGCCACAAAGCGTCTTTCTGCAACTTTTTTAGGTATAATAGGGAGGAGTGCTGTTGGCAGCTACCACCCTGGCATTTACAAATTCCTACTGACATATGACACTGTTGACTGTTGATACTGAATACTGCTCCTGCATGTCACATACAAATAGCATGTCACTGACAGATACTGTGTTGTCCTGGTAGGTGGAGGTGTGGCCAACTCTAGTTAAATATTAGCCCTGGCAATATGGCCAGTGTAGGAATATAGATTATGTTTGAATGACATAACCATTAAATTATTAACAGAATTTTACCTGCATTGAATTATGTTAAGAAGTTGGCATTTGGCAAAATTAAAATTCACAGAATGCTAATAATTTGACCATTAGCACCAACTAGATGTCACTCATTTTAAATGTTTGCTTATTTCCTTATGGGACAACAATGGCTTTGCAGATTTTGTAGTTGTTTGGCATGAAATTGCACTTCTGATCCCACCTGTTCAAATCACGATTTAAGAACAGTAACTTAATGGTGACCACATATCACTGCAATGTGGGGTTTTGCCAATTTGTCAATAATGATGTGTGTGTTTAAATCATTTCATTTCAATACTCACAGCCATCAACTGGCAGAGGAAATGGTAGGTTCAATGCTTCAATGAGTGTAATTTAAACATGGTACATCTCATTTTTATTTCTCAATATAATGTTATTTCATCATTATCAAAAATTAATGGAGGGAAGTCTTTCAGCTGTTCACCTGACTTTTTCCTGGTTCCCCCTTGTCTTACATTGTTATTTAGAGGCAGGAGAGGAAAGGAGTTAATAACAAATTCAAACACTCTGATATAAAATGTACAGATACTTTACTTTCATGGCATGATCCAAATTCATCCAGCCAGTCTTTTGTCATCTGTACTGGTTTACAAAGACTTTAGGGCAGTATGATGTTTGAATGCCCTCAAGGTAAGTACACATTTTTTAAATTTAATGATCCAAATTCATCTAACAGTAAAAAGTTCATTTGTTCACCTGGTTATTTAAGTTTTGAACCACTTTTCTTGATGTTTGAATACTGTCATTTCCAAAGTTAATTCTGTAAAGTACGTTCTACAGTAGTATACCAATAGTCAGCGGAGCATGAAACTGGCAACAATTGGCTTATGCCATTGAAACAGGCCTTGTGTACTGTATGAAGCTGACAAATAACAAATAGCATGACAAATTATCTGTAACTGACTTTGCAGCAGCTCCAGCTACTGCTGGATTTGCACCAGCATGAAAATAGAGGCTTTAGTCTGGTTACAGTAAAGTTTTGAGTAGACTCAATACTTGTGCAGTAGTTGTCTAATTGAGATGTTTCTATGAAACGCTCCCACCATTCATTGACATTCAGTCTACAGAAAAACAAATCACAACTGTAAAGCTGCACAAGAGGACCACTCATCAGCTTGACACCCCTACATGTCAAACCTACATTTTTATGAGTCACTGTCTTTAACCCTCCCTATGGGGAAGAAGTATTCAGTCTTTTTCATAAGCAAAGGTAGCAATACCACATTATTAAAAAAATTAATTACAAGGGAATGTTTTGTACAAATAAGTAAAAGACTCAAAATGTTACTGAGGCAAACAAAAGGAAACATTATCAGCGAAATGTATTTAAAATTTAAAATAAAAATGTACTCATAGGGCAAGATTGGCCTGTGTTATATTGTTATATATTATCATATTCGATTATTATTACTAGTGCATTATATGTCAGCATGTGTCAACATACTGTTGTATCTTATAACACTGCATCATCTTTTTTTTTTAGCTTTCAACTTATTTTTTATCATATGTTTTAAAATCTATCATACTGTATGCATGCCAGCACAAATGAACTAGTAGCTACAACTCTCTGATAAATTTATTATATATATTTTGGAGTTAAAAGTACAATATTTGCCTCTGAATTACAACTGGATATTATGCTATTTCATGTTAGTGTCTGCAAGTAATTTGTACTAATCACAGGGAAAAACCTTCCCAGAAGAGGTAGTTATTGTGATTTTAAAAACTTTAACTATGAACATCAAAATCAGCAGTAACTCACCTTCCTGCTAACATTTAACCTTAATTGTGTGATCAAAGAAAGGATTATCTTTGGTATTCACCACTGTTCCACAACTTATGTCTGCCAGAATTTACAGAAATGTGTTGCTTTTGGTGAGTTGAGTGAAGACTGAGGTAGTTGTCACTTGAACATTTTAAACTATCTTTCTTCTTTTTTTCTTTTTTTTCTATTTTAATCAAACAAGCTTGAAGGGAAGTGGGGGAAAAGAAATCAGAATAAAATATGTTACTTATCTCTTAAAAGAGACTCTCATGTATTAAAGTCATGCCAAAAACCTCCGTGGTGACCTGTCTGTCTGACCTTTGATACAGGCTTAAAACACGATGAGACAACAGTAAAACTGAGGGTTGTGCTGACACCAGGCTTGCATTTGGCTCACAACATATTTAACCATGTTTTCAGAAAAATCACTTATCTCTCTGACTTTTATCTAAATTAAATTTTAAAATTTTAAAAAAAGCAGGTGACCATTCTTAATGACTAATAAATAGTGGCATGTTTCATGACTCTGTTCTGCTCTGTACTGTAAGCCACAGACAAAAAGACCTCAGAAACTACATCAGACAAAAAAAACAACAAACGAGCAAGCAAGCAAACAAACAAACAAAAACAACCCCTGTGGCTTACCTGTGTGAAGACAGTTTTTTCTGACAATCCAGAAAACCACATTATCTTTCTGGGATAACCTATCCCATTCTGTTATCTTTAATATGAGACGTAAAATGTATGGGGGGGCATTAGGTACTGGGTCAATGCACAGACACTGACACATGGTCCTAATGTGGAGCCTGTGGTTTGTAGTTCAAGTGCCTGAGTGCTCATGTGGTGTTTTTATGTTATATTTGGACAAACTGACCATTCATACATTCAATTGTCTCAGAATATGTAATTATTTATTATAAATAAGTAAGATGAAAACAGAGCGAGGGTAACAAGAGAGTCTGCTGTTACATGCACCAATCTAAATACACAGCTTATAAACTTAAAGGCAAGTACAAACTTCTATTTTCAAACACACAAAATGATTCAATATTCCACGAGCACCAAGGATCAGCCACTGGTGGACAGTTCAACACTGCTCTGATACGATCAGTTGTAAAGCTTGACACAGGTTTGAATTTGGTTTTTAGTTACAAACACAGTACAATTACTATGGTAGTGAAATTGTCATAAGCTTGTTGCCAATGTTTCAACATGTTCAGAGTCAAGCTCAGCTCAGTGAGTGGTGGTGGTCTCTGTTTTGTGTTTTGACATTTCATTGCATTTTAAAAAATTTGCTTAGAACTCATGGTAAAATAATTAAGGTATCCAGTTACTGCACAGATTTACGAATGAAGCTTAAAGTTTCCATTTATTTCATTATCAATTTTGAAGTGTGAGATCAGAGCACATTTTACTATGAAACTACGTACTTTACAGTACTTTGTATTAGTAGGAAAACATGAATCCATAGCTTCCTGCAAGGTCTAGATCATTAGTTGTGAGTTGAAAAGGAAACTGCAGAGCTGTATGTATCCAGCTGCTTTGATTATGAATGGAACAGGATTAGAAGAAGATGCCACCAGTAAACCATTATTATGGTGATCCCCACACTCAGTGTTGTAATTTTACCTTGAAATGGGTCCATAATCCAAGGATTAGACACATTAACATCCCTGAAGGGGAGCAGAGCTCATTTACATGGCAAACACTGACTCACAGACATGGTTTACCTAAATGTAGTTGCTTTCTGTTTCTAAATGTAGGCCTGTATAGACATTTCCTCTGTTGTGATATTGATTGATCACTCAGTTGCCAGAATCAGTTCATAAATTCAGCAAATGTGGCTGTAGCATTGCAGTGGTAAATGGAAATCCATCCATCCACCATCCATCCATCCATCCAAATGACAGCAACATTAATGGTTGGTTCTGTACACATTTTTATACAAATTGGGGTTTACCAACATTATGCATAACAGTGTAATGAACCAGTGAAAGACTTTATCAGCACAAAATATTGGCTATTGTTGACTTCATTCCTAACATATTGATAGCAGCTCTCTGAGTAAGCATAGCAATTTAAAAGTACCTGTTGGGTCTCTGTGAAGGGTCAAGTCAACAGTGTCAAGACACTGATGGATATCAGCTGAAGAAGAACTTGTGAGAATGAAGTCAGGTGAATTAAGTGAGAGCCTGTGGTCATAAATCTGAATTTGAAGAAAGAGATGGTCAAAATCAGAAAGCGATGAAAGGTCAACATGAAAGGTG
Source organism: Holacanthus passer (assembly GCA_025331565.1). Lineage (NCBI taxonomy): Eukaryota > Metazoa > Chordata > Actinopteri > Pomacanthidae > Holacanthus > Holacanthus passer. The sequence goes on along the minus strand of JAFREQ010000072.1, from coordinate 524,456 downwards.
AAAGGCTCACGAAGTTTTGCAGAAACCATGGACTATATAAATGTATATCGGGGGTATGCAGCCACAGCTTGTGGCGAGCATATCTCACAACTATCAGTCAGAGAAATGTATGATAATTGTCTTTTACTATATATATTACTATACTATATATGTTTCAGCATGCCCACAAAAATGAATCCAAACTATTTGACTAATGCTCAAGTTTTATTGTGAGAACATGTTGCTCATTCTGTACCTGTGTGATGATAGGCAGAATCTTGTAACTGTAATTTTCAAATAGTCTTCAAATGTTTGTATATAGTGCCTGAACAGACTAAATGAAATCACTGACCAATATAAATACTCAACTTGCTGTACACACACACACACACACACACACACACACACACACACACACACAGGAAACCATCCAACATGAGTTGTTGTGATGTAATTACTTTTCATTTGATGTGAAAAATTATTCAAAGTCAATGAGACGGAAAGTGTTCTGCAGTCTATCACAGGAACTGGCATTGTTTACTTCCCTCCAACACATCATTTGCTCTATCTCGCAGTCACAATTATTCTCTCTGTCTTACTGTCATACACATTCCACAACAGTGTATCACAGCATGCCTCATTTAACGAGACAGCGGAGTACGCATGCGTGTGTGCACTCCCTTATGTTTCTGTTGCTGCATTGTGTTTTTTGTCTATTTGTTTTCATTTGGATGTCAGTTGGTGTTTGGTGCATCTGTTATAAGATAAATCTCCCTCTTGTTGAGCTGTACTAACAACGACTATTGTGTTGTATATTCTTTTAAACCCCATGTACACCTTGTATTAACATGTGATGCCGATGCCGATATTTTATCTGGATAAGGAAAAACACATGCTAATATGTGTTAACTGAAGCAGGCAGATATGGAAACATTCTTGGAGTACAGTGTTGATGTGTTTTGTTCATCCTGTGTTGTTGTTGGTGTTGTTGAGGGTGGAATTCATTTTGTATTTCATTGCTAAATGTGCAGTGACCTAAGGAGTCCCAAATTTGAAAAAAACAAACAAACAAACAAAAACAAACCAATAATAATATAGTTAAAGAACCTCGATTTACTCTGGTTCTCTGGTAATAGTTAAGTTAACTTTTTAAAGAGGAGATTTTTGTTTTGTGGCTCTGATTGCATAGGGAGTATGATTGGATTGGCCGGACCACTTCTGGAGCTGGCATAAGTATAGTTTTGCCTCATTCTGAGAAAAAAAATGTAAAGGTCATGCAACTCCACCTCAAGCCCTTCCTTAGCAAAGGGAAAAGTACATCCCATATAGGAGCAGTGTTTACCTTCCCGTGAGACCCCCATGTTTGCTGCTAGCTCTGCCTATCTAATTTGCAGGTCAGGTCCTAGAATCGAGAAAACAGGAACATTTTTTATAGCCAGGTGTAAATGCAAAGGCCCACAATCATCTAAAGGCTGTAATGAAGAACTGAATTTGTAATGCTACCCCTAATTAATGATTCATTCATTGTGAATCTTTGAAATATAATTATGTTCTGTTGATTGTGATGTGATTATAGTGTATGGGGTGTGGCAGTTGGGCTCTGGTAACTCCTGTCTTGGATCCATTGTCCAGTCGATCTGACCCACTTTATTTTAACTAGCTAATAACGTATTTTGTAACTAAGCTAACTGTCCATTTTGATTCAGTAGTTTGAAACAGTCATGTTGGAATGTTTGTCTGTTCCATTATTAAAGGCCACAAGCCAATTAGTGTGCTCCAGTCTTTTTTTCCATCTGAAGCTTGTCTTTGATTCGAGAAACACCTAATTCAGCTGCATCTGTTAGAAGAAACTCCTTTTTGCCTGTGATCAGATGCCATTATCCTGACATATTCAGATGAGATATTGTATGTTAATACCAGGTGGAAATGCCTTACACTGGTCTCAGAGACCAGACAGAGCAACAACATCAGAATTTAAAATACTGGAGATGGGATGCTACCAAAATACAAGTTAGACAAAGAAGAAATACTGGTTCTGCTGAAAACAAGGATCATGGATTTGGAGAGAGGGTTACAGTAAGTGAGTGAAAACAAACCACACATGTACTTTTTACATGTTTACAGTCAGACATCATCCTGCAGTGTTTGCATTTGTCCACCTGATGGCAGTATGACTCCAGCTCTGAAACTTCCACTGAATCCTCCCTCTTTGTTCTCCTGCCAATTTCTCCTCTTCTGCTGCCTTTTTTTCTTACAACATCTATGAGAGGAGAGAAAAAGAGAAAAAAAAGTGTCCTCGGGTTAAAATAAATAGCCTTTCACAGTTAATTTAATTGACTATTTTGTACAAAATCGAGGTAATTCCGCCTCGGCTGCAATAGCAAACAAGAATAGCATTGCCTTGGCAATCAGTTACCCCGCAAACACAGAGAAAGGCTTTAATCTGCTTCTATCACAGAGGAGCCACAGCTGAAGTTTGTTCAGACACTGTGAGGCACCTGTTTTCTTAATTGTTGTAACAACTCTGCAGAGGAAAAATACACTCTCGGTGGAGCAAGGGATGAAGAAAAAGATGTCAAATTAACATTCAGCAAGAGGAGTTAGAGAACAACAGAGCATAAAGGACAGAATGACGAGTACAATGAAATGTATTTAGATATACTGTATGTTTTATACCCCTATTGCATTACTCAAAAATTGATTTGAATTTGTACTGTATGTACATTTTAAGGATGCTTCAGTTGCTGCATTGGGGTTATGTTTCTATAACTGTAAAATAATTATCTAAGAGTTAAACTAATTGGAGAAAATGGCTAAATGAGAGGAAATGAGTATTATCTTTTAACTTACGGGAATTTCCTTGGTAATATTTTGCTTCATTTTCTGTCTAAGGTGTGAAATACTCTGTATTTTCAGAGGTTCAGAGTTGAGGTTGGTGTCCAGAAGTGGCCCTTATCTTCCACTCTCTAACTTCTTAATCATCTTTCTGTCCTGCTGACTAGATGCATGTGTGAGTGTACAAGTGTGTGTGTGTGTGTGTGTGTGTGTGTGTGTGTGTGTCCTCAGTATCTGCCTGTGAAACAGAGAGCATGTCCGTCGGAGGTGTTGCTGTTCTCGCCTGTCCTGCTACCTCCAGCTGTGTGTCTACCGCCCCCCGCAGGCCGGCCGAGGTTACCCCATGCTGACCTGTTTAATTGTCTGCCTGTCCCAGGGCCCACTGGTGAGTGTGTGTGTGTGTTCCCACTGCGCTGAGAAGGACAAGGGCGACAACATCCACACGCATATGCACGAACACAAGATGCACACGAGGGGTAAGAGCATTAAAACATGAACAAAACCACACAGTGTCTCTGTTAGACACTGTCATGCACACGTTGTAAGTGTGTGTCCCATTAAAATGTGCTTATGCGCTTAAATGTGCAAGGAGCTTCTCTCAAGTCCGGCTGTTGTTTTGAGCGTGCTGAAACAAGTGCACACGTTCCACCCACGGATTTAGAAACTGTAGCAACACGAGCAACTAAAGAGGCAGCTCAGAGAACCAGTGCTGCACAGTCCTTTAAATATGTTATTTTAATGATAGGAGCTTTTCAGAAGTGTTTATTTTGCATCTGAATTTGCTTCAGAATAATCTGCAACACACTGTCATGAAACTTAGACTGAATGAGACTGAATTTCTAAATCCCTTTTTCTAGAGCCAGTCAAAGTGATCCTGACCATTTAGATGTGTCATGTTGCTAATATTAGCCACTATAGATGAAATTGTAGAATAAGTCTGAGTTGCATGGTGAATAATGGTGATGCTTGTCATGGTAAGTTCCTATTTACAAACCAGGAAGACCAAACACTACGCTCCAAAGATTTTAAACTTGTCACTGCACATGCCACAAAACGGTGTGATCAAAAGGACAACAATAAAAGATAAGATAAGATAAGATAAACCTTTATTCGTCCCAACACATGAAGCTAGAGTATGGTCATCCTCTCATCTACTGTATCGACTATGTAGTTGAAGTATTTTCAGATGTTCCAGGATCGCTCTGTGTTGATATGAGCATTTGACTTCAAAACACTTTTTGACACAATTGCACAATGGCTTCATGAACTAAGTAAAATAGGACATGCTTACAAGAATTTGGCAATCAATTAAAGATAAAAGAAATTGACTTACAACTTTTTTAAATTAAAAATTATAAGAAAATTAAATAAATATTTTATGTTTAATTGTAACAAATAAAATTTGTGGAGCCTGAAGTGTAACACAAAAAAAGGTGTTGGACATTTCACCAAGAAGATATCTTTTCTTCTACAGTGACTTTTGAATTGTTAATCTGATGTTATGTGGTAAAATTGTAGTGTACTTTTGTTTTTGTTTTTTTGTTCCTGGTTAACAAACATACACAGTTACTGTCTGTAATATGAAATAAGTATGTAATAAGTAAGTCATTGTGGGAGCCTACAATAAAGGACATAATAATGCACACTAAAGTGAATAAACACTACAAAATAGCAGGCACATTAAATAGTTGACAACATGGTCAATAGTGAATTTTGAAGGAGCCAAAGTGATATAATAAGAAATACAATGAGATAATTACAATTACTTAATAACAAAAGTTCTCATTTTCCTAATACTAGTATTGTGCAGCAGCACTGAACGAGTGGTAAAGCAAAAAAAAAACTCGAAGCAACAACTACTTTGGTTTTCTTTTAACCACGATTTCCCTAACCTTAACCAAGTGGCCTGGTGTCTTTACCGTAGCGATGGCAGATGAGGAAACGCTCAGTCATTTTTGTAATGTTCACATGGGACACTTTGGAAGGGGCTAACAAACGAAGCTGTCCTGCTGGCTAGATCAGAGAAATGCCAAACTAGGTATGAGACAGCTCATTTAAATATAAGGACTAGTGCAATATTTTGCAGTGTGTCAACTGTTCATTAGAGTAGCTCCAGTTTTGTCCAACCAACTTTTTCATACATGCATGAAGGATGGTCCTCATCAGTGCCCTATATGTTTTAGGGTCAAACACTTGAGACAAGGGTTATCCAATACCCCATACCTGAATTTCTCGCCAGAGAACCCACTACTTTTTTATATAAAAGCAGAATGTACAACTGGTGCCTAAATTCTCATACGTCTGTACTTGGCGAGGTTTATGTTGACAGAATGATTAGGACTCCAGTTATTACTGTGTGATATCTGGACACATCATCTGTATAATGACATCCAGTCCACAGGTCTTTGCATTTACACCTGCTATTAACAAGCATTCATGTTATCTCCGTTCTGCCTGCACTGTGATTTGATCTTTTTTATGCAAATTAGTAAGGTGGGGCTGGCGGCCTCAACAAACACGGAGAGTCCCTGGTCAAAGGAAGCAATGCCAGGTACATGTGTAATTCATTTCTACTGCACTTTTTGGAAGGGAATACTTGCTTGCTAGGAGGTGGGGTTAGGTGACCAATCAACTTGCTGGATGGATTTTTTCTTTTTTAAGAATGTGGTTATGCTGTAGGGATTGCATTTACACCTAGTTGAGATGCGAGCACATTGTGAGCTTATTTCTTTTGGACAATCCAATTGCATTCCCACCACCATGTGTTCTGGGTCCATTTCCACCTACATGTGTTTTTCCTGATCCAGATGAGATATACAGACCACATGTTAATGCCAGCTATAAATGGGGTCAAGGAGACAGTTTGGGATGTCACTGTTGAGGTTGCATTTGTCACTTTAGAAAAATTTGTAGATTTTTTAAAGAAAATTTTTTAGAAAATCTACAAAAACACCTTTTCAGTGCTGCAGCAAACACAACTGACTTGGCAGCAAATCACGAGAAGAAATATAGTGTAGATTAATAAGAAATCTATACTGTGTGTCATGGTGGAGGAGTGGATACTTTCCAGCGTGTCTGTGAAGTGAGAGCTGAGAGGGATTTCATAGTGTGCTCTCAGTCGCGGATCATAGATGCTCAGCCACCCCAGGGCAACACGGGGCATCAGGATGAACTACAGGCCAGGGGAGGGAGGCTGACATGTTTCTTAACTGTGTGTGTGTGTGAGTTTGTGTGTGTATATGTGTGTGTGAGCGTGGAGATCATGGGTGTGTGGGGGCTATTAGTTGGAAGTGTGTGACTTGGGGGGTGGTAGTGGTTGCGGTAGGGTGGATACTGGGGGATAGTGTGCATGTGTGTGTGTGCGTGTGTGTGTGTGCGTTTGCACTTCCATGCCAGCCCCCAGGCCGGCCCCATAGTAATTACACACTCCAGTGACTGGACTGGAAGGGAAATTGAAGGCCTGGGCAGGAGGCCCCAGCTGCCACACTCTCCCTCCCCATCAGCCTGCTGCTGATTGAGCTTGCCTAACACACACACATGCACGCACACACACACACGCACACACACACATACACACACACACATATGTATATATATATATTTGAGATAGCCATGCCCGCACATGCACACTTTTGCTCTATTTCACTTTTGCATACACAAGCACTGTCTCACTCTTTCTCTCTCTCTCTCTCATACACACACATACACACACCAATCCTCAGAGGAAATTCTGCTTTGTGTTGCGGTAATGAGATTCTCACACACTCGGCCTTATTTACCAGCCCAGGCCAATAAAGGGTGGGACATAGTGACTGAGGGGTTGGTGTTCATGTGTGTGTACGCGTGTGTGTGGTACGTTTGTGTGTGTGTGAAGGTGGTGGTATGAGCTCATCCAGCCAGCTTCTCTTCTTGATGATGACATTCTCAAATCAAAATACCTTCTCCTCCTCCATCATCCAAGCTGAGGAGGTTCAGGTGGCATGGTTAAAAAAAGAGGATGGGATCCTGATATGTCCTGAAATAAATCTAAAAAAAAGGACAACAAACAAAATGGCTTTCATTGATTACCCTGCTGTGTTTTTCTTTTGAAAGGCATGTCCATATCCATCATGTGTCTCTGCTGAAAAAGGCCTGGCCTGCACCCAAGCACTGTCATTCCTGATCAAGATAGTTAGGTATGGTGGAAGGGGAGGGGGGAGTTTCAGGTTGGTCTGTTTCACAGCCAAATTGGCATTTGTTCCTCATCAGTCTCTTTCCTTGTCTGTCACACATACACCAATGCTAGCTATCTCCACAACACAGTAGCACTGAATTCATATCTGTCTTTGAAATACTGATACTGACGTTTTTGGACTGGAACTGCCACATGCTATTCTACTACAGATAACGAGTCATAATTAGAAAGAAATCTATCTCCTCCACTTTTATAATGAAGTTTATGCAATTTTTCATTATTGTTATTTTTAAAGACTCTCTTCATGGTCTTTGACAAATCAGTTCTATACACCTGTATTTAAAATCAGTCTTAAAAGGTTCATGACAAACACAAGTATTCAGTATTTCCCTATTTCCCTCTAATGTCAGACTGTGAAAGTCACACTAGACCAATGAAAACCAGAAATGATAAGATACGCATTGTTACATACATAGACTAGGCTGGTGTTCCTGACTGTTACTCTGCTACAAATCCCAAATCCTTTTTTGGTACTGCAGTGCTGCATTAAATGCATGCCCATAGTGCGTTTAACTGTTTAAATGTGTTTTTTCTGCTTGACAAATTAATTTCACAAGGTTGATTTTTATAGCTATTCTGAAGCCTTAAATCATTTTCCACAATCCGACTGAACAGTTGGACTTTACTCAGCTGAATTGTACATGTTTAAATTTTCATTTTCCTGAGCACTTTAAGAACGGACTTCCCGTTGATTTTGGCTTAAAAGCTGAGAGTGAAAGTTTATTTGTGAACAGTGAAAATGATTTCAGCAGATATGATATGTTCAATGTGATAGATTACCTAACCTAAAGCTGCACTAATCAATACTTTTGTATAAACAATGCCTCAAACGGTTATGTGTAATGTGAATTGGGTCTCTTGCAGTGATGAATCCACAGAGCCAGGTGGCCAGTTTTTGCACCTCACATCCAGCGGCAGCGGCAGCAGGCACTGCCACTCTGTGCTACCTGCCCAGCACCAAACAGCAGACAGACACAATTAGCAACTAATTGGAGAACATGGTGCATTTAGAGCTAAAGAGACAGATATTTTGTCTAAGGACCAGGTGGAGATCAAAGCAGAAATACAAGGCAAGTAACTATTGAATTTGCATCCATCAGGTGCACACAGACACAACTCCTGTCTGATTTGTACAACTGGTACAACTTATCCAGGTGATAATAATAAGTGATCAATTATGTACTTCAATTTAATCACATAAACGCAATAGGCATGATATTGATTCTATAATTTAAAGTATGTGAGATTTTCATACAATGTAAAAAATAGAAGGAGAAAAAACATACACTGTACAGACTTGTTGGTCTCACCTCACATCAGAGCTTGTCACTTCTACTGAGTATATGGCTGTGATAAAGTCACACCGTTCTCCTCCTCCTCCTCCTCCTCCTCCTCCTCCTCTATTTCTTCTCCTGACTCTTGGTGGGGGGGTGAGGAGGGTGCGCGGCGTGGACGAGGCAGATTGTGCTCATGTGTCGGAGGCCGTGGTGTTAGCGGAGGAGGAGAGGGAGGCTGTCTCTTTGAGGATTCGGCCCGCTCGCCTCGCTTCGTCTCGCCTGCCTGGCTCTTTGAAGCTGTTCGATGACCGCACAGGGCAACATCACTGCAGGTGGGGGGGAGACGGATGGTGGTGGTTGGGGTGGTGGTGGTGGTGGGGTATGGAAGCCTGTCATTTGTATACAGCTGTTTCTTTCATCTTGTCCAGCTCCCCACCTCCTCCTCCCACTCCTCTATCTCTTCCTCTACCCTCTCCTCTTCTATTCCTCTGTTGCTGTTGCTTCGCTTCGTCTCTGAGACCCCTTCAAGCTCTTTAAAGGTGTTGTGTGCAGCCAGGCACCCAGGCCTGCAGCCAAGCGAGCTGGAGTAGGTTGCAGGAAGTGGAAATAATTGTGAACGGCGCCAATACAATAGTTATCATTAAGATCAAACGAAAGAGTTTGTATGAAGTTGAATTTATTTCTTGAGCACTCCCCATCTCATTCTGATTCCAGCCTTGGATTATTTCTATATCACACTGTGAATATATTCAGTTTTTTATTGTTTATTCATTGCAACAAAAGGATTTGATGCATCTATTTGTTGCTCTGTGGTAGGACACACTGACAGTCCCAATCCAGTATAGAGAGAAAACCAGGCTAGAATTATTCTCTTAATAATAAGGCTGTTTTTACTAGCTAAGAATACAACCTTTAAGAATTGTATGCAAACACTTGCAGATGCTGAAACACCTGTACAGCTGTACATCGCTGCAGTACACAATTGATCATGCAAGCAGCTCACACTGGCTGGTTAGAAGAACCAGTTACCATATAACATTTGGCAATAATGTAGAGGATGTCATGCTGCCCAAAAGCACCTGATCCTGTACATAATCTGAAAAGGAATCATGGCCAAATCGCCCAAAAATCCCTTTATGGACATGATAGCCATGAAACCTGAGCCTGATTGGACCTGATGCTGGAATAAACTACATAATATTTTATTGTTTTTGGATGGTCATTGTGTCAGATTAGGTCATCAAAAAGTCATCAATCTTAGCTGTGACTTGGCTGGAGACATAACAAACGACACATTGGATCCCTAACCAATCAGAGTAGTGATTGGTAAGGTGCTCTACCTGACAGCATAAACAAGGAATGTATGTTTATGTATGTCATGTAATGTGATGTGATGGAACCATTCATCTTTCACTGAGAAGAAATAATAGGATTATTCCCTTTTCGCTTTGCCATGTTAACTCTTGTGTGCAGAAGAGTGCTCTGTGCTCCTTCAGGCGAAGGTCAACGATAAGGTCGTCAACCTAGGTGCGAAGGCAAAAAAACTCTGCCATGCTGGTCTCTTTGAGGTCGGTTGACGCGCTACACAGGAACTGACTGATGCTCATGTGAGTGTCTGTCAGGTTGGGTCATTATCAGGTCTGTAGTGTGCAGTGTGATCCTGGCACAAAACAACAAGATGTCCAAAGCATGGTTCAGGTTTACAACTTGGATCTTGTTTTTGTAGTTTCGGCCATCATTCCTATTGATAATAATAAAAGTGTCCTCACCAAGACAGTTGCTGAGATCTGGGACTGTGGTGCCAGAGTTTCAAAAGTAAACAAACCTCCAAGTCAGCCAAACTGATTTGGAGCATAAAACAAAGACAATAAGTCCCTTGTAGACATCCATACATTCACAGTCCAAATTTTTGATTCATCTTTGACCGACCACTTGCCAACATCCACTGTTTTGCTGTTCAGTGAGGTATTACTATTAACATTCTGGTTACTTAGTCCTTTCTGGACTTACATTACCCTCAAAGTCATTTTGATAATCATGATGAAACTGCTCGCTTGTTTACAACCTATATCGTCGTCATATATCAATAAAGATATGTATAGCATTATGCTTAAAAGAATTACATGTTCAAAAATAGGTTGAAAAATTAAGAAGGATTTGCTTGAGAAATAATTGACTTCAACCACCATGACTTAAAATTACACACTGCCTACACAGGCTGCATATGAAAGCAGCACATGAGCACATCAGCCACAGCAGCTTCCGTCCTCCTTCTGTGTCTTCACGGGATGCATTCAGGACACATTGAGTGCTGGTCATCCATGTTTTGGCAGTGCTCAGAGACCAAAAAACCATCACTGTAGCTACCTGCATAAAACGTGAGAAAATAGACTTAGGTTGCAGCTTAAAAACACTCTGTTTAAACTGTTTCAAAGAGAGTGTATCTGTACCATCAGATGCACTTGAGACAGATGACTGAATAGTGCAGCTGAAATGTCTCCTTTGTAGACAAGCTTTTATTCTGTTCTGCTCATTTTACTAATTTTATCAGCTTTCCCAAAGTATTATCATTGCAAGTATGATAAAAAATAATCTTGACTCAAGGCCTCCTCACATGAGACTACCAGTAAGTAGACCTACTACTAGTCTACTCATTTGACTTGTAGTCTTTGAAGATAGTTCTACACTGTTTAATGAACATATCTGCATTTTTTTTATTTTGACTTTTCAGACCATAAACAATATTCAGTCCAACACTGATCAATAATTTTTAACTATTGTGTGTAGCCATTCTCCTAAACGTTCTCTGATTGGAATCAGACCCATATCCACTGCCTCAACCAGTAAAATCTTATAATGTAAGAAACTCTTTTTCCCTCATGCAGATAAACCAGTTTCATTCAACCGCATGGAAAGACATAATGCCACAGGTAAAAGAAAACCAATCTTCTCTTTGTTCTTACAAATGTCTCATTTTCTGTGAATGAAATAAAGAGTTCTGGTAACGGTGTGTTCTTTTGTCTCGCAGAACAGAACACAGAGCTCCTTGATAATCTTAGTCAGTCCTAGCACTGAAACGCTTGACGATCCCCTCTGTTCCCACTGTAATACACACAGACCACATATGCCTTGATGTGTTGCTACACCAATTAGCAGCAATTAACACTAGCCCACTGAGCACCTGCGTTTGGAGCTCTGGCATCTGGGCTGCATTATCAGAAGTATGTTGTTGTATTATCAGAATAAGTGCTGGAACACTGAAGCCATCCCAGTGGGCTCTTGTCTGTCCCAGGAGGGTCTCAGTGTGTGTCTCTTTCCCAGCTACAATATGCAGTGTTTTCTTGTAACGTAAAAAATGTCATGTAGAACTTATCAATCAAAATCATTTAACATACCTTTCTTGTTCTTTAAAGGCCACCTAGACATCAGTCAAACATCTATTCTCTTACATGAATGAGCTCCACCGCTTCGGTGCTCTCCGCCGGCCGTGCTGTTGTAAATGATTGTTTTGCATTGAGTTCCCTGAGCACCCTGGACGAGTTGAGAGACTGCTCTATACAAACAGGCCGAGCAGTTGTTATTTCAGCGGTGACGCCTGGCTCACCAGACACAGAGGGCGGGATATCGATCGGCTGTCGCTGAGCATGCAAAGCAGCAGTCTGAAGGAGACACTAGAAATACAGCGCAGGCAGCTCGCAAAGGGGAGAGCAGCTCATATAAAGTGAGAGCACGAAAGGTGGGGAGGCTTGAGAAGTGTGGTGGAGAATACTGACTTGTAAAAGATGGAGCTCGGACTGCACTGGGTGAGATTTGGATTTAGAAATCCTGATTTAGTCTTGTGGGGCTGCACCACTGATCCACACCATGAAGATGCTGGGAAAATAAAGACAAATCAAAACTTAAAGGATTTGCTCGATTTTTTTCCAAGTCGTAATGCCATGCTCGTATGTTGAAAGTATGAAAGAGGTGGGCATTAAATTCCACAGTCCTCATGCTGTGCAAAAATGCATTCTAAATTTCAGCTGAAGATAACATGAAAGACAAACTAAGTGGATATATTCTATCGTAACAGTACTAAAGTGTAAAATCTATAGTCATGGTTTCCCTGTTCAGCTGCAGTGGGACTTAATGCTCATATAAGCCTCAGATAAACTTCGGAATGTATTTTTATACAGAGAAAGGAAAGTTTTGTCAACTATCACTTATATTGAAATGAGCATATGCCTTTCACATTACATAAAAAGTTGTCATGTCATCCATCTGACATTCTTAAACATTACACACATTGATATCAAATGGATGTTAACTGTAGGGTAGGGTCATGCTTTTTCGAATATATGACTGATTTATGTTAAAGTGGGAATACATGACGTTCACTGCTTGGATGTGCTACTTCTTCCTTAGCTTACGTTATGGCAAAATTAAGACTTTTCCTCACCTTGCTTCACAGATTTCCCCCTTGGAAAGCTTATGGTTTAAGAATGTAACACAGGGCGCTGTGGTAGCCCACCAGGTAGAGTGTGTCAATGTGTCAATGCAGGATTCTGAGAAAAGAATACTAAAACCCCTAAAACTCCTGTCTTTTAATTGCAGTTAGTGCTGAGGTCATAAACCATCTGCTTCAATCACTTTACTAAGTAATGTTCTGTACAAAGAATGTTAATATAAGCTGCTTCTGAGAGTGATTAAAATGAGCTCGGATGAAAAAAAACAGGTATGCATCACAAAGATAAATTAGACATATAAACTAGACATAAAACCATGAACCAAATCAAAGCCTAAAACATAATGAAGTAATAATATCATATTATTTAAGATCATTTAAAGTAACTGCAATTATCAAAAGGCATGGACTCAGGCTTTTAGCTTCTTTTCAAAGCTCAATATCATTTTTTTCACTGTCTTTGTTAAGCAGTTCCTTATACGCTGAAATATAAGACGAAACCAACATCATTCAGTTAAGCTTTACTCTAGCTTTGGTGCACAGGCAGATAATAGTGACGACAGTGAATTTGCAGAGGTTCTGCTGCCTTTAAGGTTGCCCGTTCTGGCAAAAAATTGTAAACTATTCCTCTTATTCACTTTATCCTCCCCATAATTTGATCCATCCCTACAATGCAGCATTAACACTACCAAGGGAGGCTAAAATGTTCAATTGAAACCCAGAATGCAAGACTAGTTGTTTCCAGGTTTTCAATAAAAGTGGCAGCATTGGCCCTGAATATCTAAAGTCTAATTTACTGGTCTAATCCATGTCCTCACATCCTTCAAATCCAGGCTGAAACTCATCAGTGCAGTGAGAACACTGAGAAGGTGTTAAATTACAACAACAAACCGGCTGGGACTGTCTTTCACACCTTGTCCCATCACACTAACAACCACTGAAATATACAAATGTGCAGGATCTGGCTCTATTTATGCCAATCACAGCCATGCAATTAGAAACACTGGCATGGAGTGTAGAAATAACAAAGGAAACAGTGAGGGCTGAGCAGTGTGATTGGTGTATTCCTTTTTTTTTTAAAAATGCCATTAAACACTGCTGTTACTATTAGTACTTGCTGGAGTTAATGGAGAAGTGCTTATGACCAAATGAAGGTGAAGTAAGATTGAATCATGTCTGCAATCTTGTCTTCCATAGACTGCATTTATATACTACTAATGTGTCACTGCAAACATGTTTCCAAAATAAACAAAATGCCGCAAGGATTATAATTCTTTCATAACACAGACATGAGAAAGGATAAGATGACTTTTTTCAATATTTCACCAAAGCCACAATCTTTCCTTCAGTTGTAATAATTGATTATTCAGCCTTTGCATTTTGAGGACAGCAGAAACACTTGGGAACACAATATTGAAATCGCTTTTTATTCTGACATGGTGAACAAACAGTGTGGAGCAACATATAATTAATTTGGAACTGTTTCTCGGGACACCTGATTAATGTGAGTGTGACTCTGACTGACTCTCTTTTAGCTCTGCTTTTGGTCTTCACCTGCTCCACCAGGCCTTCATCTCATCACTGACTGACCGATATCCAGTATTAAGAAAATCAAAAACAGGATCCAAAATGCACTGAACACTTTCTGGATGGTCAGGCAGGCAGACAAATCAGGCAAGAAAATCTAACAAGGCAATGACACAAGGTACAAGGATGAACTGGCAAAGAGAGAGGAGAAGACACAGACTAAATACACAGGGAGGGGAGGATCACAGGTGAAATCAATCAACAATCCTAAAGGTGGGAAAAACACAAAGGCAGGAAGTGAAGTAACTAAATGCACCTGAGGACATACTCTTAAAAAGTAAAACAGGAAATAACTAAACTAAAACCCAAGCCATAACACAAAGTTAATCTGACCCTTTGGGATGTCGGATCCTTCTCAAGGTCAACAATTTGGGACTGTTGAACACTTAATGAACACTACAGTGGCTAGGCAATCCTTTCAAGTTAAATGTATAAACTCTAAGAATAAAATGTGATAAAGTTGGTTATGCCTATATTAATGCTATGTCCTGTCATACTTACGCTTTAACCTTTTTGAAAGTCACCAGTTACGTGTTTCAGATTTGCCATCGTTTGACCATATTGCACTGTTGTATTTATAAAATACATGAAATTGTTTGTTGACATCCCTGAAGTCCCTTCCTGCTTTATTCAGTAATGAAGTACTAAATAACGATGTGGGCAAGTTGTCACTGATCTCATGTGTTGGACCAGGTCAAGGCAGTCAGCTCACTCCAGACTTCTGTTCTCAGAATTTAATACTTAAAAGTGCAATGAATATGATTTTTCCTGCCCCATAGCATATGATGACCCTAATATATCTGCAGAGGCTTGACAGGGTTTTTGATCAATACCAATGACTTAATGATTACTTGGCCAGGTGCTGAGAACTCTGGCTTTCACATTCAAGGCCATTTCTTTCCGGAACAAAACTCTCCCACCGCTGACAGATCAGTAGAGGTTACGCGTTCTTTAATGCTCCTTAAATAAGACATCAAGTAAATCAAGTAAACTATGACTATGAGGCTAAAATGGTTTCGTCAACATGTCTGCAAATACAGCTCATAGGGGCCGTACATATTTGTCACAATATATAGTATATATATGTATATAGATTTTGGTGAAAAATAGATACAGATACATGTAGATTGTAAAACATGAGTAATGAGTACGGATCAGATGTTGGGAGATAGGTAGGACCACACAACCTCCTCTCAACCATGGAGACCTGGTAAGATCACACAAACACAGGAGAGGCAGCACAGATTCACAGAGACAGGAGAGACAAACAAACTCAATGAGGGGTGAGTTTGGGGCGGAGAATTTTAGGGATGATGGTGTTGAATCCCGAGCAAAGAGGTGCAGGATGTAATGCCGTCCCATGTTGACTGCATCCTCCACTGACTTGTTTACCTGGTAGGCAAACTTCAGGAAATCCAGCAGTGGGCCTGGTCTCTTGAAGGATTCCATGACCATAGATGTCAGGGCAACAAGCTTGTAGTCACTGAATACTGTGATACAGGGTTTCTTGGGGAATGGGATGATAGTTGAACATTTGTAGCAGGAGGGAACTTCACACACCTCCAGTCATCTGTTGAAGATCTGTGTGAAGACGGGGGCCACCTAGGCACCAGCTTTCAGACAGGAAGGTGACACACCATCTGGGCCTGGTGCTTTCCTGATCTTCTGTTTCTGAAAGAGCTGACACACATTCTCTTCACAGATCCGGAGTGCAGGCAGGGGGTCAGTGGGGAGGGGTGACGGGGTGGCAGAGGGTGACGTTGGGTGTGTGCTGTCTGAATCTTGGCAGATGAGGGGTGAGAGCTTATAAAATCTACAGTAAAACACAGTCAGTTAGTCGACCATTTAAAGGTTTCCTGTAGCTACAGGCCTCTCCACACTGATGCAGGGTTGTCTGAAAACCTGTTTTTCAGTGTTTCACTGTAGCTCCTCTACTATTTGGATCTCTTTTGTCAGTGTGTGTCTGGCCTGGTTGTACAGGACACTGTTCCCACTTCTGTCTGCCTCCTCCTTGGTTCGATGAATCTACCTGAATTTAGCTGTATACCAGGTTTGTGGCCGCTGTATGTGCAGAAAGTTTAACACACATGCCCTCACAAAAGATGGTGATGAATGATGATGAAGATAATCCCAATTTGTAATAAATTGTAGTTTTCCTATTAGAGCATTATTGTGCCCAGTAAATGTTATCACATTCTCTCCTATACAGCATATAGCGTACACTATTTTGGAATTATGTACCTCGCAAACTTCATCACAATCTTAAAGATTTAGATATTTCTGGTAATCAAATAGAATTTTGACCTGATTATGGCTCTAATGGCGCTAGTCAGTGTCAGTGGGGCTCTGAGATGAGAGGAAACTGTGAGGTTTTGGTCCTGATGGTAGACAGGAATCAGGTAGACCATGATGTTGTCAGAGTGAGCCAGTGTAGTGTGGGAGACAGCATCACAGGCATTGTTGATTGCAGTGTAACAGCAATCCAAAATATTTTTTTCCTTGGTCATGCATTTAATAAACTGTCTGTATTGCTAAAATTACCATTGTTAAAATTGCCAAGTACAATAACTGGAGTGTGGGTTTGTCTGCTCCACATGCAGTATGTGGTCAGTGATGCGCTGTGCCTCCTGCCATTGGCCTGCTGTGGTTGGCCCTCTCCTGCAGCGTTTCATTGAATTAACAAAGGTGAGGGCACCTTTGACCAGAATGTCTAACAGGTCCATGGATGGCATGAGAAAAGCTTGAAATAATTCCACAGGAGTTGTTCCCCTGGTGGCCAGGAGCTCTTCTCTGGTGAAAGAGCTCTGGGTACCACAGCAGAAAACTGGAATTACAAACAAACAACACACGAGGCCGCCATCCACGTGGGCGTCATTCTCTATGGACAACATACACTAATATTTGGCTAATAGTTATTCAGGCATCTTAGTCTGGATGAAAGTGCTGGACGGACAGACAGTGACAGATTGATGCACAGACCAACTGACTGACAGACGACAGATAACTTTTTGGCCCAAGTAGACATGTCTGCCGTTCTCTATAGTCTGTTTAATTTGCTTGATAAAAGCAAACTTCCTGCAGTTGACCAATGCATGTACTTGTTTGGTATAGACTGCAGGCTTCCTCGATTTCCCCCTCAACAAGTAAATATAAAATCCACCCAGGGGACTAAGTTGTGTGTACCATTCTGTAAGAGGCCCCCACTGAGCTATAATCAGATCAGTGTTGTGAAAACAATTCTGATAATGCTGTGGAATTAGACTGATGAGGCCCCCCGTTGACAGTTACATTTGAAACCAATGGCACACAGGCCTGGGCTAATGACTCGGCTTACCACTCAGATTGGCTGGGAAAATGGGTTTGAATAGTACTTAAGGGAGCCCTTAATATTGAATGCATTGTGAGCTCATTAGCTCCAGTAAAATACTGTACAGTATACAGTAGCTTTGTGGGAGTTGGTTTGATTGGATGCTTAGAGACCATAAAGTCTCTATCACAGGCTGTACACCAGAGACACTCATTTGAAACATTATATGAAATGCGTTGTTGAATTAGTACTGAATTTAAGAATGAACTACAATACTGTATGATATATTGTATGAGCAGGTGTAGAATCACTATCCTTCAGTAGTTACAGAGCAACAGTATCATTCATTTGGAGATGTGTTTATGTCCACCTGAAGAATGTACCTTATATTATGGTTTGGGTTTTCTATGTTTAGTTTAGTGTTTCTTGTAGTTTATTTTCTGTTTTTTAGTTTTTAGTTTTATCTCCAGTGTTTTTGGTTTAAGATTGTTTCTTTGTGTTTTTGCTCAGGCATTGCTTCAGTCCCTGGGGGTGTGGTCTCAGGTGCTGGGGGCGTGGTCTCAGGTGCTGGGGCCTTCTCTCTCACACCTGCATCCAATACCACCTCATCACTTCTGCTTAAAAACTCCAGATAGTTCTCTGTCTTTGTCCCTGTTCACCAGTGTTTCCCTGTCCTCTAGTGCTTCCAGTATTTCTATATTCCTAGAATCTCCAGTGTGTGTTCCCCGAGTCTTCAGTTGTTCCTTGGCTTTTTCTCTTCTGTGTCCACCCAAACCTGCTCCACCTGCACATCTCCAGCCGTCCTGCCTCAGCACCCACAGCCCAGCCTCCAACCACTGAAGCTTCTCTGTTCCACCTGTGCCTCATCTTTTGTTCTGCTGTAAGTCCTGGAGTTTTTTGTAGATGAATAAATCCCTTCGACCATTCCCCCCCATGTCTGTAACCTAAACCCCCAACACCTTGGTCAAATATTCACTCTCCTTTAGCACTGTACCAATTCCTGAGGGACATATCTAACTTTTTAGCCACTAAATGCTCCACGATGTTCACAAGCTCGTCATTGTGTCTGTTTGCCGTTCGGTGCTGAGCTGCCTGCTGTGGCTGAAAATGAAGCTATGAGAGCAGTAGCAGTGAACCAAAGCAGTAAACTGTGGCTCATCAATGAGCTGAAACTTATGAAAAGGTTCTGTAATAGAAAACCATGGATAAAAACCGTGAGCCACCCCAATGTTTGAGTGCATTTACTCAAGTACTGTACTTCACTGTACTACAAATTTGAGGTACTTATACGTAAATTGAGTCTTTCCTTTTCATGACACTTTCTACTACTACTCCACTACATCTCAGAGGGAAATATTGTACTTCACTACATTGATCTGAAAACTTTAGTTAGTAGAATAAAGGTTTATCTTATCTTATCTTAGTTACTTTACATATCAATATTTTTTACACACAAAACATATAAAGAGCTTGTACGATATGATGTTTTCTTCTAAATTAAGTGATGAGTACAGCTGAAACCATCAGTTCATTAATCAACTGACAGAAAATTAATTTGCAACAATTTTGATACATTGGTACATATTTTGAAACATTTCATGCTTCTAGCTTCACAAACCTTTTACAAACCAAACAATCAATCAATTCTGGAAAAGATAATCAGCAGATAAACATAATGATAAGCAGATTACATAATGAAAATAATCATTAGTTACAGTCCAATACAAAACAGTTCAACATGAGCTCCACCTGAACCAACTAATGCATGCTTTCAGGACAAACAGATAATGATTGGTGCTTTCACAGACTCTGTGGAAAAAATGCTGCCTTAAACTTGTTATGCTCTGCTCCTCAGGGCTTCTGAACTTGAAAAAATAAAATTATATCGGAAGAAGTAGAGACCAAGACCTTTTGCACGAGAGCACGAGATCTGTGTCAATCTATGTAGATGGACAAATGGAATGTTATCTCCAAAGAATTAATGCAAAAGTACCGAAGATGGTAACCCTAAAATGACCAAACCGCTGCACATGCACCCTTTGATTCAGCACAGCAGTGTTTGAGTCTACTAGCAATGACAGATACACTGGGAGCTGCTTCAAACTATGTCTGATGTCTGACAGACAAGTGATTTTCAGAGCAGATATGTACACTGTAGCAAACAAAAACTGATTATTGCTAAATATGTACAATTGCTGAAATAATTTACAGCAAGATGATTCTTTACTATCATTTAATTATGTAGTGAACTTTTATACAGTATAAAATATTCATTCTATTCATATAATAAATATATTCATCAGAAACATATTGTGGTATTCCTCTATCATTTTGGCATTAAAACTTGATGCACCTCTTGTTTCAAAGCAAGACACCACTGCCTGATTTTCATCCTGAATTTATGTGCAATCACACTGTCTGCTCGGCCGTAAACACCACACTCAAAAACCCAACTCATACAAGATTGTCTGTGTTTAAGAGTTAATAGCGGTGAATCATAGCATTCATCCGCCCATCTCAATCACTCTCTCAAAATGTGTATGAATAAAACATTGTCTCTCTTCTTCCAAGAAAGAAGTGATGAGAGGTCACAATCTGATATTAAAGGTCACAGACCCATGTCCATTCCTATTGGCCGAATCTACTCTCACAGGCAATCATATGTGTGTGATCAATACCAATAGCAAACAGTGCTGGTATCATGGTGACAATTACAGGTTTAGAGATTGCGCGGGCTTGCATTCAACAGGCTGTCCAGGTGCGTTTGGCAGAGCGGCTAGAGCTGAGTGATTTGGTAGAGCTATAAATAACGACAGCTACACTGTAATTTTCATTACTGAAGAGCCTGGCTGTGGGTTATACCACTGAATCGAGCAATTTGGATCTAGGGTTTAGCCAAACACATCTGTGTGTGTGTGTGGGTTGTGGGACATGTAGGTTTGGGTCAAACAGGGACTGTGTGATAACACTTTTTCTGACTGTAGTATCTTGTATATATTTCACCATCAAGGCACTTAGGCAGAATGAAATAAACTACTGTAGGTAAAATCAGTGAAATATATATATATATATACACACATATATATATATATATATATAGAGAGAGAGAGAGAGAGAGAGAGAACACAAACCAAAACTCCCTGCCCAATGTTCATTTGCGTTACAGTAATCACTGATGGTGTTCATAATAGCCAATTGCTTCATGTTTGTTATCATCAGTCATACAAGCCTGTATTTTATGTGCACTTCTTCTCCCCACCAAGACTTGTAAATCTCATCTGCACTGTGTTAATGCCTGCTTTTCAGAGGCGGAGAATTTTCTCTGCAAAACAGTTGCGAATAGCGTGACCCTAGAAAATCCAGCAGAATACATAATCATCCTCTCTTAAAATGTCTCCTCTTATTATTTGAGCGATCCTCCCTTAAATGCATATGCAATGAGGAGAGAGACGCTCCCAGCGAACACTTGCACATGTGACATGCAAAGTGTGACTCCCGCCTGCTACAATACAGCGCGTGTGTTTGGGGCAATCAAATCTGCACCACAGGCACAAAACCAATGTAAATCTCACCCTGTCAGCGTTTTTGCTACTCCTTGTGGTTATATAGAAGTAAATATATGTCATAGACTATTTAAAACATCTAATATCATTAATTATATTGTTGTACAGAGATATTATTGAGGCGTCTTTGAATATTGTTTTTGTCTGGTTACCATTTAGTGATGTCATTATATTAAATGAATCCTCTCTCATGTAATTAGCTAATGTTTTGCTCTAACAATGTAACACATACTGAAACTCACAGAACTTAATTACCAATATTCTAGTCTACTATCACAAATCTATAATCATTGATAGACAATTGATCAACCAGTCTGCCTATACGTTCTTCGTCTATTGTATAATATTTCCTGGAGTCCTGGTATAAAGCATCTGTTCTTGAGACTTGGCCTTATATTTGACTCAAACATTTATAAAGTAGAAACTAATCATGTTTTCTACTTGTCAGAAATAGTCGTGAAATTTGATCTATCCTGAGTTTAATTTCTTAACCTGTATGGGCAGGAATATGTGTCACTAGGAACATAGTTAAAAATTATATTTTTCAAATTCAGTATTTTAATGCAATTATTCAAGATAAGCACTTCAAATTCAAATATAAATAATTCAAATACAATTTCTAGTGACATATTTCTGCCCATAAACATGCTTTAATCACGATCATCATGATTATGTTATGCTTCATGCCTTTTCTACTTCAATGCACTGTTTACCTGCCACAGCCAAAAGAGGTTGAAGAACTTACAATACTGCAGCACAGAGTAAATTAGGTTTGTGGTTTGTGTTATGATTGATTTTATGGTCTGTGTTACGCGTAGAAAGTGAGACTAAGTCTCATCATACTTGCATACTGTACACGCCAGGCTAAAAGATGCTGTTTATGTGTAAGAGTGAGAGCAATCCCCTCACTCATAACCACCCGCATTTTGCTTAATTTGTTAGGAATAAGCATGAAGGAGGGAGAAAATGAGTGACTCAACACATAATCCACTTTCCTTTCCATGGTGAAGGCAGCCAGGATCTCATACTGTAAAACACAAAATAAATAACTATGGGAGTTACGGATGTTTAATAGGATTACAGTCCATGCCTGGAAAACACACAGGCCTGACATACCATCGCCTTAGTGTTAGCCCACATTTGTCTATTTGCACATCCAGCAGACACGGAGCACCATTACTATAGTGCTCATTTGGAGTTGTGTCTGACCACATGACAAATATACTTTCTGTATTTACTTTTCTGTTACCTCTACTTCCATAAATTGAGATTAATCAGTTAATTGAGATTACTCAAGCTTTTTCACTATAAACAGCTGACAGGCTGATGAGAGTGCTGACACTGAACCAAAACAATGATATGAAAGACACTGAAATGCTCTGATGTTAATTGTTAGTTAGTCACTATGGGCATCACTTTTCACATGACACATAATCATTTGACCCATTCTTCATATAAAAGTATTGATTAGTGCAGCTTTAAGAATAGTGAGTGATCTTTGTTTCCTTCATCACTGGTATTTGACAATGATGAATGGAATCAGTGAACACCACTAATTTTACACATTTAAGTTTCCAGGTTTTGGGGAGCACTGTTGCATATGATAATTTTTTTTTTTTATATAAGTTGTATAAAGCCTTTCATGCCTCTAGAGGGAGCTGTGTGAAGTCTGATAAATTATCTCAAGTGATGTCTCCGGAGTCAGCGTCAGTTGGGGATAAAGACTACAAGTCAAAAAGAAAAAAATTCTGTGTGTGGAGTTAGAGAGAAGAGAGTGCACCACACCTCTGTAGAGCACACATCATCTCAGCTGCAGACTAGAGACTCCAAGCTACATCAACAGGACATATCTGAATCTGGGACATAACAAGTTTGATTGTGGGTAATGCAGTTGCCAGGTTTTGACCAGAATGAAGAAAGCATGAAATAAAAAAAGATCTCAGGTTGTGCTGCATTGATATTGATAATTTTTTAAAAGCTGTCCATGTCCGACAGTGTTATATTGTAGGGATGCGATGCTAAATCAGTTGAGTACTCTATTAACAAAGAAATTATGCTATGAAGATGATTTGAAGCTACCAAAATGTGACATAATGTACAGATTGAATAAATGCCTTTACTGCAAGATTAGTTAAATGATTTATCTTTTCTTCATCTTTTAAAATATACCACATTTTCATAGTTGTGCTAAGTAATGCTCTAACAGGATTGGATCCAGAATAGTTGCAGTTATAGTGATAGTGGAAGTAGTACACTAGTGGTAGTGGCGATTAAGACG
This sequence comes from Holacanthus passer, assembly GCA_025331565.1. Classification (NCBI taxonomy): domain Eukaryota; kingdom Metazoa; phylum Chordata; class Actinopteri; family Pomacanthidae; genus Holacanthus; species Holacanthus passer. The sequence continues at coordinate 500,952 of JAFREQ010000072.1, read as the reverse complement.
GTCTTCATTGAACTTTATAATGCCTATGAACTGAGGTAATCCAGATTTAAGTCAGTCTAAGACGGATGTAAACTCTATTTTGCATTTAAAAAAATGCATAAACTGAGGCTTGGTGGGTTTGTGCTCCACACTGTAGCCAGATCTCAAGTCAAACCTGATGGTCCAGTCTAAACGTACTGTAAGGATGAATGTCCACACAGTGGCTGCCAGCCCTACGAGCAGGCTGGGCTTGTATGGCTGAATAGTGACAATCCCAGTAAAAGTGTTACACAGACAGATACAGCTCCTCATGTATCATAAACTCTCGACATGGCCCCAGCTTCCTCCCTGGCAAAAGGAAGAGGGATTCGGGGCCCGAGCAGTTTCCAAAGATCACAGCATTTGAATAATATGAGTTGAAGGCACCTTTCTTAGCGAGCTGAAGAGATTAAAAATTGCAAAACGTGTAAATGTCTTTAAGAAGCTGAGGCTCAGTGATAAAACGCGATGCGTGCCTCTGAGGTTGAGAAGAAGGCGGGGAAGGCAGGCGTAAGGAAACACATGGACTTTGGCAAATGTGGTCTCAACAGGATGTTCTGGGCTGGGTTATACCTTCACTTTGACTGCTAGCCTTTTTCTGGCTGCTGGTAAGCCTTCAATTAAATGACGGCTACCTTTTTCAAGTCACTAATCCTCTTACAGTTTGGAACCCTACCCTTTGCCATGCGGAAAATACACACACACAGGCATGGTGTGTGTGTGTGTGTGTGTGTGTGTGTGTGTGTGTGTGTGTGTGTAAAGAGTGAGTCTTCTTCAGCCTCACCCTCGTGCTGCCTGTCTTGCAGTCCTCCTGCCTTCTGGTACCTTCTTAAGTTGACAAAAGAGGCTGTTCTTGTCACAAACTGAGCCTGGAGGTAAAGTCTGCATGAAAAAAAAAAAAAAAGTGCACGTCCGTGTGGCAAACCTGAACCCATGTCATACATAAACATGACAGCTGTGACAATGTCTGTACCAAATATATACTGCATATAGCCTTCTTTGTAGCAGAATAATGAATGAAATCAAATAGATAAAAAAGCATATGGAGAGATAGGGCAGTATCAATATATGCAAATGAAAAGCAAAAATGCAAAAGGTACCCACTTACACAAGCAATTCTGTGGAGATGCCACACATGTACAAAACATTCTGAATTTGCAAGACAAATATGCAATGTATGTGTTCAAGAATTGTATGTGCACACTGAGTGTCTACGCACCTACCAGTGGACCAGAGTGCACAGAGTAACAACCTGCTGAAAAAGGTATTTCAGTATGAGCTGAGCTGGTCAGGGCCTCAGTCACCCTGATACAATCGCTGCCCCCCGACTGGCCCCCCGACTGGCCCCCCTTTGGGCTACATATGCATAATATACTTTTGAGACTGCATAAACTGCTTCTATCTGATTACAATATTTCACATTAGGTACTACTCATTTAAAACAATAACGTATATTTTGTATAATAGTAGTATAATAGTCAGCCAGCCACTTTAGACTGGCAGGTGCTTGCAGAGTTGAGTTGAAACCAAATATTTTCAATCTAGTTTAAATACCACAACAACATAACAGAATTCCTGAAACTCAGTAATGGCTTTTGGTTTTGGTGTGTCACCCCAAGATTATCAGTCACCCCCTCTTCTCACCAGTGCGAAAAACTTCCAGGAGTTCCACTGTCTGTAACTAAATGCATTACTTGTTTAGACAAAAGGCTTTTAGAGAGGAAGAAGGCATAAAAGGAGGGACTGTTCAAAAACATGAAGATGTAATTTCCAGCTTTCAAAATTCCAGCTACTGGGCCAAACCCATGTTGCTTCAAGGAAATCCCATTATCCATCATTAAAATTATGACAGCTTCCATTTAGAGGAAGAAATGCACCAAAACCAAACTTTTAAAATACGTAAGTATGATGGAGTAAAATTCTCATAGTTTGGAAAGTATATACAGACAATCAACCATGCAAAAAAGTTGACGGCTTTTACACCTGTAGCGTAGGTTATTTAGTCTGGACCAAGAAACAAAAAAATGGATCCATTGTTGCCTAGTTCTGGTCTGGTTCATGTTCATACTGACTTTTTATAACCAAGAAGAGCAGACATAAACTCATAACTGACAAGCGGTGACATACTGGTGACTGTCATCCTGCATTACCAGCTAACATGGACCCAGGGAGCAAAACCTGAGTCTGGAGACTGATATCTTCTCTGACAAAGAGCTCATGAAGAAATAAGTTATTATGAGTTTTGGTTGAGACTGCAACCTAAGCTGATATGTCATAAATGATGATGATCAGGTAGAAACGATGATGAAAGGAGACATCTTTTATTGCAATACGAGGGATTCATGTCCATGTAGCATTGATGACAGCGGATGACAGCACCAAGAATGTCCAATCAACAAATTATCTGTCAGGTCACGTCAGTCCCTTTTGGTTCATTTGTTGAAAGTCAGTCAGACAAAATGAAAAATGTGTGTGAAAGCAACCCGACTTCTGAATTCACACAAAATTCACATCGTAATCATAGTAAAATGCCATGGTTGCTCTGCCTTGCTTTCACATCACAAGCAAATCACACAGGTTTGCTTCGAACTGGAGTCTCACCTTTTCAAACGCTCTTGGTCCAGTTGTTTGGTCTACGGCAGAGTTCAACTGACTGCTTTAACACTGACCTCCATGAACTCAAACCAAACAGATAAGGTGTCAATGCACCTTTAATTTCAGTGTAATTTTACAATCTATGTGACACACCAGAGAGAGTATTAACTCACATAATGAATGAATTCATCCAGTAATTCTGGCTGTTTCACAGTGGCTGTTAGGAGGCTGGGTAAGGTCCACAGAGGACATGCTCAAGTGTCAATCAGTCATTCACTACCTACCTTTGTTGTGTTTTGTAACTTGATTCCATTACAATTTTCACGTCTAATTATTCTCCTTATTGAATTAATTGAATATTGACTCATTTTGACGACTTTTGTTCTCCCTCAGGTCGTCCATCTAATTTCCCTCATCTTTCCAACCGAGCATGTTGTTGACTTGAACCCAAAGAACATTGCCTTCTAAATACAGTGTATCACAGTACAATCTGTCCATGACACATTTGACTTCATAAAATATACTTAATTTGACAATGGGAGGAAATTGGACTCCAAACTTAAAAACTAAAATGAGCTGTACTTCCTACAGGTAATTTTTTTTTTTCTCGCCCAAAGTGCAAATTGCTGTGTTAAATTGCTGAAGGCAGGAAGTGATGAATTTTGGGTAATTTTGAAGGAGACCAGAGGAAGCATGGAAAAGGCCCTCCAACCTAAAGTTTTATTTTTAAGAAAAACCCATATTGACAGCTAACACATTCCTGATTTAATCTAAAATTTCTCCTGTGACTCCAGCATCTATGATGCTAATGAATTATCCTGCACTCATGATCCCTGACCATGTTTGTATGAACACAATTCTGATAATTACTGATATCATCACTCATAAAACATTATTGATAGAAATTAAAATATATTAAAGTGTCTTATAAATGTTTATGACTAAATATCTGTTGGAACTCTATTTTTCTTGTATCATGATCATAAAGCCTTATTATAATCCCAGTGTCCTTATACAGCCAGACACACAGACAGCTGCCCCTCACTGAAGCTATTGATCAGGATGAGGCACAGACCTCTGTAAAAGGAGGGGTGTTCCCGCTATAATCAGCCAACACTGAGTATTGATTGGCCAGTGTCAGGCGAGTCGAGTAAAGGGAGGACACATCACAGTCACGGGCAATTAATGGTCTCCATGCCACAGTGGTAAGTCCTCTCTCCTCTCCCCTCCTTCCCCTCTATCTCCGTCAGGCAATTAAAATTTATTGTAATGGGTTTATTGACATGGTAAATATGCATCTGCATTTGCAATACTTGGAGGGTGCATGCATATTTGCAAATACACAATGCTGCGGATTGTTTCGATATAGAAAATGTAATCAGTTCCAAACAAACACACTGTAAACGGTTCTACAGTGGCTTACAGGGCTGGGAGACATACAAATATTAACAATGGAATACACACATGCAAACACAATGCATGTGTACTGAAATATTTTGCAATAAAACAGGACACTTTAACCTCAGAGTTCTTTTGCAGAAGAAATAGCATAGTTCGTGTGGGTATGTGCAACTGCTGGACAACAATGGAAAAGATATAGTGGTCACTATAATAACTTACTTAAAAATGATTAAAATTGTTTTTGCAATAGTGGTACTCCTATATATATATACAAATCTGGAGTGGACTGTATAATTTAAAGTAACTGGGTATTAAATGCTAACCTAGAAACAGCCACCATTAACAATGTGTAGTTATTGCAAATGCTTGAAAAAATTATATCTACAGAAAATTATACATATTTCACTAAAACGGGCAATCTACCTATTTTATAGTGCACCGATATTTAGCTGGGGGACCTGTGAGGGACAGGGAATTATGAAATAGGAACATTGATAGAGCAAAGATTGAGAAATCCTTACTTTTAGTTGCAAATTTGGGTCAAGCTCCAAAAAACACTAGAGCCAGCGAGATGACGAGAGTAGTAGGTTGGATGCCAGTAACTGTTTTTCATGTTGCTGTTTGTGGAAGTCTATACTGTGCTACTAGCTCAGCTGGCGTAAGCTTTGTTGTTGTATGAAGCCTGTTTTGCTTCAGGATCCTCACTGGTATGTGTGTGTGTTGCTGCTATATTTAAATGTAATTGATAGACGTGCCATGAAGTTAATGATATAACCATGTGTAAAAAAAACAAAAAAAACAATGGTCAAACTGCTGGAATTTGTTTTCTTGGCAACGCTGTGGAACTTTGATTAGCACCCAGCAGCTGACTTGCTCAGTGGGCTTGGGCATCAGAAGCTCACTTCTAACGCATCCTTGGTACATGACGGCATTGAATCGGCAAGAGAACTCAGCTTGCACTTAACATGCACTAAGGACCATCAACAATGATTGGACATCCACATAAAATGTGGCAAATTTCCCCTTTAACACAAAGTATAAATCCATCTTATCATTTAAATGTTCTATAAATTTTGTCTTCCTCCTGGGTATCCCTCTTAAGTGAACTTTGAGTTGCGAGTATTTTATTACACATGCTGGTGCCATGAAGTGGAATGGACTTACCATGAACCATGCTCAAGGTGTGTAATTGTGATGGATAATTCTTTGCCCTGCTGTTGTTTAGTCTAGAAAACAGCAGCATCAGCCGGCCTGGCTCTGTCCTAAGGTAACAAAATCCACCCTTGGTTCCACCTGTGCTTATATGAGAAGTTACAGTGTGTGTGTTTCTTGGCGTCACTGATCCAATCTCACGGTGAGAAATGACCCTAGTAAATCACTGCTGCCAGCAAAAATAGTCACATAACCCCCATAAAACCAGAATTTGTTGTTTTTACACTTGGTTTTTGTGTGGATTAAACAAACGAGATATGATGTGATAATTAGCGGGCTTCAGGTGATGGCAGATTGTGTCACCTCTGGACATGACTTGACTTCACTGCCGTGAATGGTAACTGTGGCTCTGCCATCCACTCTACTTCAAGTAACAGTTTGAAAGTGTTTGGCTTTGTTTGCAACTTTTCACATCTTAAAATCATTGCAGGACTTCCCACACAATAACTCCTTTGTAAATGGGCCCTGGTTCTTTCGACATGCATTAAGTGCCTGCTAACCCACGCCCAAAACACACACACAACCGTAACAAGGCAACATCACGTCAGCTGGTTGAAATTACTATCATGGATATAGGAATGCTAACGAAAATAAGGTTTCTGTAATGACCAATCAAAGCAAAAGGAAAAAAACCCAACCTATTATCTGTCAATATCTGTGCAAGCCTCTCACAGCAGCGAGCCCGGCTGGAACACAGTGATTTACTGTCCAATTTTCAATGGCCCCTGTATCCGTTTCAATCAAATCTCCAATATTAACACCGGGCAATAATTTCTTCTGCTTTATTACAAATGTAGCCCTCCTATTCGATAAATCAGCTGCCAGAAGCCGGTATAATTCACAGTGGAAATCAGGCATATTTTATACTGGCTGAGTCACAGCGAAAATGAACGATTATTTCAGCTTTATGTTCTTTTGTGTAGAGAGAGAGAGCCACTTGAGTCTGTCATCTTGCCACAGAGTTCCTTTTTTCCTCTTTAACTTCTAAGTAAAACTTTGCTCAAAGCTTTTGATACAGCTCACGCAGGTAGCACATTCATAAAACAGTACAGTATTCTATTAAAAGAATAAAAGGGTGATAACACGGGGAGGATTTGGAGTGACACAGGTGGAATGCACCATCAAGCTTTATTATGTTGTGGCTATGTAAACATACCTTAAGTGGAATGTGTGGGATGACACAGTTATGGGCTTTTTTTATGGAGAAAACATAATGAAGAACATAATGGTCTAAAATTAACACCCACTGAACAACAAATGTCTTTAAAATCTGTCTCTAGCGGATAAATCAATTGGTCACCCAATACATTAGCTTTTAACATTACTGTGAATGTTTGCTCGAGTGTTTGCACAGCTGAGTGACTAAACTGTCTCAAAGCACAACAATAGACCTGTAACTGAAACGATTTTGAGCTAAACGTTAGTTTTAAGCATTCTACATTCAATTTTCAATTTACACACATTGGTTTTAATTTATCAAGACAGGAACGATTTTATCCATTAGTCCTGCAAGTAAATGTGGTTTAGTTAAAAGCTGAATAGAGTTCATTAAATGTAATGAGTCTGAAAAGTAATGATGCGTATGAGCGTTCCCAGTAAATTCGTAAAAGTTTCAGAGTTTCCCACCAGGAAGTTGTCCTTGAACACCAAATGAAGTAGTAAATACCAGTATACAGAAGTTACATGATATTTAATTTTACTATTTGTGGTATATCGCTTGAACTTGAAGAACACAGGGCAAACAATGAGAATGTTTAAAAGCACATTAATGCCATGCTTTCGAGCCCTGTCCTGGTTTTGATCAGGTGTTTACATGGAGCAGGAACAGGAGAATCGCGCTTATTCATGACCCTGTTTACATGATCATAACAGTATCCAGGTCGGCATGCAACCTTTGTTGGTGGCTCATCATATCCTCTGAAACAAGGATATGATGTTTGCATGCACCACACAAAACCAAAAACCTAATCATAAGAAGGACACTTGAAAACATTGAAAACATGCAGCATATAAGGGATGGATGGAATTTGCTCAGGCAAACTCTCTCTGCTTCTGAGGGTGAAAGTAAGTATTAGTAATTGAGCCATGAGATTTTTTTTCTCTCAAACTGATTTAGTTTACACCTTTTTCATTTGTGTGATACACACACAATCATATTAAATATTCTGATGTATGTTGTTTACTGGACTTCCTGCATTTAATGACCGAGCTGTCACTGTACTTAGTACTTTAGTGTCTTTAGTTACTCCTGTACAGTTCTTATATTAGTGTCATATACCTCATATTCTTATTATTTTGTTACTCTCTCTGTTTGTCTGTACTTATTTCTGTCCTTGTGCAGCCAGGTTCAATAAAAATCTTATCTTACCTTATCTTATCTTATCTTATAGATAGCTCGTTTTTATCTTACTGATGTACACACTGAAATATATTGGAACAATGGTGCACTTGCTAAACTGTGGTAAGAACATTAGGCACTTCTGTGATGAATATTGTGATTCCTACTGATTTGCTAAACTCCATTTATATATTTCCTCTGTCTTTCATTGTTTAGCATGTACATTAACATTTTATTGTCCAATCTAGAAACAGTACAGAAAGTGGACACCAGATTTTAACCTGTTATGGAGGAAAATCTTGACATATAGAGATGGAAGATGACACACTGACTAACTAAAACTAAATTTGACTTGTGCACTATATATTTATATATATTCTTTATCTTCTTATTAGTAAGGACTTTTGCCTTTTCATTTAACAAGCAAAGCGAAGTATGTTACTGTATATTACACACTTGGACTGCACAAACAATGCTGACAGCTGGGTTTTGGGGCCAGGAAACCATGAAATTTATATATGATACAATACATAAGGCACATGTCTTAAAAAGAATATGTCAAGATAAAGAGATTAAAAAAATAAAATAAATAAAAACCTTTGTACAAAGCCACTTGTCAGACTGAAGGTTCATCCATCATGTAGGAAGGAAACAAATTTTAGGAACAAATGACATCATCAGAACTTGTCCTAACCTCTTTCACGTCCTGTTCCAGTGACTTGATCAACAGTTGTATCGCTGTGTCTCGGCCCAGTTACTGATGGCTCTCTCTCAAACGCTGCCTATCTCATTACAGTAATGAACTTTATAATTACCTCCACCCCCTCAGAGAAGAATGAAGGCCATTAAGACACTGGGATTGGCTTTTATATCATTTACTTAGCCCAGGACACTAACCAGCAGCCATTTTCCATCTCAATAAACTCCCACATCCTTCAAGCCGTTGACAACACTTCCTTTCTTTCCTCAGAGTGACAGGGTTTAAAAAGTTTTATGCAAAACAAAATGACACAGAGCTTCAGTGCAGACTTTAGAATGTCTCATAACTGCCAGCATAGTTGTGTAGCTGAAGCGTGGTTTGGTTGGACTCCCTCTGGTGAAAGATCCACAGCAGAACCTACTGTAAACCTACCTACTGTAGCTTCCTTAGCTGGCATTTTAGTAACTATCAGGCTTTAGTATTAGGTTGTGTTTCCACAGTAAGGGCTTTCTGGGGTATGTCATTAAAAATGCTACAGTGAGACCAACTACTTTCTGTAATATTTGGCACGACTGAGGCCAGCACAAGCCAGTCGGTGGCCCAAAAAGGCATCCAGCTAATCAAAGCACTTCACAGTTCTGCGCTTTGCTCCACTGCACACATTGTGAGCCCTTTTCTATAATCTTGTTCCAATCTTTTAATTTTTCTCCTGCACTGTTTGGCTGTGTGCCCAACAAAAGTTCTCCATTGTTCTTCTTTGTTAAAGTGTTTACTGCCCCGGTTGATACAGGTGGAGTACTGAAAATGGTGTTTACTGTTGTGCTCGTTGTCATCCTTGTTGTACAGGAAGCACCTCTGCTTCACCAGTCACAGTGGACCACACAACACGTTATAAACAAGTGGACAGTTTTGCAAGACTTTGTTACACCTAAAACCCAAGTTGTAATAAATGTAATAAAAGTCAGTGGAAGTCTTGAAAGTATCTTTTGCTATTTCCCATTGTAGTATTGCAAATGTATTTAACAATATATTGAGTGGTTTTGAGATTGAAATGGAGCTTCTCAAAGATCTTGCTACATGATACAAGATCAAAATGTTCCCATAGACAGTAATTTTTGTAATCTTCAACATCAAATATATAAATCATGTATCATACAGAATGAGAGTTGACAGAAACAGTGACTGGACTTTACCCTGTACATTCTGGACTCTGCAGTTCAGTAGGCCGCTGCTGTGTTACAATACAACTTCCTAATAACAAAGTCTTCATTAAACTAATAGTCACTTATATTAAAACGAACCGCCTCTCATTACCTTATCATTTTGCTACAACTGTAGATTAGGAGCTAACAAGTAGCACAAGCAACACTTTGAAGGCATCCATGTAAGACCATTATATCAATCAGCAATTAGCATCCATGCTGTTAAAATCATAACAAGAAAAAAAAATCCCTTTGATATTTACTTTAATTATACAATTGATCATACAATTTATTTATCCTCATATCAAATGAAAGCCGAAAGAAACATTACTGGGCTTGTTTGCATTTTATTATGGAGTATTAGAGCTGTTGCAAACAGTGGTCTTAAATGAGCGCAACATGGTATGAAAATAGATTTGAATTTCAAACTAATGAGTTGCTGATTCATAACTTGGCTTGCGCGTAATTTCCATGACTCCGTGACAAGTGCAAACAGGCAATGAGCAAGCACATATATTATACACCAAACACTGTTGATGGGTGTAATGGCACTGAGCGTATAGCATTCAAACAAAGACTATAACCTTCTTCCAACAAAAGAAGTTGAACATTATTAACAGAAAAGCAGCATTGTCGTATAATCCTCCCCTACCAGCCAACGAAATCCAGAATTTTATCCTGCATCTACTTGTACTTGGCAGACTGCATTACACATAGAATCCATTTGTGAATGCATTGTGTTTGGCTGGGATTAATTAACACTTACATATAATGTAGTGGGGAATCAGGCAAATCAGGCTTGTGTTATAATAGGGGAACATTTTGGCTTGCAATACTGGACAAAGAGTTTACCTCGGAGGTGTGTGTGTGTCTCTCTCTGTGTGTGTGTGTGTGAGAGAGAGAAGGACAGAGAGCGGGGAAGAACAAGCGACGCCAGCCTACTGCTCTACATTGTATGCTATCATGCTGAAACATATGGACAGACAGGTCCTTTGTCACTACTGTAAGGGCATGTTTGACATGATTTGATATAGAGGGGCAAACAAACACAAAAGCACTATCCTACTCACTCAATGCCAGCCTGTCACTCACCCGTCAAACCAGTGTGTGTGTGTGTGTGTGTGTGTGTGTGTGTGTCTGTGGGTGTGTGTATGAGTCAGTGACCACGAGAAATGCAGACCTTGGCTTTACAAAAGTATAATACAGTGGGAGTTGTCTGTGTGTGAGATACCTTTGCTGTACAGTTCAATGCTAGGAAATAGTACACAGTTTACTGTACACCTTATATCTACACTCACATAAAACAAGTCCATATATATATGTGTGGCTGTACAATTCATTCAAAACCCATTGCAGTTAGTCATCACCTCACAGTGTATTTGAATGTACTCAAATACTCGCCAAACTCATCAAATGCTCCATACTGTGTCACTTAAATGCTTTGAAGTATATAAATGAGCATACGAGAAAAAGAGGGATCATTTTTATCTGTAACTCATGTTCTTTGTTGTATTTGTCTGATTTGTTCACCACCTGCATGTTCACACTGATGGAGTAACATTTGCAGTACCTCCACAGCACCTATGGGTGTCCCTCTTTTTCTTCAGAAGTCATTTTGTTGTGCTGCAGCTGTTCTCCACGGACACTGAGGCAGGAATGACCGTGTGTGCGTGTATGTGTGTGTGTGTGTGTGTTTACACTTTTTTACAATTGCAAACTCATATTTCTCTATACTGTGTTTTTCAAAAGTCAGATCTCTTTTGTGACATGCAGCTCAGCACAACAGTTCATCTCATCCAAAATGCACTAATGCATCAAAAACACTTGATACATATCTCAGAACCAGCCCTGGTACCACAACACTGACAACATCTGTCTTCCAACAGTAACACTTTGTCACTCATTATGCAATGACAATAAAAATCACTAACAACAGGAAGAATTATTATTCAATATTGCTTTTGAAGAATTATTTATTTATTTATTCATTTGTTCATTTATTTATCATAAACATAAGATTCCATTACACCAAAAATAGGGCACTTCTTTATTGCATGGATTATGACACATTACAGTTTATGTCACAGATATGAATTAGAAATGCTGCAATATGGTGCAACACAACAGGCTTTAGTTTTTTTTCATTTTGCAAAGAGTAATTCCAAGTGAACCAAATGAAAATAAAGTAATTGCAGTAATGCAATACAAAACTATACATATTCACTATTCATTGTTTAGAAGAGCCACAGATCTAAAAAAAACAAAAACAACCCGAAACACCCAAAAACAACAGTACTAGTCAACTGTTCTCATCCTCATCACACTTCATGTCTTCTCTTGCAATACACCTGGGAAAAATCCTTTTGCATGTCTGATCCATCCCTGGCAATCTTCTGCAGATGTATCCAGACATCAACATTCATTGTGTCCAACATTTTATCATGTGGCTGGTGATCATAAGCTTTCCACCGCCACGAGGAAAAGCATTCCCATATGGGGTCGAAGAATGGTGAGTAAGGTGGAAGGAAAAGTGACACCTGGGACAGGCTGTAAAACACCACATCGTCCTGTATGATTACAAAACGTTCTGGATTCTACCTCACCTTTCCCCTTTCCTCACCCGGCACAAATCTTTTAAAGAGGACATCAAGGAATGAAAATAATTGTTATTGACACCCCCCATAGGGGAAATTCGGGACCAAATGGACGCTCAATATTATATGTCCCAATTAGGAGTTTATGTATTTTAATTTTTTAAATAAAGATGGAGCCGAATGTTACAAATTATAGTCTAATTGACAGTAATTTTCTTATGTTAGGATTTGACCTTAAATTTAACAGTTTTGACAATAGTATGTAAATGTGCAAAATGGAGTGTAAATACACAGAAATTTGGTGGTGATTAAATTTGAGTGAGAAAACGATGTGGTCATTATGCATTTTGTGTGAAAGCAGTGAAAAGTGATCCACAGTAAATCCACACTGACTTCTGTTATGTTGACTGTGTGGAGAGACTGAAAAAGTGAACCTGGTATAGACTATATGAGTTGGATTTGTAATAAAAACTGAGACACTACAGAGAAGGCACCTGTGCAGCACAGAATGAATTCAATATTATAATACTCTACAAAATTGCAATTCACTACGAAAAACATTTATATGATTATTCTTTTTGGAATTGTACACAATCACATAACAGAAACAGCAGATTTTGTGTTGATAAGAATGCAATGCATGTATACATGTAGAAGAAATACAAATATCTGGTGAAGTTGCATGTAGTTTGAAGCGGGCCAGATATTACTTTAAACACTGGACCTATATTCTGGGTCCATTTATCCTTATAAGTTTTCATTGCACTTTGTGAAGTAATGTGTTTTTAAAATCCCTTTGCATCCTGTTCATTTCATATCTTCCCCTCCTTAATTACCACTTGTCTTCTTGGATGGAGCTTAAAACGCAAACATATTTTCTTATATTTGTACTTTATTTACCTATTATTGCCATTCTTTTCTGTATTATACTGCACTTGCACTATTGCTACTTCTGTCCATCCCATTAAAGGATTTATTTTCCTTCTTCAAATCAAGTGTGTAGGAATACAGTATGTTGAGGCCTCTGAGCCAAAATTGTGATTTTGGAATGCATAAATAAAATTGACTTGATTAGAAAGGCTGACATAATGAACATAATTATAACTGTACTAACTTCAAATCTGAGCTTCACGTCACCCCCTGCACAGAACAGAGCTGATTAGGTAATAGTTGCACAAGGTTAGCAGCAGGCTTTCGAGAGGTGGGAGCTACATCAGCGGCCAAATATCCCACATTCAAGGGCAGCAAGCAGTGTTACATTACCACTGTCCTGAAACAGTTAGACAGGTCTACACTGGAACAAACTACTTTACAGGCTTTCAGATGCAATCTGAGATCTGGACACAGCTCACTTGATTGACAGATATATACTACTGTGTGATATGTTTTAATTGTTGAATAGCATGTTTTTATTACAGGATTCCCTGGAAAGCAGTATTGATACTGAGTGGATTATCATGGTGAAGAGAGAGCAGAGAAGTTTGGTTGGCTGATATTGATGAATGCTGTATATTTTGTACGAAAGACATTAGGTATGTATGACACTCATTTTCTACAACTGTATTCTATAATTGTACATTTTTTACTGAAGCTTTGGGAAGATTCAAAGCAATATTGAGGTGACAGTTTAGTCACATTGTTGCTTCATCATGTTGTAATCTTTCCTTTCCAAATGATATGATTCATCTTATTATATTGCAGCATCCACGTACATAAAAACCCATTTTAAATTAAACATTTTGGATGTATTTTTGTAGAAATTAGGTGATGAATTGAGGGACCACTATGAGTTTCATGGACAATGTATTGCTGAATGTTACATGTATTCATTTTTTGTCTCTTGTTTTTGCTGTCATATTGTGGAGCATTTTGGTTGTGGATATAATATTCTGAATATAATTTTGGCATTAATGCCCCTAATATTTGATCAAACTGGGATGTCTGGTTACTGTGCATTGGTTTTGTTAATAAAGATGTTAAAATGTACAGGGATTGTAATGATAAAAGGGAGAAAATGAATGAAAGGAGACACAAGTGAAAAGCACTGGCTCAGCTGTTGCTTACACTCAAACAAGTCCATTACTGTAACAAAGGTTACGCATATAGTGCTAATATATTGCTCAGATTCTCTCATTTATTTATATCTAAAATTTTACGAGAATCAAAATAACAGGAGTAGAAAAAGCAACTACAACTATATGAACAGGGGTTTAAATTTAGAAAGTTAATGAAAGCTTTGTTTGTAATATGTCCATGTTTTTTTCTTACAGTACTGGGATGGCTGGCAAGATGAGAGCACTGAAATCAGCTTCTGATTTACAGAGGAAAGGAGGAAGAATTTAAAGGATAAGCATGGATAAGCAAACATGGTGTGTTTAAACCTACAAATTAAAAAGTGGATCTGGTTGTGCTTACCCTCTCGATAACTCTTGTTGTTCTTTTAACCCCACACTTCTCAGTCCTGACAGCCTCCAGAATCCTTGAGGAAGATCTGCAGTGGATTTGAACCACACATAAACAACAACACATTATTAAGCAGCTTGTTTGTGTGCGGGACCAATCTCCACCACCCTTTGTTCAAATCTACCCACTGAAGCAAACAGCCCTCTCATTTCCTTGGAAATTGCCAGTTTCTGCGCTTTAAGAGTATTCTAGCAACGGTGTGTAACACTGAAATTTGTGGGAGGACACATGAGGTGGATGTTGATTGGGAGTGAAAAGACAGACTTTGGACAGTGTCTGAATCTCTCTTGAATTCACAAACACTCTGAAATAGTGCCACACCTGCATGATCTCTCACATGCACACACACTCTTAGTCTGGTAAAATTTACAGTAATGAATTCTGTATGGATGATTTTGACCCAGATGGGAGTAATGTAAGATTGAGCGTGGTGGTGTTTTATGGTTGTCATTAACATCAACCCCAGAAGACAGAGCCTGAGGAGTGAGGGGTTCATCCTGGCTCCCTTTAATGGATCGAAGCATTCGCAGTAAATGACAAACCCCTCCCCAGCAACACAGTGGATGGCGAACCCTTCTAAACTCAGTTTAGGATGGTAGTTTACAGTTTAAATCATGAGTAAGATCAAATGTATATAAATTACATGATGATTATGTACTTTTGAAAGGAAGGGGTTTGTTCATCTCCAGACAGACAACACTGGAAGTCCAGCTTTGTGTCCGGCCGAGCACAAGCATGATGATAGTAAATTCTTAACATTACCTCATCACTTGATGTGAATTATCCACAACTGGTACGGCACTTTAGATGCCTTTGTATGCCAAATGAGGCCTGCTATCTCAACTCTATCTTACACCTGAGCCTCAAGCCTGACAGGAGCTGTTGAGACCCACCAGGTTCGGACAAAAATGTGTAAATGATGTACCCTTTTGGTCATGTTGGCTGGGCTAGCCTGGATATCTAGCAGCAGCAGCGAACTAAACTTGCTGGGACAAGCCATCCACAGAGGATGCTATCCTCTTCCTTCATGACAACTCTAAATAAACCAAGATGCTTGGATTATGTAAATAGTTCATTTAACAATGGATTATACATTAGAACTACAGTTGAGTTCAGGAGTTCATAAGACTTGACAACCATCAGTGGTGATGTGTCGGTGTGTTTTGATGGTCATTTACAAGGTGCCCATATGTGTGTGACAGGGTAACACAAACTCACTGCTTCAGCTTACATTAATAACTTGGTCAGGTTAGTACATAAATAATCTGAATGTCTGTTGGGTTCATGTCTGACTAGGTTACCACTCTCTCGCACCCTGATTGGGTTGAGCAGTACTCTGCAGCAGATAAAAACCTTTAGAAAGAAATACCTTTTTTTGTCACTGTAATTATTATGTATTTTTGTTCAATTTATATACCAACTGACAAGATGGTCCTACTGGACATGTATACAAACTCAATGACAGCGTATTTTAATTCAATTTGCCTACAATATTATAGCAACTGAGGCATTACTAAGGTTTTTATCATTCTGCTCGGGTAACTCAAAGTACATGGTTAAAGTTAGGAAAGATGGCGATCTTTGTTAATTATTGAACTTGAAGCATGAGGCAGAACATTTACTTTCTCTATATTCAACCAAAACTGCCATCTCCCCAACCTGACTAAATGTTTTTACAGTGCAAACCTAACCACATGTGTGATACTGGACACAAATGTCTGCATAGGTCATTGTAGAGTGGAAACTTAACATTATAATGCAGACAGCAATTATGTATTCACCAAAACATATTTAGCAAGACATTTTGAATTATATAAATGTAATATCTAAGATCCAGGGTTTGTTAATGGCATCATGCAATACAACTAAAGCTCATCCAGTCCAGCTTTGGTAATGACAAAGGTGTGAGACCACGAATGCATGGGCAGAAGTGTACAGAATACTGTGTGAGGTAATAGATAGGATACCTCTGCACACATGAGGCCAGGTTCAAGTTCAAGTTCAAGTTCTTTTTTGCAGTTTGCACAACAATTACAGCGAAGCAGTCGCTGGCACAAAAGTGGAACAAAATCTAATCAGAATCTCAGACATAAAATAGTGCTGGAATATAGGAATATAATGTAATATAATGAGAAATTATATAATACAAATTAATGCTACGGTAGACAGGTAATGATAAAATGTATAAAGTGTGATGTGAACAGGCTATGTTGTAAATGTATATACAGACTAAAAACAGATTGTAGACAGGTATACATATATATATATATATATTTACATAAACAGCTTATAAACAGGCAGTAAGATAAACATATATACTGTGATGGGTACCGGTAACCCAAGTTACCCAGTGAGTGCAGTCCCTGAGGTAGGATGTGAAAAGGGAGCTCTTGGGGCGTCGAGAGGACAATCTGGTGGTTCACTATATCAGTATGTATACTGCTGAAAAGTCTAGAATAACACACCTGAATCTCTGACCAAACTTTTGGCAGAGTTGCATTGTGGGTGCCAGGTTTGGAAAAAAAAGAGGAATGCATTGAATATAAAAGATGATATATCTGGTTCTGCTGCATCAGTTTTGTTTGTTTATAATATATATATATTACTGTAATACCCAGATTTCCAACATGGACAGTTTGTCATGAAAATTACGAGAACTATTCATGCTCTTCTGAAGGTGAACCCTTTCCATTTTGGACAATTCGTAGAGACCTGTTAGTCATTGTAATGTATTTACTTGTATACTTGACTGATAGAACTACATTGAAAATCTAGGGCCATATTACAGAAACTTCCGATCTTAGTCTTAAGATAGTGTTTTTTTCAGCCCGGGCCTGAATCCACCTCAGTGTCTGGGACGTTTGCCAGTCTATGTATGTTTTGTAGCACTGCTGTGGCTTCTATGAATAAGGACAGTATCTCTGGTGAACACTGGAGGCAGCCTCCACTTGTGTCATGGCATCTCCATCTGACATTTGAAAAAAATATTTCCGATATTAGGTTCATGCACAGTGGAGAGTTTTGGGCTCATGCCAGTTCAACAACCTTGATGTGTTCATTTTATAATAACTGGTCTTCCAGACTCCGAACAGATGCTCCTGTCTCACCCTGCATTTGCTGTGATAACAAATAAATTGATAGCAGCCCGCCAACAACACTACTACTATTTTGATGACACAATGATGTAGCTAAATGACCACATATCTGCTGGCATGTGTTCGTTTCCCACTGGAGTCATTAGGAATGGCTTTCAGGGACACCCAGAGTCACCAAGCAGCCAGCCACTCAGACCTCTTTCCTCCAGATAAGCATTGATGTCCCTGCAGACATGTGCTTAAGTGTTAAAATAAAGAAAAGACTTGAATGATTGCTGAAGTAATTCCTTGCAAATTCATATTTTTATGCCTGTATAGGCCTGGATGAAATGGATGCTTGTGTAAAGCATTGCAGAAAAAGAACATCCATACAGAGGAAACTACTACCACTTCTGCTAAAAATAACAATAACTTAAAAAATACAGTATGTTGCCAATATCACCCATATAGTTTAGCCCAAATGTATCTCCTACCAAGAAATAGAGCTTTATTTTGGCATCTATTCCTCATCTGTAACCCTTTTTATCCTACATGTGAAATTAATTATAAAGAAATTATTCCTTATAATTATAATATAATCCTTAATTTATCTATTCCTTATTTTCCCTAGACAATGAAGCTGTGGTACGATGATATTCCGAGAGACTAGATTTGGGGCTTATACTGTGAAGAATTTTATGTTTACTAAGATAAGGTCCACTGAATGGTGATGCTATGAAGATGATAAGGTTGTACATGCCAATTCCAAAAAAGTTTAGATGCTGTTTAAAAATAAAAACCAAATGCAATCATTTGTGAACTGTGTTTACTTTAAGTGTTCCTGAGTCCATGTAGTAATCTCCTTTCTACAATCATATGTTTGGCAAAGTGTTGAACCTCTCTCCATCCTGAGTCTTTCCAGGATGAACCTTTCATACCCAATCATGATACTATCACCTGTTACCAATGAACCTGTTTACCTGTGGAATGATCCAAACAGGTGTTTCACAGTCTTTTGTTGCTCCTGTTCCAACTTGTTAGAAACATGTTGCTGCCATCAAATTCAGAATAAGCAGATATTTACAAAAATCAATGAAGCTGATGAGGTCAAACATTAAATATATTGTCATTGTACTGTTTTGCAAAGCATCCCAATTTTTTTGGAGTCAGGGATGTAGTTTGCAAGATGTCTTGTTTGGTTGGGAAGGCCCTGAAATAACTGTGACACTTCCTAAAAATGTTACCTTGTGTTAAAGATGAAAACATCTGCAAGGGCCTTTTTCAGTTTCACTGCAACCAGGAGAGTTCCATGTCGCCGGGTCGGCCTCTCCAAAGCTGGTCGTAGTTGCACAGTTAACTGGCCTGGGGTATCTACAAATGAGCATTTTGTCATCAGTTTGGCGTATGGGTCTGCCATAAGCCTCTCAGTGAATACATTCTGCCTGCTTACATTTTGTTGGTTGTGTAAAAGCAATGAAAGAGAAGCCATACTGTGTAAACAAGTCAAGTAACACGAGCTGGTGAAAAAGTGAAAGTTAAGGGAGCTTAACAGTTATCCTAACGTTAGGGATGCTAAACATTTTGGAAAATAAAGATGGTTTGGAACATAGGAATATTGAAACAGTTGTGATAGGATCTCACAAGTTAGAAGGTTCCTGTAATACAGGTACATTTTTCATTTTGAAAAAAACACTGGAGTTTCCGCTTTGAAAAATAAAGACAAAGGGAAAAAAAGCTACTGCTGCCAGTTTCTTAAAAAGTATCTCAGCGTGTCATCAATAAGACAGACTTCTTAAATCCCGAACCCCTCTGCTAAGTAGCGTTATGATTCTTCCGAGCTCGAAAAAGGAACTGCCTAAATATCTCTGTTTCTCTGCCTGAAATGTGGAGTCAGCCACTGAGTCAGATTTAAGATGTTGTGCTGGCAGCAGCCCTACCTTGAATTATTGTGCAGGCCAGGAGACACATAGCGAGAAAGAGGGTATGGAGAGAGAGTTTCAAAGTAGTATGGGTGGAGACAGTATGAAATAGAAGGAGAGATATAGCACAGCGCTGCAGGGATTTGCATCTCCTATACAACAGTTTACCAGCTTGAAGGTGTGTCTTTAACTGATGATGTGCTTGATATGAGTCGATGACGTTTAAAAGCAGCACCCTCTATAGTGCTGTTTACTATTGCATGTACAACGGTTGTTGGTAGCCAGCTACTTATTGTGATGGAATTATCCTTCTTTAGGCTAAAGGTAATATGACAGTGTTTCCCCAGGTCGCTTTCGGGTCATTTGCAAACGGTAGCAGGTCATGACCTGTCTCTTTCAGAGCAATGGTTCAAGTCTCAGTCTCCCTGGGATGACGGGTGCTGTGCAGCTGTCCTGATAATGCTGGACTGTCTCCATCTCTTAGGAGACCTCAGACTCAAGACACCATCAGGCTGTCTCCTCTGCCCAGAGTCTCCTGAACCTTTTTCACTTTACAAGTTAATCAGCTCATAAAATTTCATTCACACTTGTTATCATGGATTTACAGGCTATTGTTCGGATTTTGCTTGGCATAGATACAGTAGATAGATAGACAGATAGACTTTATTGTAAACTGGGAAACAACTAGAACAACTAAAGTCAATCTAAGCATAACTCAATGTGTTTTAACTGGTAATAGAAAGGCACATCAACGTGGCATGGTTTGAGTCTGCATGGCCAAAAGTGCCAGTGGAAAAGCCTGTCTAGATGTGGAGGATCCCAGCACAAAGCTTATACAGTAGCTGCAGGAGAGGCTTATGTTATAGACGGCCATGTCAAAATGCAATGCACTCTCTGCTGCTGCCTTTATCTCTCTCATGCCTCTTCCTCTGCTTTCCTATCTACGGTATGTCCTCCTTTTCCTCTTCTCTTCTCAGTGCTTTCCTTCCATCTGCATTCCTATCCTTCTCTCTATCTCCCTTCCTCACCCCCACCCTCAGCTCTCTTTGTTTTCTGCCTCTTTCTCCTACAATGCCTTATTTTCACGGAAGCAAAAGAGTATGAAGACAGCATCGCCACAGAGCATATTGGTACTCCTCTCTGTCTTCCTATCTGTGTCTCTCTTTCTCACACGCACACACACATACACACACAAAACACCTCGGCATGGAAATTGAAATAATGATAATGTATCCCTCAGTCTGCATCAAAGTATTGCCACTTCAAAAAAATGCCGGCAGGCATGAAATGCAAACGTGAAGCAGATGGATTGAGGAGGAAGGAGAAAGGCAGCGTGTGTGTGAGTGTGTGTGTGTGTGTGTGTGTCTTTTTCCCTTTTACCGTCCTGCGTTTACTTTGTACATTGGCTTTAAGGCAGGGAGGCCGTGCGTGTGTCTGCGGAGGATGGCTGCTGTGTGGTGTGTGTTGTCAGTCAAACTTGATAGTAGGGCAGCAACTAATGTTTATTTCCATCATCAATTAATCTTTCAATTATTTTCAAGATGAATCGATTAATCTTTTAGTCAAAGCGACAGCTTCTTTTGCCCAACCACCAGTCCAAAATCCAAGACTCTTCATTTACTGTCATAAATTGCAAGGAAAAGCAGCTAATCCTTAAATTTGGAATCAACAAATGTTTGACATTTTGCTTGAAAAATGACTGAAAAAATGAATAGATTATCAAAATAGATGTCAATTAATTTACTTTCGATCGACTAATCGATTAACTGACTGATCATTGCAGCTCTACTTGATAGTAATGTGTTTAGAGGAACATGGTTATATGTGTGTGTTGTGCCTATGTGGGTTTTTGACAGAATGTTTTTCGGTTTGTGTGTGTTCTGGTCGAAGATGTGTTTTGTCAGTTTGGCAGTATGGGAGGCCATCGCCTACCAGCCTTCTGTTGCAGTTACTGATGCACTTCCTTCCTGTACAACCCCTGCCCCACTCTACAGTGGGACTGTTTGAAGATACTTTTTTCTTCATCCTTTTCGAGTGGTAAGATAAGATTCTCACAAGAGCACATAAAATACATGATGATATAAATAGAAATAAAAAACTAAGAGTGTGTATGTTGTATCCTTGTGGCAGCATTTTGTACTAACCGGAGGAAGCTGATTGATATCTGGGGCAGTGTGGCAAATAAGCAGTTATAGGTGTCTAAAAGGCTGGAGAAAATGCATAAATAAAGACATGGTAGCTTGCAAGATAGTGTCAGCCAGTGAGCTCACTAATAAATGTAGAATTACAAGAGAAGATGGCTTTCTTTCTGCATTGTGGTGCACCTCCAAGCAAAATCTGTGTTTTCCTTTACCCATGAGCAAAGATATAGGGAGGGATAAGAGCTACTGAAATGGATTATATCACAGATTCGTTTGTTTGTCAGTGGAGATGGGTTTCAATGGGACTTTGGCTGAGTCCCATAGCTTAGTGAACATGAACAAGTATGTTGTATCTTTGGCTTTTGGGGTCATCATTAAATGATTCACAATGATTCAGTCATGATTCTCCTGCCTTCTTCATTGTTAAATGTTCCTTTAAGGCACATTGTGTGTGTGTGTGTGTGTGTGTGTGTGTGTGTATGCTATGTGTTTGTGGTGATTTGCAAAAACTGGTTCAATACAATAGATTCAATTTGTTCCTGCTAATAACTAGCAGTGAAGTGCCATGGCAGCCCAGGTCTCCTTTCATCACAAACACACACAAACACAAACACACTTCTGTATTTTTGGGTGTACTCAGGCCAGTTAGCACCATATGGCAGCAGATGTAATTAGCATCTAATCGGCTTGATGTTTTGACTGCAGTTGTTTCACAGTTCACTAGCTGTTTGGGTTAGCAGCGCTGCTAGCTAGTTACCCCCTGCGGGCAGCAGGTGAGTCAGCCGGCAGGGTGCCGTATGCACAGATGGATACACACACACACACACACACACACACACACATGTTAGGATGGCACTGTTTTCAGGATGTTAACCTACCTGGAGGTGTAACCTAACCTCAGCTGTGACCACTACATTCATAAACCCTTCCACCTTAACCTAACCACAGCTCATACATGCTGAATACATCAAACAACGAGTGTGAAATACACACGATTATCCAAATATGGCCTATGAAAGAAATGCACACACACACACACACACACACACACACACACAGACATTCCTCTTTCATCAGTCCTTCACTGATCTGATAAGAACACAAGAGCAAATCACTTGGCTCTGAGTGGATATTTGGCTGTCACTCAATCAGAGGCTTACACTGACTGTGAGTGAAGAAGTCAGAGAGGAAGGCACTCACACATTTACGACCCTGTGCATGTACGCACACACACACGCACACATATGCTCTTATTGTCATTTTTAACAATTTGCGTACAGATTTAATTTGTTTCTGAGGATCCAATTTTATTTTATATTAGAAATTGTTGATTTCATACAAATATAAAATATTTATAAAGCAAATAACTGTCTCAGTAAGGAAGCACTACCTTAACTGCAGGTTGGAAGTCTGCTTTTTACATGTCGTTTTGGTGATATTTCTTATCATTATATTACTATATCATGTATATTACAGATGGCATATGATGTACTGTGTGTGTATCTTACTTTATTGCAATTTTTTTTGTTTAATATAGAGTCACC
Organism: Holacanthus passer; assembly: GCA_025331565.1. NCBI lineage: Eukaryota > Metazoa > Chordata > Actinopteri > Pomacanthidae > Holacanthus > Holacanthus passer. The sequence goes on along the minus strand of JAFREQ010000072.1, from coordinate 477,751 downwards.
CAATAATAAAGTTCATTAAAAATACAGGAGACAAATGAAGACAGCAGAGAGAATTAATCTAGTCTTTATATCTGTGTTGAACTCTGCAAATGAGAATCTGCAAGGATCCTCTGGATTGTAGTCACACAAGAAAACATTGTGGCTTAGGTTTTTAAATGTAATAACAATCGATGCATTTATAGTTACATTGAAAATGTCCAATGTATATGTGCCAATGAAAAAAAAAAAAGGCCATGAAAAAGCAGGACCTCTGGAGGAGTAGCAGAGCAGCCGCTGTAGGCTTCAGATATGCTGCCATTTATCAATATTCATTATTTGACATTGTCTGCTGATGGAATATGGTACTCCAGGATTATTTCAATATGAGTAGAATTTGCACTCTAGATTTCATGCTTCCATTCACATGTGCAGCTACGTGTTTACACAAGACATACACCCTCCTACAAAATGAAGTCTACGTTATTTTTGTCCATGAACCGATGGTAAAAGCATAAAAGGAAGAGAGAGAAAGTGGGCAAGAAAGAAGGAAATTAAATAGATTAAATGAAATTGTATTAGTCTCTGTTGAAATAAAAAAATCTGCAAGTTCTCTTTGCTGGAAAATGACTTATGCATAAGATTCCATGAAAATGTAAAATTAACAATAAGAATTCTACATGCTAACTGTAAACAATAAAAGTGAACACTTTATAAATATATATATACTATTACTGAGAATGGCAGTGCCAAAATGATGTCATCAAATCCACCATACAGTCCCTGCCCAGCACCAAACAGAAAGCTTGCTGTCTACGACCCCAATCACTTTCTCAAAAACAGGTGGAGACCAAAACAAAGCTAAAAGGAGCGTGAATGTAATTTTTTTTGCTATTATGTTGCTATCAACTACTTTATAAGGTAATAATATTTCACATCTGTGTTTTCTTCATCTTGTTGCTGAGTTCTTCAGCCAGTTCACCTGGCTGGTTTTACTGGCCCTGTCACACATGGATACAGTACTGTAAATACTGTTGGTGACCATTCAAAAAGCTTGAATGTAATGTGAATACAATCTAAGGTTTGCACAATCATTAAATATCAATTATTTCATATATCAAATTGTTTTTGTAACCACATCGAATGGCCATTACTGGTACTATAGCTTTAGGCATTTTTTCCACAACTAAAGAGCGACAACAGTGAACTGGGCACAGTTTCACATGTTTGTCATGTGAATAAATTGAGCTTGAGACAAAGCCAACTGTCAGGTTGTTCTTGTGCTAAAACAAACAAGCGTAATGTTAAAACTGCTTAATATGCAGTGACATTTGCCCTCGAAAGGTCAAGAAAGGAGGAAAAAATAGGTCCTGAATGGAGAGAGAGCAAAGCAGACTTTAGAGTGAATTAGAGGTGAGTGAACTTACGAAGCAAAGATAAATTCAGGTAAAGCTGTTTATTCATGGATGTGTCTCCCTCAGGTGACACACAAAGGATGTCATTGGTCACTAATGACAGTGACAAGTATCAAACAAAAATCTTTATGAGACTGGCAGCGACTGGATCTGAAGACTTTGCATTAGAATCTTTACATATCACACACTATACGATTATATCTGCTGACTGTCAATATGAACTGACCCAGACTGGGACAGACCTGGTCCAGCTTGATACTGTCGGTTGTCAAGCCTAAATTACATTTATAATCTGCTCAGCAGTCATAATGTGTGTCCCCGGTACAGATTGGGAAAATATAATTGCATTAAAGATAAGGAAACTACCAAATGGATTGGTCATTATAAAATACAAACCTGAGGCTCAGAGTATCTGTCCACATCTTGCCATTACCCTATTCCATTGTCAAACTGCAACCTGTGTCTAACACTCATTTAACATGTATGCACATGGAAAAACTGATTTTCATTTCAGACATTTGCAGTTTTATTTTTTAGGACAAATGGTCACTTCACAACATTTACAATTGCCACATAGATACAATTCCAGTCACATTTACCAGTCTCAACATGGTGCACATTCATATCGTGCACTGTGTTGTAAATTTATATATCTGCTGCTTCAGTTTTCACATATTATGTTACATTTGCAGCAGACTGCAGCAGTGGAGCGGCCCACTACGTAAATCCTGAGGTGTGTGTGTGAGAGATGGACTGGTCCTGATAGTGTTGTAAGTGCTATACAGTTAAACAATAGTGCGCGGTGAGGAAGCACCCGTGCTGAGGGTGTCATATATTACAAGAAAGGCAGACTCCAAACAAATTATGGCTGTGTCGTTGTGTTGTTCTTAGCCCTCCATCTCTCCCTCTCTCTCCCTCTCTCTCTTTCCTAGTGTTATATATTTTCACACCTCAGTGAGTCCATTGCACACACACACACACACACACACACACTCTGCTCGTCTGTCTCCTCCGCCCTCCTCCTCCTCTCTGTCGTTCCTTCATTCCCTCTTCCTCCTCTACTGCATTTTCCTTCTTATTTCTCTTTCTCACTTCATATCACCCTCACTCACTCTCCCTCCCTCTCTCTCCTCCCCCTTTTTCCCTCCTCCCTCCCCCTCTCTCTTGGGTCATGTTGCAGCAGCTCCAGCAGAAATAATAGGAGCAAAGGCGTGAGGTTGTTATTTGCATAGAAATAGCATGACGCCCCAGGCAGCTTCAGGAGAAGGACACAGAGATCATTTGTCTCAAAATTTTAATGAAAACTTTTGCTGAGACAGAGATTTCTTTCCCTCTACACCCCCCCACCCCCCTCCTCTCTTTCCACTCCTTCCCCAATTTCCATTCTTCGTCTGTACCTTCCATACCGTCCGATCCTGGCTCTCTCTTCTCTCTTCTTGCCTTTTCTGAAGTAGCACAGTGTGATTTGAAATTAGATGACACATCAGTATTGTGCCGCTGTGCACCACCAGCACATCAGCCTGACTGGCGGTTTGTCAAACATTGCAGGAAATACGGAGGACTCGATATGTCTCTGTGCTGAAGACGGTTTGTGGATGTTTGAAGCTGGTAAAATGTCCAGGAAAGTGGCTTAAACAAGCACACAGATGCACACAAAGAAAAAGAGAACTTGCATAAATTATTATAGTTACAGACATGCAGACTAGCTCTGTATAAACCATTTTGAACTTACAGAACTGAAATTTTGTACTGTGTTGTAGATAAATTCATAATTGAAATAATGAATCCACTTTTTTCTGTTCTTGTTGTAAATCTGATTGTAGAAGTATGATAAAAATATTATTTGCAATATATAGGGATTTAAAAGAAAAATACAAGTCAAATTTGCAAATTTTACATATATATATTTCAAATATTCCAAACAGAAATTGCAGATAAGAGTCCATTTCTTAAAAATGTTTTAAAAACATTTTTACCTCATATAAGGCAATATCTGGAAAATGCATGAATTGTATTTGCAATATATAATTCAATCTGAACAAATTTCAATACAAAAAAATTGTAAATCATATTCACGATGTATAGGTTGATTGCAAAAATGTATAAATATGATCAGCCTTAATGATGTAGTTCCCAGATATTATAAGGGTTAATCACGCTTGAAATTTGTGTTAAGAGCCAAATTTGTAACATTCATTAACAACTGAGATGGACCTCCATGTACAGAAGCATTTTCTGTGTTTTTCAGTAGATTATAAGTGAAAATATTGAGATCTTTCACAAACATCACTGGTGTAAAAAACATAAACTGCTGTTGAAACAGCAACTTAAATTTGGATGAGAGATTGCGCCTTTAATGTTTTCAGACAAAAAAATCAGTATGGATCAAGTGCGCAGAAAATCACATTCAACTATTTGAGAAAATGCAAAAACAGCATATAAATTATTTTCATTTTAGTATAATGAATAATATAATAAAATCATGCATTGACTATCATCAGTGCAGTGTAGTTTGGTTCAGAAGGATAAGAATAAGAATAAAACTTGACTTGCTTTCAGTTAAATTCAAGTAAATATGAAGAAAGATCAAGCATCTTTTTGCTCACAGTAAACAGTATACAAAAGCAGACTTATAAAATTGACTTTGATTGTGATTGTGTCCTGACTGAGTTTATAAAAAGTCTACATCACTGTATTGACTCTGAGCACTCCCTCCTCCCTTGCCCTTGGTCGGGCTGGTGTGACTGCTCTGCTGCTGAGCTGTATGGCTGGGCCCGGGCAGGGAGGCTCTGTGTTGGCTCGGCGCAGGGTGTTTGACTGGCCGCACCGCTGATGTGCTCAGACAAGTCGTGGGGCTTAGTGCCAGGCTGGATGCCAACTGGGGTCACACCGATAGATGAAGCCGATATTAGTCTGTTATTACATGTTGGATATTGACCGGTCGGGTAGTCCATCTCCACATAAAAACTGTCAGTAAAACCTGATACCCATCATCATCAGTCATTTCATCAGTTAGAGTAACATTGTATTCACTAAAGTAATTGCTGAATCTGGGCACAATGTAAGACAGATAAAAATCGGTCCAATAACGTAAGAGATTTCATAAATAAATTGATGAATTGATTTGGTCACCTACTACTGATATCTAGAGCTGCACTCCGATTGGCTGTGTCAGTATACTGTTGGATGGGGAAAACTGGTTTCGTAAACTTTAATTTCTTCTTTTCACAGCTTCTCAGTGTTGACAGAGTCACTACAGAGCCTTTTCTTTTTGGATTCAGCCACTACAGGACACGTTAAAGGTGCGTCTATTAGACTGTTTGCTTGTATTTATGCTGTTGGTACACACAGTATTTTGTTCACACGTCATACACAACCAGGGCAAACCCTGCCAAACTCAAACTGGCACCCTACTTTTCACACACTCTCAACCTCACACTGTAGGGTTCAGGTGTTACAGTTGAGGTTGGTGTGTCCTGTTCAACTGGCCTATTGTAGGTTGTAGTTTATTGGTTACGATGGCAATTAATTTGCTTACTACCTAACCCCGGGGTTCTGTTTTGAACCTGTCAGATCATTGGAACATCCAAGTTGTAATAAACTCAAATTATCCTTTAAGAGGCTGATGACAACAGTTTCATTAGTCAGGTTTTTAAGAGGTTTAGTGTCATGTGATGTCGAAATTGTATTTCAGAGGCTCTTCAGACTCAGAAAAGTAGATATTCTGAGGAAACACTGAACAGTTCTTATTCACTTGATAGACAGCCAGGTTCAACTTGGAAGATCAACTATTCATTTATGGTTTTTCAGTTTAGAAACTGTAGAAATTAGAGTATTGCAGTTCATAATATTAGATACCTTCTATCCTTTGCACCTGCCCTGTTTTACTGGGTGTCACTTAATCAAACTGGGCTTATCCGCTGAGGGTTAACTCAACAAATGAAAATTATTTCTGCCTCCACAGCGGCTACTCTGGGAAATTTCTGTGTAACTAAATCTCCAATCTGCTCCCCGTCACTGTCATGCACACACAGACACGCACACACATTTAACACACACTATCACCCACCTTCACCCCCTGCTGTGCCCGTGAATGATGCACTCTCAACACAGCTGCCACCAAGTGGGAGAGTGGGTGGGTGGTGCGGGACGACCTCAGACAGCGAGGGCCATCAGGCCATCCCACTGACACTCCGACACCTCCCCCTCCACCACCACCCCACCCACAAAACTTACCCAGCTCCGCCCTCTTGACCGACACCTCACCGGGATGCCGCGCTGCAGGGTGCTTCAGGGTGCAGCAGGATGGTGGTGGGGGGACAATCTGAACATTCTCTCCAGCCTGCACCTGGGAGAAGTAGGGGGTCGGGCTTGGAAAGAAGCATCCGTCTCATTAACAAATGCAATGCAGTCATCTTGATCTGGTTATCATGGCTACAGCTCCCTCAGCCAAGAGCAAACTGGGATAGAAAGATCTCCCAGTATGAGGGTGGGGTGCTGGGTGGGAGGAGGAAGAGAGGAGGGGAAGAGGAAGTCTGCAGTAATCCGTGTAAACACACGCTGGCCTCCCTCCTCTCTACTAGAATATTAATTGAGTTTCTGACAGGGAGAGGAGGTGTGTACGTGTGTGTGTAAGGAGGAGAGTGTACAGAGTGACAACCTCAGTGTTTGCTCACCTGTCGATGCGTATGCATGTGTGCATCTGTTTGTGCGAGGAAGTGGGGATTGTACAGGCAATTGCGAGATCTTCTCTGTTTGCTATCTCGCCCAGGCATCTGCATGCACGAATATGTGTGTGTGTCTCCGTCTCATACGTCCACCAATCCAAGGTGACCGTGCTGGCTGACGCCCGAGGGCCCCCGGGGCGCCACTGACAGCTTTAGGTGCGAGTCGGAGATTTGTAGCCCCACCTCCTCCTCCTCCTCCCACTAGTACCCATAACCCACCAGGGCCATAAACCAACCCCCCTGCCCAACACCCCCACCAGGAGTAATGGCTAAAGAGAGGTTAAAACAAAAGAGGTGAGAGATGAGAGGTGAGTTGAATACAAAGATGCTCCCCCCATTTGGGACAGAGCGCCTGATGGATTGGGAGGGGAGAGAGGGGGGCAAATCTGACCTTGAAGGTCAAAGGTCAAGGGTTGAAGCAGGGGAAAGGAAAATGAGTTCAGTGGCCTCAATGCCATTCTTCATGGAGCTGCTGCCGCCTCTGGACACAGACATATAAGCATTACACATGAAAATGCACAGACACACACAGTATTTTTAACACTGCTATATACACATTATACATATTTACTGAAAGCATGGCACTAAGCTCACCTTAACTCAGTTCGTCCACCTGTCTGCTTCACATCTTCAACAGATATCTACCAGTTTCCATATTTACTGTCATCAGGTGATTCCAACAATTACTGACTTGAACCCTCAAAATCCTGCCTTTTTTGTTCTCATTTGGATTCCTGGTCACATTCATTTCAAGCCACATCATTATGCATGGAGCAAATGCTTGTAAACACGTAAACATGTTTGTCTGTTTTAATATGCACATTTCTGTCCTGTTGCATACTGTTGGTCTTCTTGTTTCCTGCTGTGACACCATGCTTAGGCTGAGCCTGAGCTGCATGCAACACAGCTACTAGCAGGGCAAGTTGTCTGCATGTACTTGTCTGTGTGTGTGTGTGTGTGTGTGTGTGTGTGTGTGTGTGTGTGTGTGTGTGTACATGTTGGTGGTTGTGGGTCTGGACATTAGTCCCTGTTAATGATTGTGAACATACACTTTTTAGTGTTGGATTTTTTTACTCATCATCTACACTTTGAGTTACTACATTTTCAGTAACATCTAGTAATACACATTTTGTACAAGCTCCATCTTTTTGAGTGTTAAAAAAAGGGTAAAAAATTATGACAATGTGATGACAGCCTACATCTTTAGTTATCAGGATGAGCTCAAGACAATGCTGCTGCTGGCAAAACTGCGTTTGACTGTGGACTGTAAACTGTGTTACGCTATGAAACCTCAACAAAAATTCACTAAAAATAAATATAGGTATGGCATGGTCAGGACATCCCTAAATGAAAGTAGGAGGTAGGTGATACCTGTACTGTTAATCACAATGTTGCACGCAAGTTGAATTTATCTGCATTGTCTAGTTATTTGAAGCCCTTGATACCAGTTAACCCAAAACAGTCACAAGTGCACTGTTTGCAAGAAATAAAAAAGACATAAGATGTTGCGGGTGATAAGGTGAGGTAGGGTGTAACACAACAGAAAAAAACTATTTTTGAACACACAAAGTAAGTGGTTGATATCAGCCACAAATGGGACAGTTGGGTGTCTTGGGCTGACGTATCTGAATGCTACCTGTGCAGGTCCTGTGCTGGCTTAAGCACCTGCTACATTGTTAACGGCTACATGCCATCCTTGTAGACATGGGCAGCTGCTGAAATTTATGTCACATGGACCCTTGCGGTTATGTGGATAGTATGCTGATTCATGTCTTAGTTTGTAAATGTACCATATTATGTTTTCTGAATGCTTTAGCTGGAAAAGCATTTAAAGAAAACATTTTTACAACCTAGGTCTTTTTTGATGCAATGACATCGATCAACAGAGCTTTTACTAAGATAGAATAAGATGTAAAAAAGTTTCCACTTTATCCAACTATCTACACCATTTATTTAGAAGAGAAACGGGATGTGAACATACCACTTCTAATCATCCATTGTAAATTTGTATGTATGCACAATTACAGTAATTGCCAATTTAACAGTTTGAGCAGTAACTTTTATGTTTGTCTTCTTTTCAGCAAAATGGAAAGGACATTTTGATGCTCTTTCCACCCTTTACATTTGTGATCTGATTTTGCCGCCACATGTGTGAATGGCCACACAACCACACAACCACACACACATACTTCCTCCCCTTGTGTGCGTGGTGTTAGGGTGTCAGCACTCTGGGTCTGCCCTGCATGGGGTGCACAGGACTGTGCCAGGGAACAGATGGTGGTGGCCAGGCGGGAGGGCGGCAGGGCACGGAGGCAGCGGGCACAGTCAGGATGCTGCGATCCTGTGGCCTCAACTGGGTGAGAACAAGCAAAATCCTGATGCAGGGTTTTTCTTCTTCACTGGAACAAACACTGCATTGCTCTTCTGGAAGGAAAAGTTGCACCTCTAGCACAATGCTGATGGGAAATGGAAGGCAGCCAGTTGCTGGGGTGTTGTTCAAGTACTTCACTCAAGTCAACTGCAAACATACTGTCAGTATGTGGATATATTTCAGTCTGTATGACTACAATCATTTGTATAGTATGCATGGTCACAACAATTTTTGCCTCTCACTTTGTTCTGGCATCGACGTATTAGCTTGGGAATTGCAAGTCAATAATATATTGAAGATTGAAAAGTAACCAGGCTGTAAAACAATGTTTAACTTTTCTCTTTGGTTGAAAGTTTCAAGTCTGTTTCACCTTTGACCACAGCCGACCCCATCACCAACGGGCGTGGTTGGGTGTAGTCAGATGTCTGCTCAGTTGAACCCATAACCAGACCAAACAGTGATGCCACATTGTACTGACACACCTTGTAGTACAGCGACACATTGTATCACTGGGAAGTCAGTAGGAACAAGATTCAGCTGTTGTCAAGCTGCTCTTATAGGGTCAATATTGAGATTCCCATTTATGATTCAATGACCATTTGTGGTTGTATAAATAGGTGGAAGTAGTAAGATGTTGTTATAACACTGCAAAACCTCCAGGAGAGAAGGTAGTGTCTGACTTTAACATGCTAGACTGCTGCTCACAGCGCATCTCCAACAGTCAAAATTTATAGATATATAAGACACAATTGGTGGTCAGCATTGCATTGGATTACAGGACTTTTTGTATATGTAATACAAAGTGTCAGCTGAAGTACAAAATTACTATGTTGTTATACTCATACTAATCTGTCTCCTGTGTTTTATTCAATATGTCAAATCTAACTAATAAGCAGCTAGACATATTCAAACTCATGTCATCTTTCGCTCCATGAAAGCAAACAGCTGTGGAATTAAGTCTACATAAAACGGAGCTGAAGTGAAAAATGCTTACAAACCTGCTGTCGTCCGTCCTCTCATCATATTTAAGCTGAGCACAACACACTGTGGTGAAAAGAGACGGCACAGTTTGTCATGGCGCCTGTCGATAGTTAGGAGGGATGGCACATCACCTTGGAACCTCCCTTGGGGGCTTAATACACATAGGCCATCCTGGACATACACAGACGCCCTCCATGACCCCCAACACACACTCCCTCTCTCTTTTTCTCTCTCTCTTGCTGTCACACACGTTGATGAAATGTTCTTTAATACCCAATCGACAGTATTGACATCCCCTTGGGTAGCAGGGTCCCCCCGAGGGGCGTAAGGTATTGATTTTGGGGGACTGTGGGTCCGTGGTCCCCTGGTGACATGTCCCCAGTCTCGCTGCTATTATTGGGAGATTAGTAGAGTTATTACACCTCGCAGGCCAGATGGACGTGACACGAGGAGGAGTGGCAGCCAGATGACCCACTATTTGAACTTCTTGAAGGAGAATTAGCTGCAGTCAAGGATTTCACCTAACTCTTGCATTTGTTCACAAACATCAAAGATGCTACTCTAACCAGCATTTCATAATCAGACCAGACAGATGTTTAATTTGACCACACTGGTCCGAGGAATGAGGTGTTCACATGAAACCAACAAGTGAGAATCTCATGAAATAGATAAAATGGCTCATGCTGCCATGTCAGCAGAATGGGAAGGATAGGAACAGATCCTATTGTCATTGCTTCTTAGATTATTCCAAAATGGTCACTGCTAGCTTTCTAGTCACACTAGATGAATACTGTAGAATGTAATTTAAATGAGCCTTTTTTTAATCATAGCACGCTTATAATTGTATCTGGGGCTGGTTTGCAGTGGCAGCAGGATAAGCAAAGCAGTCCAGACGTCCTTCTCCCCTGGATCGTTTTCCAGCTCCTTCTGGGGGATCCCGAGGCAAGATGACATGAGTCCACCCTGGTGGACATCCTGGTCAGTCTGTTCACATACCTGAACCACCTCAACTGGCTGCTTTCAACGTTCAGTTCAGATATCTGAGCTCCTTACCCTATCTTTAAGGGTGAGCCTAGCCACCATTTTTCTATGTATGTGCTATGTCTTAGTTCAGTCACTTTGAAAGTTGCCCCAGAAGTAGATTTCTGTGCAGGCAGTAGGAAAAGCAAGGGGGGGTCCACTTTCAGTTGGACTCAAAGGCAAGCATATTCAAAACTCTTTAGGCTTGCCCTGATATAAACTGTTTTGCTGGGCTTCCCAAATCTCCACAAAGCAAGTGTTTTTGCTTTTTTTCCCCTTTGAGTTTTGCTTTAACATATGTTACAAATGCTTTTTTTTAAAAAAAGGCTCCATCATTCTCTAAAATAGCTGTAACTGTAGTTTTTAAACAGTTACTGAAACAGGAGAAAGTACTGCAATTGTTGTCTGCTTTAGTGAGTATTTCTGACAGCAGGATGGTGTATTTGTGACTGAATACTACTGTGTGTGCGTTGATGGAAATGAATGTCACCATGCCAGGAACATGCTAATGAAGGAACATATCACATCTTAATGGCACACATGAATAAGATATATCTAAGGATACGTTCATTGTTGGTTTGGGTTTTTTCATGGGATTCAGGAAAATGTCAGCCTCATCCTCTAAATAGCTGCATTGATTATAATAGCGTTAATATTTAATTTTATTTACACTGAATTGAATCCAGTACAAAGTGTCAATGGGCGGAAGTAGTATGCCCTTAGCAAGACAGAAAATAAGAATGAGGAGCTTATGGTGGTGGATAGGTGTGTAGTACATCTGACTTCATCTGCACCCTCGCTGATGTGCAACTAATGTTCACAATCCAATTAACCCTATTAACAGTCTTTCCCTCACCTTAATCATGCGGTAGTTGCCATGCATATATTGTAGAAAGTGAGAATTTAAAAAACATATAGTCTTTAAATATGTTGTCACTGTCCTTGCTTTGCCTATTTATTTGTAAATGTTCAACATCTGGTGAAGCTTTGGTCTGAAAAGGCAATAGTGTGACACAGAAGTAGTGTTTGGACCATAATGAACATATGTAGAGCATGAACATTGGAGTAGTGAATTATGCTGCAGAAGAGGTTTTAGAAGTTTATAAAAATGGTGATATGACAGACATTTCTAAAGGTGGAGTATTTTCTTTAACAAGGCCTCTTGCAGATCTTTAGCTTAAATCATTCAACATTCTGGATATTTTATAAAGGTCTGAAAAAGTCTCTCAATTTGTGCATTTCTCCTGAATGTGCTGCTTTAAACTCACTCCCAGCCTCCGTCCCTCTTCCTTTTGACCTCTCATGAGTTGAGATGGTGAGCTGGAATTCATCGTGGCTCAGCTGAAATGGCGATTATTGGCACAGTGCTCTGGGCTCTACACCCTGCCCTGTGGAGTCGGGATGACCTCTGCAAGACGGGGGGGCTCAGTGATTGATTAGCCGGCCTGGAAGGACCACCACTCCCCCACTGGCTAGGGCATATGGAGCTGCGTGTCCTATGGACAGCTGCGTCTGCAACACTCATCCTCACTGTGTGTGTGTATGTGTGTGTGTGTGCGAGAGAGACCAGTCTTGTTATTCTCTATTGGTCTTCTCAGTGGCATGTCCTGTTGCACTACTGCTCCATTGTGGTGTATCCTAACTAAAACCTAGACTTTAAATGTGGCTGAATTTGTCATAAACAGGCACGTACACACATGCACACACACACACACAAACACATATACACACACACATAGTAAAAACACAGCTTTGGTTCTCAAATCCACTTAAATCCGTTGCTGAGTAGAGAGCACAGAAGCCCAATCTAAAAACTGGCAAATATTCAAAGATTCAATTTAAATTCAAGGTTCAAAGGTTGCTTATTAAAAATTCATATACATAAATACATAAAGCACAGTAGAGTATGGATAGCCCTGTCCACATACTTTTGGCCACACAGTTCTACAGCTTACATTGATCCAACATTGTGTCAGCACTTTGCCTTTGCCTTGTTTCAATATGTCAGTGCCCCCATGCACAGAGACAGGCCCATAAAGAAATTCCCAGTTTGGTGTGGAAAAACTTGACTGGCCTGCACAGAGCCCCAACCGCAACTCCATTCAGCACCTACGCCAACTACAGCCGTGAGCCAGAGTTTACTTCCTCTTATACAGCTGCAAGAAAGGTTTAAATCCAATCATGATGTTTAAGCTAACCAAGTCTAACTTAGTCTAGCCTTACCTTAACTCCAGTACACCTTACTGTAAGCATACTTCATTTACCATGACCATTCCTACTCTTAACTATCGTAGTTCTCATGCACACATATTGTGAAAATTGTTCGCATTGTGTGTAAAAATAATATTGTCTTTGAAAATAATGCAAGGTTTTTCAGAATTATCCAATATCTATATGCTTGTATAGTGACAGGGTTTCGCTTACACAACTAGACACATTCACTGTACCATTCATGCTCTATTCAGCCAGCTACATTAACATCCTTTACGATCTACACTCTTCTGGAATTACACCAAGGCTGTCTTCACTGTTTAATTGAAATTATATACATATACAGTATATGGCCCTACACATACATAGCCCCTCATAAGCACCTCAACTATCTATCAATCATCCCATCACACAAATGCTTGCACCAGCAACTCCTAAATGGACTGACTTCATATTTTAATTTAGTGTATGTGGTTTTAAAGTGGGATGGTCGGCTGGGTGGTGGGGGTGGGGTATGAAGCAGAAGAAAAGAAAAAAAAAAAGATGATTTGCGGAGGTAAGTTCAAGTGGATATCTGTCCGGGGTTAAAAGTGAAAGTAATTCATTACGTGGAGATAGTGCTCGGCGATATTCCTCATCTTGACGCTTTGCGGTGTGGCAGTTGAAAGGGGTGAGGTGAATGGGGGGTGAAATGGCCGGCGGTGGCGGGAAGGGGCTGAGGGTGAACAACATCTACCACCCCTATTGGAGGAGGAGGAATGGCGATGAAGGGATAAGGGCCAAATTGATGGTCATATTTTACAGTGGGTCAGTGTCGAGCGTGCTGTCCAACACTGTAATTACAAGTTTGGTTAGAGGAGAGAGGGAGAGAGGGGAAGAAGAGAGACAGTAGTCTTTGTCATGGCCGTAAATGAACAGCCAGGCTTAATTGAGTGGTAACCTCTGAAGCTGTTGTGCTAACACTGCAGAGAGATGGGGAGATGGAGGGAGAGAGGGGTAAAAAAAAGAGGAGAGAAGTGCTGATAAGGCCTTTTGTGTTCGTCAGCTTGCTGCCTTATCCTTCCCTATCCCACACTATGGAAAGCATCTCACATAGACACACACTGAATGGATTCACTCTGTACAAGGAAAAATATTTTAATACAAAAAGAGAATAGAAATAACAAATAAAAAACTAGATTTGAGCTTGTGAAGGTGTATTTTTGACCATGTATTTAGCTGTTTGACAAACATTTTTAGCATATAGTCCACAAACTTAATCTAGTTGGCCACTCGTGGAATTTCAGTATTTCAAGTATTTCATTGCTTTCACCTAAAGAAGTCCATCTCAATGGATGATGGACTGCCACTAAATTTGGTCACCATAGAGGATGAAGCAAAAGGACTTTGGTGATCAAGATTGTCAGTTATCCAGAGAATCTACGAGATGGACTGGCACTGGTTCCCAAACAATGCATCCTAATGACAACTGGGATCCTTCAACCTTTTATCTAGTCCCACCATGAGGGTTTTTAGTGAAGTGTCTTGAAGCAGCAAGCATTGCTGTCATGACTGTTTGCTCCCTGTTTTAATTGTGCAAGCTGAACAATGAGGGCCAAGCAGTAGGTCTTGGGTGTCTGGACTGTGTGGGCATCTGCAAGAGCACGTGCTATTTTGGTTCGAAGCAATGCAAAGCATGAAAGAGCTGAAGTGAAGAGGAGTATAAACTGGACGGCTTCATAGCTTTGAAAGAGCCGAGCCAATCACAGGGATGCATGGCACCAATTGCTTAACAAATAGGAAGATGTTTCTTCAGGAAATGATGTTGTTGTCTGGCCCAACATAAACATGTTGTTCTTTAATGAAGGTAAACAGTGTACGGCTGTGTGTAATTAAACACAGGCTGCAGATTCATCAACATATATACATACAGCATAAAGCAGCTGTGGTCAGCAGATACTCAGAATCATGTATTCATTTTTACATAGATGCAAACTGATTTACAACCATTTCTGCTTTGACCATGTACATTTTTTCATGGCATCTACCGACTGAGGAGTACTGTTGCATTATTTCTGTGTATTTACTCCAAGTATTTATTTTGCTCTTGTTGATCATAATACCAGGGTGGCAGCAACATCTATTCTCAGCACAAGACACACTTGTGAACTCCCCACCTGTCTGTGCCTCTCCTTCTACCTGTGCACTCAGGTCTTGGCACCAAAATAACGTATTTCAAGGTCAGGAAAATACCAAACAGTGTGGGCGATGCTTGCACTGGTCATTGTGCTGCCAAGAATATAGGGCCCTAAATCTTTTTTGTCAAATAACAAATCCAACAAATAAAATAACAAATACAAGTTTTTTTTCTGGTTTTACATTAACACTTCGTTTTGTTTGACAGTACAAAGGTTAAAATGTCAGCATGGTTCTTGTATCTCTGAAAAATGGTCACATTGACATGTACAGATATTTTCTTTGTGTTGAAAACCTGTGGATGATTGGACAACAATTTCAACATGCAAAAAAAAAAGTTTTCTTTTTTTCCCATAAACTTTTTTTCCATAAACTAAAAAGAACATGTATATAGTAGCACTCATATGTAAAATGATAGCATCTATAAGGAGAACAACCCATTTTGAAAATAATAATACATAGCATGCTTTATAGTCACATGTAGTGACTAAGAAGAATCTGTAAATAAAGGGAGTGAAATCAGAAAAAGAGCCTGGGATTCAAAGCACTAAATTCAATTCTTTTGCACAGAAGCTGTTAGTGCTAAGCTAGGATGTTCATCTTGATACAGTTTGGGGTAGCTAATTGGCGAGGTAAAGCCAGCATGTATAATCCACTAGCACTTGCGAGAAGTGTGTTTTAGCTTCTTCAAGAAGAAAAAGTTGATGCTTGGTGACAAAGTCCCTGATGGTTCGTCAGCGCTCATCTGAGCAGGAGATAAATCCAGCAGGATCATGAGCCTTCATTGGAGGAGAGAGCAAAATTTGAAGCTGAAGTAGGGCTTCTCTTCTCTTCTACAGTGATAACGCAAACATCTTTGGATCGTTAGAGAGCGCTGTCCTAAAAAGTTGGAGAGAAACCTTTGTGTGTCTTTCAGCGCCTCACTCATTCTGTGCCCCTATCTTCTCCATTTCTCCCTGTCTTTCCACTCTCCTCTTCTCTATCTGTCTCTTTTCAATTCTCCTCTGCTCTAATTTTCCCTTCTCATCCCAGCCCGTGTAATTGTGGCGTCTCATCACAATTTTGGCAGACATTTCTTTTCATTTTCTTTCCTCATCTCCTGTCTTTTTTTTTTTTTTGTCCTCGCACCCCTAAACCCTACAACCGCCCACCCACCCCGACACCTTTTTTTTTCTTCTTTTCTCCTCTGCCTCCGTTTTTTCCTGCAATCTTTCGGCTCGTCATTTAGGACGGCTTGTTTCTTTCAATGTTCCGAGGTAATGGTGGAATATAACGGGCCCGCCGTCAGAGAGAAAGAGGGAACAATTTGTTCCCTTTGCAGTGAGCGGGGACAGTTGTGATCAAGGCTCTGATCTGCAAACGCACAGGCCTGCTCGCACACACGTATACTCAAACACACACACATACACACAAAGTGATGATGATGAGGCCATTTCCTCCCTCATCTCCAGATCCTCATCTAACCGCTAATGAAAAACACGACAATTACCCACAACTCTTTTCACCTCAGCCTTCAGCAGTGGTAATCTAGGCGCCGATATGAAGTCAGCTTGTCGTTTTCCCTTCACTGTCCCTTTCTTTTTCCCATCTGTCCATCCCCTTTCTCCTGTCCATTTAGAGAGGAGCTCGGCACTGGGAGTGTTCAATGACAATGATGACTGCTGTTGGATGGTTGTAAGAATGTGATTGGAATTGGAGATATGATATAGCATTACTTACATGGGCCAGTGGGGGACTGACAAAGGCTATGTTGAGGGTAATGAACAGTGGATTAAGGGTGAGTAATGAAGCACCAAGGATTATCATTTGGTACCATGGGAGCATCATGAAGCCTTCATTTTGTTGGTGGAGTCTGTCCGTGTGTGTGTGTGTGTGTGTGTGTGACTATGCGTTCTCAATCTGCAAACCTCAGTATCAGATTTAATTTAAATCATTATTCTCCGGTTATCACTATTTTCAATATATGAATGGTTTTTTTTGTCCAAATTGAATTTAAAACCAGGAGATTCCTCACCTCACTGTCTGTCAGAGTACACAACAAAATAACTTTAAAATTCAGTATTCAATGAATTGTGTACAGTTTTTCTATGCTCTGTGCATAATTACATGCATGCATATTTGATGAGGCAATTCGCGGCTGTGCAGTCCACATGACAGTGCATCATTTCATGACACTTTTCTACCTCTCTGCACCAGGTGACAGCAAGGTGTCAGTTATGATGGCACTTTAATTAATTTTGTTTGTCCTGTTCACTGATAGTCATGGACCACTGGGTATCCATGTTCCTGCTGCTGGGACTGATGCAGCGCAGTGAGATAGTGGATAGTGTGTGTGTGTGTGTGTGTGTGTGTGCGTGTGTGCGTGTGTGGAGGGAAACAGCTCAGAATAGTTTAAAGCCAGTAGTAATTCTTTGGCTCTATTTTTAGTTGGTGGATATTAAGGTCAATATAAAATGTTTTTTCAAATCCTCAAGCACTTAAATATATTTGACACCGTCTGAGGTAATAATTTCCCTGCCTTAACAACATCTGAAAAGGAATCCTGCAACACATGCTGTCCTGCATTCACACGACGGCGGCCGAAGGGCAAGAATAAGAAAATGCCCCGTTAATCCTGACTATGTGCTTTCACATGTGATTTGAAATTGATTATCCCCATTGCTAGCCTTGAAATTACACCAGATTAAAATGAGATTTAAAGAAAACTACAGTTTATTTCAACTTGTGTTGTTTTTTTTATTCACACATATGTTCCATAGGTTATGATAAGACTGTACTTACCAAATTAATTGCCAAGTTCCTGCAAAGAGCAACGTCGACAAGAATAGGTCCACCTGGGCAAGACAGCATCAGACAATCACATAGGATACAAACAGCCACTTAATTTGGAGGTAAATGTGAGAGGACACAAATTTGGGAAATATGGTAGGTCAAACAGGAAGGTGATCTGTAAACTCTTTGGTTAATAATTTCACAGTACACCTTTATTTTATATCATAAATTGGGCTATTCTGGGATTTTATTTACAAACTGCCTGGTTGTCTGACCGTGGTTCTTATCCTGTCACACCTCACAGGATGTTGCTGTTTCTTTCATTTGACAAAAGAAGTCAAGGCTCTGTAACGCCAGATGTTGTCTAAACACAATCAATTGTGCAAGAATCAAATTAGCACTTGTTTGAAATGTCACACTAATTGATTTTAGAAAAAGGCCAAGAGAAGAGAGATGTGCACGAAATGTGATGTAAACAAACCAGAAGCACATGACCCAACAAGACATGTAAAATACACCACTAATCATGTGACACTGTTGACCATTAGCAGTAATAGAGTACTGGGGGAAGGGGAAACTGTGTGAAGATGTAGACAGTCCAGCCAATTAGTCTGCGCACACTGAAGTCATCAAAGTCAATTCAGCACCTGCTCTTAGTTTCAGACTGACCATTTTTCCTGCGTGTACATGCCAATTTTGATTTCACTTCCAGTACATTTTCACCGTCAGAGTACCAAACAGGGAGGAACAGGCAGTCTTTATCATTCTATGACAAAATCTTACAGCTTTATAGGTGAACCAGCTGCAAGTACAGTCATTGTAGCTGTCAACGCAATCACCTGCCCAACATTATTCACAAAGAAACCTGAGATTTCAATACGTCACGGCCTCATTTCAGACTCAATGATTGCATACACATCTGTGTGTTATACATGTTTGTTAGATGGTTAAAATATATAAAATATCTTATTTCCATTAAATACTTGTACTAAAATGAGTCATCATTGTTCACAAATGAACCAATCACTTACAAATGTGTTTAAAACTACTTAAGATATGTCATTATACATGATTATAACTATGCTATACTGGTCTCAAGCATTAATTAACTGTTTATGAAGCAATTATTAATACATTTTTTAAAAACCATATATCCTTATGTCCTTATATCATGTGTGTTGTAAACTATTTATTAAGTATTACGTTTGCTTAAACATGCTAAATAGGGGGGTTGAAATAAAGTGTTACCATGGAGGTCTCCACACACTTTAGTATGAGGCTCGTCCTTCAGAACGCGGTCAGACTACTCTGGAAAAACAGATGCAGGGAAGTGGATCCACATGCTTTAGCGCCACTTTGATTATTCATAGAAAATGAAGACTAGGGACTGAAAGGGACTGGGAATGAAATGTGGTTGGGGGAAGAAGCAGGGAAAGAGGAAGGTGGAGGGGGGAGGGAAGGGGCATCGGTGTAAATAAATAAACAAATAAATAAATAAATAATAAACAATCACGGCACCCCTCACTGCACACACTGCAAGGAACCAATCGGCACCCTAGCTGAACGCCCTGGAAATTGTGTGTAATGACTAGGAAAAGATTAGAGGGAGCTCTTGCTAGGCCGTAAATTGACATTAGTAAAAGAAAACTCTTTTACTTGGCGGGCCCAGCAGTCTCATTTAGGCAACAGAGGAGGGGGGTGGGGTGAGGGTGGGACAAACACTGAGACAGGGAATGAAGTCTGTGGCGACGCTAAGATTATAGCTGGAGTGCAGCCTTGCTGTTGTGAGAGTGCTGAATTCAAAGTGAGGAGTATTTTTCACTTTTCATGCAGTTACATGGTATCTTCAGTGGAATGAAGCCTCTTTTAGCTTATTGTTTTGGTTTTACTGCTCACAACAGTTTTGGTTTGGTCTCAGATATCTAACCAAAGAGCTGTAAAATCCTGTCTCATAGTATTAGAAATGACTATGCAGTGTTTTGGCATCTGATAAGCTTTCATACTAATGGATCTGTGACTGAAATTCTTGAATTTTCATATCTCGCTGGTACAACACACCCCTGCAAGCACAAGCCCTTGCATTTGCTTGTTTGTTTTTTTTAACACAGGGCTGTTATCAGTCAGAATGCCCTCTAAGAATTAGCAGTTCTCTTCACCACCCTGTGGACCAGAGTCTTGAACTGGATGTGAGCTGTGACAGGGAGGCAGTGCAGTGAGCGGACTGGTGTGGGAAAGCTCTGGGAGAGTGGGGGGGTCGCGTGAATAGATCCAAGTACCTGATCTCCATCAAAAATCATATTTGGCAAATAATAAGCCTTTTAAATTCCTTTGTTTCTGGTTATTTGGTCCTATTAAAGGGTCCGTATGTATCAGATAATGGCCAAAATGTAATATTATTTAAATTTGACAGATAATAAAAAAATAAATTAACATGTCTCAATGTGCTTTCACAATGTTTCTGACCATCATCATCTCGTCAGTCAGACTGAACCAACTCACACACACACACACACACATATGCACACACATCCAAATACACAGCTTATGTTAAACTCATCTGTTTGTATGTGTGTTTGTATGTTTGTGTTGCACTGCCCACCCCATCTGAGCAATTCTTGTAACTATGCAGTTGGAATAATAACAGCCTCACCGGCTAATAATGATAATGGCGCTGGTGATTACCATGGCACAAGAAAAGAACGATAGGTGGGAGAGAGGGGAGTATGGATATCGGCGGACGACAAAAGATTGCATAATTTAGTCTCTTTTTTTCTCGTCGTTCATTCCATTCATTCATCCTCTCACACTTTCTTACATCCATCCCTCCATTTTTTTTGTTTTTTTTTCCATCTTCCCACATTATGTACCTTCTGTCTCCCTCCACCTCCCTGTCCCCCCTCCTCTCACCCTGTAACCTCCCCCCTCCTCCACCCCCTTCTCTCTTTCTGGCTAATTTAAAATTTGTCAGACGCTTGCGTCTTCTGGATGGCTGGCCTTTGATATTTTGCGAGCTCCATTTGGCACAAACAAGCCTGCGGCCCTGGTGCATCCTGCTGACTGCTGCACTAGTGGCAGGCCCCCACCATTTATCTTAGCCCTGGCCACCCAATGCTTACTCATTACAGGAGCCTCGGCACCAGCTTAACCCCCACCTCTCTGCCGACTGCGCGCATGCAAACACACTTAAAAAAGCCCAACATTGTGTGTGTGGGCGCATAAACATAAGCAAATGCATATCAGCAAACACATTCATACCCCATGGACACATGGGTAGGAGCATGCAGACGCAGAGACACGTGCTTGCAAATTCAAACACACACACATCCTGGGATCATTGCTCATATTCTCAGTGCCCCCCCCCCCAGGGGTAAATGCCTACATTTCCCCATACGGTATGAGGCCCATCTTTGTATGCTTTATAGTCGAGGTTAAATGCTCCATCTTTTCAACTCCCCACCGGCTCTCAAAGTGTTTCTCTACATGTTAAAGAGACTCTGTGTTACAATGTTTAGGGTTTCCTGTGCCGTCTGTTGAGGCATGTTTGCTAACTTGACCATTGAATTTGTGTGTTAAAGCTGATGACCCGACCACCCACCCAGGGGAGAAATGTGCTCACAGAGATCAATCCTGCTCCGATTAGGCCTTTTCTTTTCTCTCAGCTCATATTCAGCATGTACTTGCTCCCTTCCAAATGCCAGTTTGTTGTTTCTCCATTGAGTCTATACCGCTTCACTGGTCAAATGCACAATGGAGTATGGGATGTATACATTGAACATCAAATTCAATCAGTTAGAAAAATGGAAAATCAGAATGATGAGCAGCAACATGTAAACCCATTTTATCCAGGTAACACCACCAGTCGATTGACAACTATAGCATATTCAGCCATAGAGAAAGACAGAAGAACTGGTGAAGGTACAGTGGGCTGGATGCGCTGATAAGTGGAGTAAATTCGATAAAATATGAAAATGAGCAATGGGGCTGTGCCATATCGATCAATGCAAGATATTGCCAGTGTTTGGGCATACAGAAAAAAAAACAATAGTTCACATTCACGCACATATGCTGCCCTTGAGAACCTGAATTCAGATTTTGGAGATCCCAGGATTACAGGGAAAAATGGCTAAAACAATATAAGATATATATTGCTTTTTTCTTTGCCTATAGATGAATATAGAAACTGAAAACATTCTGATGGACACTAATGCAGAGGTCATTGTGAACATCAGCATCTCATTACTATGGACTTATTTATGTCCCTGTCCCATGTGTCACTTCCCCTTCTTTCATAACTCTAAGGTCCTCTTCATCGCCCTGAATGCTGCAAGTGGAAGAGCACTCAGTTCTAAATAGATTAACTCCCTTTGTGTGTGTTTTGTTTCAGCGACCTGGATGTTCATCTTTTGCTCAGTGTGCAATATGTCACTATACTGTAAATGTTACAAAATGGAATAGATTGAAAGGTAAGGTTTGATTCTAGTCATTCTAATTCATTAGTCACTATGCAGCCATGTTAATTCTTGTGCATTTGTGTATATAATTGTATTTTGCCACTGAACAAGGCTGAAATGTGAGAAATACAGTGATAAAAACATCTTCAATTCTTGGCTAGGACAGAAACTCACTGTGGTTCATACCGGGTGACTGCCCAGTGTCTTCTTTTGTTTTTCTATGGCACGACAAATGTGTGAGTATGTCTAAATGTGTTTGTGCGTTTTGAAACAGTCTAGACATCCATCTAACATCACAACCCTCATCTCAAATCAAATCCACTGTTGGCAAGTATTGATTTGCCTCAACTTGTTTCTGGCACATGTAGATGTCACACGCAATGACACACACACAAACACACACACACCTACACCTGTCTTTCTCTCTCTGTTTTGTATTGTGCTTCCTTTCAGGAAGAGGGGACAATTTTTACAGCAGTGAAGCTTTAAGTGGAGCAGAAAATAGACATTGACCTATCTGTTAATATCAGCTTAATCGCAGCCCTCTCTGTCAGGAGCCACTGTGGACAGCAAGTGTGAGGAAAACCAGAGGAGCACACAGCCTGTGCAGAAATGCATGGTATATGTTCAAAAGACGACTCGGATTAAATCAAAATGAGATACTTTTTGAGTAATGACCATTTCACCCAAATTTCATTATCTCCAGCCTTTTCCTCTGTGTGCAGTGGTTTGCAGTGGTTAACATGCTGATTTTTGGCTAGTTTATTGAGTGTGGACATGGTCATGTGTCAGGAAGTCAGAGGATCAAAAAGGTGAATACAGTTTATCCTGAGTGGGGTATGAATGAATGTATGTACCAAATTTCATTCTCCTTCTTAAACAACAAATTGTCATTTTTGACATTTCTTCCATTTTTTATACTAAGCTAAGCTCCATACTTAACATGACAGTGGTATTGATCTTCTCATCTAACTCTTCACTAGAAAGCAAATAAGTGTGTTTCCCAGAATGTCAAACTACTTCTTCAAATCTAAAACATATTTCTAAAGGAACCTCTTACAAATAACCTAATCAGAATGTTAGAGGAAGCATGCTGTAAAGCTGCCAGTATGCTTCTTCAGAACTGCTTTCTGAAGAGGTGAACAGTCAAACAGCACCACACCTTTTCAACCCCAGCTTAGGGGGCGCTCTGTCTGGAAATTTCTGTACTGACAATTCCACATTTACATACACCTCAGGCTGTGATTGGCCAGCCATGCTGAGGTCAGAAAGGGTTTGAACTTCTGTCTCTAGCTCTCTTTTTTCATTTGTTACACAAGTACCTCTGTCACATTTCATTCAATTATTTTTCAATTCAGTTTTATGTGTATAGCGCCACATCAATACAGAAGTCATCTCAAGGCACTTTACATACAGAGCAGGTCTAGACAATAATCTTTATAACACTATTTATAGAGACCCAACAGTTCCCATCATGAGCAAGCACTTGGCGACAGCAGCGAGGAACAACTTCCCTTGAACAGGCAGAAACCTCGGAACAGAACCAGGCTGTAGACATGCGGCCATCTGTCTTGACTGGCTGGGTTGAGAGAAAGAGAGAAAGAGAGAGAGAGAGTTCATGTGTTGAATTGAGTGCAACAATGTCTTCAAGGAGAGACTGAAAATGTGCGCTATCATCGGTTATCACCTTTTAATGTGGCCTTTGGAACAACTATAAATGTTTGATTTCCAACATGGTTGGACAACACATCATATGGACTAGTTATAACCCGATCTGATCAATCTGGAAGGCTTGGACTAAAAACTGTATTTAGTGACAAAATAATGAAAAGTTAGGTAGACAGATCAAATGATGATGATGATCTGTCCATCAATCCCAGTTTACGTAAACCTCCACATGAATTTTGAAGTGTTAGATTGCCTAATGTATTCTGTCACACACAAAAACAAACAAACAAACAAAAGAACCTAGTAAAGGAGAGTAAGGAAGTGCACTGTATATTATGAAAGCACTGTTCATAGAAATGTGTAACTACAATGATGGATAAGAAAGTGCAGACTAATAAAAAGTTATCACATAATTTGTTTTACAGTAGCTTGCAGACAGAAACAGACAGAAAGTATAAGCACAGAAATCCAAAAGATATGTTTGTGGTAGATGGCAGTTTTTCCAGTTTGTGTAATTTAAGCGTTTAACTGTCCCACTCAGTACATATCTTGGTCACAGTAACCAAATACAACCGAATATGAAATCTGAGCTCTGTATCAAAAATGTTTATGTCATGTGTTAAAATATCAGGCAGTAAAAAACTCTCAGAAAAAATATCAATTTTGGTTTCGGCCTCAAAAATCCAGTCGCACCCTGAAAACATCTATTATGTAGCAAGGAAATTCAAAATGTGATACAAGGTAACTTAAAGTATTGCAAAGGAAACCTCCATTCCTGAAGTGGGAGAGTGTTCAACAATTATTTTAACATCAACCGAAACAGACAATCTGACAATTACGCCACTATATTTAAGAGTTGTGTGTGGAGGTTCTTGGTCATGGCCATTCCACACAAGTATTTTCTGCCTTTAGATGTGGTCTGATAATGCCTCTACAACTTAGCTAGTTTGTAGTATACTTTAAACCTTTACTACTTACTGTACATGTGGTTAGTGATAACATTGCCATGACTAGTTTGATGTAAAATGTGATCATCTCAAATGTCTCATCACATGGTTCATGTGTGGTTTGACTGAGCTGAAAAACAACAGAAAGTTAATACAGTATTTCATTCACTGTGGCAGTGAGAAGCACAGGCACATCAACTTAGCCGATAGGCCGTTCCAGACTGTAGCACTCATCCATATCTGTTTACAGCAGACATCCTGGTTAATTTGACCTGGACTTCGCCTTTCAATATCCATTCAAAGATACTTTTCCAGGACGGATTGAGTGTCTATAAACATGATGCATGTCCCTCCATAGCACAAAACGACCACAAGCCTCCTGCCCTCGTGACATTCAGAAATGACTGCATAGACAGAGGTACACATGCAAAAGTTTGCACGTGTGTGCCATACACACGCGTACACACACACACACAGACACAGACACACACACGCAATCCTCTCTGTCTCACACACACAACTGCGACTCCCACAGCCCCTCCCATCAGAGAAGTGAAGCCTTTTAATTATCTGCTGATTACCTGTTAGATCACCTTAGCTAATGGAGAGCAGCTCCCCGGGGAGCCATCCAATCTAACTCTCATCACACACAATGGGCTCCTCTTCACTGGAGAGAGTAGACTCTGTGTGTGCATGTGTGTGCGCGAGAGAGAAGTGTGTAGCGGATGTATGTGTGTGAAAAAGAGAGAGATAGAAAGAGAGAGAGTCCCTTTGAGGCAGATGCTGAGATTAGTACTGAAAATAGCCGTCTATTTATTCTTTCATACACTAAATTACCATCACACTCTGCTCCACATGCACACACACACACACACACACACACACACACACACACTGTGGGACAGTGTGTATTCTGAATTTTGTGGCAGGCTTCCATTTTCATCAGAGTTGGAGTTCAGATCATCACAGATTATTCCACAACCTGCTTCCATGCAGCACAGAACCACTGAATGCAACACTTATTGTACTATGCTCTGGTTATTGTTTCGTCTGTTGGTCCTATAACTGTATATTGAAATGCTGTACCTGAAGTAAATGAAATACCAAATGCTGTGTAATAGCGTCAAGACAAGTCTCATAACAACTTCCCAAAATGTGCACAAGAAAAAAGGCATTGTTGCAGAGCAGACAAAGACGGACAACAAAATCAAATTGAGCGCAAATAAAAAGTAGAACAAAAGTCCTTCTGGAATTCGTCCCCAGGCAGGGCACGGGAACAGGACATTATGGTATTGGACAGGTTCCAGGTATCTTTACTTGACAAAGGACAGAAGGCACTGTATCAGAACTTGTTGGTGTAAGAAGTTGAACCAGTCTTAGAGGATACCTGGAGGAACCCTTATTAGAAGGCTCTGGATGGGCACGTTTGCAGTATTTTGTTGTTTTTACACACACTTCATAATTTCTTCATATTTCTTATTATTTTTATCTCTTAATTTTTTTTATCTCAAAAATCATGGTTCACTTCAGTTCACAGTCCTGTTCCACATTATTCCAGATGTTAAACCATCTCACACACTAATCTGTCAAGCCCAAGTGTACTGGATCATTAGTGTCAATATCTAATATTAGTTTGGTAACAAATAAAAGCTAAGAGGATGAGAGCCTTTGTTAGTGATCACATGGCTGTTTCTGTGAACTTGTAGATCCAATGCAAATCAAACATCAAAAAGTATGAGTAGAAAATTGGTTGTTCATTTTTGATCAGTACCAATTGCTGAATGGCATCAGTAAATAGGTTTAAACTCACTTTATGTGGACAGCAGACTTGATTCCAGACTCTTGCTAACTAGCAACTGCATGCATTGAGTCTGTGGCTGATGGGAGGACCAGAGCTCTAAACATAAACTGGTGAAAGCTGGCTTGTGATCACAACTAGAATTATTAGCCATAGAATACTGTGCAATAGAGAAACTGTGACCTTTTTGTGAGTGCATCAACAACCGTAAAATGGCAAAAGAAAATAATGGAATGCACATTTTGATAATAAATAAACACAATTGTGGCGAATAAACACAGCGTGCGCAGCAGTCTGGGAGTCATAAAGCTGAAAAATAAAGCTGGGAAAAAGGTAGAGGGGAAAATGAGCTTTGCATTCAATCTGAAGATGATTCTTCTCCCCTCAAAGAATCCTAAACAGATGCATCAGATCCAGTGTGTGCAAATGATCATGTGTATGCTTCTAATGTCTATGACTTTGACCCCATATCCACCAGCTGTAATAGAGTGATTAGCAGCATATAAAGCTTACAGTCCACGTAAACCTCTCACCCAGCATGTAATCAGAGCTGAGTACCCCCTGCTGCTCATTCACATTTGACTGGGTCAGCCTCTTTCTTCATGAATTTCTGGTAAGGACAGGAGAGACTGAGCAGGACGGCACTGAAATAATGTGACATCACTGCCAACACCCCCTCTGGCATCCCATTACTGCATTGCTCCACATCTCCTTCAGGTACCATTGTTCCCTCTTGTTTCAGTCTTAGTGCCATTCCAGTCATACTTGTGGTAAAGTACCTCCCTCTCTCCAAGAAACAGGAGGACAAACCAACAACCAAATGAGGATGTAACCATAAAGCCACAATTCCTTGACATCCTAATCCAGACCCGGGGCCAAGTGAGTCAAATTGAACCAGTGTGGAAAAGAGTCTGGGCCTGGCACCCGGGGCTATAGGTTACAGTGTATCACCCCCGGCCAGGGACAGAATGAAAGACTCCTTTCCACCATGTTCCCTCATCAGGGATAGCCTGGCCTGCCATCAGAGTAATGGTGCTACAAACACAGCAGCATGCCGAGATGAGAGGGAAGGTTTCCCAAAGACGCCTGACTGCAGCATCAAACAGGAAAGACACACGGGACAAGAGATAGAGGAGGAAGAGGGAGAGGGAGGGAGAGAGAAGCCCTGGAGTGGTGCCAAGTTCCCAAGGTAGTGTACAAGTATCTTTAGAAGCCGGGCGTCTTGTTAGCTAATACATTACACCAATCACGGCCGGCTATCTTAAGCTACAATTAATCTGTGCGCTGGCACAGGCTGATAGGACAGCAACATGCTGTTTCTTAATTAAAAGCAAACGGATTAAAAATGATTAATAACGGTATTAAATATTCTCATGGACTACAAGCGCAGGGAAATCGGGGGGCTTTCTTATGCGGGCTTAAAACGAAGAAGTCATTAACGGCGGGCCCAATCTCCCTAAGCCAGGGCTTTACTTTGTTTGGGATCACAAGTTGCTTACTTCATGAATATGCATTTTGCCCCTATCAAGTCGAGACCAAAAGGCAATATCGTGTGGTATTTTTCTCCTCAGTGGCTGTGAAACTTTGAGTTTTTGATTTGTGACATTTCGTTGTCTGCCTTTGTAGCTCAGGCCTCTGTGTTAACTGGTTCCTGGCCACAGGCTGCCTGGCTCTGACAACAAATGTTTGGTTCCTCTCTGTATGTAGAGCCATGAATGCAGGTGTGACACGCTTGGGGTAATGTTCAGGTTTTCACGTGTGTTTTTAAGGATACTCCCTGACTACAGCCACATGAAAAAATGACATATCAAAAGTATTTTTTAATGTAAAGGCAGCAGTAACATAGGTGACAAGATTTCTCCAAAGCAGAATAGGTGTTTTTGTCACAACTATATTGTCGCTTATATTAGACAGTTCTGCAGATTATATTTCATGTTGCAACGTTGTTGTTTTTTTTGTTTTTATGCATATTTTTTCCCATTTACAACATCTACACATAGCAGCTACAGTATGACAAAAGTGACAGATAAACTATGATTAAGGTATGGTAAGGGTTAGGCAACTGAAATACACAGAGAGATCGTAGTTACGGTTTTAATAGTTTAGGATTAGGGTTCAAAAGCAAACATTAACAAATGAGTTGTGGCAGGATTCGTGCATGTGAAAGTTGGATGCCCTACACACAGACTTCTACACCATTACCTTCTGCCTCCACATAAAGAACACACTACATCCTCCACTGGCTCTGAAAGTAAACAGCGTTCTCAGATATTGTCCAATATGAATGTAATTTACCAGAAGTCCTGGACTAGTTGGTCACTCTGGTGTAAAATGCTAACCTCCCCAAAAACGTATTAGGCATTGGTTGCGTTCTGGAGGTTCTGCATGTTGTTTGAATCCTATTACATTTTACTTCACTACATTTACTACCAGGGGTGTAATTAAGAGCAAAGCCTGAACACCGAATAAAATCATTTTGTTCAGTTCAGTTCAAAGATACACTACTAAGTGTTTGCTCATATTCTTCTAAGGTAAGCAATTGCACATTACACATGAATAACCAAATGCATTACTGTTCTTAACGCTGTGACGTTGTGTCCTGCTTTTGACTGCATGTCTTCAGTTCAGTCGTGAGTCAAGTACGTTGTTGGTTAATGGCTCCAGAGCTAACTGTTTGCACACATCATGATACAGTCTGTGGTTTTTGTGGCTTTTTAAAAAAACCAGGACTAAACTCTATTTCAACCAGGAGAGACAAGTAAATGAAGAAAGATAATTTATTATAATAAGTGACATAATATTGAAACTTGACAGGGAGTCTTTTGCGATTTGGGCTCTGGGGGGAGACGTCTTGATTGAAGAACTACTGTCCGAGCCGTCGCTGGATAAACCCCCTGGAGTCCTGATGCTGGAGGTGGCTGGCGAGACTGTGAAAGGATTTGTGATGAAGTGATACAGATCAGAAAAAGATTGTGTTTTTAAAGGGACAGCAGAAAGATGATTGGCTAGCAATTAGGGTGTAACACTGTGCTTTTGGATGGAAGAGATCAGCTGATGAGACAGCTGATTTCCAATGACGCCCCAACACTGACGGCGGGAAATGTGCGTGAGCATGCGCAGGAGGAGAGACGAGAAACAGCCTGAGACTCAGAAAGCTTTGTTGTCTTCCTGGCTGAACTTACACTAGAGCTTCCTATCATGGCTGAACTGATAATAACACTTTCAGTCATGAACTTCACTGCTTTTAGCAACTTCCGTCATTGGCGATGATTCAGTATCCTGACTTCACCATAAACACTCAGTTTTAAAAATCTATGTATAGCACACATACTGAAGACCTCTAACTGTGAGACAAATGTCAAATTTATAAATATTATAATAATAATATAATAACATGAATATTCTGAGGTTGAATGCAGAACTAGTGTCATTGTTAAACAGGTTCTCTTAAGTTGAAACATTTAACAGAAAACGCATTTTATATTTTACACCAAGAAAAGTTTTTTAAGCATTACCATGAATTTATATTTTGAAAAGATCTTTGAAAATGTTGTGTAAGGGTTGTGGTAAATTATTTTAATGTTAAGGCTAAAATATTTTTTATAATCTGGTCACTCACTTTACTGTAAAGCACCCACTTACTGTTTTTTGTACAATTTCATTTTGACTTTTTCAAACTTAACAAAGAAAGATCGGACAGAACTGGTCCAAAATCCATATTGGTAAAATTCATGTTTTTGCCTGGGTTTGCTCACAGTAGATTTCAGTATGGGAGTGATACATGTCCCGCGTCACTCTAATCAAAATGACACCTGAACATCATTTCATAATTTAAATCCCAGCCCTTTACAAGAGTCAAGAAAGCCCTCTTCTCTCCAACAAGAGGCTGTGAATAGCATCATTGTGAGCCTGTGACTACAATTACTGCTTCTAAATTCAGCATTGCTGTAATCAGGCCCTCTGGTTCTGTGTAATTTAAATACTTATGGCTTGTGTCCAATGGCTCCTGTGCCAAGCCCAAGTGTTAGTTGTAATTGACCATACAAGCCTTTTCTCCCCTTTTCTCTGCTAATTTCATAAGTGCTATTTTTAAAATGTCAATTATAAAGCAGATTAATGTATCTTAATGTGAGATTAGATGCATTTTGGCAGGAATCACAGGGCAATCACGTTGGTTTGATTACATTTCTGCCCCTATTATTGAGTATAAAAGGCCTTTCTGCTCCAGTTTCACATAGCACAAGCTAAAAGGGCACACTGTTGGATCCTGAATGTTATTCAACCAAACATGCCGCAATGGTTCCTCTTTGATTACAGCATTTTAGAGAAGTTTTTCTTTGCACAACGCACACTCCTACACGCTCACACATACCTTTGTAACAACTCTGAATGAGAAACAAGATGTTGATGTTGTCATTCCAGGGAGAGGTGGACTTATTCCGCGGCTGAGGCTGAATAGAAAGAGGCAGCGGCATCCAGGACACTATTCTGTTTAGAAACCAATTACTTCAACGCTTCTCAAATTGATTTCATTTGCTTCTGCTGCCGGGCTCTCTCTTTTTCTCCTCCTCTGTCTCTTTAACATTTCAAACTCTCACACCTCCACTCTTTGTCTTCTTTTGTCCTGTTTTGCTCTTTCCTGCCTGTCTCACCCCCCACTCATTTCTATATTTTGGTGGAGCAGTTTCCGTCCTTCCTTCTTCTTCTGTTGCCTCTTTTCCAACAGTTAGGGGAAAACAGATGTGATTGTTATCAGCTTCATTTTTGTCTTTGGAGGGAAGCAAGCAGCGAAATAATAAACATTTTCAAATCACAAAGATAAAGGCATTGGTTGGTTACGATAAGATGCTGGTGCTCGTTGTGTTTACTGTTTGCAGGGCATGCTTGTCTTTGTACCCCCTTGTGCATGTGGACATATTTATGTGCTTATTTATTGGTTATGTTACTGTATATGTGTGTTGCCCCTGGTTCAGCTTGTCCCTGTGTACAGCCTTTGGTGTGTGACGTTGTTTTGATGTGATCACATGCCTGTTCACAAATGCGGTTTTATTGATTAGAAATTCAATCTACAAGTATTACTGTGATGTTTTTAAGCATCAGAATAAGATAGCTAAGTGTCGAAGCAGTTGTTGTGTCGGCCAAGATTAAACACTTTTATTTACTTTTATTGTGAAAGAGCATCTGTGGACCAACACTGCTGATGTGGTAATAAAGGGCAAGGCTTGTCTACAGGATAAAAGATTTTTTTCCTCTTATTAAAAACTAAGAAATGATTCAAATGAACTGTTTCTTTCTTTAATAGAAATCAGTGTTCATGGTTTGTTACAATTGTACAATTGTAACAAACTATGGTATATTACAACTCGGGTCAGAATGCAACTTAAACAGGGCAGCGTTTTTCAGATGACCCATTATTTTCTACTTAATCTCTTGTGGCAATCCAAAGCTCAAGGGCTACTAATATTTTTCAAGTACAAATGCTATTTTAGTGTGAAAACAAAACATAAATGCAACAAACTGAATTTGTGGGCAGTAATGCTGATGGCAGGGGTCTTATTTTATTGAAGACCCCTGCAGACTCCCAAACCCTGAAAGACAATGAATGCACCAAAAACAATTCAAAAACAAAGATTCAGTCAGTCACATGGAGCATATGTCAATCAATAGGACAGTAAGTACAGTAAAGGAAAGCCAAAGATATGTTTGAAGTAGTTTAGTAGTTTCCATAACATAGTTTGTCCACCAGAGTGCACTGACATGTTTATTTTTTTGATTGTCAAATCTTCTTCCTCTGCTCAAAAAATCTTAACCATCTTTGTCAAAAACATGTACTATGTAAAAATAAAAAAACAAAAATGCTATCGATCAATTCACTGCCACCTATCAGCCTCAAAGGTGAGTACTGGTCAATAGTTATTATAAAAAATAATGTACGTTTAATTACCTTTTAATTTACCATTACGCTCCCTGTGTCTGTCCCAAATAACATATTTTAACATATTTCAGTTTTATGTAATAAAAAGGTTGTAAGTTTGGATGCATCCTTGTTTATCTCTGACGTAGTCATCAATGGCACTTATTTTAAGACCTATTGTTGTACCGTTGTCAGACAGTGTTGCTCTCAAGAAACTTTCATTTTCATTTGAACTTGTCAGAAATAGTAATGACAAAAGCAGAATTATTATGGCATCAGTGGTTGTTACAAATGATAATAACGTATGTATAAATGCAGTTTGTGATTATGATAAGGTAGAACATGAAATTTACCATAAATTGGACAACACAGGGGAGGCTTAATATTTATAAAGTCAGGTTGTTCACACTGAGGTTTTTCTTAAATTATGCCCTTTATTTAGACATCATAATCAGAAAAACTAACAGGATAAATCGTCACATGAAGTGACAATGTGCCGATTTGGCTGTTAGATGTTGATGTGGATTGATTGAGGAGGCTGGGCTGAACACCTTGGAGACCAAACAGCCTGAGACAGAGATGGAGCTTAATTGATGATCAAACACCCGCCAGGTGTAAATGGCTGTTTTCACTTCATCTGTGTGTGCGTGTGTGTGTGTGTGTGCGTGTGAATGAGTTTCTCCACATGCACCTTTTGTACTTGTGCGCTCAATGTGTCTCAAAGTGAGTGTGTGCACGTGTGACAGTCTGTATGTGTGTGTACTTGCAGTATTTCCATAGAGGCCGGACAAGAGATTTCAAAGACCTGGAGAGGTCCCATTCAGCCCTGAGTCTTTCATATTGACCTCAGGGCGACAGGAGGACAGAAAAACACACGCTCTGCACCATCAAGATGAAAGCAGGGACACCATACACATACGCTTACACACACACACACACACGGTTAGCAATCACCTTCCACAATGAGCTCTCTAAACTGTTGTGAAATTCAAATCCACCCTCAGCAAACACTTGCAGAGGCCTGCAGATTATTCTCTGCACATCAGTTAATAACAGAAAATGACACTATAAGAGTATGTGAAAGGAAAGAAGGGAAAAAAATAGAATCACTGTGAAATATAATGCTGCAAAAGCTGACTCACAATGTGATTAACAGCCTTGTATAGAGACCACAAAGAGTCCTGCTGATTTTAATATTAGCCGCACTACTGGTTGCTGGTTGCAGGCAGGTGTGGGCTTGTCCATCAAAATAATTGGTGACATCCATGATATTAGTGGGAAAATATCACACTGTGAATTTCCATGTCTTACACACATGTGAAATTATAGATGATTGTAAATGCTGTTTCTCAGAAAACTTCTTATCATTTCTGTTAAAAATGTACATTTTGTCAAATGCTAGTCAACCGCTGTCTTTTGCAAAGTGCTTGTGGTCACACAGATAGTGATTAATGCAAACAAGGGGCTGCAGGGGTCAAACCCGGCACCTCCAAAGACTGAAACTGGCAAATTTCCTGTCACAACCACGTTCTTTTGACTTTGGCCAAATCCAAATATTCACCAATCTAACATCTGTAGATGAATCCACAATTCATGACGTCTGCAAGGGACCTCAAACACACCCTCTGCAGACTTAGAGACTCTGCTTGGAACACAGGTTTCACCAGAAGACTCAGAAGATTAAACAGATCACTTATGATGTGAGGATCCTCAGTTGAGGACTTATACAAATATAAGTTTTAATGCACAGATGATTAAAGTAAAGAGGTTTTTTTATTCATATCCCTTAACACTTATATTTATCCTTTACCTCTATCTCTGTTATAGTATTCAAAGCAGCAAACCCTGCACATATCATGTCCCTACCGATAGGAGCTGTTATCCGTGGAAATGACTACAGTACCTCTCTTTGGACGTTTGAAGGGTGGGCATTTGGATTCAGACAACTTAACTCTTCTGACTTAAATTCTGTTTCAGTACTAAACATAAGTCATTTTCTTGCTTTGTTCTGTGGCTGCAGTTGGTTCCACTGTAAGTGTCTGTAACTATCCATTGTTTCTGAACATTTGCTGCATTTTTCTGTTATCTGTACACCTCACTTCAAACAAAAAAACCCAGCACACTCATCTCTCGGTCTAATTTTTATCTGTACAGAGTGATCATGCAGCCACAGACTGTTTCCTCAGGTCTTACTTCTACAGGAGTCTTCAGCATCCTGACAAATATGTCTCCTAATTGGGCCTGGAGCAACTCTTCTGCTCGAACGTTTCAGCAGAGAAAGGTGATGCCTCCCACGACACCGCTCATCAAACCAAAAGCCTCAGTGTTCTCCCTGTCTAATGCTTTGCGCTTCGCACCCTGAAGATGATCAAAGTAGTATTTTTCTAAATGCAGGCTTTTTAACTTC
The DNA here is from genome assembly GCA_025331565.1 of Holacanthus passer. Classification (NCBI taxonomy): domain Eukaryota; kingdom Metazoa; phylum Chordata; class Actinopteri; family Pomacanthidae; genus Holacanthus; species Holacanthus passer. Next base: position 442,918 of record JAFREQ010000072.1, on the reverse strand, counting down.
AACAGTCTTAGAAGGGATGAGGCAGATCATACTAAGATGATGAGAGAGAGGGAGAGTGAGATTGAGAGAGTGTGTCACTGTGTGTGTGTGTGTGTGTGTGTGATAGGGGACTACAACATCTTTGTAGTCCCTTCCGTTTGTTTTTTTTTCTTCTTCCTAACTCTCACACTGGGCCTGCAGATAGGTCAGCTCCATTACCAATCTGCCGGCCCACAAATATTTAAAACAAATTGAATCGCACACCCAATACCCATCACAATTACGGCAGGCACAATAACTAAATTAGCAATTCAACACAATAATTGGAAATGCGGCTTGCCTGGACCCGCAGGCCTCCCTGGAGGGCCGGCTGATCTGTGGAGGCACGTCAAGCCCGCTAATTCCACAGCTAATTACTGATGCACGGCGGAATGAAGTTGTTTGTCTCCCAAATACCATTTTCAGTTCACAGCGATGAACACAGGACCGTGCTTAGATAGACAAAAACAACAAAGAAGTGAGACACAAGAGTGCGGTCATGCCTCTTTTTTGTTCTCATTGTCGTCTCGTTCATTTGTTGTTCATTTGTCTGTGTGTATGCGTTTGACTTTTTTCGTTCCTGGTGATGAACATCAGGGTGTGTTGGTGTAAAAATGGCTGATGAAGTTGTAATGCAGGTAAGGCTATTAGGAACTGAATTCGGTTGCAGTATTTAAGAACTGATCAAGCGAAACAGAATGAAAAAGTCACAGTTGGCTGTTCTGTGTCTGCCTACCAATTGCCAGGCTTTTACATTGGAAATTGTTTGTTTTGGAGTCTGTAGCTGTTTCCTGCCAGAGGCATAAGCAGCCTGGAGCATCATATTTGATTTTGATTTTGTGCTATTTTCATATTCTTATTTTCCTTAACCTTTTAAATCCTTGGATTTTTTTTTGGCTCATTTTCCATTCTCTTTATGTGCAGACTGACAATGTTAGTACATGTCCTTGTTATTTTCAGAATAACAGTTTCAGAATAAGTTAACCTACTCAAATGCCATCATTTGATTTGTCTGTGGTACCTTTTTTTCTGTACATGTTTTGTAGTGTGTGTAAACTGGCCCTATATGCTTTGTAAACCATTGAACCACAGTAATGAAACAGTCCACATCACCTGGAAGACTCTGTCCTGGGTAGGCTTACACGGTACAGCATAAAGTACACACACGCTCACGCACTGTAATTTCTTTTTTTACCTGATGCTTTTCATTGTGCTGTGTAAAACATGTCCCCATATGTGACAGAAACATATGGGACAACACCTGACATGAATGCTTTCAGTCCACAGTCCATGGACTAAGCCAATTTTTATTAGTGGCATGAGTACACATATAAACAGCAGTATGTCTTAAAGACTTTAGTATGTCTAAGACAAAGTGCTTGTTGTCTAACAGTACCCCCTTTTTTTGTGGTGCTGACATTACGTTTGTTCTTACTGTCCAAAATGGAGCAGTGATGATGCCGACTGTATGTATGATTGAACAGGCAGCAGAGGTGAGTAGCTGGAACCTCTCTCTCAAGCTCTCTTTTTACATTCCTCAGACAACTATTTCTGCCATTTTATATCTGAACAAATGCAAATGAATGCAACACCATTAATGCTTTAGAGGAGAAACTGTTTGTTGTTATACCCATTTCTGATTCTTTGTGTTGAGACTACAAAAATGCAACAGACACAAAATTCTTGGAGAGATCAGGCACGCAGCTAGGAGAAAGCTATAATGGCAGGCGTTTCTCCCTGCCTCTGAGTGAGGCCATTTGGAACAGGTAGAAACACTTTGCCTTTAGATGTGGTTGGACAGCCTAGTTGCTTCAACACATACTAAGACCTTAAGGCATCAAGCCTTATTTGCAACTGATAAAAAACACTTAAAAAATTGTGGCTTTCACTCAAAATGCTAAACAAAGTGTCATTTAGAGCCCCAAAAAGGCACAATTGGTGCAAACTGCTGAATAGCATTTAAAATATACATCAAATCCCCATTCAAGCTATCATACTGGGGAGCTGCCCAAAAGTACAAATCTGCATGTTTACATTCAGCTGCATGCATGCTACCCTGAAATGACTTGCCGAGCTCTATAGGCACAGCTAGATAAAATGATTACTTTAGATGTAAATGAGGGGTTCAGATGAGGACTAGGCTGTAATCTGACAAAGGCATACCAGGGTTCAGTAGTGAAGAGAGGGTGGTGGTGGTCGGGTTGAGGGGGTTGGCTCTGTCATTGGGGTTTCTGAGTGTCGAGGCACGAATTAGCAGCCAAATTGACCATGTCGCTGCATCAGAATTTCCTTGCCAATCAGCCTTGAACATAAACGACAGTGCAAGAAAACTAACGCGTATGAGCGAGGCTGGCGCTAATTTGGATCCTGTCCTCGTAGCCCCGCTAACTAATCCTCCCCATCTCTATTTATCCTCTCAGAATCTCATCGGGGGAAGCAGGCGTATATTAACAGCTGGAGCCATCTGAAGGGCTCCCTTTTGAGACGTCGTTCAGCTCATGTGCGGAGAGCTTAGCCGTAGCTAAGACCAGCCGGTGACACTTCCAATTGAACGTATAGATTTGTTGCAGAGTGTGAGGGTCTAAGGATGGCATGATAGCCTAATCTGATTGCTTTGGGGCTGGAGGGGTTCAGGCCAAGTTATGGACTTATACAGTACAAGAGGAACATAGACAAACACTGTGACCCTAAACTGTCATTGTTGGGCTGGATGTGCTGTCATGAGACTCAGTGAGCAACATGATCCAAGGCCTGAGCTGCAGTCAGCTCACTGCACTGAGCCTGACGACTAGGAAAGTTTGAGGAAGACATGACCCAGTACTTTGTACTGTAAAATGTTTTAACAGGAAGTCTATTAAAAGTGCTATACTTAAGACTGAGATTAGACAAATAAATGAAGCCAAGGATGTCAGATCAGTTTTGGTCCTTATGATGAATGTGATGCAATTTGACTGACTACAAATTAATGATTGAAAATGTAAACAAGGGCAGATTTACTACTGAGGACAGAGGTGACATGTGCCCTCGCCTTTCTAAATGCAGCTTTTGGCTAATTTTAATTTTTGCTAAACTGAGATGATGCAGCTGAAAATAGAGAATATGCAGAGTTGAATAAAATCCAAATACAACCATCTTAGTTTTGCCTATAGGAAGTGATAGATTAAATGTGATTTTTGTTTGTTTTGCATTTCTATACTTTTTTTTTCTTTTTTTGTACCTTGTAGCCTTTCCTCTCTCTCAGGTTCCATGCAAATCCTTCCTCCTCCACATGGATTGGCAGACTTTAACACTAATGTTTATACATACAGAATGTAAGACTTGTGAGCCTTACAGAAAGGCGGCTGACAGGAAGCTATGCTTAAAAAATATTTTAAAACATAGACCATTTTAAAAGGCATACGATTACAGTTACAATAGTGACATATTCCTGAAACAGATGTGTAACCTTGAATTCTTGAGTAGTGTTCTCCAGTCACTCCAGACTGGGGGCAGTAAGTGGGCCACAGCTTCCTTTTGAATCATCATACAATATAGTAGTATACACCAAACTACACTCTCTCATAGTTCACATTACACCATTCCAGCTAAAAGGATGTAATGGATGTTAGAAGTGAGCTTAAACAAGTAGTCATTGTAGTCATACAGCAGCCATTGATGCAAGAAGTTATAGTTGGTAAAATTATACTTCACATACAACATTATGTTTTACTAGGTCTCAAGTTATATCCATGAAAGGCAACTTGATATTGTGTTGGGTTACTGCAATAATGAAACACTCACATAAATTTGAGTTCATATGAATATCAGTATAATGGACAGATTCTAAGCTAGCAAAGGACTCTAACTCACTCAGTATTATCTGCAAGAGGACAAGGTTCTTGGGAAGAAGTATTCAAATAATTTACTGAAGTTAATCTAACAATAACAACACTCCACTGCAAGTAAAGGCCCTGCATTCAAAATGTTATTGAGGACCTTAAAGTGTCAAAGGTAAAGTGCTCATGCAACAGAAGAGCTACATTATTGTTATTGTTACTGATATTATTGCTGGACTGGCTGCAGCCACCCACAGCCCTCTAAACAGGATCAGTGTGGTGTGAAAAAGGTATGGTACCAATATTAAAATTTTACCTTTCCAATCCCTTTTAAAGCTATTTTTAAGTGTTCAAATGTTAAACGATGTTTAAACATAAGCAGCTCTAAAAGCACTTTACCTAATAGATAATGAATACTGTCTAAATTTGGGATAAAATTTTGATTTAATTTGATCAAAGAATGAACTAACAGGAACTTGAGAGTACTGAAAGTTGACACAGACATTTGGCTGGAAAGATACTGGACACTAATCTTTCCATTCAAAATAAGTTATGAATAAGGATAATTATATCCATTTATCAGAGCTAATTTCTGAAAGTCAGATGTAGTGCTGAGAGCAGGACTAGTATTTTAGTGTCATTTTAAGGTTTGAATTCAGCTCAAGACGCCTTTCTAGCTGTACAATTTCTGTGTGAAACAATGACCACTTCCAATATTCCAATCCATTAACTGTATTGACCTTCAGAGTTGTACTCTGTTCCATCTTACTTTCTTCCTCTGACTCCATGAACCAAACACTAACCACACAGCAAGGTCACACAGACAGACTGTCTCTCATTTCTAAGAACGTCCTGGCTAAAAAAGCAAGCCACTCGCTTCACCCAATTCAGACACCAATACACACCCACCCACACACACAGACACAGACACACGCACACAGACACACACACAGCAGCAGCAGCAGCAGCACCCTATCTTCTTCTATTCCCTCTCCACTGATTAAAATAACCTCCACTCCCGTTGGGGAGGAGTCAAGCTATTTTAGAAATAAATATTCCCTCAGCGGACAGACAGGACAGACTAAGATCTGTGTGTGTGTGTGTGTGTGTGTGTGTGTGTGTGTGTGTGTAGGTAAGCTAGTGTACTGATGCTCAGCTGTGTCCCCCTGATGCCTTATCTCTCCACAGCCCCCTCTCCTTTCTTGCAACATACACACACACACACACACGCATGAGTCTTTATCACGACCCGACACTTGGGCTCGGGCTGGTAATCAGAGCAGCGAGCCCCCCACTGAGGGAAGAGACACATTCTAATCTCAACTGTTGCATATCTAATACTAATTGGAATCCTGCAACTGGGTCACTCTCATTGTTTTTCAAGTATTGTCAAGTCGGGTGGGGGGGAGGGGGTTGGGGGGCATATGAAACAGAAATTACACCCCTTACACCCCTCGCCCCCCCCACACCACCACCATCCCCTCTTTAGCTGGAGCGCCCTTGATTGGATCCTCTCGCTCACTGGCGTGTGTGTGTGAGACCGAGAGACAGTAAGATAGAGAGATCAAAGAAAACAGATGTGTTCACTTGTAAAATAGACACCAACACACACACACACACACACCTGCTTCCTCTGGTGTTCTGTTTTAGCGATAGTCACTGTCCTGGCTGACACTGACTGGTCTCAGAAGGGTGAAGGCTGGTGGTGCCCAGATAACTGTGGGTGCAGAGCAGACATGAGTGGGTGAACAGTGACACCCCTCCAGGGGCTGTGGTGTGTCTGAACTGTGAGCGGTGCTGTTCAGGAGCGACGCGGTCATGAGTGAAGAGAAAGATGATCACCCAGCTTTTGGGGAAAGGGAACAAATGTGGTTGTTTCATCTTCAAAGGAGTTAGGAGACATTTAGACTGAAGCTGCTCAAAGACTAGATTTTGTCCAGACAGTCCATGCATTTCAAATTAATACCCCCCTCCCAAACCTCCCTTAAGTACAAAACCTTTTAAAACAAATTGTCTTCTAGTATGATTACTGTTACTACAATTAACATACAGTTACTGCTATTATAAAAAAAAACATTACAGGAATGACTACATGCATGTAATCTTATAAAATGGTCTGTTGGAATCCATGTTCCCACAGACACTTATGTGTTATATACAGTACACTTTTATTCCTCTATAAAAGCAATATTACAATAAGTAAAAATGCATATCTTTCATATAAGAGATAGACATAACAATTTAATATTGCATCTCAACTCTGACTTTGATTCTCTTGTACTCAAAAACACTGGATCCTAGATTTAGCATAATGTCTGTAACACCAGACCCAAGTAAAGATTACATTGTTGAAATCATCATGGTTATTTACTCAGACTTGACAAAGCTCAGACCCACAGACATTACACAGCTACTTCTACAGCCTGAGTTGTACTAATTGATTTGTTAAAGCTGGTGGAGTTATAGTTTGTTATTTATTCTTAAACATCAAAAAATTAAACAACAGGTCAATATATGTTAAATGTGAAGTCTTGTTCTGATCCCAGTATTTACAGTTACAGTTTCAGTAAAGTTGTTGCTGCAACAGTTGTTGTAGGACCATGTTTCTTCTGGAAATCAACATAGCTCTGTTTTGTCTGGAACTGGATCAGGTAATTTTTTTTTCTCCACATATAATCAGAATGAAGCTCCATTTTTATTTCCATTTCATTATTCAGTTTGACATTGTGTTCACGCTAGTTGTTTTCTCTTCATAGGGGTGAGGGGTCACCTGGAGCAGTTAACTTTTTTCATGCTGATGGAGAAATATGCTGATGTTGTTTTGTTATTTCTATAAGTCTTTTAAACACCATGTGCAAAGCTCTGATTGGTTATGTGGGTTTTCATCTGGAGAAGGTCAAAATATCAGGCGAATTCAACTAAAAGAAATTAACCAAATTAACTAAATGTGAGTAGGTGAAGTTAGTTTGAATTTAGCTGCACAAGTCTGATGTGCATTATGAAAAACTGAGCACATGCTGATTTCGTTTATAGACACACGATTATGAAAGAGAAGGTACAAATGACTGAAACGAGGGAATGTTTTGTTCTGGTATAGCTCGTCTCGCTGTGTCCTCTGTGGCCTGGAAACCTCAGGCTGCTTCCCCGTGGCCACTGCCAGCCTCCGTAAATATGGGACCTGAAAGTGACTCAGGAGTCGCTGCCTTTTCTACTGTGAATCCATTAACATGTTGCTTGTCAACTGAAGGGTCACACACCTGAGGGTAGCAAAAGCATTTAAGCAAAAGGAGGAAAAATGCTGATTTCTAATATGCTAAGATATTCTCATGCTTCTACTGTAAAGCCTTTCCTTTAAAATTATTGATGCCTGCAGCCTGCAGGCTTTCCCCGATGATTAATCGAGTGAAAAAGTCACAGTTGGCTGTTCTGTACCTGAGCCCCCATGCCGGAGAGCTGGGAGTAGGAAACCCTTTTGTTTTCAGGGGGCGTGGGACGATACGCTCGCAGTAAAACAGATAATCCACGTCCACCAGAAGTCTCCATTCTCCTTGACAGAGGGATAATGCTCCATACCTGCTGTTATATCTACTGCCATCTTCTCTCTCAGATGTGATCGATGCTGTGGCTCACACTTGCCATTTAACAGATATACACCATTAACTGTACCGTGGCATCCAAATCTAACCGGAGGTGCTTTCCAAAGGCCAGTAAGTAAATTGAAATGTCTTTCTAAAACTTGACTTTAGTGGCCTTTAAATAGAAGAGAAATATCACGGCACAAGAGAGAGGGAGAGATGAAGTGGAGGGAAGAGAGAAGTCAGGAGGAGATAGTAAGAGCAGGAAGAGAGAGAGAGGGGCCACTGAAGTCTGTGGACAGGACAGAGGAAACAGTGTATTTAGGGTGAAAAGAGAGAGTACAAAAGAAAGAAGTGGTGCAAGAGATGTTGAGGTCCGCTTTTGGGTATCATCCTCCAATGAAGGTGAATCAATATTACAATCATCGTCAAAACCACAAAAATCAATTTAAAGATGCAATGCAAATAAAATAAGAGCTCCACCATTAAGGCACGAGATTATACCCTGGTATGACTCCCAAACTGACTGACTACACATACGATGATTGTTACATTAACAGTTGTAAAATACATAATATACAAGTATATAACATAGATAAATGCAATTTACATGGTCCAAAACTACAAATGAATTCAGTTTAAAGTTAATTTCAATTTGTCTGAGTTACTGAATCTTTAAAAAGAAATGAAAGTGCATATGTGGCACGTGTTTTTAAAGATTGTTGGTTTTGGTCTTTTTGTGACAATAAGGAAAAGCATATATATATATATATACACATATATATATATATACATAACTGGCCTTATTCTTTAAGAATACTGAATACTGCTGCAAAAAAATATGTAAGCATTCTTTTTTCTTTTACAGTAAACCTGTGATCTTTTCTATTCCAAAGTGAAACTGGAACTTCCACGTTTTGCTCAAGAAGTCAGAAAACCTCATTTATAATCCCATAGACAATCGTAACTACACTACTGACCAAAGCACAGCCTTCTCAGCAGTATGTCGTGTGGCCCTTATTTTGATCAGGATCATAGTTTTTTTTTTTAAAAGTCTAATATTATTTATTCAATATTGATCTTTTTTTTAACAAACACCATAAGCCCTGGATGTTCACAGGCTAAACGTCATGCTCAGATATGTCTGTGATAACAGCAGAAGAGAAATGAGCCATGTCTGTAAAGATTTTTAGACAGCAAAGCTTACAACTAGAACGCTGAAAATGACTTAATAAGAGAGAGCTGTGGTTTCTCTGTGCTCACAAAGAAATTGTTGTTTAACTTTGCTAAAATCATGGAGGTTTCAGTTTCTCTAACAACTGTTGTAGAGGATGACAATTTGTTATAGAATATGCAGAGTGAAGCCCAGGTACAGTGTTTTTTCAAAAAGAAAGATGAAAGAAATGCTGGATAAGAGATTGCACTGAGTTACAGAAGCTAGTGGAGACTGGACGTGACATCAAGACATGAAGGGTTTGACAGAAAGCTGGGGTTCACGTCCTGAGTTCGGCCTGTCGATAGGCCATGATATGTCAATTAGTAATGTTTCCTCCTTGCAAAGTTGCAAATTAATATATGAAAGTCATTTCCAGGAGACAGGGTTGCTGTCAGTGTTGAGTGGTGCGTTTTAGTGTCTTGTAGTTATCTAAATGTCGACATTTCGATGAAACATTAAATATATTTCATTTTTATATTTTTATATACTATTATATACACATACATACATTACTGGCAAAATTTAAGCGAAGGTTAAAATTAGGATTGGACATTAGAATGATATGCAGTACCAGGCTTTAGTTAGTCTCTCAAGGACCTTCAGAAGTTGTGCAGTAAATCTGCAGCTGTGCATGAGTCCCCACATAACTCACTCTCTCAGTGAGATATATTAGACTGCAGCTGATGAAGGAATATTGAAATTTCAGACAGACGAGTCCCTCTGTGTTTTTCCGTCTTCTGCCTTCTGTTCTACTTTGGAGTTGTTTTCTGCTATTTTCTTAAATACTTCTACTCTTGTTCTTTCATTCATTTCTCTGCTCTCTCCTTGATAATGTGTAAACTGTCTCTAGTTTCCCAACTAGAAATATATCGATGTTTCAAATGATGTCGCTTTGGCTCACGTCTTCCTTTCCTATCATGCAAATAAAACAGATTTAGATTCAGATTAAATTCTCTCTCTCTCTCTGTCTCTGTTTCTCTCTATGTCTCTCTCTCCCTCTCTCTTTCTTGGTATGAGACTGGGAAGAACCAATGGGCCCTATCGGCCCCTGAAGACCAGCGCCGGCCCCCCCGTCGTTCACCCAACCTCATTAACTCGAGCCCTTACACACTCCCTGTTAGTCACAATTCAGAAAGCATACAGTGCACATGCACTGCACACACACACACACCTGCACACACAGAGACACATACACAGCAATTAAAAATGCAGTCTTGCATATTTGCGTGGCATTTATGTATAGCACAATAATACTGACGCTCTTTGGTGTGATGCTTTAACTGATTACTGTAGTGGAAGAATTCTGAAGCAGCATACGTAGAAGCATTCAATTCCTCGACCTCCCATTTGTAATATTTTGTCCCACAGACCTGCACGGGAATCAATTTTTATTTAGCACTGAATAATAAACTTAGAAATGATCACAATTAGAGAATGTAAAAGCCTGACTATTGTAATAAACAACATAAATGAATTAAATAATGAATTAAATAAAATTACCTTTTTGTTATTTTGTTTGGGACCCAGCAGAATCCTCCCCAAACCCTGCTTTGAGAACCATTGTCCTAAAGTCTTCTGAAACGGATGGTCACACTGGCACAAGTGTGTGTGTGTGTGTGTGTGTGTGTGTGCGAAAACCTGCTTCATCTGTACCAGAATCACCATGGCAGGGACTCCACTAGATGGCAGTGTTGTGTGTTACAGCACAGAGGTTTGGCACATGAACGCAATGACATCTCACAGGAGTGTATGAAGTTTGCCGCAAGCTAAAGCTCAGTAATGGTCCAGTTTAGATAGACACACAATTAAAAACAGAGACATCAATTTTACTTTCAAAATGTTAAATAGTGATGAAGCGATGAATCCACACACTGACCCTCTACCAGTCTTTCTAGGACAAGTGTCCGATCCTACTACTGAGTACAGCTTCTACAGAAGTCGAGCTCAGCAACTAGATCATTTTCATTATTGATTGATTTGATGATTATTTTCTTGATGAATCATTTGATATAAAATGCCTGGAAATTATGATATTGGTCAGTCACAATTTCCTAAAGCTCAACTTCAAATTCTTTGTTTTTTCAGACCAACAGGCCAAAACAAAAAGATATTCAGTTTACAATCATATAATGATATATGATAATATATAATCATAAAAGAAAAATCTAAAAGCACATGCACAAATGATTATTTGATTATCAAAAATATTGCCCATAAAATATTTTTTTCAGCTTTAGTCAACCTCTTCAGTTGATATACAACTGTGCAATTAAACTTTTTGACTGAAATATGATCTCACCACTGCAAAGTTCAAAATAACAAAATCTCTACATTCCGATTGCTTCATTATATTTGCTAACACTGAACTAAGGTGCTCAGTGACAGGGTGGAACTTCTCATGGCACCTAGATTAGTAACTCAGCATGTTTTCATGGGGAACTTGTCATTTCATAAAATCTGCTTTGGTCATTCTCTGTTTGGGAAATCAATATGTGGTATTCTTAACTCAACATGGATAATGACTTGGATAATTTAAAAGTCATTCTGAATCAGACACAGATCATCAGGTGTTGAATGTTAAGCCGTTCAGTATTTTCATTCTATTACTGTTTGTGCTCTGTTTGTTTTGGATCTATTTTCTTGTTGTATTGTGTGTTTTTGTATAAAGGCCCATGTAGGGATGGACATTGCAAAACACCTCAAATACCATAAATCCTGTGGTGTGTGCAATTGCTCCATGCTATTTAAAGGTCCCTAAAAAATAATCGTGACTCAAATATTTCTGACTTTACACTAAAATCATTCAAGTGGTCAATATCCAAAATTGAGTTTTCTTACGTGTACAAAACAACACAAAAGCCCAAAATTGAAACAGCAAAGGTCTTAGGACAGGATTATTTTCACGTAGATATTGTTGTTTGTTTACTTCAGCACAGTTCTGTTTGCTCGGTGTTTCCATTTGATTTTATATTTCTACTACAATATTGTATTTGTAAATTTGATACTTTTACCACCATATTTATCTGACAGCCATAGTTAGTTTACATCAGATTAATAATATTTACAAAACATATGTCAGTAGTATCAGATTATGAAATATATTTATAGTAATAGAGAAAAAGCATTTTGAAATGAGCTCCACCATGACCAGCTATGACATTCAAATGCTGCTTGCATGTTAATACATCAGTAACATACACCCAATTATACATTCATCTCATCTTATAGCACCATGTGAAAGGCCTTTCTGCAAAACCCCTTTTACTGTGGTACCTAATTACATTTTCACTTGTGAAAATTTGAATGCAGAACTTGTCTACAGTGTGGTATTGATACTTACTAATGTAAAGAATTAAATTACATTCAAACCAGTTCATCTTATAATACACTGTTGTAGAATAAAATATCCCAAAAAGTATTAACATTTGGCTCCCAATCAACCTGGCAAAATGTTGCTATGCTGCTTACATATTTTTGCATGAGCAATAATGATAGTACAGTAAATAGAATATAAAACACTCTGAATGAGGCCATGGTGCATTGTGATTAGATTCATAAGGTAAGTGAAAGATTAGTATCATCAGCAAAATATACTTGAATTAAACTAGCAGTTGAGCCAGTGGACACAAAGTCAGCCTGGTGCTTCTGGGGTCCTGAGGCAGTTGCAAACTGGTTCTTTAAGTAAATTACTCAGATTAAATCTTGGCACTATTTTTGGCTATTTTTTAGAAATGAAACATGTGGTCCTATATGGTAGAATACAACAACAGAACTGAGCCATTGCTGAAATGACGTCTAAATGGAGTTCACTTTATTAACACCTATGATTGTGAAAGAGGGAATGATGAGAGAGGAGGGCATGCAGCAAAGAGAAAAGAAGAGTTGCCTCCAGAGGATTCTGTTCTCATTAGGCTCTTACTCCATTTATTAATAGCCAGTCATTGGGGTTGCAGGGAAATTTCCGTTGCCTGCCACTATGCATGTAGGAGTGATTTTTCTTTCACTTTATTGGCTTACCGTTGCACTATTCAGTCTGAATGTGTGTGTTTTTTAAAGCGACTCCCTCTCTCTTTTGTTTCTCTCTCCTTCTCTCTGTCATGCACACTTCAATGGAAAGCTGTCAAAGTTATTGGGAAAGCAAGACTGGTGTACAAGCTGATAAAAATGTCCTGCTATTGGTTGTCAGACGTGTCAATAAGGTGTGTGTGTGGATGGAGGAGGATTTTCTCCCTGCTAGCTCATTTAGTGTGTTTTATGGGGCTGAAGAAGTCAGATGGTAGGGATATATTTTCTTTCTGGTTTCACTTCTTCACCCTTAATTTGTTGCTTTTTTCCGGTGTTTAATCTTCTAAATTTAAGGATAAGGCTGGTATTATTTCTTTCATACTGTCAATGAGTCTCATGAAAAGACAAAAACCAATAATGCATCATGACCAGGTCACACCAGCATTTAATATAGCAAAATGTAGCAATCTAGAGGGTTCTCTTATAGAGGCAAAATGTATCTGCATCTTTTGAGTTCAGTTCAACTTGGTGAACTTTGGAGAGCAAATTAGTGCCACTGACTGTTTGCACACAGTCTTGCTACCGCTGACCTTTGAGGAAGCCAGCATGTTAGTGGGTAGCCCACCAGATATATAGGTGGCAAACTTTGCCATGCTGCTTTCTGGTATGACCCGGGGCCACATGTAGAAATGATGCTTATGCACAAAAAAACATACATTGTGCAATACCATGATGATCGTTTACAGGTACATATGATGAATTAGTGGTGTGGTGGCTATAAATAGCCACAGCTGTGTATAAGGGTCATGTGTAATAGCACCTGTTGTAGTGCTGGGAGAACCTCGCCGAAGCAACACAGTCAGTTAAAGTACACTGCTTCCTTTGATTTTTGGAAATGAGGTTTGTGTATGTGCAGCCAGTTCTACAATAATTGAGAGTTGTAAAAGAGAACGCCTTTATAAATTTGACAAAAACAATGCATATGCATAATTCTGTCTTTGTGCATACACACCATTCTAGTTGTCAGTTAATTCAATGCATCAACTGGTCCATATTTCCACAACTTTTCTACGCTTTATGTGGCACTCAGCCCCAAGGCCATGCGTTTATAAAGAAGACATAGATCTTGGGTCAAATGGGTCACAAATATAGAGTTCCATTTTTTTGTTACACTCATTTGCTGTGCCTCTACATCATTCATGTGATAACATCACTGTATTATACATCAGCCAAACAGCCTAATCTATATTCAAAACTTGGTGTTGTGATCCATCCAGAAAGGATAGCTAGTTTTCTACATTTCATGTGTTGGCGAAGAGAACAACAATAGCCCGTAGTTTACAGACTGGGCAACATGGGATGAGTCAGCTTTAGACATTTAAGAATTTTAAATTTAAACAGACCATTAAAGGTCGAACATTTTTTTCTGCCACATTTGAACAGTCACTTGAATTTTGAATAATAGGTGACAATACAGGAATAGGAAAATGTCACTCAACGGAACAGTGTGGCTCATTGATGTGTGTAGTTGTTGGACAGCAGTGAAGCTCAGAGCTCAGGCACAGAGGAATGTGATATATCGGTCTTTGGATACACACAAGCCCTGGTTTTGGCCTTTTCATGGGATTTATTGACAATAAATAAAAGATGAAAATCATGTATCAAGTATGGTGACAGCATTTCACAAAATGTATAGGTTTACACACCAAACTAGTTCATTCACTAAATATAATAATGAGAATATTTACTACACACTATAATAATGCTAAACATAAAAACAATATATTTGAGAACACAGTAAATAGTAGAAAGGCCAAAGACTGAATGTAGTTTGTGTATGTTAATGTGTGTGTGTGTGTGTGTGTGTGTGTGTGTGTGTGGGTGTGTCTGTTCTCTTCTGCCATTACATTAGTAGTCTGTCACCATCACATCAACACCAGGGTCAAAACACAGACACATTTACCCACGCAGTTCTACTCAGTTTTCTACATTGCAAATAGTATGTGTTTGTGTGTGTGTGTGTGTGTGTGTGTGTGTGTGCATTGTGTGTGTAAAGGGACATTTGAATGAACAAGAATCGCACTAATCTGCCCTCTGACACATGGCCCATTAAAGACAAGTTGTGTTATATATCCAATCACACACATAACGAGACACACACACTGTGGGACAGGTGTGCTGCTCCATTAAAATATTGAGCATGGCACACACACATGCACACAAACATGTTTACTTTGGCCACTTTTGGGGACTTTACATAGACTTACATTCATTTCCTAACCTTAACCATTACTAACCTTAACCACTGACCCAAAAATCAGCTGTTTTCCCCAATTGCACCAGCCATCCCCAGTTAACAGGTCTTTAGTCTAAAATGTGTCCTCGAAAGTAGCCTAAGTCATACCCACCCACCCACACACACACACACACACACACACACACACACACACACACACACACACACACAGGCCATTTTAGCACCCTAATCCACAATCTGTGTTTGAAATGCAGGGCCAGGGTCAAGGATTACAATAAACTCTGATGATCAAATAATGCAGGAATTCTTATTCCAGTGGAGCGCCTGATCGTCTCTACTCCAGAATACTCAATGAGAAGGAGGAGATGGAAGAGAGAGGGAGGAGGAGGATGAGAGGGAGGGAGGAGAAAGGAAAGGAGGGAAGAGATAGTAGATACAAAATAGGAGTGAGAATGATGAGGAAGGAGAGACATAGCAGGCAGAGGGAGGAAAATAACAAAAAGAAGGAAGAGGAGGTTTAGGGAAGAGAGGAGAAACGGCAGGAAGCATCCACCAACAGGGAGCAAGAGAAGGATGAGGAGAGATGAGTAGGAGTAAAAAGAGGATGAGCTGACAGGAAGAAAGAGAAACTAGAAAGGGAGAAGGAGATGAACAGTGGGTGAAAATAGAGTAACAGGGTATAAAGTAAAAAAGAAGGGAAACCAGTGTAAATGAAAATAAGTATGTATTTAAAAAGTGAGCAGCACTGACAAAGTGGTCTGGCTGGTGATATAGTGACATGTGGCTTCACAAGGGCTTGTAAATGACAGCAGTCCCTGTCGTCCCTGTGGAACCAGTGGATATGCTCATATAAAAAGAAAAGATTGTACTTGGATCTTTTCAGCTACAACTGCAGGGTTTCTGTCTTTAGCTGACTCTTTTCCTGTATTTGATATTTCTGTTGAGGCTACCTGAAAGCATTTGATCCAACTGCTGATCTTTTCATTTCTCTCACAGAGAGAAAAACATATGCATTCAGTCTCTTTGTCCTTTTTTGTGTTCTGAAGTAAACATAATGCTTTTGTAACTTAAAAGCTAATTCCATCTTATTTCAAGTTGGGTATTATATTTCTAGATTTGTCCATCATCAGTCAGTCATGATAACATTGTTCTCTCTGAAATAGTTGCTGAGCTCTGGGTACACAGTGACATCGCTACAATGACGTCTGACGGGGAAAGAAGCACGTAGAGGTTGTGAACAAGCCAGAAGTGTAAAACACTTGATTTGGACTCAAAACTGAAAGTGTGTGCACCTGAAATGTTGGTAGCAACCATTTCAGACCCTTATGTACTCCAAAATGGCCAATACAAGGACATACATTGTTCACATTTGCTGTCGATGCTTATGGTCTGCCTGTACAGTCCACACAGTCATGAACTTTTAAGTATAATTTGAGCTACGTAAGGTCAAAGCTGAAGCAGAAAGTGGGTCTGTAATCCATGATGAATGTTCACAACCGACGGTGTGAGTAATAATTTTACTGTCTATCTTTGTTTTCTTGCCGGGTTAGCCAGGTTTTGCATGTAGTGGTCTGAACAATGTGACTGATCTCAGTAATTAATGGCTGTTATTACCAAGAGGAGTGAAGTCACTGAGGTCATGTCTTCTGCATTATTTCTGGGAATTTGGCTTTTCAACAGTGAGAGAGGAAATTATATTAAACAATTAAACCTATGATGGCTGTTAAGTGGGTGACTGCAGTAGTTTTAGATTCAGTGTGTGTACTAGGCAAATAAAATAAACAAATAGGTAACTGGGTGTCTGTGAATACTGTCAGTCATCCAGGTCACGGTTATCCAAGGCACTTCTCCACCCAAATGGCCATGGTGCTTGGCATTCTGTTCTTGGGGAGAGCTTTGAAAAGGCATTTTGTACTTCATGTTGGGAAAGAAAACATACATCAAATATAATTAAATAATGAAAACAAATAAAGTTAGTTGCTTGGGGGGTAGGCCTATCAAATCCTGGCGGCTGCCTTAATAATGATGTCCAAAACTACAAATCTAAGGCCATATTGTAATAAAAAGGTGATTTTTCTTCAGATTGATACCAATGCCACTCCTACTGACACGGAGCTTCTGAGATGTGTTCTAGATATTTAAAGGTGACCATATTGTATGACAAAGTTTTAATTTAATGTACTTATCCAAAAGTTTCAGTTTTTTTCAGAAGGGAAAGGTAAAAATGTCAAAGTAAAGATGTAAAAGTAAAAAAAAGCATTTTGACTGTCATGTTACAAAGAAAGAGGAGAGAGGAAAAGTGAAGAAGGGTGGGAAAGTGAAAGTGGAGGCTCAATGCTGGGGTGGAGAGGAGGAGGAAGAAGGAGGATGGGAGGAGGAATTGTGATAAAGAGACATTCAGAGACGGCAAGAAGAAGGTGGTGCCAAAGGAGGCATGGAGTGTCCTGAGGAAGACAGAGGGAGATATCCTCTCTCTCTCCATCTCTCCTCCTCATCCTGTTCCTTCCATCTCTCCATCTCTCTGCTAACGTGGATCTTCGCTGAGCCTGGGGTTGCCTGCATGACATGGACAGGCTATCTGCCATCTGTGTGATCTCTGATCAGATAGCAAGACTGTGTGACTGTGTGCGTCTGCCCACATGTGCATGACCGTGTGTGACTGAAGTGGCCCTGTGGAACTGCTATCTATTTAGACTGTTCGTCTGCGTGTGTGTGTTTGTATTTGCGTAGGCCGTTTGCTCAGATTGTGAACGAACTGCATAAAAACATAAAAGCATGTGTATGTAATTGCATGAGTGTGTGTATGTGTGTGTTTGGACCCCTAGCTCCCTCCACTGGGCATTAACATTCATGGAGCCAGCAGGGCATGTCAGAGCCCATAATGACTCCAGAGAGGGGCCCTGGGCTGGGGGAGGGCCGAGGAGGCGCCTGGGGGTTTAGGTGTTGATGGAGGCCTGGAGGCGAGAGGCAAGGAATTGCTGTACCGAGCTGTCTGATGAGGTGTGTGTGCGTGTGTGCATGTGTGTGTGTGTGCATGTGTGTTTCTATGTGTGTTCCTAAAAAAAAAAAAAAAAAAAATATTGCCAAAAGATATTTGTTAACTAATTATTCCACTTAATCTACAAATTTAGAAGCCTTTTACATATGATTGTCGTGGTAATGAATTCATCCATGCAAATGACTTCTGTAGATTTGGGATCCAGCACCCAAGCAGAACAAAACTGTGGCCGATTTAAGGCACTCCAGAAATCTGCTGAGTAGGCATTGTTGTCATATTATCAATCAGCCATCTTGCACCTTTGAAATAGTATTTATTTGATTTTTAATAAAAGTGACACTGTAGGCCTGTAATCAGTATCATACTGATACAATACTATATGTAAAATTATCCAAACAGCTATCTAAAAATCTCTTCTTCGAAATTATTTATCCTAGTCCTTTAATTATGAGCAAAATATTGTTGAAAGTGTAGTATAAGTACTATAAATGACAAAATGTGGATAATACTGATGCATCAAAGTTGCATATTTAAGTTCATTATAAATTTTGTAAGTAAAGTCTGAAAAGTAACTCGTAACTAGCTGTCTACTGGAACAGTAGAAGTACATTTACAAATGTGTTTAACGTGTCAACAAATTTTCTCTCTGTCTAAAACAGTAATTTAGTTACAAAACAAAAACATCATGAATTACAATAATTCTGATGAAAGTCAAATAATGATATTGAATATTTTTTTATTTTCATGCTCTATGACAACATGGTTTTACTCAAGAGCTTCATGTGTCCACATTGAATGCAAAGTAAATTAGGCTTTACTCTGTTTGAGTTAATCTGACCCCTATGTGACAGCTCCAGCTTTGACTGAAAACTTTCCAGGAACTCCAAATGAGACTTTTAGTGGTCCATCATGGTATAAATGTTTTCTCAGAGATTTTGTTCACCATAACAAATACAAACCCAGTTTCAAGTGGTACCAGATAAAATATCAATATATAATAAAACATCAATTAGGGGTGTCACAATTTTGATTTTAGATTGAAACTTGATAGAAATAAGCCTTTGACCAGTAGCCTGCAGCACAAACTTCAGCTTGACACCATGGCCACTGCTGGAGTCTGAGATGACGGGGAAACAGAACTGGAAAATCTGTCTTGGAGTCAGTGTGGCAACATTTTGACTTCCCTGTTAGTTATGTCATTGACAAACTACAGTTTGTAGGTTATGCTAAACATACGCGCTGCTACACATGTGTGACATGCACACACACACTGCAGCTGAAGAAACTCAGGCTGTTGTTGTAAAGTACCCTTCTGATATCTGATGACTCTTCTCCTTTTTGTGTTTAACAGTTTGTTGCCGAATGACAGGTGACAAATAATAACTTGTTTTTATTACATTTTAAAGAAATAATAAAAAAATTGACCATAAAACCTTAGTGTGAGTACATTCCCAAAAACATATGGTGATTATATAACACCTGATACCATGTAGCCTTCATCTTTTTAAAGAAGTTGAAGGGCATAAAATATTTGCATTTTCTTATCAATGGTTTATACAAGAAGCTAAAGCTGGAGCACTCCAGCCTAAATATACCAGCTGTATTTGTTATGTGCATTTCCAGGAAATGAAGCCAAGAGCATTAAATAAATAATTTCTAATGGCATCAAACAAAATTTCATATTTGATAAATGTAGCTGGGGGCAGCCATGGAGTGGGAAAAGCTTACATGTCCCTATTTCATGGGTAAACAAAAGCCTGACTGCAGTGGCTTCTATATATGCATGGTTTTTGCTTCATATTCATGTCGGCCACTGAATGTGTGTACATACAGTTGTGTATCTTGCACAGCTACGAGCTTTGTTCTCTGACAAAACATTTATTCTGCACACACACGAACACTGGTGGAGCTTGGTGGTCATCCCCCAGCCCCCAACCCAGAAAGGTCAGTGCCTTCTTTGATGTCGGCCCCATAGATCACCATTATTACTGTAGTCTATTGATTCCTATGGAGATGAGGCCTGCAGCCATGGTTCTGGGTGACTGAGCCTGAGGTCAGGGTCTGCCTCCTCTGGCTTTGCTTCAGAATATAAAATCCAGCTAACTGCTACCTATTGCTCAGCATGCTGAGTTTGGTCTGAAGGACACACAGGAACATATACAAGATGCATTAATGCACATGCACATCAAACAGATTACACATGTGCTGTACAAGGGCTCTGGCAATGCGAGCTTTATTGTGTTGAAATTCAAAATCTAAAATTCAATTAAAAACAAGAATTTCATTTTTGGTGCATTCTTGATGCTTAGGACAAAGAATGACAATGATGCCACTCTTGGGGTCTAAGACCAGATTTAGACCATGAGACACTACCACCACACCCCATCCCCCCAAAACAACAGAGAATAATAATAGGAATAATCACACCTAGAATATAAAATAGATGATGCACGTCACTTCAATGTGGTAACATTTATGCATTCAGCTCCTGAATCCAAATAATACACGGCAGCAGCAAGCCACCTCTATGTTCACGCATATGACCCTGACCCAAACCCAGAGTGCTTTGCTACTGTTGTTAAGCATTTTGTCACGATGACCCCCAGGTCAACTCACTTCCTCTTCCTGCCTGTCGCTGCGGCGACAGTCGGCGAGGGCTCGCCGTGAGTGCTGCTGCATACTGCTGTGCCCGCATCAATCATGCTCACTGTAAGATGGCAACCTTTCCCACCTTTACTAATGCTCCTTCCTCATTTGTAGCCAGAGCCAAGCTGTTCTGAATAACCCTCACCCTCCCTTCAACAACGTAACCTTGCACAGGTGAGTGTTGCAGAGACATTCAGCTGGTCGCTACTTTTCTTGAAAGTGCCTTCTTTGTCCTTTTATGGCAGATTGAAGGAGGAGGACAGGTGGCAGCTGTGCTCGTTTCAGCCATGGCCAAGGACGAGGTACTGTTACCAGCAACTGTTCCCTGGATTTCTTCAATATGGAGCAAGGTTTTCTTTTGGGGGGGCTTTGCATTGACACTATCTCTGCATCAACGCAGTGGTCTCACTGACATGAATGAGGGGGCTGTGTTTTGTCATGCAGCGCCCGAGTCTGAACATGGCTTCAGTGGCCGGAACTGAGGAGTGAATTTGGGGTACTGGATGGGTGGCTATGCTGGCAGAACTAGCAGACTACAACAGCTGTCATTATATAGCAGACTATATATATTTATAATATACCATATGCTCTTCAACTTTTATACTCCTTAAAAAATCTTGTCCTTCAGATGCTAGCTGCAGCAGAGCTAGCCTTAGCTCGTTGTTGCGTCACTTCCTGTATGCCACCACATTTTCCCACCACTGTAAGCTAAAGGCCACACACAGAAGGCTTCTAA
The DNA here is from genome assembly GCA_025331565.1 of Holacanthus passer. Taxonomy (NCBI): domain Eukaryota; kingdom Metazoa; phylum Chordata; class Actinopteri; family Pomacanthidae; genus Holacanthus; species Holacanthus passer. The sequence goes on along the minus strand of JAFREQ010000072.1, from coordinate 421,652 downwards.
AAACAGACAAAGCAAATGTTATTCAAAGTGTTTCAATGGGTCTTAGAAAAATGAACTCATTCAACAGAGGCAATTAAATGGTTATGAAAAACATCACTATGCAGGCTTAATTTATGACATGAAAATGTATGAGTGCATTCACATTCATACTATACATGTGAAGTAGGCGACACTGTCATTTTAGCTGCTGTCATAATGTCCTCCTATTAAACCTAATGAGAATCCTTAAGAAGTTGTAAAACCCTGGCAGTGAGCATATAATATTGTTTTTAAGTAATATGAATACATAAAATTTGACTGCCCTGCCAGCTATAATGCTGCTCAGTGTGTAGCTTTCTTACACTGAGAGGACTGCCATTAAAAGAAGAAAGACAAAAGATGTGTCTTTGTACATCCACTGACATTTCAGATTTCATTTGAACATTTGCTTGGAAGATTCATGTAATATTTGCTTTGGCAGCACTAGGAAATGCAGCTGTCAGTGTTTAGACTGAAGTTGCACTCAGAACGACATTCCTATTGAAAATGAACATTGCCACAGCATCGACACCAAACAGAAACACACTCGATCAATAGTGCACATTGTATCTGGCTACTCAATTTCAGCACACTTGTTTATTGGCTTTGATGTGATGGACTGACAAGGACAGTGCATAGTGCATTTGAATAGAGCTAAACGAATACAGCTCTTGAGGAGCAGAGGTGTACTTGAGAGAACAAATGTAGATCTGTGCAGCAGCTCGTTTTGAGTCCAGTGGGTTGGAGATGAGGTTGCTACACGGTACTGTTTGTAAGTGTTTTTTATAAATGAAAGTGTGCTGTAAACAGTCCAAGGTACACTTATACCATTCTGCCTGAAACAGGTCTAAACAACCTTTTCACATTGCAGGCCTGCGATCCTGTCTTCCAGATGCTGTATTTATATCCTACAACAATACTGAACAACAGTACGGTGTTAAATGTGTTTTGAGAGAAATGTAATGCTGCCTGAAACGCATTTTTAATAACATAATGAGGACGTGTTTTAATAAACAAGTCACAAAATGCTTGTAAAGAACACATCTGCAAAATGTTCACTGGCAACATATTCAGTTTTCTTCCACCTAAAATATCCACCTTCACAGAATTTGTTCAGAGACAGTTGGTGATCTTGGTGAAACACTGAAAAGGTCAGTGACTCAAAACATCAGACAAGATAAGTTTGCTTTTTTTAGTTGAAACCACAGTCTTTCACTAGTCATAACCAAAGTGCTTTTATTAAACCTAACCCTATTTATATGCCAACCATTCACTGCGATTGCCCCATTGACTCGGTTGCAGTACATAAAGGTACTGTGGTGCTTCCTACAATCCAAAACATGTTACTACAGAGCATAATCCAGGTACAATTTGACATCTTCCCCAAAATGTACTTGACAAAACAAATTAGTAGGAAACAAATAGGGTGCCCCATAGCCTAACCACATAATGCAACGCCCTGGGTTTTTCTGTCATTTCTCCATTATCACAATATAACAAAGGCAGAAAATTACTTCCAAAATAATACCAATAAAAAATGACTCATACAGAAAGTGTTTTTAATCTATTTGTATCAATGTTAATTACAGTTATTTATTTAATTTTTTAAGGTGCGCATATTGTCTTAGAATAGGTTTGATGTGCACTGTGGAGAAAAAAATGAAGTTGTACCTCTACAGGTGGACATGAAGATAGTTGTCATAGTGGGAGATTGGAAGGGGAGATTTGGAAGGGTATGTGAGGTTGTTGTATGCAACCTAAAAAAAATGGGTTAAGTTTTGGTAAGCATGAAAGTCACAGCAACTGATGGAAATCATTCCCATCCTCATCAAACCATCCACTGAAAACTGTGTCCTTTGTGGAAACATCTGCATACCTCAATAACTATTGGATAGATTGGCATGACATTTAGTATAGACATTCATTGTCCCAGAGGATGAATCTTAATGAAGAAGAGCCCTTACTTTTTTACTCAGGATGAATTGTACTAGCTTTGTGACACCGTAACTTTTCATCTAGTGCCATCATCAGGCATAAATCTCAGTACTTTGGTTTATGACCAAATACATGCAAAGCTAAAAACATTCACATCAGCCTCAGCTGTACTTTATGTTTAGTGCTAATTAGCAAGTATGCACGCAAAGAAACTCGAGATAGCTTAGATTCTAAACCTTACACTATGTTACTCTTCTTGCTGTTTTTCTGTTCTGACTTTCTTCACTGAGTATGCACTGAAAGTCTTTTGTGCAGATGCAAAAAAGTTCAAGCTAACTGAGATTAAATGATTTTTCTACACTGTTAATAAAAGATGGACCTACTAACTTCACACCCATCTGTCCTTGCCATCCTTCAGAACTCCTCTGCCTCTATTACAACAGGTGATCCTGCACAATTCAGCACTGCACATGGGTAGTGGTAGATAGATAGAGAAGATTATCAAATTATCCATTTGGTAAAACGCGGGTAACACAAATCCTCCTAATCTACCTTTATGAAAGGAACTATCCTATTGGTGACAGACCCAGCATCTATCCAGTGGTGGCAGAGATATAGCAGAGATTCCTGATTATGAGACCCTACCCCTCATTAAAACACATTAAATGTGCCAAGAAAATCAACTTTCATGTTTTTCTGTACTTTGTACCAGGCAGAGGTGGACAACGCTGAATAGCTATTTTCTGATGTCTTAACACTTGCAGACATATGTGCACATGTGTTGGCCACATGTATGCTTTAGCATTCGTCTGCACTCTTCTGCTCTGTTTATACATGCAAATGAACAGATTGTGTGTACATGTCCCTCAAACATATGCATCCTTCTATACACTCTGCATGCTCTCACATTGAAGGGTGCCAAATGTGAGTCTGTGCATTAGTAGTGTGTCTGAGTCTGTGCACGCACACACACACACACACACACACATACACCAGTGTATGGATATCAAGCTGAGCCCCTGATTTCCTTCCACTCTGACACATGATTTCCCTGGGAAGCCTGCGATACCACCCGAGAACAAAAGGGGACCTGAACGCAGTCGAGCGCCTATCTCCAGCACACGCCACTGTTAATCAAAGACAATTAAAAAGGGCCCTGCCAGCGAAGGCAGCCATGATGATTTATGAATAAATTACAGGGCTCATTTGTATGCCATAGATCATATTTGTTGGGCATGCTCCCCCCGTGGAGCCAGATCGGGGTTTCTCCGAATTACTGTGTGGAGATAACGGCTACAGTGTGGAGAGGGGTTGGGGGGTGGGGGGTGTGGGGTGGTTTAAGAGTTCAACCTGTCCATGTTATCTAAAAGAAATAGGCTGCTCATAGAATCTGTGGTATAAACTTCTAATGTGGTCTCTGAGATTTAACTGTGGAGCTCAGCTTTCTCTGCACCAGCCACCATCTTCTTTAATATCTAGAATACTGATACTCCACAGCTGTAGTTAAAACAAAAACATACAGAAACATAAAATGAACACACACATAACATCTGTGGATAGAACAGGGGTACACAATGTGCGTGTTGCTGTGTACATTGTGGACAACATGAAACACAGTGCCTACAGGAAGCACCTGCCTACAGTAACTTTACAGTATGTGATAAAAAAGAAAACTTCAGTTTGATATAGTCCGTACCATGCTCAACCTATGGCATAAAAGAGGTGTGAGGTGTAATGCTGGGTAAATTAGTTACCATGGCAATTATTACACTTTAAATTATATATATATATATACACACACACATATGCCACACACGTATATATATATATATATATGTGTGTGTGTGTGTGTGTGTTACACTTGGTGAGGGCCCTATTCAGAGCCAAAAAAGCTGCCTGTCAAGGAAGCATACAGCACCACCAGAGCAGGACTGAAAGCTGGCATCAAGGTGGCAAAGTGGAGACACCAGCAGAGACTGGAGAGAGATCTCAGCACCAACAGTACCAAAGACATGTGGCCAGAACATTAGAGGCTACAAAGCAGGAGCACCACATCACATGTGAGGACACATTGCCAGATGATCTAAACACATTCTATGCTGGCTTTAATCTCCTCAACAAAGAGTTAGCTGTCAAGTCTACTCCGCCTCCAGAGGACTGGCCACTCTCAATATCCACAGCTGTGAGAAGAACCCTGCTGAGAGTGAATGTGAGCAAAGCTGCTGGGCCTGAAAACATCCCTGGCCGTGTACTAAGAACATGTGCCAACCAGTTAGTTGATGTCATTACTGACATTTTTAGCACATCACTGACACAGAGTGTGAGAGAGTGTTTCCACCTGCTTCAAGACTACCACCATTGTCCCTATACCAAAAAGTCTGCAGTGTCATCTAAAGTCCACCCAGTAGCCCTGATGAAGTGCTGTGATAAACTGGTTCTCCAGGACATCAGTGACAACATCCCAACAAGCCTGGACCCTCATCAGATTGTGGCCAAAACCAAGAGATGCTTAGAGAATGCCGTCTTCACCTGCTCAATCTTCACACATCTTGAAAATAACAACACCAATATTAGATTGATGACTGGCTAACTGGAGTACCACACTGGATGTCAGACTTCCTCACAAACAGACCAGTGACTTTGGATTAGCAGTCACACCTCCACTCTAATGTTGAACACTGGAGCTCCCCAGGGCTCTGTGCTTAGCCCCCTCTGGCTCATGCTGTACACCCATGACTGCAATCCCCAACATGGAGAGAACCCTGTTGGGAAGTTTGTGGACAACATCATCATCATCAATTAAGAATCTTGCAGGATGGTGCACAAAAACAACAACAAAGTGTTTTCACCCAGACAACTGCCACTCACTGGATATTTTCTCTTTTATCACCATTCTCTGGAAACCCTAGAAATGGTTGGTGTGAAAATCAAAGTAGATCAGCAGTTTCTGAAATGCTCAGACCAGCCGTCTGGCACCAACAACCATGCCACATTCAAAGCTACTTTAATCACCTTTCTTCCCCATTTTGATGCTTGTTTTGAACTTCAGCAGATCGTCTTGGATCAGAGTGTGGATGTTGTTACATGCAATAATAACAATGAAAGTTGACATCAAGTTGTTAAAAAGAAAATGTTTGTTATTTGACATTTTGATAAGAGCAAATCAATAATAGTAAAGGTTACTAGGTTTTAGGATTACATGGCTGCCTGGATATGGTGACAGTTCTGGAAACAGTTCCAGTCAGATGAAAAAAGATGATATGACTTCATATCATCTGAGACAAAGATGGCATGATTTCATATCATATTTTGTCATTTCAGTTGCTGAATGCATTAAATTCAACTAATCACACTGTTGAAGGCTTCAGCACCATAACATCTCCATTAACCCCTTCTGTACCAGAAGTTTCTGGCTTAGTAAAACTCAAACTAAGAATGTAACAAACTTATTATACTTCTAAAATAACTACAACGTTACAATAACTGATTTCCCATTGGTTTTAATTTCAGTAAATGACACAGGAGGGGGAAAACTACAACTGCCTCTTAACTGTGTGTTATAGTTTGAGATATGACAAGGTATGAAATAACAATTTTTCCTGCTGTCATTATGTTGCCCTATATTTATTTTGAGCTGCAGTCCAATCAGTGGGTAAACGGGTCTTTGTAGGGAAGGAAAGAAATCAGCCACACATGCCCGACTCAGGAATTTGATATTTTTTTGTGTTCTTTATCAGAAGACAGGATGCAACATCCTGTGAAAATAGCAGCATGGTTTTCACTCATTATCAGTAATGTTGCAGAGACTTAGTAAGTGTCCTGAGACACTCACATGGACCGAAGTGTACATTGGACCTATGGATTTATGTCTGAACATCAGACATTGTGCACTTTGTTTCTTGAAATTAGAGAGCTACAAAAAGTTGAATTTCAGATTTCCATGTCAAAAACAAACATATTTCAGGAAACGTTTAAGACAAATATGTTGTTTGGTGTTTATGTTTATATATTTCTTTTTTGTGTGACATACACATGCCTATGGCTGCTACTCCAGGTGGGGTAGGTGTTTGGTGGAAAAGAAGGTGAAGTGTGAGAATAGTGTATATAAAAAGACAATTTTGATTTATTTAGATTTCCTCTTGATATTAACACTCAATAAGCTGCCTCTGTATACTGTGAAAAGGTTGCTAGAGCTACACCTTTGAATCAACATATAACTCTGCAGACCTACACAGCTCTTAGCCTATTTTAACTATGTATTTATATATTTGAGCCCACCCATAGCCTGTATGATTCAGCCCCCTGGCTCTCATCAACCTTATATAGAAGTTATATGTGCGCTGCCTGCCTGAGTGACATGGCAGAGCCTAAATAAACTTCCCAAAAGTCAATATTCATAGCAGCCTATATTTTTCACAGGAATTGGTGGACCCAACCAGAGCTAAAGGCAGGGTAAAATTTTTGCATACAATAGTGGGAGGACACGAGTTGCTCTGTGTCTGCTGGATGCACATGAACCTGCCAAAAGACTATCTATAGAATAATTTGCACTATTTTATACTAATTTGACTATTGGAAAAACAACATATTAATGTGAGTTTAATTATAATATAAATATTTCACAAGCCTGAACATTATCAAGAAAAGTCTTCATCTAACCAGGTTTGATGTTAAAAAGAAAAACTAAAACACAAAATCATTTCTTTAGCGTGCTGGCTTACAGTTTGGAGAGACCCCTACAATATTAGAAAAGCAGTAATTACAGTCAGTAAGTGTGAGAGTTGTGGCCTGGGATGAAACTTGACCAGGGCTGCTGCTGGAAAAGGACTATACAAATAGTGATCAGATAAGCAGAGATGGAGGACTTGGCAGAGGGAAGGTTTGCAGTGCTGGTGTGTGGAGAGGAGCTGATGAACATCATTAATCTGCTAGCTGGCATGAATCATCGCTCATAGATTGCCTAGGTGCCGCACTCACCAACAAACCACTGGAATCCAAAGAGCATGGAGAATGAATTAGGGAACCCAAGATCTACTACTGTGGTGAGTGAGGTGAATTAGACTGAACACTTAACACCACGCTGACTGAGTGGCATGATTACCTGATGAGTGACTGGTGACAATGTTTATTTTGTCAGACAAGAAACAGAAAATAATTCTTTTTTTGTATTTCCCATTGCCTTTATGTTTTATATGCACTGCATGTCTAATACGAGGATTTACTCATGAAAGTGGCATCTGCATTCTTCTCACACAACATAATTATAAGAATTAGGTATGAATCAAGTAAACATGAGGTATGCTGTTTATAAGGCAAGTACATGGCAAATTATCTTTTCCATATGTTCCGTATGTTTGTAGTTTATAATTAAATATTTATACATGTTAAAAAGACATATGCTTTATATACACATATATACCAATTTGCTTACTTACTTACTTACAATTTACCAAATGGGAACTATGCAACTGACAATGAACGTGCTTTTTTCATATATTGTTAAGATTGTTCTTCAGGCAATTACAATACCGTATTAATATAAGGCACACATAGATTTATATATGAATATATATGATTATATGTTTTTTGGTATGTTAATTGCATATAATGTCATGACTATGCTAAAATATGCTTTTCTATGTGAGTTCATTTGAGTCTCTTGTTATGATGTCTGAAATTGGATCAAACTGAGTTTAAAACTGGCAAGGCATACCTTTCTCCCACACAATGATACAAATCCAGTCTGTATACATAGATCTGTAATGTTGAAAACATGGCTGATAGGCAAACCTTTAATTCAATAGCCTATATTGACAGTGAAACTGGGATTACTGTTTACACATCTAACTAATTTGCCCGTTAACATCCAAAAAATCGTGTTAATAATAATTAATAAGAAAAAAATCAACTGAAATGAGTACAATGTAAACTTAAAATGCCTGTATAGCTTACTTACATGCAGGTTTTGTTAAGTACATTCCGCTGGATAATGTCCAGGAAATAAACAGAGATCTTTCATCCATAATTGCAACTGGAACAGAAGTGATCCAAGACCAGTCAATAGGGCATGATGAGAATGCTCAACTGACATGATCTACCAGCACATCTGCAGTACGCATGAAGTGTAGACACAGCAATGTTTTTACTTTTTAAACACGGACAAAATAAAAGAGATGGTTGTTGACTTCAGGACAGCACAGAGAAACAACCTTTAGCTGAACATCGAGGACTCATCTGTGGTGTTAGTCAAGAGCACCAAATTCATTGGTGTTCACCTGGTGAAGAACTTCACCTGGACCCTCAACACCAACCTCAACCAAGCAGCCAAAAAAGCCCAGCAGCTTTCTTCTTTCTGCAAAGGCTGAGAAAAGCTGTTTCCCACCCCCATCCTCACTGTATTCTACAGATGGACTCATTGCTGGTAACTTTAGAACAGTTCAGCATTTTCTTTTGAACCACTCTGATGTATGTTTTTGGTTATTGTTCTGCTGTAGGACACAAGACCTTTGACTGTCACTCTGGGTGGAACATTGCAGTCCAAAATAAGTAATTTCATCTCCTGCTTTCATGATGCCCCACACAGCAAAGCAACATCAGTGAACCTCCTCCTGTTGGTACAGTGTTGTTTTCTTTAAGATATGATAAGATAAGATAAGATAAGATATACCTTTATTTGTCCCACAGTGGGGAAATTTACAAGGCATTTGAAGGCATCATTTTATTTCTATGAACATAGAGTTTATGGGATTTACCCTAAAGCTCTAATTTGGCCTCTCTGTCCACAGGACATTCTCCCAGACAGGATTTTGGCCTGTTCAGGTGTGTTTTGGCAAACTCTGACCTGGGCTTTCTTATGTCTCTCTCTCTGCAGTGGGGTTCTCCTGGTTGAAATGGCGCTGTACCTTGTGTCTTAATCTCAGCCTGAATCTGTTTTGCAGTTTTCTGAGATCTTTTCTACACCATTCAAACAATCCTTTGCTGCAATCTTTGGTTACCTTTTTTCTTACTTCCTATTCCAGGGAGGTTGACAACAGTACCACGGGCCTTAAACTTCTTGATAACATTGTGCATGGTGGAGAGATGAACATCGAGGTCTCTGGGGAGGAACTTAGATAAACCACTTGTGGTATGATTCTTACACAGTTTGTGAGCCCACAAATCACTGGGTTTTAAGATAAGTGGCAGCCAACAGAGCTGCTGACTCTTCTTAGCATCAGATGTTAAGGGCAGTGTCAGCAGTGGACTTAATGAAATGCACGGACTGGACGTCAGTGTGACAGACTTTTAAAGGAAGATTGGGAATCTATAGTTAATGCCTCCAGCTGGTGGCACCTTAAAGAACTTAAGCTTGCCTTTGCCTGAAAACAGCACTGCCTAAACCAACATCTGACTGTATATTCAGGAGAACCAATAATAATAAAGACAGTGTATTTATGAGTAGTATGTCAAAATGATCTTTTTAAATATTGTTATATGTGCATTGTATACATGCCCAGAGACAATGGATGGATTTTAAATAAACCAATAAATGAAAATGAAAATGAATAAAGTTCTTATTTGAAAAGGTTTCCTTCATACAAACCAAGTCCTCCAGGTGCAGCTGCAGTTTTGCTTGCAGAAATCACAGAATGTATTTATTGTTTAGTTAATTACAATGCCTCAAATGGAAAATATCAGGGAGTTTTTCTAATAAATGTTGGCATTTAGTACAACCATCAGATCAGCCCACTTTCAATGTGTTTATCAGAAAACAGGCTCACCTGGCCCATTTGAGCAAAAAAGCAATTTTCTTTCCTTTTACAAATTGTTATGTCCAGGTTTTGATATGCCAGAGGAGTACATATCCAGGCCTCAAGCTCTGGGAACATACATTTACACACAGCCAATACAATTAGGAAAAGATGGGTAACCATTTTAGGGACTTTAACCGTGACTAAAGGTAGGCAAACACCTCTCTAGTTTTCCTCCCAGACTCCCCCTGCGCAAGACGAGCTGCATTTAAAGAATCAATTAAGGTGGAGATGGAGAACATTGCAACTGACCTTTCAGAGAGGGAAATTAAAAGAGCACCTCTTGCTCGTGGGAAAAAATGAGCGGTGGATAAGAGGGTTCTTTCTGGCTGCTTTTGCCTTTTAAATACACTTACAGTCAGTCTTTTGTGGGAATTTGTTTTGTGGAAAATGAATGAGCGGGCCATATGGATGACATTTACAGAGCTGGTCGTGCGAAGGCGGGTCATGGTTCAGTCGCTCTACTGTACTGGATGGAAAATTAACTGAAGCCTACAGTATTAATATGGGTCACTCCTGAAGTGTGCTTCACTGGGCACGGCTAGACTAATGTCTTTGGGGCGAGCCATCAATATCAACTACAGTTTGGTTGGCAGATATCTTAGAGGCGTAAAGGGACGTGCATGCTCTATGGGAGCACAAACAAGCAGTAAGAAAGTTCCTAATAACATAATATCATCTCACAAATATTTTATCTCTCTGGACTTTTTTGTAATTTAGTTGCTTATCTTTTTACCAACATCTTTCATATGTAATATTTTCTTTTGTAGTCCTCAAAATTAGCTGTAGCTATCTGATATTCTTTATTTCACAAAACGTCTGCACTTGTATTTACATGGTGGGTGGGGCCTACACTGTAAGCTGATGGAAATGGTCTAGGATCCCTCATTTCTCTGTTATATTTTATTCTATTGACAATTATACTCTTCATATATGTTTAGCTGCACACAAAATATACAAAAATTGAAAATATTGTAATCGTGTACTAAGCAGAGTTTAAATAACAGTTTTTAAAAACTTTTACCATATACATAGAATGATTCTTCTTTAAAAACCTATGGTTGTGATGTAAAAGCCCAGCGTTTCTGATAAAAAAAACGAATGCGATCAACAACAACAAAACTTACTCTGATAGCTCATTGGATCACATTGCTAAATACAATAAATCAATAAAATAAAGTAATACAGACTGTGCTTGCAATAGGAAGAGTACGTACATTAAATAACTGGCAAAAATAGGAAGGCACCCAACAAAAAAAAGAAGGAAAAAAAAGAAGAGCTCTCTTGGTCAGTGCCTGTGTCAAACCAGATGAAAAGTAAGGTCAGTGGTTTTACTTTATCTTATTGCTTACATTTGTTTGCATTTTGTCAAATCTTTTATGCTGAATTAGCTGCAAGCAGGTCCTGTTCACACTGCAACAATACATGTACAGACATCAATCACCGGAATACTGTTGATACTGAAGAAAATGTGTAAATATGATGATTATGAGACAAGATATAAGTTAAGAGCTCAGTTCTATTGTAAACCCTTTTGGTATTATAGGTCAGTGGATTTATGAATGTCTATTCCTGAAGGAGATCAGAATGTTCTGTCAGTTGGTAGACAGGCCAAATTCATGGAAAACAAAAAAACTCCGAATACTTGCATGCCTTTAAATCTGTTCAGAGCTTATTCTCTGTTCAGTCTGAATAATCTATGTGTATTTGGCTACATTCTTATAATACACTATAAAAACAATAATATGGATAAATAAAGCAAATTAAGTGACATTTTTTTGCCTTCACTAATGGATTTATCCGCCATTGTAACTCCTTGTATGTCAATCATTCATTAACTGTTTATATGCAAGTTGCAAAGACATAATAGAAGTTCTGATTATTATATAACAATTTTAAAATGTCCTGTCTTTATTAACTGCTTATTAAAATTTAACTGGGGAGAGGGCTGAAATAAAATGTTACCAAATTCAGATTAGGTCTATAATGATGTATGCCAAAATAAGCCGCTAATTGTTTTTTAATAAAAAGTTTCAAAGTAGTTTCTAAATAAGTGTGAATCAAATGTGGTATATAATGATAAGTTACTTAAGAACATACTATGTCAGCATAGCGAGCGTGAAGTGAGCTGCCCAGTCCTGGTGTTCTCTGTGTACCACCCCGCCACCCGTGGCCCACAGGGGCCCCGACGCCCAGCCTGCAGCCCTCCTGCCTGGGGCCCGCAGTGGCAGATGGCCAGGACAGGCTGCGCTGAGCAAGGCACTGCGGGTATGGAGAGAAGCCACAGGATGCTGAGCTGCACACAAACACAAACACACACACACACCTGTGTTCATGCAATTTAAATTTGACTTGTATTGACTTGTATTCAGATTGCGTCAGAAAAGGCCTAAAACCTCTTACACCATTTTGCAGCACATTTTTGTCAAAATCTTTATAATACTTGCTGGCAGCTCATATTTTGCACCTTTAAATTTGCCAATTTTCACTCTAGAAGTCATGATCATTCAGTATTTTCACTCAGATTATATTTATCATAAAAGTAGTAGTATTTTTTTTCTTAAAGCAGCCCACACAATAAACAGTATATCAAATTCTGACAAAATTCTGTTTGTTTTACTGCCTCAAAAAAGAAATAAATTATATCAAAGTTATGACATACAAACTAAACTACAATTACAATTCAATACTTGTATGCATGCTTGTGTGTGCATAACTATTAGTGCGTACCATAGCATGCTCAAAGCAAAGAGTGGTAGCAGGAACAGACTAGTGGATGGCACAGCGTTTGACTGAATGGCTTCCTTTGTTGATTGCTAGCTTTACAGACCTTACAGTGCCCACATGATCTGACCCGACCTGAAGTTTAAAGCTGCATGAATGGACCTTATATTTTATCACCTAATAATTTGATTTGATAAAGTGATCCGTTTCTACTTTGCTGTTTGTCCAATCAGCATTAAGCTGCTCAGTAAAACTCAACACAGTCTTTATATCACCACAAGAGGCAAAAAGGGGCTTAAAACATCTGCAGTAGCTGTTGCATTTGACAATGTTTACTGTAGCTTCAGAGTGATTGAAAAATGTCTAAGTGGAGGTAACTGGAGTGAATGAGAGTAGTTAAATACAGAACCATAGAGAATGGCTTATTGAAGGCCTGGTCACACCAGCATTTTAAATGGATGTGGTAGTCTCCAGACATTTGTACATTTAACCATCCACTTTGAGTTAGCAAGCTTAGGCAGGTTGCTTACAGTCGCTCTATTAGAGCTAATTCACTGAAAACTGCTGCAGCTGGTTGATGAGCTATAACTTTCAAAACCACAATAACAATAACAATAAAGAGGCTAAGATCTCTACAAAGCTGAGGGGAATTGCAGAGTTGTGAGTTCATGCTTAAAAAATAATATGAGTAACACCTTTCATGGTACATGGTAATTTGAGCAGCTGTTATAATAATAATAACATTGATTACTGTAGCCTTAACATATGTTAAATATCTGTCTTTTATATCATCAAACCAAGACATCGGTCTAACCTCAGCACACACACACAAACACAATCACCTGCGGGGGGGATGGGAGATTATCTTCCTTGTCACAAAGTTGAGGCAAACACATACGCCCAGGCACACATAGCCACACACAAGTCTGAGCTCTGAGAAATACAGAAAGGCTGGGGTGTCGACACACACTGAGTGCCACCTGTGCCCGGGCATGGAGAGATCGAAGGGCAAAGTCCTGTGTCTCTACAGGGAGGACAGAATGGTACTAGTGAGCAGGTAGGCATGAAGGGAGCCAAGCCCACCCTGTCCTACTGTATCAGCTGGCATCTCACACATTAACACTTGGATGGGCAGATAGGCTTGTTAACACATGCTCCCATCCACCCCCGCCTACCACACACACACACACACACACACACACACACACACACACACTAAACAGCTAAATCCTCCACCACAGAGAGCAGATTTCAGGCTCATCGTCTCCATTCTGTCAGGTTGGAGACGTAAAGCGATGGCGGGTGTACCGGAGCGTTCCCAGTCAGGATTAGCAACACTATCATGGGTGGGAATTGGTGGAGAAGAGAGTTTGAGCTGTGCTGGGGAGTGGACAAGGGCAGTGAAGGTGTGCAGGGGTGGACGGGACAGCAGGCTTTTGCTGGTGAAACAAAACAAAAAATAAGACAGCCATGAAGCTGAATATGAAAAGGAATTAATGACTTACACAAACCAAAAAAAAAAAAACACACACATTTCAGCCTTTTTATGTGTCTAAAGAGGACAGCAGAAACATGAATACCATCCTCACTGAGGCAGAGTCATTTTATCTACTCAGATAACATTCGGGGGTTGAGCATGGCCACTTGCCCACAAGAAATAATGAACCGAAACTTAGAAGCAACCATCCAGTGGAGGCTGGACTCTTGACGTTTACCAAAATCCACTCTTTCACAAAGATGACAGATAAATGTTCTAGTCAAAAACATCTATTATATCTGTTTGCTGTCCTTGCTCCACAGTGGTGGAACAAGCTTCTCAGTGACATCAGGATGGCAGACACTCTCTACACCTTCTGCTGCACAGTGAAAACTCATCTGTTAGACTGTACCATGGCCCATAAAATGAACGGATAAGTGCATAAAATTAAAAAAGCAGTTCAGCATGTTTGATGAAGTTGATGTACTTGCATGATTCTTGCACTTTCTGGGCCTCATGGTTGAATGCACTCATTGTAAATTCGTTTGGATAAAAGCATCACCTAAATAAATGCAATGTAATCTTTGAATATCTTGTTGCACAAGATATATGATACATAGATCTATACAAATATGGCATTTTTTGAGGTTGTACTGTATCCTTTCTGGCATGTTGGTGGTATAAAAAACGTGTACTGTACGTATGTGTCTGCCAATTGACAGAACTCTGACTGTCTCACCATGAAAACACAAAGTATTTCTTTATTTGTCCCAAAGCCTGTGAGATGAAAAGATGATAAATAGCTGCTTTTCTGTGCCTGCAGGGTCGTAATCTACCCACTGACCAACATGCAGCCTTCAGTACTGCCTCAGTACAGTATATCATGCTGACATCAGAGGAGTGCCTTGTCTCTCCATCTCTCTGCCTCTGTATGTTTGTGCGTTTTCCAGTTGTGACAAGGGATAATGATTGGTGAGCCACAGATCTGGAATCCCATCAGTTAAAACTACTCACAGTGACAGCTCTGCTACAACAGAAACACACAGGGAAGAACCGCTGTTCTCCTCCTCTCTACCACCTCTTCTTATAATCTGATATCCCCCTTGTTTCTCTTCACTTACCTCCTCACCTTTTCTCACTCTGTCACCTGTACCCCATCCCTCCTGCCCCCTCTCCCACCTTGTTTCTGTCACCCTACATTTTCCCAGCGCTGGAGTTTAATACAAGCAAGAGACAACTACAAGTTTATTAGCAGGTGAACACCAGCCAACCCAATGCATTGTCCAACCCACGATGTCAAACCCCTCCTCTCCCATCCCCCCAAATGTTGCTGCCAGCTGATCCACCACTTTATCACTGCTATGACATCACCATCATTTCAGCATTTTCATCATCACACATGAAAATAACACCTGCGATGCAAAACATATCCTCCTTTCCCATATGAAGGCCCATTTTGGATGACATGCAGCCAAATTTGGGTAATATGGTTTTATGCTAATCTGTCTACATGGGAATAAAACTCCCAATGTTTGGTAGGCAGATGCTGCTTCTCATTCAAAATCTGACATGTAATTTTTCTCTGAGTTTGAGGCACAACAGGAAAAGCACCCACGCATGCATACTCAATGGATCAATTTCACTGATTGATTCATTATACTGCTGAGCTGCAGATTCCTGAAAGACTCACAGGAGGGGGGCAGGTAGGAGAAATGCAGGGGTTCTTCATGCTTTTGATTACTCAAAATTCCCTATCATATGGATACAATGACCTCTGCCTATCAGAATATGAGACATCTTGTGTACAATCGTCAGTTTGATATTAAAGTTGTGCTATATCAAAAAAGGAAATGGTTAATCCCCTGGGGAGCTTGAATGCCCTCAGCAAATTTGATTACAACCTGTGTATATGTATAAGTAAAACCTTACTAGAGGAAATGTTAGGAACAAGGTCCATCCTCTGGGAACTATGAATATCAACAGTAATTTTTTATTGCAGCCTTGGCAGCAGTGATTGAAATATCTTGCTTTGGACTGTGAGAGCCAAGGTGGAGCGTGATGAAAAAGCAGAACAGAATATATAATTAAACCTAGAGAGAAAGTATAGAAAAGAAGGTAATAGAGACATGGAGGCAGTCCAAAGTTGGAAAAGATTCTAAAAGGTTGTAATGACACAAAAGAGGACGAGTCTGGAGTTGAACCATGGATGTAAACTAATTAAAGTAGAGTGAACCAATATGTAAGTGGGGGAAAGAGGGAGGAGAGTGGAAAGGAGAGTAGGAAAAAATGGGGGAAAAAACCCAGTTTGAAGATAATTCAAACAACTATTTATTTTAAACAACCACATAGTAGCTCAAAGTGGAGAGGTATGAAAATGACCAGACACTATAAAAACAGCAGACTGTAGAAGGGGTGTGATTACAGAAGTTC
The DNA here is from genome assembly GCA_025331565.1 of Holacanthus passer. Classification (NCBI taxonomy): domain Eukaryota; kingdom Metazoa; phylum Chordata; class Actinopteri; family Pomacanthidae; genus Holacanthus; species Holacanthus passer. Next base: position 405,278 of record JAFREQ010000072.1, on the reverse strand, counting down.
AACCAAGAAATTTGAAGGACAGTTTTTGAGCTGCTTGATGATGGCAATAGGCCATTGACAATTAGTAGATTTAAATAGTTAAATTATTCATTACATTAGTCTTCGGAAAATGAAAAAAGAAACAGAACTTGAAAGACAGTTGAATAGTCACACCAAAAATAAGACAGCCATGAAGCTGAATATGAAAAGGAGTTAATGACTTACAGAAACCCAAAAAAAAAAAAAAAAAAAAATGGAAGCTTCATTGGAAGCATTTGTGAAACAGATCAAAGAGGCAGAGCAGGAGGTGGAGGACATAGGAAAGCAAGCAGAGGGTAGATGAGGATGAGTGAAGAAGAGAGAAGAAAATGGAGCTGAAGCAGAGGCTAGCTGAGAGTCAAAACAAGGTTAAAGAAGGGTAATGAAAGCTCCTATTCATCAGTAATTACATTGAGCCTACTATTACTAGGATGTACATTCATGTTGGATGATTCTGCAGCGTATGCTTTAGATCCATCGTTCAGATGACATTGCAGGTGTCCTTAATGCAGCAAGGCGAAAAGTATGGATGTGTAGTGGTAAATTGAAATTTTTATTGAAATTCTACTTAAGATGCTAAAAAAGAGAGTATGCATCTTGTCTTAGACCAACAATAAATGCTGGCTTGTTTTAAAGGAAAACTTTAACATTTTGGGAAACGTACTGTAATTAGACTCTTTTGATTATGGATGACTGAATTTGATTGGAATGATTCTTAAGTTGATTAGCAGCCTTCATTTCTTTAATAGAAAACACACAATATCTTGCAATGCCACGTGTTACATTGAGACCATCCTCATAAGAAAAACAGCGGCATCTGTTTATTTGTTTGAATGCCTAAAAGTACTTACATTTACCTGATAAGAACCTCTTGCGGCAGCATTAATTAGAATTATCGTCTGCCAATGACAAACGTCAAAGTATTGTGACATTGTTATAAAGGCTCAAAACCTCATGGAAGGAGGTTGGGATGGATGGAAGGTTCATGAAAATACAACACAGGACACTGCTATTTGCATTCTATTTCCCCTCAAAGTCAGTTTTGGTTTCCTTAATCATGACCACAATCATTCTTTAACAATTTTTTTTGTGGTGAGAATTGAACAGGAAATGATGGTTGATTAGGAACAACCTGCAACAAAGGTCCCTGCTGGATGCAAACTGGGGACATTGTGGGTTTATTCTTGGTGTGTAAAATAAATAGATCAAACCTAGATCTTTCCACAACTGTCACCAGGTTCTTTTTGTGCATTAACTTTATGAAACCCTAAACTGAAAGGTGGCAGATCCGATAAGTTTGTAATTTTTTTGGTAGACTCTAACAAACGATGTCGTCCTGCTAAATGGGGTGTCAGTCATTTTAGAAAGCAATGACAAATGTATAAACAATGTAATTTGTTTTTGAAGATGGATCATGGATGTGCTGTATGCCACACGGTGGCCTTTTTCACAGGGTGAAATTTGACAATGAAGTATCCTAGTTTGAGTTGTCCTGGATGAATGTGACTTACAAGGACCACATAGACCAAATGTGGTGAAAAATGTCTTTACTTTCAAAGACATGCAAAACAAACACCTGGTAAAGTCTACTATTTTATCTCCAATGTCAAAGTTGCAGACCACAGGCACAGTGATCTTCCCTATTGTAAAACAAATGGGATAAAAGTTGATGAACCCAACCTGTCATTGGATAGTAAAGAGGCAAAAAGAAGGAGGCGAGGGGCAGTAAAAAGAGATGCCTACCGGCTGTACAGATGTCTAGCAGTGGTGATATATGAGGGATCTGGGAAAGAGGTGGTGTGAGCTGCCAGACAGTGGCTAAGTGATTAGGGACGTGTGGCGTAACCCTGCGCCATATTTATCCGCGGCGGGGCGCCCTGTCCCCTGCCATCTCCCCGAGGCCCAACACCAGATGTTCCAGGCTGCTGCGGCACGCCTGGCAGAGCAGGTTGGCAGCAGGGTGGCACAGCAAGTCTGGGTACAGTGAGGATAACACCACCCCCCGCCAACTGCCTTTCATTCAGTCAGAAAGCAAAAATACACACTACAGTTTGGATCAGTACTGGGACAATATTGGCATGAGATATTTTTTTTACTCATATTTGACACATTGCACTTTTGAAAAAGTGATAAAATACTGTGGTAATTGTCTGTGGGAAGCTCATTCTTGATTTGATTATGAGATATTTGCATATTTGTTTTCCTTAGCATGGCAATGTCTGTTTGTCTTAGTGCTGAGCAGCTAGCAAGTAGCAAATCAATGCTAAATCGTGTATCTGTTCGAGGTGGTGCAAACTGAGATTAAGATGTATCTGAATGAGCTAGCAGTGCTTAAATTTCAGCCAAAACCTATATTTGATGCATTATGACTCCATCCATGAACATAGAGAGACAAGAGGGGGAAAAAAAACTTGCAAAAAATTCACATTTAGAATATTGGAAATTTAACACATTTATTCTTCCTATATGACGAATAAATTGATTTCAACGACGCTATGCCAACCATCCTATTTACTAAAATCATAGTATAAAATCATGACATGAATAAGATAAGATAAACCTTTATTCATCCCACAGTGGGGAAATTCACAAAAATTGACAGGTGATAAAGCTGCCGTGACCCGGATTCGAACCGGGGTTGCTGCGACCACAACGCAGAGTACTGACCACTATACGATCACGGCTGCTTGTGGAGCTGCTTATTCCCTTAGATGTAGATAATATTTTTACATAATAAAAAGTCATAAAAACAGTTTCCTTCTTTCTTTTTGGCTGGTTTCCCACATTTTGGTGCGGCGCATGATATCTGGTTATTTTGCAATGAAATTTGGTATGGACATTTATGATGAATCCTGATGTCTTTGGTGCTCTATTGACCTTCATTCTAGCATCAAGGTTTCATCAAAACTCTGACTTTTCCAGCATTAGAGATCAGCTTAAATGTCAGATTTTCCATAGACAGTCAGATTGTCATTGAATTTGCTGGTCATATTCATTCTCGCCATAGGACCAAATCTTTTGGTATCTTTTGAACTGCTTAACCTGTTTTGAACCGCCCCATTCAGAACAAACTATCTCACCCCCGCAAAAAGACATTACTGGCCAAGGAAATCAGCTACAAAATCAATTGTTTTAATTGCAAAAATAACATCTCAGATTTAAAAAATGGCCATCAGTTGAACCCTAATAAACATCTTTAGGCTGATGTACACACAGACACGCAGCCTTAACTCACCAATCTCCATGCAGATGTTGCGCTAACAAGTGTCCCCCTATTAGTCATTCTCTCTCTCTCTCTCTCTCTGTCTGTCTGTGTGTCTGCTCCCCCTTTTTGTTCTTTCTTTCTCACTCTAGGACACTCTGCCGGAGGCTGACCAAGATAAAGTTTTGACTGGCAGGACCATTTGTTTTAATCAGGTGTTTGCAGACGCTTCCCTGACCTCCATTAGTTGAAGTTTTAATTGAAATTAACCCCCACTACTACCCCAATTAACCCACTTCCCCCCTGACTGGCACCGCCCTCGTCCCAAGCATCTGTTTCGGGGCAGGGGGAATGGGAGTCAGAGTGGGAAACCAGGGAGGAGGGGAGGCTAGCGCGACCGCCGAGGATGCAGTGTTGTCACCCGAGGAGAGGCGGCATCACTTCAAGTGCGCGCCAACTGTGCCTGGCTTGCCATGAAGCCCCAGGGGGCCTTCTGTCTCTCTGTCTACAACATCCCAGCAGTGAGGCTACACATGGCTTACTCTTGGCCAGCGGGAGGTGGGGGAGGTAGGTAGAGGGATGAGCTCAAACAAGGAGAGGAGGATGAAGACATCCCACAGAGGGGGAGTCACAGAAAGGAAAGATGGGAAAGTTGGGAAGATGAGTGAGCAGAGAAGTAGTAGAGGATGAGGTGGGGGTGTAGAGTGGGATGGGGAGAGGGAGGGAAGTGGTAATTACTGTACAGTATGCTTTCTATCTTAAGCCCTCCTGCCAGAGATAAGAGTATGTGGATAGAGTGCGGAGTGGAGTGTGTGTGTGTGTGTGTGTGTGTGTGTGTGTCCACCACCTGTTTCCTTGCATTTGTAGAGGTGTAGGTGTAGAGTAAGGAAGTTGTCAAAGTGGCCCCTCCAGCTCAGAGCTGAGACTACTGAGTGTGCTGAAGTGTCTTTGTTTAGCCTTTCGCATTGCCTAAAGAGTATTAGTACAATTTGAGCTTTAAACACAAATGTACAATGACAATGTACAAATGTACAAGCACACAGTGTGACACTAAAGTTTCTGTACTGTGTGGACCACATTTGGGGCAGCAGCAGTTTAAAGGAATGCACTGAACACATACTGTGAGTGTCAAATATACACACACATTTTTTTCAAAAATGTCCTCATTCACAAGATCTTAAACTGGTTCTCACAAAGACAGATGTACACACACACACACACACACTGTAGGTAAGTGAAGCTGCTCCCTCTCAGAGGACAACAGTTGTGGTCAGTTTGGATTCAGAGCAGTTGCAATGCATCCAATAATGACCCAGAGTCATGAAAGAGATGTGACTGAAATACAAAAAACTGTAGCACTGGAATTCACATTCAAAGGTTGTTGAGTTCAAAGAGGGATGTCTGACATCACCCATGTCACGATGTTCAGGTTGAGACTCTTCATTCCCAGAAAAATTCAAGATGGCTACCCTTTGGCTAGCTGAACTAGTTTGCAGGTAACAGAGCAAGACTGGTATTTTATTATTACTCAAGAGACCCCAACCCAGACTTCTTTGCACTATTGTGAAATATTTGTTTTGTGTCATTTAATTTTTTTAAATTTTTTTTTATTTTTATTTTTTACAATGATAGACCATCAATAACTCTCAGATGTACACGTCGCTTTGGATAGAAGCTGCTGCTCAATGAAACTGTAGAACTGTAGACTGTATCAGTATGTTAAGGCAAAAGAAAAAGTAAGGTAATTTAACTTTAATGTTAGTGATAAGCACTTTGGTCTAGTGAGTTAAATTTTTATCAAATTGCAGTTACGGTTTGTCAGACGCAGCAACAATAATGCCAATGTTATTGAAGTTAGTTTGCTAACATTGAGGTTTTAACTGCTACATTGGTTCCTATACTGTTGAGACCGTCATGGTTTTGGGGTTTTTTATTTAGTTATTTTCAGTTTTATTTTGAAAGAGTATTTCCTCTGGTGTGTTCAGTTGTCTTTACCTCTGGCCTTTGTGTTTTTCTCACCGTTGGGATTACTGATTATTTTCAAATGTGATCATCCCCTCTTTGTGTATGTAGTGTGTGTGTTCCCTTCACTCTGTGCCAGTTTGCCCGTGTACGTAGTGTTTCCTCCTCGTGTTCTCCTTATTGAGGTTGGATAATTTAAGTTTTCCTGGGCCTCATTTGTTCATTGGACTTTGGATTCCTGCTTGCTCCTTAATGGATTTGTTTACCAGGTTGGACTACTTTACCTGTGCTTGATCCCTGCCTGCCTGACCATTCAGTAAATCTTTTGATTTTTCCTTGGTGACTGCATTTAGGTCCGATTGCCTGTGTTCCTGCTACCTAACTTGCATACACCACAACAGAAAGACTTTCAAATAATTAAAATAAGTTGCTGAAGACAATGTGTTAGCAGTGTCACAAAACTCATAGGCCTACATCTAATGTAAAAACACTCTGGTGAGGAAGATTAGAACTTATTTTATTTTTTTTTAAATTTATGGTATGTAAAATCCTTGTGTCCCAAATTTGGGAGATTTTCAAGGTTTAAGATCAGTTGTAATAGCACAGTAGTCTCGCTGAAGCAAGGATAAAAGAGAAGGAATAAGGATGACAGGTACGACAGTGGGGGGAGCAATGTGGAGAGAGAATAAGATCAGTAAAGTAGGAGGAGGGAGGGCAAAAGCAAAAATGATTCAAAATGTGTCAGTGATACATTATGAGCCACTGGTCAAATGAAAACACACGTTTTTGAAAAAATTAACATACAACCATATAGCTAATGTTTGGCTTTTAATTCTTCAAATGGCAAATTGTGGTTAAGAGAAACCAATAAACAAAACCAAGGATATTCTGTTTTTTTTATTCAAATAGATTAAAGGATAGGTTTGATTATGAAGTTTATCTCAGTGCAATGCCAAAATACATACAATAAAAAAGGGCCATATAGGTCGTCTGTGCAAGTAACTTATGTCACATAGGTAACCTAAGTTAGTTTCCATACTTAAAGTTTACTTAACTGAACTTGCTTAACTAACATGACCCAAAACCAATATCATTTCCTGAATCTAACCAACTAGTTTTGGTTCCGAAATCTAATCAAACTGAGATCGTTTCGGAGTGTTAACCATGTTTGTCCAGTACACCTGTCACTTGTACTATCAATCGTGCATATGTCATTTTGAAGAATTATCATATATGTTGTTTTGAGGAGCCCTGGCAAATTACTTTTTTTTTTTCTTCTGGTATGAGAACATGTTGAGGCTTCTGTGGGGGTCCACTTCAACACTGAAAGCATTTTTGTTGTAGTCAAAGATTAGTTGTGAGTGATCTCTCCAGGTTGACTGATGTGTTTGTATTGTTGTTTGGCTTGATCAAATACTGATGTGTCTTGGTGACAAACCATTGAAACCATGCCTACAGATTCTAAATTATTATTGTTATTATTAGTGAAACTATAGCAAAATTCTTAGGTGCCTAACTCCAAAACAGGTCTAACAAGTAGATAAATAAAATTAAGCTGAATGTAAAGATACATATAAAATAATCTAGCAAATAGATCAAATAAAATAGACACACAACAAGAAGCACACACAGTTCCTGCAAGTGCACACCATGGGGTTGTTGGTGGGGATGGAGATAGCTGTGGAGATGATGGGGGGCACTTAAATTGACCAACACTGCATCAGTGCCCTACCCTTCACCTGAGATAGGAATAATCAAGTGAAAAAAGTTGGGAGCTGAGGATGGGAAAACGCGGAGGTGGTCAGATTGAGGAAAGGGTTTGTGTAGGGATGGTACCCTGTGAAGGACAAAAGGGCAAAGAACTTGGCCCCCGTCTACTGTCACCATCCCCAGCCATCCCTCATGTAAGACCCCCCAACGGTCCAACTTGTTCATCTACCATGCCACTGTAGGTCTCTGGTCTCCGGCCAGAGTCTGTGTGCGAGATGGTATGATGTGCATGTGTGTGTTGGGCTGGGGGTGGTGGAGTGTCACTCCCAGGGTGGAGAATACCCTTCGGCAAGGTGGTCTTACACTTTGGCTCTTTCCTTGGGTTGGCTAATCGTCAATTTTGCCATTAGCAACATGATGGGGTGGCAGTAGCTCAGTCCGTAGGGAAATTGGTGTGTGAACCAGAGGGTGGCCAGTGTCGCCTCTTGAGACAATGCCAGTGTGCCCTTGAGCAAGGCATCAGACCCCTAACTGCTTGGAGCATCAGACAGTGTGGCAGCCCCATCATTCTGACATCTCTCCGCAATGATTAATGCATGTCTATAGGTCCTTGTGAGTGTGTGTGTGTGTGTGTGTGTGTGTGTATGTGTATATATTTTACCATTAAGTGCAAAATGCTAGAAAAGACAGAGAACAAGTCATTTAAGCAAATTTAAATTTTCTTAACATACAATCTCTTGTGTGAATCACAGGTGCCAACTCTGTGGGTGCCATAATTTTGTGCACCCACTGGGAATTCATACACTAGGGTGACCAATTGAGAGAATTGTGACATAATACAATAAAGACAACTAGAGGATCAGAAACTGTGTCAAAGCAGTATAAATTGTGAGAGTAACCTGTGTCCATTCCTATATTTAACTTTCTCTGTGTCATTCAAAAGTCCTACAGTTTCAAGCCTTAAAATGTAGAACCTGCTCAATTTTTGACATCGTGCAATGTAAAGTGTCATTTTAGAAAGCAATGACAAACTGCAAATGAAGAAAGCTGTTACACAATGGAAGTAGTACAGAGGGCTGAATATTGTTTAAAGTTGGCTGATAGAGGCAGATCCGTGCACAGTTTATGTGAACCTCCTGCATGCACAGAAACACACAAACACCTTCACTATTTAATAGATGAACTTACCTGCAGATGCTTTCCCTGTTTTTGGAATGGATCCCAATCAGGTGTTCCCATCGCCGTGGCTACATCCATCGAGGAACAAATTACAGTTGGGGATTAGGATTGGGGAGGAGGGACAACCCAGTGTTTTATCAGTGGGGCCATGTTCCGTCTGCCTAGCCGCTTATATTTGAGGTAAACATAATCCAGATTCGGCTCTGGCGGGGGTAGATTCAATTAAGATACAGAGACAACTTTGTTAATGCAGCCGTATCTTAATACCCTGGCCACAGCTTGTAATGAATCAGGGCTCAGGGGTGGGAGCTGGGAGTCAGGGACAAGGGAAGAGGACTGAGTGTGACAGTACCCCGTGGCAGTAGCTGCTGGAGTTACAGTCATCAGGCCAAGACTGGTACTGTATCAGTGGGGGGGTGGGGGGCTTCAGGTTTGTCTTAATGCAAGTGCACATCAGATATTGATTTGATTACAAGAGCAAGCTTGCAACATTTGCTGCTTAAGGTTTTTCTTTTTTTTTTTTATCAACGAACATAGTCAAACTGATTGGTCACTCCATTCACGTAAATTGGTAAAATCCAGAACAATTTATCTTGTTATTAGTCACTTGTATTATGCAATATGGATCAAAAGGAATATATATGTATGCAAACATAGATAGTACTTTTTTTTCTTTTCCTACAGCCAAGGCTCAGTGTGTCACCTGTTACCAGTCTTTATGCTAACCTGAGTTTATCAGGTGTTCTCCAGCCCAAGTCTTCAACTATGTATTTAAAAATCAGACATGAAACTGATATATGGCTTCTCATCTGTCACTAAGAAAGAGGGTGACTAAGCAAAATGTGGAACGACTATTGCTTCAAAATATATACTACTTGCCAGCAGAGTTAATGGTTGGGCTTCGGAGGGACATTTAAGCTTATGATGACTTAGAAACTCAAGAGGGTATATTAAACAAATAGTTGTTAAATGTCAATAAAGTCTTTCCAAAAGTTCAGTAATCCCCAAAAGATACAGCAATTTCTTTAATGTCCAAATGACCATCCATCCATCAAAAAAAAGATCCTGTTTCAATACGGTCAAGAAATGACAGCAATGTAGCACATTACTGAATGTGAAACTGAATTAAATGTATTCACATGCATCGTCCCCTGTCCTCTTTTTAACTGAAGACAAATACACCAGTGGGATGTCCAATTGTCCAATTCAAAACTACAACTCTGCCCATTTTCATAGACAGCAGTGGTATTAGGATATTAATTGACAAGGCTATTCATTTTAAGTCTGCTGTCACTGTTAATGACTCTGATCAAAGCTAATCAACTCAAGACATCAAGTCCAAAAAAAGTCTTTGTACTAAAAGACACAGTAAAAATTCTTTCCCACCCATGCAGAAACAAGAATTTCACATCGCCTTTTCAGTGGCCCAACTGATAAAGACATTTCCCGAACGGCATCTACAAGAGCAGCATAGTCTCAAAGCTCTTTTGGTCTCTCAGTCTGGGTCACTAGCTCAACAATCCTTCTTCAGTATCAGCTGAGAGACAGCCACCCTGAGACCCATGTGGTGAACAGACTGCCTAACCAGAGCATATATCATCCCTCTGGATGTTAATATTTATTGATGGCACTAGGCTGGTGTTAGAACATTAATAAGGGGATCGGGAAGAAGGGCTCTGCGGACTTAAGCCCTGGGAGGCCACGGCGACTCAGAGTCTTATTCAGATGATGTGCCGTGAGATGCTTGTCCTTGAAGAAAGGGAATTAGTGTATGTGGAAGTCAAAGGGAAAATGGAAAGAGAGAAAAAGAGGAGGGGGGCTGAGAAAGACAGGAAGAGAATGTGTTTGACAGAAAAATGTGAGTATGTGGATTTGCGAACGTGTGTTTGCATGCATATTTGTGCACATGCCCAGGCGAGATAGAGCAAAACAGAGAAAGGAGGGAGAGGAAGGCAAAGCAGGACTTCTTCATGCAGGGAGAGATGATGCAAAGAGCACAGGCTGGTACAAAAGTGTTACAACAGGACCGAGCAGACAATCCCCTCTCCAGGAAATGCAGATCAAAGCGGATTTAAGTAGTCAAGACTTGTTCCGTGCGGTTCCAACCGGCAGTCTCGACCCTGTAGCCATACTTTTCCACTCTGTGTTCAGATCAGTTAGGAAGGGTGACGAAGCTCTGCAACTGAGTCATGGCAAAAATTTGATGGAGAGGTCTGGTGTTCCTCAGAAGCAGCAAGGCTTTCCAAATTTGCAAGGCTTGTGTAGGTTGCTTGTCATGACTCTGAGATGCTGGCAAATACATTTTAATCATGTTGCTGTGCGAATAAAGCTGCCTTTAACTTTTAGCCTAGCATCTAATGGTTAAGTAAAAGAATCAAGGCCTTAGTTAAATATTCCTGTTCCTTTTCAGTGGCTGTGCTAATCAATATATATAGCATACAATATTGCCAAACAAATGAATTCCTGTAGTTTGACCATTTATTTTTCACATCTTGTGCAATTGCTACTCTTAGGGCATGTCTATCAAATACATTTACACACACACATGCACATAAGGGGAGGATCTCAGAGCAGAACAAGCTTCTTATGGCAACAATGCTAACACTAGCTGATTTAGCACTCTGCAGTGTAAACAGACAAAAAACAACATGAAAAAATGATGACTGGCATCCAACCTACTGGTCTTGTTATTTAGCTGACTTCAAGTTTCTCCTGACTGTCCCTCAATGTTACAATATTAGTCCATAATTGCTTCAGCATGTGAGGTAGCCACATTAGCTGGGCAACATGCTAACACCAAGTTCAACAGGCTAACCTAAAAATAAACTGTAAAATAACATAAAACATGGAAAACTCACAGCTTCCAACTTTGAAGACTGACTGACAGTCAGTATCGATCCATCTTTGAACCCTTACCGGGCTTCATTGACACAGCAGGCCAGTGCAGTAAATGCACACGCACACAATCGTTTTTGAATCCTTGTGGGGACATTTCTATCATAAATAAAGTTAATTCACTGGGTCTTGACATCCTCAGATAGTGAGAGTCGATGAAGACTTTTGTGCTGGTTGTTGCTACCAACAACAGAGCAATTTGGCATTCTTAGACATGATGCTAGCTGTTCCAGCACTTGTAAGAAAGAGATGGTGCACCTTCTCAAAGGTAGTTTTCGAGGGTCGGAGATACAGACATGGGACTCAGTATTATTCTCATGAGCCTGCACTGTACGTATGAAGGGGTGCCAAATCTGAATGGTTTGTTGAATCCCTTGTTTTCTGACCTAGCCAGCCCACAAAAAACTTGGGTCAGGGTTGTCTTCTATCCACTTAAACTGTGCACTGAAAGCAGTTTCTGAATATATCTGTGGTAAAGAAAATGTCATGTAGTGGCAGAATCAGGATTTGTTTACTTTGTTTGTTGTCCACAAATGTGTAAGCTAATAATTATACTGAATTGCCTTTTTTATTTATTCATTTAGCTTGACATTGTGTTCATGTTTGCTGATTGCTGTTTGCCCCAAATAATCAATAGTAAATGGTGGCTCTATCCAGCCAAGGTGAATTTTAGCCACGGCAGTGATTATCACCTAACATTTTTAACGACAATCAAAGCAATATGACAATTTAAGAGTTGTCATACCTATAGGTCGGTGTACAACATCCTGTACCTGTGTCAGACACAGTTTCAGACACTGTCAGTCTGATTTTTTTCATGTAGGCTATTTAACAGGGAAGCTCACTAACTATGTCGGAAGATGACATCTACATTCTTAATCCCACCTACAAAGCTCTGGCTAGGGGAAACAGCTGGCAATAAGCACAACACAGAACAAATCAGAAATGTGAATGGCATGATTTTTTTTTTTAGTTAAATTGATTGGGACTTCTCTTAGTCTTAAATCAGTTCTGAAAGTTTTGAAATGCAAAGAAAGCTAGCTGAAATTTTGTGTTGAAGTATTGTGAACCTGGTTGTAAATTTTTAAAAGTAATTAAACAGAGTGCTTTATTTTACAGACTGCAAACTACAAATATGCAAGCTGTGAACACATGCATTCAGGTCTGTAAGGCCTATATTGTTTTTATTCTGTACAGTACAAGCTGGCAAGACAGCACACAGACAGAGCAGATTATGAGGGGCTGCAACAGAAACACACATGAACAACAGAGATTTCTGAAAAGGCTGATAGAGACAGTATAATGTTGAGGGAGGGGACACCAACAGAATGCATATCCACAGAGGAGTTAAAGATATGTAAGAGGAAGAAGGAAAGATGGGGCAAGAAGTGGGTAATTTATTATTTGTCTGATCACAGACGTTCAATTTATTCCTGGAAGAGTCTAGAGCAGTGACAGTGGTGGCATGTGGGTATGAGTGGCCATCAGCACCATAAGGAGAATGATGTCTCATCTCACTGCTGTACAAACCCCCAGGAGTGAGCCATATAAACCATCATCCTTTCCATATCTTCTGCAGTATATCCAAGAAAACCTTTATTAAGTTGGTTTTAAAATTATTTTAGAACTCAAACCCTGTTGTTGGGGTTGCATGTCCACATGTTGAAATCAAACATAATCTGGGAACAAGGGAGTGGGCATTTTTCATTTATAGCCATGCTAGTGGTGTGTTTTCAGGAATTGCAAAGACAGTCTGTTGGTTGGTCAGTCTACCACTTTGGTCCAGGCTGAACTATCTGAACAGCTTTTGGATTGGCATGAATTGTGGTATAGATAATCAGACGGGTCCAGGTGATGAATCCCAATGACTTTGGCAATCCTCTGTCCTTTTATCTGCTGCCATGAGCAGATCAACGTTTCCACTCATCCAACTTAATGGATCTCAACATCTGTAAGATGGATTGGAACAAAAATGTATTCACACATTCATGGTTCTCAGATGATGAATCCTAATGCTTGTGAGCATTCTGATGTTAGCATTTTGCTCAAAGCACTGCTGTGCCGAAATACAGCCCCACAGAGCTGCAAGCATTAGTCTTCTTTAAATTTGAAAGGCCTGCTGTTGCAGTTTAGGTTTTCTTTACTGGACCCAGGAGTGAGACACAGATGTCGGGGGAGGGTAAAAGGGATTTATTAAACAAAGAAACTCCAGGACAAGAAAACAAAAGATAGCTAAAGACAGGAAGTCCAGGTGGAACGGAGAAGCTTCAGTGGTTGGAGGCTGGGCGGTGGGTGGTAGGTGCTAAGGCAGGACGGCAAGAGATGTGCAGGTGGAGCAGGTTGGGATGAACAGACAAAGCCAAGGAAAGACTGGAGACTCAGGGAAACACTGAACACACTGGAGACTCTGGTAGACTGGAAAACACTGGGAATGTAGAAAAGCACTAGACAACAGGGAAACACTGGTAAACAGGGGCAAGACATGTCGATCTGGCAGCTTGAGAGCAGAATGAGTGGAATTTTTAAGCCGCAAGTGATGAGGTGGAATTGGATCATAGACTGTATAAAACAGGGATGTAGTGTCTGTGATGTCACCTGTAGATTTCTGAAGAGCAAAAGTGAAGCTAATTGTAGCGCACAGCCATCTTGGCAGTGGTGACATCGTCTAACTCCAGTTAATCCAATTAATCAGTTAATATGGACAAAGAGGTGGAGCGATGGTGGAGCTGAATGAAGCCTGTTTATTGAAACATGCTCACCGAGCTAGCCGGCTAACCCGGTGGTACCGGCCGGCTTCGGCTGCATTTACATACAGTTCAGTTTATAACATTTGTTAACAAACGTGGAGGGTTTTTATTTTCCAACCTCACACAGACGCCTTTTATTCTAAAGTATTAACACCATAAATTATAACACTTGTTATTATGTTTTGACTTCAGCCGCTTAAATAACTGAGGCTACCAGACGCTCCCGTTAGCATCGTTAGCTTAGCTCAACCTCCACCATCTCCCCAGGAGAAACTCATCCTGGACACCCGAGAGAAACACAGTCAACACAGTCAAACTCCAGCCACCAAGCAGCTCCACAAACACACTGAGAAAACAGCGCAGACATCCTGGACAAAGACACCACACAGCCAGCAGCAGCTAGCTGGAGCCCGATGCTAATTCATTAGGCGACTATTTTACTGGTAAACGAAAAAAACGGGAGCGCCGACTTTTGGACAGTCTGTTAGTACCCACTCAGCAAGCCGAGTTGTTTATCCAGTATTTACATGAAAAAATACCCAAAAGGCAAAAACACCACACAAATGAAGTTCAGTGACTGAATGAGCTCCGTGTCAGCTGTCAATCAAAGTGACGTTGCTCTTCATTATGCACAATTTCACATTTTAAACGAGTGTGTTATAAAAAAAATTCACCCTCGTACAGTTGTCATTAAGTAGAAAATCAGCTAAAGAGACTAGAGCCATTTTTTGTACCAGGCTGTAAACATGTTTTCTTCTGCCGTAAAGTTGGACATTTTAACATGGGGGTCAAATGTAATTGACTCCCTTTTGGAGCCTGCCCCTAGTTTTTATTCAAGGAACTGCAGCTTTTTGCACTTCACTGTTGGCTTCATTTTTCAGTGCCGGAGGTTGCCGCTTGAATTGGATGCAGCTGTGAGACAAAGAAGGCCCCAGCACCTGAGACCACGCCCCCAGCCACTGAAGCAATGCCTGAACAAAAACACAAAGAAACAATCTTAAACCAAAAACACTGGAGATAAAACTAAAAATGCACAGAAAATAAATGACAAGAAACACAAAAATAAACTGACAGACCCAAACCATGACACCTGCAACACTGTCACATTTGCCTCTGAGACAGTATATTAAATCAATATTTCCCCTCCAAAAAATGTTCTCTTTGTTCTATTTCCATGTTTCTTATTGGTAGGAATCTGATAGATTTTACATTTTAAGACCCCTTGAGAACAGATCAAAGGAGCATAATCTGCGAAAGGTAGGAAAGAACATGAGAGCATATCTTTAAAATCAAGTTTGCTGGATCATTCTGTCCGCTTTCACAAATTCCAGTTGAATTTTATGTTGTATGGTAATAATAGTTGATAACAGTTCATCCAAATTAAACTTTTTGGACAGTGTTTTTAATGTGTCTTGCATTTGTGGATTATTGAGTAATAACGTTATAATAATGTACTTTTGACAACAACATACAGTATATGTTAAAACAAAAATAAAAATCCAGGCATTTCTCATGAACTAGAATGTTTTCTAAAGTAATATGTATCTGAAGGGACATGAACAGAAATCACTGAAACCAATCATAATGTCACATTATGATGAGATTTTTATTCTACAATAATTGTTCAGCTTATTATAAGATATAGAACACACTGAGTGGCTGATATTTTATTCAAAGTCCAACACCAGCTGGTTAACTCTTGTCACCATCCCCAGGATCAGGGCCACACCCCCCATGTGGTGGTGTCCTCAAACCCTGCATGTGTCAACTTATTCCCATAGCACTCCATCTATGAGAAACCATGCCTGGATTCTCCTTAACTCCCACTGTGAGCTCCTCCATACCCAAGAGAGGGAGGGAATTTCCTTCAATGTGACAGGCTCATTCTCCATTGCTGTCCCCAGGTGGGTTATTTTCTGAAAGCAAACTCTGAACATCACTCCACCTCCCCTTCACATGGGAGAAGATCCCATCACATTGAAATAGAGGGAGACAGGGATGCATGCCACGCCTCTTTGATGCCAGAGATCAACATCAGCCTGACACTCCGACCAGTTGTGGGTTCATAGATTGGATGATGTCAGATTTCTTCGTTTTCTTCCAGCTACCTCTGCCACCTGCCACCCAACATTAAGCCAAGATCGAGAGAATTCATTACAAATCAACCCCTCACCCCATTTCCTATGCCCCCACCCAAACCCTGCTCAAACTGCTTGCATCCTGTAATCCGACAGATTAATGGCAGAGCATGAAATGTGGCGTTTACGTCGACAAAAGTTAAATGTTGTAGGGAGGGAGGGGCGTTCTGGCTTTGGCTTGTGGATTACGCCCTGCGAAACCCCCTTAATGCCAGTATAATTTGATGGAGCTGCCAATTTGCTGTATGCGCACTCTCTCTGCCCCACTTCTTATTCCTCCTCCCCCTGAACCAAAGCCGACTTTGCTGCAACACTTCTGAGGAGGATCTGAAGTTTGAAGAGGCGGAGATACATGTTGGGAGGAGGGACAAGCAGCCACAGATGCTGCCTGGGATCCCTACCTCCCCCAAGCTTAAGATCACAGTGCTAATGTCATTGCAGAATTTATGTCATGTCTGGATTTGCATAATATACTATCTGAGTCAAAGGTACCACAGGTGCAGAAACTGGAAACTGGCAGAAAGTTTATTACTTGGTCACATTAATGGTGCTTCTTGTAGCATTTTAGCATCTTCAAATGTTACATATCACTGTAATTATCATAAACAAATATTATCATCACGAGAACCTCTAAAACCTAATCACATTTTGGGTCAAAGATCATAATTTTTCAGTGTCATAAATAACTCAAACTGAAGGTCACAAGTATTATTCACACATTCAGTATCATTCACAGACCTGATAGCAGTTCCACAAATGTCTGTTGATTATAAATATCTATCAGTCTGTTTAGAAATTGACAGCCATGCAAGCAAGTCTGTGAGACACAGCAGAACTTTGAACTAAATGTGAAGGTCATGCATGCTAACATGGTAACAATGATAATGCTAACATGTTGTTTGGCAGTAATAATGTTTATGATTGTCATCATTGACCATGGTGGACAAATACTGACATTGAAAATCTTTAAGATTTTCATTTAAAGCTACAAATAATCAGAAAGTTTGAGGATTCAGAAACATTTAAAAACACAAATAACTTTGTGATATTAGGAAATGTGGCATCAGACCTAAGTGAAAGTATCAGAAATTATTGTTATTCAAAGCACAAAGGAGCTTTCTCAGTGTCGAACCATGGCTAGACTAAAGGATTCTAAGAGGGCAGTGCATGGAACTCTAAAACACTTTTGAAGAAACTGGATTAATTGTATCCAAGGCACAATCAGTCAGACAAAAAGTAACCACACCATCAGATCAATAGCTCATGCTTAGTTCCCTAAGAGGCAGAAAATAACTTCATCGCAGATACATAGCTAAATTAAGAACACAGACTCCAGTCAGCAAAAGTACTAGTAATGGTGGTATTTAGAAACAGCTGTCTTGTAGTGGTCTCAGAGAGCAAGCAGGAGTTTCAACCTCTTCTCAGGAGGGGAAACAAGGCCAAACGCTTGAGGTGGGATAAGAAATACCAGCATTTCACAGTGGATGACTGGGGAAAAAAGTCCTATTTACTGATGGATCCAAGATTGAGTAACAGAAGTAACAGAAGGACGCAGGTCAGGATACTGTAGTATATGAAACCAACAGTGAAACATGGTGGTGGGAATATTCGAGCCTTGAGGTGTTTTGTCTACTCTAGAGTTGGACACCTGCACCAAATTGACTACATCCTGAAACCCGGGGGAAATACCACTCTATCCTTCAGAGACATGCTGTACCCTCTGGTTTGCATTTTGTTCAGAAGGATTCATACTGCAGCAGGATAATGACCTCAAAGCTTTGCAAGAACTACTTGAACACCAAAGAAGACCAAGGAGTCCTGACTGTCATGGACTTTCCTCCACAGTCACCTGAACTCATCACCAACTCTAAGCTTTATAGCTCTGTCTGTTTGGGAACTACTGTTGCCAAGTTGACTTAATGACTTTAAGATTCTGAGACTCCCCTGCCAAACAAATGTCACAAAATTAACAAGCCAGAATTTGAACTACTTTTTCAGATCATGGGGAGAAACATTAATGTGTTGATTCATACAACATATAATTACAATTTGGTATGGCTGATGTAGATACACCAACTCTACTCTTGTTGCTTGCTCAATCCAAAGACCTTTGATCACAGTGATTCATACACACAATGTAGCCCCTGGCTCTACAATGACAACAGTGTGAGTAGAAACACAGTAGCACAGTATAATATACTGTATGTGTTCATCATAACTGGAAGAAAAGAAAGTAAAAAAAAATGTTCTGATCTAGGGAAACAAGTAAGATGGGATGGGAAAATTAAACAACACTGCTTTTTTGTGGAAGAAAAAAGATGAAATTGTCAATAAACCTAGGCCGTCAGCCTTGACTTTCTGGGGATCTTATTTGCCTCTTAACTGAAGCCAATCAAAAAATACTGTGTCTGTTATGACTTATGGCTTTCATGGCACTACATGGCAGCCAAAAGACCTGGTCTCACCAGAAAGTGGTACAGCATTACTCATCTTGCGTCTTCTAGAAGCTTGGTGAAATAGGGAGAACTTGCAAACTGACTTGTTGGGCTATTGTTGGTGATGAACTAACGACAAACACACGAGCCAGTTTGGCTAATGCTTGCCAATTACAGTGGCTTTCCAAGCTTTTATTTTGTCTGTACTGGGTCATTTACTCCAAATTATATTGAGAACTTAGAGCTTTCAGAGCTAGCAGGATTGATAACAGTCATAGGGAAGCCAGTTAGTGTAGTTGCTAATTGGACAATCATTTCAAACAGTTTATTTAAAAGACATATTTGTACCATAAACTCCTGTCATGCAGTTATCGGCAGCCATTCTTCTTTAGTGAAGCAGTATACATTCTGACAGAGGGGGTTAAATAAAAATGGATGGTGCAAGACAACTAATAAACTATGATAGTCAGCCATGCAAATTTACCAAAGATGAACCTTTTTTCAGTAACTTTAGTATTATGTTTTGGGCATTTTATGACTTTTGTATTGAGAGACAACAGTGGGGAGCTGTCAGGACATTTCAGGGGAGAGAGGGAGATGGGGGGGAAAAGCCCTCTGTTGCAAGTGAACAGAGTGTGCCAGGATGCCCCACCAAAAGTGAATTTGATGCAAAAAAAAACATTGCAAGTTCACTTTGACCTTGCAAGTGAATTCACAAATTGTGGCAATTGCATTGGAATTAATTGATATGACTTGGAAATTTTGTCGTATGATGTGACCAGGTCTTAAATGCAATACAAAAAAGGTGGCTTTTGCTTTCAGTGTATTTTGGCAAGTCAAATGACAAGTCGAATCCAGCTATAATTCATAAGCAAAATGTCTAAGTGATACCCAGCCAGAGGATGGTCTGGCTAATGTGTCAGTGGAACGTGTGTGTGTGTGTGTGTGTGTGTGTGTGTGTGAGGTGACTAGAGATATGAGGCTCACAGATAGACCAACACAACTACTTTTACTTCTTGAGCTGTGTCATGATCAGTACATGGTTGTCTAAGCTATTCACACTATGCACACACACTCAAACCTGCAATTCTATCAGCATGTGTGTATCTAACACAAGTAGAGGCAGGTCAGATCCAATCAAAGCGGTGTAGTCCTGCTCTCTGGCTCACCACATCCCACCTTCCTGAAATAATACTCATAATTCACGGGGAGGAGGAGGAGGGTAGTGGAAGGGCGGAGGAGTTTGCTCTTTAGCATCATTCAAAGGACATTTCCAAACTATCGCTCAAAATGACAGAGGAAAGCATGGGGGTGTGTGAGGAAAAGGGGCGAAGGGGTGGATGGTGAGGTGGGGTGGGGGGGTGCTCAGAACAATCAGACTCATTCACACCTCCGCCAATCCCTTTACCCCCACATCCCTCCCATCCCTCCCCCTCAGAGTCCGCCAATTAATCGCAGTGAAAACATGTCTGATTGAATCTTTTCAAGCAAATCCTCAGGCTTGGGCTTTTGTTGGTCCACTCCTTGTCAACATCCATTAAAACAGGCCTTTAATGCTCCCGCCCAGGCCATCTTCCCTGCAAAATATGGAGTGAGCGGATGGGAGGAGGGGAAGAAAAAAAGAAGGAGAAGGGAAACAGGCAGGGGGAAGGAGGGGTGGAGGACAAAAACCTCCGGCGCAGACTGATCCCACTGTCTTCAACTTTAATCAACTGTATGCTAGACCGCTCTTCATCCGCTCTCTCTCCTTCTCTCTCCCTCTCTCTTGCTCTCCCTCTCCTTCTCTCTCTGTCTTTCTCTCTCTCTTCCTCTGTCTACCCAACAATGGGCTGTTTGTAATGCAGGAGGCGAACTCCACATCAATCATTCGCCCCAGTTTTCACCATCGCCGCCACCACCACCTCGTCCTCCGCTGCAATAAATATGGAAATGAGCAGGAGCCAGTCATTGGTAATTTCAAGCTCGGCTCACTAGTGTTAAAAAAGGACACAAATGTATTAATTGCCGGCGGCCGGAGGAATCCCATTTTCTGTGGGCATTGATTACAAAATTGGTGTGAGCAGCCTTTTTTTTTTTTAAAGTTACGGCTGGTTGTATGGTATGTGTGTGTTGAAGTGGAAGATGGAGAATGACACATATAGGGTTGGTGATGTTACATGCACATAACCCTAGGGATTATCATGAGTGGAGATACATCAGATTGTTTTGTCAGCTTCTTTCATACATACACAGACTGGCAGAAGTATGGGACATGAGTATTTGCTGTTTTTTTAATCTTTACATTAAATTCAGACTACTGGACAGGCACACTCATGCACAAGACATGCAACCCCAAAACACCACCTCTACCCACATGAAACAGGTAGTGTGTATGTTTGCTGCACAGCTGGCTGTACTAATGTGAGATTATGTCGCATGGAGACCCAATTATCCACAATTGATCCCAAACACCTCCTCCTACAGCTCTGAGAGCAGCCGTGTGTGTGTGTGTGTGTGTTTGTGTTGTAACAAAGCATTTACGTCCATAAGGAAGAACCCACACGGACTTCCTAATGCAATGGGAGTTACCAGGGGACATTTCGCTCAACGATCTTTGAGTTGTTTTCAAACTGGGCCATATTTCCTCAGTCTTCGCCATCAATGACAACTGATTGGGTTGAAACTTTCGTCTCTTCTTTGAAGAGTTCCAGGTTGGTCCTGCTTTCCAACACGCAAACACATACAGCTAAAGCAATAGTAAAATATAAATCACATAAAAAGAGCATGTTACAATCAGGGTTGACACTAACGTAAAAACTACATTTAACTGATTCCCTGAAAATAGAGAAGAAATAAAGAGAAGAGAGAATGAGATGAAAAGATGAAAAGACATGAACCTGAAACTTAACTTTCTTTGGTAATTGCTCAGTGTGATTCAGTGTAAGTCTGTTTTTCTCACAGTGTCTGCAAACTGTGGCAGCCAGAGTGACAACTGGATAGCATCCAGGAGGAATCCTGATCAGGTGCCTGAACCACCTAAACTGGAGCAGCAACTCTACTCTAAACTTACCCCAAATGACCCCTTAGCCAGTCTTCAAGGGTGAGCCCAGCCACCCTTCAGAGGGAACTCATTTCAGTGGCTTGTGTCCACGGTTTCATTCTTTTAGTCACTCTCCAAAGCTCATGACAATAGGTGAGGGTTAAACATAAACAGAAAGCTTCCAGCTTAGTTTCCTCTTGACCACAGGTACACTGCATGCATTATGTCTGATACTGCACAAATCCACCTGTTGATCCCACACTCCACTGTACTCTCACTTGTGAACCCCAAGATATTTGAACTTCTTCACTGGGGTCAGCAACTCACTCCCAACCAGAAGGGAGCAATCCAGCACTTTCCAACAGAAAAACATGGTCTCTGAATATGAGGGTCTGTCTCTCTTGCCAACTGCTTCACATTCAGCTGCAAACTGCCCTTGTGTGTGTTGCAGGTCAAATGTCTGATAAAGCCAACAGAACCACATCATGTGCAGAACAATTCTGAAGTCCCCAAACCAGACACTCTCCTCTCCTGGTCCCAACTTGAGATTCTATCCATTAAAATCACAGACAGAATTTCATGACAAGGACAAGGGACAACTGTGATGGAGCCTGGTGCTCACTGAAAGCATTGTTGACTTCCTGCTGAGAATACGGACACAGCACTCACTCTGGTTATGTAAGACCCAAATGGCTTGTATCAATGATTCCGTTAATGGCTTCCCACACTCTCGCAGTATAAGACTCCTTGAGGAGCCCAGGCATAAGCCTTCTCCAAGTCCAGAAAACGCCTGTAGATGAGTAAACTCCCATGAGTAACCCTGCAATGGGCTGATCCACTGTTCTAGCACTGAAATACTATGGAATTCACATTACTCATTCAGAGTCTTCTTTCCAGCACCCTAACAGCTCCCTTCATAAAGGAGGCTTTAAACATAACCCACTTGGATTCCATTTCCCCAACCTCCCTTGTAATTCATGACAGGAAGTTAAAGTTAAAGACCCAGGACAGTTGCTTCAGGTTGACTTTCCCATTTCACCTTCACTACATGTTTGGGTTTACCAGGTCTGGTTAGCAGTTTCCTCTGCCATTTGATCCAACTTACCATCAGAGGGTGATCAGTTAACAGCTCTGCCCTTCTCTTTCCCTGAGTCTTGAACAGTGTGTTAACACATGGCATGATTACATACAAAGTCAGTGTCAAAGACATCAAAAGGAGCTTCAAAGTTAACACAAACTTGCACAAGTAACACAAGATGAAAGATGTTTGGTGTGACCACACCATAATACATATGGCCGCATCTATGATACAGCCACAATCGATCATTGATCTTTGGACTTTGGTGTTCTGGTACCAAGTACACTTATGAATCACCCTATGCTCAAACATAGTGTTTGCTACGGTTATAGCTGTTGAGATATGTCAGTCTGGACCAAAGTGGCAGACGACAGGATCTCTGACATCAGATGAGCATTTAGGTCTGGTGTTCACAGCCAGCTGACACTGTTTGTTTCACTTGCTCACTTAGATTTTTTTTCTCATGTACTTTCGCATGGTAGAGGTTTAGAGATTAAAGCAACATGATTGTGGGTAGAATGTGTTTAAGGGGAAGTGAATGAGCGATGCTCTCCCTTCAATACTAGAAGATGAATGAGAAGTGAAGTAGGAGTGAGAATGTCAGAAGCATGTTTCAATTCCATAGATAAGAGGTCCAAACAAAAAAAAAGTTACATCAAAAATAATAATGAAAGTGAGTGTCCCCACCTATATACACACAAACATTTGCAGTCTGTCAGTTATCTACCGCTGGTGTTTTGTTGCCGAAAAAGAATGTGCATCCAATCCGCTTGCTTATGTGTACATATATTTATTCATAATGTGCTTTTGAACGCATTACTATGGGATATATTTTTGTGTATGTGTGCCTGTTAGTCTGCCTGTACATGGTGCATATGTTTGTCCTGCCACAAACCCAAAGTGAAATGAATCTTGCTTTACTGCTATTAATTCAGGGCAACCTCATTCACAAGTTGAACACATACTGTATAAACACACACATGCGCCACAATAATAATAAAAATAATAAATCGACACAGGTCCGAGATGATGTCCAAGGAATCTCATCTCCCCATAAATTATGGTCGTAAACTTGCCGCCACGCAGCCTAATTAATTCTTGTGCTGTTACACAAAAGGAAATGTCGAGTGATAAATGGGTGCAGGACTTGAAAGCTGCCAGGTCTGCAAAACATTTTCCACTCCAATTTGTAAGCAATTTTACTGTAAATCGTCAACCAAAACTGGCGACTTTAGGAAACAGGACAACATGGTAAATGGAGTGATGAGAGAGACACGCAGAGAGAGACAGGCTGGGATGGCAAGAAGAAATAAATAAAAATAAGAAATGAAATATTTATACCATGTCATTAAAAATTCCATTGCAAAACCAAAAGACAAATAGAAAATATAACCCTGTATATATGGAGAGCTAAAGTGTTCAATATTAAATACATATGCATTTTTAAATCAATAAACAAACAGATAAATACAGACATAAATAACAATGTAGAATCAAACTGTGAAATAATTGTGAAATAAATCTTACAAACTCAGCTTATGTTTATTACATGTTCTTTATCCTGAAAAAAAAAAGCCTAACCTTAACCCTGGTGCTTTTTTTGGCATCACATCAGTCGAGGTTCACAGCAAGCCAAGCCAATACTAAACAGTGGAGTGAAAACATTGCAGACCAGTGACTGTTCAGAGAGAATTGTCACATGCGCAACATGGACCTCCTGCACACCAATGCTCCAGCTGCAGTAGAAAATGAAGATGAGAAAAGCAATTTATTCCAAAAGCTCCGAGTCTAGTTGAGCTAAGCCATACCATGCAGTAGAAACACAGCATTGTTCTCATAATTGTGGTAATACTAACTTTACATTGGCCACCTCCGCAAAACTAAATATATATATAGGGGCAAGCATCAGGCTTTCAAAATAAGCTTTACTTTTATATAAATCATTTTCTATGTTGTGTTCAAAGCAAACCCATGAATTAGCCCCATGGATTATCTGTTGAGCCTAACTGCATAGGGATCTACATCCAGGGAAAATGTGCCAGCTAAGCAAACTGGCTGTCTAATCATTCAGTTATAACAAACATTTGTTGCTTATTGTTTCATATATGATTCTGTTTGTATTCCATGAGTCCGCATTTCCTGAGATCTCTGCAAGACATCCAAGAGAACATACAAGATACAGAATAGCATTAGCATTATCCATAATCAGAATGGTCACCACAATGACAGTAAGACCCAGGATGAAAAATATCAGCCAATCTGCCATTCTTCATGCAGAGTGACCGAGGCCAAATCAAGATCAATCAAAAAGAAAAGAACTGGCCAAAACTGTGCATTGGCCTCTTGAGTTCTGGTATCATCCTCTGGGAAGTATGAATCTGGGGAATTATATACTTAAAACATAGGACACCAAGTATAGGACAACCCTCCGCAATGCCAGAGCAGCCTGCTACTTATCATTAATAAAGGAAAATAAGACGGGTGCACTGTAGCCTGACTGACAGAGTCATAACTCCATTGAGCCATGTATTCCTATAGCGCTCACTAGTAAGAACTTAATGAGCTTCATTCATGACAAAATTCAAACTATTAAAGACAAATTCATCACCTCTTGCCCTCTGATACTGATTTGTATTCAGACCCAGGAACCATACACATAGTTGTATAACTTGATAGTTGGTTGGACTGGTTTAAGTCTTATTTATCAGAAGGATCTCAGTTTGTATAAACTTAGTTATGGTGTTCCACAAGGTTCTTTTTTTTTTGACCAATTCTATTCACCTCATGTATTCCTTTAAGCAATATTATTAAGAAACATTCCATAAACTTTCATTGTTATGCAGATGACATCAAGCCAGCACCACCGTAAGTAACTCCCACATAAAACAAAGTTCAAGCACTTTTTTTTTTTTACCTAAGTAAGATCTGTCTCAAAGAGATACAGAAAAAAACTAGTGCATACATTTATTACTTCTAGGCTGGATTATTATAGGCTACTAATTCTCCAGTTTATCCAGAATGCTGTTGCACATGTACTGACAAGATCTAGGAAGCTTCCTAGTGACATGATGAAATGATAACTCTAGCCCCATATCTTAGTACCCTGTTACCCCACTAGAACACTGCGATACAGATGCAACTATGGATGACAACAGTTTTCAGCTTTTCTGTTGGTGCCATTTTGACACAGCTTTATCAAATCAGTGCAGGCAGTCCTTTCAACATCCATTCAGTACTAAAACAATGCTGGCTGTACCTAACAGTGTAATGTAAGCAGCTCCTAATGCTGTAGAAAGCTTACTTTGACTCGCATTGATCAACACTCTGGACTGATTGGGGCCAATGCAAATAACAGGGAAGCGATGGACAGCGACGGGACTGCCTCAGTCCAGCCTGGAGGAATTAGCCTGCAAGCACCACACACAAACCCTTTATCAATGTCTGTGGACCCGGGGCCAATTTGAATGTGACTGAGGCACTCAGTGGACATGACATTGACGAAGGAGGCCCAATGGAAGCATTGGTTCAATGACTCATTATGGAGAAGGCTACAGGCTGTGTTTTCTGCATTTGATACAGCACCGGCCTTTAAAAGCACTAATTGGAGTGTAAATGTGTCCTTTCTCTTGCATCTGTTTTGTTTGTTCTTATCTTGTTACTGAAATGAGCTTGTGTCAGATCAGCCATTAATCTCAGTTTGAAGGTTACAGTACATTTTGATGAAAAGGCAAGAAGTTAAGATGAACAAAAATACTCAATATGTTTAAAAGCATTTTTGTCCAGACCAGGATTTGTCATGGTGCATTAATGGTTATTGTGATCATTACATCAATTATATATATATATATATATATATATGATTAATGTCCCATCCCTACTTCAAACCAAAGTATGGCATATCTGCAGAATGTATGGTACTAAACCTAAATAAAAAGGTGCATGGCTTGTCCTGTTCTCAAGAGAAAAAAAAAAAAAAACAGTTTAAATGTCTGAAGGCTACAGTATCCTTCAAAGTTGTTGGATCATCTCAAAGTGAAAGCCCCTTTTGGATGGCAAAATTGGGGGAGGGCTGTGCCTGACAGCTGTAACTTTCCGAAATAGACAGTCTCATAATCACGCCCACTGAAAGACAGCGCTTGAATTTTTTCTTTCTTCTCACAGCTATTTCCACGTCTCCATGTGTAAAAAAACAAATTCAACTCTATGAACACCTTCAAGGAGAGACTGTTCCAAAGTGTGCTCCATTATCCCCATTTTTACAATTCATCACGTTGAGGTTTCAAAGGCATGCAAAACACTCACCTCCAGTGACCACTCACGCACATCCTGGGTTATTGCATGGTCCACCTGATAAACTCCTCCACTATGAACCACAGAATGAAGGGGAGATGCAGCAGCAACCTGTGATTCAGACTGTAATCGCATTGAAGTGGTGCGCTCCATGCATAATGGCTGCAAATGTAATAAACAATGGCCAAACACAACACCACCATTGTCCTTCAATGAAATATAATCTCAACTCAAGCAGTCTGCATTAGATTATTCATGTCCCAGCCTGAATGAGTTGGTGATCTCATATGCTTCATCTACACTGCTGTAGTAATGACTTTAATGGCTTAGATGAGATAAATTAGTTATAGAAGTATGCTTCAAAATGTTAGCACACTCATTTTTGGCTGCAAATTTCTAAACTGCAGCACAATCCAATGATTTGTAGAATGCATGATCTCAAAGGGAATTGAACTGTCTGCCATATCAGCACATGCACCAAAAGAACACCAAAACATCTCCAAGCAAGACCACGGGACACTGAAGTGGAACAGTAACCATTTGTCTTTGTGGCCTCCCCTCGCTTTTAATTTTAATGAATCATTTTCTGTGAAATTCCAGCAGCCTATCTACTCCATTACAAACTTTGGCAAGGGTAAAAAAAAGGGAATTGCTGTCTAATTAATTATTTCCAGCTTTTGTTTCTAATTAAATGCATGGTTAGTCTACTCTGCGAAGGTGGGTGTGTCGCAACAATGCTGTTTTACCAGCGCATACACACTCAGTGAGCCTGGTTTTGACTGTCACACCCACGCATCTACAGGAAACATGATGCTGAGCAGCAGAACAAAGGAAAGTTTGGAAAGGAAAAGTAAATTAAAGTTATTTTGCAGTGAAACCAACACGTACAAACGCTGGTGTTGTTAAGGGTACAGTGCAAGAATGGAGGCCCAGTGTTTGCCAACTCAGGTGTGTTTACAAGTCATGTTTTTTCAAAGCAGATTCTCATACAGTTGAATGATATGAAATTTGTTTGTGCATGTCACCATAGCTTATATGAGACTTACCATGAGCGAGAAAGGGACCCTAAGCCATGTCCTATCTTCTAACTATGATTAATGACTGCCAACTGTCATACATGCGTCAAGAACAGAGCCATACATCATGCAATAACTACAGCTGGCAAATACTGACAAGTACACTGAAGCCATGCCACAGCAAAGACCTAAAAGTACATTTCAGCGTTCAAGCTATTTTGATTTAATATTCAAGTACATGTGTTGGAAAAATATTCAATATATACAATTTTGAGAAAATAGGAAGCAAGGAAAAAGTACATGTGTGCATGGATGCAAACACACATACACACACTCAAACGCACACCTCTGTTCTCGTGTAATCCGTCATCTTGCCTATGGTTTTAATTCCTGTTAACTGCATGGTTGCATGCCGCTGCATCGTTCATTCAAATGGAATTGAATAACAGAGCTGCTTGGCTGCACTTGCACAGGCCTGCTTTAATTGGAATGAATGTTTTTTTTTTTTTACAGAAATATTCAGGCCAATTCAATTTTTCTCAGCTTAAAGACTATGTGTGGCTCAAGTACTAGTCAGTTTCCCCCTCTGTAGCTATGTAAAATATAGACAGTATATGTATAAAGACAAATGTCCCCTGGCAGCTTAGTATTGAATGGAAATGAAAAGAATGGCTGCTTACTGTATTTTGTTCTATGTATGCAAACTAAAGTAATATATTCAGTCTAAAATATGTTACAAATGTAATAATTCCACTAAATAAGTGAAATAAATATAATTTGATATCTGGATTTCCAGGCTCTGTGTTGGTCAGGAAGTATCAAATCAAGGGAACTGTCCACATCACCTGGAGTTCACTTCTGGTCGGATATGTCTGGTGGGGCAGTCTTTTGCAAGCAGACATTGTCTTCTACTCCAGGGGTGTGGAGTACCAAATGAAATGTTTTTCCTCAAGTTTATTTATTCATTAGTTTTAGATGACATCTCTGGAAAGAATCAATTCAAGAATCAACTGATAGTATAATGCTGAGTCTGACTCAAAAAAGCGGGATTAGTGTTAAATTCTATCTGGAAAATTTCACAGATTTTGTTTGTATCCTTTTTTTCTTCTTTTAAATAATTGATCTCCTTTTTGTACTCTTACATGGGACATTTGTATTAGTGCCAGATGAATTATGTCCTCACAAAAGACACCTTTTACCATGACTGATTACCAAAAAGTCAGTTCAGTAATATTATTATTTTTGCAATTCACTACCAAAAATATAGAGCTAAAATCTGAAATTATTGCTGAGTTTGTTTGCTTAATTGGAATGAACAGAAATCATATTTTAACCCTTAATGCATGCATGTTTTTCCAAACATTCCCACACACTGAAAGTCTATAGAGACCTGTTACTTTTCTCACACAGTTTTGCTACAAATTAAAATTATATTGCTTATAAACTCTCTTTATTTCAAACCTCCTCATTCAAACAGAGACACTCATTTAGGTCAAACCAGTCAACAGTAGGTGGTAAACATAAAGACAAGAACTCCCCCTGAGAGGAAAAATGGATTAATGTCTAACATCATCATGACATCACATGTAACAGCTGTGGGGTGCTACATCAATGACACAGCCAGACAAGAGGCTGAATGAACAGCAGAAACAGACCTCGTCAGCAGTCTGACCAGCAGAACACCACAGCAAAACCACTCACTGCAACCACTGTGAAGAGGTTAAAGGTCACCAACAAGGAGTCAGTGGACTTTCAGAGAAACATCAAGGAGGACAGTCACAACTAGCACCACAGACTGGCTTTAAACAGATACAGGGGATACAGTCTTCCCCAACTGAACTATTTAAAACAGAGAAAACTCTGTTCACTGATGAAGGCACAGTTCAAAGATCGAGAAAAAGCTAGTGGATCTCAAGTTGAGATTATGTTGTCAAACTACTGTTCTCATGGTCAGGAATGAACTTTCATGCTTCCCATCCCAACTTAAGTTGCTTGACATTTTTTTTTTTCAATATTCGGTACCACAGACACTTTTCTTGGCCCTGTTGAGTTTCAATACCTACTTATTAGTGACCATGTATGATGCTGCTGGTGTAGCATTTGCAAAATGCAAAACTGCATTAAAGAGATCTCAGGGCTGAGACACCATGCTCAAGTGTACAGGTTTGAACTCAAACTTGAATTTTTTTTTTTAATTTATAGAAGTTTATCAGTGGAATGCAGCACAACTTGGATGGTAGTTGGGATTTTATGCTTCTCACAGTAAATCAGGGTGTTACTTTCATAACTAATGTAATCCACTGAAGCTATTGACCTGATGCTCAAACAGGAAACATCATTTGTTTATTGCTTTCCTCTGCATGGTTTGCTTGCCCATTCTCATCACTGTATATGTACACAGAGCACTCAATACTCATCAGTACACACAGTGACAACTTAGGGGCCAGATTAGTGCATGTGTAATATCCACCCTCCACCAAAGTGAATTAATTGTCTAATGGCTTTAAATTGATTAGGCATGTCTCGGGTTTGAGTTGCAAATCTCCCTCTAATCCAGGTATTTCCCTCTCAGGATAAGCATGGGATTGCTTTAATTAGCAACATGGCCATGTGTGTTGGGTACAGTAACATGGCAACGAACACCTGGAGCTGAAGTTACAATGTGTTTGGGTGATAAGGGCTTTCTATGCTGGTGCATTTAGCCACTTACTCAAACACATAATAATGCCACAGTAAAAAATGCTAAGCTGGCAGAACATAACAAAAATCAATTTGCCCAAGCAGCAATGAGCAATTCTAAAAATTAGAGTGTTAAAGATTTGGTGTTTTGGCTTTTGGGTTTCCTTGTTCTAATACATTTTTGTTGTGTCTAAAAGTAAGAAATGTAGTTTATAATAAGAGATTCCCAAACGCAAAGCTTCATAAAGTTATGCATTCCTGTCTGTATATGGGTATTGCTAATTGCAACTTCCAACACTATAGGAAAATGATATATGCAGAGGGGCAAACAGTTAAACAACAAAATGGTCTCACAAGTGGTTCAAAAATCCGGTGAAAGCACAAGGGAGACTCTTGTTCAGCAGCCTAACAGCTTTTTAAAGATCCTGCCATGGACAAGTGCAGTAAGTGACAAATGCCATGTGAAAATCTGTCCTAAAGAATGACTTATCTTGGAAGTGTGAGATAAGTCATCAACTAAGTTTACATGCCAATTTAAGCTGATATGAATTATTATAAGAGAAATTCATAGTATACACAACCAATAGCTAACATTGAGTAAGAGTGATGAGCATGTATCTGTCATTGTTTTCCTTTTTAAACGAATGTTTCTAAGGGTTTTTTTAAATTTTTGTTTTACAAACTTTTTCATCATTTGGGGATGCCCAGTTCCCAATGAACATCACCTTTCATCACTGCTAACTTCACTGTAAGCTTGCAGAGGGTGTGGACAACCATGCATCTTCTGCAATGCATATGTTGTTGCACCAGCTGCTTTTTCACACCAGTGACAAACTTCAGGTGGGTGTGATGCTCGCAAAGTTTATACCTTCTCCTTCAAAGCCCATCTTGCTCTGCTTAAGCACCTTGACTAACCAGTAGGAGCCGCAGTGACAAGGGCATGGTCCCTCACTGGCTTCCCATTCTCTCAAAATAGACAAATAGCCAAGCTGTCACAAGGTTGACCTTTTACACAAATACAAACTTGTGAATTGTTTGGAAAAGGTAAAGTTTGCCAAGTCAGGTTTGACTTCTGTCAGTCACAACAGTGAGCTATATAGAATGGTGGGGTTGTAATCAGAACACTGCGCGATGTAGCATGGTTTGTCCAACCCAACCTCTGACCTGTGGTAAAGCTGTCATTCTTTTTCCATGTTAGGATGTTTTTGTATCATGTACTACACATTTGGAATTATAACGATCAGCAGCGCCATGAGTGTAAAGTTTATGGCAAAGGATGTTTGGACTCAACAACAAGGCCCAGGAACAGAACAGGTATGACAAGAATGAGATTTGCCAATCGAAATTCAAAACACAGTAAGGTGGCAAGAAGTCAAAAAAGGCAGTTAACATTAACTAGCATATTGGCAAAGAAGAACAGAGGCAATAACTCCATGGCTATGGTGGCACAACAGACAATCTATCAAGACACTAGTGTTTTTGGGCAGGTATATGTATATACCTGGGTGCTAATGAAGAAACTGAACAAGTGACTTGGGAGAGGGAGGAACTGTCTGAGGACTACTGCTGGACAGGCAGGGAATGACAGAGTCTGAAGTGATGGGAAATGTTAGAAACAGGCAGGCATGGGAAACAGAGAACATCACACATCTCCATCCTAAAGAAAATTCCAATAAGTCTATGTTTCTTAACATTCCCATGAAACCACTAACAGAGTGCTATTTGATTCTGCACATTTGCATGTCTGCTGTAAAAGCAGGCAGCAAGGGAGGGACTTATTGCGGATATTGATTGGTGTTTACGGTAGCCAATAGCACTGAGTGTGCGTTATGCTGTGTGTATGATTGTTTGTGAGAATAAAACCTGATTTACATTATTAATATTCATTGGCAATGCAATTGTTGTGGCCTCAAAGCACCAAATGGATTTAATATCATTTCTTTCTTTCTCTTATTTCTATTTTTGATTTTAACTAAATGTTAACTAAAGTTTTATGAACTGTCTGACCTCCCACCCCCTTAACTGGCAGGCATTTAACAATCAGAAACTGACAACTCACATTCTGCTTTTGTGGAAATAGAAATTATTTCTAATAAAGGTATATAGAAAATTATTGTTCAGTTCAAGGGAATAATCATAAATTCCAACAATACTGCCAGGTGGTGCATTAAATTAGTGATTAATTAAGGTAGATGCAACCTTATTTTACGATGCTGAGGTACAATAATGCTAAAAAATGACCATAATTATGTCATCCATAATTTTAGTGCATTATTGTGCATTGTTGTATTGTTCACCAACATCTAGGCCTGGGTGAGACTGCACCCCTTGCATCCCCCTGACACCTGGCCACACTCAACACATTCCTCCCCATCCAAAGAGGGATGCATC
Source organism: Holacanthus passer (assembly GCA_025331565.1). Lineage (NCBI taxonomy): Eukaryota > Metazoa > Chordata > Actinopteri > Pomacanthidae > Holacanthus > Holacanthus passer. The sequence continues at coordinate 372,519 of JAFREQ010000072.1, read as the reverse complement.
TGTGTACGCTATGTGTGACAGAGTAAAGAATGGGCTTTTAAATCTTGTGTCCATCCACAATGATATGAATCGACTTGAAGAAACATAATAGCTCACATACAGACATGCTAATCGTGGAGCTGACTTTTTCTTCTGATTTAAAAGCATTCTAACTGGAAACATTACAAATTGGTATGGGATGTGCATAGCACAAGACAGGAGGGCTCTAACCCAGAGATGAGCTCGACACAGCATGTTCATATATAGTCTGAATAAAGTGTAGGTTTCCTATTGTTTTAAAGCGTGTGAAAACGATACGCAATAATTGACACATTCATTAAAGAGCTATTTCAGACAAAAGGCACCTCCATCCAACAATGAAACAACCTATTCATGAAAGCAAATACACCAACTTAACAAGCAGCTTGTGTGAAATACAAACAGATATTGCACTTACTTGTAAGTGTGTATTTCATGTAATATCACAATGGGAAATTGCCAGTGCAATCATACACAAACAACTCATTGAGAAAACCCTTGCCCTGAGCAAAAAACACAGCAGTTGGTCTCCAATATGTGAATGACAAATGAATATCACTCAGTGGGTCAGATGGTGTAGACACACTCCATGCTCTGTGCTAATCAGGCCAACCTACAGACCTCGCATACCATCAGGACATCCTGCAGGGGAAAATTAGTACTTTCCACTTTGCTAAACGAGTATACTTTCCTCCCTGGGTGAGCGCATTGTTTGTTACATGGGTAATTTCTTTATGTAAATTGTACTACAATGGGTTACATACCAATTATAAGTAAAACATTAAGTTTTATACTGATTCTGAATAGCAAATTAAAGGTGCATTTATGCACATTTTCTCAGGGGTAGGAAGCACTAATAGCAGAAAAAATATATATTATATAGCCTATATAGAGAGAGAAAGAGAGAGAGAGAGAGAGAGAGAGAGAGAGAGAGAGATACTGAGTGCAAGTTAGCTACCTTTTCACTACATGAGTGTAGGGCTAACATTAGCAGCCCAAAACACAAAATGGAAAGCACATCTGGAGTAGCATATTGTAACTACGAAAAGTGTTACAGTGGTTGGTCATTTTTTGCTGCATGTGACTTCTTAGCATTTATCACCTATGATAGAGATTTGGCAACATTCCTTTGGTATGTGAGTTCAAAACAACATAACAATAAGGAAATAATTGTAAATGTTGAAATGATTAATATTATTATATATATATTAATATTTAAATGGGAAAAATCGTAATAAAAATTAATGAATCTACACACAAAACCTGCCGACAAAGAGGGATGAGCAACACAATCATGTATTGTACAAGTATTGTCAGTAACGTGACCTTTGTGTTCTGATTGTATACTTAGTCAGTTAAGTAGTGCTCCCTACATGCAGTTTTTATGTCAATTGGTCACCCTGCACTTTTTTAAAATTTGTATTTCTCCTGTGGTTCCAGTCTTTCAGTGAAATTTAGACGAGAACTGGCTCCAGCCTTAAACGAAATGTCTGTTGAAGTTCAACTAGAATCTACTTCTATGGTATGTTCAGACAGAAATGTTCTAGCAGCTAAACTGTTTCCCTGTCATGGTTTGAATTTCACTCTTCTCATTCACCACTGCTTGTGCATACATTTTCTAACTCTGCTGTCACTTCAGACCCTGCCACTCGCACCTGCCTGTTAGTAGAACCAGCTCACCTGTTCATCCTCCCTACTCACCTGTTCCCCATTCCCTCATTAGCTTCCTACCATATTTGCAGTTTACCAGTTTTTCAATTTACCAGTTCATTTCCTCTAGCTCTCCAGATCGTCTTTGTGCTGTGTGCCTCAGCTTTCCAGCATTTTGATTATTGCCGGCCTGTTTTTAGATCCTGACCTAGTTTTTGACCCAACCTGTGAATTTTGAATTCTGCCTCAGCCTGGCCCCTTTTTTTCCTTGTTTGCATGCCTGGATTTTTGTATCCTTGAATTTTCTTAAGAAAATGACCTTTGCTTTTACTAGGGCTGTTAAAATTGATGCATTAATACTGATTAATCCATCATCATGATTAATCTGATTAAAAGTTTTAACGCAATTAACCCATCTGCAGCACAGAATGACTCAAAATCCCTGAAACGTCTCTGGCAACGCATTTCGGACAGTTTGTCCAAGTAGAGATACCATCACGCATGCCACCGTGCATGCACAAATGGGCAGTTGATCCGATACTGACTGACAACAAGTTTGTCTTAGTAGCTGGCTGAAAAAGGAGTAACAGGGCCACATTAATGTGGATAAATGTTTTTTTTTCTTAACATGAACTGTTAAAGGTGGGTAATAAACACGTTAAGTGCATATATATTCCCTTCTTTCTTGAGTCTGTTTGCTCATGCAAAATGAAACGTGATTAATATAGATTAAAAATGAATGATATTTAATCGTTTGACAGCACTACTTTTTACATCTGCCTCTTGAGTGACCCCAGCCGACACTTTAGACTTTAAGACATGAGATGGAGGCACAGGCTAGTGCTTTACGTCAACATGAATAGCAAGTTGTTGTAGGGGCCAGGAATCTTCTGGAAGGTCTCTATGACTAGATTCAGCAGCTCCCCCTGCTGAGTCAAATGCTGGCTGCTGCACTGGACTTTACCTCTCCTGTTCTCTCTATCGCTGTTCTAAAACCTTGTGTGTCCACCCCACAACAGTACTCTGGTGGGCCCGGTGGCTGGAAGCCTGATTCAGTGCTCCTTAGCCTTCAAAGTTCAGCCTTGGGGAACCACCAAGTGAGAAAAGCAGTCCTCAGTGTGCTCCACTGCTGGGACATTTTCAGCAGAATTAAGAAAGGTATTTGATCACACAGCTTAGTGTTTGGGAGGCAGCGAGGGGGCTGCTTAACCTGTGACAGGGGAACACTGGGTGGTGGGTGATACTCCATTGAATCTTTAACCATTCCCATGATACTTCTTCCCTATAACTGTGCTATACACAACCTCTTACCCCAAAGGTCAGTTGTTCTGTCTGTCAGCTCCAGATTTCCCATGTAGGCCATGGGGGGGAAAAAAACATCAATGAATCTCTGGTTGCTGGTATCATTCATACTTCTTGGGCAGTATTCTATTTATGGAAATACCCTAGTTCCCTTCATCAATTATTGAGGATGACATCAACATGAAAAATAGGTAGCCCCTCCCACAGTTCTGCTTTTGAACTGCTTCAGGGTGTCACTGTTTACACCAAACTGGACCACAGAAGTGTTTATTACTTGGTCCATATTAGGGAGGGGGATGAATGGGACACAGCATTTAACACCCCCAGTGAACATTATGAAGACTTAATCATGCCCTAGAACTTACTGATGCCCCCGCAGTGCTCCATGCTCTACTGAACAATGTAGTGAACAGATTCCTACAGGAGCACGAGGGTCACATGAGGAGGGTCCAACGACTTCTGGAGAACCACGAATTTGTGAAGCCAGAGAATTGTGAATTTCATGTCTCAGAACTTTCATTTTGGAGTTTGTGCTCAGGAGAAGGGATCCAGATTAATTTGGCCAAGGTCCAAGCAGTCACAGAATGGCCTCAGCTCACATCCTGCAAATAACTTCAGTGTTTCCTGGGATTTGCCTACTTGTACAGATGCTTTACTTGGAATTACAGTTCCTTGGAGAACATGAGCAACTGGGAGCTGCTGGCAGTCAGGTAGGCATTGGAGAAGTGGAGACACTGGCTTGAGGGGGCAGATCTCCCCTTTGTTGTTTGGAGTGATTACAAAAATCTAGAATACAGTATATGCAAACCACCAAAAGGTTGAATTCCAGCCAGGCCCTGTGGGCTTTACCCACCTGGCATACCACCTAGGTTTCAGTGTCAAACCCTCCACCATCTTTCCCCTGTTTTAAAAGGAGGAAAACCCTGTGAAGATGGCAGAGATTCTTCCCCCTTCCTGTGTGGTTTGACCTCTCATTTGGGACATTGACAGTAATCAAACAGTCTCATTCTGATTTTCATGCAGTATGTAACTGTCCAGGTGGCTGCCTATTTGTTTGAGACCCTCTCCATTTCAAGATCTTCCAGTGGGGACACTCCTCTCTCCTGGCCTGTCACCCTGAAGTGCAGCGTAGCCTGACTCTCCTCCATCAGCTTTCTCTAAACTCCTTCGGGTCTCCCCCAACCCCTGCCAGTACCTCATCGAGCCCCAACTTCACCCTGTGTTTTTGGAGGGAATTTTGCTGAATGTTGGGGGCCTTGGTCAGCCTAGGGGTTCCATGTGCTGTCCAACAGCCAAACTAAACAGATAAATCAGGAGATGGAAACAGCACTGTGGTGTGTCGCCTATCCTTTTTCCTGGGCCAAGCAGCTGTTGTTGGTCGAATATGCACAGGCCTGTCCCCCTTCCAGTTCCCTCCTTTCACACCCAGTCAGCAAGTTTGGCTCTCCATGTCTGTCTGACACATCAAACCGGTCAAGGGAAGCCGTCTGCAGCCTGCCTCCAGAACCCCATCTCCTGACTAGCTCACGGATGTAGAGTAGGCATATACTGTCAAGAACCCACTCAAGTAGAGATGTCGAGGGAGAGGGCTCCAGTACCTGGTGGACTGGGAGGGCTACGGTCCTGAAGAGCACTTTTCAGGATTGTAGCTGGTTCTGGTGGTCCTCCACGGAGGATGAAGGAGGACATACTGGAGTTTGAGGCTGCTTGTCCCATTTGCTTTCAACAGAGGTCTTCCCACCAAAGACTTGCAGTGTCCTCCAACCCTTGTCAGTCCCTTCCTGAGTTGTGCTCTTGGGTTGCTGTCTGTCCGTTTCTGTCTCTGCCTTGTCTTTGAACTGTGACATTCCCATTACACTATGGTAGCAAACTCTTAACAGGGCTTTCACTCTGACTCCACTGAACTACTGTCCCAACACAGGAGCATGTGGGTTGGAGATTGGGATTGACATGACTTTGGGTGAGGGTCGAACTTACTGAGGTGAAAGTTTAGAGATTAGTCAATTAAAATTTATGAATTTTTTATGAAGACATCACAGTTTTTCAATACAAACCATAATTGCTAATCCACCAGTGTTGATGATCAGTTTCTAATTTCTTAAAATTCATATCTTCATATCATATTCATTCTTGGGTCTTGTTTATTTTTGAAGTGGTAATTCTGTGCTGCATTATACAGAAAGGCATTATTTAGCCAAGATTCACTAAAATAAATGGTGTGGGCAAAATAATAGAAACGCATCAGAATACCGGAACAAAATTCAAAAGCGCCACAAACTGCAGCTTCCAAAATTTTAACCTTCAGGAATGCAGGATTTATTGCAGGACTGTTGTATTAGACTGCATTAGTTTTAGCTAGGTATATTTAATAAAGTGGCAACTTAATGTATTTTGGAATGGAGCTGATAGTGGCTGAACTTTGATTATGATTTCTCACCCTATAATTTTACTTTACTTTATAATGCTGCAGGTACTTTCAAGTGTCCACGAATTTTATCTTATTTTAACTTAATGGAGCAACTTCAGATTCTGGAGCCTGATGACCACCCACAGATTTTAGTCTAGAATGAGAATGGTCCTAAACATTGGTGTTCTTCCCTGCTTGCACTGCTTTACGTTGACTTTTATATTTTATTGTTGTGTGGGTGACTACACACTTCTTAGTAGCAGCAAACTGGTTTAATGTACTCAGGTACAATGAGATCATGTCCTGGGTAAATTTTGGGGGGAATTTACTGAACATACCACAATTATAAATGTCCACACGGTGGGTATTTTAAAAGCAATTCCAGCATTTGTGGACCCAATATGTAAAAATTTCACTACCTTACAACTTACCTACAGGGCAATAAATAAAGATTCAGTGTTTCTACACCAGTTTATTCCTGGCAGTGTGGAGAAGGCAGGCTTTAATTTGAATTTTTGTAAAATTAAAATTTGAATTTAAACAGCTCAATAATCAGATATGACGAATGTAAATAAGAGAAGGAACTTTCTATTTGTTGTGGGGGTGCATAAGAAAACTTGGTCTCAGGGCCCTCAGTATTTCTAAAAACGTGGCAACAACCCTGGCTACAATAAAATGCTGACATAACAATTCCGTACTAAATATACATTAACTATTTCTTTTCAAGGTCACAGGAAAATATCATATTTGACTTAATTTCTTTTATTACTTGGTCTGTTAGTTGTTTGGAGACAGTCTGAAAAACAAATTCCCTATGCAGGAATCACTTTGATCACAGACACTATCTCAGAAGATTCTTTTTTTGTTATTACATTTCCATTTTAGGTCCTATCTGCATTTGTGTGTGTGTGTGTTTTTCCTTGGATTTCCTGTTGATTGTGTTTGACTTTCTGCTGGCGGCACTTTGTTTGTCTTTTCAGCCTCGGTGGCCATAGCTGATCATACTTACTTTTCCTCTTCTGTTTAGTCAACAAAAACAAAAGTGCAAAATGCATCACGTTCTGTGCAGTGAATGATTATTTCTTGAAAAGAGCTATTATGGTCTTGATGTTCAATGCAGAAAAAATCAGGTTTCTTAGTCTGGCCATAGGTTGAATCCCTCTTGAATTATGCCCCTGAAAGGAAATCAGGCATTATTTGTAAGAAATTGCCCATGAACATTACTTAAATAGTAAAAGACATGGTCCTATGAGTTAAACATCCCCTTCTGTCTTTAGGCTTTGAGAGAGGGAGGAGGAAGTGTGATGAGTAGTGAGGTGGCAAAACAAACAGCTCGTCAGCAGAGGTCCGCTTATCAGGCTGCTACATGACTGTGTATCACCGACTCGCTGAATACTGAGCCAGGGAAATGTGGCTCAGCGATCAACCAGCCCGCTCCATTGATTAACAGCGTTTTCTCATTCCTGGCCAAGAAATTGGCTTCTCCCTACATGTGTCGTTTGTTTGAGAAGAAACGAGGACCGGTGCCATGTGCGTGTGTGCTTACGCTTGCTCTGAGGAGAGGGGTACACTTCCAGCTGAGCCACTCTGCATTTAAAGCTAGCAGCCAAATGCTTCTCATATGGAGAGGGGCTCTAAAAAAAACCCTTCTCATTTTGAACACAAGTATCTCAGTGTTTGCCTGCTGGGCCTGATCTTCCTATTGGCTCAATATTTTGGCCCCTGTTGTACCCTAAAGTAAACCATTTTGTACACCCCCTCCTCCTTCCTCTAAGCATTTATCCCCCCGTCACCCCCTCTCATCACACACACATGCACATACAGTACACTTATTTTGGATCCCAGTGGGTGTGTGGGCTATTCAAACGTCCTGACTCAGAGATTTAAAATGGCATTTAAAACCCATTCAATGCTGTAGAGGCTTGTTTTATTTTTCCAGCGTTAGCTGCTACAAGGTCAGTTTGCACCAACAGCTGATGAGCGATCAATAGGAGATTTGAATTTAAAGAGCCGTGGCCCTGGGGGCGGTCAGTCGTCGGTGCATGGTGTTACCACAGGGGGGGCTAAGCCCAGGGGCTCAACAGAGACCTATATCCTTCCACGGGCTCTCCACCGCCACCTTCCACCCCACCTCCCCAAGCTTGGTTAACTCTCAAGACCATGATTAATTCATGGTGGATTACAGTCTGGAGGCAGGGGAAAAATCTGGGATTGCATACGGTCCTAACTGCACATGCGGGGTTTGGGAGATAAAGGTTCCCCCGGATTCATGCCACAATCCCAACGACCGACTCGTTTCCCTACAAGTATGAATAATTTTTTCATCCTCCCTGCAAAAGATCACGCCTCAGTGTTTGGACTTCTTGATTATTATTAGGACTATGCTCGCTGAAATAAGTTAGGAGAGGTCCCTCCCAGCCGTCAGACTGCACGATGAACAGTAAGCTGCAGGGAATAATAATGTAGGAGCGAGCTAATAAAAGCATAACAAGCAGGAGAGCTGCGGTCACAGCAATTTCATCATTGTCCTTCACAGTTGCAGAGCTAACTGCTTACGATTAGTTGACAACCTCGAGTAACTGAACGGAAGATTCTGAGGCTGGAGCCAAAGAGGTTGGGGAAATAAGTGACATCAGCATATGTTGTGAATTCGCTCCCCCTTGTGTCAGCCGCAGCAAGCCAGTCCACTAAATGCCTCCACGAGTCGGAGGGAAGTGAAATCAGCAGAAAAGTTTATTGTTGTAACCCTTGTTCTGTTTGTCTATGAATTGCTCTTCAAGCCATCATGATCTGGTGCAATGCTGCGGCATGCAGGAAAAAGAGAAAACCTCTTTTTGACAGTTTAAGATTGGCATCACAAAACTCAACCTGCAAAGCATGACTCTATAGCTTTGTTTCTACAACTCAAGTTCTCATTCTGACTCCTTTTTTTCCTGTCTTTTCTTCACTTTTCGCTGCTTTAACTTCACTCAATGTTTTTAAATTACATTAATCAGAAATAACAAATGTTTACCTGTCATCATGTCTGCAAAGGCCAATTATTTCACACTCCATGTGAATGGAAAATTAGACATGTAGACAAAAAGCATTCATTATGAAATGAGTGACACTGGCCTGATAAGTACCTTACAGAGAGCCCTGTGATGTACGGCTGCACTGACACCGTGCGATACATAATACACTGTAGTGTAAGGGTATACTGTAAGATAGCTGCTCCAAAGAAAATATGTTCATAAGTATATTTTCTAGTTTTATTAGAAACACATTTTTGTCAACATGTTGTATTTATACAGTGAATGGTCTAATATGCACTGGAGGTCACATAAGCTTAGGTTTATTGGAACAATAAAAGACATACCATGAGGGCTTGATATTCAAAGAGATGTAGCAGCTACTAGCTGCATATTTGACCATCAATTTTTAATAGGTTGGATTTTTTTTCCTTCGAAGACACAAAAATAAAACCTGTCTAAGTATGTTATATTAACAATATTGTGAATGTATCTTCAGCAGACTAAAAAATTAAGAAGTCAATTACTCCTTTTAACACTTACATTTTGTCTCAACACGTTCTGCAGATGATGGTGCAAAGCACTTTAACAGTATTTGTGCTATTTTTTTTTTTAATTTGGCAAATGTCTACTTTTTTTTTTTTTTCTTTTTTGAAACCTTTTTTGTAAACAACATCTTGTACAAACTAGCACAGTGAACCACAACCCCAGCAAATTTGTTTTTATCTCCATACAATATAAATGAAATCAATACAAAAGTTTGGTTGGTTGCTTGGAACATTTTTATATGGATCGAGAGGTTCTAAAACATGGTTTTCGAGACTTCTGGACTCCTGAATTAAATAGATTACGTAAACAGTTGACTGTTCTAAGTCCCATTTAGAACCCCAGTAGAAGATTTTTAGAAGGTAGACTTCACTTCAACATTTCAAGTTCACTTCCATTTTAAATAAAGGGTTTGCAATCCATAGAGGGTTTTTACTGTTTGCCTTTTGAAGGCAGCCTTCTTCAGATTTGGTGGAAATTCTGAAACCAAGAAAAGAAAAAAAAAAAATAGTCCAGACAGAGGAAAAATTGTCGTTTCCTCTGGCCATCGGAAACATAGTGTCAAAAAGGTTAAGTGTCAATATGGCAGAGCCTTGAGAGGCAAAGAGGTCTGAGGAGCTTCTGAATAAATACAAGGGACAAGTCTAGTGCCTCAAACGCCGCTCAGCCTTCCTACAGTGCCAGGTCAGCACACAACCAACCCTCGGCCCCTTTATTCTCTCTCTGTAAAGCTATTGAAGTCTTTGACAGTAGCTAATGATGTTTTTGTGTTTGGGACATACTATAGGAGGGTTGTTTTTTACCCCACCGGTGAGTGTTAGGGGGTTTGGTCGCTATGCCGGGCCACTGACAGGAGTCAGGAGGGGTGACAGGGTGCCCCAGGGCCCCAAAGAAAGAGGGGTAGGGTTTGGATGGGGGGCAGTTCAGCAGTCTTGCCCAGTTATTTATTTTTTTTATGTCCAGTTTTGGATGCAGAGGGTGGGGGTGTGGGGGGAGGGGAAGCAATTGAAACACCCAAACACAATACTGAAGACAATGTTTTTGAGCATAATTTTTTATGCCAAATATACTTTCCCCACAAAAAAATCATCAAATCAAATGGGAAAATAAATAAATAAATATGAAAACACAACAAAAATTGTGATTCAATGGCGTTGCCCTAACCCTGTCAATATCCATGTCCCTGTCCTCGTCCCCAGGCCACAACACCACCAAACCTCACCACCCTCCGTTACCGAATCTCTCGCCAGTAAAGTCCACTCACTCGAAAAGCTACCACACAGTGCCCTCGTTCATTTCCGAGGGTGGGTGGGACAGGTGGTTGTTGTATCCGCTGCCATTCAGCGACAGTGAGGTAAAAGGCGGACTAGGGCCGAACACCTCGGAGGAGATGCTGTGCAGGGGCCCCGGGATGCCGGGCTCCGGGCTGGGAGAGTCCCCGGGGTGGTGGGACATGATATCGGAGAAGCGTTGCACATCGCTGGAGGGGTGGTGGCCCGGCAGCGGGTGGTCCATACCTCCAAGGGGGGTGCCTGTGGGGCCTGAGGAGGGCACAAAAGGGAGATCAACCGGGGTCTGGGCCTGCGAAGACGGAGGCCCCTGAGGGAAGAAGTCATAGTTCCCTCCTGGGCCGTAGTACTCGCTTTGATAATCTGCAGATCCAAGAGAAGAAGGGGAAAAAAAAAAATCAACGTTAGCTCTGAGAACAATGGTGTGCAGAAATAATTCCGGAGACATTGAGGAATTCATTGAATATACATAGCTTGATTTGTATTAGAGGGGGAGAGAGACCCTCGCCATACTACATTAGTCACAGAGCATGTTACACTTAAATCAAAACTGCAATTGGGTGGGGAGAACAACGTGGCCACAAAATTAATTAAAATGGCGGCCATTTCATCAGCGATTCTACCTACTGAGACCGATTTTTTTTTTCAGTTCAGCAGAATATTATTAGACTTTTTTTGCTTTGGCAGAAAGGACAAAGGCCCAAGCACAAATGAAATTTCTCTGAAAACAATGAGATATTTAAAAGCATTTGGAGGAAGAGCATGCTATCAAATCACAGAGATGTAAACTCATTTCACTTAAACTCAACTCACTGCTCACTAATTTCCAAAAGCCCACGGACAAGGTGACCCAAACTGAATAACATATCACAATTGAATCTGTTTTAAAAAATTGAGAACCTTATTGCTGAATATCAAAACATGCCATAATGTTAAGTGCAGAAAATCACTGCATTGTGTGAATTTGTTTATACAGATGTTACTTTACTTTGGTGTACTAAATGCACATTTTGTGTGAAGAGCTCAGAAAACCAAAAGCGTACAGGCCTAACGTGGTGTTTATTTCATTGATGAGGCAGACCTAAATAAAACTGCTGTATTTGTTATTGAACGCCTTAGCTGAAGAGCTTTAGATAAGATAAAATAGAAGAAAGACACATTTTTCATGTTAGCAGGAAACAGGCAAATAGAAAATAAATGATGGGTTGATAGAAGAAATAAGGAAACATAAAAATATGTCAAATTAAATGTGTGACTGAAACTCAGATCAGTGACAGTGAGAGGAAATAAGTGTATCATACCAAGCGTAATTTAAACATGAATTAAAAAGGAGAAAAAGACTTTGGACGACGTGAATGAAAAACGCTTTTCAAACATTGACCTAAATCGTCGGCATACCTCCATAGTAAGAGAAGGGCCCGTTGGGGATGAGCTCCCCGGGCTCCAGCCGGTCCACCAGCGTCCTCATCCGCCTCGGGCTCCGGAAGAAGGCGTGCCTCCGGGCGCCCAGCGCGCTCAGCTGCTTCATGCGCCTCTCTTTGGAACGTCGGTTCTGGAACCAGACCTGCACACACACAAACACACGGGTCACCTTGTGTCAGTCAGCAAACGGGCGGCAGGACGCCATTTTGATTGCACGTCAATATTGTGTGTGTGGGAGTGAGAAATGGAGGTGACGGAGAAGAAGGGGCAGAAACGTGTGGATCAATATGTAAACAAACAAACAAACACAAATTGTGGATTTTTTTTTTAGAATATGCAAATAAAGCTCGCAGTGCAAATTCTCCCTCATAGAAAAGCAGGTGTAATTAGGTTTACCTTGGCACGTGCACCGCCTCTTATTAGAGTAAATAACCGGGCTGCGGTGTGTATGTTTTGCGGCGCGCGTGATGAGCCGGTGCGTTAAATCCGCAAAGGCTGTGCGGCGAATAGGACTGCGCCCAATTATCGTTACAGGAGTGAGAGTCACATCTAACCTCCCTAATGATCTTTTAACCCTCCATTTACTCCGACTGAAGGCTGCAGCAGCGGGGGCTTAAAATCTCCAATTAATACTTAATAGGGGGGTTGTTACCGATATATTACCGGGCTCTTGGAGGTTATCATTTCCTAATCTATAGACCAGCTTCCTTTAATTACGCTCTTCCCTTTTCCCTCATGCTCATACATATTAGATACCCCTGCTCCACCACTTTCACTTATCGCCATCAATCTGCTATGCTAAACCTTTTTACCTTTGATCTGCCCCGCAGCCTTATCCACATTAAGGGAAAAAATCCTCGAAATGAAATCACATTTATAGAAACCTGTTAGTGATAATAAAAATGCAGAAAAGGTCTACTTTCCAATGTTTTAAAGTCTACTTTTTTCGGGGATTATTCTTGATTTGCAATAATAATAATAATAATAATAATAATAATAATAATGATTTATAGCAATTCCCTATAAATACTTGGGTGTGCCACGTAAAATAACAATTGGTAGAAATTACTAAAAGAAAAAATAGTCCGTCATCGTACAAAATATTAACACAACAACAACAACAACAACATAATAATAATAATAATAATCATAATAATAATAATACTGTGTTGTCCGTGTTGCTCTTTGTTTAACTTAATGCGGCCCTGCTGTAATTCAGAGTGAGTTCTGAGGAGACAATGTGAAGACCCTTGAAACAGATTTCTGTCTTTCCACTTGGCTGGAAATGCTCACAGCATGGCTAAATGTGGTCGCAAAACGTGACGGCAGCGCTGTGCCAGGACTCCCAGCGCTCCCAGCAGCCCGGCGCCAGTTGGCCACTTCGCCCCCGCGCCAGCGCCAAGAATCAAAAATACCCATATAAATTACCCGTTTCCAAATCAACCTCGTCCGTCAGCCAATCTTTGGCTTAATGAATTCAACGTGAGCGCGCAGTTTGTGGAGGGAGGAGGCCTTTAAAGAGGGGTGAAGGATGTGAGAGAGGGGGGAGGTGGATGCTGGGAGAGGTGGAGCCTCTCTGATGGGATGAGGCCTGCACGGTCATGGCAGCCTGACAGGGAGGTTTTACCATAAAATATAAACTGTTACATCACACCTTTTAATGGGTGCGTAACACCCTATAAAACAGAACAGGCGCGAGCCCACCTCCTCAACCTGTGGCTGTCCCCTGAATAATATTTCCATAATAGACAGACAGAACCAGAAGACCCCCGATTTGATGATGGAACCGTTTATAAATTACTATAATTACAGTAGTCATTTTTCTTGGGGGCCACTTGGACCCCAGTTTGAGAAACACCCTAATAAATAAATATACATCGTTTCATTTGGTGATTAATGCGTAAAATCATTGTGAAGGAAGAGGGGTAATCCACTTGATCTACAGCTTGAAGGCTAAACGTGGCTGTACCTGGATGACCCTCATGTTGAGGCCGGTCTCCTGGGCCAGCTGCTCCCTGATGTGTCTGGTGGGTTTGGGGGTGGCAGCGAACGCCGCCTTCAGCGTCTCCAGCTGCTTGGCTTTGATGGTGGTCCGGGGGCCGCGCCGCTTCCCGCCCAGGTTCTGGTCGTCGTTCTCGTTATTGACCGTCTCCTTGTCGGACAGGGCGGCTATCTCCGTGTCCTTTAGGACCACGTCGTCCTGGAGCTGGTCTTGAGAGTCCGGCGATAAGCTGGGGTCGCTGCACGCCGTTACTGGAGAAATGACATGTGAAAATTAGAACAAGCAGAATCAAAAACATGGGAATTAATGCAGCGATAAAGCACAGTGGATAGAACAAAATCCATCTTGTTATAAACCATAATATAATATAAAGTATATGTATGATTGTATAATATGTCAGCAGTGACGTACTGGTCAATTCATGGTGGCTGAACTGTGACCAAACCATCGCCTGCATTCATATAAACAAAATTTCCTAAAAGTTTTTGCACCTCAAAACAACCAGTTTGATACGGTACTGTTTTACTGTTTTTACATTACACCATTAAGATTCATAAAAACACAAGACGGGAACATTTGACTAATAAAGAGCAGCTGATGTGTTTTTCTCCTTTTGAGAGGTGGATATGACGTCAAAATAAAAATCCTATGTGACGCATTATGAAGCCAACCTATTCACCTATTTACAGCACATTTACAGCACGTTACAGCAGATCATAATCTTCAGTGCTGTAAGGAAAACTAAAATGCTTGAAGTGAAAATATTACAGGCCTGAGGACAGAATGATCAATAGACAATAGACTGTGTTTTTGTTGAATTCTGCTCTCTAAGTCCTGGTCATGGAAATGATGAAGCCACTGCGGGGCTGAACACATCACATCCATCACAATTTATCCCGCCTCGCACTCACACACACACACTCTCGCACACACACGCTCCGTACCTGAGAGGAGGTTGGTGTCTTTTACACTGGCGTTGCTTAGGTAATCGTCTTTGCAAACGAATTTGTTCTCGTCTATGATGTAGAGCTCCTCGCCGGTGGACAGCTGCTTGTTGCACATCATGCAGGTGAAGCAGTTGAGGTGAAACACTTTGCTCCGGGCTCTCCGGACCAGGTCGTTCGGGGAGATGCCCTGGGAACAGCCGCCACACTTGGTGCCGAAACGCCTGCAGGAGGGACAGGATGATTACTGTTATCAGATATTTATATATATGTTAAAGCGTTTCAATAGCAATATCAAGCAGCCAGGTTTGGTGGCAGGCCGGATGTGTTTGAGGGGGAAGCTCATTTTGCAAGAATCAAGACAAGGATTAACATTTCAAAATGCTGTTGATTTGACTCAGTGTGGCTTGAACTTCTGTGGAAGAAAGAAAAAATCATTTATAACAGATAGGAAGTCGCATTTATTTTTTTAAACCCTTATTAGACATTTAAACACGCAATTTGTGGACTAAAGTTAAATTCTTAAACATTTTACATAAAAAGTCAAATATTATGGTGAAAAGAAGACCATAGATGGAGGAAATGGTGGGGGAAATTTCGTTGTGGGACGAAGAGAGGAATATTTTATCTTATCTTATAGATTAAATTCATATGGAGAAAAGAGAACAGCTTCATGTCAGACACTTTAAAAGACGCAGTTTAGGAGCTTTTTTTGTGTTTATTCCAGAGAGTGAACCTTCGTGCTCAGCCCACACTGTTCTGTTGGATCTAATAATAATAATAATAATAATAATAATAATAATAATTTTATTATTTTAATTTTTAATCTAAATTAAAATGTAGAATTCTGCTACATATATGATATTATTCTATACATTTTGGGGAAATGGCGCTCTTCAAGTTGTAAACGTAAATTTATGCTGTGCATGAGATGAATTTTATTTTTTTCCAAATTATTTTTAAAATAATAACATATTTTTAACCTTTTGCCCCGAACCTGCACAACTATGTATAGACTTTCATTTCATTTCATATTTATTTATTTTTTAAATCTCTACATTCCCAAACTTTTATGTTCCATATAAGACTATATAAAATGCACGGTGAAGTCCAGTAAATATTCAGCTCCTATTAATGTTCTAACACAGCAGGCTGCTTTGGAATAATAAATCACAGTCCTGCCATTGACTTCACCCTTCAACAATGTGTATTGAGTAGTGTGCACTGCTTGTTGACAGCACGTCTGTGATTGCATTGTCTGCGGACTTGATCTTTTCAACTAGTTTACTATTCAAATCCACTTATCACGTCCTCCTCAGTCGGACTGAGTAAACACACCGGGCTGCGGCTCCTCTGGCCGGGGTTTGATCCTGTGCCCTCCCCCGGCTGTAAAAAAAAACAGCCCAAGTGTGATTTCCTCGATTTCCTAACAAACCTCCCACTCTCCCCGCTGAGAGCCAGTGCACACGCGTTTAATGTGGCTGCCCCTCTATTGTTGTTGTTTTGCATAAGAATCCAAATTAACAAGCTTTTAATTACTCGCTCCTAATCAAAGCTTATCGCCTCCAAGTGCTCATTCACACCTACAGGCACGGACAGGTCGGCTCAGTCACTCATTTATTTAACTTCACTGGAAACTGTGTTAGTTATTATGAGTTATTTAGTTATTTTGATAATTTCAAAATATTTTGTTCTAACTGTTTTTTTAAAGAATTGTTTGGCATTTTCGAGTGATTGATAATAAATAGCACACTATTTTAAAAGTTATAAATATTATATAGAACACACAAAAACATTCTGTCCTAAATCTGCAAAAGACTAAACATTATTTTTCGTTTAAATGTAATATTTGCCCTAAAATATCTTTTTTTAATGTTACACCATCACCATCCTTGCTCTTACTCAAATGTCTTTTAGCCATAAAATTTCCTAAATGAATATGTGCCTGTTTACCTGCTGCCAGTCCGGCTCCTGAGCAGTAAACAAAAATAAGAATATTAAAACGAATAATGAATGAACACACACCTTCCCCAAGCTTACCTAAAGAAATCATTTTTGCAGTACAGTCTGCCCTCTCGAGAAAAACATTTCTCTGTCAGGTTACACTTGCACTCGCAGCACTGCACGCACTTGACGTGCCAGGCTCGGTCCAGTACGTTGAGCAGAAAGCGGTCCAGGATAGGCCTCTCGCAGCCGGCGCAGTGGACCATGGCTTTGGATGGGCAGCGACCCCACGCAAATGAAGCACGCACAAACCAAATCAGGAGCGCAGGCCGAGCATTGACCGAGGATCTGCTCTCTCCCGGGTCAACGTGCGCGGAGAAGCCAGTCGATCAGGTGTCGCCACAGATTTCTCCAAAACACACACGGGAGGGGATGGCGAGCGCGTCCCCTCTCTCACGTGGAAAAACCAAAAGGAGAAGAAAAAAATCAGTCCTTCATGGGATCCGAGGCAAAACAAACCAAAGCGTGGATTTGAAGACAGGCAGCTGTAGATCGGGTCAGGCAGCTTGGTTGTCCCCTGCAAGAGACGTCTAACACGATGCTTTCAGGGCAGAGCTGTCACACAACAAGACACGCACGCCTACATGTAATTCAGTATACTTTGACATGGCAGCGTATCCAGTGTTCAAAACCCGGCGAGAAACAACATCACACACAAGCTTCAAAAAGAGTGTGTTCCCCTCTCAGTCCGATGATCCCGGGTGGGATGTTGGGATGCGCTGGCGGCTCCGGTAGCAGTCGGTGTGTGTGTGTGTGCGTGTGTGTGTATGTGTGTGTGCGCCGGGATGCCCTCAGTCTCCAGCACCGTGTGTATGCTGGGATGCGCCGGCTCTCCACTACACTGTCTCGCTCCTAAAGCTCCAGCCCAGCCTTATTCCCAGCCTCCTGACGTCAGGCCGCGGCCGGACCAATCAGCTCCGCGCCGTGCCAGCGACCATCAAGCCGCCCCCATCATAACCCGGCGAGGGCTTCTGCCTGCTATTTATGCCACACACTCAAGACGCCAATTGTCAAGAATTTCCCTGCAAACTGTCATATGTTAGTGAGTGTGTTTGGAGGAAGCAGCCGCGGCGGAGGGCGAGCAGCGCGGAGGGAGAGACTCCACTTCTCAGCTGCTGAACAAATTGTCTTCTGGGCATGAGGGGGGCATGAAGGAGGAATCTGAGCAGGTAGATACATCAGGAGAGAGAGAGAGAGGCTGGAGGCGCGTATTGCATGGCGAGCTCCCTCTTTATTTATGTAAAGTTACTTTGAAAATGACCAACAAATTGGGCATGTTTGTTTTGTAATTTGAGGATAACGGGAGACTTTTATCATCAATGAACCAGCTCTTCGTTAATATATACAACCTAAACTGCTTTGCACTTGAACGCATCATCCATAGAGCTAAATATTTGATCAGAAAACTGAGCAGAAAACTGCAGAACTTCTCTGCCAACATCTTACTAGAATGATTGCTGGGTTCTGGACATATGATGCTACAGATTGTCATGTGCTCATTTTCCTTATCCATGTTGTGTTGCTCATTAGCAGTAGCAGACCTCTCTTTGGTGTGGTGAGAGGAGGCGTGGAGGTGAAAGACAGAGAGGCTCTAAAGTTGACAGCTCGTGCGGCTCAGCCCGTCAGGAGCTCGCGGCCTAGACGATTCATAAGGGAGGTCCAATCCACTTCCAGTCCACCTTAAGTACCTAAATAACACCACGAGTCTGACAGCCTGCTTTATTATTAGTCCCATCAAAGAGATTAGTCAGGTATTTTGTCTTACCCATTTACAGGCCTGCACACTTCTATTTTATTACTCAACGAAAATAGATTGTTTAGTCTGGAGGAAAATAATTTGCATTCGTCAGAAACTAGTTTTGAATAATTAATCTTTGAAATGTTTCTTTACACAAACTGTTCTATTGTGGCCTGGCGATAGTTCAGTGAGAAAATGCTGCATTTGTCATTGCTGTAAAACAGAGTTTATCTGCTTGTCTTCAAATGGAATCGTGCTCAGTGGCTGCGCACTTTAAGCAGAAAAAGTGACCCAGGGACACCCATTTATTCTCTACCAATCGCCCGCCAGCATCCTCCTGCATATGGGCTGCTTCTCATGCAAAACGGCCGGCCGTCCCCGTCCAGCTGCCTCCCGGCGTCTGGGGAGCGCCCCTTCAACAGGACATGTGTTACTGGCTGCAAGAGAAAGGGAGATAAGGCTTCAAAACACACAGCCTCCGTCTCCTTTTTTTGTTGTTGTTGCTTCGCCACCTCTTCATTCTTCTCTGCCTTGGCATTCCCTCTACCTCCACTCCAGCCTTCTTCTCTTTTCCTTCCTTCTCTGCTTTTCTGTCTGCCTGTTTGTGCTTGTGAGCGCATTCTGCTGAGCATCTGCTTATGTTTCCATCAGAGGGACAAGGAGAGAGGGGTCACTGAGCTCGATGACAATAGTTCTGTATAGAAGGGCAATCAGCAGTGGAAATAACGCGCTTCTGTTGGACTACAAAACTCACTTTTCTTTCCTTTTTTTTCCTGCAGAAAAAAACAAAAATCTTAAAATCACCCCACAAAATCCTGCAGGTCTTACACTCTCAGCCACCACACAAACTTGTACATGCAGCATGTAAACAACAAAAGTTGTTGTTATTTCTCTGTGCAGAAGATGGCTTGATAGTCTGTCAGTGGGGATA
The DNA here is from genome assembly GCA_025331565.1 of Holacanthus passer. Classification (NCBI taxonomy): domain Eukaryota; kingdom Metazoa; phylum Chordata; class Actinopteri; family Pomacanthidae; genus Holacanthus; species Holacanthus passer. The sequence goes on along the minus strand of JAFREQ010000072.1, from coordinate 353,255 downwards.
ATCTCTGCCTGATTTAGAATAAACCAGAGAGGGGAAAAAAAGCCAGCTCACAGAGGCAGATTAATCCACGAATAGAAGGAAATCAAAATATAGGCTATAGGCTTAAAAATATCTTAACTCCCCTCCAGGCAAAGACACTATTAAATGCAAAAATGGTTTTAACCTTACCAGTGTAATCCCTTACTAGCAATAGATTTCATTTTCACTCATATTTTCATTCTGATGCAGACAGAAGTTGTAAATTGGAATTTGTGGGCCTGTGCTCAAGTTAAAGAAAAGAAAACTTATTACTTTTGTCCTGCTTTAATGTCAGAATGATCAGAGGTAGATTTCAGGCCTTACAGTAGGCCTGGTAAGAAAATCAAAGTGATGATATTAATTCAAAATCTAAATCTAAACACCAAAAAAAAAAAAAAAAAAAAAAAAATCTGAAATGCAACTTTTAGTGGTGCCCACTGAGAGGACCTGTATTTTATTGACATTTCATTTTTGATGCATTTCTGTCTGAATTCAGTCACAACAGGCCACAGTTAAGAAAAAAGGGATATTCTTCCACCAGTGTTGTAAAGCAGCCCAGGAGATTTGGGGTTTATGAAGTGCAGACAAGTGAACTGGTACACTGTGAGATAATTAATCTGAGATAATGAATGAGGCTGTGAAGATGCATGCAATCATTAATTCTAATCATGACACGTTTATTTGTCTCCCCTCTCTCCTCCAGGCTCAGTTCAGAGACACAATGTCACCACAACAATGTGTGAGGGGCTCGAGGAAGGAGAGCACTTTGGAATAAAGACTAAACACTGAGTCGAGCAGGTGATTAGGTAGGGAAATGTCTTTAAAATATGAGACAGTGATACTTGAATATATGTCTTCTTCCACGTCTAGTTTCCGGGGCGGTCGGGCTGCGAACGCCGGGGTGTGTGACACTCCAGCCGGGACGGTGAGGCCGGGTGGCTGCCGGGGGGACAAACCGTGACTCCGGTAATAAAGAGAGAAATATCACCCCCGACTGGAGCTTTGATCAACTGAGTGTACCGGGGAGGGGGGGTGGACTTGGAGGATGGGGGTGCGAATTTTTTTTCTCCTTTTACAAAGGCAAAACAGGCGGCTGACATTGATAATTTATAATACGACGCATTGATCATTGTGGTTTATGAACGCGTTTATTTTAGGAATAAACAGAAGCATTACTGTGAAGCTGGCTCAGTTAATATCATTTCTACCATTTTTCATCACATTGAAAACTTCACCACGTGGAAAAAAGTCAGAACAAATAGGTGCAGCTGTGGCAAAATTTACGTTTTGATAGAAAGAAAATTAAATCTTCTTGAGATATAAAACAGAAATTATTAAATTTTATTTAATTGATCGTAAATTGCTTCGGACAAAAGATGTTATTTACATGAAATCACGAACAAACAGGATTATTTGAAACGAAAAATGCCTTTTCCTTTTGAAACATTTTTTTCCTTTTTCTGCCAGAAACGAAAACCAGCATCAGAACGTATCTATGTTATTTTAGAAATACAAAATGAGCTGAAACCGTTTTAGGTAAACTCTGATTTCCATCAGCTTGTATAACGTGTGTTGGCATGAACTGAGGTGCATGAAAAAAGTTTACCATCATATGAATAAAGTGAGTTTGCAGAGGAGGGGGTGCTGGAGGAGGGCGAGGGTGGCTGCTCTTTCCTGTGCCTGCCCAGTCCGTCAATCAAACTTCACCGCATTATCACGCACTTCCAGGACCCAAACCCCTCCCCCTCCTTCTTCTCACCATTCAGGCCTCCGTCCGTCCAGCCCGGTCAGCAGAGCAGGCTCTATAGCTGACATATTTGGGGACATTGTGGTATAACCCACATGAGTGGGGAGCCTGTGGCAGCTAACGCAGAGTCCCACTATCGACTGGCTGAGCCGTGTCCTCCCCTCACTCCTCCTCCTGTAGATCAGCAGCCAAACATATGCCGATGTGAACTCAACGTGGATTATTGAGCCAACAGCAACTCTACGCAAACATTTTCCAGACTTTCCAACTCGGGTCTCGGACTGTGCTGAGAGAAATCCAATGGGATTTATAGATCATCTCCCTACAGCTGTCCCCTTCTCTGTTAGTCAACCCCCACCCGTTCCACACACACACACACACACACGCCAATATTCAGAGGCTGTCATGATGAGATCTTTGCATCCAAAACCATCCACAGCTACACCGATGTCTTCACTCTGTCTGTGTGTGTGTGTGTGTGTGTGTTTGTGTGTGTTTTCTCGAGGAGATCAAACTATATGATTCAGTGAATTGGGGGCTTCGGGGTCCAGAACAGTAACCCTGCATGAGACTCCGAGGTCACCCAGAAACAAGGCAACCTCAGCAGAGTCCCTCCTCTAGGGGGCGAATTCAGTCCGGCCAAAGACAGAGCTTAGGCAATGATACTGTTATAATGACTGTTATGTCCTCAATTCCAATTTATTGCTGGCATTATGTCAGAATAAGGCTAGAGAAGGCAACACATTCCCAACCAGCGTCATTCTAGTGATACTGATGAATTATGTGTGTGTGTGTGTGAGAGAGAGAGAGAGTTTTTCAATTTATATTTGGCAGGCAAAATCTTTCTTAAATCTTTTTCTCATATCTTTATCTTTTTTAAATATTATTTTGTGTCTATATATAAACAAACAAGTACTCAAATAACTAAGTAAATAGCTGGATAAATAAATAATCAAAGTATTTCTCCAAAATTGTGTCGTAGAAAAGTCATCTCTGACCCCAGATTATATAGGCACACTATAAAACATTTAAAATAGCATTCCTACAAATACAGAACACAGGTCAGCAGATTTCCACAGACAGCCTGTTTACGACATTTCTATTGTATCAGGTTGAGAACACTGACTGACGGAGCCAGGTGGGATTCTTCAGCACTTTCAATGTGATCGAAAACTAAAAAAAAAAAACCTTTTCTCATATGAAATCTGAAAATACTCCAAACAGAGTCCCAGAGAAATGAACACATACATGCAGTGTGTGGGAAACAGCCTCTAAAGCAGCTCCCCTAGTTCAGATTAATGGTACTCGGCGCTTATTCTGCAGTCGGGGTGAAAGGGCCAGGATCACTAATGATTATAATATAATGTGTGGCGATAACCACTCCCTTTGAGATATTATCGCCCGCTGGCCAATGCTCTGGGGACGGGCTGCACGGCTGCAGAGCGGCAGATAGCCGCTGCTGCCGCTGCCGCTGCGGCTGCTGCTGCGGATTTCTGCGCTGTGGAATAAAAAAAGCCCGCAAGCGTGGAGAGAGAGGCAGAGCTGTCCGCTGCTGATACCTGCAGTAAAATATACAGCAGCCCATGAATGCTGCTTAACCTTACATCTGCTGTTTTTTTTTAAGATGAGATAATGAAGATTCTTGTGGTTAAAATATGAATGCATGTTTTGTCAGGAACACTATAATTTTCACCTCAAAGTGTAAATAAGACTAGAGAAAAAAAACCCCTAATAGTAACGATTTTGAAGCTGCTTACTAAAACTGTTTTTACAAGAAGAACCACGTGGAAACCCGCACTGAGGGTTTTAACCTCAGAAGTCTTGTTTGGTTTGAGTAGCAGGTGTATATATAAATCCTGAATTACAATTCAAAAGCTATTTTTATTGTATAAATATAAATGAAATAGGAAGAATCAAAAACAGACAGTACAGTAAAAAGCCCGCTGCGATTCTTAGAATGTTGTTGATTTCAAAATTCTGCTTTTCCATGAACCATTTTCTGACAACCAAACCCAGTTTTTGCGAAGTGCTGCAGGACCTGTCTCAATTGATTTATTAGATACTTTTTTTTTATTATTAGAAAACGACGGTAGAAATACTTTATTATGGTGTTTGAAAGAAAGAAAGAATTGAAGCTAAAATATTGGCTATTTTAAAGGCATTTTTGTGAAGGAATTAGTGCTTCTTTACAATAATGTATATATAGAACTAGGACTGAATAATCCGCGGCCTTCCTATATTTTATAAGCTTGCAAATGCAGATGTAGCTGTGGGCCTCTACAATAAAGCAAAACCAGGGGACAGTCATTGTTCTGTATTTAAATGTTCCTTATCCAAAGAGCCAAAAACAGCTGACATGGAGGAATTACAGATATATGTCCATAGATACACATATGGAAATGTTCTCACGTTCCAATGGGGAAAAAAATCACTGAAATCAAAAGAAGAATCAAGAAGAAACTGATTATTCTTTGAGGTGAACTTCTGCAAAGCCGATTAGTCTGGATATCCGTGCATAATTATCGACGTTCACTGATCAATAACAAACAGCGCAGTCCTCAACATGAGAGTGAAAAAGGCTGTGAAGGAGGAGGAGGAGGAGGAGGAGGAAGGAGTGCAGTGAGTGATGCCGCTGTGCCGGACGCACCACGCACAATCCCGCACTATCTGTCTTCATTCCAGCTTTTGTGTGCGCAAAAGGCAAAGGCGCGCATAAGGCAAAGCCCGCACCAAAGCCGCGGCTTTATTTTTATATCCAATAGATCAGCGGGCAGACAAAGCTTTATTTTCGCCAGGAGAGAGATATTTTACCTCTGCCTTACGGTTTTATGTTGGAGAGGTGTCAGCCGGGGGAAATGGATGGCTAATGCATAGGCAAAGCGCTGCTCGCCTCGGCATGCTGCACGTCAGAGGGGGGCTGCCAGAGAGAGAGCAGCGGGGATTTAGGGCCCCTGGGGGCCCCAACACGGGGGACTGAACACCGGCCTCCACTTATACTGTAGCTCATAACACAGTTGAACACATAAGCACACAGTCAAAGACACACATCTCCGTCAGACCAATGCATGAGTTTGCCAGTGTTAGCCTTTTGTTAATAAGCCAGAGCCGGTCCCAGTATTTATGGGGCCAGAAGCCCAGCCCTCATATCACTTTGCCACCCTGCCTCCCCACACAAAGTTTTTTTATTTCACTTTTATATTATTCTAAGTCAGACTGCAAGGTGAAATTAGTGGTATTACAAATATGATGTGCTAAAGATAAGGACCAGCAAACTGAAGCAGGATTCACCAACCCTGGAAAAAGAAACGACCAAACAAACAAACAAACAAACAAAAGAAAATTCAATCCAGTAACAGTTTGAGTAAATGTGCAGGATACAACTGCACAGAACAAAAATAAGCTTTCATTACACACACTGAAGCTACGACTTCCTCCAACACCACGCTGTCAGAACAAAATGACATGACATTACATACATTTATTCAGCTGTTTAAAAATATTTTTTCTAAATCTATTCTTCATTTGAAGGTCTAATGTGTCCAACATAATGCATGTGGAGGGTTAACAGAGCCTTATGAGGTGGTGAACGTGAGAAATGTAGTCTAATAGTAGAGGTATTAGTGCGGAGTTCTTGTGCCTCATGATGGTCTTAATGCTGTTTCATAGGTTTTTCTGTGCCAACAACAGTACATGTACATAACATTTAATTATTAATACAAATAGTCAAATTTAAAGATTTTAAATTCCATTACAAAATGTAAGCAGCATCATGCAAACAAACCTGTTGGAATCAGCTTTGAAATCTTCACATTAGCTGAATCTACTTCAGACCCCTCTAAGACGTCCCCATACAGAACTATTACCCAGTTGCTAAAATCTTATGCACTGCTCACTCCCTGACATGAATGCAGATTTCTCGCAATATGCTGCAAAGAGTTAACGAGATTTACAATGCCGCTCAAAACACAGCGCTTCCCTGTCATATTTCCCCCTCATGCTAAATAGAAATCTTAAGAAGTAATTGGAATTTACTGCATACCTGAATAACTGCATATAAATAAGCACACATTTCATCGGGGGGTTCACTGACACTGTTTGGTCGTATAAAAACTGCTGCATACATTATAATACACAGCAAATAATCTTATTTTGCTGGAGCCTTTGCTACATGCTTGGGATTCTGTCCAAATTACAGAGGATTCAAACAAGCGTTTTCAATTTATTAAACCTATATGGGCAACATTTCATTTTAATGGGACAATTTATTTCTGGGAAGGGATTATCAGGGGTTGGTTGAAACCATGGCAGTGTGTAAATCTGACAGTGTTCATCTCATTTAAAGGCTGGCAGCCCCCCCTTCCTCAGGCATTTTCCAGTGGCCAGAGGACGAGGATTCAGGTGCTTTGCAAGGCCTCGACCCCTTTCCTCTTCCTGCAGCTGAAAGGCAAAACTAGCTCATTGACTTTGGCCATGTCTCCCAGACAAATTCCTCAATTCTCAACACCTTTATGAGCCTGCATGTGCTTACTGAATTTGGTGGAGGAGGACACAAATCCTCCGGATGGGATTGGCAGTCATGCCCCCGGTCTCTCGGCCCGACACGCTCGTGATGTAAAGTGGCCGTCTACGCTGCGACCCCCGGTCGAGAGGGCTCAGCGGATTTAGAGATAATGACATTGCCGCATCTATTAAGATTCACATTAACCATTTCACCACACGACCCCATTTCCCTTTGTCCTAGCCCCTGTGTCAAAAGCCTTGCAGTCTTACCGTGCCTGTGGTAATATTCACAGCTGGCCAAACAACCTGCATGAGCTCAATGTCTATTTCTGGGAAGCACAAAAGAGAGGCTGTCTATATGCAAAGAGTACAGTGGAAATACATCCCACTTGTTGAAAGCAAACCGCCTTAACATTCATGAAACAAACTATTTGGCTGCAAATAGATCCCTTACGCCTGTATCTGACATTTTCCATACTGGAACACACACACTCATTTTCAGTAATATGACTTGTATTCTCTTTTTCACTGACTAAAAGACAACAAGTGACCTCTCTCTCTCTCTCTCTCTCTCTCTCTCTCTCTCTCTCTCTCTCTCTCACTCTCCCACACACACACACACACACACACACACCAACCCCTAGTTGCCCCCCCTGCTGGCTCACAGAGCTGAGACTGTGGGAGGGAGGCCAAATTGTTTGTCTCTCCCTGTGTCAAGGCTCTGCAGCAGGGATGAGACCATGAGAACAACTGCTCTCTGTCTGGCTCCTGGCTGATGGCTCCATCAGGTTAGAGCAACAGGGAGTCCAACGCTGGATGAGGTTGAATGCATGTGTGTGTGAGTGTGAGTATATGCGTTCAAGGAGAGGCAGGGTTGTCTTTCCAGGAGCCAAGAGTGATGCTGCGTACAAACAAAGTGAGCAGTTAAAGGAGAGCTTGAAAAGCAGTTGTCAGAAAGCAAAGCACAATATTGCTGAGTCGTGAGTTAGCACAAAGATGCAACAAAAGAAAAATGGAAAAGAAAACACGATGGGCAAATACCATGAGCATTTCTATAAGATTTTTTTCTTGGTGTTTGTGCAAAGAGCTCTCTTTGTCACAGGGATGAGTATTAGCGTGCAGAGGAAGGACCCTAATGCAGACAGGAAGAGTTTGCAGACAGGCAGGTACAGGTTTTCAGGGTGAAGGGATCAGTTTGCAGGTTCAGGGTCTGAGTAATAGGGTACCAGTATCAAGAAGCTGGAAAGCAATATCACCAAGCAAAAGTTACGCAGATAACAGGTTAGGAGATGAATGGGAGAGTCTAGAGTTCAGAGGGAACTAAAAAGATGGGTGGCCTCAGGACTGAAGAGCAGCGGAGTAGGTGGACAACTTGGGGGCAGGACAGATGGACAGAGCCACTCATGAGGACAACCATGCCCTGAGGTCAAAACATACACAGGACTGCTCTGAAGTGCAGGGCAGGAGATCAGCAACTGGAGTGCAGAGCAAGAGGCTAGTGACAGGACAGAGGGAATGGTGGACTTAGGACCTGGCAGGACAGAGACAGACAACTGAAGAAATGGAAGATCTTCCAGGCCCTAAGGGGAGATGGCCAACTGAAGATTGGGATGATGTGGAAAGACATTGGTGGACTGCCGACTACAGATATGGATCTGTAGCTGACTACAGATGACTACAGATATGGATCTGTAGCTGACTACAGATGACTACAGATATGGATCTGTAGCTGACTACAGATATGGATGATCTGGCTGTGTGTTGGTGGAGATGTCAACTGAAGGTCTGGCTGATGGTCAGTTGCAGTACTGGGCAGTGGAAGCTCTGTGGCGTTGGGCAGCTGAGACTCTGTGGCTCTCTGTGGGATAGTCAGCTCAGGCTGGGCAGGCAGTGGGCTAGCCAGCACAGAGCAGGCAGGCCGAAGGTTAACACTGTTGTGGCAGGTCAGGTTCATTGCTGGCCAGCAGGGATGCAGAGGAGGCAGGAACAAAGTTAAAGTTCTCTGAAAATAATGGTAGCAACTCCATCGACCAGTGCTTAGAAAGCTCTAGCTGTTGTTCTTGTGGCAAGACTGCATATTCATCGACAGAACATGTGTCATCTGCTGGGTCTAGTTTTTGTGGATTGTGCTGTCACAGTGGTTAAGATGCAGGTACAGGGTCCAGTTAATAGAATACAGGTATCAGGGGCTGGAGAGCAATGGCACCCAGGAAAAAAATAATCTGAGGACATATGGTGGACATGGACATGGCAAAAAGGAGGCCCAGGGAAGTGGAAAGGTGGCCGGAGGGAGGGGCAGAGACGTAGAATGTGGCACTCTTGAGCTTTCTGTACTTGACAAAGAGAAAGTTTTTATAATTTCATTGATCTCTCTCGAATACTAACCATGTCGTATGCATTTTGGAAGGCACTGAAAAAGAATGTCTTGCTGACTGGGGTGCCAGCTCAGAAAATGCTCACAAGGGTCATGTTGGAAGGAAATGATGAATGATCCCATTTGTCATTTAGAACTGACAACACACTGTTTGGTTAATGTTTTGACTAAATATTGAACATTCCATTTCATGCTTCAAATCACCTTAACTGAGTGCTTTCAGTTTCAGTTTTGGTTAGCCTTAGCATATCTTATCTATCTCAGCATAAAGACTTGAGCAAGGGGAGAAAGCTTGCATGGTTTTGTCCAAAGTTGTTTTTTTTTTTAAAAAGACTATACAAACATATTAGGATGATTATTAGTAAAAACACATTTTGTAGTTTTAAGGGGAATTAAAAGCTGGAACTATTTCTTTTGGTTTTGCAGCGCCTCTGGCTATGTTGCCAGATACAGTCAGTGAGCAAAGCGATGGGCTTTGGCTTCTGTACAGGCAAGATGGTATCAATCCTGGCAACTTCATCATGACAACAATACTCCAGGAAGCTGCACACAGTTACTGCATGCAGCCAAGAAATAGGTCCAGCATGTAGAGTAACTCCCTCTTCGAACCAAAAACTGCCATTTTAAACATGATATGCAGTAGTGAGCTTTAGAGGTGTTTTTTGGACTTTAAATCGAGCCGGCCTAGCTGTTTCCCCCACTTCCAGTATTTATGCTGAACTAGGCCAACTACGACCTGACCCCAGCTCCGTACTCAACACACAGTCATGGGTAATGTTTCTGCATTATGTTCTTAAAAACTTAATCCAGGCTACGAAGTGGGACGAATAAAGGTTTATCTTATCTTATCTTATCTTAAATGTATTATGTGCTAATGCAAAATAGTGAATGTGATTCTTGATGACAAAGTCTGGAATATAGAGATAAATGGTTAAAGGTTTACTGGGCTGTGGGATCTCAGGTCGTCTATAAGGTCTGTATGTGGAGCACTGTGATCCCTTAACCAAAACATACTGTAAATACACACTTGTGCTGTATTTACTCATATTTCCTCTACATTGACCTTCTTCAGTTTATTCATTGGAGAGTATTTAGTTAAATTGCCATCCCTGCAGATGTATTTTGCTGAGCTCTCTCTCCATTGGTACATTTTCCTGACTTTGCTCTCGTGATAATGTTGATAAGGTAGTTATGCTGCTGCATGGAGAGCCCTCCTCCTCTCCTGACTTGCTATGCCTGCAGATGAGTTGAAAGGGTGAGGAGGTCGCAACCTTCCTGGGGGATGTTTTACGATGACACGGCCGGGAAGGTCTGATTTGTCTCCACTGGTGCATGCTGCTGGCGTCTTCACACCCCGCCAATGAGAGAGAGAGAGCGATAGAGATAAATAGAGAGAAGACAGAGAGAGTGTGTGCACAGAGGAAGAGTGTTGGTGATGGTTTGGGGGGTTGTTTGTTGGAGGTTTGGATGTCGCAGGGTGGAGGAGGGTGAGCTGTAAATTAGGCTTTGGCAGACTGATGGTCAGCAATGGTTTCAGAGAACAGCACCCACCTTGACCCCCGCTTAGGACGTCCAGCTGAGCCCCGAGGGAGGAGGAGGAGCAGGGGGAGGAGGAAGAAGAAGACTGCAAACTACTGGACCTCAGATGTGACCATGTAGACTCACTTTTATCTTCATGTAGTCAACACAGATTGTGGTGACCGCCCACTCAAATTACACTTGCAGTAAATGTTTCAACAAACCTTGGACTTTCTGACATCTTTCTGACATATTAATGCTGGTTAAAGTACACAATGATACCAATAACTGTTATTTTCTTGTGCCAATTCTAAAGTTTAAATTCAACCATTGTTTCAACAAAAATGTACATAAATTCAATTCTTCCTGGCATGGGAAAGACTTTGAAACACCAAGTTTCCTCACCTTTCTGGTCTGTGCACCCATTTATAGCTCTTAAAACCTACATGACCCCATTTGTCAGGTTGTAATGCAATTCTTGTATGGCAGTATAGCGTGACTTTGCATTTTGAGAGCAAAGTCCTCTTTAAATGCTTCAAATAATGACAGATAACATAAACACATAGCATGTATTATTTTTCAGACCTCTTCTGCATATCAACTGATCCAGTGTGGGACTCTGACCCAAGGTCGACGAACTCTGTTTATAACTTTGTCATTAACCTGCATCCAAACAAGTTACCTATATGTATTAAGGTGGAGAAGATCTTATATTTAATAAAAAGACAGTATTTGCTTCACATAATAGTTTATTTTTCTTATTCTAACATAATGCCAATAATAGCAATGTCTAATTGTGCACATGTTGACTTTAGTAGGAACAGTTTTTACGAGAGCCAATGCTGGATTGCCAGCCAGGCAAAGAGGGCAACTGTTCTGGAGCCCCAAAAGTTCAGGCTTGCTGTGAATCAAACGTTTTGTCTGTGAATACACAACACTAAAGCATACAACATGAGAAGGGCCTTAAAGGACCTGAAAACTGAAAACATTAGATGTTCATGACCACATAAACAATAATAAGACTTTAATAAATCATCTATAGGTATCATATATTGAGTTTAACTGTCGAAGACTTCTGCTTCATCAGGACTCTGTGGGTGTGGTCTAATCAGATTTGATTGACAGTGACCTGTCAACTGCCACACATCTAATTTTGATTCAAATGTAGCTAAAATCTGATTGGTGCATAAAGATATGTGTCAAAACTTCTGAAATAACCAAACATTACTAGAACATAACTTTGCCAAATAATTGTGTGTTCATGTAGGAGCTGATTAAGAAAATATGTCGTTAGGATTCTTAAGTGAATCCTGCTTTATTATTTAAAGTCTTAAAGAGGCGCCACATAAAATAAATAAATAATAATAAAAAAACACCCTACTAGGTTAAGGCCATCTTCAGTTCTGTTTTATGTGAGTATGTGTTGGACAATCCTAAATAATTTTGAATTGAATGCATAAACACATAGAAAAAGTGGACATTTACACATAGAACGGGAGGGACGGGGTGTTAACAGGAGCTTATCACTGGGGTCTCCGAGCTCAGTCAGTAAAGGACTTTTGAGTCTGATATCAATAACATTATATCAACAATATTTGTTTTGAATATACACGTAACATAAACATTTCTGGAAGAATCCCTTAAATTTAGCAAAGAATTGTGGCCAAGATGTGTTTTTGATGAGTTTATTTTTTCAATTGTGAAAAGTTCCAGTTAGTAACTCAACACTAACAGAAAAGTTAGATTTAAAAACACATTCACTGTCGTCGTATCAACAGCTGTAAACAGCACAAATAGAGAAGAATAGAAGAAAATTCAGTAGCAAATAATTAAGAATTACCAAAATAAAAAATACAATACAAAAAGAACAACTCTAAACTATAATGAATTATAATTAGCATGAAATTAAGCAGTGTGTTGTGTGGGACTGTCTATATAATGAACATGTGCCCTGTCACCAATGACTTTATGCACGGATTTATCCTCCATTGACTGACTCTCCTTGTTTCTGTCCATGCAGTGCAAGTTATGGATTTTTTTCATTTGCCAAACATTACTTATATCAACAGATTTAGTTCTGAACACAAAATCAACCTTTCAAAACAGATCTTTGGACTTCCTGTACCATATATAGTAAAATGGCCTATATTAAACAAATTCGTCTCTCTCTTGGCAGGTCATCGATCTGCTCTGTCTTTGTTTCTCATTTGCAATCATGGAGCTCATTAACGTAGAAAATTATCGGAGTCACCCCGAGGTGCTTCGGCTGGGGAGGCGAGAGTTAAACAAGCTACAGGGGAACACCAGAATAAGAGTGGTGGTTTCATTTGCATGGAGTTTGCTGGAATGTACTCCCCTATGGGGCGTAGGTGGGAGACTTAGCACCCTGCAACACACAGCCCTAACACACTCTAATAAATCATGTAATCCCTGATACTGGAGGACAAACATGGGAGCAGACCTAATCAGGACTTGGCAGAATCCTTTTATCTTGGCCCATCTCTGCCAGGTCACACACAGTACACAGTCTCATGCTCCTCTTATGACAAACAAGCCACTGACAGATGGGAACTGGGGGGTGGGGCTAGGGTGGGGTTCCAAGCACAATACTGACGTCTTAAGGATGATATTCATTTCTAAATCTGACCTTTTACATACTTAATAAGTTGCCAATTTTTAATGTCACAGGACAGTAAAACCTTCCTCTGCAGCACAGCAAATTGGACTTGTGGATCTCCTTGATAAAGAGGGCATATTGGGGAATGTCCTGAGGGGTCATGCATGGGGGGCAGCTGTTGTATGGCCTCGACACCGGGGCTGGAGTACCACAGGGGTGTCTGCTGTCACAGTTTCTTTTCATCCAGGTCGACTGCATCATGAGACCCTCCATGGAGGGAAGAAGGAACGGCATACCGTGAACCCTGTAGACACAGCTTGATGATCTTGACTTTACTGATGACCTCACCTGGAACGGATGCAGACATGAGGGTGAGAGTAGGCAAAGTTTGAACAGCTTTCCTGATTCTCAAGAATATTTGGAGCTCAAGAGAGACAGGAAAACTCACCAAGCTGGAGATATTAAACACCAATGTGAAAGCTGTATTTCTCTATAGTTCCAAAACACGGAGAGTGACAAAAGTAACACTCTACAAGCTCCAGGCATTTATTAATAGCTGCCTGTGCAAAATCCTACATGTCCATGGTCAGAGAAGACCACCAATGAAGAACTGTGGAGAACAGCAAATCAGGAACCAATCGCTGTACAGGTTCTGAGAAGAAAGTGGAAATTTCTGACATCGTGGCTGTAACTTTAGGTTTCACTCTTTTCTATGGTCAGGGTTAGTGAGTCAAGATGCACCAACAATGACCACTGGATGTTGCTTCTGTATGGGATTTCATCCAGATTCGGAGAATTTAAGACTCAAAAAATAACTCTAGTAAATATTTTATATTTCTCTTCTTGTCAACAAATGCAAACACAAACCAATAATGTACCTGAATGACAAGTATTGTCAGTGTACCCAAAGCCTGATATATCTAATTTCTCTTCCCTCCTAATTTACTCCACAAATTAAGATTTTCTGGCTACATGTTTTACCTGGCTGGATCAAACCAGGTTGGACACTAAATTTTTGTCAATGAAATAATGAGGAAAAGTTCTTAATCAACACAGCCATAAGATGTTGGAAATAAATGTGTTAGTAAAACATTCCCTGACAACATGTTTATTTTGTTTTACTCTAATATACTAAAGCATGATTGAATTGAATGAACTCATTTGAAATAGTCGCCAGTGATTTGAAGCGTGTCATCTACACCTGTGTCATTCTGGGAAATCAGAGGAACTCATATTGCTGAAATCACCTTTATGATTCCAGTCTCAAACACTTTCTCATTTAAAATGAATACAGTTGAACTCAGGCTTCTGTTGTAAATATTCACTGTGTCAGTTACAGGTAGATGACTGGATAGGCTCACCCCGTGTTCTGTAACACTGCGGCCCACCGTGAATCAAATGCGCAGCCAATTCACGGGGGAGCCATCATGGGGAATATATAGCAGCTCCTGGGTTACTTTGTATTGTAATACATGCATTGTGTCGCTAAAGAATATCCCAGCCTGTATTCAAGCAGAATGAACAAAAATGGAAGCAGAAGAAAGAGTCTGGTGCAGATTCAGGGGAAAGTAGTGTAATTAGAAAGAGATGGGATCGGGGGAGGTTCAGTTGCTCGAGATGTGAAATCAAATTTCTATATAATGTCATTTAAATCCTGTGATCCAGGAATTGTATTTGAACTCAGATTATCGGAATCATCAGCCCGTGTATGCCTAAGATCCCTGCCAATGTTTGTGTGTACGTGTGTGTGCAAATGTGTGTGTGTGTGTGTGTGTGTGGAGGTGGGGGTGGTGGTGGTAGGGAGGATTTAGTGTTTCTCAAGTTCACAAGTTGCAAGCTTTTTTGGCATGATTATAGTGATGGAAAGAAAAGTTGAAACCCATTTAAAGCTGAATAAAAATATAGAACAGGCGGGAATAAAGGGATGTTTTGAAGACAGCACAGAAAGAGAAAACAAAATGAATCTGCAGACAAAATGAGTGGGAACTCATTTAAGCAGACAATCTTTATCTTTTGCTTGCAATCACCAATAGTTTATAAGCAACAAAGAAGTGAAATGGGATTTTTCATTTTGTTTGCTGGTATGTCGCGCTATTATACACACTGCACAGGTGTATAGACATAAATGGCAAAGTCAGAAGTTGCAATAGTTTCACTTCTGGAAAATTGTGTATTTTCATGGTTAATGAATGATGTAGCAGCATAAAATATATTACATGCTGTTTCACACTGACCATGTTCTATCTTTCAGGTACAATATACAGCGTATATACTGCATGTCTGTTGAGGACAATAAAGTTTGTTTTAGGCTCAAAAGCTCTTTAGGGAAAAGGAAAAAAATCAGGGAGATAGAATTTATGATCAAGGAAGAAACTGCATCATTCACTTGGATGATACAGTGAGACACAACACGGCTTTATTAATCCCCTCCAAGCAATTGCAAACTAAATTTGAGAATAATAAATAAATGAATAAATACTGAAGATGACTGATGTGCCACAAGAACAGCAGCCATACATATGACTACCTAAGATGTCTTCTTAGAAAAAATATAGATAAAAAATATTTTTCCCAAACACATGCAGAGGAAGTACTGGTAGATTATTTTTTAGCCATGAGTAGTGTCCACCAGTCAACTAATTTTATTATGAAATTTTATTTTGAAAATTAAATATAGTAACATTTAAAAATGTAATCAGCTCAATGTGGGTGTACTCTCAGTCAGTTACTGCGCACACAAGTATTCAAGTAGGCATTGATGCACTCAGGTAATTATTCTACCATCTCCTACTGCAATCTATAAAAAACTGGGACACTGTATGAAAAATAAATAAAACAGAATGTGACAATTTGTGAGACCTTTTTGACAAATACTCAATTGAGAACAGAACAAAGATAATATATTTCATGTTTGACCTGATCAACTGAATTGATTTTTGTAAATATCTGCTTATTCTGAATTTGATGGCAGCAACACATTTCAAACAAGTTGGAACAGGAGCAACAAAAGACTGTGAAAGTTGTGGACTGATCCAAAACCACCTGTTTGGATCATTCCACAGGTAAACAGGTTCATTGGTAACAGGTGATAGTATCATGATTGGGTATGAAAGGTTCATCCTGGAAAGACTCAGTCATTCACAAGTGAGGATGGAGAGAGGTTCACCACTTTGTGAACACATGGTTGTAGAAAGGAGATTACTACATGAGCTCTGGAACACTTTATAAAACTGTTGTTCATAAACACAGTATGTTTGCAAAGGAGAGCATTCTGTTTTTATTCATGTTTTACACAGTGTCCCAACTTTTTTGGAACCAGCATTAAACACAACAAATCCACACTCTCCACTTAACCATGTCCATGCTTGCGGGTCTTCTGGGTTTCATTTTCACGCAGCCTAGCTTTTTCAATGCAATGTTCAGGAGCATATCACCCAACACACGAACACGAATGCCTCATAAGTCTCCAGTAGACCTTTTCAAACTATGTTATCGTGTAACAGTAAATAATTAATCAAGTTAAATTTTCTCTAATGGATTACTAACCTCAGGTTCATTTCTATGGCTTAAACAAAACAAATCCAAGTACTGGAAAATGATTAACAAAACTATAGGAAGTATGGGTTTGACACTACTGACCACTAAAGCCACTTGTCACCACTGTCGTTTGTTGACTAGTTGTGATCAATATGATTTAGCCAGCATCAACAGATTTAGACAGCGTTTCCACAATTCATTCAGGCCTGGCGTCACGACAGCCCTCTGTGCATAATATTGGCTTATCGATCACTATTGATCACTATTTGCCATCGGTCATTCTGTCACACAGATGACATTGTCTGCATGGGAGTCCTGTTTTGTTTTCTGCTCTGTTCATTTTGTTCTGGTGAGATAAGATTGTAATAAAGATATTGTTGATTGACTCATGACTTCCTGCATGTGTTTTAAAGTAAGACGTTTCATTGTGAAGTGCTGACAATACTAGCCAGGGTGATCTGAGGTTGACTCGGTGCCCTAAGTGTTTAAGACCCCATCTCTTTCTCATTTACTGTCACCTCTCCATTGTCTATCAAATAATGACCAACATGTCCAAAACAAAAAAAGAAAGTGATTAAAAAACATATTAAATATAAATTTGATTTAATTGCAAAGCAGCCTGTATTTGTGAAACCCCTGTGTATGTGAATATACACTCAGTTGCCACACATCCATGGTGATGACAAATGAGCTTGACAGCTAAGCAAATTACATCTGCTGAGGAAGACCACAAGATGTAGTTGAAATCTACAGAAAAAGCTAGAATGGAACTAATGTTTTCCTTGTGAAGAATGAACTTTCACAGACAGCATTATTATTTTGCTGAATGTCATATTTATGTTTGGAGACATCCCTTCATTCCAGCAGTAGGACTCCCATTTTGATTGATTGCAACACATGAGCAAGCATGCAGCACATGTCTTACAGAGAGACTGTCTATAGTCTTTTCTGTGTGATGTAAGAGAGCATCCAGAGAGGTGAGCAGCCTCGGTCCCAGCGCGCCCAGCTGACAATAAAACAGAGTAAGCTCTCAGTGGAGCCAACAGGTGTGCTGCATTGTCTTTCCTGTGTGACAGCCCTGAAAGGAGAACATGCTACTCACTGTGGCGAGCCTGATTGTAGTGGCGTTATCGACCAGCTCCCTGGTGTAATTCCCAGATACAGAGCGGCGGAGACAAACGCAGGTAAAAACACTCTGAATCTTTTATCTCCACCAAGCAGCCGACAGCAGGGTGAGAGTTCTCCTTTCCCTCAAGCTAAAACACTGAATACTGGCAGAGATGCAGCTGCTATGTACTTCTTCCTACTAGTCCAAACACACGCTTTAAACTCAGTCAGTTGTTGTGGGTGCAGATCTGTGGGGAAGAATATCAAGGAAAGACCAGCTTCAAAGGAGATCCAAGTCAAGACAGAGACCAAAGCAAATCAAGATTACAACAGACATACAAACACAGCTGATTAAAGATTTCTGGATGCACTGAGATGTACCTCCGTCTTCCAATCGACTCTGTATGCCATTAAAAATTAAGCTAATAATGCATAAAAGATTACAGGAGTCTACTAGCAGGAATCAATGCAATCACATTTTAAAAAATATTTTAATACTCTGTTCCCACCTGCAATTTGATTACAGCAGAAATCTTGTCTGTTTAGACTTCATCATGACCTATTACAACAGAGTCAACAGTTGCAAACATAGTAGACATAGAGTCAGTGTATAGTTACACTGCACCTGGTCTAATAACACCATGCCACAGGGAGAATGAGAAACTAAAGATGTGGAGAGAATGCAGAACAGACAGTTATTGGTGGTGCGTTTGAGGGACACTCAATCCATGGGCACTGATTAGGAATCTGAGAGCATGGTTCATAAACCATGTGCACAAATTTGTAAAGCAAGAGAAACAGATTTACATATGGCTTTTTTTCTCAGCTGATCCTAGTTGACCTTTGCACATGTGTGTTGTATTCAAAATGTAATTTATGCATTATTTATCCACCTATATTCAAAGAGATACAATAATAAGTGATGAGTCAACAAATCAGCTGCAACAATGTCAACACTTAAGGCCAAATGTGTTAAATAGATGTTTTGGTCAAGTGACCTTCTTTTCATTTCATTCATTTCACATTTCATATTTCATATATGATTTCAGCCTGTTTAAATATATACATTACCACAAAGAACAACATCATGAGCACTGGGAATCCACATATAAAAAAAGATCAATACAAACAGTTTGGAAGAGGCAGCGAAAGGCCACTTCAGGTGAATTACCAGTGACATAACCAATAACACTTTGAATATATGGGTAATGTGCTGTGTTGACATTTATTCTGTAATTACTAGTAAATCTCCAAAATAAAAACATTTTTATTTTCGGGATCATGGTTTTTGTTACAAAGGGCATTTTTCAACCATCTGGCAAAATGTGACATGCAATGAACCTGCAAGATCATTTTTATTGCAAATTGTATAGTGACCTCAAGAATGAATGAGACGTATTTTATTATTGTAAATGTGTTTGTAGACATTTTCTTTATTATGTGAACACAATATTATTAAAACAGCTTTGTGACTGCTAGCTGCAACAAGGGGTCAGACCTTTGAGCTGCAGGACTCAAATCCACAGAGGAGTGACACCATGTGGGTGTGGAGGTGAGTGAAAGAGTAATGAGGAGAGCTGAATTCAGCTTTTATTATAAGCATGGATACCTCTGTGGTCTCATGCCTTTTCTCTCACCTTTTACTGTCACTGTCCTATTCCACTGCACCCCCTTCACTTTCTTGTCTCCCTGCTCTCTTTCTTTCCTTTCCCACCTTTCATTTTGTCTGTCTCATTCCATCTCTCCACTCACACCACCTCCATCTCGTCATTGTGCCTCGCACTCCAGCACTCTGCAAAAAAAGAAAATGGGAAAACGGCAAATCCTGCAGCCTCTTATGGCATCCGTGTTTACCAACCCATAATGCCGTTCTCAGATTTGTTCAGCTCCCAAGATCGCTCCTTGTGTGCATGTATCCCTCCACACCCCCACCCTCCACCTTTCCCTTATCACCCAACAAAGGCAGCGGAAGCTGTATTTTCAGCTGCAAAACCTCCTGCAACGTTACCCCCACCCCCACCACCCCCTGATTGTTATAGTGGTAAGTACGCTTAGGGGAGTCTGCCAAAAGCTACATACACAGAGAGAGAGAGAGACGCCTGTCAATGCTGCATCCCCACAACCACTAACTCAAGATTAGGCACCGCTCTGAGCTGGGGGGGATTTCAACAAGACACCTTCTTTTACCTTGATGGGTGGTGGTGGGGGTTTAGGTTAGGGTGACGGCGGAGAAGAAATAACACAAAAAGAAATATAATCTGCATCTATTCATCATTAAAGAACAGCGTGGAAAGTTGCGGATGTCACCGCTGGGTTCTTCATTGATACCTTGCCAATGCTGGATGGATAATTGAAGTCTGGGGTTTTTCAAAAGGGACGCGCATAGGGGGGAAGTTATAATACCCAGGTGGAATGAAAGGATGTGTGCTATGTCTGCCAAAACACTCTAGCCAGTGCTTTAGGTCTCTTTAGGAGCTGAGCACAGAGAGCAGACAATGCTATTTTGCAGTTCTTTGTAGACTTCACTCATCCAGATAGACCTGCAATCCAGACACAAGAAAAAGGAGAGAGAAGAGAACACACTGTCTAGGATGTATCACATCTGCAAAGCAGAGTCAACTTGGTCAACATGTATACAATATGTTGCCCAATATGTACCAAAGTACCTTTGCAGATGCTATTTATAGCTGGCTTTTATTCTATTATAGCCTACAAGTGTATTTACACTCTTTCGCTACCTCCATATATAATAGTTTGCATTGTCAGTGGACATGCACAAGAGATTCACAGGGAACGACACATGCATGTACTGGATGAAATGTGAAGGCCAAGAGCCGGTGGATGTGCACACTGCACATGACTTTTTGGTATATGCATAAGTTGTAATGTTCCAGAAGAGCGGAGCAGGCGGTCCTGGGCTTTGGTAGAGGAAACATATTTGTGATGGTACAGGTTAGCTATAGTGAAAGAAACAAGAACACAAGTTACACAAATTACCTGTCTTTTTTCATTGTATTTCTGACAGAGTAGTGTTCAAAATGCTGTTTCAATGATAGGTAAATGTGATATTTTGAACAGAACTCTGGGATTTGTATTTTTAAGAAGTTCTTACTTTTACCACCAGTAACCTCAGGTGTCGCCAAATAGACTTGAACTCAAATCTTAAGCATAACATAGTATGTTTCTGGTACTACAACCATCTTTTTTTTCTTTTTTTGCATAGATCCTACAAAACAGCAGACAAGGAATGGTAAAAAAAACATGAAATAAATAAATAAATATATGATAAATGTATGAGTGTCTTAAACATACTGCATTGGGGGATTCCACAGATTTTTAAAGACAGGTACAACATACAAAAACAAACAATTCATCAACTGTAAAATCACATATTTGTATGTTGTGTATCGCCTCACTAGTCCCTGCAAATATTGCTACACTGGATGTGCCAAAAGATGCCTGAGGCCAACAAACACCATCAGAACTAAACGTATAGATTAGCCAACATGCCAACACTGCTGAACATCATGCATGATGATAGTCTGTCGAGGGCAGGAGGAATAGCATGTGAGACGGTCACGTCCTCTCAGGTGCACATGGGAAAAAAACTGCTGCTGAGGGAAATCTATCTCTAATTTTAAATCTGATGCTTTAATATATTGTTTGAATGAGGAAATATATTCTAAACATGGTGATTAAAGAATCAGGACCACACCACTGATCATGTAAACTTCAGCAACTTTAACAGTTGCTATGTTCCAATTCCTTACTACATGCAAACTGTTTTTATGTAATCCAGTGAACATTTCAACATGCTTTCACCGGCTGCTTGGTCTGTGGCCCCACACCTTAAACTATGACACTTGTGTAAGTTAGCAATATTAAATATGCAACATCTGGTTACAAAATCAGGTTAGACTTTCAAAATAAAACTTGCTGAGAACAATAATGAACGTGGTTGGATGTGACCGTCGGATGTGTGTGACTTTAGACAGGAAAATGTTTATCTAAAACTGTGATGGTTATGTGTTTTTGGAGGTGTTCCTGGAGCACTTTCGTCACCAACAACAACAATTTATTTTAATTCATTACATGTGTTAGGATCTCCTGGATTTCCTCTGTGAAAGGCATTTTGGCAGCACAGCATCCATCAGCAGCACACTCAGTGACGATGAGTGACGTGGTCCTGATTCTTTAATACCACTGCTAAGAAAATACTCTTTCTTACTAGTCTGTAAGCTTGTTTTCAGCTCAAAGGTGTTTATATTTTGAGTCTGTACCAGCTGTCAATCAAACATACAGCCCACCCTCTCACAGACTTTTTGAAGTATCTCCAGAAACCTTTTGTCTTCCTTTCAATAATAATGAAACAAACATTTACCATACATATAAATATCACTTTTTAACAGCAACAAAGGGGTGACTTTTGTGATTTCAGTCTTTAAAAATGTGTCCATTTTGTACCAAATAAGTAAGCAGTATAGTTTTAAGTGAGTATGGTGAGACGCCACAGATGCTTGAATGACTTCTGTTTATTTTCTACCTTCTCCCTTGTTTACATCTTCTCATTTCCTGGCAATTTTCCCTGTGTGAGATTACTCTCCACACTCAGCACGGCTGGTGGTTTCTTAGACCAAAACAAGATATGCCGTCGACTGAATTTCAATTAATACACCTCCGGGATTTTCTTCACTTGATAGGAAGGTCTGTAAAACAAATTACTTTGGCAGCCTGCTCTAAAAATAGGAGAGACGCTGAGGATGTGAGTGGGAAAACTGGGAGCAAAGAGGTCCTGAATGGTTATTTGTTTGAGCTGAAATGACTTTTTGTTTCATCTGGTTTGTTGTAGCACACGTAACTATCATGAATGTAGTGAGACTGCACATATACACACTGAAACACACACACACACACATACTAAAGAAAACACAGGCCCAGTGCATGTTCGGGAACACAAGCGAAGCTGGGCAGCAGCCTGCATATACACACTGTTTGTTTTGGACTCAGTGCCGTCTCATTTACACGTGTTAATTGCAGCTAATTGGTTCTAATTAGATGAACAGGAAACCCTCTGGGACCACTCATACCTTTAATTTGAAGTAAATATCATTAATTAACATATGCTAATTCCAAGCCAATTAACATTGATTAAGAGATGCCAGCAACAAGGGGGGAAAAGCTACCAACTATCAAAAATTACGAATGACTCAGCGAGAGGGGAGAGAGTCATGTTGGATGTTAGGGAGTGTGGGCGTGAGCCCAGGCACGACTGGCAATCTTGGCCCCTGGTCCCGCCACCCTGCATGGGGTCACACTGTGTCCACTACCATGGCTACCATTCCCTCCATGCTCACTGTACCCATAGTGTCTGCCATGTATCATACTCACTGTGCCCACCATCTGCCAGTCCCACTGTTCCTACCACGCCCGCCGTACCCTCTGCGCTTTCCATGCACACCATGCCCAGCGTACCACCGAACCCCCCGCGATCACCATTCTCGCTGTACCCAGCGTCACCGTACCTGCTGTATCTACCATACCTGCCATGTTTACTCCACTTGCCATAACCACCAGTTTACTCAGCATACTTACTGTGCCAAACCGAACCTGCCCTGCTCGCTGCACCAAAGCTGCCGTGCTCACCACGCTCACCGTACCTATTGTGCATGCTCTGTGGTACACCTGGACAGGAAACATCCCCACTGGCTCTGCAGACAGAGGGCATGTGTCTGCCAGGCGATTGAACAGGAGAGATTAGAGGGCTTACTGCTGAGAGAGGGAGTGGAGAGACAGAGAGGGAGGAGGGGGACAGCGAGAGAGAGAGAGAGAGAGAGAGAGAGAGATGGACTGAGACAGAAGGAGGGAGACAGTGACGTTGAGAGCTAGAGAGGAATGAGAATTAGAGAGTGGAGATGAACACAAGCAAGAAGCATAGACTAACACTATGTGGAGTACAAGAGGTCAGGATAGAACTACAACTGCATATGTCTGCTGTGTCTGCTCAAAAAAAATCTACAGAGAGATGCAGAAATATAGGGGAGCTGACATGCTTTATCTATTACTCAGTTGGGAGATTGACAGAAAATTAAATGACAAAATTTTGATAATTGAATAATCATTGAAGTAATTTTTTAGGTAAAGATACAAAGACCAAGAGTGTAAACTGAATACCTCCGTATTTTGGAGTGGTGGTCAGAAAAAACTAAATGTTCGAACAATGTCAAGTAAAAATTACAACAATTAAGAGAGAAAATAATTGTCAGATTAATTGATAATGAAAAAACAAAACCTTGTTGTGGCTGTACTAATTTTTTTTTTTAATCAGGGCTGTAGAAACAGGATTTTAGAAAATACTTCAAAAGCACTTCCCCACCAAATGTTTGAAAAGACACACACACAAAAAGCAAACTTTGTAAAACTTTCCTTCTCTTTAAACTTCTCTTCATTAAACCAACAACTTTCCAGAAACAGCAGGCTTTACTGACAATCATGACTCTCAACATGCTCTAAATACCAACTACTTACAGTCTGGTGTAAATATAAAGTCTTGGCCTCTCTGGGAGAACAGTGAAAAGATACAATATGTATGTATATATAGTATACTTCCTGGTGTGCAAGCAGGATATGTGACTGAACACAACACAGCCAAATATATTGGGATAGGAATGATGGAGAAGATAAAGAAAATTAAAATAGACCAGAGACCAGTTGTGTTGCTAACATGCTGCTGTTGTATGTGTAATCCATCATAGTGTGCTGGAAGAAAAGTTTTATGTCAAATAAAAATGTATGTGGGATGGGATGATGCAGATGATGGCCCCATTTAAACCGCTAAAACATAGCTAGCAAAGAGCCACATGGGACAGTGGTATATTCGGGCTATCGGCAGAAAGACAGGCAGACTGCTGGAGTAAGAGTATACAACTGTGTGTACAATTATTAGGCAGGTGAGTATTTTGACCATATCGTCATTGTTATGCATACTTTCCAACTCCAAGCTGAATAAACTTGAATGCCTATTGGATTTAAGCTATGGTATGGGCTGGAATTATTAAAGATGAGCTTGTTGGACCTTTTTGGGTTGAAGATGGACTCAAACTCAACTCCCAAACATACTGCCAGTTTCTAGTAGACCCTTTCTTCACACAGTGGTACAGGAAAAAGTCTGCATCTTTCAAGAAGACAATGATTTTTATGCAGGACAATGCTCCATCTCATGCATCACAGTACTCCACTGCGTGGCTAGCCAGTAAAGGCCTTAAAGATGAAAGAATAATGACATGGCCCCCTTCCTCACCTGACCTAAACCCTATTGAGAACTTGTGGGCCCTTCTTAAACGTGAGACGTACAGTGAAGGAAAACAGTCCACCTCTCTGAACAGTGTCTGGGAGACTGTGGTTGCTGCTGCACAAAAAGTTGATGGTCAAGTCATCAAGAAAGTTTTGAGCGTTATTGAAAAGAAAGGTGGCTATATTGGTCACTGATTTATTTTTTGAAATGTCAGATATATGAGATCAGATCAGATCTTTGAGTTGCGTAATAATTCTGCACACTAATAGTTGCCTACTAATTGTGCACACACAGATATTCTGGTACAAAAGCCAAAACCTCACTTTCACTTCCTTAAATATTCAGGTTTGAGGTTTATTAACATTTTGGATTCACCAAGAGCACCATTGTTGTTAAATAATAAAACTAATCCTCAAAAATGCAACTTGCCTAATAATTGTGCATGCAGTGTAGATGGCTGATATGGACACTTCTGGACTGAAAGAGTTGTAACTCATCCTGTGCTTATAGAGAATTACATTCAATATATTTTTTCACATGCCAAATGATAACACACTTTTGTCAGGGTGAAAAAGATCTTGTAAGAGCATTTTGAATATCATGTGACAATAAAGCTATTAATAATTTAATGGTATTTGTGGTAATGGATCAGAACAAAATATCTCACTATCATCAGTTCAGGTTAAGTGGCTCCCATTGACAAAACACTGTATTACTGATTAATTCCACTATAAACCTGCAATCAGCTAAAATTCATATTCATCATTTCAAACCTAGATGTCACTGAGGACAGCATCATTCAGATCAGAATCTGTGATCAGGCAAACAGGTGTATCACTCTAACCCTTGTTTATGTGAATGTGAGTATATCTGTGTATTCATGCAACAATAATTTGTAGGTCGAGCAAGCAGGAGCCCGTGTGTGTGCTCGAGTGTTAGAAGCTTGTGTGCATTGCTCCCTGTAGGTGTGGGCACTGCCACGTAGCCGGTTGCCAGGCTGCCCACCGAACCATCTGACACACATTCACACCTCAGCCACCATGCCCACGAGCACATGCGGACAACACTGGCGGCCTGTTTATCCTGTCTGTGTGTGTGTATCTTGGAGTTAGACCGATATAGCAGTTTGAGAGATATTAACAGTGTTTATCCACCTTTGATGTGATTATTAAAATGCAACTTGAGTAGTTTGGCGCTGAATGCTGAAGTCATTCTCTTTTTTGGTCTTTTTGATTTCACACATATTGCATGTACAAATATGTTATCTAGTATAGGTCTCATGCAGAATGAAGTTTGGAGCTAACATGAGCCAGCCTTCTAACGGTATCTAGCAGTGTAGATAGTTGTAGATCTATGTACTGAGGTCATTCCACTACTGAGATTTACTACCTGAACCACTACCTTTGATTAACACAATGGTAGTGTCATACAACAGTGTACCACTGCAGCTTTTTGCACAGCTATGACAGACAAGTCAAGGACAACCAGTGTGCTGGTTAAATGTACAGCTGTCACAGTTATCCCTACAAACACTGAAATATCTGAGGGGGTTAGAGAAAAGTGGAAGGAATGTAAGAAGAAAGAAAATTTTAAAGTTCTGTTCTTGACAGGTGATTCTGTAAGCAAATGTGCTCATTATAAGAAAAACTAAAATGACTAGTTCTGCCTTAATGCATTAACATTAGGGTCGATGATGATGGCTGAATATCTGTTTCTTTTGATAATGGTGATATAACTATGGCACTGACTCTTGAAGCATTTTCTTCTGATCATGAGAAATTTTGGTCCACAAATAAAATATGTTAGTGTTTCATGTCAAGGAAGCCAAAGGTCAATGCTTCCGTCCACAGTAGTGGAAGATGCCTTAGATGATGTCGTATTTTATAGTGTGAAATACAAAATGCGTATGGTGGAAACTTTTATAGCAGATGATGGATTCAGCAGTGTAGTGCTCACAAAAATATAATGCAGGGAAATCTGATTAGAGGATAAAGGTCTCATTATGCTTCACACAAAGTGCTTGTTGGATTATCTAACATGCTCTGAACCTCCTCTGAAATGATGGAATTGTGGGGGCTGTCCACTAATTGTGCCAACTTTATGTAGATGATTGTTCAGGTGTGTTAGAATTATTGCACTGCACTGGCAATGGGATGCAGCCACAACAAGACTACGGCCATAAGACTTTCAACCAACCTTCCAGTATGGCCATTCAGAGGAGGCATTTAGACAGGACTTTAGATAACACGTTGTATGACCTTGTTCATCACACATTGACTTTACTACAATGCCATTATTTTGACTCACAAGAACCGTCGTGTTTTGTCTTCCCACTGTTCCAATAATCACCAACTCTGATTTGGTTGAAATATACCCTTAATTAGTGTGAGATGTTAGAGTTAGATTTGAAAATATTTTGTCTCTACCCACTGCTGATGTTTGACCTCCATCTCTGTCCATCCACCTGCTCTGCCGTCCGAGAGTCAGAGTCCCGGTCAGAGCATCTGTAAATCACCTCTGTTCTGTATTCCCCGGCGTTGAACTGGCCTCCATCTGTCTCGGAGGCCGTGCTCACCGAGAGGCTGCAGAACCTGGTGCCATTTCCGGCAAAGTAAGCACCAAAACACCCCCGGTATTACAAGCCCCTAAACTGACAGGGATCAGTCTGCAATAGGGACACTAGCTGCACGGCGAACTAACAAACTAGCTACGGGCAGCTAGTGGCTCCAGCCATAGATAGAGCAAAGAGTATACTGTTCAGCAGTTAGTGTTACAGCGACCTTCAAACTTACATATTGTGCATTTAAACCCCAAAAATGTACATCCAGCCATGTTTTATTTTAGTAACTGGTCAGTTACAACTTGTGTAAACATGCACAGGCACATGGATTGTGGTCTATGTGTGTGTATATTATATATGTGTGTGTGTGTGTTAGTGAGATACTGTATGTGATGTAGGGCTGCATCGAGTCATCGGCCGGGGAGTATCAGAGGAGGAAGACAGCCAGTTGCTTAATAATAAACCCTTCAAAGGCTGTCTGATGTCACACACACACACACACACACACACACACACACACGGCAGCCACATGGACCAGAGATTAAGACAAAGACCACCAGAGAGAGAGAGTGAGGGACAGCACGAGGCAGACGGGGAGAGAGAGGACACTGTTGTTGTCAGGCTTCATGAATATTTAGCAGGACTCATTGGAGTGAAGATATAGGTTTGCTGTGTGTGTGTGTGTGTGTGTGTGTGTGTGTGTGTGTGTGTGTGTGTGTGTTGTGTACATGTTCAAACACATTTCCATTTATGTGGGATGTTCAAACACCTTGTGTGTGTGTGTGTGTGATGTGTGTCTGCCTTGTGTGTGTGTGTGTGTGTGTGTGTGTGTGTGTGTGTGTGCTAAAACACATGTCACCAGATTGCATTTGTGAATTTCTGCATGTGTGTATCTGCACATATAGTATAGATGCATGTGTGTGTGGTGGTCCTAGGGACAGCTATTCCCATGGCAACAGTGGTGCTTCAGGTACTGTGGACACCTACCTGTGAGGAGCCCCCACCCCAAACCCCATCCTCTATGTGTGTGTGCAGGGCTTTGTATTTATGCAAAGATGATTAGCAGGTCAAACAAGCAGGTCCCTGAGCTGAACTAGTTCACCTGCATGTGTTTTTGTGTGTATGGGGGTGTGGGGATGGGAAGGGGTCACTTTGGGGTAGGGTGGGGGGACGCTCCCCAGCTCCACGGCATTTTGTCATGGCACACTTGACAAAACAAAGACAAGTCACTTTTCTGGTCCTCTGCCACATTTGGTATTCAGGAACAAGTCGGGGCTCTGGCTGCAAGGACCGATAACACCTCCTCTCTCCCTCTCTCTCTTGGGTGTTGTGGTGGTGGTGATGGAGGGCTGGGGCGGAGGTGGTGGGGGGTTCACTCCAGACAGACCCTGCCATTCGAATGCAAAGCCTCAGCTGCCACAAATCCACCCCTTCTGCCCCCCTCCACCGCTACCACCACCCTTCTATTATTTCGTCGGATTTCACAGCTATTTTTGGATGGACCGGCTAAGCCGTCCAAGGATCTTCACTGGAGATATGTCATCAAAACCCAGCCGCCTCCCCATGCAGTCATTAACATAAAAATTAAAAAAAGTATATGCAGAGAAAATGGGCAGCAAATGAATGAATGAATAAATAAAAGAATTAAAATACATAAATCTCATTAAACCAGCCATCTCCTGCTTCTCTTTTCTTTCCTGAAAGAAAGTGACGGAATGAGGCTGTTCATATCTTATTGGATTGTTTGTTAAGAATTGAGCCTAAAAACATGCTTACAAATGCCTTACAGGAAGACAGAGATGGGCACAGGTAGTGAGCAATTTGTGCAGGATAAGAGAGGTGTGGATACTGATCACCCAAGCGACCTCAAGGTGTCGCAGCAGCTTATTTGCAATGTCCTTTTTTTTGCATGTTGGGTCCAAAAAATGCGATCCATTTCAAAGCTCAAAGGAAGTGCTGACCACATGCCGTGCAGCAGGAAGCAGTTGGGTGAAGAAGGGATCTGATGCAATGCTTTCAAATACAAAGCAAATGGATGTGAAGACCAGACACTCAAAAGTTCAATTTAGGTTTTTTAGTTTGAATGTCTCAGAAATGGAAAACCTCCATGTGGAAGTCAGCATTCATACTGCACAAACACTGTCCTCCACATCCACATGGCCTTGAGCACCAAGCGCAAACTTCAGAATAAAAGCAATAAAAGGCCCATGTTATGTCACACAATACTGTTTATTGGATAGTTGCATTACTTTGATCTGGGTTTTACTCTTATTTTGAAATATGCTGTTGGTGTCCTCGTGGACACCATGGATTACTGGACTGGTTAAAAATATTTCTTATGCATTTTTAGTGGATTTTCTCCACTGAATTACATGCAATTTGATATTTGAGTTGCTGCATGACACAACATTGTGTACACTATAAAACTCAAGATGCAAGCAAATGAATCTGATCAGTAGCACCATGTTGGGTTGAATTAGCATAAGTTGCAGGTGGTTTGAGTAGTTGTTGCTGGTTGAGCTGAGACTGGTGACATGGATAAAAGAAAGGTAAGGATATGGGAAAAGGAAAGCTATGCCAGCAGTGGACAGAAAAAACATGATTTATTGACACACACCCATATATTTAGGTATACTGTAAAATCAGTCATGCAACAGGGTTATAAAAAGGTAACCCTTTACACAACATCTGAATTTTCATGAAAACTGTTTTCTTAAAGGAACTTCACACATCTTTGCAAAATGAGTGACACTAAAAGCTTGGTGACATCATGACAGCTAGCAGGGCTTGTTGGCTACCCAATTATGTCCCAGCCACCCGGCAATATGGTAGTGCTAATCACAATTTTGACAATTCTACAATTTCACTTAGCAGATGCTTTAATGCCATGCAATGGGTTAGGGTTGGGGGGGTAACATCTGAGAGTTACATTCACACTGATGGAACAGCTATTGGGATCAATTTGGGGCTCAGTATCTTGCCCAAGGACACTTCGACACATACACTGCGGACTGCCAGGGATTGAACCACCAACCACCCAAGCCACCCTAGTCAACATGAAGCTCTCAGGAAATGTGCTGGACTGTGAAGTTATAGTGGCTAAACCCTAATTACAACATCACATGAGGCAGCAAAAAAGACTTTTCCCATTGAGCAACATTGTGAAAGAAGCGGCTGAAATAGGGTGGATAAAATTTGTTGAGCATTAAATAAAAGTGGATGGTGCCACACAGCTAATTACTCACCATCGCTTCCTGTGTTTTGAACTCTTCAATCCCTCAGAGGTCAGCACTTTCAGGAAAGTTTACCTTTGGTCAAGGTTCACCAAAGTTGAACTCAATGTCAGATTTGCACAGATGTGCTTCACCCTGGTGAGCATTTAATACTGGTGTGGAATTGTGAGAAAAACTGAATTTGCATGCAGTAACATGTGGACAGGAGGACAGGCAGACAAAAGTAAGATATGGCAGGAATTGAAAAAACAGGCAATGTGTCAAAAGCACAAGCAGGCAAAACAGGGTGTTGAGTTCGTACACTTTTTTCCATTCCCCATATGTGATCCTTTGGTGGATCAAATTCAGTACTAGATTAACAAAATCATTGAATGTATGAGTATTAACAAGGCAGAAAACTCCAACATATTAAAAATAAGTGTGCATATGCATGTATATACAACAGTAAGATGGGGAATATTTTGAAAATATAATAATATCAGCCCTGAACAGATATATCGGTAACCCTCAGTCCCTCTCCTCGTGTAGTGAAGGAGCGAGCATAGACATGTTGATGTATTGGGAGTCGTGCTGCTCACTGTGTCTGAGGCTGTGTCATCTCTGCTTCTATTTGCAAGGTGTTTATTCTGTCAACGACTTGAGTGTTTGCCCAGCTGGCACAGACTCCGGCTCTGGCAGCGTCAATGCACCACCTCCCCTAGGGGGCGGAGGGATCTAGGGCCTCACGGAGGGGGGGAGGGTTGGGTGGGAGGAGTTACGAGAGCTAAATCGAGGGAACAAGATGCCCGTCTTTCCTCACTCCTCCCCCTCATCGCCCCCGCCACCTCCCGCCATCTCCACCCTTCTCCCCGTACTCTTTACCAGAGAGCATGTGCAACTAAGCATGTGCTGAGGCGGTGGCAATGGCAAGCCGACCTGAATGAGGGCGCATCGATGCCAGTCCAAAAGCTGCCACCACCGCCATCAAGTCCTCCAGCCTCCCCCAGCCAAAGTGGGGCGGCTTAGCCCCCACATAATCCCTATTGACTGCCTCTTGCTTTGTCTGCCAATTCCCAGCATTGGATTTGTCTCACTCGATGATGCGCTCCACTCTACTTCTCCCACATTAATCCATACTGTTATTACTTTTCAATACAAACGCTAATTATTGCCCCCCCACCTACCCATCCAACCCCACCCTGACATTGCCACACATACAGTTTTGGATGTAAAACAACGGCAAAATAAGAACAAATGAGTTAAGAGCCACTGACAAGAGGCCAAGGATGACAGCAATGGAGCTAATTCCATCCTTTAGCTGCTGACAAATCAACTGGCGGCTGCAAGGCTGAGTGTGAAATGTGCAAAGTGGGATACAGTGCTGGGGAAGGCAGCATGGTGACATGAGGAGGCCATCCTCGCTACACTGCCATCGGAGATGGGCCAGTCACAAGGGACAACCTGCACGTGTGTGACTGTCATACATGGTCACATCCACTTTTTTTCTTGTTTTGCCACCACTCTCCTTTCTATTTTATTTTAATAAAGTTTAAAAAAAATAAAAAATAAAAAAATCACCTGTCAATCCAACATCATAGCCATTACTCTGTCATCTTTCCCCTTGGGTTTGCTTTGGATGGAGTCTGGTCATGTAATGTCCTTTCTGGTTTTCTTTTTTTTTTTCTTTTTTATGTAAAGTATGTAGTGTTTTTGCCTGGAAAACTGCACTGGCTGAAAGAGCTGAATGCACTGCAGGAAATAAAGAAAATGCTAGAAAATAAGGAAACACATTTGCCAATTTAACAAAACCTATATGCAAATGAATAAAGAAACTCATCTGCAAATGCAGAAATCACAAACAAATACAGCAAAGCTGTGAGTCTTACAGAACAAATGGGGCACTAAACATGGACACTGAACACTGATGAATACCTCAACCACTTGTCAGTAATATTGTAAAATAAGCTAACCAACTGTAGTTTCGTATTAATACTTAATTGCATAATTTTGGTTTTATGAGATACTATATTGGCTATTCATCATGGTTATGACTGAAATCATCCTTTATTTATTTACATTATTTGCACAGCATTATATACAGCAATGTACTAATTACGAGTATACTCAAAACAGCAGTTGAAATTGAAAGTTACAGAATAATTTAAGTGGACTGTCAGCATTAAGGACTGCTGTAAGTTTTTAGGTGCGTGCTTGATTACCAGATATATCAGTTATCAGTTCTAGTTATTGGTTGTTGTAGGAACTGGCAAGATGGTGGAGCACAGTGCAACAGGTAAATTAGGCTTTAAAACATCACTTCAGAAACCATCACTAAATCCTTGTCAATGATTTGCTGCAGTCTATCTTTCACACTTGCAGCCTTTATTGTCAATTTGATGACACAGCATGTTGCCATCAAGTGTCCTCATGTTAATAAATGGCCTGACATCAAAATCACGGCACATATGTTATGACAATTAGCCAGATATAGTAAGACCACACAATTTGTCATGCTGACATTGTGTGAATTAAAGTGCTACATGACTTCTGTGGGCACACACAACACCAGGATGCTCAGACAAAATATATTGACTTCATAAAATTGATGGTAAAACTCATCAAACTGTACCTTTTCATGTACTTTCTTTCATTCCAGTGAATTAAATTGTGCTGAATTGAAACTCTCTTACAACCACATGTATACACCTAAAAGTCCCCTCAAGGCACCCTGGAGGCTCCTGGCCCCAACTTAAAGACGCAGACTCATTTGTCATGGTGTGTGTGATGTTAACAGATGTGTGTTTGTGTGAATGTTCAGCATGTGTGTGAATGCACCTTTACCGTTAAATCTTGCGATTACACTGTAAGCATCCTAGGGGCTCTGTGGGGCTCTGACCAGGTTTACCTGTCTCCTGGAGCTCCGGTGGTACCCAGGCCTCCAGGACAGGTTGTCCATCTGTCACTGATCCCAGATGAGTCCTGTTAAGCAGCTTTACATTGGGCCCAGCCAGTAGCAGTCGCTCAGGCTAAGCTCTCTGCTGTGTATGTGTGTGTGTGCATGTGTGTTTGGTTTACAATTTAGTTCTGGTCAGTAGAAGCCTGGATTCTGCTGTCTGCAGGAACTCTATATGCCCTCACATGACTGCAGGCTCAGCTTTGGTTCAAGTGATGTTTGGGATGGTTTACACAGCACTGTGTGGTACTTTTTACTTACTGAAATCCAGTCTCTTTTAATTTAGTTAAATATAGACCGGTATGCTCTTAACATTCTCCAGTAATATTTATGTTCTTTAAAGGTGATGGTAAATGCCTGAACTCACCAGCCTGATGACTGAAAAAATCTCATGAGCTTTGTATTCACCTGGAGATTTACATGTGCAGTACATCCAATA
Source organism: Holacanthus passer (assembly GCA_025331565.1). Lineage (NCBI taxonomy): Eukaryota > Metazoa > Chordata > Actinopteri > Pomacanthidae > Holacanthus > Holacanthus passer. Next base: position 319,382 of record JAFREQ010000072.1, on the reverse strand, counting down.
AGGCGGCTGGAGGCTGATGTGACTTGCCATTTCTCAAAACCCCTAAACCTTATGAATGACTTTAAACTGAACAATGTATTTTACAAATGAAGCATGATGGTGCAGCTGTGCATTTATCACCGAAATGTTGTTCAGGCACTGATTTTTAGAGATTTTTAAAGAAATCTGACAAGTGTTTTTGAGTCTCAAAACTGAAAGCTGTGTTTTCATCCCATCAGGTGTCGAAAGGGTTCATGAATAGAACTGTCAGTCACGTATTGTACGGCCTACTTGAGATGGCCTCTGTCTCAAGCAAATGTCTGTTGAGCCTCGCAAGAACACAAGGAGCAAAGTGAAAATTGTTGGCTGTCTTTGAGACACTGAAAGACAGCAGATCTCCCATCCCCAAATATATTGATGATCTGTTTCTGACAGCACAGCTGCCTGAAATCTCTTTTCCAGCAGTATGGTAGGGTGTCTGTGTCATCTGGTTTGTCTGATTTATGGACATTGTGTTTATCAGACGCTAGTGGTTAAGAAAAACTCTTAACCTGGCATACCAGCTCATCAATCTAAAGATATAACTTTTTATTGCAGTGTGTTTTCCATTTCAATGCTTTTTTATTCATTTACCTTTCACATTGAGGCTCTAAGGCCAATGCAGCCTATTCAAGCATGCACTGGGTGGAAACAGGGAAACAGTATCCTCGTCACCAGCAGAGTGAGCTCAGTGAGCAAACAGTCACAGTCTCATATAAAGGGCAAATAAACTTTCCAACTGACCTGATATTGACAGGGTTTTTAAAATTGATGCAAGCCATCATAAAAATGACTTGTTATGGTGATTACAGGCTTTAGGTCAAAGTTAACAATCCTCTTCATTTGCTGCACAGACTTTCCAAATGACATCCAATGATGGGCATGTAGAAGTGAAAAAGTGGAAAGACAAATTTCAAACCTCAATGAATTGCAGTGCATACATAACCAAGTCTGAGCAGGACTGAACTAGTAGCTGGAGTGCTGATATTTTGCATTGGTTCATATTTTTTTTTAGGGCTGAGCACTGAGCACAGACACACAGTAGATGCAGTAGACAGTAGAAGAGACACTTGACCAGTCAGTGCCAAAACAACACACTCACCAGGAACAAAACAAAGCAATTCTGCAGGAGAGTAGCTGGAGCTCCACTCCACTGGCTGAGCATGTTTACAGGGAGTTATAAAGTCTGAATGTGCACACATGCACACACACACACACACACACACATATATATAGACTGTGGATTTACAAGTTTAAGGACTGGAGGTGGCAGCACACACACAGAAAGCCTGAGTGTGTCCAGTTGGCCAGTCACACAGGTCATGTCCAGCCTGGACTCCATCAGATAGCAGGTTACCTTTAATGGCCAGACAGCAGAGAAAGAGACAGCAAACAACCTGTCTTTGTCTTATCACCAGCCGCTAGCTGCCCAGGCAGCTGCTTCCCTCCCCCAGCACTCGCACACACACACACACACACACACACACACACACACACACACATCACATCACATCACTCCACCTGACAATTCCAATTTACTTTGCTGTGACAAAGTTTGGGCTTGACCCGTTCCATCCACAGAATAAATATGACATGTTGACTGTCCTTGTCAAAGCGCTCTTTAATGAGTGAAGCACTTTAATCTATGCTAAGAATTGTATTATAAACAGTTATGTGGGTTTATGCATTTTTAGATTGCATGGTCAGTCACACTGCATGTGCTGTTCAGTGACTGGGGAGGCTGGAGCTAAGATCATTCAATCAAAATATCTGCACTTTAGATTTTGGTGGGACACAGTAATTGGGCCTTCAAACTGACACTGACACTTTTCTGTAAATATTTTGAAGTGAAATCGTAACGGTTTTGGAAAACAGAGGGAAATACTTTACAAGCGCTTCCATTAATAACTTACTTTTTGTGTGTGCTGCAATGAAGTCATCAGGCTGGGTGGGATGCAAGAAGCTGTGGGTGTTCTGATATAACGACGTCATACTAAATGGTGTGTGATATTCATGTTTTTTGTATTTATTTGAGTGACCAGGTTAACTGTTATCTAATTGTTATTAACAACAAGTTAAAAAATTTGAATGAAACATTTTATGCCACAGCAGACAGCAAACTTGAACGTCAACTTACAATCTCAAAGCAGCCGCAGCAACAGGAGATGTGACTCACAACCAGTTCATCATTATCATTATTATTATCATTATTATTATTACATCTCTATGTGGATATGTGTAACTTGCATTGTGCTACTGTCTGTTCTCTCTCCTCCTGCTCTTCTTCCTTCTCTCTCTCTCAGCCCATCCGGCTGAGAGGTTTCTGCCTGTTAAAAGGGAGTTTTTCCTCACCGCTATCGCCATGTGTTTGCTCATGGTGGGTATTGTTGTAAGGAATATTATAAAGAGTATTATACAGACACTTCACAAACAAACCACAGAATTGTAGAGTAAGCTTCATGATCAAAGAAAGTTTTTATATCACGTTGACACTTCTGTCCATGTTTGCACACTCTGGTGTTTTATAATGCCTGGTTCTGGGCAGTCCTGCAGCCCCTTCACCATCAAACTTCCTGCTTCCATTAGTTAATTGTATTCCCAGCAAAATTCCTGGATACTTTTTCTTCTTTTGTCACACAGAAAAGTATGCAGATGAGAATGGGAACAGGTGAGTGTCACGTAGTGGCCCTTGGTAATGCAGTTTATTTAGGGCCATTATAAATCGCCCAGAGAACCTGATATGGAGATGGCAGGAAAGAGTACCGGCAGCAAGAAGTGCTGATGGGCAAGTAAAATTCATGGTACACCAAAGAGATATTAGGATGTACCAACTGCATAGGCAGTGGAGACATGCAGTATCTATTCAAATCAAACCTTCATTTTATTGCAAGTTGAGTGTTTTTCATAGTTTGAGGCATCTTTTCAATCATTCATGATCATTTGAGTAATTAATGAGATCTGGCAACACAGTGACATCACTGCAATGAAGAATGACGGGGCAAAAAGAGCTGTCAGATGAGATTGGACAGGTTGTTAACAAAACAAGAGTTTTGCCAAATGATCTAGGAGGTAAAGCTTTATGGGAGCTCTCCAAGAAACTGCACAACTAGAAGAAGAAGATTAACTTTATTAATCCCCTTTGGGTGAAATTCGTTTTTTCATTCCAGTGTTATTATTACACACACACACAAACACACACAAGGCCTGAGATACACACATGCAGACAAAGGACCATTAGACATTATTGGGAGAGATGTTAGAATAATGGGGCCGCCACATAGTGCACCAGTCCACGCTCCATACCATGGTCTGTGCTGGACTTGGGCTGAAGCCAAGTCCCTACTGACAAACTTAATGCTCTGCTAAATAGGCTAAGCGCAGCAGGTCAAAGTTGAACCTTGGGGTGGGTAAACCATAATTAATGATTATATGACAGACAGTTCGAAAGAAGATTTTATGGTTTGCCTTTGTTTTCTCTTCCAAACAAGTTTCACTAACCTTGTTTACAACCTGTCTAATGGTCCGACTTGCCTCTGTTTCATGCCCAGTCAGACTTCTTAGCATTCTTGCTGTATTCTGCTAGTTGTTAAAAGAAAGCAAACTGCTTTGTCTTTATTAATTTTCCATAAAATGCACATTACTTCTTAACAGTTTGGTGTCATTATTATCTGTTAAAGTTGCACTTTATATTAATCTGGCCATGGCGATGGTGTTGCCAGACATGTTTATTTGTACAGCACATTTCATACATTCGTATGCCTAATGTAATAAAACAGGCCTAAGGACTAAACCTTGGGTCACTCCATTCATCATGTCGGTCCGCTCAGACATACGATTGTGAGCATATCTCCTGCTCATAGACTGGACTGAACCATGAACTATGAAGACTCTGCTAAGGAATCCCACACAGTTCTCAAGCCTTTCTGGTGGTACTGTGAGGCCAACTGAGTCAGAGGCAGCACTGCAATTGATTAGAATTAGCATTTGTTTTAATGCTGCACACCCAGTTACCCAGTTATACCCAGAAAAGGAGACAGAGAGAAATAGGGACAGACAGAAAGAGCAGGGGAGATTAGAGACAACTAAAACAATAATTGTCGTAAATCTGTCTTTCTTTGTTTCACACATCAACAGAACAGTCCTCTGAAATGTGAAAGAGCCTCTGCCCCTTTACTGCCACTTCCTTTCAGATTCATTTGAGCAACAGATCACAGCCTTTGACTTAAAATACAAGGTTTCTGAGGTACACTGAGTGTGTGTGTGTGAGAGTGTGTGTTTTGATGTGCTATGAACAACCTTTCTCCAGCATCGGTAATGGCAGCATGTACGTGTTTGGTGGTGCTGTGTGTACTGCGGTAAAGTAG